>OY728136.1:308751365-311251365 GCA_963277665.1 Viscum album
TAAAGAATCATAAATAGAACTATCCAAAACATGATCTTGAGTTATCAACTGTAATATTTTCTTTGAAAATATGGATACATTATCTCTATGGAAAGATATGTGATATATAAATAGATCGTAATATTTTGATGATTTTAAAATAATTTAATAACATATTTTTTCATAAAAAATCATTATTGTCAATTTTGACACTATTGATTACTTTGAGTTTAATAACATAAATAAAAAAATAAAAATTAGAACCAAATCTTTTAATACATCCATAAAATTTCATGTTCATCTAGAAAATTAGTGGATCGCATAAATTGTCTGAAAATTATAATACTTTTAATATTTTTATTATCATTTATTTAATTTTTTACATTAATTGAGTAATTAATCCATCAACTTTGTGTAAAAATTGAAGGTAATTATTTATTCACTAAAAATAACAAATAAATGAAAATGATTAAGATAAATCATTTTGATATTAAATTACTATTTATAATATAACATATCCTCTGGTCAACCCCATATTAAAAATATTACAGTTATTAAATACAAGAGTGTGAAATGTTTGACTTTTCTTGAAATAAAATACTAACAAAATATAGAATTATTATGGATGAAATTTAATCATAAAATAATATTAAGTAATGTTTTAGTGTTATTTTTTAGTCCTTATCAATTTATTTTTTAACATAAATTATGAAAATTTACCCTTACTATAGTAATAATAGTACTATAGTTACTATTCAGGATGACCAAAAATAAAAGGTAACTATTTACAAAATCTATACCCAATAATTACAAATATGGAATCTATTTTTCAATATTCAACTCACTAAATTAGAAATTTTAATTTAAAATTAATCCCTCAAAACGCAATGAAAAATAGTTTCCTTCAAAAATGCATTTCTCAGTCCAAAAATGCACTTATACCAAAATAAGTTATAAGGATGATTAAAATGTAATTAATAATGCTATATCAAACTAAAGATTAATTATGTTACTTTGGGAACAAATTCAAATCAAAAAGGTTTTTTAATATAAATAAAATGGCAGTTATATAAAAATTGGTATTTTTCACTATTCACTGAAAAACTGTTTTTCATCTGGTTTTGTGGGTTTAAATTTAAATTAAATTACACCACATTAGTGATTTGATTTTGATAAAACGAATCCAATATTTTTAATCAGAATTTACAAATCTTGTAATGATTCTAATTTTATTTTTTTACTTGATGAATAGTAGAAATAGTAAAAAATTCACCATAGTTAAGGTTAAAACATGATTACCGATGGTTAAACTAAATAGATAAGGGTTTAAATGACCTAAAAAATTCTCAAAATTATATTTTTTAGAAAAAAATTATGACTATATAATCTAATATTAATAAATGGTCTATTTTTATCCATTAGTCTTGAGTAATACATTAATATATCTTATTTTTAAAAAAAACTCACATGTGTCCAATCCCCCATTTATAAAAGGATGCCCCAATATATTATTTACACCAATTTGAGGAATATAGATCATTAAAACCATATGAAAATTTCTCCTCATAATACTTATCCATGTTTTATATATACTTTTATCCCCAAAATACCAACCCTAAATCACTTAAAAAGAGATGCAAAGGAGGTATCTTTAAGAGAATGTAATCGTCTTAACAGAGCTCTTCTATTTTACTTATTATTTTACCACCATCAATTATATCATAAAAATTATAATATAATAACAAAATTATCTCTCATAAACTTATATGTCATTATTTTGATGGAAAAATATATATCCATCTACTTCTCCATCAAATGGGAAACAAAACCATCGCGTGTGTGTACGGTAGACTGCCACCTCTCGAACCGATGTCATTGGTTTTCCATCACTAAATCACATGTATAGTCGTAATAATGGAACCAATTAATATATATGATAATTATAAAATAATATTTATTCTGTAAAATTAATATATCATCTAATTATTTATCATTTCACCATTAAGGAAATGATAACATCACTCATGCATGTGTACGATCTACGGTCTCCACGAAGCGGTGTGATTCATTTTCCATATCCAAATTTCAATAATGGTTATAAAAAACTATATAATGAATAAAAATTATATTTATAAAATTATTATAATTCTAGAGATGATTTAACTATATCCTTTTCACAAGAACTGGAACTTTCATAACAAAACATGCACGACAATACAAAGCAGTTAACACCCAAAAAAATGGTAATAATAATATATTGTTAGCAACTCGGTAATAGGATGTTATAAAAGAATCATATATGATATTATAAATATTAATATTTTTCTGTTATAAATTAATAAAATGTTTAAGAACCATTATATAAGAGGTTAAATATTGTTTAAGCAAAGGGAAACATGAGGTAAGAGATTTCATCTCAATTTCAACTTCCTTGGGAGGTATTTAGTATTATGCATATTTCTACTTTATTGGTGTATATACCACCCCTTTTAGGTATTTATGATCAATATATATTTATTCGGTATTATTAATGATTAAATTCAAGTTACTCTTTTAAGAGGAATATTTAAAATAAAATCAGATCTTATTTCTCCTTTTGATCAGGTATATTTTTATTATAAGTCCATATTTTTCAAAATTATTTTACAAAAGTCCTTTTTATTACTCAAATGATTTATTAATGAAATTTTAAATTATATTTTACTTTTTACATGGTCTAAAAGGAATATTTTTAATGTTTTCCACGAATAGGTCATTTTTAGCTTTTTTAAGTCGAAAGGATTATTTTATTTTAATTTATACGACGTTAACATACTTTACCCCCTGCATAATTTTTTCAAATTTTTTAGATTATTATAATATTTTTAAATGATTTTAAAAGTAAAACTATTTTAAGAAATCTTATTTTACTGTTTCACTTCTATTTTCTTTTATTCCCCAAAAGATGTGAATTTTTCAAAAAAAACTATATTTTCTCTCATTAATTTCTTGGTTGTTAACTTTCCATTGAAACATTTACATTCTTGTGATTATTGGAAAATACATTTATCTTAAATATCTATATTATTTATATTATATATATGATTATTTCTTAAACCATATACCATTTTTACATATGATACTTTACTATGAATGTTATTTGATTGACTGGGAATTTTTTTGATAAATCCATGTTTTTACTCAATAAAGATATTTATTGATAAGGAATATTTTTTATAAACTAAATTTATAATTAAATATATTATTAATTCATTGAACATTTAGTTATGGGTGAGGATCAATTATATATAGTCCATTGATGCATCAATAGGTCCCATAAGACAAATTAATTATCCAAATTAAATGGATTTTTCGTGTATACCCATAAATCAATTAAATTATCTTGAAGAAAGGTCATGACCGTATAGATATCATGATTTATGAGATCATGACATACAATATTATGTATTTTCTTAATTGATAATTCAATTATTATTATTCATGAGATTACTGCATTGATATTATCCATGGATGATTTTTGTTCTCAAGTTATTGATTAAATGGAATGTGTTTTCATTTATTTACCTTACCATAATTATTATGCATTTTTTAATCATGATATATTATAATATACATAACTCTTAAAAATAATTTGATCTCACCCTTATTTTTTTATTTACCCTAAATATGAATATGAAATCTTTGAATGAGTTTCAAGGGTGTTGATTTTTTTTTTGTTATGTTTTATATTATATTCCCAATATAAAATGGGTATCATGTATGTATCTGGTTCTGTAAGAATATTAAAATGGTCAGTCCTTTGGGATTAGATCTCAAATATCTATTTACATGTAATAAAGTAACCACTAGCTTTGGGTTACTATAGTTTGAGTTTTTATAGTTGGTATCAGATGCAAGTTTAGTAGAAACCTTGAGAACTAAATTTAAGAAAAGAAATATTATGGAAAATAACCCTATGAGAGAATTTGAAGATATGTCTAATTATAGGATAATATCATAAAAAAATTATAAGTTAGATAATATATGATTGTTCTAGAAATACATCCCTTTCTAGATAATACAAGTGGGTATGGTTTTGACATAAATTCATTTTTGGGTAATAACTATGAAAAGAGTTGGTCAAGTATATCTTAACTATCATTTTGGTTTATACTAAGTGTTCTTTTACTACACATAAGGTTTGACAATATCAAGTGATATTCATGAGTCAATTCACATTTTATTTACAAACCATTATGAAAAACTTGAAAATATTTTTATGATTTATAGATATTCCCAAATAGATCATGTTTATGATTTTGAGATTAATAATGCGTAAATTTTCAATTTATGTTAAGTGTTATTCTATATTTAGAATTGAGTATTATAATTTAAAATTCATAATTTTATGAGATAATTCAGTATATTCTATTTTTTAGAAATGGAACTTATTAGAAACAATGGTATCCATACTCACGGCCAATGAAGATATTGCCCTGCTGAGAAAGCCAATACATATGGTATTAGAACTGAGCAGATCATGACCATATTAGGAAAGCTTATGCATGTTATGAAGAATAACATTTCCTGAATGGATAAAATTGGTGTTCCACAATGTGATTCGCCTATTTTGGAACATTTCATGTGATAGAAGTACCCATCTTTTAGATGAACTATAAATCATGTGGTAGTTGAGCAATGGATTAAGTCTATTGAGAAGATATATCTAGATTTGGGATGTGATGAAAGGAAAAAGGTTATATTGGTGTTATATTGCCTTAAAGGAGATGTTTATCAATGGTATTCATTGATCTAGAATATAAGGGAGAAATAGGAAATAAAACATATGGAATGGAGAGCTTTTAAAGTAACATTCTTCAATAAATACTTTCGTCGTGAGCAATGAACTGAAATAAAGAGAAAGTTCCTTGGCTTAAAACAAAAGGTAGAAGTAAATTTCATGGGTTATGAGTCTAATTTTACAATACCATCTAGGTATTATATAAATTACATATGAAATATGGAAATCAAGATTGACCATTTATTTGAAGGGATTAATACAAGTTTCTAAAGGGAACTGGTTTCTCAAAAAAATCATCATATGATGAAATAACATTTCATGCTATAAAAACATAGAGGTAATTTTCTATATCCTATATATTCAATTTAAATAAAAAAATAGGTCTTCCAAACACCAAGAAAATGGTCATGTGTCAAAGAAGAATTTGATGATGAAACAATTTCTATCATGTGAAATTTGTGGAAAGAAACATTCTAAAAAATAATTTAAGGCCATGGGAGTTTATTATAAGTTTGTAGATAAGGGTCATCTAGCTGAGTAATGTCATGGAAATAAATATATCACTTTTATCTAGTGTTTAAACTATAATAAGATGGAGAATTATTCAAACCAATGTACTCAGCATCAAGGGAACTTACTTTAAAAGAGACCAAGGAGAGAAGGTAAAGCTTATGTAATAACTACAACTGAGGTTGAAGTTTCTAAAGATATGTTGGAAAGTACTTTAATAATATATTCAAAAAATTTTGATGTTTTATTTGATTTTGTATCCTCATATTATTTTATATCTACCAATTTTTCAATAAAATTAGATATTTCCCTAGCACCTTGAGAGGGGAGTTGTCAATAAAAACACCTAGTAGATGTCTCACTATGACAAGGATGTGTTAGGAAGTTCCCATTATGACACATAAACATGCTCTATTTTATGACTTTATTATCATATTTATGGTTTACTTCAATATAATCCTTGGTATGGACTATCCTTCAAAATATTATTCAAAACATTATTGCAAAGAGAAGGAAATTATGATTCGTTATGAATATGTATAATTACTTATATTTATAGGGGAGATTTAATCAGAAGATTCATGTCTAGATCCACCCCTAGTATCTATTCTGAATAATATTCTTGGGGAATAAAATAAAATACAATATATGGGTGGAAATTTTAATATTAAAATTAAGTATGTACCTATTGTACATGAATACATTTATGTATTTCCTGAGTAATTACATGGTCATCCACTGGCACATGAAGTTGATTTTTCCATTGATTTAATTCCTAATGAAAGACCTATATCAAAGACTCCCTATATAATATTTGTTATAGAATAAGTGGAGTTGAATAAACAACTAGAGGTGTTCAGTGGTATGGGGTTTATACACCCTATGGTTTCACCTTAGGGATCCCCATTTCTTTTCATTGAAAAGAAAAATTGATATATGAGGGTGTGGATTGATTATAGGGAAATCAAAGATATTATGATAAAGAAAAAGTATAATCTTCCTTTCATTGATGACTTTTTTGATAAAATTCATGGTGCTTAATATTTTTCAAATATTTACCTTTGTTTTGGGTATCATTAATTATATATAAACAAGGATGATATTCCCAAGATAGAATTTCAAATTAGGTATGGAAATTATGAGTTTACAATAATTCCATTTTTATTAACTAATGTACCCTCTATATTTATGGATATAATGAACATCGTATTCAAATAATATCTTGATAATTTTTTATGGTATGTATTGATGATATTTTTGTGTATTAACAAATATATGAGGACCATGATAATCACTTGTGGATAATTCTTGTGACTCTTAGAAAAAAGTTTTATATGGTAAATTTAGCAAGTGTGAGTTCTGGCTTCATAATGTTTTTTTCTTGGATATGTTGTCTCTAAGTATAGAATATCATTTGATCTTGTGAAGAGAAAGGTTTTAAAGAATGGACTACACCAATAAAAATAACTGAGGTACATAGTTTCATTGGTTGAGAAGGTTATTATCATTGATTTGTTCTAAATTTTTCCTGATTTTCTAACCTTTTAACCCAGCTCACACAAAAATAGGTTAAGTTCACATGGAAAAATAAATGTGGATAATGTTTTGAATAATTTAAGAGGATATGTGTTAATGCTCTAATTTTGATTCTACCATCAAGTAATTATGGATTTTTGATATATAGTTATTAATCAAATAATGGATTTGGTTGTATCCTTATGAAAAAATGATAAATTTTTTTCATATACATCTATATAGTTAAATACTCATGAATAGAATTATCCAAATCATGATCTGGATTTATTAGTTGTAATCTTTTCTTTGAAGATATAAAGATGTAATATCTATATAAATAGATGTGAGATATACACGGATTATAAGAGTTTAAAATGTAATTTTTCATAGAAAGAGGTCAGCATGATGAAAAGAAAATGGATTGATATACTCAAGGATTTTGATTTCCTGATACACTATCAACCACGGAAGTAAAATAAGGTAGTGGTTTCATTGAGTAAGATAGATAATGGAGTTCTTTAAAAAATGAGGATTGAAAGGGATCCTATTATCATGGATCTATTAAAGATGGATATGGGAATTATTAAGGAAGTGAAGACATAACTCCTTTTTTAAATTACTGTTAAACCATCTTTATTATAAAAGATAAAAAGTTCTCAACCTGATGATGAATATTTTCAAAATAAAATTATTGTTTTGAATGATGGAAAATTGGAAGACTCTATATATTAAGATGGAATTCTAATATTTAGAAAGAGATTATGTGTTCCATCTATACCTGATCTAGAAATAGAATTATTGGACGATGCTAATGGCTCAAATTTCTCAATACACCCTTATAGAACCAAGATATATAGGTATTTTAAGTAACATATTTTATGGGATAATATGAAGTGGGAAATTGATGAGTATGTATCAAGATACTTGAATTTTCATTTGGTGAAGGTAGAGAGATAACATCCAAAAGAAGTAATACAAAGTTCAAATATTCCTATGTGGAAATGGGATGACATTAATATAAACTTTGTCACTAGATTTTCAAAGACTCCTAGAAATAATTAAGAATATGGGTTATTTTTTATCACCTTACTAAATCTGTACATTTCCTTATTATAAGAGAATATTTACCACCTGAGTGCTTTAAAAAGATCTATATTAATAAATTTGTATAGCCTAATGGATCTCCTATTTCAATTGTTTTTTATCTTGATCCCCATTTTAAATTGAAATTATGGAAGTATCTTCATAAGGATTATAACACCCTGATATTTTATGAGAAATATATATATATTTTTTATATATTATGTTATATGAAACACCAAAGGAATCTTTCACTACACGCAACTCTGGCTTGGCTTACGTTACACGCAAGGGCAACATTCCTTAATAGCTTGTGTTGTACGCAATACCGAGTTTCACTAAACAATGATATATTATTATAATATTATAAACTAACCGTTATGAATAGTATTACCTGAATTTTTAATTTTATAACATTATAATTTATCTTAAACATTTTTTAGAATGATGTATGAAAACAAAATCAATTTTTCGGATAAAAGAAGTATTTTTCAAAAAATGAAGTTTTACCGCCTTCTGATGGCGCACCCATTTTAAATCTAATTTTTGACAAGTTTATAAGTTAAATTTTAAAAAATAAACTTCTTATTTTGAATCAAGATATAAAAATTTACATTGGATGAATTTTTGATACTTTTCTCATAACTTTCACATTTTGATGAATAATAAAAACACGCTAAATTTTTCTTAAAAACAACTTTTTTCATCAAGATAATTTATATGGTTAAATGATACAATTTAATGGTTTTAAAGTATAAATAGAATATATTTTTACCATTTAATATAATTTATGTCATTACCACTAATTTTACCTTGAATTCATAGGTAAAAACATTTCAATCTTTGGCAATGTTTTAACTTTTAAAACATGTTTTCTTAACAACAGGATTAATTTTAAATTAATTACGGAAACTTCTGTGTTTTGAATTTTGAAAAATGGATTCCATATTTGGGTTCAGTGGGTACAAATTATGTTAATCAGTTACTTTAATTTTTTTGATATTATGAATAGTAACTACGGTAATTTTTATTTACTGTAGTTAAAGGTAAATTGGGTAATTAAGGGTAAAAATAAGATTATAAAATTACCCTAACTCCTGCCAAAATTCTAATGGATAAATAAAAATTGACTCATATCACCTAAGGTTAGGAATATATTCATTTCATGGACTTTTTATCATGAAAATTATATAATTATTATTAAAACCTAAGAAAGTGACAACATGTCACTATCTTATATCTTATAAGTGTAATAATTTTAATTTAGTGATAAACTTAATAAAACATAGAACATGAATAATCTCTAGAAATATAATAAACTTATTTACATCATATGAATTTATGTAGAATTTTTATGGATTAAATAATTATCATTAATGATGACACAATAGTGATGTTGAAATAATTTTATTGATTGAAATATCAAATAAATGGTTTTAAAAATATTAAAATAAATATTATATGAAATATTTAATGTTATACAAGAATTTTGTAGATAAATATGACATGTTAAAAATCTATTAAATCTTTTAGTTCGAACATATCTTCTGTGTGGATTTTATTTAAATTCAAATAAATGAATAGTGTCAAAATCGACACTATTGTTATTTTATAAAAATAACATATTATAAAATTGTTTAAAAATCACAAAAATATTTAAAAATTATAAATTGAAATTAATATGGTCGAAAATTTCATAAATTATCCAATTATGGACAATTCACAACACATAAGTTATTATTTATAACAATTTAAAATTTTGAATAGTATTACCACCAAATAAAATTAAATAGATTAGATAAGGATAAATCAAGTTGATAAGGTTTAAAATAAATTCCCAACATGTCTAAATTTTATTAGTTGATGAAATTACAACCCTATTTAATCTCATATTCTAATTGAGTAATTTTTGGAGGTTTTTAAGTGGTTTTTGAATTTATTATAAATTAATATTTTTGAGGTTTAAAAAAGTGTCCCTCTCCTTCCTTATAAAAGGGAACCTCCTCCATCTCCTCTTCACAACATTTTGAGCCTTAAATCTCGGTCAAACCCTATCCATTTATCTTCTCCACTTCCTTATAAACATACTAGAGGTCCTATTCTTCTTCAAAGACCAACTTTAGTTCCCTAAGAGGAGGTTTAGAAGAGGTGCGTCGAAGAAGAGGTAATATCCTTTACCGATTATTTCAAATTTATTTCTTCTTCTACTTCCTATTATTTATTTGTTTCATTATAATGTAATAACATCAGTATCACTAATATAATAATATGTTATTATAAATATTAAATAACCCTATTTCACATTCTATCCTCCTACGGAAAATGAAATCACTGTGTGTGCGTACGTACGGAATACCGTCTCCACGCCGTGGTGTAATCTGTTTTCCACCACCACCTTACTTGGATGGGTATAATGGTGTAAAGAATAACTATATATGATTATTATAACATGATACTAATTCTGAGATATTATATCATCCACTTCAATATCATTCAATAATTATGGGAACGATATCGTCGCTCATGCATACGTACGGCTTACCGTCTCCACGGTGCGATGTGATTCGTTCTACATGATCTTCATTAAACCATGATTATATAAACGAATTGAATGAATAAATCTGATATATATTATACTAATAACATTCTGTAAATGATTTAAGTATAACCTAAAAAGAGGAATAAGAATTTATTCGACAAAACACGCATAAGAACATAAAGCAATGGACACCTGAATAACAAGTAGCAATGAAATATTACTAATATGAAGATAAGAATATGACCATATATGATATCATAACAATGAATATGATTCTGTAATAAGTCAATTACATTATTTAAATCATTATATAGGAGGTTTAGATATGTACAAATCATATCGGACCTAAGGTAATGGAAAATATCTCAATCTCAATTTTTATACGAGATTGTTTATACTTCGGTATTTACTGGGGGCATATTTATCATCCACATCCATGTTTCCTCAATATGTAATATTATTTCTATCCTCCTACAATTGTTTAAATACAAATTTACCTATTTTTTAATTTCTATTAAAATATATGAAAGGAATCTTTTATCATTTTCAGTACGAGATACTTTTTGATTTTTCCAGCCAAAGTACAAGAAGAATGTTTTTTAACTTATACGGCATGAATGGATTTTTATGCTTTTGTAGAATATTATTTCCATGAAGGTTACTTTAAAAGTTCTCAAGTTTATTTTCAATTAACATTTTTAGTTTAAAATCGTATGACATGTTGAGAAAGGAAAAATGTTTTTGAAGAAGAAATGATATTTTCCTCAAGAACTAAGTTCAAGTGTTTTTATTATTTTCCATCTAAGATGATATAGGGTTATGTTTTTATCCCTATTATTACATTGATTTTGTTATTTTATGATGGAGTTATTTTTATGAAGTCCTTTTATCTGATATGGAATATATTATGATGACATGATGTTTAAGAATCCCATTTTATTACATGGGTTATGCAATGATGTATGATTGTTGATTTTGTGGCACACATAAGAATGGTTTAATTATGAGATGGGTGGGACCTATATCTCCCTACAATTCATTGGGTAAAGATTTTTATCTCATGAGATATACATGGATGGAATGGAAAGTAAATCTGGTTCAGTATTACAGGACTGGAACGAGGAGTAAACTTGGTTCAGTAATGGACTTTGTCCGCTATGATGGTCTTGGCGATGAGCCTTGATTAATATGAAATGATTTTCTATGATTATGTGTGTATGCCACAAATTTTCATGTCTTATGTTCTGATTTTTTGGATTACATTGCAGCTCTATGATTTATCCCATTACATTATATTTTGACCTCTTATGCAGGATAAGATTTTTCAAAACGTTATGCTCTTAAGAATATGATACAATTGACATTTCATATGTTTACCCTTACTGAGAATTTGAGCTCACCCTTTTGTATGTTTCTTTTCCCCAGGTTAGGAAGAAGGGTATTAAATATGATATGCCAAAAAGGAGTCTAGATATGATCAAATAAATGGGAGACAATGTAGATGCTTTATGAACCAGTTGTTTATGTTTCCTAGTTTCTAAAGAAACTATACCTATAAGGTCCTACCATTGTTTTGTTATATGTTGTAATAAATATGCTTCAATTATGAATTAATAACAATGTATGTAAAGTATGGGTCGTTATAGTTGGTATCAGAGGAAAGGTATAGTTAACCTTTTGAAACTTGGATGTGAACGCCTTAGTAATAACCCTAAGGATATGTCTAAGCATTGGAACCAATCTTAGAATTTTATAAATGGCCGTGAATAACCTATGATAATACCTAAAGTGTGAAATTTTATTCTTGATTATGTGGTTTTCCTGTTGTAATTAGTGTTTCTCACACTATTCTTCTTGGTTTTAGTCAATGGATGGAACCCGAAAGAACCGTGTTAATGATGAATGTGACGGGAAATGTAATGATTGTCCCCCTGAGAAACCAAACATTATGGGAGATGGAATGAAAAATCTTATAGCCATGTTCACACAACTTTATCAAGCTATGAATCATGAAGGACTTCCAAATGAGAAAAAGAGGGAGCAACATTCTGTTGAATCTTTCATGAGGCAGCGTCCACCTTCATTCAGCAGTTCTTCTGATCCATTAGTGGATGAACAATGGTTCAGTACCACTGAAAATATATTTTCAATCCTTCAATGTTCTGAACATGATAAATTCATCTTAGCAGTATATCGTTTGGAAGGTGAAGCTGATCAATGGTGGAATCTTGTCAAGAATACAAGGCAAAGGGATGAAATTGAGTCCATGGAATTGGAAGAGTTCAAGAACTTATTTTTCAATAAGTACTTCCCTCGTATTATTCGAACAAAGATGGAGAAGGAGTTTCTTGAACTGAAGCAAAAGTATGATGAGTCTGTTGGTACCTACAAAGAAAATTTTACAAGGCTTGAAAGGTACGCTTCTGGGATTATTATCCAACCTGAGAGTAAGATCGATCGATTCTTTAGTGTCTTAAAACCAAGTCTATGAAAGGGAATTATCTATAAGGGACTTCAATAGCTATGAGGAAATTTTTCAATGTGCTCTCAAGGTTGAGATAGAGATTGGAGTAACTCATCAGTCATATGGGTTTGATAAGAAGAGGAAAATGGAATTCAAAGAAAAATATAAAGACCACACTAAAAAGAAAATGATTTTTCCATTATTCTCAAAGTGTGGAAAGAAACATGGAGGGAATTGTCTTAAAGGGACAAGTAAATGTTTTAAGTATGGAAAAGAAGGTCATCGGGCAATTGAATTCCGCAGTGATGGTAAAAAGATGTCTAGTGATGCGAACAAAGAAAAGGCTACACAGAATGCACCTCCTACACTTCAATGTTACAAGTGCAAGGAAATGGGGCATTATTCCAATAAATTCCCTAATCCAAGGGTTTTTTATGATGATCGAAATCAACAAACTCTTAAGGGCAAAGATAAAGGAAAGTCACATGAAATTTCTATCGGCGATGTGGAGTACGATAACGAAGTGTTGAAAGGTACACTTACCATCCACTCTAAAGTAGAAATTTTTTTATTTGATTCTGGATCCACCCACTCTTTTATTTCTAAAGAATTTTCTAAGGTTATCTCCATATTACCTCAGCAATTAGATATTGAGTTGGCTGTGACAACCCCTAATGGCATAATTGTCGCATCAAAAGTTTACAATTCTTCTCCGATTGAAGTTTGTGGGAAAGTGATTCCTGTAAATCTTGTGATCCTTCCTATTGTGGAATTTGATGTGATTATTGGCATGGATTGGCTTTCTTTATATGGAGCTCATATCAATTTCCAAAGAAGGGAAGTCACATTTCATATTCTAGATCAATCTACGATCATCTATCGATGCAAGGATGAATATAACCTTCCAGTGGAAATTTCTTCCATCTTATGGTTCTTGATTCTAATAAATGAAGGTTATTTATCTCAAATGGTTGGAGAGAAACTCAAGATTAAGAATATTCCCATTGTACAAGAGTTTGATGATTTCTTTCCAGATGAATTTCTAGGTTTCCACCAAATCGTGGAGTTGAGTTTTCAATAAAACTCATATCGGGTGATATGCCCATTTCAAAGACACCTTATAGAATAGCCCCAATTGATTTGTAGGAATTGAACAAGCAACTCCAAGAGAATCATGATAAGGGATTAATACACCCTAGTGCATCACCTTGGGGAGCACCTATTCTGTTTGTTAAGAAGAGATATGGATCAATGAGACTCTACATTGATTATCGAGAACTTAAGAAGATCACTATCAAGAACAAATATCCTCTCCCATGCATTGATGACTTATTTGACCAACTACATGGAGCTCAATACTTTTCCAAGATTTATCTTCATTCAGGGTATCATCAATTAAGTTTAAAAAGGAGGATATACCAAAGATGGCTTTCCGTACAAGGTATGGACACTATGAATTTATAGTGATGCCATTTGGTCTTTCTAATTCCCCTGCTATCTTTATGGATATAATGAATAGAGTCTTTAAAGACTATCTTGATTAGTTTTTGGCATTCTTTATAGATGATATTCTTTTCTATTCAAAGAGAAAGGAAGAACATGAAGATCACTTAATAATTGTATTGAAGACCCTGAGAAAGGAGAAGCTTTATGCCAAATTTACCAAGTGTGAATTTTGGCTTCAAAAAGTTTCATTTTTGGGTCACATAATCTAAAAAGAGGGGATATATGTGGATCCAGAAAAAGTGAAGGTTATTGAAATATGGTCGAGACCAACAACAGTAACTAAAATTCAAAGTTTTCTTGGTTTACCTGGGTATTATTGGTGTTTTTTTTGAAATATTTTTCAATATTATCTAACCCACTCACCAAATTGACTTGAAAAGGAGTTAAGTTTGTTTAGATGGAGGAATGTGAAGAGAATTTCAAAGAGCTAAAAAGAAGGTTAGTCAGTGCACCTGTGCTCACACTTCCTTATAGTGGAGAAAGGTTTGTGATTTATAGTGATGCATCCAATAAGGGGTTGGGGTGTGTTCTCATGCAAAATGATATGGTGATAGCTTATGCCTCACGACAGTTGAAAATCCATGAGCAAAATTACCCAAATCATGATTTGGAGTTAGCTACAGTAATCTTTGCATTAAATATTTAGAGGCATTATCTTTATGGTGAAAGGTGTGATATTTATACTGATCATAAAAGTTTAAAGTATATTTTCACACAAAAGGAGCTGAATACGTGCCAAATAAGATGGTTGGAGCTGATTAAGGATTACGACTACTCAATTCATTACCACCCTGGGAAAGCAAAAAAGGTGTCAGATGCATTAAGTCAACAATACCATGCTATCATATCCATGATGAGGATCACAAAAGATCCAATATTTATGGATTTACAAAGGATGGATCTTGGATTTATAATGGAATGGGAAAATTGTATCTTTATAAAATGAATTTTCAACCATCTATACATGTAAAGATTAAAGAGGCACGGAAAGAAGATGTAGAGTTACAAAAGAAGGTGAGAAATATTCTTGAATTCCACATTGATTGTGATGAAATAATAAAGTTTAGGAATCGGGTTTGTGTTCCTCCCATCCCAGAATTAAAGAAGGAAATATTGGATGAGGCTCATAGTTCTTAATTCTCTGTTCACCTTGGAAGCACGAAGATGTATAGGTACCTGAAAGAGTACTTCTGGTGGGATGGCATGAAAAGAGATGTTATTGAATATGTATCCCGATGCTTGGTTTGTCAGCAAGTTAAAGCTGAGAGACAAAAGTCAAAGGGGATGTTACAGCTATTACCCATACCCGAATGGAAATGGGAAAAGATCACTATGGAATTTTTCACTGGACTTCCTAAAACATCCAAAGGAAATAATGCTATTTGGGTTATAGTTTATCATCTTATGAAGTTGGTACACTTCATAGCTATTAGAGAAGATTTATCTCTTAATCAGCTTTCCAAGATATATGTAAAGGAAGTGGTAAGATTTCATGAAGTATCACTTTCCATTATATCTGATCGGGATCCGAGGTTTACCTCGAAGTTTTGGTGAAGTCTTCAGCATACTCTAGATACAGAGTTGTGTTTTAGCACTGCTTATCATCCTTAGACAGACGGTCAGTCTGAGAGAACAATTCAAACTCTAGAAGACGTGTTGAGAGCTTGCTCTATGGATTTCAAAGGAGGTTGGGATCAACACCTACTTTTGAGGAATTTTCTTATAATAATAGCTTTTTCTCCAGTATTTAGATGGCTCCTTATTAAGCTCTCTATGGAATGAAATGTAGAACTCCAACTTACTGGGATAAATTTGGGGAAAGAAATTTATTAGGACCTGATCTTGTTTATGAGATGGAAGAAAAGGTCAGATCTATTCAACAACACATAAGAACAGCTCAGAGTCGAAAAAAACATTATGATGACAACCGAAGAAAATACCTAGAGTTTGAAGTGGGTGATAAAGTGTTCTTACGAATATCTCCTTGGAAGAGAGAAATGAGATTTGGAAAGAAGGTCAAGCTGAGCCCTAGGTATATCGATCCTTTCAAAATACTGGATCGTGTTGGGAAGGTAGCTTACCGATTGGTACTTCCACAAAATCTCTCTCAAGTTCATGATGTGTTCCATGTATCTCTCCTCAGAAAGTACATACCTAATCCTTCACATGTACTAATCTCAGAAGGTGTACCGCTGAAGAAAGATCTTTCTTATGAAAAAAAGCCTATAGAGATTCTGGATCGGGTCGAAAAAGTTCTATGAAACAAGACCACTCGCTTGGTTAAGGTTTTATGGAGGAACCACTAATTATAAGAAGCTGCATGGGGACTTGACGATATGATGAGGGAAAGGTATCCTCATCTGTTTGTTACGAAGTGACGAATTTTGAGGGCGAAATTCATTTTAAGGGGGGTAGAATGTAACACCCTAAGATTTTATGAGAAATATATTTTTTTATGTCTTATGTTATACACAACACCAAAGTAATCTTTCACTACACACAACACTAGCTTGGCTTGCGTTACATGTAAGAGCAACCTTCTTCAATAGCTTGCATTGTACTAAATACTGAGTTTCACTAAACAATGATATATTATTATAATATTATGAACTAACCATTATCAATAGTATTAAATGAATTTTTAATTTTATAACATTATAATTCATCTTACACATTTTTTATAATGAGGTATGAAAACAAAATCAATTTTTCAGATAAAAGAAGTATTTTTCAAAAAATGCATTTTTACCACCTTTTGATGGCGCACCCATTTTAAATATAATTTTTGACAGGTTTATAAGTTCAATTTTACAAAATAAACTTATTCTTTTGAATCATGATATAAAAATTTACATTGGATTAATTTTTGATACTTTTCGGATAACTTTCACATTTTGATGAATAGTAAAAACACGCTAAATTCTTCTTAAAAACAACTTTTTTCATCAAGATAATTTATATTGTTAAATGATAAAATTTAATTGTTTTAAAGTATAAATAGAATATATTTTTACCATTTAATATAATGTATGTCATTACCATTAATTTTACTCTGAATTCATAGGTAAAAACATTTCAAGCTTTGGCAATGTTTTAACTTTTAAAACTCGTTTTCTTAACAACGAAATTAATTTTAAATTAATTACTGCAACTTCTGTGTTTTGAATTTTGAAAAATGGATTCCATATTTGGATTCATTGGGTCTAAATTATGTTAATATGTTGCTTTTATTTTTTGATATTATGAATAGTAACTACGGTAATTTTTATTTACTATATTTAAAGGTAAATCGAGTAATTAAGGGTAAAAATAAGATTATAAAATTACCATAACACCTGAAAATGTTCTATTGGATGAATAAAAATCAACCCGTATCACCTAAGTCTATTAATAGATTCATTTCATAGACTTTTGACCATGAAAAGTATATAATTATTATTAAAACCAAAGAAAGTGACAACATGTCACTCTCTTATATCTTATAAGTGTAATAATTTTAATTTAGTGATAAACTTCATAAAACTTCAAAAATGAATAGTCTCCAGAAATATAATAAAATTATCTACATCATGTGAATTTATTTATAATTTTTATGGATCAAAAAATTATCATTAATGATGACACAATAGTGATGTTGAAATTATTTTAATGATTCAAATATCAAATAAATGGTTTTAAAAATATTAAAATAAATCTTATATGAACTATTTAATATGATCCACGAATTTTATAGATAAATATGACATGTTATGAATCTATTAAATCTTTTAGTTTGAACATATATTCTGTGTGGATTTTATTTAAATTCAAATAAATGAATAGTTTCAAAATCGACACTATTGTTATTTTATAAAAATAACATATTATAAAATTGTTTAAAAATCACAAAAATATTTAAAAATTATAAATTGAAATTTATATGGTCTAAAATGTTATAAAGTATCCAATTATGGACAATTCACAACACATAAGTTATTATTTATAACAATTTAAAATTTAGAATAGTATTACCACTAAATAAAATTAAATAGATTAAATAATGATAAATCAAGTTGATAAGGTTTAAAATAAATTCCCAACATGTCTAAATTTTATTGGTTGATGATATTAAAACCCTATCTCATATCATATTCAAATTGAGTCATTTTTGGAGGTTTTTAAGTGTGGTTTGAATTTATTATAAATTAATATTTTTGAGGTTTCTAAAAGTGCTCCTCTCATTCCTTATAAAAGGGCACCTCCTCCCTCTCCTATTCACAACATTTTGAGCCTTAAAGCTCGCCCAATCCCTATAAATTTCTCTTCTACACTTCCCTAGAAACATACTATAGGTCTTGGTCTTCTTCAAATACCAACTTTAGTGCCCTAAGAGGAGGTTTAGAAGAGGCGCGTCGAAGAAGAGGTAATATCCTTTACCGATTCTTTCAAATTTATTTCTTCTTCTACTTACAATTATTTATTTGTTTCGTTATAATGTAATAACATCAGTATAACTCATATAATGATATGTTATTATAAATATGAAACATCACATTTTATCCATCCTACGGAAAACGAAATCACCGCGTGTGCGTATGTACGGAATATCATCTCCACGTCGTGGTGTAATCTGTTTTCCACCATCACCTTACTTGGATGGGTATAATGGTGTAAAGAATAACTATATATGATTATTATAACATGATAATAATTCTGAGATATTCTATAATCCACTCCAATTCCATTCAATAATTATGGGAACGATATTATCACTCGTGTGTACGTACGGATTACCGTCTCCACGGTGCGATGTGATTCGTTCTACATGATCTTCATTAAACCATGATTATATAAACGAATTGAATGAATAAATATGATATATATTATACTAATACCATTCCTTATATGATTTATCTATAACCTAAAAATAGGAATAAGAATTTATTCGACAAAACACGCATAAGAACATAAAGGAATGAACACTCGAATAACAAGTATCAATTAAATATTACTAATAAGAAGATAAAAATATGACCATATATGATATAATAACAATGAATATGATTCTGGAATAAGTAAATGACATTATTTAAATAATTATACAGGAGGTTCGGATATGTACAAAGCATATCGGACCTAAGGTAAGGGAAAATCTCGCAATCTCAATTTTTATCTGAGATTGTTTATACTTCGGTATTTAGTGGGGAATATTTATCATCCACGTTCATGTTTCCTCAATATGTAATATTATTTATATCCTCATGCAATTTTTTAAATCCAAATTTACCTATTGTTGAATTTTTAGTAAAATATATGAAAGGAATCTTTTGTCGTTTTTAGTACGAGATAATTTTTGACTTTTCCAGCCAAAGTAGAAGAAGAATGTTTTTTTAACTTATACGACATGAATGGATTTTTATGATTTTGTAGAAAATTATTTCCATGATGATTCCTTTACAAGTTTTCAAGTTTATTTTCAATTAACTTCTTTTAGTTTAAAATCTTATGACATGTTGAGAAAGGAAAAAAAATTGAATAAGAAAGGATATTTTCCTCAACAACTAAGTTAAAGTGTTTTTATTATATTCTATATAAGATGATATAGGGTTATGTTTATATACCTATTATTACATTTATTTTATTATGTTATTATGGAGTTATTTTTATGAAGTCCTTTTATCTGATATGGATTATGTTATGATGACATGATGTTTAATAATCCCATTTTATTACATGGGTTATGCAATGATGTATGATTACTGATTTTGTGGCACACATAAGAATGGTTTCATTATGAGATGGGTGGGACCTATATCTCCCTTCAATGCATTGGGTAAAGATTTGTATCTCATGAGATAGACATGGATAGAATGGAAAGTAAATCTGGTTCAGTATTATAGGGTTGGAATGAGGAGTAAAATCGGTTTAGTAATGGACTTTGTCCGCTATGATGGTCTTGGAAATGATCCTTGATTAATATAAAATGATTTTCTATGATTATGTGTGTATGCCACAAATTTTTATGTCTTATGTTCTGATTTTTGGGATTACATTGCAGTTCTATGATTTATCCCATGACATGATATTTTGACCTCTTATGCAGGATAAGATTTTTCAAAATGTTATGCTCTTAAGAATATGATACGATTGACATTTCATCTGTTTACCCTTACTGAGAATTTGAGCTCACCCTTTTGTATTCTTTTCCCCAGGTCAGGAAGAAGGGTATTAAATATGATATGCCAAAAAGGAGTCTAGATATGATCAAATAAACAGGAGACAACGTAGATTCTCTATGAACCAGTTGTTTATGTTTATCAGTTTCTAAAGACACCATACCTATATGGTCCTACCCTGGTTTTTTTATATGTTGTAATAAATATGTTTCAATTGTGAAGTAATAACAATGTATGTAAAGTATGGGTCGTTATAAGGATCCTCATAATGAGCTTCATTTTAGCACTACTTACCATCCACAAACTGATGGATATTTTTAAAGGACTATTCAAACATTATAATATATGTCGAGGTCATGATCACTTTATTTTCAAGGTATGTGGGAAAATTATCTACCTTTTTTATAGTTTTCCTATAATAATGTATTTCATACAAGCATTAAAATGGTGTTGTATGAACCATTATACAACAAGATATTTCATACTCTAACATGATGGGATGAAGTTGATGAAAGGAATCTTGTAGAACCAATACTTGTTGAGGAGACAATTACAAATGTAAAGACTATTCATACTCATATTAAATCAACTAAAAGATGGAAAAAATCATACCAATACCCGAAGGAAATATTTAGAATTTCAAGTAGGGGATCACATTTTATTGAAATAATCTCCATAGAAAGGTGTCATAAGGTTTGGTAAGAAAGGTAAACCTAGCCCTTGGTACATCAGAACTTTTGAAATTCTATAAAGAATTAGACTTGTGGACTACCATTTGGAAATGCCACCGAGCCTCTCTAAAGTACATGATGTGTTCCATATCTCTTTGTTAAGGATGTACATTCTAGACCAACACATGTTCTCACCTATGAATAAATATAATTTGAAATTGATTTATCCTATTGTTAAGATCCTGTATAGATTCCTGACACTATAGAGTAAGTGTTAAGGAATCATGTGACTTGACTAGAAAAGGTACTTTGGAGAAATCACAAAATGGAAAGATCAATGTGGGAACCTGAGGATGTTATGAAGAAGAACTATACTCATTTTTTTAGAAGTTAATATCCATGAAAATTTCAAGGGAAAAATTTTATATTAGGGAATAGTGTAGTATCCTGATGTTTCATATGGACATTAAGTTTTATAGCGTATACAATATGCAACACTGAGCTTAAACGAACCATGGAGTATTATTATTTAATTATGACCATTATAACATAGTCATTGAATTAGATGGTATGAATATTAATAACCACATTATGAACTATATATTAATGATTTATTCAATAAAAATTTATTGATTAATTCTTAAGAGATAAACACTCAATTATTTGTAATGTTATTTTATTCGATGTTTTCTTCAAAAAAATTATTACTTTTTAAGAAAATAATATAATTAATTTTTTACACGTAGAAAATTTATTTGATAAAATAAACTTAATTTTTTATTTCATAATATCAAAATTACCTTAGGGTTAATTTTTAGGATTTTTCTAAAGAATTATATTTTCAATGAATAGTGAAAAATATTGATTTTTAATGAAAACTGTCTTTTAATTCAAATAATTTACTATTTAAATTTTGTTTTATAATGGTTTAAAAGAAAAATTTGTTAAATTATATTATTAATAATAAAATTATGGTATTTGGAATAAATTTTATACATGAATTTGGTATAAAAACATTTGTATATTTAAAAATACATTTTTCTGAAAAAACTGTTTCTCCTCATGTTTTGTGGATTTAACTGTAAATTAGATTCTATGACTTATATGGTTTAATTTTTTAGAATGGATTATATATTTATAATAAAAATTTAAAATTTTGGTACTGATTCTACATTCATTTTTTTTCATAATGAATAGTAAAAATAGTAAAAGATTATCACAGCGGTTAAGGTTAAAACAGGTTTACCAGGGGTTAAACTAAAGAGACACTACTAGAAAATGACATTTAGCCACATAAATATAGACATGGTTTAATTATTCCATTTATATAGGTTTATATATATCTATAGTTATTTGAAAACTGTGGATTTACAATACATATATCCATGGGAAAAAGTTGCTTATGGCAATAGGGTCCTCATATTTCTCATATCCCTCATGACATTCCTCTCCTACCCACAATACCCTCTCTAGAAATCCTTATCCCTTGGCCACGTCCTCCCTCAACCAATAATCACCAATATTCATACTCCCCAATACCCTCATGAGCGTCCTCCCATGATGTTTCCACCCATCCTCCATCCATCCTTTTCCAACACGACCACCTGACTTCCCCACGATCCTCCTCCTCCTCTGATGTGTCTACACCACCTCCACGTTAACACTTCTCCAATGCTTCTCCAACATATCCCCCCACATCCTTCTCTGAATCAAATTCTACATGGTTATCCCACCTCCATGTGATCCTCCTACTTCGATGAGGCACCGACACAGCTTTGACATAGCTCTAACACGGCTCTGATGCAGCCCCCCCCCCCCCACCTTTGTGAATCCTCCTCCTTCAACGTATCCACCCTCGATCATTCACCTCTAATGAAGAGACCCCACCTCCCTGATTTCTCATTCAAACAAAGACCTACCCTCATAATGTTCCTCCTCCCATGATATATCACTAACCCTATTTGGGAGACCCTATCGAAATCCTCCCTTCTCATTCCAAATCTCTAAGGCCTACCCTTATATTGAATTGAATCTAAATAACTAGTTAGGGTTCCCCCAATTACCCCTATAAAATTTTTTTATTATGCTATAATATGTTTTTAGTAAGACATTGAACCATATTTATTTAATAAACATACAATCTCGTGATTTTCTCCCAACATCAGTGACTGATTTGGATCCCATAGTATTGTTGCTGCCTAATGTGAGTTTTTCCGCTATTTATACATTCTTAGACTATATAAAATGCATTACTTGGTTATATTTCATATTTTCCATGTTTATATTTATGTAAGTTTATAGTAGTGATCAAAAATCAAGATCTGCATTCCCTTTTCTAATATGATCATACCCAAATTTCAATAGTACTGATATTACATAGATATTATAGGTATAATAAAGTTTCCAAGAACTACTACATGATTTTTATATCATTATAGTTTATTTTATAGAAGTTACTAAAAACTACTTATTGAACATATCACTTATTATAAGTGTTTTTAGAAGTGTTTCCCATCGATGAAATCATTTTATACAACAAATTTATTCATATTTTTAGTAATAAAACAAACACTTTTTTTTAAATTGATTAACATATGTGATAAGTGTGTAAACATTTTTTAATAATAGTATTTAGTTTCCATGTTATTAAATTTTACTTTTCTAGACTCATGACTTATTATTTCTTAGTTTGTTTTTCCATTTACTAGTATAAATGACAATATGACATGTAATTAAAAATATGGATAAAGATTTTTTAATTAAATGAGGTATTTTTTAATTAATGAATAATTATTAGGGATTAATGTTTTTTAATGGATAAGAATATATTTTTTATGACCATTCTAGAATTTTTATTTTTTATTGTTTTTTCTAAATTTATAACTCTTTCAATATTGTGATATAATCATAATTCAAAAACTATAATATGATTATTATAAATAGTTTTAAAATTATGTTGTCCGATAAACCAAACATAGGTGACTCAACTTTCTTCAACATTGTTATTCACTCACTAAAGTTATTTGTTTTTTATTAGCTTCTTCTAGCCACCTATGTCCAAAATATGAGTAGTCATTCATTCTAACATTACTTTTTATTTCCTTATAGGGTGTTGTTTCTAATGCAAGATCCCAAACAACTGACTCAAGTAACATGTTAATGTCATCATTATACCTAATGTTATGTAATAATTTATTTAATCTATCATTTAATTATATATTAAACACTCATTCAAATATATTCCTTTAAATTTTGAATTTATGTTTATTTATTTATTTTTTAGTTATTCTATTTAAAAAATCATGAAAATATGAGTTTATATGTATATTTTATTAAATTGTTTGAGTTTATATGGTAATATTTTTTTAAAATTATAGCCCATAAATTGTATATAGTTTATATTTTAATTTTATTAAACAAATAAACATCCAAATAAACATCTAAACATTGTTTAAATGTTATTTATATTAACATAAATAGTTTAAAATTTAGAAATGGTTTATATGTGTATTTATTTTTTAATATAGTTTATATTATTATAATATTAATCTTCACATCCTATCACAATTTCTTTAGTTAAACATGAAAACTATTATAAATTCAATGTGTTAAACTAAAGAAATCAATGTCACCTTGTTCAAAATCACTATAAGATTTTCAACAGTCTGGTCATCTATGACATCTTTAGATATTTTTTAAACTGAACAATCAATGTCTGAAGAAGTCAATTATGCCACCCAAATATGGTTCCTACACTGGAGAGGATATTAATACCAATAATTCATATGGTGGGTTTTTTAAAATTGATATACCTTATTTCTCAACTTTATTTATTCACATTTTACATCATATATATACCTTAATCCTTATTTTCAATGATAGATCAAGGAGTTATTAACCTATCACTATAATATTATAGATGTGTATTATTTCTTCTGTTGTCTTGGAAAAAGGAAACCCACTTCTAGAATTTTTTTGGGTGGTTTTAAGGGAATTTAATCTTTTCTATTGTCATTATAATTATGTTAGTAGGTTAAGTTAGAAGTGTATTTTGAACATGTTGGAAAGTTTATCATAAATTTATCTATTATAATTAGAATAAAAAATTATGGGGACACCTATAGTAGGTCTCTATTTTCCAATGAAACATAACCGAGTGTAATCATTATTCTACTTAAATCACTATTCTAGAAGAATTTAGGTTGTGATGATCTATTGAGTGTATATATTGTAACCTTGTATAATCTCCTAGTGGTAATTTAATTTCAATTATATTATTTATCTAAAACTAATTAGAGTGTAATTAACTAACCATGTGAATTAAAACACTCTCTATTTTTGGTGTAGAGAAAAATTAATGATTTATAAATTTGTGTATTTATGTTATTTATTTTTTTAATAGTCCATGAATTTATACTTGTATAGGTAGGTTATGGTTGGTGGGTATTTTAAAATCCATAATAGTTTATAAGGATAGAATATCATGTTTCCAAAATGTTTTCATATAGTATCTCTCCATAGTACATTTGATGAATAACATGAAATTCAAAATTATTTGTGAGTTATTGATTGGCGCATTTTTAATCTAGATAGGATATTCCTCTTAGTAGAGAGACTATTCATTTTCTAAATTATTAATCTAATTAATCATGATTAAAAAATAATACTTATTTTAGATTATGTGTTTTTTTATTAACTTTTTTTCAAAATAATTATTAATTTTTTATTGAATAAAGTGGCATGGTGTAGAGAATTTGGAGACCAAAATATCACATTATTGGGTAAATGCTTATTATTTTACAAATTCCATTGAGTTTGAGGTTTTTTAGGATGAAAAAAATTGAAATTTCTGAAATATTTCTAGGCTATACTTTTTTTTAAACCATTTAAGTAAATTTTTTGGGTTGGGACTATTTGAGTCTTATGAAATATTTATACTTTCTATAAGGTTATGTAAGCTGTGTGGACAAATTTTACATTTTTATATAAAATTGGTATTTATCCATTTTTATCTAGTTTTAATTTGGGATTTATTAATTTGTATTACCATATTGAATGAAATTAAAAAGATCCCTTCTCTATTTTTCCCTATCACTCTCCTCTCCTCCCATCGTGCATTCTAGAAAAATATCTCTATGCGGACAAAACTAACTTGATGCACCCTAAGAGGTGGAATGAATTAAGGTAAAAACTAATTTAAACCTTTTTATTTTATCATAATTTTTGACTTCTGGTTATTATTCCTATGTTAGTAGAAACACATTAAATCCATTTCTCTCAAATTCCTCTCACCCTTTTTATAAAAATGTAGAAATTAATGCATACACACATGCATATTTTATATGGTTTACCTTTAAGTGATAATCCAATGGGAATGAGAAAGGTTTTTTTAGTCTACTATGGGTTCCTCTGTAAATCACTATTGTGTATATATAAGGTTTATAATGGAAAATTTCCAACCCAAGGGAACTACCTCTTCATTCCTTATTATGTACTACATAAAGAAATGGATAGGAAATTTTATAGATGATTTTGGTCTCCTAAATAGTTTTTAAACATGAAATCATGTCATTCATTGGTCATCTAAGGTCACTAAGAAACCTTTCATCTTTTCATAAAAAAAATTTCTATGTTATGATATACTTTTTTATACTCTCCTTATTATCTAGATGTGATCAATAACACAATGCGATAGTTGAATCTATTATCTTTTCCAAATAAAAGTAGAAACAATTATTCTTTTGGTGATGGTAATTACAATAGGGAATTATCCTATTGAAATCTTTCTTATTCAACTAGATTTTATAGGGGAACTCTTTTTCCCTGTTCTTTAGCCTATTCTTCTAAAATAGAACCCAACATAACAATGGTATTTCTCAGTGAAACTCATTATTCATTCTATAAACTATTTTTTTGAAAAATACTTAAGCTCATATTTTTATATAACTTCTAAAAATTAGATTTTCAATATGTTCTATATTCTTCACTTCTATTCCAAAACTTCTATATCGGTTTAATAGATTCCAGAAATATACACATTTCATTCAAGGTTTAATAAATAATATCTTCTTCTCATTTTTTCACAATCGTTCTAGGTGTGGAAGAATTTTTTATTTTGGTCAATACATTTACCTTTAATTCATATAAATTATCAAGATATTGTTCTATGATATACTCTTTTTCATATCAGTGTTTTGATGGTCGTTATTGCGTGGTCTTAAAAAATGGTTCAGCTAACTCCCCAAATTCCATGCCCTTTGTTATTTATTTTGATCATTACCCATATCTGTAATTATGGAATGTTTCTTCCTATTCATTCCATGGATATTTGTTAATAACTAGTTCCCTTAATATCCAACCCATTACACATATTTAATTCATTGAAAATCATGGGATGGAAATTCTAACCTTTGAATATGGAATAATATTCTTCTTCCAATGACATGGCATATATCCAGATGAAACACTTGATGATACACCCTACACTACCATCTTTTCTCATCCTTCAAAATCCAACATGCTCGCTACACCCTGAAATCCAAAACTATAAGGCCCCGGCATTAAACCTTACTTAATCTTGAGTTATTACAAGATTACACATTGAGGATCTTTTCAGGTTTAGAGTTTTAGAGAATTAGATCATAAAACTTGAATTACATTCCAGATTTAAACAAAGTGGTTACATAAAAGATAGTATTCATTTTTCCCATCAATGGAAACATATTTAAAATAAAACATGTATTCTTTCTTGACACTTCCTTGACACTATCATCATATCATGTACCATTCCCTTGACCTGTGAAAAACATTTCAAAAACTTGGGATGAGCATAAAAAAGCTCAGTAAGGGTTATAAAAAGTATGGAAAGGAAACATGAGTACATATATACATAAGAATGAAATCATACCTTACCCATAAAACATATGCACTTTAACATACCTCATAAAATCATTAATAAATCATATAAATCATAATACATAAAGGTAACTTGAGGCATTCATAACATTCTTACGTAGGGAGTAACCCTCTTGGTTACGTTTGGAATACCCATCACAGTATATTCCATAAATCTCTTCGGATAAACCTTAATGCTTAACTCCTTCTCGTTACCCAATGAATTGGAGAGCTATATCGAGCTCACTCACCCTTAGTTTATCACGGAACCACCCGTCTTCATAATAATGCCCAAGAACCATAACATAATCTTATCACATAAAACATGCATAAAGGAAACATAACATTTCCACTTTTCAATCACAAGATATTAATACAAAACAATGATATAAAAACATTATGAAAACCATTTTCAATACCAAAATAAAATAAAAATAAAACATGGTATTTATTTTTCATTAAAAAAAGGTATGGCTTATAGAGGAAGTCGAAACTCAAATAATGGTCACGGCGGCGGAGAAGTCGTTGTCGCCGCATACGTACGACAAAAACATTCCCTTTTGTCATTTAGTAAAAATCTTCGTATAAAAAGATTCATTTTCGATAAAAGTAAAATTCAAAGGGGTTTATACACCGTATAAAAGTAGTTTGTGTATAAAACAAAATATGCCTCAATGAAAGGAGATTGAGATGAAGTCCCATACAAAGACGGTATCCTTGGATTAAGGATAAATCAATTACATAATTATGTGTGACAAATGAATACACCAAATATAAGTGGATATTAAGTGCAAAACAATCAGAGGACATTCACACATATTCATAGAATGACATATTCAAGGAGTACAGTTTTATCCCAAAGATTCAAAATTGGGTTAAGAAGTTCCCTTGAAAAAATTCGACAGCCTAACGGCGTCACTTAAAAATTCAGAAAAAGAGTTAATGAGAGATAAAAAGGGTATCTCATAACTTGGACATAAAATTTACATCAATAAGTATATATAAGAACATATCCCAACATAATAGTATGTGAATTAAAATACATAACAAAAGAAGTCTTTTAAAAGAGGAGGGTGAAAGGTTCCCTTACCGAATTGGGTAACTTTCGAAACATACACCCCATTGAAGAAGGGTCATACAATGAATATGTAAATACCCATAAATGAAATTATATTACACAAAGAGTATAATAATGGGAAGTACATACACCACTAAAAGGAAATGGTGTAAAATGTAGCATAAATCTCAAGGGACTAAAAGTGAGATGAAAAATCCCTTTTGAAAACTCGGCAGCCTAACGGCGCCACTTAAAACATCCAAAAATGGATTGATGAGATCAAATAGGGTCTCTCATAATATTACAATAAAATGTACAGATATTAATATAAAATAACATCCCCCATCATAACAAAGAGGATCTTAAAATAAGTTACATAAAGGAGAGTGCTTAAAAAGAAAGAGAGAGGTTAGATCTCTTACGAAAATTCGGCAGCCTAACGGCGCCACTCAAAACTTCCAAAATGGATTGATGAGAGAAAATAGGGTCTCTCATCATATGAAAATAAAAAGTACAGTAGGATTAATATAAAATAACATCCCAATCATAAGAAATATGAGCTTAAAATGAATGACATAAAAGAGTGTACTTAAAAAAGAAAGAGAGGAGTATGATCCCTTACCTCGGGTCCGACTTGACTCGATCGTTCTTTAACGTCCTGAATAATAAACTTGAGTTAATTTCTACTTGCTTAAGAACCTTTTTCAAGTTCATTATTCCTTTTATATCACTTATTTCCATGTTATAAACATTATGTAATCATTTAAGTTAATAATGTTTGTTTGGTCGATATTTGGTTCTTAAGTCGAAAGTGGACTTCTTACAATTACATGTTGTTCGTGTGGTCAGAGATTCATTATATCCAGAATGATATTCATGATTTTGATATCATATATATCATATATATCCAGAATATACATGTATTTATAATATTACATAATTATTTAGAGGTAAGAAATGAAATGCACTGTTCATGGAGACGGTAAGCCGTATGTACGCATGAACGCTACTTTCATTTCTATGTCATATTAATGGAATTAAAACTAAATGAGAGGTATGTATATTTTAATTCCATAATTATATTCATCATTTATATATAACATACATAATATATAATAACTTTAAATCCATCCTTTATACATCCCACATATGGCATTAACGAATCAAATCACTTTGAGGGGGCGGTAGTCCGCACTTCCTAAAATGAAATTATCGTGTTTACCCACAATGGAAACCATAAAGGTATGCCACAAAAGAAAAATACAGAAGCTTAAGTAAAACATAAACATATTATATATCATATATAAAAATATTTAAATCTTAATGGCCACCTTTGAATGTTTTATATGAGTGTTGAACAATCATCGTTTCGTGAGGCAGAAATTCGCCATCCACAGAAACAGTATGTTCTTTAACCATTAGATGTAGGTGTGTGTAAGTGTAGCTTGAATCCTTCACATAACAACATTCTAGTATATTTAATATACTGGTTTTGTTACAAAATAAAAGAATAAAAAGAGTTTAGGGGGTTGGAGAAGCAAAATAAAACAAAAGAACACAAGGGAAGACATTACCTTTAAATCGGGTAACTTCCTTTGATTTGAGCTCAAAGGCTTACTTGGAAAAGCTTATTCCCAAATTGATGCCTCAATGATGAATATAGGGATGTGGAGAGATGAAATGGGCAGGGTTTGGCCGAGCCAAAGGCTTGATAGGTGTGTGTAATGTGGTAGAGGTGGGGGCCTTTTATAAGAGAAGAGGAGGGAACTCTTGGAAAGTTATAAAATATTACTTTATTATAAAATGATTTTTGGATTTAAAAGGTCCCAAAATGATATATTTAGAGTATAAGGTGATAAGGTTTCGAAATCCACCCATCCAATAGGTTTGTGACAAGTGGAATTTATAGTTTTAACATTATCTTTTCATTTTATTTAAATCTCTTATTAATGAGGTAATTGCTGAATCATCATGATTTCATAAATAATTTAATTTATTTAATGTCTAAAAATTATAAAAAAAAATATCATGATGTAGGAAATATTTTTAGATTTCTAAATAATATTTATAGTCAAAAATATGACTTGTATAACCCCACTTAAAAAGTGTTTTAGTAAAACAACTCATGTTTGTGACATTTTAATTTTAACTTTAAATAAAAAGGTATTTATGTCATTTTCCAACCAAAGTGGCTCCATGGGGTCCCCAAGTTGACCCATGGATTGTCTTGGTCGTCCATGACACATCCAATGAGGGTAGGACATGTTTCTAGGTCATTTCATATTATTAAAACATTATTTTTACCTTAAATTACACTAATTACCTCTAATCGCGATTAAAAACATACAAGTTACTATTCACCAAAAAATTATTTTAATCCCATTGAACCACATTTTACTTCCTAATGAAAACCATGTATGTCGGATTTTTGAAATTCAAAACACAGAAGTGGTAAAGTTTCATTTAAACGAAAAATCAGTTTTTTAAGTACCACTTAGTGGTTTCACTATTCATCAAAAATTGAAGTTTTTCAAAATAATACCAAAACTTCAACCTAAGCTATATTTGATATTCCAAATTCAAAAATGATTTCTATTTTAAAAAATTCAAATCGTATAAGTTACATTAATTAATTTAATAATTAATTCCCGCTGTCATGAGAAATAGCGTGTTTTTATGAAACAATATATATCAAAAGATTGACACTAGTTTAAGTCCAATTTCAAAGTGAAATTAATTCCAAAGACCACTATTAGATTAAATGGTAAAAATATATTCTAATTTAACTTTAAAACCAATTCATAAGATAATATAATCATATAAATAAATTAGATTAAAAATTGGTTTTGAATTAAAATACAACATTTATCACTATTCATTAAAAAATGAACTTTATCGAAAAAATACCAAAAATTTACACAAAGTAAATTTTGATGTCCCGATTCTAAAGAAGAATTTGATTTTGTCAAATATAACACATAAAATTGTCAAAAATTGGATTTAAAAGAGGTTCTCCATCAACAGGTGGTTAATCGACCTTTTAAAGAATATTAGAATGTTTACGCTTAAAATTGGATTCATTCGCATTTTTAATCCTCTAACATTTATTGTAAAGAGTAAAAATATTTGACAAACATATATAATCATTTTTTAGTTAGTTCTGTTCATTCCCACCATTACAATGGCTAGGTGTTAACTACCATTTAAAATAATATTATTTTATTATTAGAGTGCAATGTAAGATTCCCAAGAAACTCGTTGTTGCGTATTGGGTATGCCATCGAGCATAGCGTCCCCTTTAAAGTAATATTAATATTTTATTCACAAATATGGATAAATGTGAAAATGTCATATTCTTTATTTACCTGGGGTGTTACAAAAACACCTTGGGTTATAGCTCTAAGGTTCTCAAGAATTTTTTTTTACTTCACCTTACATATGTACATCAAAATAATAAAAACACCAAGAGTTGGTATCCCCGTTTCTTATAGGTGAATCTCTAATGTAACATGTTAAGATCCATGGAATGGTCATCCCCATATTTTCATTTTGGTAGTTATAGTTCTTCCATGTACTATAAATCTTAGACCGCATCCTCCATAACACCTGATTTGGGCTTCACTTTTTTTTGAATGAAAATATTTAGTTTAAAATACCTTTATTTACATTGTATTTAAATTCCTCTGGCCATTTTACACCCACTATGGTCATTTAAATAGTTTCCACCAAAATCTTCTCTTTTTCTCCAAATAATGAGTATTCAAGATGAATTTTACATACCTAAATAACTAATATCAACTTATAATGGATTACATAATCCATAAAAGGATAAAAATATACTCCTTCAATCTTTAGATATTAACCAAAACCAAAATGGTCAGAATAACTAATCTAATATAGATAAATACATTAGTTTATAAAACTTAAACAATAATGTCCAAGGTTTAACTTAATAAAATCCCTAATTATACACCACAATTTAAAAAAATTATTTCAGAAGAACTTTTAAGGTAAAAGTGGGAAACCATAAAAAGTAAGGATACAGAAAAAAATCAAACCATATATGATGTAATCATGAAATTCTGGAAAATTTTAAAAAGTATGGAATGTTTTACCTTATATAATAGCCATTCAATGGAGGCTACCTTCATATATAGATTTTACTTGATGAGATTTTTGATGTGGTATTCCATCTTTTCCTAGGTATGAACATGTTCCTCCAAGCTTATTTTCTCCTCATTGAAGCCACGTATCAAAATATGATTCTATTTATGAATCCAATAGGTTTTATCTTTATTCAAATCAACTCGCAACAACCCTTAAAACATTCTATGGTAATCCTCGTTATAGAAATTTATCAATAAGGACTCCTCTATCGTCTATTTATTAGAATGAAATAGAATCTCTCAGGTGTTCCCTATATCTAATACCTCCTTGTATGTACACTTCAGAGCACTAGTGGTTGTTTCTAGCTTGTGATCTTGGATGATTGGACTATCTATCTAGGTTTCTACAGCCTCATCATAGGGAGATGTTTCTATCTCCACATATAAACCAGACTCATTATAATTACTTTCTTTGGGTATCAAGAGAGAAATACCTCCTATTTAAGACTAGCCTTTTTCAATTCCACTTCCCTTTTGGGTGTCTATAACAATAATATATCTCTTTTGAAGTAAGGTAACTTTTCTATATGATATTGTAACTAGAGGACTAGGAATATTTGATTAGTCCTTCTATATCCATTCCCTCATCACATGTTTAATCAACTTAACATTAATCACCAAAAGTGTCTCTTATTGTCACATACCTATTGTGTGGACACCTTGGTCATATATTCTCTTGAAACATGTTGATAACCTAAATTACCATAAAACCTTAATGAAAATATGTATTCTTACAAAAATTAACATTATCCTTATTCTTCAAATAAAATCTCAAACAATTTAATATATAATATAAATCCAAAATATAATAAACAACAAAAAGGATGACCTAAATAACTTTATCATTAAATCACTAACCAATTCCAATGTCATTAATACTATCCAATTTACTTTATCAACACAAATCATATATTTATCCCAACTAAAAATTATTATCCCCACATTAGACATATATTAATGTTTATATTTTCTTAATTATGTGTTTTCTCATAAAATATCACCTTACCATTAAATCACTTTTCTTGTCCATCAGTACCATTCAATATATTCTTGAAAATTCTTTAATAAAAACTTATTTAAAACAAGCCTTAGATATTTCATGATTCTTATAATACATAATTTCATTGATAACTCTAAAATTACAATACATACATACTTCAATCATTCCACTTTATTCTTAAACTATTAACTAGGATTTGTTATTTTATTCTGGAATACCTTCTTCCTTTCAAATGTCATTTGTAGTCTCTTCATCCTCAATAGAAAAATCTTTACTAATAAAACCTTATTTATCCTCTTCTTGAGCTTCCCCTCCTAGGACATCGATTTTAATAATTCCCATACATTCAAAATTTAAAACATTCATTATTTGATAATACCTTAGGGGGACTAATATTCCATTCCATTATTTTAACTGATATTTTCATTTTTTCCTCAGTAATTACTTATTTTGTTTCCTTGTTTTCCACACCCAAAACATCTACCCATTATTCTAAGATATTTATTTTTTTGATTCTTCCCATATTCTCAACATATAGGAAGTTGAATCTTATTCCCTCCATGATCTTCATGTAACTCTATATTTCTCTTGTTAGGTGTGTTAGAAAACTCATCCAAGTTTAGGTTGATAATTTATAATGGGATAGATGATTATGCATAATCATGAGGTTTCTCATTACAAATCTCATTTTGTTTGGTTTCTCATGAGTACAATCATTCCATTTCACATCACATTTATAATTAACATGAATCCTCCTAGTTCCACCCATTTAAAAAAACAAAAAACATAGTGTGAGCAAAATTAATAATAGAGGGAAACCACATAATTAGAAAACATCATTTATAGGATGTCTAAATCGTAACAACTTCTTTTTAATATATGAAACCTTAGGTTTAACCAAAAGTAATTTGTGATCATTATATATTTAAATCCTTTATGTTGGTTAATAAATATTTTATGAATTTCCAAAACATATCCCCCTAGAGTGTCAAACCAGGTGTGTAGTAAGACTCGTTTTCATGCACCAGGGGACAATCAATTTAATCTCAATGATCATTTTTGAGGTTATTACCCCTAGGTAAAACTATTCTAGGGACAAAACCTCTTATAGTATCTAGATAGGTATTCCTTCTAGTAAAACCACACCTTTACCTTTACCATAACATAAGATATTCTCTTATACTTAGGATTATCCTAAGGGTTCTTACTAAATCATTATCTTCCAAGTTTCCAATGGTTACATAAAACCTTCTCTGATACCAACTATAACGGCCCATACATTTCGTATATAGATATTACATATAAGTATATGAATATTCATTACATAAATTTTAATACATACTATAATAATATAGGTCTAGTGCCTTTGGAAACTTGGACACATAAAAAACTGGTTCATGAATGATCTATATCATTTCCCACTAAGTTCTTCATAACTAGAACCATTATTAGACACATCATTATCAAAACATTATTTAAAACCTATAGAAAGAAAACATAAGAAAGGGTGAGCTCAAATTATCATTAAGAGTAAATAAGTGAGATATCAATGATCATATAATCATAACATGAGCATAATAGTGTTTGAACATAAGATTGCCATTTTAAATATATACCCTACATATCATAGGTCATAATCGTGAGTCATGGAATAAATATTGGTAGTTCATAAGTCATGAATTATCAAATAATAAAATAACAAAATCCAAGTGATCATAACATTTACATAATACATGGAATTGTATCATAAACTTATAACTTTGTAAACATGTATAAATAGTAATAGGTTCACTCATTAAGTTGAATCAGGACCTTGCATAAATATATTTACATGAATCTAGGTCCACTCATGATATTATGGACATGAAATCTTTGTACACTCATGATCTTATGGACATGAAATCTTGGTCCATGCATAAAATTATGTTAAAAAAATTTAGGTTCATGCATAAACTTATGGACATGAAAACTAGATCCACATATAAAATTATGAACATTAAATTAGGTTAACACATATCATTTTTTCCTCATGAGTTATCCATATCAACCCAATGCATTGGAGAGAGATATAGGTCCCATATGTCACATAAAGAATATTATACATATGTGTGTCACAAGATCATAAAACATTCATCATCTCAAAACTCATGAAATGGAAATAATTTCATAAAAATTTTATCAAAATATAACTTGTGTAAAAGGGAGTGGGTTTCATCAAAATCTTGTAATCATAAACATAAACCATCCAGAAAAAGAATAAGGATGGTTTCCTTGAATCATATCCCCATTAAACCTTAAGTATCATCAAATGATATCAAATTAGATGGAAAATGATTTTTACAGATCACTTGGTATAATTATTGAGGTAATTAACTTTTTTCATTTTAAAATCACTTCACTTTTAAGAAACAGCACACTTATAAATACAAAAAACATTTTCCTTGAAAATAAACTTGTAACCTTATAAAATAAGCTTCAAATCATTGAGGCATTATGAAAATAGGAAAATACACTCATTTATTATAAGTAAAGAAACATTACTTCAATATTTTTTTTGGAAAATTAAAAAAGTACATCATTTGGAAAATGAATAAAAGATTCCTTTCAAACCATTTTATAAAAATTAAAACATGGGTAAAAATGATTTTAAACAATTGTAAGAGATTTGTAAAAACCTTTTTGAAATTTTTTTTAGAAAACATGGACATAAAATAGAAATATTTCCTAGTAGAGACTTCAATATAAACAATCTATAATAATGATGAGATTATGAAATAAACCCTTACCACTTTGGTAAATTTTTAGTCATAATCCTCATGAAAGAAATAACTTTAGATGGATATGTATTTCCAATATTTTTCATGAAAAGAATCATAAAATGCATTCATGGGTAGTATATACACCCAAATAAATAAACATGTAGTATATAAGGCATATGTACCAGAAAAATAAAAGTGCCATGAAAATCTATTACCTTAGTTCTGATTTTCTTCATACATATTGGAACCTCATCTTCTTTGAAATGACTCCTTTATATCTCCTCTTAATGGATCCAAACATGATCTTTAAGAGAGACCATCACCTATATATTGTGTCTAGGGAAGTATAGAAGATAAATTTGTATATTTTTTTGATCTAGAAGTCTCAAAGTGGTGTAAAGAACTGAGGGAGGAGGATCCCTTTAATAATTGAGTTGAGGGATATTTTTGGAATTTCACAAAATATTAAAATATAATAAGACAATTTAAGAGACAAATTCTTCTAAATGGCCTATAAATTCAATGGGGATGAAATTATGGATTATATATTATCCCTATTGTCCTTATTTAAGTTTTTTATGATTTTTAAAAAATTTAATAAAAAATTATTTTCATAAAAAATAATTGTTGTTACTTTTGACAGTATTTATTACTTTGACATTAATAAAATCAAGACAGTAATAGAAATTCGAAAAAAAATTTTAATAAATCCCTAAAATTTCATTTTCATCTATAAAACTTTTTTATCACATAAATTATCTCAAATTATAATACTTTTAATATTTTAAATATCATTTATTTGATTTTCCATTAATTGAATAATTGTTACATTGGCATTTGTAAGCATTTAAGGTAATTATATTTTCACTAAAAAAATACCATGATGAATATAAATATTTTATATTTAAAAATAATATTTATATTAAAACCTATCTTATGGTTAGCACCATATTAAAAATATTATAGTTATTAAAAACAAGAGTGTGACATGTTTGACTTTTCTTGAAATAAAATACTATAAAGGTCACAATATTTTCCAAATAGACATAAAATGACATATAAACAAATATTGAATGATTATGGAAGAAATTAAATAATAAAATAAGATTAATTCAAATTTTAGGGTCATTTTCTATTCCTTATCATTTTATTTTTAACCTAAATTAACTGATTTACCCTTACTGTGGTAATAAAATTACTATAGTTACTATTCATAATGACCAAAAATAAAAGGGAACTATTTACCAAATTTTTACACACTAATTAAAAATATGGAATATATTTTTCAAGATTAAAATCACTGAATTGGAATAATTTAATTTAAAATTAATCTTTCAAAATGCAACTAAAAAAAGTTTCCTTGAAAATTATTTTTTAAGCCCAAAAATGTACTTATATAAAAATAAGGTATAAGGATGATTAAAATTTAATTAATCATATTATATCAAACTAAATAGTACTTAAGTTAATTCTATATCAAATTCAAATCACAAATGGAATTTTTAATATAAATAAAATAACAATTGTATAAATATCTATATTTTTCACTATTCACCAAAAAATTAATCTTTCCAGAAAACTCTCAAAAAAACATCATCCTAAGATAATTTTTTAAATAATTAATTCAAAAATGAAATTAATTTTTTAAAATAAATTTTATAAAAATTCCATAAACTAATTATAATATTCACTCACATGAAAAACTATTTTTTGGGAAAACCTATTTTTGAAGAATAAAATAACTTTACTAAAAATTGTGTGATTACTTAAAATCATTTATCAATAAATTTCTATTTATTAGGAAATTTAAATATATTTCATAAATTAGTTAATCATATTTATACCCACTAAATTAACATTTAGGTTATAACTTTCACATTAAATAATAATATTTTAATATTGTATCACGGTTCGTTTAAACTCGGTGGTGCATGTAACACAAGCCATCGAAGAAATAAAATTATTTAAAGAGAAATATTTTATAAAATCCCAAGGTGTTACAAACATCACATTTTGTGAAAAAATACCACCAACTATATATCATGCATCAATTATTTCCACTCATGAAGCATCAATTACTTATACCATAGTTGAGTACTCTCCATTACTACATAAACACCACTCTAAGGCCAATGCTGGACACATCATTATATAACATATAATCTTTACCCGAATCAGGTAAGGTTAGGATAGGCATATTCATCAACCTCCCTTTCAGCACATGGAAGGATTTCTCATAATAATTGGATCACTTAAACATTACTCAAAAAATAGGTTTTTGAGTCATTTTAAACCTCCTTCAAAATTTTAATCCTAAATATTTCAATATAGTAGTACCCTTGATTTTCTCCCAATGATACTTACCTATAGAATTTTTCTATCAAGAATTTTATTATTTTATACTTTTAAATGTTTAATTTTTTTGAAGGTATTACTATTATTGTAAATGAAATTATTCTAAATTCTAAACACATAAGGACTTATAAATATAAACAAAATAATTTAAAACAAATTCAAATAGTAAAAAGAAGTATAAATTTAATAGGAAATACAGAAGTAGAAAAATCCAGTATATTTCTTAGTTTAATCTTTCTTCATCACTTGAAAATATTTAAACTAAATCTCTCTCGATACACAAAATAAAATCTCAACTTGTGTATCTCATTCATCTCAAAATGTTGAGAAAAACAGTTAAAATATTATTTGTTATTATCCTTTCAGAAATAGAATATTGATACACTCAAGAATCATTGAGTGAAAAAGAAATAGTCGACTCCTACTATACTCACAATCCTCAATCGAAGATTGATAAATTTAAGTGGTGGGTTTTGACATTAATAACTTTATTTTCCTAACTTAACAGACCACACTCATCGATTGACACTCTCTGATCAGAGTTTTGGATATTTCAAAATGTAAGAGAAATAACCAATCATAGAAAATATATTCATCAATATTTGATTAATTTTCCATGTATATAATTCTAAAGAGAAATTATAGTAAAATGATCAAAAAAGTGTATCTCATAAAGAAATTTCTATTAGAAACTATAATATTTGGCCACAATTAATCTAGTAGAACATGTTCATGGAGTGTAGAAGACCTTCAAACTTCATCATTATTGTAAGTATCAAAATCTCTATAGAAGATATTATTCTTTATTCTCCCATCTCTCCATTTCTAAAAATTATCTATAAGTTGTTGTCTGCTTCCAGAATATAATCTCATGATAAAAATAATTCTCTATTTTTATTAAAAAAATATAGATATTTGATCATAGTTTGTATCCAATTATACTCATATCCATAATGGCCAAGTGGCATCCATAGGTTAGTTTTTCTGTATTGTTTATTCTGAATTCCTGGTAAAAATAAAATTTCCCTCATAACAAATTATTCTGGTGCACATGCCTCCATCACATCATGAATCTAGACTCTTTTTAGTCCTCATTAACTATCCTTATTCGAGATTAAAACATCCATATTATTGAATACTACTTAAAAAATATCCTAGTCAGCTTCAAAATTCCCCAATACTAAATCCGCAATTGTCGGCACTGTCGATAGCTACTTTAAAAAGGAATTCTGGAAAATATTCTTCATGAAACTCTCTTCATCCTCACAACATATAGATTGGGGTTGTTTACACCCCCACAAAATTTAAATCAATGCCTTAAAATAGAGAAATATAGTAATAAACAACTCTATAACCTTCATCTCCAGTTCTAAAATCATCAACAAAGGAAACGTAAACTTCCGTTTTTCATCATTGGTATGGTTTACGCACTCTAGTCAATACATGGAATCTAATTTGGTTTGGTCAGTTCACATGATATCTTCAAACTATAGCCTTGATTTTAATAGGGTGGAAGTGTGTATCGGTCAAACACAGTATAAATTCTCAATGACACGTTCTTGATTATCCTTAGCAAGATTAGGTCTAGGGTATTTTTTCCTCAGAAGAGCGTGCATCTCCTCTTCATTCTCTTAGATCGGGGGACCTCTGGATTTATAGGAAATCGGAGAAGGAGGAAATTAGATGGAATCAGATATTCTTTATATAGTGGTGTTGGATCTAGATTCATCATGGAGGATTCATCAACATTTGGTGAGCTCAAATCTCATTTGGTTCATCATTTTCATCAAACACGGATCTAGATTCCTCGTGGAGAGAATCAGGTACATGAATTTTCATGTACCCAACTAAAAAGGTGGTTCCTAATGATTTAGAAACATGAACCAGACTTTAAATTGGTTATTTTATTGGAAATTTAAATCCCCTACATAGATGGGTAGAAAAATGTCTATATGGATCTACTGAGAAAATCCCCTACATGGTTGGCCTTTCTGTAAATTAGTTGCATGGATATAGTTTGTAAATTAGCTACCTATTCATTTTTGAATTTCAAAAAAAAATCTACAACCAAATAAATTTTAAAACCACTAAAATAATATTCCATAAAAAATAAAGTAAAATCAAATTACATAATTAATTATAAACATAGCTAAATTTAAAATAAATTCAAACTCGTAGTTTTGTTAATGAAAAACAAGATGAAAATTTAAAATCGAATCACTTAATTTAGTTAACTGATTAATTAATTAACAAAATAATGAAATGATAAAAAATTATAAAATAATTTCATCATAATTCAATGTCACTAATTATTAAATTATTTGAAGAAAATAAATTAAATGATACACTTCAATTAATTAATTAATATAAAATGATTAAAAATAAATTAACAAAACACAAAATTAAAAATTGATGCTAAAATTAATATTTTAAAAGAAACTTTAAAATTAAAAAATAACTCAAAGTTGAAACAAAATTTCTTTTAGAAAATAAAAAAACATAAATTAAAAATAAAATTAAAAGCTTTACTAATGTAACAAAAAATTAACATCAATTATAGTTCATTCAATAAAAACATAACTCTAGAAATTAAAATATACTTAAATCGAAGAAAAGATGTGGCCAAAAAGTATCAAAATATAGGCACATTAAATTCACTCATAACAGGATTTTTCTTATCCTCAAGAAAATAATGATCCAAATTCAGTATAAGTAAATGAATCATAAATTTGAAATATTTTATGGAAATAAAGAATTGGTTTTTAAATTGATTTTCTTCCAAGGATTTTCATCAATCCATGAATTTTTTTACCCTCAAGAAATTGAATATTATTATAGGAAATTTTATTCCTATTTTATAAAGATGATTGATCTTAAAAACTTGAAAAAAAATTAAACACACTTTAGTTTTCATTCTAATTAAAGTTCAAAATTATCCTTACATATTATTTGGATGAGAAAAATTAATAATTTTAAAATAAGAATAAATAACTCATCCAAAATATTAAATAATAAAAGAATGAGTTCAACCTAGATTAGTATTTTTATTTCTTAATTAATTTGAATTCATATTTTATTACACTCTAAATCTATATTTCTATTTTCTAAAATCCAATTTAAGGTTAAGTGGTAATAGTTAATTCCAAAATTCAAAGACTTCAACCCTACATTGCAAAATTAAAATTCATAATTCAAACAATCATCAACCAAAACCCAGTTTAAAATTTGAAAACATATCAATCCCAACACCAACTAAACATGTAAACCTATTTTAACGTGAGAAATGAAAAAAAATATACCCAACTAAATCCAATGGATATTAGAGAATTAACCTTCTAAAAGTGGCAATAAAAAATTCAATATTAATAAAAATTTAAATTCATTGAAAATTATACTTTGAAACTTGAATAAAAATTAAATATGAAACATTTTAGGGGTTTGTGATGGGTTTATAGTTTGGTATAGTTTACCACATTGAAAGACCATTTCCCCCACACTTAAAATAAATTTTTTCCTCAGTGTTCAATTTAATTTTAATATTCAAAATTATTTAGAAATTCAAAAGATTGAAATCATGTATAAAGTTTCACAAGAAACCTCAAAGTAGTTTTTCCACATAAGAAAATAACAGACAGCTCACATCATTCAAAAAAAAATTCCCTAATGGTTACCACTTCAAAAATTCTTCTCAAAAATAAAACTTATTTACTAGTGCATGTTGGTGTGTGAAATGATTTCCAACAAAGTAGAGAATACTTAGCACTAATACTCTATCAAAATAAACCAATTAATATTAATAACCATAATGTTTATCGTCTAATTTATTAATGAAAATACTCTTAAATTTCAACTTTTATTTTAACCAATTAGTTCAAAGTGGAAGCAGTAAAAAGAATATTTTTAAAAACATGAAAAAGGAGTATAATTGAAAGTTGAAAAATTTTCCTGGATTAAAATCTCTTTTCCCTTCAAATTTATCCAAATTTCCCCCTTATTTATTTTGAAACAGTTCATCTAGTTATATTGAAATCTCCTAAAAATTAAAACAAATTTACATGAGATCTCAATAATATAAAATCGAGTAAAATATAACTAAAGATTAGAAATAAATGGGATGAATCAATTTGCTTTATCTTATATCTTCTCTAAATCATTTTAAATCATAAAACTTCTACTCTAATAAGAAGATATGGTGGATAACGGCCCCAAGTTGATTCTTCATGGTGAAAAGGAGGAATATCATCTTTATATCATGATCAATTTATTAACTCCAAACCAAAAATAAGAAACAAAAAGAAAATCCTAACATTACTAAAATTTAGTTCATTCCCCCACACTTATTCCAAAAAAATGAAAGGGATTAAATATCCAAGATTGTTCAATGGTATTAGGGTTACAAAAATAGGAACTTATCCCCCATAGGTTCTTTATTACCTCCCTGAAATAATTTCAGCCTATTTCCAACTATAGTGAATGGAACATAAATCCTAGGATCTCTAATCTACACAAAACCAAAAGGGAAAATATGAGTTATGACCGTCCTATTTGAAACAAAATTCACCTTGAAAAAATTTTATCCTGGAGTTGTACAGTATCACCTTCTCTCCAATCTAGAATTATTTGTTCAAGATCATATTTTCATACTCGTACTTTGTTTTCTCCATAAAAATCCTATCATTTTCATAGGTGTTTTTTCTTATGTATGTCAAATCTTGAAAAAAAAATCTGCATCTATTTTCTATCTTCAAAAATATTTAAGTTTCATGATTTGAAAGCCCCAAAAATTGTATTCTCTAATTTCACAAGTAAATGACATGCTCTTCAAAAAACTATCTTTTATGGTGACATCCCTATTTTAGTTTTATAGGAAGTATTATATGCCCAGAAATCATCCTCAATCCATAAAATATATTCTTTACTATTCAAGTTAATAGTTTTCTCAAGAATATACTTAATCTCTCTATTCAACACTTTATGTATCCCATTTTATTGAGGATGATAGGTTTTAGACATTTATGACTAACCCTTTATCTTTTTAGAAAATCTTCCACTATTGTATAGAAAAAATGAATTCCCTAATTTATGAGAATAAACCTGGGCATCCTAATTATAAAAAACATATTTCTCTTAGAAAATTGGTTCACCATTCTAGCATCATTAGTTCTAGTTGTAATAGATTTAATCCACATTGAAACATATTCCACCACAAGTAGGATGTAAGAATATCCAAAGTAATTTGGAAAAGGGACCATAAAATCCATTCCTCAAACATCAAAGACATCACAAAATAACAATGGTTTTTATTGAATCTCATTTATTGAAAAAAAATATTTGGAATTGAAATTTTTTACAATTCCTACAAATCTCATGAGAATATTTGAAAATGGTAGGCTAGAATAGACATGAATCTAGCAATTTTCTAGCAGTTTTTTGTGGTCCAAAGTGACCTCTACATCTCAAACTATAGAAAATATTCAAAACTAAAAAAATATCATAATTTTGGATACATCTGTTAAAAATATGATCAATTCCCATATGCCAAAAGTAAGGATCAACCAAAACATATTTCCTTAACTAAAAAATCATTTTAGCAATAAGTTACTTAGAAAAATAGTGAGGAATAATTTCAATAGTTAAGTAATTCACAATATTTAAAAACCATGGTCTCCTTTCAATAGTATAATAATATAATTTCTTCCCTAGAAAAAATTCTCTAATAGGTTCAACAAAATATTTATCATGAAAAATTTCAGTAGGTATCTTACTCAAATGATTAGCCATAATGTCCTCAATTCCTTTACTATTTTGGATATCAATATAAAATTCATAAATCAATTATCTATATAAACATCCTCAGTTTTGATTCTTACTTTTACATGAGATATATAATAGAATAATGGTCAATGAAATTCATAAATTTAGATCCCAAAAGATATATTATAAACTTATCAAGGGAAAAACAATGGATAAAAAATTATTCTCCACTATGGAGTAGTTAGACGGGGAAGAATTTATAGCCCTAGAATCATAATAAATGACATGTGACTTATTCTATTTTCTTTACCTAAGAACATCCCCTAAAGATAATTTTGAAGCATCAGTCATCGTCTCAAAAAAATCTCTATCAGATGGCTGAACTACTAGTGGGGTAAATAGCCTCCATTTGAGTTCATTAAAGGATTTTTTAAAATACCCATCAAAGACAAAAGGAATCTATTTCTATGGAAGTATTTTCAAAAGATAATTAGTTCTACTAAAATATTTTATAAACCTCTTATAAAAACATTATGGTCAGGAAAATATTTGATATCTGTCACAATCCTAAAAAAATTTAGTGAAGATATGATGTCAACCTTGGACTTTTCTACCCAAATCCCATTATTATACACTTCATGTCCAAGCATAATTCCACTCTCAATAAAAAATGGAATTTATTAAAGTTTAGATTATGTTTCTTCTCAATACACACTCTAAGAATATCCCCTAATCTCCTTAGAAAACACTCAAAATATAGATCATACACTATAAAATTGAAAATAAACACCTTCATTAACTCCATAAGAAACTCATAAAAAATGATAAGTATGAATATTTGGAATGTGGTAGGAGAATGACATAGTCAAAATTGAATTATTTGATAAGAAAAGTTACCAAAAGTACAAGTGAAAGGTGTATTATCCTGGTATTTTAGAGATATATTAATCTAGAAGTATCTAAAAAAACATCCAAGAAGAAATAATGGGATTAACTAGCTTACATTTCAAGGATTTGATCAATAAAATGCAAGGTAAAGTGGTCATTCCTATTCACTAAGTTCAGCCACCTATAATCAATTCATGTCCTCTACTTATTTGGAAACCTAGTAGGAACTTATTCTTTAAATTCATTTTTAACAACTGTTAATCCTCCCTTTTTAGGATCAATTTGAACTGTACATACCCATAGACTCTCATAAATGGTATTAACTAATCCCATAGCTAATAAGGTATTCACCTCCTTCCTAACCACTTCTTTAAGGGTAGGATTCAATATCCTCTTAAATTATCTAAAAAGTTTGGAATTGACCTCTAAGAGAATCATATTAATACACATCTAAGGGTTAATTCCTAGTCAATCATCTAAAGACCAACCTATGGCCTTCATATTCTTCCTAAGGACCTATAAATTTTGATTTTCTTATTTACCGGACAACCCACATGTAATTATAATAGGCAATTTTTTTGTCTTTAAAGTTGGAATATTTTAGATTTTTGGTCAAAAAATTATGTTTAAGTGTGGTTGGGGAACCCCCTTTGGAAAAAATAAGTTATATGGGTTCTCTGACTTCATTTTCAGCATCTAAATATTCATTGAGAATAGAAAAATTATAATATCCTAGACTAATAGTGAAATTATATTCAAAAAGAAAAATTATTTGATTCTCAAAATAAATTTCATATCCAATTTCACATATATGAGGTGACCTTTCAATTACATTTTGAGCATAGTTTAAGTTAATTTAAGTAAATTTTGTTTCAATTTCAGCCATTTCAGGTCTAATTTTACACATAAATTTAGAATTTTTATTGAAATTACATGTTATAATAAACTTAGAAAAATTATCATCCATTTCAATATCACATTCAAAAAAAACTTCATCGTTACATGTTCAAAAATTCCAAAATACAGCGAAATTTTTTCAAAAAAAGATTCAATTTTAGATTCATCGCTATAGTATATTTCTAAATTTACAATTTCAGTATAATAATTTTTAGAAAAGAACTCATTTTCTAAATAATATAGATGATGGTTATCATGTATAAAATTAGGTAACAACAGTATAGAATACCAATCAATCATGTTAACTTGGTGTGTATAGTGGTCTTCCATAGGGTGTTTCATTGATTTGAAGATACCAAAATTTACTATATTTCCTCCAAACACTAAATAAATAGTCCCATTATGAATATTTATAATTTCTTTATAAGTTTTTAATAATGGTATTCCTAAAATTAATAGTGCGTGTGAGCTAAATTGACTATCCTCTATACCTAAAACATACAAAAAATTATAGGTAAAATAAGGCTTTTTCCCTTACCAACACATCCCCAATGACTCCAACTGGCTTAGATAAACTTTTATTAGCTAGCTAGATAAAAATTCCATATTTTTTGAACTCTCTAACCTACATTGATGAAAAGGAAGAATAAGGAATAACATTTATGGATGATATTAAATCTAACATAGTATCTTCAAAATGATGATTCTCAATAACACAGGGGATAGAAAATGTACCATGATCCTTGTATTTCACATGGAGGGAATATTGGATCATAGAAGAAACATTTCTTCCCAACTTAACTTTATCACCTCCCTTGAACCTCCTTTTGAGAGTGCACATATTTTTAAGAAATTTATAATATCAATGGATTTGTTTCATAGAATCTAACAAATGTATATTAACCTGGAATTTCCTAAAAGATTCAAACACTTCCTTGTCTATTTCATTTTCAACATTGTTTTTTATAGGATTTCTTCCCAAAGGATAAGGTGGTGGATCCCTATACATTTTCATATCATCTTCAACATTATTTTTTCATTTGTAAGATCCCATCAATTTTCTAAAATCCATATAGGTTCATTCAAGTTGGATTTCTTTATTTTTATTTGATTTTTCTTATTCTACATGTGTTTGGACATCAGGTTCTTGTAAAGATTTAGCATTCTCTAAAACAATTTCAATGGGTAGTTTAATGGTTCTTCTTATGGTTTTGCATTGGTATTAAAAGTAGAACTATATTTTTAGGTTCTTATTAATTTTTTTCAGCATGGGGATTTTTAATTTTAGTTCCACTTCTTAGAATTATTGCACTTACATTCTCTCACCCTCTTTGTTTCACTTTATATTATGATGAAAATTTACCAATTATTTTATTTTTTTTAAACCACTAACTTATGTTTCCAATTAACCCATTTGAGTAACCATGATTTTTAATAACACTTTTTTATGAGAAATATCTTGTTTATTTTTAAAAATTTCTATAATATGTGAATCATTTATTTTATTACCATGTTTACATGGATTTTCTTGATTTTAAAAGTCTGAAATCCCCCCCCCATCTTGGTTTTCAAATTGGTTTTGACCATACCTGGGTTTCTGATTGAATTTTTAAGGCTATAAATTCATTTTATATTGATCATTAGGCTTAAACCTACTGTTTTGTTTATTATTCCATCATTTGTTGAAATTATGATAATATAAAAAGGTATTAGGTTGACTATTCTAGTTTTGAAATTTATTATTTGGGTAATTTTGGAAAAGTTTTCTAGGAAATATTCCATTACAAGTTTCAGGTATCTCATGATGTTGAGGACATCAAACCTTAAAATGATCCATAGTAGAATTAATGTCACAATGCATTTTAATGGGATATACTAGTTCTATTTGAGATTGTGAAGGGAAAAATTTACTCAACATCTATCACATTATGATAGCAATATCACTCAGCTAACTCTTTATTCAGCTATTTTTAGAATTGGAGGTATATACTTCCCTAGTTTCACAATGATCAATCCCCTGGTACCAAATTTTTGTGAATTTTTTTCCATATTATAAATGATCTTACTACCATCAATATGAGTCTTATAAAATAGTGTCCCTCCTTCCGCAGCATATATCATGCTCTTGCCCATAAAAAACCCTTAACAATATTGGATAAGAAGCTGGTCAGAAATCTAGTGATGTGAAAATTTAGAGCATAGTTTTTTAAACCTCTCCCAGTACTCAAGTAAAGTCTCTCTCTATAGCTACCTAATACCACAAATATATTTTCTAAGTGAAGCAATCCTTGATGCGTGGAAAAAATTTCTAAGAATATCTTTTTGAGTTGATTCCAGCTCCCTATTAAGGTGGATCGAGAGTATTAAAGCCACTCCTTAGCTAACTCATCTAATGAAAATTGTAATGCCCTCATATTTATCTAATCCACATTGAAACCTTGTGGTTTTATGGGGATTCACACCATATGAAACTCTTGAAAATGTTTGTGTGAGTTCTCATATAATGAACCATGAAAATTTAGAAAATGATGGATCACTCTTGACCTAAGTTTGAATCTAGGTTCTATATTTTTGTATCATAATAAATTTTGTCTATTATCAAAATTAGTAGTAGTGAGTTTCTTATACATTTTCTAGACATCCATATTTCATATGTTTTGAAAGTTTTCCATTTTTATAAAGTTTTCATTTGTTATTTCTTTTTGTGTTGTTTCACTTTTTTCCAAATTTCCAAATTCTATAACTTATTTATTTTTTTAATGGTTTTATTCAATATATTTTAATAGTTTTATTTTTCTAAATTTTAAATGATTTTATTGGATGCAGAAAATATTTTTTTAGACAATTTTTTAATCTTTTATTTGATTTTCTTTAGAAAATTTTTATTTTTTTATATTTTATATAAAACACCTTGGAATCTTCCCTAGCAATGGAACCAATTGAAAATCAAGGTTTTTGATTCATTTTCAACCTCCTTAAAAATTTTAATCCTAACTACTATAGTATATCAATACCCTATATTTTCTTCTAAAGAGACCACCCTATATATGTTTTCAGTCGCTATTTTTATTAATTTCTAATTTAAAATGTTTAATTGTTTTTCAAGGGATTACTAAAAGAAATTATTTTAATTTTAAACAGAAACAAAACAACTAAAAAAATTTAAAACCAAAAAAAGAATTATAAAGTTAATAGAAAAGAGAAAAGTGTCCAAATCTAATAGATCTCCCAGTTCAGTATTTCTTCATCACTTGAAAATATTTAAACTGAAACTCTCTTGATGAAAAAATTAAAATCCCAATGCATTCATCTAATTCAACTAAAAATGTTAATAAAGTCAATTAAAACCTTATTTATATTCTCATTTCAGTAAGATATGATCGATCCACTCAAGAATCACTGAGTGAAAAGGACACAGTTGACTCCTAATGTATTCACAATCCTTGATCAAAGATTGCTAAATTTAAACAACTAGTGTTGAAATCAATCTATTTATTAGCATGACTTAATAGACCACACTCACTAATTGAAATTCTCCTATCATATTTTTTATCATTTTAGAATTTAAGTAAGAGAATGAACTGAATGATAGAAAATATATTCATCATGATTCTATTGAATTTTAACATGCATAATTCTATAGAGAAGTTAATGTAAAATGTTTAATAAACTATAGCTCAGAAAGAAATAACCATTCATAACTACAAGATTCATCTACCAAGAATATTTCTATACATGTTTACAGAGTGCAGAAGACCTTCAAACATCATCAACATCAGAAGTAGTGGTAGCTTTGTAGAAGATCTTCTATTTTCCACAATCATCTATCTGTTTCTGAAAGTTCTCTATAATTTTTTTTCTTCTCCCATAATATGATATCCTAATAAAAATTATCCTCATTTTTTATTAAAAAAATAAATAACGATATTTGATCATAGGATATCTCTAATTATCCTCACATCCACAATGTCTAGGTGCAATCCATAGGTTAGTTCATCTACTTTGTTTATTCTAAACACCGGTAAGAATAAAATTTCTCTCATAACAAATTATTCCAAGTAACCTACCTCCATATTAGCATGCATCTAGACTCATTATTATTCATTATTCACTATCCTTATTTAAGCTTCAAAAATATCTATTATTGATTGAAAATTTAAAAAATGTCCTAGATTGCTTTGGACTTCCATAGCACTAAATTAGTAAGTGTTTTCACTATCGATAGCTTCTTCACAAAGGAGTTCTGATGAATACCATTCATGAAATGCTATTAAACCTCACAACATATGTATTGGGGGTGTTCATGCCCCACTATATTCAAATCAATACCAAAAAATAGTGAAATCCAACAAGAAACAACTTTGTATCCTTCATCTTCGATTCAAAAATCGTCAACAAAGGGAAGTGTCAACTTTGGTTGTTCATCATTGTTATGGTATTTACACTCTGGTCAGTGATTGGAATATAATTTGGTTCAGTCGGTTCACACAAGATCTTAAAACTCTGACCTCAATCATAATAGGGCGATGGCATGGTTCAGTCAAATGGGGTGGCAAGAATTGGAAGTGTGCTTATCTTTATCCTTAGCGATCTCAAGTTCTAGGAATTTTTTTATTCAATGGAGAACGCATCTTTTCTTCCTTCTCATGTATTGGGAGATCTTGGGATTTGAAGGAAACTGGTGAGGGCAGTGCTTCAGTGGCATCAAGTGTTCTTTAGATGGTGGTGTCGAATATGGATTTTACATTTGGGATTCATCAACATTCGGTGATCCTGGATCTCCCCTAGTTCATCATTTTCATCAAACTCAGAACTAGATTCATCATGGATAGAATCAGGTATGAGAATGTTTACATACCTAAATAAAAAGGTGGTTCCCAATGATTCCGCTACATAAACCAAATTTTAAATTGTTTATATCGTTGGATTTGGAAATATTCAATGTAGATGGGTAGAAAAATGGATATGTGGATTTTTTGAGAAAATCCCCTATGTGGTTGGCCTTTTTCAAAATTAGCTACATGGATGTAGTTTGGAAATTGGCTACGTAGTCATTTATGAATTCCCAAAACAAAACCTATTGGATCCAAATACATTATAAAACCGCTAAAATAATATTCCAACAAAAATAAAAAAAATAAAATTATATTTGTTAAATAATTATAAACATAACTAAGAATTAAAATAAATTCAAACACAAAGTTTTGTTAAAACAAAAAAGGATTAAAAATTAAAATCAAATCACTTAAATTAATTAACTAATTAAATAATTAACAAAATAATTAAATGATGAAATATTATAAAAGAATTGAATTATAATTCAATGTCACTAATTATTAAATTATTTAAATAAAATAAAATAGATTCTATAATTCAATTAATTAATTAATTTAAAATGAGGAAATGAAAATTAAATTAACAAAACACAAAATCAAACAATGATGCTAAAATTAATATTTTAAAAAGAATCTTCAAAATTAAAAAATAATCAAAGTTGGAAAAAATTACAATTAAAATATAAAAAAAATTAATTAAACATAAAATTAAAATATTTATTAATTTAACACCGAATTAACATCATTTGTAATTTATTCAATAAAAACATATATTTAGAAATTAAAACATAATTAAATCAAAAAAATTATGTGGAAAAAAAGTATCAAAATATATCCACTTCAATTACCCTTTCTTAATTAGATATATCATCGACATTTCCAATTGATATTAATCCTAAATAAATATCTTGTAGTGACCTACTTATCCTGGGAAGTAACAAATCTTGAAAACATTATTGGTTATCTTTAAAGAAACCACAACCTCTCCTTTCTCAGGGTCTATCGACATACCATATGCTGTTATCACATGGCCAAATATGCACACCTTACTAGTCTATAAATGATACATTGAGATCTTTACATATAGTTATTGCTTACTCAATGTACTCAATAAAATCTCTAGGTGCTCAGTATTGTCCTCCTAAGTTTTGAAGTACACTAAAATGACATTAAATAATAAAACTAACAACAAATACAATATAGATAGAATAAACTATTCGTCTAAGCCATGATCATTTTAGGAACATTCATTAAACTGAATTATATTGTGAGAAACTCATACGTACCACATTTTTTCTGAATGTAGTTTGAGGAATATCCATTGGCCTCACCCACCACTAGTGGTATTAAGATCTCAGATCAATCTTCAAGAACCAATTGGCTCCCCTTATCTGATATAATAAGTCATTTATATGAAGAACTTCCATTTTGTTAAACCATTTACAATCTATAAGCAAACACAATGAAACTTTGTCTTTATTATTGAATAGAACGAGATTTTCACATATTATATGCTTGAGTGAATGAATACCTTCACCTCCAAGTCCTATATTTATACCTTCATTTATTAAAGATCTATATGAGATATACTATATAGTGAAATGGATAATGGATATATACCTATAATTAGATAAATAGTAAACTCAACCTCTATCTCAAGAATTTTATCTAAGAATTTATCTATAAAACATATTGGAATTGGTCTATGATAGGAGGAAAGAATGTCTTTACCATATCCTCCAATTCCCTTAAATAAACCCTCAAAAACGATGATATAATTCCCCCTAAAAACCAGTGGTCAAGTCTCAAAAAACATACCTTTAAATCCCACTCTCTTAAAAAGGTATAATAATAAACTTTAACACACATGAAATATACTCATTGATAATATCAGATTATATATTATCGATAGTGAATCAATTAATCCACCCCAAGGATTATATAAGAGTTTCATATCTTTAAAAAAATAAATCCTAGGGATAGTGATCACTACAACTCAATATGGAATATCCTATATACCTTTTAATATTATCATATAGCACCCCTAAGGGAATATCAATAGTTAACATCCCAAACAAATACTATGTGAAAAAACTTAAATCATCAACCAAATGAGTACATATAAATTATTAGGACACACCTATATTAAATAAAATATATAGTAGGTTGGATATCACTAAAATTGTACCATGAATATTTCAGTTCTACTCTATATGATGATCGGGAGTTGACACGATAATATGCAACTAGACTGAGCCTATTCTTCTACCCAAGCCAGCTATTAATTTAATTATAAGAGGAGCACTACCCTACTACCTATACTATTGGGAACCCTTTATTTCTCTGTACCCAGATTAGTTTGGAGAATAGTAATTATTATGTTGTGTTAAAATCACTAAAACAAATCTACATTCCTAAGGTGTTCTATCATTGGAACCACTACCCAGATGATAATAACTCTGATAATAATGTTGTATATTTATCATCTACCTACATGAATAACACTCTAGAGGTTTTGGTGGCATTGAATTCATGTATTCTCCAATATAACACACAGATAACACACTAAATAGGTCATACCTTAGGGGAGAAGAGATGATCCATGGCCCTGACTATCCTGATAGTTTTCACTCTAATGAGAATCATCAAAATAACACTTCCAACCTCTAGAAGATCCACTCCCATGACCAATATATAAACTAGAATATCCCAGAATAACCCTCCCTATCTGGTTCCTATCATAAAATATGTCCTTATTCATTGCCATAAAAAATGATGTTAGTTAAAAAAGAATTCACATGACCTTATATCAGATTACTCAATTCATCCTCAAAATGTAGAACCCTAGTAATCTCATTAATTGAAAACCTGAGTGAAAAACAAATCCCATATATAAAACAAGTGATGTAATCCATCAATGATAATCTCCCATGAACAAGATTCTAAAACTTCTGATCCTAATTAACCCTTAGTGATTTGGGAAAAACTACATAAAGAAATGATCCTAAAAAACCTTTTCAGATATCTCCTTATGGAATTCTTTCTTTGAAGATCCCTATAGAAGTGTTTAAGGATTTTATTTTATTTTCAACCATGTTTGAGATTTATTGGAGGATTTTTAGATGTTTTTGAAGATATTGAGAATATTTTGAGATGGGATAAGATGAATTTGAAGTGATTTGAAGGATTTGGAATTATATTTAGGTGATGAAAATTTCTAATTATAATTATATAAGGATCGTTTATGAATTCATGAAGATAATTGGTGACTTTTTAATAATGATAAGTGAATTTTTAAGGATAGTTCCCATTTTGTAAGGATATGCAATTTGTTTTTAAGGATGGTCCATGAATTCATAATGATGATTCATGAAGTTTGTAAGGATCATCTATTCTCCTTAATAATGATTGATATTCCTATAAGAGTTCATGGTTGATAATTTTAATAAAGGTAATAAGTCTTAAGAATTCATAAGGATAGTTTCTCACACTTTATATGGATGAATCCAAAGTGAATAAGGATGGATTTTTACTTTGAAATTGTCATCCATCATTACATAATATCATTTGTATGAAATTTGGAAAAGGGGTGGAACTTATGAATTCTATATGGATCATCTTGGAACCATAAGGATCATCTTAGTACCATAAGGATCATCTTGATACCATATGGATCATTGTATCTATGAAATGATAACTACATTGTGAAATTTTATTTTTTTAGAAGTATAAGAAAAATTTGATGTATTATAGAATTAAAAAATTATGAGAGAAAAAATATTAAATGTTAGAATTGATTTTCAAATATATTAACATAAAAAATAAATTGTGATTCTAGTTGTATGATGATATTTTGATCTTCATTGCATGAATAAAAAGATCACATGGTGAGAACAATTGGATAATTAAGTAAAAATTAAATTTATTTTGAATTCCAAATGGGATGAATATGTGTTGTTTTGTATTTCTTAAATCATGTGAAAATGATTATGTGGTGATTAAAGCTAAGTAATAAAGTTTGATAATTATCATGTAGCTGAGTTTTCATGTGTTGTTGTGCCACAATGATTTCTTTCATGCTATGAGAAAAATAAATATGAGTTTAACCAAATCTAAAATTGTGGTATTAAAAATAGATCAATATACTAATATTATGTAATTTACAAGTTCATTTAACTACGAATTTTTTTAAATGATGATTGTTATAGAATAATTTCTTGAGAAATCTTATTTATCAGCTAAAATGTGGAGAAAATGAAAAAAGGTTATTTTGTCAATAGAATACTTAGTGATCGTGGGTACATTCTCAAGAAATACCATATTGAGGGAATTCACTATGGATCTCATTATACCATATGGTTATGATAATCCTTCATAAGATAAGCTATAATTGAATTCACTAAATTAAAATCCATTTAGGAATTTCATATTCATTAGAAAAAGGTGTGAAGTCTAAGAAATATATAAAATGATTCATCACCAAGACTAATAAAATGAGAGAAAAACATAGACTGAATATAGAGTTAAAATGAAAGCAGAAAAATTTTCATGAGCCTGAGCATTCATTGATTTTGAGACTAAGAATAAAATCATCAAATGGTTCTTCATTGAGTATTTAAGACTAACTAATCTGAGTTCATATTTTGATATTAGTGGTTGAATATCTTTAAGATTTGATTATATCTATTCTGATATTATGAATTCTTGAAGATGAGAATCTTAGTATTTTATTTAATAAACACATATCTAACTATGATCTTTCTCATATTGTGTTTAACTTTTTCAACTAGTGAGATCTAGTATAATTTACCAGTGGGATTCTATGGAAACTCAAGGTATATTATAATACCTACCAACCCCACTTTTAATCATTGATGTATTATTAATGGAAAATATATAGTCTGGGATATCAACCAAACATGGTAAGGCATAGGTTTCCACACTCGTACCCAACCTTGTAAAAAATTTATGCGCTTTATCCCTATTTTATTTTTTCATTAATTTGGGTATGTATGAGTTATATTTGAGAGAGGTTTGCATCCTAAAAGTGTATAAAGTTTAATATATAGTTAAATGAAATTGTAAAATAATTTCACCATTGATTTAACCCCCCCCCCCACAGTGGTGCACCCATTCCTAGGGAATATTGAGTGGTATCAGAGTAATCTGGTTTCCTATGATAGATCCTTATGTTGTTGGAAATGGATAATATAACCTCAATGAAAAATATTTGTGTTCCCATTTTCATAGAAAAAACTATCATATTTTAAATAATAAGATGTTTCTCTATATATTATCTCTTGGATTGGATGTTCTAGATACAACAATAGTGGGATTTAAACCCATTGAAGGAAGTTACCCTATGTCTTTTACTAATAAGAGAAATTATAAAGTTAATGGAAAATATAAAAATATCATTCTTTGTTATCAATTGGACAAGGTATATGAAAAGGTAGAATTCTAATTAAATGCTTCAATTATGGTGGCATTGGACACTTTGAAATAAACTATCCAAAGATGAAGAACAGTGGCCATGGGATGAGAACCCTCAAAAGAGGAAATGGGGTAATATCTCAAGAGAAGTTCCAAAATCTATTAATAATAGTAATAAGATTAAAATAAGAAAATTAAGAAGTTTAGCAAGTAAATATAAAGAAGATAATTCATACCAAATCATTCAATATGAATAATAATTTGTTAATAAAGTTGAAAATTTCATGACTCGTGTGGAGAAGCATGAATAGACTGCAAGAAAAGAGGAATAAGAAGGTGATATAACATTTATGGAACACATACTGAAATCTAAATTAGAAGAAAGTATTGAACAGAATACTAATCTTGAGAATGGTCTTAAGCTATTAAAGAAATAATATATAAAGAAAAATGAAGCTAAATACTGTCTTATCAAGAAAAAATATATGGACAATAATGAAATCAAAAAACTAAAGTTGAAAGGTGTTGATCATGGAAAGATAGTGAAATTTCTTAAAGAGAAACTCGCACTAAAATAAGAAAAACACATAAAGACACAATGTAAGTTTTCTAAACCTAAAAAAATTATGAATATTATATATGAATTTAATAAAGTAGTTTAATTCAAAGATGATGCATCAATATAATTTTATAAAATGAACGCTGGGAAGTAGGTTAAATATTTACCTAAAAAGTATCAAAGTAATTTTGGTTAACTAAAAATGAAAATTTAAATTCTAATTTTGAAAAAATTTAGGCCAATAAAAATGGTGAGAAATACTATTCTAAATCAATGTAAGGAGTGTGTCAAAAAACATATACTTCCCAAGACATAATTAGACACAATACATTTCTATCCAATAAAAAATTGTGGATAAAATTGATTTTACAATTGAAGGACGAGATTCATGGGTATTTCTAGTACTGTGGGATTTTGGGGAATAAATAATATTCATTCTAGCATAATATGTCTATACTAGGGATAAGGAATGAAGAAAGGGGGTTTAGTTATAAGAAAATAATAAAATATTAATAAAAGAAGAAAACTGTGAGTTGGAAAGCATCAAATCTATCCACACAAAATATATTTTGAATTTTTGGATGATATGTTTGTAATATGTGACCAAAAAGATCATTATGTTAATGAATTCATGAAAAATATTCCTATATAATTTTCCTACAATGAAAATGGGAAAGGAATTCAAAAAAATAAACCAAGGATAAAAATATCTTATTGTTTATGTTATATTAAAAGCATACAGGAAAAAAATTCATAGATTATTGGTAGTAGTTTTTCTTCAAACATGTCTAGATATATAAAAATTATCAAAAAAAGAAGAATGTGATGTAGGGACAATGACATTTGGTGATGATAGTTCACTAAAAATCAATGGTGTTGGTTCTACTAAGATTGAGACAATGAATCTCAAATGAAAAGATTTTATCTATATGGAAGGGCTTAAACAAAATATATTAATTGTGAGACAAATTTGTGATGATGGGAATGAATTTGTGCTAAATAATAATTCATGAATCATCAATAATTATAAATATGTAAGTTTCCTCACTGAAGTTGAGATAAAAAGTGTGAATTTGTTTCAAATTTCTAATCCAACCAATTCTTTATACATGAGTTCCAAAAATGATAAAAAAATATGAAAATTAAAACTTGGCCATCTTATTCAAAGAAAATTGAATAAAATATAAGAGTATAAAGTAGTGAGATATCTTCCCCAACTCATAAGTAAAAGATATGTGATTTGTGAAACATTCCTAAAAAGGGGAATATGGTTCAAAGGACATAAGAAATAATTGAGATTCAATCCACTATGCCATTGGAATAAATTCATATAGATTTGTGTGGTCCTATGATATATCTATCATCCAGAGGTGATATGTAATTCATTAATTTTATTAATTATTACACTCATATGACTAATATTATGTTTATGAAACTTAAGTTTAAATTAGTATAAATGTTAAAAATCATTAAAAGATAAGTTGAGAAAGAGTTGGGAGTTTACATCATTAATCTTAAATCTAATAATGGTAGACAATATACTTGAAATTATTTTGAAATTTATCTATACAAACATGGGATCAATCACCAATTCAGTACACCCTACACTCCCCTACAAAATGTAGTAACAAATTGTAAGAATGTGAGTTTATTAGAATTGAGAATAAAAATTCTAGTGAACATGATATTTTGAAATATTTCAAAAGAGAATAAAATTATAATGTTTTTAATATTCAAAATATATATTCCATGAGACTTGAGAAATTCATGATTCCTTATTAAATATGTTACAAAATAAAGTCAACAATGAAGTACTTCGAGTTTTTATAATCCTTTTTTCATGAAGATCAAAAACACTAATCTAAGAATGTTTAAAGAAAAATAAAAAGAATAAATATCCATGGGATATCTATCCAATGGAAATGGTTATAAATGATAAAAAAAAAATTGTGAAAACTTATTGATTACTATGATGTGAAAATTATATAAAATCATTCCTTAATAGAAGTCATAATTGAAGTATCTGATTGAAATGTTGAAGATAAGAGCGTACAATTTTCTAAAAAATAGATTGATGAAAAAACTAATAATGTATAGAATTATATAGTTGGTGAATCTAATCAAACCAATGATGATTATTTGATTACAAATAATTAGAGAGTGAGGAATTAGATATTAAATAATCATGTTGATTCTTAAAATATTATTGTAAATAAAGAGGAACCATTTTGAACAATAATAAGATTGATACTTCAAAACAAAACTACTCTGATTTCTAAAGTTAAAACACAAACTATTATAGAAGAATTTGAGCATGATGAATGGATCAATTCAATGAATTAGGAACTAGATAAAATTGAGAATAATTCCACTTGGGAGATTATTACAAAAAACTAAAACTAAAAATATGATTGGAACTAGGTGGGTTTTTTAAGCAAATTGAATGATATAGGAGAATTGATAAGAAATATGGAAAGACTGGTTTGAAATATTTATTCACAAATGAGAGGAATTAATTTTGAAGAGACTTTTTCACCAGTGGAAATGATAGAAACTATCAAAAAATTTATTACAGTTGATTATCAAATAAATTAAAAAGTGTATTAGATTGATGTAAATTCATAATTCTTGAAAATAGATCTTTAATAAGAGGTGTTTATTGAACAACCTAATGGATGAAATCTGGATAAATATGGAGGAATGGTGCATATAATGAAAAATTATTTGTATGTATTAAAACATGCTCCTAGAGCCTGGTATTTTAAATGTTATGGTTGCTTGAAATTAATGAAATTCACTGAAGAAAAATTTGACAAAAAATATTATTTAAAAGAACAGTCCATTTGTGCTATTATATACATAGTATATGTTGATGATATAATATTTAATGGTGATAAATATATTTTTTGTGTGAAGTTTAAAAAGAAAACAAAAAGTAATTTTGTAATTTTTATGCTTTGTGAAATGAATCACTTTATGAGATTATAGATTATTCAAAAATATGATCTCATCTTTCTATGATAAGAGAAATATACTAGATAATTAGTGAAAAGATTTAGTAGTGATAATTCAAAGGATATTTCAACACCTATATCATTTTAAAAAAAGATAAGTAAATATGAATCAGGAAATAGTATAAATTAAAGGAATTTTTAGAGAACCATTAGCAACCTACTCTATCTAAGAATATTTAGACCATATAATATTTATGTTGTGACTCTTTTTGAAAGGTTTTAGAGTGGTCCTGAAGAGTCTCATATGATGATAGCTAACTGAATATTAAGTTATGTCAATGGTACTCTAAATTGTGTCCTAAAATAGATAAAATTTGAAATTATAAGGATGCACATATGTATATTGGGAAGGAGATTATATTGATAGGAGGTTCATGTATGGTGGACCATTCTTTCTTGGTAATGGATTTTTAATTTGGTATAATAAGAATATGAACTCAATTTCACTATATATATCTGAGGAAAAGTATATTGTAGTAACATATACCTATACACATATGTAGTGGATGAAAGTGTGGATGGTATATAAAAATTTAGATATTTGGAGGCCACTAAAAATTTCTTATGATAATTAGTGTGTTATTGATCTATAAAATAATCTAGTACAACACTCAAGATCAAATCATGTTGATATCATATTTCATTTCATTAAGGAGAGAGTGTGAAATCGTTATGTGAAACTTAAATACATTTATATAAAAGATCAGAATGTAGATATTTTAATAAAGGCAATACCAAGAGAGGGGTTTGATGAATTGATGATAAAACTCCATGTTTAGTAATCACATCTCACTTGAGGATGTGTGGAAATTAATTTTTCCCACCATGCCTTGAATTACATTTTTAAGGTGGAGATAAAGTCACTCTTATTTATTAAGTATCATCTTCATCAAAAGGAAAGATCAAATGGGTAGAGGTAAAACTCTTTCTATATTTTTGGTAATTCAAATTTATGGTTATTGATAAATAGAGAAAAATGAAATTTAGAATTTATGGGGAGATCATTTATATCACTTTTCCATAATTTCTTATCACCGAGAGATGGAATTATCTTTAAAAATTACCTTATCACGTAGTGTGGTGTCAATAATTTTCTCATGTGATAAAGGATATGATTTAATTATTCTAGAGTACATTGCTAATATTTGGAAAAGAAATGAGCATAACTGAATGATTTTAATTAATATTGACAAAGTTAGTAGTGTTGAAAATAAATCTAAGGGATAAATTGAAGTGACCTATAGAATTTTTGAAATGTTTTATTTTTTTCAACCATGTTTTATATTTATTGGAGGCATCTGAAATAATATTGCAGTTTTTTAGAATGTTTTGAGATGGGATGAGAAGAACTGGAAATGATTTAAATAAATTTGGAATTCTTTGCAGGAGCAGAAAATTACCTAAGTATAATCCTATAAGGACCATTTCAAACTTCTTATGGATGATCAATGACTTTTTAATGATGATCAATTTTTATGGATTATTACTACTTTTTAATGTTAAGTAATAAGTTTATAAGGATGATCCAGGAATTTGTAAGAATGATTCATGAATTCTATAAGGCTCATCTGTACTCCATAAGGATGACTGAGACTTTTTGAAACCAAGAGGTTGTGTGTTGGATTTTTTGAAAATGTGGATGAAGTTGGTATAGACATTAAATACTTGGTGATGTGAAGATTTTCATTGAATATCTGAAGAATAGGTTCATATTTTTGTGATATCATAGAAAATGAAAATAGATTTGTTGATATCTCTATATATCAAGGACCTGGTAGGTGGCATGATCAGAATTCATAGTAAAGCTATTTTTATAGTCAAATAATTTAGGTTATATTTTTTATTGTAGAATCATATTGGTTTATAATAGGTGGAGCTGGTTGAATTTTTAGAAGTTATGATGTTTCATATTTTGATGTCAAGATGATGTGAGAACTCAAATTTTGAAGATAAATAAAGCACATTGAAAGAACTTCAAATCATCCAAGATTTTTTCATGATAAATTGAAGGTTTAGATGTCTTGAAAATTTGGATATTGAAATTGGATATGGTTGTAAAAGGTTTTATTCTCCTTTGTTTGCTGAATTTTTAGGTGTGAAAATATGGAGGTTTTGGAGAAGTTTCACATATGTTTGAAGGAAAAGGAAGGTCATTTTCATAGTCAACTAAAGATACCATGTGGATGATTATGTGACCTATATATATGATTATGTGGCCTGCATGGATGAGTATGTGTCCTTCATGGTCAAATAAGTATCCCATGATAGGATTCCATGGATGTTTTTCCACGTAGTGGTTCTGTAATTGTGAGGTCACTACAAGATCTGAGAAAAGTGATTTTGGAATGACCGCAAAGAACAGTTCATGGAAGAATTTTGTGGTGAGTAGGACTGAGAAGTTGAGTATGTGATTTTATCAGTGTTGTTTGTGGTTTATAGTGGATTTAGTGGTCATAAGGGAGATATTTTTGGCCAACCATAAATTCGGTATGTGATTCAAATGTGGAGTACAATAAGGGTGTTTAAAAAAGGGTTGAATGGTAATTATAGTGGTTAGTAAGTTTATAAAAGGTATTTTACTATAAATACCTCTCTAATCCATTCACTAAGGATCAATTAGAAGTTAAAATAAGATCTAGTAGATTATTTAAAGGTTATGTTTTTTCATGAATCCAATTCATGAATAGGGGTGAACAGTCTACAAAGGTCACTACACAGTCTACGGGGTTAGTATGTAGTGATCAAGAAGCTCATGAGGGGGTATATGAAGTGTATTATTTAGTCTGTGTGGTAGAGTATGTGGTGTAAAAAAGGAATTTTGTGAGGGAGATCTATGAATTGGATTACACAGTACACTAGGTGAGTATGTTGTGAACTGTGGACTGTGAGGTTAATTCATGTAAGGTAGATTCAAACAGATATTTTCACAAGAATATCTCAAATGGTAATTTTAAATTTCAATAAGTGCATTAGATCATCTTTTAAAAATCTGTTTTAGAGGAAGAAAAAGGGGATTCAAAAGATGAATTCAAGTGTAACATTTTTTGTTTAAGAGGAGAGTGATAGGATGATCTTAGTGTGAAATTATCCTAATCTAGAGAAAGAAGTGTTTCTTTTGAGATATCATGAAATTCATTGACTCAACTCTAAAATTATGGAGTTGATATCATCTATCATTTGAGAAGTATAGTGATTAAAATATAAGTATAATAGATCATCAAATTTAAAAGCTATAACGAAAGTAAAGTCTCACACTTAATAGAGATAGACCATCATATACATTATCTATTGAAGAGACCAATATGTCTATAAACTGTGGAAGATCCTATATAAAAGCAATGATATGTGGTAAATAAGATGGATTACCCCTTGGGTGAGGAGTGATTGAACCCAAAATCTTGTAAAGATAGTGATACTGTCATGGATTGACCATGTAAAAAACATTGTATCCACTAAAATAGTGAAGATTCGTGGATTGTGGTACATTTAAACAATGTAATTTGTATGATTTTTGGACTATCCCTTTTTGTTGAACCAAGAAAAATCTATGTGTTATATGATTTATTTACTTTATTCTATATTTTTTGATTATTTTGGTGAGTGATTCATTAAAAGTGACAAGTTGAACACAATTCCTACCAACATGGGAATAAGATACTAAATAAAATTAATTTCATTAAGGAAAAAATGTTAATTTTTCTAATACATTGTTTTAACCCCCTCCCCCTCAGGGTGACTCGAGTTCTAATAATTTGTATCAAAGAATAAAGGTTTTGTCTCAGTGTTCAACCTCAGAAGTTGTTCTTGGATTTTTTTTGTATTATGGATTCTATGATAAAGCCTCTATTTTTATAAGAAACTAAATTTTTTGGATATCATAAATAAATGATTATGATCTAATAAGTTTAAATAAATGAGGTTATGAAGTACAATATTAAAGATGCAGCTCTAACTAAGCACAATGAAAGAATTGGAAATGTAGAGATAGAAAAGATCATGACAAGATTATTAAATGATGAGGTTTATAATAATATTTTACATTATTCCACTTCCTTTGATATTTAGAAGACCCTATAAGATATCTATGGAAAATATTTAGTGCAAAGGATTTTTTGGTATATACCTCAAGATAAGGTTTTAAAATTGGTCAAGATGAGAAACTAGTGAAAATGATTATTGAAGAATATGTTATGACTAAAGTATGAGAGTAACACTTTGGGATATACTCAACACTAAGTGGGGGTGAATTAATTTTGGGAAATTTTTACTAATTATAACTTTTTAACCCTTTAACTCATAGACCTTGTTGACACCACATAATTTGTTTCATGCACTTCTCCGTAAAATTGAAGATATGATTCTCACATAGAAAATAAATGTCAAGTATGAGTAAAGATGTTTTCACCATGAAGGAAGAATATGTAGTCTGGATTTCTATGTGCCAAAATAATACTCCATACCTATGGATAAGTGTAATGATTCCCCCATCCAGGAGTAGGTAGTGGATTTCCAAGATCGATGATGAAAAGGTTTCGACACATTAAATTTAATTTATGAGTTTATTCAAAGAATACATGGTGTATTTACCACCTTAATAAGTGTAGATCTCTTCAAGACCTTCTATTTGACTAGTCGTAGATCCTAAACAGACTAACGGTTCAAAATTTATGGCACTCGGAAGATGGATAAATTTCACAAAGGGACCTAGACGGAGGACCTACGCGGAGGACCTATGCAACAATATAATTTTTACACCCCTACATGTAATACCTTCATAGAGGACCTACACAGAGGACCTGTGTGGAAAAATTCCCTTTGACCAGGTCCCCTCCATGCTTATAAATAGGACCCTAGGTCTCCCCATTTTAAAAGGAAGAAAAATTTGGAATAAGTCCCAAAGCTCCCGTTGCATAGCTCTTTCTCCAAAATCTCCCAAATTATCTCAGGTAGCTCTCTAAAATATGATAGAAGATATAATTAAAGGGGGGAAAGTGGTTAAAAGTCCCAAAAAGGTCTAGAACATATGGATTTTCACCAAGGACCTGCACAGCGCACCTGCGCGGAGCACCTGTGCGTCGCACCTGCGCGGAGTACCTACGTAGGGGAGCTACACGGAGCACCTACGTGAGGTACCTTGGCGGAGAACTTGCGCGACCCCATTGGTCCATACCACAGGGGTTGCGCCCCACACCCATTCTTGGGATCAATACCAGGCTGCGGTCCCAACCCTTCGAGCCAATCCCTTCGCTCCTGTCACTGCCCCCCCATGAAAAATGGAATGTCGCACCGTGAACTTTTCAGGTCCAGTCGATGAAATTTTACATTGTGACCTTTCTATAGACCATCTTCCAACCTTGGAATACCATGATTTGAGACACTTCATCACACTCAATGAAGTGCCTTGAGTTGAATTACTCCTCTCGGTTCCTTTCACATGTTACGAGTTTGGACTATCCTTATGGATTTATCGAGTACCTTGAGTTGATACACTCTTCAAGAAACTCCTTAAACCTAATTAACTAACTCATATGCCAGGTTAAATCTCAAATGGGAATCCTCCATAAGAGTAATCCCTAAGAAATTTCAAATGGACATCCTCCTTAGGAGTAAGCCCCAACCAATTTCAAATGGGAATCCTCTTTAGGAGTATTCCCCAACCAATTTTAAATGGGCATCCTCCTTAGGAGTAAGCCCCAACCAATTCTAAAATGGGCATCCTTCTTAGGAGTAAGCCCCAACCAAACCTCAAATGGGAATACTCCTTAGGAGTAAGCCCCAACCAATCTCAAAGGGTAGCCATCCTAGTGTAATCCCCTAACCTTCATCCCTTGTTCCTTTCATTGGACCCTTGTCCAATGTAAAGTGAATAGAGGGAGGGATCGTCGCCTTTCCCTCTTCCCAGGTTGTCTTGACCTCGTCCACCATCGTTGCCATAGGTGAACCCTCTTCCACCAGAATAGGAGGAAAAGTGTGTGTGTGTGTGTGTGCTATTGTTAAATCTTTCACATCCTATTATTTCTCACACTATTCATGACTCACGTGGGATTAGAGATTTGTGATGATTAAAACAATTTCACAAACACCCACAATTGAATGAACTAGAAGAACTATGATTCCCACTATAATCGAGATACGTAGGAATCCTTCTCAAGGCCCGAGCTCACTGGATATCCTCTTCAGGAATCCAACCCTAATTACCTTAATATGAGAATCCTCATTAATAATAAGCCCCAAATTAAACCCCCAAAATCATCAAGGCATCTCTTTCAAGAAGTAATCCCAAACTCATTTCTCTCAAAGGACTATACTCCCCTATGAGACTTATCGAACTATGTGGGATTTGATTCCCATTTAAATGGGATACGTAGGAAGACTCCTTGAGGTTCAAACCCAATACCTTAAATCAACCTTATTCTCCTTGGGCCATATTCCCAATAGGGTCTAATCTAACTTGGAAACCCATATCCTTTCCAAGTTCATTGGGTCTTTTCCACATAACTCCTACACCAAACTCTGACTAAGCACCTTTCACTCCACATGACATTAAACTGTTTAGCTAGGTCCTTATCACATGACCTTAAAAGGTATGATGTGTCCCATTAAGCATCACCAAACGACATGGGTTCTGATTCCTTTCATAAGGATATGTAGGTAACCCATTTTATGGGTATGATCCCAATATCAAAACAAACCTTCATCTCTATAGATGACAATAAATTCCAAAGTGCCCCGTTGAGTGGCTTAAAAACTAGTATCATCATAAAGATGATTAAAAGAATCTCTAAATAGTATATGAGAGGATACCATTGTTTTATAATCTCGAATACATACGGATATCTCCATTAATGAAGAACCTAGAATACACATGGATGATTCTAATTTTTAAAAATGTTAATAAGTGATTGAAAATTCCAAGGGAAACTTATGTTATACTTAGTGAATTAATAATGATTCATGGAAATATCTTGAATTTATAAAGAGAGTCCCAGAGTAGACAATAATTTCCCCCAAAAGGGTGTGATGAGTCCGAACTCCCATCCTCTTGACCAATGCACCTTCCTAAGTATCATAAAGTTCAAACTTAACAAACTCCTACCTTTGGAAAGTAGGTCCCCTTTGGATGAGTAACTGTTGGAAGTTTCCTATTCCATGAATAAATCCAATGGAAACCACCTAGAAGTAGTGATTCTTAAAACTGGAACACATGTTTCAAGGAACTACAAAACTAACCAATTAGGATGATTCTTTTATTCACTTTTCTTATAGCATTAAAGTATGTGAAAGTATAAAAGGATAAAACGTGATTTTTTACATGGTTCTCTAATCAATAATATTAGATTTTCCTAGGCATGGTTTGGAAATAAACCAACCATACAACCACTAAAAAACAATCCTTTGAATCTGGTTACAGTAAGCAAGGAGTAACCATTCACTTGTGGTGAACTATGATAAAATAGCAGTGGAAGTTTTATAGCTACTATATAGTCCTTTATACTTCCTAGAAATACATTCTTCACCTATTAAGATTCTTTGTAACATGAAAAATTCTTCCACCAATTAAAACTTATGATGGATTTCATAGTACTTTTTTCTTCCACTTACTTCTTCTTCACTTGTTACATTCATAGAAGTGGACAAGAAACTCTTCTTCTTAATCAAAATGGTAAACTAAAAGCTACAAAATATTCTTATTTTTAATTTATTCATAGTAATAAAAATATGTTATGGACTAATAATCTCAAAATTATTCTTCAACCCAATTGAAAATCACAGATCTATTTGGTATCTGGTCAAACATCTTTTCTTACATCCATTATAATAAATTTTTAGGCTTTCTAGAATCACAAACCTCATTTTTGATTATTGAATCAATGGAAGATCAACTCATCATCATCATGATTATTTCTTCTTCAGTCATAATGATATGAATATTATTGTGCACTGAAATATTTTAATTCTTCTTCGATGCACAATGTCAACAATGGTTATTATATTTTCTCCTTTTTTCTTCTTAGTGTAGTAAATATATATATAGATGAATTTTACCACACTTTTGATATTAATTCATGAAATAAGGATCTTTCATAAACTCAATAAACTGACAACTCAGATATGAATTCTTCTAATATTCTGACCGGATTCAATCACAAGTTCACTGCACAGTATTCATGAAAATCATATCTCATGTTCATTTATTAATATGGAAAAACTTATTCTTTTCTCAACTAATCATTTGAAGATTACTTGTTCATAACATATTACATATTTAAAAGTATGTATGCATTCATGTGCATGAAATTTTTTCTCCTTCACATAATGCTCAGTTTTTTCTATTTTGTTATCTTCCCATACACATATGAATTCATAAATGCATAAAATTCATACACTATATTCTCCCCACTTCTTCCAATATTCTTCATGAAAATAAGTATAAGTGGTTGATATATATATATTGCACACTATATATTCTCAAGATCTTCCTTCTTGTGTGTGACTCCCTAGGAACCTCTTCTTATTATTATCCACATACTCAATAGTAAGTATGTGATTCAATCTTTAATAACTAAACTAAGTATCATGAATCCTTCCTTTATGAAATATAAAATCCCAAGGAACTAGTTCTTTTCAAAAGCTCTTCGATTGTGTTTCACACAGTCTGAAGTCCTACGGTTCATCTTCTCACACAAACTAGTTAGTGATTCTTCTTCATACTATAGATGAACATGAAACACTCATTCTTCGCATATCCAAGAGGATTTTGGATATTATTCCTTTCATATAATAGGAGTGCTTCGTAGATGATCTATTTTTATATATCTCATATGAAAACGTGAGTGAAACCAACTTATTTTCCCTTGGTTGCTTCATCTATTATAGGCAATAATGAATTTTCTTCCTTAATTCAATCACTGAATCAAATATTTTATTTCATGTTGCGTCAATCCATATGTTGAATACTGAAGATCTCAACAATATTTCAAAATAGAGTTTCCACATATGATGTGGAAAATTGTGGCATCCTTTCTTATATGATAGTGAGTTCTTTTATAACAATAAATCTCTCACATGCATGAGAGAATATTGAATGAATCATCATGAACTCCTTTATTCTTTCATATTCCCATATATCACACTACAATGTCAATTTTATCCTCAAAAGTATCATGATCTTTCAATAATAGCGTGCATGCTAGATGAACTTGCATGCATGATTTTGGGTGATTGAGAATGTCTTCTTCCATTTATTTAGATTAGTGAAGATATCCAAAATAACATTAATTAAACACTAGATCCAAAGTCCAACACTAGATACAAATAGTGGAACATCCCTTCGGTAGGAGGTCAAAGAAGAAGGCAGAGATTCAATTGGAAAACCAAGATTAATCTAGTTTGGTTGATCTCCTTATATGTGTATCTTTCTTAATGCATGAACAATGTCTCACGTAGTACTCATACCACATTGAACTTTATCTTGGTTAGAATATAATTAGTAATTAATTCAATGTCCTCAGTAAGATAGAAGAAAGTACTCAGGGTCCGCTCCTGGAATCCATCATGCTTCCAACCTATGGTACGAACCACTATTAACCACACCAACTCGTGTAGGCCCAAGAATGCCTCTTCAGGTTCCCATTATCCACCCTTTAGCTCTCCTATATTGTCATAAAATTGGCTGAGGGTTGGCCCTGCCCACCTAAGTAGTGGTTACGGGGTCCCCTTGGTTGGATATGTTATTAACAAGATTTTTTAATAAATTCCAACTAAAATAATACTTGGATCATATTCTAAGTGTAAAATACCAATCCATATATCACCATAAAATGACAACCCACCAACTCTCAACTTCTCCCTTCAATATACTTCATGCAAGATAATATCATTTTGTAAGGTCTTCAAATAATCTCCTCATGAAATAATGGTTTTCATGACCTTATCCTTAAAATTATATTCATGAAAATAAAAATTTCCATGATCTTATTTAATCCATATTTTTATTCTATTTTTGGAATATAAATTACAAAGAACTCTTCATTATCAAATAATATTGATTCTTCACATCTTGTTTATTATTGTAAAAAATATGTCAGTAAAATCACATAGTGACACATGTATTCTAAAATTAAGATCATTTCAAAAATCGTCAAGTTATAAACTCAAATTCTTAAAAATAACATCCTTAAGTGAATAAGACTTGAGTACATTCATCTTCATGCATTTTTCTGATTTAAATTTCTCTTTGTAATTAAGATTGAATATCTTGACTGCTTCAATTGAAATTCCATAAAATTATTTATAATTTCTTCACTGTATTGACATTAATTAGATATTTCTATTTCATTAACCATCATTGAAAACCAATGACAAACTTTGACAAAAAATACAACTCATACACAAAGTGGACTCTTTAATCTCCCCCTTTGTATTTCTGGGCAATACCTCCAATGTTCATTCCAAATAAATATTTCAATATGTTAATCTATCCCCTTTACTCTTCCAAAAATTCATTTCACTTTATTTCCCCCTTATTAAAAAGAAATTAAAATTTAATAGGAAAATGGTCTTATTCCATACTTAAGCAATGTTTAATCCATCATTTCACTCAAATTCTACGTGATCCATGCTTGATGTACAAAGAAAGGGGATTTGATTTAAACAAAAAAAATTCCATTACCAACTAATATTGATACTTCATGAAATGATAATTCATATACTTATATTCAAGGTTTATCAAATTTTATTTCAGGATGAAGATATTCATTTGATATATGAAGCTTATTTAGAAAATATCAACTTGAAACTCCTGCACTCACTTCACCAAATTGATCAAAAACATTCAAGTGAAACAAGTAGGATAATTAGCTTAGGGCACTTCCATTCTTCCATTTTTATTATAACATAGATTAATTAAATTAATCCCCATTTTTATTAAAAAAAATTATAACCAAATATGAGAGAATAATAAATACATACCTTTTAAAATGATATTATCTTCAAGCGTATTCGAGAATAATTGGATTTGATACCAATTGAAATAATGATTCTAGTAGTAAATTTAAATTTTTTTATTTGTCTCCCCCTTAAGGGAAACACTCCTAAACATATTCATAATGGTTTATCTCTTTAATAATGTATTTCAAGATGTTGTGATATAGTGAATACACTATGATGGATCTTCAACTTGTGATTGTCTAGAATTGACAACTTCCAAAACTTCGCCAAGGATGATCATCTTCAATACTTGTTTTTCAGGATACCAAATATATGATCAAACCAATATGTTATATTATTTATCCTTATTTCCTAGTATATGATAGAAAAATATTAAACTTCATCGAAGATGATCCTCTATTATATTTTTAATTGAATACCAATTGAGGAATCCTTAAAGGATGGAGACTTATTTAGTTTTATTGTCAAGAATTAATAGCACATTATTCTTCTCAGATTATTCCCCTGAGTTCACCTTAAGTTACCTTCATTATAATCACAAATACAATAAAAAAATAGTATGGGAATATGGCGGATCTTCCTTGCTTTATCAATCTGAACAGTAAGGTTGATATTGTTTTCTTAACTAAGTTTATCCATTTCATCCAGTTTTCATGCTTGCACATCTGAACTTTGTTCTGATTTATATTGGGGAAAAATGGATCTCTTCACATTATCTTATACTTTGTGTGATGAGTTTTTATTCTTAATATCCTTCATGGATGGCACATTCTTAACCCTCTTAAGGACCGGTTCTTATTCTAGAAAAATGGTTAAACAACCTTTTTAAATATGTTTGACTTGTTCACATCTCTCATACAGAACTTATTTGACATAAGATTTTTCTTTTCTAAACAACCACTCATCTAATTTGTCTTCATCATGTAGAATCTTATATTTTCCTTTTTCACTATTCTTAGCTTGTTTATCTTCTATTTTCCTCATTATCTCCAAATATTATTTCTATATTATTAACATGCTATTAGAAACATTGGTGGTAAGTTTGGATTGTCCATATGGATTATTTTGAGTTCCATCCATCTTAGTAGTTCATTTTTAAGTTTCAGTTTCTCCATGAATTTCCAACAATGAAGACATATCAAGCTTATAAATTAAAGTGGCGATAGTCCACAAGTCCACAAATGATGTTATTGTATTCCCACAAAATGGAAAGCATGAATGTATGTGTTATATAATAGTTACATAAGTATGAATACAATATAAATATCATATATATAATATTAAAAAAATATTTCCATCATAATTCCCAACCATAATATGTGGTAAAGAAAAAATGAACAACATCATTTCGCAAGGCGATAGTTAGTCGTACACATGAACGGTGATTTTGTTACCCATTTGATGGAAGTGTGTTTAGATGTAGGTTAAATAATTAACAAAAAACATCTCAATATAGTGAGGGTACTATTTTTATTATATAACCATGATATAAAACTAAATTAATGGGTTGAGAAAGAAATAAATCAAAAGTGCTAATGGAAGAACATTACCTATTCTTTGGGTAACTCCTTTTGGTTTGCACTAAAGGACTTTATTGGGTTTTTTTCTCTACAAAAATTGAGTCTTCTAGGATGAGAGGAGTGATTCTAGGAGTTTATTTGGCCAGTTTTTTGACGATACAAAAGGCTTTAGGGGTGTGAATAATGGGGGAGAGTGAATTCCCATTTATAGTGGAGGAGGAATGGCATTCTTGTAAATACAAAAAGATAAACACAATTGGGAGGTATCCCTTACCTCATGTGATTATAAAATGAAAACTAATGGATTTTAGGAGAATTATGGTTGATCCACACTCACACCACACAAAATAAATTCATTTTATAAACATTTTATTCCTAAACTCCTAAGTTTCCTTATTTTTTCATTTTGGTTTTTCATTAAGGTAACTAGTTTTCAAACCTATTTAATTCATAAATTAAGACTAAATTAAATTGATAATTATTATAAAATTTATAACCACTAATTTTAAATATGAAAAAAAAATTATAAAATAAAAATATCTTGTGTGCTGGAAATTAAATTTAATAGAATCGCATGTAACGCGCAAAAATATTGCTTTAACCCTAATCGTGTCAACAATGTTTTTATTATTTAAGGGTCAATTTTTTTATTATAAAAGATAAATTGGTCCATTAATATACCATATTTGATATTTATTAAAATTTTAAAAATAACTTCACATAAGATAGGATTTTTAGTAATTTTAAATCATTTAAAAAAATATCATTTATTATAAAATAAAATTAATGTCAATTTTGACATTATATATTTAATTAAATTTATAAAATATAAATACAATAATGTAATTAAAATATATTAAGTTAATGTATATTTATCATGATATATTCATCTAAAAAAATAATGTAATACAAAAGTTCATTCTATTTAAACTACTTTTAATATTTTTAGTATCATTTATTTTATTTTATTATTAACAAAATAATCCATGCATTGGCATTTCTTAAACATTAAATGTATTTATATCATATCCAAAAATTAAATATAAATTATTATGATAAAAAAATAATTCATATTTTAAAATAATATTTATAACCAAAACTATATAGTTTTCTTCAATCTCTAAATCTTTATAGAAAATAAAAGGAAGAAAGGTGCATTTTTTGTGTTTTTCTTTTCTTAACTTATTATTTGGGTCACTTTAATTTAATATTATTCCAAATAACTCACATAAATAGATTATATTGTTGTATGGATCTATATATTTCCATAAAAGGGGTTTTATATAAGTTTATATTTCATTTTCACACTTAAGATTAATGTTTAACCACTAAATAAACTCATTTTTACCTTAATCACTATAATTGATTTTAATTGATTTCACTATACCTTTGGTCAAAAACTAAGTTTAACTTAATATAAATTATAAATTATTATTATTCCAAATATGATATCAATTTTTAAAAATTAAATACATATAAATAGTAGAATTTAATTAAAAATTGATCCTATGGACGGGACGAAACAAAGGGATTTTTAAGTAAAAAATTCAACATTTTGAAATGTTTTTATATCCAATGTCAATGTGAAATTGATTAAAATGACATAAATTTTATTTATTAATTTATAATTTAACCAATTAGAACTTAAAATAAATTTAAAATATAATTTAACTATATAAATAAATTAGATGAAAATACAGTTTTCAATTAAAATTCAGTGTCATTCATTATTCATCAAAATATGAAAGTTCTTAGAAAATTACCAAAAAATAAACCAAATTAGATTATAATAATAATATTTCAAAAAATTTGTTTATTTTTTCAAATAAAATTTATAAAAGTGTCAAAATTTAGTTTTAAAATAATACTGCCATTAATATGCAGCAAAACTGCCATTTAGAAAAATACAGCTTTTTTGCTTAAAATTAGATTTATTCTTATCTTATTCCTATAAAACATGTTGGGTGAATGTAAAAAAAATTGGTTGAATATATAATATATAAATTTAATTAATATCTCCCAAAAATAGTTGTTAAATTATTTTATTAAGATAAAACACCTTTGTGAGTATAAAATTAGTTTTCTATAAAAACGCATCCTTTATAATCAATTGGTTTTCATTTCATTTCTAATTAATTTTTAACCAATGAATTCATTTTAAAAACATATGAAAAATGTGTTTTCATAATTTAGTTAATCTCATTCATTCTCTCCATTACAACATCTAAGTGATAACTATCATGTTAAATAATAGCATTAATAATATATTGTTGTCTAGTAAGACATGGTCTTATGTGTAACACAAGTTATAGAAACATTTAGTGTTATGTGCAAAGAAATATAAACTTGGTGTTGTGTATAAAAAAAGTTAAACTTTTCATTTCATTTAATAAAAGATATCAAAGAATTTAAATTGATTTCAAATAATATATTTTATGAAATCTTAGGATGTTACATTATACCCCCCTTAAAATGAATTTCACCCTCAAAATTCATCTTTGTTATCAAAGGATTGAAATTTTTATAATTCCTTTATTGAAAACCCACATCGTACAAATGAAATAAAAAAACTCTTAAAATGAAAGTGGGAAACATAAATTTTACTTGAAGTTAGGAATAACTAGGATTCTATATAGGGATAACATAGGTGGGAATGAAGTAAAAGCGTAAATAATTATGGGGAGTGATTGAGGTCATTGATCACAAAAAAGTGAATGATTAATGGAAAGTTAAGGGCCTCAAAAATATAAATATGTGATGATCAAAAAGAGAATTGGTTCATCATAATCAAAGGTACTAGGATAATAACTTTGTTACAAGATCCTTTTTCAAGAGATAATGAATTCTATTACCATCTATACCAAGATAAAAAAGGAAATATGCTTAATTGATGTGTATAATTGCATCCTTTAATCAATTTCCACCAAAATATCATCTTTTTTTTCAAATGATAATTATTCAAGATGAATTTTTCTAATGAATGAAGCACGAAAAATAAAATTTTAAAGACCACATAATCACAAAGGGGATAACAACCCATTCGTCCTATATTTATAAATTAACTAGAACCAAAATGATTAGTACATAGTAAGATAATTCCAAAAATGATTAAACCTTCGTATAATAAAATAATCTTCAAAATTCAATATTAATACCCAAACCTGAATCTAAATCATTCCATAACACTATATCCCAAATAACCTCAATAACCACAAAATTAAAAAAGTGTCTTAACCTCAAGGTTTATCTCATACCTTCCATATTTCAAGCCCAAAATATAGCAATCTTCTTTTGAAGTAACATTAGTTACTTAGTCAACAAATCACTTTTCAATCATGTTGTCATCTATATGATAACACTTATGTTCCCATAATTACCTCAATATCAAAGATCATATAAACCCTAAAATTTATCAATACCTTATAACATATTTGTGAAAAAATTAAATGAATACTTAACATTAAACTGAAGTTTTACATACACTTCAACCTAATAAAATGCCTCCTAAAATTTCATTGACAACCTCAAATTTTTTTACTACTTAAAACCATCAAATAAGGTGTCTATGAATTTTCACATATGATCATACTTAATCTTATAGACCTATGATGGTATCCATAAATTTTAATATAACATCGCATGAAAGCATATTAACCTCCAAAGTTATCTAAACCAACCTTTGATTCCAAATATAATAGCCCAAGACCAACACTCCCAGATTTTGTGCTAAAATTCATAACTTTACATTTTTGGATTTGATGTTGATAATTGTTACCCAAATTTTTCATCTAAACCTGAAAACATCAAAAGGAGAAATTTGATCACTTAAAACCTCGAGGACCTTTTAGGTTTAAATTTTTATAGAATTATGACAAACTATTACATAAAAAACTCATATCAACATGGACTCATAAACAACCGGTTCATAAATTTAAACAGCATCTCTTGTTATACCCATCTTTTCTTATTTAAAATTATGTCAACAACATCATCCTTGTGAAATCCTTTATATGAATAAATCTTTCAACCTCATTATTTATAACCTATGTAAAAGGAAATATAATAAGGGTGATCTCAAATGCTCAGTAAGGATAAATATAAGAATTTACAATTGAATGTCCTTAATGAGCATAAGATTTCATCAGGGTATGGAGACATAATCAAAGTGCATGAGTGAGTCATAAAGGATCTCATACCCATCAAAACCTGGATCATAAAATATAAAAACATGAAAAAGTAAATAGTAATTGGAATCAACAATAATGAGTCATGTAATATTAATCTCAATCATTAGAAACATTATAAACCCATAGCAAGCACAGATTACACAAAAATGTATCTTGGGACATAATTATACTTTTAATTCTTATAAATGGAATAACCATGCAGTATAATTCCATACATGTCACTCTTACAAATGTAATATCCATACATCTGACTTCCATTCCCAATTCATTGGAGGGCTATAATGAACCCACCCATTGTTGTCTTATCATAGAACTGCCCATCATAGTTTATCACATAACCACCCATCATTGGTTTATAACATAATCATCCATCAAATATCCAAGTAAATTTGAAAAATAATCACACATAAAAGCTTGAATAAAATCATTGGAATAGACAATAACCCCATTCATAACTTGATTAATCCATGTAAAATAAATAGGTTCTATAACAATTTCTTTGAAACATGAATAACCCATGGAAATGAAATGGGTTCAATAACAAATTCTTTGAAACATGGTTAGCCCATGGAAAAGAAACAGGTTCCATAAAAATATCTTTGAAACAATATTAACCCATGGAATATAAAGGGTTTTCATTCCAATCTCATTGAACCATAAATAACCCATGGAAAATAAATGGGTTCTATAATAATCTCTTTGAAAATATATTAAACCGTGGAAAAGAAACGGGTTCCCAAACAAACTCTTTGAAACAATCATAATCCATAGAAAGAAACAATGATGATGGTATCAATAAAAAATATACCTAGTGAAGGATAAGTAACAAAAATTTTGGTTGATATTGATGAATGGAAATTCCCCTAAAAAACATTAGAAACATTATTGAGGAAAATAATCTTTAAACATTACAAAGTGTCTCGTGCCACTTTGAAACATTTGAATAATATTACCCATTTAGGAATAAAATTAAATAAAACTTATAATATCATAATAATAATTATATTCATGATATATCATGTAAAAGGATAATTATATACACATCATAAAATAATATAGTTGTATAACATAACAAACTTCTCAAAGAAGAAAAATTATGACAAACGTCCATTCCCGCTTTGGTAACTTGAAAATCGTAAAACCCAAAAAGAGGATATCCAGAAATGGATATGTAAAACCCAATAAATTTAAGGATAAAAATTATCAAAAATACATTCATGGGTATTATATACACCACGCAAATTAAAAGAGTGGTGAATATGGAATAAGTCTCGTAGAAATAAAAGTGATACTAGAAATACTCTTACAACTATGGTGACTTTTGAATCAAAAACCCAAAAAGTAATAATCATCAAAAGAAACATTTAAATAAAATAAATATAAAATAATTAATGATATTATATAATTAAAGGTATATTATATACACAATACAAAATAATTAAGTTTTGAATGTGATATTTACCTCACAATTGTAAAAAGTGAGATAAAAATCTCATACCTTGAGTCTGATTTGTCATGATTGTTCTCTATATTCATGAATAATAAACTTATGTTAATTATTTACTTAATTAATAAACTTTTCAAGTTTATTATTACTTTTATTTCACTTATAAACAATTTATATACAATTACTTAATCAATAATTTTTAAGTTGGATGTTTTGACCATATTTAGCTTATGTGTCAAAACTGACTTTGATAGGTCAACTATGGTCAATGAGGTCCTTATTTAATCACCTAAATAATAATAAAAATAAAATAATTATCACATTTTTACATCAATTATACTTTTAAAATCATACAATAAATATGGTTATGAAAAATGAACTAGTGTTACGGTCATGGAGATAGTAGGTCGTACATACACATGAGTAACATTCCCATTTTTCAATGACCATTATGGAAATAAGGTAACTAAATTTTATCTTTTTAGAATGAAAATTATATCATAAATACCATATTAATTAATTCTATATACTTATATATATCATTATTATGATGTGGTGGTGAAAAACAAGGAATCACATCGCTTCGAGGAGTGGTAGTCCACAAGTCCACGGACGGTGTTATCACTTTTTCAGTGTGTGAAATGGAAATAAAAAAATGGTATGTTATATGTACATATTTATAATTATTTAATTAATAAAATAAATATTTCATTATTATAATATTTTTTTAAACCCATCCTTAATAAATTCCAAGCAAACTATGAATGTATCACATTGCTTTGAGGAGGCAGTGGTTCACACATCCACAAACGACGTTATTGTATTATCAGAAAATGGAAAGGATAAATGTATGTGTTATATAATAATTAATGATTTATTAATAAATTATAAATATCATATATATCATATAAAAATATTATTTACATCATAATTTTCAACCATAATAGGTGGTAAAGGAAAAATGAACGACGTCGTTTCGTGAGGCGGTAGTCCATCGTACACATGAATGGTGATTTCGTTACCCATTTTATGGAAGTGTGCATAGGTGGAGGTATGACCCTTAACATAACAATATATAATTATATTTAGGATAATTATTTTATTATATAATCATTATATAAATATAAATTAATGGGTGAAGAAATAAATAAATCAAAAGTGCTTATTGAAGAACGTTACCTCTTCTTCAGGTAACTCCTTTTGGTTTTCACAAAAGTACTTCATTGTTTTTCTTTATACACAAAGTGAGGCTTCTAATATTAGATTATGGATTTTTGGATTTTTTTTTGGGTAAGTTTTTTATGATCCAAAAGGATTTATAGGTGTGAAGAATGGGGGAGAGTGAATTCATTTTTATAGTGGAGGAGGAGTGATATTCTTGTAAATATAAAAAGTCAAACACTATTGGGAGATATCCCTTATCTCATGTAATTAAAAAAATAAAAATATTAGAGTTTAAGGAATGTATTTTCTAGCCACACCCACACCATGCCAATGAAATATAGTTTTTTAACATTTTATTCCTTAACTCCTAAGTTTCCTTATCTTTTTTATATTTTTTTTCTCATTAAGGTAACCAGTTTTCTAACCTATTTATTTCATCCATTAAGACTAAATTAAATTGATACTTACAAGAAAATTTATACCCAATTATTTTAAATATTAAATCCTAAAAATACTATTTGTGTTGGAAATTAAATTTAACATAAGCGCGTGTAACGTGCAAAAATATTGCTTTAACTCTAACCATGCCAATAAAATTTTTATTATTTTGGGGTAAATATGTTCATTATAAAAGATAAATTGGTCCATGAATAGATCATATTTTATATTTATTATCATTTAAAAAATCTCTTTACATAAGATAGTATTTTTAATAATTTTAAATAATTTAATAAAATATCATTTATTATAAAATAACATTAATGTCAGTTTTGAAATTATATATTTAATTAAATTTAAAAAAAATAAAGAAAATAATGGAATTAAAATATATTATGTTAAAATATATGTATCATGAAATATTAATTTAAAAATTAATTGTACACAAAAATTCATTCTATTTACCTTACTTTTAATATTTTTAGTATCATTTATTTTATTTTATTCTTAACTAAATAATTCATGTGTTGGCATTTCTTAAACATTTAATGTAGTTATATCATCTCTAAAAATTAAATATAAATTATTATGACAAAAAAAATCATTTATATTTAAAAAAAATATTTATAACCAAACCTATATAGTTTTTCCTTATCCCCAAAGCTTTATATAAAATAAAAGAAAGAAAGGTAAATTTTTTGTATTTTTTTTCTTAACTTATTATATGGGTCACTTTCATTGAATAATATTCCCAATAACTCATATAAATATATGATAATGTAATATGGGTCGATATATTTCCATAAAAGGGGTGTTAGAAAATTTTATAGGTCATTTTTCCCCTTAAGATTAAATTCTAACCACTAAATAAACTCATTTTTACCATAATCGTTGTAATTAATTTTAATTGATTCCACTAATTATTTTGGCCAAAAACTAATTTTAAATTTCTAAATATTATAAATTATTCTTATTCAAAATATGGAATCCATTTTTATAAATTGAAAACATATAAATGGTGTAATTTAATTTAAAATTGATCTCGTTGATGGGACGAAACAACGGGTTTTTAAAGTAAACAATTCAAAAGTTTGAAATTTTTTTATACCCAATGATAAGTTTAAGTTGATTCCAATGACCTAAATTCGGTTTATTTATGTATAATTGATCAAAATATACCTTTAAAACAATTTAAAATATAATTTAACTATATAAATAAATTAAATGAAAATGCAGTTTTCAATTAAAATTCAGTGTCATTCACTATTCATCAAAATATGAAAGATCTCCTAAAAATACCAAAAAATCACCCAAAGTATATTTTGATAATCCTATTATAAAAAAATAAGTTTATTTTTTCAAATAAAATTTATAAAAGTTTTAAAATTTAGTTTTAGAATAAGTCTGCCATTAATAAGTGGCAAAATCGCCTTTTTTAAAACTACAGATTTTTATGCTTAAAATTAGATTTATTCTTGTCTTAACCCTATAAAAATTATTGGATAAATGTAAAAAAATTGTTTGAATATATAATATATAAATTTAATTAATATCTCTCACTAATAGTGATTAATTTAATTTATTAAGATAAAACACCTTTGTGAGTATAAAAAAAATTCACAAAAACACATCCTTCATATTCAATTGGTTTTAATTTTCATTTATAATTAATAGGTAACCAATGAATTCATTTTATAAACATTTGAAAAATAAATTTTCATAATTTTTTTAATCTCATTCATTCTCTCTATTCTAATATCTAGGTGATAATGATCATATTAAATAATAATATTAATAGTATATTGTTATCTAGTAAGACTCGGTTGTGTGTGTAACACAAGTTATAGAAGAAATAGATGTTATGTGAAATGAAAGATAAACTTGGTGTTGTGTATAATGAAAGCTAAACTTTGCATTGCATATAACTCAAGATATTAAATAATTTAAATTAATTTGAAAGAAGATATTTCATAAAATCTCAGGATGTTACATCCAACCTACCTTAAAATGAGTTTCTACATTGAAATTTGTTTTTGTTATCAAAGGATTAACATTTTTAGAATTCCTTTATTGAAAATCACAACATACAAATGAAATAAAGAAAACATCCCTTAAAAAGGAAAGTTTGAAACATGAAGGTCATTGGATGTAACTCATAACAAGTATTCCACATAGGGAGAACATGGGTGGGAATAAAGGAAAAGATTAAATAATTATGGGGAGTGATTGAGGTCATTGATCACAAATAAGTGAAAAATAAATGGAAAGTTAAGGGCCTCAAAAAAATAAATTTGTGATGACCTAAAAAACCATTGGTTCATCCAAATTTAAGGTACTAGGATAATAATTTTTTTCAAGATCCTTTTTCTAGAGATAATGAATTCTCTTACCATCTAGACAAAGAGAAAAAAAAATATACTTACTTGTTTTGTATAATTTCAACCTTTGATAAATTTTCACTAAAATATCATCTTTTTCTCTAAACAATGAGTATTCTGAAGTGTCCAAGGACCAATTAGATACCATTAAGAGGGGTATGAATCAGTGGTATAATTTTTTTATAAATTATTTTACTTTTGATTCAAACTCTGTGACAGATTAAAGTCTCAATCCCTCATCTTTAATATTCAGCCTTACCCTATAAGCAATAACAACAATGAAATAATAGCACACAGGGATTTATAAGGGTTAGTAAAAAGACCTACTCCTTACTATTTTGGTTAGACCCCCAACACGGATTCTCCACTATATTAGAAGTTGATTACAATGGTAATTGGTTAGACCCCCCAAATAAAAAATAGTTATACCCCTTATTTCCAATCAACATTCAAGAGTTGGTTAGACCCCCCAACTGCACCATCTTCACAGTGATTATTTAGACCCCCCAATCAAAATCTTTAAGTAACCAGTTAGACCCCCCAGCTGTAGGCTTAAATTTCAGATGGCTTGATCCACTGTAGAAAGATCAATTGAAGATCTTCTTCCACATGTTCATTGGATCACACTGGATTGCGTACAATTCAAGTTCCTTTGCATTGATGCTAGAATTTCTCAAATAATTCTGATCACTGAATATAATTAGTTGACTCGGTACAATACTACTCAAGAAAGAATTCTTTATTCTGCTAAAGACCCGACCTCATTGAATAATGAAAACTCAAATATGAATTTCTTCTGAATCACTGATAAAAATATTGTCCTAACTTCAGTCTCCAATATCACTCCACGCTATGTTTTATATATTACATGTTCATTTTCAATCATTGTGTATGTTCATAAAAATTCATGGTCTTCTCAATATTTTCTTATGAAATATTTATTACATGTTCACTTAAGTGTAGTGAAAATGTATTCACACATACACTATCTCAAGGTCACTCCACCTCTTCACTATCCTTTTGTAAACTAAAATAGATTACGGGTATTCCAAATTATATTCATGGTCATTCATGAATAATTGAATATGTTGTTTGTCTCATGGAATCTAAACCACACACTATCCACTTGCATACTCACTATTTTAAACACTCTCTCCCTTCTTGTGGAATCACCTTTTCACACACCGAAAACTTTCACAAACTTTTCACAAACCATGTGCATGTACAACATGAAAAATACCTTCTTCTTTGCATAATGTATGTAGGGATTCTTACACAAATTTTGCAAAGAGATTCTTTGTATAGCAGTGTAGAACACAATATTCATGTGTTCATGTGTTGTATATCGCATGATAAGAGTGTATTCTCAATGTTCTTCATGATACCTCAGATTCTTCTCACTTAATATTCACATACCTTTATTGTTCCTTCACAAATCAGTAGGAGGTATTTCATTCCACTTCTCAAAGCAGTACACAGAAACTCAAAATACTTTATGGAAGAAAAAAGAGATCCTTGCAGTGTTATCCCATATGTGGTCTTCTTCATGTAATATCTTTGAGTAAGGATTTCATAGTTGAAGGTTCGCAGGACTCAAACAAATATCATGTGACCATAAGATCAGTGAAACAACTCAAATGCATGGAACCTCCCTTCACAAATGCAGAGTGTTGGATCCAATCTGTTTCTCTCTTAAAGCCTCTCTCAGAAGTGCGATAAGCTCTCGAATGAGAGATAAGATACACACACAAAATGATCATGATCGAGGTATTTATAATAATCAAACATCATCTCATAACCTTCTATAATCATAGATACACATTCATATTTTTTTCTTAAGAGCATGTTGTGATCGAGAACCATCACCATCACCGGATAAAAACATTTTTTCATCTCACTGATTCTCATCAGTTTGATCTTCGTAAATACATGAAAACAAAGTTTCATGAGTTTTTTATCCTTTTAAAATTTTCAAAAAAACTCAAATGAATATTGGAAGCTTGGATTCAATCAACTATCAACGTCACTTTATGGAGATTTCAGTGAATAATTCTTCAATTGCACAAGGTAGAAGACAACCTCAACTCACAGATCAAATGGATGGAAGAAACATATTGAACAGCTGAAACAGAGCTATAGTGTATAGATCACATCCCACATAGAAATACACTTCATTATCCCAATACTTTATATTACAAGCCTGGACTTTAGTCATACAGAATTAGGAATCAAGAAAACTTAGTGTGCTGACTGTGCCTTTTTTTGTTATTGTGCAAAACCAAATTTTTCATGGCGTCTTCTAAAAAATTTGTAAACTATGTGTCATTTTCAACCAATGACACATGTCTTTAAGAACTCAAGATCATTTATTTAATCGTTACATTTAAAAAACTTAAAACATATTGAAATCCACCAAAATATTTCACCAAACACTCATTGATCACAAATGCAATTCACTCAATACTTTAATCTCTTAGATTTTTTTATACTCTTTCTGAAAAAAAAATTAAAACGTCCTAGGTTAAAAAAATTAAAAATACTTCTTAAAGGCAGCATCGCAGATGCCGCCTTTTCCCTAAAACACCAAAAAAAAAATATTTTAATTATTTTTTTATATATTTAAAATTTTAATGTTTTATTATTATGTTCGTATGGTTATATATATATATATAAATAAAACTTAATGTTTCAACATAATTTATCTTTTATTCAAGTACGTGGATTTTATAGACTATATAATATAAACTTTAAGACAGATATGAATGAAATTTTAAACATTGATTAAACATATAACAAGTAGTCCAAGATAAAAAATAAATTCTTAAAAAATGTTGGTGAAAATTTATTTATAAGCTTTCTAATCCACCTACTTGAAACTTAAAAATGTTTCAAGTACATGACTTTTTTGGCCTATATAATATAAACTATAAGACAGATATGAATTAAATTTTAAAAATTGCTTAAATATATAACAAGTAGTCCAAAATAAAAATAATTTCTTAAAAAATCTTGGTGAAAAATTATTTATAAGATTTCTAATCCACCTACTTGAAACTTAAAAAAAATCAAGTACGTGGCTTTGTTGGCCTATATAATATAAACTATAAGACCGATATGAATGAAATTTTAAACTTTTCTTAAAAATATAACTAGTATTCCAAAATAAAAATAATTTCTTAAAAAATATTGGTGAAAATTTATTTATAATCTTTATAATCCACCTACTTGAAACTTAAAAATGTTTCAAGTATGTGACTTTTATGGCCTATATAATATAAACTATAGGACCAATATGAATGAAATTTTAAAAATTGCTTAAACATATAACTAGTAGTCCAAAATAAAAATAATTTCTTAAAAAATATTGGTGAAAAATTATTTATAAGCTTTCCAATCCACCTACTTGAAACTTAAAAATGTTTCAAGTATGTGACTTTATTGGCCTATATAATATAAAATATAAGACCAATATGAATAAAATTTTAAGAATTGCTTAAACATATAACTATTAGTCCAAAATAAAAATAATTTCTTAAAAAATCTAGGTGAAAATTTATTTATAAGCTTTCTAATCCACCTACTTGAGACTTAAAAATGTTTCAAGTACGTGAATTTTTTGGCCTATATAATATAAACTATAAGACCGATATGAATGAAATTTTAAAAATTTCTTAAAAATATAACTAGTAGTCCAAAATAAAAATAATTTCTTAAAAAATCTTGGTGGAAAATTATTTATAAGCTTTATAATCCACCAACTTGAAACTTAAAAATGTTTTAAGTACATGACTTTTCTGGACTATATAATATAAACTATAAGAAAGATATGAATGAAAATTTTAAACATTGATTAAAAAAATAACTATTAGTTGAATTTTTAATTTTTATTTATATGGGTCTTATAGTTTATATTTTATAGGCTTTCAAAGTCAAGCAGGTGGCATAGGATCCTCCTCAACATTCATTCTTTTCGCTCTCACTTCTGAGGTACATTTATTACATTACTTTCATTATAATTTATTTATTTTATTTATGAAACTCTTTATTTTCAACAAATTTTTATATTATTAGGATATCTTTTAAGTTTTATTTACATTATTTTTATATTGTAGATTTTTTAATCTTTTAAAGTTATTTACTTGAAATTTACTAATTATTTCTATGTTTTAAGTAGTCGAATTTGAAAGCTGTCAAATATAAATTGTGCCTAAAATATAAATAAAAACCGAAATACCGAATAAACATATAAGAAGATATAATAGTAATAATAGTATTTTGATTTCAGTAGACATAAAACATGTAAACAAACATGTACAATCGATGTATATGTCTGTGGCATAGAGATTCCATTCCACATGGTGGTTAGTGAATAGGACATCCGCGTTGAGTGCGTAGTGGAGTCTGATGACCTAGAGAAGGCAGATCCTCGAGCACTGGAACATCGACTGGTGCATCCTCCATCTGTGTGTCAGTGAGAGGAGTTTCCAATTGTATCTCTTACTGCCCTCTGGATCCTTCTCCCACTAGGGTGGTAGAAGGACCTACCTCCATCATAGTGGGGAACCAAGCCTATGATGGAGCTATACCCCAAGAAGGTGATGGATCTGGAATCCAAGGCTACGATGGATCCTAAGGTTGCGATAGATCTGGAACCCAAGATGGAGAGAACTGTGGATATCCTGTTAGCAAAGACGGATCTCATGCCACCTGAGGCACATCCTGAATCAGCTGATCCTGGACTTCTAGAAGGTCGACCTCTGCCTGTGGAACATGCAAGGCCTCACGTGAAGCACGACGATGTCTAAATCGTCGTGGTTGTGGCTCCTCAGCATGAGTACCAGCTGCAAGATGTTCCTCTAAGGCAGGAACCTCCTATCTTCAGGCTAGATGTGCAAAGATTCTCCCGGAAAGCGCACAAAAAGATGCCCTCGCCTCCAGTGTTGTAGCATGGACGGCTGCCCGGCTAAAGACCCCCTCCTCCTCTTCATCACTCATGAAAACAAGCTGCTCTGTGTGACTGCCCTGTAGAGAGATTCAAATTGAATTAGAAAATAGTTCAATAAACAAACTAATGAAAATTTATTGAATTTCCATCCTCTGCATCCCATGAATTCGGTTTGTGTATCTCGATGGTAATGTAATCAACTGAGTACAGAAAAACTAGTTCATGACTTAGTCAGGCTGCTGCCACTCAATAATATGGAAGTGAATGAGGGGCACTACAGCCATAGCATCCTCAAGCCCATCAGTGCAGTATGCTGGAAACTGGTCCATAATACTCCGGTATGGAAGACATGAAATCTGAAATTACAAGTGATTTTGTCAAAACAGCACCTAACTAAAAACCAAAATTGATACTATTTTTAAATATTTTAGACAGTGATAGATTTTATATACATACCTAATCAGGTAAGATACAGTCCAACTGTATCCAATATATGCCCAAATGTTGTCTCGGAACCGTGTCAAAATTGTGTCACTAACTCCACCTCTAAAATACATCATCGATAGTGAAAAATAATGAGAAATTATAGTCAATAACTCATAGTAGAATCAGAAATCAATAGAAATGACTGATCATACCAGCGTCCATGCTGATCGTCATGCAGCACATCCATCTCAACGGGCAGACTAGAAAGGTTAGGGAAAAATGTTGGGATGTGCTCCTATGCCCACATCTGAATAAGGATGACGCATCCCCCGAGACATGTGTGGTCCCTGTGGGATAGCATGCATAATGCTCTGTACGTGTATGCCAAGTAGGTTGATCCCCAGCTGTATGTCCCAGCCCGATCAAAGTTTTCTAGTAGGGGTAGATACATCATGTGAACGTGCATCCTCGAGTGATCAGTACACATGGTCCCACCAATGAGTCGTAATATATATGTATGGGCATAACGCATGACAGCCTGCTCATCTTCATCATCCTGTAAATGTGGAATCTGCGACTCCAACCAGGGAATACATATGTATGCTCCATCTGTAGCCCTACGTTCGAACAAAATATCAATGCCTAACAAGCGGTGAGCAAGGTCTGGACAAGATGCACAAGTGAGTCCAATAACGGGTCTCCCCTGGATAGGAAGACCAAGAAGCACTAACACATACTCGAGGGTGATGGTCATCTCTCCCTCAGGTAAGTGGAATGTTTTTGTCTCTGGTCTCCACCTCTCAATAAGGGTAGAAAGTAGGTAATGATCTACAAATGTGAAATCTGATACGGCAAGGCCATAGAATCCAGCACGGTGCAAGTATGGTCTAATGGCATGTGGAGGCTCCCTGTGATAAAAATGGTGCGCTCGACGCACCCTAATCAATCGATCTGGATGACCCTCTAACACAGCCTACAAAATATGGGTAGGCTACTGAGTGAGTAGTATGGTATCATTCATATGAATATAAACAAATGAAATGAGTCGTAAGTGTAAAATGTAAATATAAAGTTATGGTTAGCATAATGTTATGACTAGTAGAATGGAATACATGACATGTTTATTCACATTGTTTTATGAATTTATTTTTACCAAAAGAAATATAATTCTTCATTTATTTTGGTTCTGAATGAAATAAAGATAACAAGAGGAAAGAAGAGAAAAAAATAGATGGAAAAAATTATGTTGTGAAATAATTTTATTAATGAAAATATCTTTGTAATAATTTTATTAATTGATATGTGATTTAAGGGAATATATCTAGGTTTTTGGATTTTTTGTAAGGTTTTAGGGTTTAGGTTTATGATTTTTGGGTTGGGGTTTAGGTTTGAAGGTTTAGGGTTTCGAATTTTGATATTAAGGTTTAAGAAACATGTTTTTGGGTTAAGTTTTATGCTTTTGGGTTTTGGGGTTTAGAAAACCAAGGAAAAAAGGAAGAGATAATAACATTTAATTTACAATATGGGTTAAGTTTTCTACTTTTGGATTTATGAAATAAATTCTATTATCTAAGATTTTATTTAAGGAATAAGGAGAAAGTTATTTCTTGAAAGCATGAATGTTTTTATGAAATAAATTCTATTATCTAAATTATTGGGTCTTGAATTTGGTTAGACATATTTTGGAGGAGCTTTATGATTAACTAATTATGGATTGGATTAAGATAAACCATGTCAATTATTAATGATGTTTTAGTAATTTATCTAATTATATGTATTTAATAACTTATGATAATCATTATAATACTCTTATTTCTTTATAGAATAGTTTATTAAAATATCACAAATAATGTTACCAAAAACCATGGTAAAGGGAAGATTTTTTTGGTTTGGGGTTTAGGTTTTTAGGGTTTAGGGTTTCGAATTTTGATATTGAGGTTTAGGAAACATGTTTATGGGTTAATTGTTATGATTTTGGGTTTTGGGGTTTAGAAAACTGAAAAGAAAAAAAGAAGAGATAATAACATTTAATTTACAATATGGGTTAAATGTTCTGCTTTTGGATTTATGAAATAAATTATATTATCTAAAATTTTATTTAAGGAATAAGGAGAAAGTTATTTCTTGAAAGCATGAATGTTTTTATGAAATAAATTCTATTATCTAAATTATTGGGTCTTGAATTTGGTTAGACATATTTTAGAGGAACTTTATGATTAACTAATTATGGATTAGATTAAGATAAACCATATCAATTACTAATGATGTTTTAGTAATTTATCTAATTATCTATATTTAATAACTTATGCTAATAATTATGATACTATTATTTCGTTATAGAATAGTTTATTAAAATATCACAAATAATGTTACCAAAAACCATGGTAAAGGGAATATTTTTTTGGGTTGGGATTTAGGTTTGAGGGTTTAGGGTTTCGAATTTTGATATTAAGGTTTAGGAAACATGTTTTTGGGTTAAGTGTTATGATTTTGGTTTTTGGGGTTTAGAAAATCGAGAAAAAAAAAAGAGGAGATAATAACATTTAATTTACAATATGGGTTAAGTGTTCTGCTTTTGGATTTATGAAATAAATTCTATTATCTAAGATTTTATTTAAGGAATAAGAATAAAGTTATTTCTTGAAATCTTGAATGTTTTTATGAAATAAATTATATTATATAAATTATTGGGTCTTGAATTTGGTTAGACATATTTTGGAGGAGCTTTATGATTAACTAATTATGGATTGGATTAAGATAAACCATGTCAATTACTAATGATGTTTTAGGAATTTATCTAATTATCTATATTGAATAGATTATACTAATCATTATGATACTATTATTTCATTATAGACTAGTTTATTAAAATATCACAAATAATTTTACCAAAAACCATGGTAAAGGAAAGATGTTTTTGGTTTGGGGTTTAGGTTTGAGGGTTTAGGGTTTCGAATTTTGATATTAAGGTTTAGGAAACATGTTTTTAGGTTAAGTGTTATGCTTTTGGGTTTTGGGGTTTAGAAAACTGAGGGAAAAAAAGAAGAGATAACCACATTTAATTTACAATATGGGTTAAGTGTTCTTCTTTTGGATTTATGAAATACATTCTATTATCTGAGATTTTATTTAAGGAATAAGAAGAAAGTTATTCTTGAAAGCATGAATATTTTTATGAAATAAATTTTATTATCTAAATTATTGGGTCTTGAATTTGGTTAGACACATTTTGGAGGAGATTTATGATTAACTAATTATGGATTGGATTTAGATAAACCATGTCAATTACTAATGATGTTTTAGGAATTTATCTAATTATCTGTATTGAATAACTTATGCTAGTAATTATGATACTATTATTTTGTTATAGAATATTTTATTAAAATATCACAAATAATGTTACCAAAAACCATGGTAAAGGGAAGATGTTTTTGGGTTGGGGTTTAAGATTTAGGGTTTAGGGTTTTGAATTTTGATATTAAGGTTTAGGAAACATGTTTCTGGGTTAATTGTTATTCTTTTGGGTTTTGGGGTTTATAAAACTGAGAAAAAAATAAGAGATAACAATATTTAATTTACAATATGAGAATGTCACAATGAAGACAATACGTCATTCTGGGTGAGACTGTGAACTCGACCCAACAACATTAAGGAATCGTTTCCGGTTATGGCCTTCTTTATGACATATCGTGCATCGCAAACTCTACCCTTATTCTAGAGGACACTCTTTGTTTTGAATAAAAATCATAATGTTGTATGGACTATTGATACCAGTCCATCTCATTACGCACCCTACTGGTCTTTGGTCTCCCACGAGGATGTAACCGATTCATGTCAGGTATCACTATCAGTTGGCCTTCGGACATTGGGAAATAATGATACTCTCCAATAGGTGTCCATAGTGCAGCATAATAGTTAGCAATGGTATCCATTCAGTACACTGGATCAATATATTCTTCACATGATATGTTCACAGAGGCACATGTTGCGATGGCGTATGTTCATGGAAACCAAAAGTCCTGAAAGTTTCCACATTGGCATTGCCTTGTTTCCAGTAATACCACTATTTTTTCACCGATGTGATTTGTTATGGGTTATGAACACTCTTGAACTTAAAATTGGGAGTCTTATTTTCAAAAAAGATAGACATGATAACCATAATCTTCTTCAATATTCTTTTCAATCTCTCGTTGAAAGTGTCTTTTGTATCTTAGCCCCTGCTATATTCCGTCTGATGCTAGTTTTTTTCTATCAAAAAATTACTCCACGCATAAATATAATTTCTCCTGAACTAGGGTGATTATAGGTATCTTTAGAATCCCTTTGAAGAAACCATTTATGCACTCCACAATGTTTGTTGTCATGTGTTCGTACCACTTCCCCCCGTCATATGCAAATGTCCATTTCTCTTTTAGAATCTGAATCATATAATCATAAACTTCTTGATTAGCCTAGCGGATTTGTTCAAAACGTTCTTCAAACCATCATTGGTCCGACTCATATGCTACACAGAATAGATGATATTTCACATAAATTGATGTTATCTTTATGTTGAAATAGTAAAAAATAACATATACAATGCATACCAAGCCTCGTGATTGCCTTCTTCATCGGTTCGTTGTGGAATTTTTTATTTAAATTAATAGAAATGTATCTAATGCAGAACCGATTAAGTTCATTTGTTTATCTCCATATATCAGGATCTGCATTGATTACCTCATTAATTACCTAATGGCGATCAGATATCAAACAAACACCCTGAATGTTGGTGAAATGGTTACTGATACATGCCAGAAACCAACTCCATGATTCATAGTTTTCTTTCTCTATAATGGAAAAGTAAAACGGAAGAGGTGAACGGTTTCCATCTTGGTTTGCCACAATCAAAAATATGCCCTTGTATTTTCAGTATATAAATGTTCCATCAATCTTAATAAACTATTTTCTGAAACGAAATGCGAAGATAAAGGGATGGAATTCCCAGAAAAACTAATGAAATTGAACACAAGATGGATCAAGTAGTTTATCATGAGACACATGTTTGTTTGTATCCAGATGGAAGACAACTTGGTTATGATGCCTCAGTATGGCTATAAATTGTGAAAACATCACAATTTCCTTATGTTTCTCAATCCATGCCTTATTATAGGAAATATTATAACTGAATGTCTGTTAAATCCTCTCTTGCACAAGGGCTATTAGAACACCTTGACATGTCCTAATCATCTCAACAGAAATAGATGACAGAAATTCTGCATCCAATTAGGTAGGATCTTGTGTGAGGCTTGGCTGAACACAAGTATAAGATACCTCAATCCTCTAGATTATCCAACCTCCAAATGTAATGTATGGAATCTCCCTCAAGAGAAATCTACAATCACCCCCATACTTCTCACACCGTATGACATATTTACTATGGCATGATTCATGAACTATATAGCTGCAGTGCCTCTCAATATGAAATCTCTTTAGCATGATTTTTAATGCATCTTTACTTAGAAAATTCCTTCCAATATATAAGGTTTTTCCTGCTCACTAAACCTATCTGGTACAACTTCGGGGAACTCATTTGCCAGTGTGAGAACATTATTGTCAAATTCAGGCACATGTGTCATTTCTTCTGACCAATATGAAATGAGTGATGCATGATTTATTGTAGTTCGAGGTTGATGTACAACTAATGCATTTCTCAAAACCTCCTTCCTAACTTCAGTTAATACCTCCTCATCAGCATTTTTGTCACCGTCTCATCCATCATTACGAAACTCCTCGGATTGACATGTATATCTGGGAGATCATCTAGTTTTTCCTCTTCTGCTGCATTATTTGGAATAGGCTCAATTTCATGGGGTGGACTGTCTTCAACCACTCTTGTAATTATATGTCTTTGTACAAATGGATGTTGTTGTTTTACAGTAGCAACATCAACATATAACTCCATAATGGTACCATCTGACCATTGAGAAAATAAATTAATTTCTTGGACCCACTACGCATCAGTAACCAATGGACAAGCTAGATGCCACAGTGTTTTCGGGAATTGAAAATGTCTATAACTCATAGACTTGATCTCTTGATCAGGTCCCAGATTTAAAGAACCATGAATTCTCTCTTTAAGGTCACTTATGATTACACAATCAGATGTACTAATGATCGTTATTGGTTGTGTACTATAAGAATCTCCTTGCTCAGTTTGAATAACCTCCCCACAACAATACACACAGGAAAACATGACTCGCTACATCAAAAATGTTTCTTTCATTAGAATTATGATACTGTAACAAATATTAATAGTTAATTATAATTAACTAATCATATGTATTCATTTTTAATCCTAATTTATCATTAATTAATCTATAATTAATCATTACTAATAGTAAGTATTGTTTCTAAACTATATATAACTAACTAAACTACTTAATACATAACATCTTTAATTACTAATAATAACTTTTTTAACTAATCACTCATTCTTTAATCACTAGTTAATCAATATTAATTTATTCTTTAATTATTTATTCTTTAATCCTTAATCATATTATATTCATTAGTTATTTATAATTAACTAATCATATGTATTCATTTTTAATTCTAAGTTATCATTAATTAGTCTATAATTAGTCATTACTAATAATAAGTATTATTTCTAAACTATATATAACTAATTAAACTACTTAAACATATTTAATTACTAATAATAACTTTCAGTCATTAATGCTTTTGTCCTTATTTCATTCTATAACATCATAATTATCATAATTATCATTGATAAATATACTAATTTAATTTCTTTTTTCTTAGATATTTTAGTAGTTTATAAAGAAATATGAATAATCTTAATCATATCCCCCGAGAGTGTCAAACCAGAAGTACAGCAAGTCCCATTGTCGTGTACCAAGATACCCCAGGTCAAGCCCGAAACTCCTTGTCGGAGTTTTCACTCCTAGGTACATCTGTGCCAGAGCCACATCCACTTTTTTGTATCCAAATAGAGATTTTATTGCTTAGATAACCACATAATCTTTATGATACCAAAATTTCACAATACTTAATCCTAAGTTAATCCTAAGTTAATCTATACTTAATCTATACTTAATATATACTATTAAAAAAAATTATTTCAAACTAAATATAACTAATTACACAACCTAATAAACAAAATATTAAGAACTACCTAAACTAATTAAAAAATAAAATATTTAAAACTAAAAAGAATTCAATTAAATAAATAAAAAACATTAAATTAAATAAATAAAAATCTCTCTAAATGATGCTTCGCAAAAACCCGCACAAAAATTGAATTTTTTAGAGAGACTGAGAGATTTTAGGAGAGATAAAGGCAAGAATTGAGTGAGGAGAAGGGGGGTGGATGCCCTTTTATAGGGAGTTGAGGCAAAGGAGGAATACCCCCGCCTCCTTTTCCATGTCATCGATCCAGGCCAAAGGTGGCGCGGGGGAGCAAAGGCAGCATTGTCGATGCCGCCTTTGTAGCGTATTTTTAAAAAAATCAGAAAATGTATAAAAAAATCTCAATCTCTCCCTTTGTATTTTTTTATGTTTACTTTTATTTATACCCCTTGTTGGCAATGAACACAAAGGTGATTTTAGGAGTTCAAACTTTAAGCAACTTCTTCGCTTCATTTTTTTAGAAAAATGAAACCTCACTCAACAAAAGCAATGAGATTTCAATTAATCAACTCTAAGTCTATGTGGGAAAGCCTGGTGTAGAAAAAAAAGAGAGATGTCACCTAAGTATCAAATAAATTAAAATTCTATAATGTGATATCATTCTCAAACTTGTTTCAACAACTTTATCCCAGGGAAAAATTTAAACAGGATTGCTAAGAGATTTCCTACACACATCTCATCAAATGAATTAGAAAGTTCAAGTGTAAAGGAAAATATCTTTCCCTTTTAAAAATTCATATTAATAAATTTGAGAGTGATCAATATTTACACAAGATTATGAATATTTGACAGCTTCAAATCATCTATACTTACCCTCAAGGGATGCATCAATCTCCTTCAATTCTCTACATGTTAGCACAAAAGCATTTATATAAGGGAATAAGGAGGAACATGTTTGTTCCTTAGAAATAACACTCAGGCTGAGATTTTCCTCTCAACCTTTCTTTTCCCTTATTCCTATTAAAATCATATTTGTAAGAGTTCTCCATCTCTTTGGTTGTTAGAATTATCATGTAATGTTTTGTTCTATGTCTGATTTTTCCATACCTTTTACACTTTATAATTTTAAATTCATCATGTTTAGATGACTTCTATTCATCATTAAATTCTTCATATATCACCTAATTTATTTTATTTTTCTCTGAAAACCATCTAATCTTTTTCAAATTGTTTCATCTTCTCACACAATTCACTAGTGATTGTATATTTCTTCACTGTCTGACTTCTCTTCTCATATTAATTATGAGGAATCTCACTTGATAAAAAAACTCAATATTTCTTAGCTTTGTGCCCTTCTTGACCACATCTATAATGTATTTCATTAAAACATTAATATAAGTTATACATTGATAGTTTAGATGATGTCTTCATCACAGGCTTCCCTTTCTGATAATCTAATCTCATTTACTCAGCATTTATCCCCCTTGATTCGTGCCTCCTTCTTTATAGATAAATGTTATACTAGCATGAATAAGATTTATGAAAAACACTCCACAACACCAATATTATCCTCTAAACCTTGATCTTATAGAATGATATAATTTTTCTTTGAAGATTGCAGTTGTTTCCTTTTCACAGACTGTGGATGTGTCTTTTTCTATAGACCCTTCTTCTCAGCATATTTTAAGGATTCTCCCTTTATCTAAACATATTTATTGAATTCTTATTTCTTGTTCTTCAACTCACTTTGAGCTACAAGACACATAGATTGTGTTTTAGATAATTTTTCCTCTTTCTCAATAAGTCTTTCTTCATGATATTTCACCATTTTCTCAAATTTAGCTAATTTCAAATGATTTTATTTATTCTCTTCAGTAAATGTTGATTCTTCCTTGTCAATATCTATTTTTTCCAATAGTTTTCAGTTTTCCTTCTAGTTCAACTATCTTCAAATTATTTTATCTTATTTCATTAAGATGAATCTTCTCTTTCTTGACATGTTATTTATTCTCAAATGAGATCTTGTTAATTTCTTTCTTAAGTTTTTTCTTTTCCTTCTTGATTTGCATATTATCTAAAAGAGTAGCTTTCATATTCTCTTTTAACATCCATTCTAAATAATTTCTTTTATCACCTCAATCTCCATTATTTATCACAATTTATTCTTAAAATATCTATCATCTTCTGAATCACAACTTGATAGTGTAAATTTATCTATTTCTATACTCATCATATTTGTCTTCTTGGATGTAAACCTCTTCTTATGATTCTTCCACTTCCTTTTCTGATATTTCTTATCCTCTTCATCTAAGTCAATTTCATTAGCCTTCTTCTTTGGAAAATTACCGTCAAAATGAACAATATTGTGACAATTCCAGTACTTTGGTGGTTGTTTGTTATTTCCTTTCCACTTTCCCCTTTTGAACATTCTTGTAAACAAGGCCATAATTTCACTTAAGTCCTATTCATATTTTTTCATCCTCAAAATCACTTGATTCTAGCACTTCTTTTATTTTAATTTTAGCTTTTATCATGGATTCAAAGGTCATATCATCTCTAACCTTTTTCTTTAATGCTGGAATTTTTCTCATTTCATAATATATGATATTATTATGAAGTTCATCTAATGATAGATCATATATCTATTACAGTGTATAAATATTTGATTCAAATCTATCTAGTAAATTTATCATAATATTTTTCAAAATAGTAAAATCATACAGCTTCTCTCCAAAAAACTCTGATATTGCTGATAATTTCATTTATTCTTGTAAATTAGTCATCAATACTTTCATCATCATCCATTTTTATATCTTCAAACTTTCTTATCCATATTTTCAACTTGGATTCTCTGAATTTAAGATTTCCTTCATAATTGGTTCTCAGTTTATCCCAGATCTCCTTGGTAGTTTGGAGACTCACCACTTTAGTGTAAACTTTTTCTAATAAAGACATCAAGATTTCATTCCAAGACTTTCCATCAACTTCCATATTTATCTTTTCTGCATGATTCATAGAAACATATTCATTAATAGGAGGGAAACCCACTATTGTTGCATCTCTCACTTTTAAGCCAAGAGATAGAAGGTAAAGAAGCATCATATTTCTCCAGTTGTGATAATTTATGCCATAAAAAGTATGAATTTCTTAGATATTCACTGAATTCAAATGTTACATTTCTCATAAAGTTTTCTAGATCTTCATAGGGTACCTTGTGCTCTAATACAAATTGAAGTGGCCAAGGAACAGTTAGATACCACTAAGAGGGGGTGAATTAGTGGTATATAGTTTTTATAAATTATTTTACTTTTGATTAAACCTATTTGAATGATTAAAGTATCTATCCCTCATATTAAATACTCATACTCACCCTATAATCAATAACAAAAAAACAAAAGCACAAAACATGGGGATTTACAAGGTTTGGTACAAAGACCAATGTCTTTCCATCTTGGTTAGATCCCCCAACACAGATTATCAACTATATCATAAGTTTATTGACATAGTAATTGGTTAGACTCCTAAATAAAATTGGTTATACCCCCAGTTCCAATCAGCCTTAAACATTTGGTTAGACCCCCCAATTGTACCTTCTTCCTAGTGATTTGTTAGACCCCTAATCACAATCTTCAAGCAACTGGTTAGACCCCCCAGCTACAACCTTAAAATTCAAATGGTCTGATCCACTGTAGAGAGATTAATTGAAGATCCTCCTCCAAAATCTCATTGGATCACACTAGATTGCGTACAATTCAAGTACCTTTTCACTGATGCTACATTTTCTCAAATAATTTTTATCACTGAATATAATCAGTTTCCTCAACACAACACTGCCTGGGAAATAATTCTTTCTAATACTGAAGACCCAACCTCACTGAATATTGAAAACTCAAATATGATTTTCTTCTAAATCACTAATAGAAATACTATCCCGAAATCAGTATCAAATATCACTTCACATTATGCAGTATATATTACATGTGAATTTTCAATCATCATGTATGTTCATAACAATGCATGTTCTTATCAATATTTTTTTATGAAAATTTTATTACATTTTCACTTCAGTGTAGTGAAATTTATGAAAATATGAAATGTCTCAAGGTCACTCTGCCTCTTCACTATCCTTTTGAAAACTAAAAAAGATTATGGGTACTCCACATTATATGCATGGTCATGCATGAATACTTTCCTATTTTGTTTGTATCATGGAATCTGAACCACACATTTTCCACTTGAATACTCACTAATTTACACACACACTCTGCCTTATTTTTTAATCACCTTTGCACACACTGAACACTTGCACAAAATTTTCACAAACCACGTGGATTCCATCATGAAAAATACCTTATTCTTTGTGTGATGTATGTAGGTCTTCTTACAAAAATTGTGAAAATAGATATGGTTTCAAGATTATTTTCACAATAGTGTATAACACGATCTTCATGTGTTCATGTACTATATATCATGCTATAATCATGTATTCTCAGTGTTCTTTATGATACCTAAGATGCTTCTCACGTAATTTTCATGTACCTTTATTGTTCCTTCACAAAACAATACATAGTATTTCCTTCCACTTATAAAAACAGTACATGGAAACTCAAAATAGTTCACAAAAGACAAAAGATATGCTTTTAGTTCTATCCCATATACTTTGAAGATAATATCTTCATAGAGGAAACACTTCATATAACCTCTCCTACTCTTTATAGTGCTTTTTTCTTCTTCACGAAATAAATTCATGGGAGCTCATATTATCAGCATTCATGAATATTGGTAATATTCTCTTAACCAGTAAGAATAATACTTTCCTTCAACTTTTTGTACAAGTTATTCAATCACCTTTTCAAACAGGTATACAAAAACAAAAAACATCATGTGATATAAGGTCTTATTAATATAATATATTTGAGTAAGGATTTCATAGACAAAGGTTCGTGGGACTCAAACAAACATCATGCAATCATAAGATTAATGAAACAACTCTAATGCATGGAACCTCCCTTCGCAAATGTAGAGCATTTGATCCACTCGGTTTCTCTCTCGTTTCCTCGCTTATATATGTGACAATCTCTCAAATGAGAGATAATCTGCACACATCTAATAATCTTGATCGAAGTATTTATAAGCAACACACAACATCTCAAAACCTTCAATAATCACAGAGACCCATTCAGTTTTTTCTTAACATCATGTTGTAATTGGGAACCATCACCGTCACCAGATAAAAAAATCATCTCACTATTTCTCATCATTTTGATCTTCATAAATACGTGAAAATAAAGTTTCATGATTTTTTTATCCTTTTTAAATTTTCAGAAATCTCAAATGAATCTCAGAATCTTGGACTCAATCAAATGTCGGTATCACTACATGGTGATCTCAGTGTATAGAATTCTTTGACAGTACAAGGTAGAAGATATCCTCAACTCACATATTAGATGTATGGAAGAAATATATCAGATGAATGAAATGGAGCTAAAATTTATAGAGAGTATCCCACATTTAAATGCCCTTCATTCTCCCACTCCTTTATATTACAATACCAAACTTCAGCAGCTTGGAAATGGTTACCAAGAAAACATAATGCGCTATCAGTGCCTCATGCTTGTTCCCCCATCCATTTTCATATCACCCCATAAGGTGGATCACCACTGCTCACGTTCCCCCTGTAGGCACACCTTGTGCACACTATGCTACCTGCTAGTGAGGTCAAGAGGTAGCACTTTCCCACCTCAGTAGTGTTGCAGTTCCCTCATGGACAACTAGTATGATTGGCTATTATTTTATATAAGAACCTTTAAAAATGGTAATTCAAATTCCATATAAATAAATCCAACCACCTCAAACAACATAAAAACCTCTTCATGAAAAATAAATCATTTTTCATGGAATCTTATAAAAATGGTGTGAACAATGTTCCAATTCAATTCAACCAATGAAGAATATCTTTAATAACTTTAGATCAGTTCTAAAATCATCACATTTAAAACCCATAAAACATATTGAAATATCTCACCAAACACTCATTGACAACAAATGAAATTCACTGGATACTTCATATTCAAGATGAATTTTTATTATGCCTGAAGCACAAAAAAATAAAATTTTAAAGACCACGTAACCATAAAGGGGATAAAAAACCATTCCTTGTGTATTTAGAAATTATCCAGAATCAAAATGGTTAGAACATGGTAAGATAATTCCCAAAATTAGTAAACCTTTATATGATAAAATAATCTTCAAAATTCAATAGTAATACCCAAAGCTAAATCTAAATTGCTCCATAACCCAATATCCCAAATAACATCAATAACCTCAAAATTAAAAACTGATTTAACTTCAAGGGTTATATAATACCATCCATATTTCAATCCTAAAATATGGAGAACTTATTTTGAAGTAACTTTAGTCACTTACTCACCAAATCAATTTTCAATCTTGTGGTTATATATACGATAATACTTTTTTTCCCATAATTACCTCAATATCAAAGATCATATAAACCCTAAAGGTTATAAATACCTTAAAACTTATTTTTGGAAAAATTAAATGAATTATTCACATTAAACCAAAGTTTTTCATATACTCCAACCTAATAAAAATTTCTCCTAAAATTTCATTAATAACCTCAAAAATTTTTACTACTAGAAACCCTCAAATTAGGTGTCTAGGAATTTGAACTTATGATCATCCTTAATATTATAAACTTATGATGGTATCCATAACTCTTAAGATAAAATCTCATGAAAAAATCCTAATATCCAAATTTATCTAAACTAACCTTAGATATCAACTATAATATCCCAAGACCCACACTCTAGGATGATGTGTTGAACTCCATAACTTTACATTTACAGTTTTGATATTGATAATTATGACCCAAAATTTTCATCTAAACCTTAGAACATAAAAAGGAAAACTTGGATCACTTAAAACCTTTAAAAAAATTTGGTTTTATAGTTTTATAGAATTATAAAAAACTCTTACATAAACAACTCATATCAACATGGACTCATAAAAAACTAGTTCATAAAATTTAACATCATATCCCGTTATATCTAACTTTTATTATTTCACATTAGGTCATAAATGTCATCCTTGTGGAATAATTTATAGAAATAAATCATTCAAACTCATTCTTTATAACCTTGGGAAAAGTAAAGATAAGAATAGTGATCTCAAATGCTCAGTAAGAGTAAACCTAATCATTAATAATTGAAGTCATTAATGAGCATAAGATTCTATAAGGCTATGATGACATAATCAAAGTTAATGATCGAGTCATAAAATAACTCATACCCATAAAAACCTATATCATCAAATAATAAAACATGTAAAAGGAAATATTCATTTGAATCAATAATCATGATCCATTTGATATCAATCTTGATCATTAGAAACATTATAAACCCATAGAAAGCATAGATAACACATAAATTTATCTTTAAACATAATTATACTTTTCATTATTATAAATAGAATAACCATTTTGTTTAATTCCATACATATCACTCTTAAAAATGGAATAGAAATACAGTTGACTTACATACCCAATGGATTTGAGGGCTATCACAAACCCACCCTTTGTTGGATTATTATGGAAGCAACCATCATTGGTTTATCATGTAACCACCCATTATTGGTTTATAACATAACCAACCATCTAATGTCCAAGTAACATTAAAAACCATCACACATAAAATATTACATAAACTCATTATAATAGATAATAACCCCTTTCATAACTTGATTAACCCATGGAAAATAAACGAGTTCTCTAACAATCTCTTTGAAACATGATTAACCCAGGGAAAAGAAATGGGTTCAACAACAATATCTTTGAAACATGGTTAACCTATGGAAAATAAATAGGTTCCATAAAAATCTATTTGAAATAAGATTAACCCATGTAAAATAAATGGTCTCCATACTAATCTCATTGAACACATGAATAACACATGGAAAAGAAATGATTTCCATAATAATCTCTTTGAAATAAGATTAACCTGTGGAAAAGAAACAGGTTCCCTCACAATCTCTTTGAAACAATAATAATCCTTACAAATAAAGAATAATTATGTTATCAATAAAAAATATCCCAAATGGAGGATAAGTAACAATAAAGTTTTTTTAATTTGATTAATTGTAATTCCATTAAAATAACATAATAAATATTATTGAGGAAAATAATCTTTAAACATTCCAAAGTGTCTCATAACACTTTGAAACATTTGAATCATAATAACCATGAAGTAATAACATTAAATGAAACTTATAATATGATTAGAATAATTATATTCATGATATATCATGTAAAATGGTAATTACATACACATTATAAAATAATATAGGTTTATAGCATAACAAACGTCTCAAAGAAGGAAAATTGTGACAAAAGTCCATTACCACTTTGGTAACTTGAAACCCATAAAACTCATGGAATAGAGATCCTAAAATAGATATGTAAAACCTAATAAATTTAAGGATAGTAATAATAAAATACATTCATGAGCATTATATACACCACACAAAGGAAAATAGTGGTGAATATGGAATAAGTCTCACAAAAATAAAAGTGAGACTAGAAATCCTCTTACAGTTGCGGTAACTTCTGAATCGAAAACCCCAAAATTAATAATCATAAAATGAAATATTTAAATACCATGAATATAAAATAATTCATAATATAATACATCAAAACTTACATTAGATACACCACACAAAATAATTAAGTGGTGAATATGACATTTATCTCACAGATATAAAAAGTGAGATGAAAATATCTTACCTTGGGTCCAATTTGTCATGATTATCCTAAATATTCATGAATAATAAACTTATTTTAATTATTAAATTTATTAATAACATTTTAAAATTTTATTATTACTTTTATTTCACTTATAAACAAGTTATATGCAATTACTTAATCAATAATGTTTATGTTGGATGTTTTGACCATATTCGACTTATGTGTCAAAACTAACTTTGAAATGTCATGTATGGTCAATGAAGTAATTATTTAAACATATATAGAATAATAAAAATGAAATAATTATCAAATTTTTATATCAATTATAATTTTAAAATCATACAGGAAATATGGTTATGAAAAATGAACCAATGTTACGATCATGGAGACGGTAGTCCATACGTACGCATGAGTAATGTTCTCATTTTTTAATGATCATTATGGAAATATGGTAAGTGAAGTTTAACTTTAAATAATTAAAATTATATCATAAATAATATAATATTAAATTATATATACTTATATATATATTTCTTGTGATGTGGTGATGAAAAAAGAAGAATTTCATCGCTTCAAGGGGGCGATAGTCCACACGTCCACGAACGATGTTATCACTTTTTTAATGTGTGAAGTGGAAAGAAAAAAATTATATATTATAAGTGAAGATATATAATTGTTTCATGAATATAATAAATATTTCATTAATATCATATATTTTTTAAAACCCATCCTTAATACAATCTATGTAATGTGTGAACATATTACATCTCTTTGAGGGGGCGGTAGTCTGCACGTCCATAAATGATGTTATCGTATTCCCACAAAATAGAAAGCGTAAAGGTATATGTTATATAATAATTACATAAGTATGAATAAATTATAAATATCATATATATAATATAAAAATAGTACGACCATCATAATTCTCAACCATAATAAGAGGGATTTTGGGAGTTTATTTTTTTAGGTTTTGGATGAGCCAAAATACTTGATATGTGTGAAGAATGGGAGAGTGAATGCCCTTTTATAGTGGATGAGGAGCAACATTATTGTAGATAAAAAAAGGTAAACATTGTAGGGATATCTCCCATACCTAATGTGATTCTAAAATGAAAACTAATGTATTTTAGTAGAATTGTGGTCTAGCCACACTCACAACACACAAAATAGATGCATTTTTTATACATTGTATTCCTTAACTCCTAAGTTTTCTTATTTTTTCATTTTGTTATTTCATTAAGGTAACTAGTTTTCTAACCTATTTAATTCATCCATTAAGACTAAATTAAATTGATAATTATTAGAAAAATTATACCAATTTATTTTAAATATAAAAACCATATTATAAAATAAAAAAACCCATGTGTGTTGGAAATTAAATTTAACAGAAGGGAATGTAATGCGCAAAAATATTGCTTTAACCCTAACCATTTCAATAATGTTTTTATTATTTAGGTGTCAATATATTCATTATAAAAGATAAATTGGTCCATGAATGGAACATATTTTATATTTATTAACATTTAAAAAATAATTTTACAAAAGATAGTGTTTTTAGTAATTTCAAATCATTTAATAAAATATCATTTATAATAAAATAACATTAATGTGAATTTTGACATTATATATTTAATTAAATTTAAAAAATATCAATAAAATAATGGAATTAAAATATATTAAGTTCAAAAATATGTATCATGATATATTTATCTACAAAAATAATGGTATATAAAAATTCATTCTATTTAACTATCTTTTAATATTTTTAGTATCATTTATTTTATTTTATTATTAACTAAATAATCCATTTGTTTGCATTTATTAAAAATTTAATGTAGTTATATATTCTCTAAAAAATAAATATAAATTATTATCATAACAAAAATTAATTTATATTTCAAAATAATATTTATAATGAGACTTATATAGTTTTTCTTATCCCCAAAGCTTTATAGAAAATAAAATAAAGGTATATTTTTTGTCTTTTTATTTTCTTAACATATTATATGGGTCACTTTCATTGAATATTATTCCCAATAACTCATATAAATATATTCTAAGTTTATATGGGAAGATATATTTCCATAAAATGAGTTTTAGACAATTTTATAGATCATTTGGCCCCTTAAGATTAAAGTTTAACCACTAAGTAAACTCATTTTTACCTTAATCACTATAATTAATTTTAACTGATTTCACTAATTTTTTTGGTCAAAAACTAAGTTTAACTTACTAGACATTATAAATTATTATGATTGAAAATATTGAATTCATTTTTCCAAATTTAAATCATATAACTGGAAGAATTTAATTTAAAATCTATCCCACTGATGGGACAAAACAATGGGTTTTTAAAGTAAAATGTTCAAAAGTTTGAAAAGTTTTTATATCCAGTGTCAATGTGAAATTGATTCCAATGACCTACATTGGATTTATTTATTTATAATTTAACCAATTATACAATAAAACTAATTTAAAATATGATTTAACTACATAAATAAATAATAATAAAATACAGTTTTCAATTAAAATTCGGTGTCATTCAATATTCATCCAAATATGGAAGTTCTCAAAAAAATACCAAAAATTAACCCAAAGTGAATTTTGATATTTTTCTTTCAAAAAATATATTTTTTTTAAATAAAATTTATAAAAGCGTCAAAATTTATTTTTAAAATATTTCTATCATTAATAGGTGGCAAAACTGCCTTTTAGAAAAATACAGGTTTTATGCTTAAAATTTCAATTTATTCTTATCTTAAGACTATAAAAATTATTGGATGACTGTAAAAACATTTGGTTTAATATATAACATATAAATTTAATTAATATCTCTCACTAATATTAAGATAAAACACATTTGTGGGTATAAAAATAGTTTTTCATAAAAACACTTCCTTTATATTCAATTGGTTTTCATTTTCATTTATAATTAATTAGTAACCAATGAATCCATTTTATAAACATGTAAAAATTGTATTTTCATAATTTATTTAATATCATTCATTCTCTCCATTCTAATGGCTAGGTGATAACTATCATATTAAATAATATTATTAATAGTATATTATCATCCAATAAGACTTGGTCTTTCATGTAACACAAGTTATAGAATAACTCTATGTTACATGCAATGCAAGATAAACTTGGTATTACATATAACTAAACTTAAATTGTGAATTTTGTGTAACTCAAACTATCAAATAATTTAAATTAATTTAAAAAATATATATATTTTATAAAATATTAGGTTGTTACAGTAGGGTTAGAGGTTTTGTTGAAAACACAACTACCAAGTGGAAAGTTCACTTGTTGAAAATATCTATCTAAAGGAGAAATATGTATTGAAGAAAAAAATGGTTTAGATAATGGAATGTATTAATCTATAAGTTGATGGGAAAATACAAAGTCATTTTGGTAGAAAATGAGATCAATTGTATAAGATCTTAGGCTGGTTGAAAATTAGAAATGAAGTTTGGAACAAAGGGAATAGTGACTTAGTGAAATTAAATTCACATTATGTTGTTGGTAACATTCAGTGTCATAGGGGGGAGAAAAAATATATGTTTCCTGAAAAGTGGTGTTAATACAGATATACCTCATTAAGGGGGTAGAGATGAGATTAGTTCCCTTGAGTAATTATATGAAAAAGGGGGACTTGTGGTAGAAATAGAGAAACCCTTTAGGGGGATATATCTTGAAGGTTACTTATATATATAAGTTATCCTTTTAATTTTATTAATAAAGGGAATTAAGAAAAATGTTCCATAAATATATAAAATGTTCTAGAGTTTTTCATATCAAAAAGTGGAGAAGAATTTAGGGGTGTATTGTCAAAAAAATCCAAAGTGGGGGAATGTTTCAACCAATTGGTTATGTGTTGTATTTTTTGACAATTTGGCCAAAGTAAGTATGAATTTTGAATACCTGCTGATGTAAGTATGTTCATTGAATATTTGAAGAAGAATCACACATATCAGTACTAGTGGAGAAAATGAAAATAGATACCTTGATATCTCTATAAATCAAGGACCTGGTATGTGGAATGAGGATCATTCACAGTATAATTTTTTGAATATTTGGATCATTTTAGGTCCATTTGTTTGTATTGGAAAATCCAGTTGGTGTATAAGAGGTGGAGCTAGTTGAATTTTTAGAAGCTGTGATGTTTCAGATGTCGATTTCCAGATGATTTTTAAAACTCAAAGTCTAATAATAAATAAATCACATTGAAAGAACTTAAATACATCCAAGATTTTTTCATGATAAATTGAAGGTTTAGATGTTCCGTAAAATGGTACACCAAAATTGAAGAAGGTTGTAAATGGTGTTGTTTTCCAATATTTTCCAAATTTTTTGGTGTGAAAATTTATAGGTTTTGGATAAGTTTCATGTATATTTTAAGGTGAATAAATCTCATTCACATAGTTAATTATGATGCCTATATGGTCAAGTATTCGTCTCTTGTATATGAGTATGTGTCCCACAAGGTCAGGTACATGGCCTGCGATCAGAGTTCATGGAAGTTAAACAGTGTAGTGAGTCTGTGATTATGATCTCACCACACAATCTCATAACAATGATTTTGGAACAACCAAAAATGATATTTCAAAATGAGAACAGCTGTAAAGTGGAGTACGTCACATGAGTAGTGAAGTATGCGGTTGAAAATGGAGTACATGGTCAGAAAGAAGAGTTTTTTGGCCAACCAAAAAGTTAGTATGCGATTCGAATGTGGCGTATGATGAGGATATTTATCAAAGGGTTGAATGGTAGTTAAAGGGTTTAAAAAGTTTCTCATAGTTCTTTACCTATAAACTCTTCTCTAATCCATTCATTAAGGATTGATTATAAGTTAAAATAAGACCCATGAGATTATCTGAAGGTTTCATTGTACTGAAAATCCATTTTTTGAAGAGGAATATGCAATTCGTGAAGGTCATTATAGGGTTCATGGGGTTAGTATGTAGTGATTAAAATAAATTCATGAGAGATTCCATGAAGTGGAGTACAAAATCCATGAGTTTGAGTCTATAGTCTGTGAGGTTGAGTACATGATAGAAAAAGGCGTATCATGAGGTAGATCCATGAAGTGGAGTAGGCAATTTGCAAGGTGAGTATCCAGTGAACTGTGAACCATGAGGTTACTTCACAAAATATAGTTTCAAGTGGATATTTATAGAATAATATCTCATATGGTAGTTATGAATATCAATAAGTGCATTAGATAATATTTGAAAAAATAGTTTTAGAGGAGGAAGGAGAGTCAAGATTAGAATTTAAGTGTCACATCTGGTTGTTGACTAGGAGGAAAGTGATAGGATAATCTTAGTGTGAATTTATGATCATCTAGAGAGAGAAGTATTATTATTGAGATATCATGGAGGAAACATGCCTAACTCTTAGATTATGGAGCCGATATCATCTAAAATTTAAGAAGGAGGGTATAGTAAAGATGAGTGTAATAGAGCATTGAATTTGAAGCTATGATGCAAGTAAAGTATCACACTTAATAGAGACGTATTACATCCATTATCTATTGAAGAGACCTAAAATTATATAAAATATAGAATATCCTTGATTAAAGAATTGATAAGAGGTGAAAAATAGGGAGTGCAACTTGGGTGAGGAGTGATCGAACCTAGAATCTTAAAAAGGCATTGATCTTGGCATGGAGTGACTGTGACCAAAATATTGTATCCAAAAAACTAGTGAATATTAGTGGATTATAGTACATAAAAACAATTCCATGTTTATTCTCCTTAGACTATCCCTATGTGGTGAACCAAGTAAAATTTGTGTGTTATGTTATTTCTTTACTTTTCTGTATATTTCTATTCATTTTGATAAATTATCCATTAAGATTGACAGGTTGAACATAATTCCTACCAACATGAGAACAAGATCATAAATAAATTTAAATTGATTAAATAAGAAAGTTTAATTTTTCCAATACCCTAATTCGCCCCCTAGGGTGTCTTGAGTTCTAAAAATATTCTTATAAGATTCAGTAGTTGAGAATTTTGAAAAATGTAAGAAGTCTCAGGATTGCATAAGGATCATTTTCAATACTTTTTAAGGATGCCTACCGAGTGTGTAGACCTGGATTTTGACTCCATAAGAGTCATTCATCCTTATGAAATATCATTTTTATGATATTTTTAAAAGGGAGGGAACTTCTGAGTTTTGTAAGGATCATTTTTGTGTCATAAGGATCATGTTGACAATATAAGAATCATTGTTTCTACATAAGGATAATTACTTGCTGAAATATGATATTTAAGAAGTATTATAAAAATATGAGAAGCTCAAGAATTTAAAAAATATGAGGGGAAAAATTATTCGATGCTCGAACTAATTTTCAAATATATAAACATCACAAATGAATTATAATTCAAGATGTATGAATAGATTGTGATTTTCATTACATGAATAATAAGATCAAATATTGAGAATAATTGGATGAGGAATAATTTAATGAAACTAATTTTGAATTTAAAATGGGATAATGTGGTGTAGTTTTTTATTCATGTGAAAATGAGCATGCAGTTATTCAAACTGAGTAATCAAGTGTGACAATTATCAAGTAGCTAAATTATCAAGTGTTGTTTCATTGTGATGAGTTCTATCATATCGCGATAGATTGAAGATGAGTTCAACCGTAGTTAAACCAAATATATGAATAAAAAATCACTATAAGAATATTCAATAATTCACAAGTCCGTTTAACTATGAAATATTTCAAGTAGTGATCACTACTGAATAATTTCCCAATAATTGTTTTTTTTTAACTAAAATGAAGAGGAAATGAAATAAAATTATTTTAATAATTGTACTAGATAGAGATATTAAATTAATAGAAGAATATTTTTTGATTATGATTATGTGCTCATGAAAAAATATATTAAGGAAATTCCCTAAGGATCTCATTGTACCATTAGGTTATGAGAATATTATACAAGCTAAGATAGAATTTAATTCACCAAATTAAAATCAATTTATGAATTTCTTGTTAACAAGAATATGGTGTGCAGTCTAAAAGGTATATAAGATGATTCATCACTAGGTCTGATAAAATAAGATAAAATAGAGCCTAAATCCAAATTTAAAATGAAAGTAAAAAACTTTCATGATGTCAAGCATTCAATGATTTCAAGATTGAGAAGCATATCAATAAGTAGTTCTATATTGAGTGAGTAATCTTAACTTATCTAAGTTAATATTTTGATATCATTGGTTGAATAGATTTAAGAGTTGATCATATCTATTCTAATATTTTGGAGTCTCAAATAGGAGGATCTTTATCTGTTACTAAAGTAATATAGATCTAATTGTGATATTTCTCTTATTGTTATGAAAATTTTTAACTAGTGAGAGCCAATATAATTTACAAGTGGGGTGTTTTGAAAACTCAAGGTATATAATGATACCTCACTACCCCTATTGTGTTCAGTGATTCCTTATTAATGGAAATTTTTTGGATCGGGATAGTAATTAGGAACATTAAGAAGTAGGTACTTACAATAGGACAAAACCTTATAAAAATTATATGTCTTGTATCCTTATTTTATTTATTAATTCATTCATATAAGGTTGAGTAATATTTAAGATAGGGTCAAATACAAATAGCTTTAAGGGGTTAATTTTTAAGTGAAAGAAATCATAAAATAATTGCATCATTGATTCATCCCCCCCCCCCTTCTGAGTGGTGCACCCATTCCTCAGGAATATCAACCTTTAATAAGGTGTCCTATAATTTTTTGGATAGTCCTCATACCATATATATCACAAGTTTTATTCACCACTCATAGGGTGTCTCAGTTTGAACAAAATAGTATTTAAAGACTTAATCTTATATTTAGTAGCATATGGTCCACCCTCATCCACAAAGAGAGGTAGATGGTGCATTTGAAACTCTCTAATCAAATATGACATTGAAGAATTGGATCTTATAGATCCATATCCCATAGACTAAATAACCTAAAATTGACTCCCTCTAAGATTCAGATCAATAAGAGGTACAAGCGCAACTAGGGTCTCTAGCTCAAATTCCAGTGGGACATGATCTTCCCTTCCTAGTAGATTTTAAACTTGAGTTTATCACGGTTTAATTTCACTACAATTCCAAACACATGACTCGGAACACTTTCATTAAAATTCTTAATATCATAGTTTAGTAAAAGAAAAATAGGCATTGTGTCTTGTTAATCTACACACACACCCGACAATATAATGGTATCATGTAACTTTAGTTCTCTCTCTCTCTAGCCCTGGCTACCCATTCTTAGGGGGTCAATGAAAAAAATGCATAAGATTCAAATAGCCAATTTTCAGATAATAATAACAACATAATTAGAACAAATGAATATAGTAAAGTAAAATTCTAACAATAACATATATATATATATATATAAACACATTGTATACATTATTTTTTACACTTTAAATGACTGAACCTTTCTTTGTTATTAGGATATAAATCACATGCAAGAATACAAATTTCATGTGAATCATACATTATGAATATTATGTATGAGCAAATACTATCATTCCACCCCAGACCGATAGAAAATGAATAAACAATAAATCACACTACATTCCTTGAATTTTCAATCATAGAATCTGAAAACTAAGAACAATAATCATGTCCCTAATAACATGGACTTTACTTATATAGGGGTTAACTATTCCTAAGTTTAAGGTATATCCCATGTTTTTATAATATCTTTTCACTATCTACCATATCAAAAAAAGTAAAAAATCAAAACAATACTTTAATCCCACTTTTTAATGTCCTCGTAATTTTCAACCCAAACAGTAACAAAATTGGGGGGTCACATAAAATCTCACAAGACTCCTTGTAAACTAGATCCTACCAACTAGCCGCAAGATTATATAGGTTACTTGTGGAGACTATATCCTCTGAACTAGATAACCATAAATAAAAATAGAATTTATGACAATAAACATCATCACATTGTAATAATAACATATGAATATTAAATCTATGAAAAAACCATACATAAACACTTATCACTTGATATAAAAAATTGTAAATAGATTTAATGTCATACAAGTCATACATATGTGAACAGAGTCTCCAATTGGCCGATAATGAACAAGATTTCCAAAATATACAAAATAATGGAGAAGACTATAAATAAACTGGACATGATTCCCCACCCAATATCATATCCTATTCTATCCATCCATAAAGATCACTAGTATTTTGGATGAAGACCACTCATGACACTAACATCATTATACTACCTAGAATACATGAAGAAACCCACAATGATCATTTGGGGATGAATAAATTGTGATAAATACAAATAATAGATAAATAAGAAGTGTTAGAATTTCCCACAATGATCATTTTGGGATGATGGTGCATCAAGCTGATCACTAATTGAGGAAATATAATCTTAGTGGGGATAATATATAAATAGGATGGAGTTATTGGTCATGTAGTCTATGGCGTAAATGGGGTATCCATTTTATGAAAATATTATCAATAATTAATTTAATAAAATAAAAATTTTAAAAATACAACATAGGGGACTGCTGATACTTGGTGTGTCATCAAGTACACACCCTTGGGTCACCTAGTGGTTGGTGTCCCTTCAAGGCCTCCCCCACTCTACATGAATCCACTAGGTACCCTGTACCATCCCACCAATTACCTAGTGTTATATGTTATCAAAAAAAACAATTAGTCCAAATCCTAAAATTCCAACCTCCAGACTTCGTTAACTCCTATAATGGTATGAAACCATCAATATACACATGATTTGGGAAAATTTTAAATAGATTCATAACTAAACATATGATGGTCATTATATAAATAATAGATGACTGGATTTGAAGGCATGTAAGAAGTTATATGGATGGAAAATAATATATTTGGATTATTAAATGAGTAATTTGAGTACATCAAAGGGATAATCTATGGGATAAAATAGATTGGTAGTTTTAAAATGGAAATGCTTAAAAAACATAGTGATAACTTGTCTAAGTGAATTAATAAAATAATTATGATGAATTTTTTCACCTATGTAAAGAATTAACATACTAATTTGATATTTTTTAATCATTTGTAGAAGTTTCTAAATGGTTTTAAGAAGGTTTAAAGTAGTTTGGTGAAGCTTGAGGTTACTGATTAAGAATGAGTCAAAACCTAAATCATTGAAACATTAGAAATCAAAAAGTTTCATAAGAATGATTTTGATGTTTCATGAGGAAAATATGTATAAAATAGTTGGTCACATAATAAAGAAAACATAAATGTTAAGTGAAATAATTACTCCATGGAAGAACTATTATGCCTCACTCTCTTAGGTGGTTTTAATGATAAAAATACCCAATTATGTTTCTAACCATTTAATTTCATGAATTTTAGTGTTTTTATTTTATAAATCATTTAAATAAGTTTCAGGACTAAATGGATAGATCAAGAGGCATGAGAAGTCCTCATTTAAAGTCCTAAGAAGACTGGAACCAACGGTTGGATGATAGGATGGCACTGGACACTGGGTAGTTGTTGGATAGAACATCAATTCTGTCTAGATGACACCAGATGGCTAGTAGACCACACTACCTAGCCGGTGAGGTATGGATAGAATAATAGTTTTTTCCAAGTGCCACCCACTGGCTACCAGCTGTCCCTTTTTAGAAAAAAAAATATATATCCATTAGAGTGGGTCCCTCTTTCCTTAATCCAACTCCTAATGGATCTTTTTGAACTCTAACACCTCTATAATGATCCTAAATCCATTGGAGGATATAACTACACCCCTAAGGGTTCATTAATGGTACTAGTTACCTTAAAGATTCATTATATAGCCATATTGTGTCACTTTTCTCTCATTCTTGTGCTCTCTTACGTTTGTCTCTCTTCCTATATCTCTTTTCTTATTGTGTTCTTTTTGTAGGGTTTAGAGCATGCTTCAAAGGGCTTGTGCTAAGAACGCCTCTTATTTTTTTATTTTCTTGTGTTCTCCCTACCATTGAGTGTGATGGGGATAGATGCTTACTTCCTTGAATTTAATGGTATTTAGGTTTCTAGCCACAACCACTAAGAGGTTATCCTTGTAATTGGGTTTCTTGGTACAACCAAAAAAACCCGAGGGTCTTACACTTGTAAAAAGGTTTCTTGCTACAGCTACTAAAAAGAATGGGAGATTGGGTTTATTTCTATAACCATTAAAAATAATAGTTTTAAACCAAAACACCTCAAGGATCCTGAGGAAAGGATATGTAAGGATCCCTTTGTGGATTATTGTCGAACTCCTTTATCAAACTCTTATACCTTGTCTTTTAAATTTTATATTTCTGATGTGCTTAAATCTCTCAATTTTATTTTATAACATTAATTATTTTAATTCATCTATTATGATTTTTAATTTCTAAATGGTTTTTAAAAGGAAATCCTCTCCACCTCTTTCCATATCAACTCCGACTAATAATTGGTATCAGATGGTACCTTGATTTCAAAACCTTAACCGATTTCAAGAAATTATCATTTAATGATAGCCTCTACCTCAAATATACAAGGTTCACCTAAGGGAAACTTTATGGGTAGAGATCCATGATTTTATGGATCATACTATGGTTATTGGAAAACTAGAATGTATACTTTTCTTATAACAATGAAATATCCAGTTTGGAAAATTTAAATGTATGGATATACTCCCACCGAGAAAACAGAGGATAGATGGACTCTGAATGACATAACAGCTTTTGATCTTGATGTAAAATAAATAAATTCTCAAAATTTTGGATGTGATAGAGATAAATTTAATAAATTTTTCATATGTAAAACTTCTCATAAAATTTAGAAATTATTATAAGTTACACATAAAGGTACTGATAAAGTAAATGATACTAGACTTGATATATACCACCAAGATTTTTAAAGATTTAGTATGCATCATAACTAGTATATAACTAAATTATTTACTCATTTAATTGATATTTGTAATGGAAGGAATTCTTTAGGTGATGATCATAGCAAGAAGATGTTTATGAAGAAGATCCTTTGGTTCCAACCTAGTTTGTGGGCACCTAAAGTGATGAAAATACAAGAATCAAAGGATATAATGAATATGTTGGTTGAAGAGTTCATTGGGTCTCTAATGGCCTATGATATTACAATGAAGTGGAAATATGAGAAGGAATACAAAGAGTTTAACGAGACAAAGACTATTTACTTCAAATCCAACAATGATGAATCTTCCAGGAGTGAAGAGGATATTTCTCATCTTTCCAAAAATATTAACAAGTTCTTTAAGAATAAAAAGGTATACCATCATGATAAGAATTAGAAGAAATAAAACTAAATCAGAGGTAATATTATATGATCATAAAAAAAGGACACATAAAGTCAGAGTGTCCCACTCTCAATAAGAAGAAAAATGAGAATAAGGAAATAAAGAAGTATTTTAAGGTATAAACATGGAGTGCAAGTGACAACTCTCTCTTATCATCAGAATCAAGTGATGGAAGTCCCAGATGTCTCATAGAATACATTGAGGTGATTCAAGAGGTAAATTATTCCACTCCATCTTTATCTTATAGACATTTAAATCATGAAGATCTAAGATATGATAGATATAAATTATAAGAATATGTTTGTGAACTTGCCTTGAAATTCTGAGATATTACAAAGAAATAAAATCATGTTATTTTTTAGAAAGAAAAAATTATCAAAGAAAATTAAAAGATAAAATATTTTCTTTCAAAAATGATGAATATAAAAAGATATAAGATTCAATTTATTAATGGATGAAAATGAAATCTTGACAAAGGAATTAAATAAAGGTAAAGTTAAAAGAGTTTTTTTTAAAGGCCAATCCAATGTTGAAAAATTAGAAAATGAAATTAAAGAGATTAAGCAATATCTTAATAGGTTACCCAAGGTGAGAATAATTTAAATTAGATTTTGGGTTCCTGATGGTATGGGAATGGTACTTATGGTCTTGGTTACTCTAAACACAAAAATACCTCTAGAAAATCCAAAAACAATTGTTAAAAGTAGCTTACGATATAAATTTTTTAATAATTGTAGAAAGAATTAGCACTTGATTTATGAATATAATTGAAAAAAAGGTCATTATAGCCCAAATTAATTCATGTTTCTTCCAATTTTTATTATAGAAAAACTTTTTCAAAGAAATTATGGGTTACAAAATATATTATGGCTAACATTTTTCAATCTAAATTTTGGGCAGTAAAACTTTTGGTCAATTAATTATTTTATAGGGAGAATGTATTAAAATGTAATTCCAAGGAACTACATGTAAAATTATTGAGATACTTATACGGTAGAACATTTTTATTGGTATTTCTAGCTTAAAAATATTTTTTCTAGCATAAAATAGTTTGATGTTTGTTCATTATTTATTTAAAACTTTACAAATTTAAAATGCTTTGAATTATACATTTACTCTTTTGAATTTTCATTCTTGTGAAGCATGTTTAGATAAATGATATGATCCATAGTCTTTGGATTTATTAAACTAATCATTTATTTTTTTTAAGTGGGTTTTTTCTTGAGTTTTTTCTATCATCATTGTTTTATATTTAAATTTTGTTGTTTGAGCTACCCAGGTGCACACTGGATAGCCTGTGGCACCTCACCGGGTAGTTGGTGGGGTATTATAGAACCTGGGTTCTATAATTCACCCATCATCTAGTTGATGGAACTCACTGGGTATCCATTGGTTTCAGGATAGGCCCACTTAAAGTGGCTGAGGGATTTTTATTTTAAGAAAAAAACCCTCATTTCACTCGAGTTCCACTTGAAATTTTCTCCTAATCAACCCTCTTCTATTATCTCAAGCCCTTTATCCTCCTCTCCTCTGGATTCTCATTTCTTGGTAAGTTTCATAACTTTTATAAATATTTTCCATTAATATCTCCTTGTTTTCTCTTGATTTTTACCTTATTCTTATTTCCCAAAATCCAAGATCAAACTTTTGCTTATTTATATCATGACCACTCAAAGAACTCGAGCTTCTTATTCAAAAGGAAAGGGAAAGGGCATAGAATCATCAACACCTCCTCTAGTTGATAAGCTCGAACCCATTTGGGAAAAAATCATTATACCGAGTAGGATCATCGATCCTCATTTGATTAAAATTTATCATCTTGATTTAAAAAAGGTCATTGATTTCCAAGAGTAGCATTCCTTCTTTCAACCACCCTTTAGATATGTTTTTTACCCATAATTTATCAAAGAATTATATGCACATATTGTTTTTTACGATGAAAATGATTATGATTCCATCCCTTAAAATTTAAATGGATAATATTTCATGCTCACTTCTCTTGAGATTTTTTATTTTATGGGGATTCCACATTTGGTTCATTACTCCTTTACCTATGGAGAATTTCTGCATGATACAGAATTTAATCTTAAAGATGGACTTTAATTTATGTTCAGCCAAAATTCCTCTTTATTTATCAAATTATTGGATCTCTCTCTTCAAAATTGAATTATTGATAGAGTCATCTAAACCTCCATTGCATGCATCTTGGATATCATGATAATTCCAAGTATATTAACATATATGTTCTTTATTTCATTATAAGGGATGTACACTTAAATCTCATTTGTTTCATCTTTCGAGCCATGTTTTATATTTCTCCTCATCCTCAATAGTCCAAGGATACAAATTTTGGTCATTTCCTCACATGTATTTTTTCCTACGTTGCAATTGGGATCAATGACATATCATTTGAGCATCCTTTTACGGATAGCATTGTGAACCATTTAATGGTTCAACGCATGTTCATTCTTTGGACTCCTTGGCATCAAGAGTATGTTTATATCCATCCCGGATTCTTAAAAATTATTCTCCTCAAACTAAGCCTAAAGTCCCTAGCACTGTTATGCCCCGTACGATCATCGATACCTATCCTCTTGAGAAAGATGAGGGAAAAGAAAATGAGGATAGAGAAGAAGAATAAGTGGTTGGTGAAGAGGGAGAACATGAGGTCGAAGGTGAAGGCTAAGCTGATTTGAATGTCGAGGTTGAGGACAAGCCTCCTCGAGACAAGGTTGTTATTGAGGGGGAGCTACCATCTGGTTGGACATATTTCACTGAAAATATGATATATTTTTGTGAGAGAATTAATCTTTGTCTCACCTCTCTTGAGGAAACTATGGATAGGCGAATCACTGAGATAGAGCATACCACCTCCTCGCACCATGATTGGATGGAACAAATGATCGAGGAGACACGAGCTCTAGTTTGATCCCTCCAACATTCCACTTCACGACGTGGTCGTCGCTCTCATCCTACCCATAGTGAATAGGATCATTTTATTGTTCTTTTTGTTGGATGACTTTGACATTATGTGACATATTTCTTTGTGTGACTAACCCTTGGTATGGGATGTTTTATTCATGGATGTCTTGATATATATGCCTTCTCCATATTTTATCTAACCTTTTCTTATAATATTCTGAAATCAAGGTACGTTTCCTTTTATCTCTTGAAGTCATTGATCTACTATGGGAAAAAGGACTTTTGGCGATGAGTTATTTGCGACAGGTCATGCACCCATCGGAAATAACCTATCAAATGCAATTATTTACGATGGGTGAACATTGCCTATTGCAAATAATTCCTATAAAAAATTATTTACGATGAGAGATGGTATCTCATTGCAAATAATATTAGCGTGAATGCCTTCCAAAATGTGGGAAGATTATTTGTGATGGGATTGATCCCTCATTGCAAATAGTTTTTTATATGTTATATATATTTAATAATCCTATGGTATTAACGATGGTTCTCGTCGCCAATATAACTTATTAGCGATGATAACCATCACAATTGTTATGTCAGAAGTTTTTATTTGTGATGATAACTGTCACAAATAACTATTTAAAGTCACCATACAAATTTATGGAGGGTACCTTTTGCGACGAGTACCCATCGCAAATAAACCTATTTGCAATGGGAATCTAGTCACAATAAAGCCTGCCACTAATTATCCAACCAATATATATAGATTCCCCCCATCCGAATTTTCACTCTACTTTGTGGTCCTCTTCTCTCCTCTGCTCTCCTTTACTCTTCCTTGTTTCTTCCTATAAAAAAATTAATTTTTATAGGGAAGTTCCCTTGTGAGATTCAACTCAGTATTTTTTATTTCGATAAAGTTACAACTTTGAGGTATTTTTTAAAAAATTTAAATGTAAATTTATTGATTTTTTTAAATTAAAAATTATTATTACTAATTAGCTGTAATTAGTAGTGATTAGTTATAATTAGTTCTAATTAGTTCTAATTAGTTCTAATTAGTTCTAATTAGTTCTAATTAGTTCTAATTAGTTGTAATTAGTTACAATTAGTTGTAATTAGTGACAATTAGTAGTAAATACTTATAATTGATTAATAATTAGTACTGATTAATAAAACTTAGTAATATTTAACATATGTCATAAATAATTAATAATAATTTACTAGGATTACAAATAATTAGTGGTAATTAGTAAAAATTAATGGTAATTAGTAAAAATTAGCAGTGATTGGTAAGAATTAGCATTAATTAGTGCAAATTAATAAATATTAACGATTACTAATTATACTTAGTAAAAAATAGCGGTAATTGCTAAAAAATAACAGTAATTACTAAAAATTAGTGGCAAGTAGTAAAAATTAGAGCTAATTATTAAAAATTAGCGAGAATTGGTGATAAATAGTAAAAAAAATAGTAGTAATTAACTATAATTAGTAAAAACTAGCGGTAATTAGTTTTACTTAGTAAAAATTAGTAGTGCTCAATATAAATTAGTAAAAAATAGTCGTAATTAAGTATATTAAATAAAAATGAGCAGTAATTATTAAAAATGAGCATTAATTAACTATAATTAATACAAATTAGCAATATTTAGTAAAAAATACCGGTAATTAGTAGTAATTCATAAAAATTAGTTGTAATTAGCATCAATTAGTAAAAAATAGTGTGAATTGGTAAAAATTAGCAATGAACAATAAAAATTAATAAAAATTAGTGGTAATCAGTGATAATTAGTTAAAAAATAGTGGTAATCAGTGATAATTAGTAAAAAAATAGAGGTAATCAACGATAATTTGTAAAAATTACTGGTAATTAGTAAAAATTAGTGATAATTAACAGCACTTAGTAAAAATTATTGGTAATTAGTGGTACTTAGTTAAAATTAGCGGTGCTTAGTAAAAATTAGTAGTAATTAACTATATTTAGTAAAAATTAGCATTATTAGTAAAAATTAACGGTAATTAACTCTAATTAAAAAGAATTAAATATAATTAGTAAAAAAATACCAATAATTAATAGTAATTAGTAAAAAATAACTGTAATCAGTAAAAATTAATAAAAAATAGCAGTAATTATGGATAATTAGTAAAACTTAGCGGTAATTAACTGTAATTAGTAAAAAAAAATAGTGGCAATTAGCATTAATTAGTAAAAAATAGTAGTAATTAATGGTACTTAGAAAAAATTAGTTTTAATCAATAAAAATTTGGAAAAATTATTCGTAATTAATGGTAATTAGCAATAATTAGTAAAAAGAAATGGTAATTAGCTGAAATTAGTTAAAATTAATAGTAATTAGTTGTAATTAGTAAATAATAATAGTAATTAGCGGTAATTAGAAAAAATTAATTATAATTAGTTGTGATTTGTAAAAATGAATGGTAATTAGTGGTAATTAGTAAAAAATGGTGATATTTAATAAAAAATAGCAGTAATTAATTAAAATTAATGGTAATTAGTAAAAAATTAATGGTAATTAGTAAAAATTAATGCTAATTAGTAAAAAATTAAATGTAATTAACGGTAATTAGTGATAAATGGTTAAAATTATTGGTAATTAATATTAATTAGTGGTAATTAGTAAAAATTAACATTAATTAGTAGTAATTAGTAAAAATAAACAGTAATTAGAGGTAATTAGTAAACATTAGGGATAATTACTAAAAATTAGTGTTACTTAATGATAATTAGTAAAAAATAACTATAATTATTAAAAATTTACTATAATTAGTAAAAATTTTCAGTAATTAGTAAAAAATAGAGATAATTGATAAAATTTAGCAATAATTACTAAAAATTAGCGGTAATTGGAAATAATTAATGGTATTTAGTAAAAATAGCTATAATTAGTAAAAATTAATGGTAATTAGTAGTAGTTAGTAAAAATTACTTATAATTAGCACAAATTACTTGTAATTAGAAATAATTAATGATAATTAGTAAAAATAAGCATTAATTATTAAAAACCAGTGGTAAATAGATAATATTGATAATATGTACAAGTAATTTATAATTTTTTAATTTTTTCGCTTTTTTCGATCATCTTTTTCTTATATCAAATCAAACATAAATAATAATATTATTTTCTATTTTTTATAAAAATATGGAACAAGGAAGTAGACAATAGTCTTTATTACATGATCGAGATTAGATAAATCATCACAGAAATCTAGTCGGTTCTAGTATAAATCCTATATATATTGATGTTGTTGAATGTTTTTTATCATTTACATCATCAAAACTGGAATTTGTTTCAGAAGGGAAAATTAAGTGTCTATGTAAGAAATGTGATCTGATGAGGTTTGACACATTTGAAAATATTGGGGGTCATCTATTACGTTTTGGTTTTTAGAAAGATTATGTTTTTTGGTATCAACATGTTGAATGTAGTTTTGGAGATGATAATAATAATTTGGTTCCAGATCCATTATGGTTTCAAACTTTAGTACATGATAATATGGGTGCATCTTTTCAATAAACTAAAAATCATAATGATATTGATTTCACTCATGATTTAGAAACATCTTGATTTTATGAGTTGTTAAACTTTGTTGGGGATGCCTTATATCCTGGCTGTAAGATAAGAAAATTTGAAGTGGTTGAAAATTTTATGGATATTAAATCAGATAATGGGATATCAAATAGATGTTTTGATCATATATTCTCTTTGGTTAAATCAATCTTACCTAAATAAAATGTGTTCCCTAAAATTTTCTATGAGAGAAAGAGGGTGTTTTGTAATTCGAGTCTTGGTTATCAAAAGATTCATGCATGTTAAAATGATTGCATCTTATATTATAGTGAAAATGATTCTTTAGTTAGTTTTCCTAGATGGAGACAATCATGGTACAAAGAAGCTCAACAAGGAAAATATAGATTGATTCCTATTAAATAGTTGAGTTATTTTCTTCTTACACCTAGATTACATCGTATATTTATGTCTCGGAACACAACTTCATTGATTCCATTGAACAAAACCAATATTTCAACTGATAAAATACTAAATCATCCTTGTGATGATGATTCAGGGAAACATTTTGACCAGGTACATCCATATTTTGATTTAGAATCCCGTAACATGCAATTGGGTCTTTCTAATGATGGTTTTTATCCATTTGGTTCTTAAAGTAGTCAATATTCTTTTTGGCCCATTTTTATAACTCTGTAAAACTTACCACCTTGGATTTTGATGAATGGGTCATATATCTTTTTGAAATTATTAATTATAGGACATCAAAAAAATTATATTGATGTTTATTTTAATCCATTTATTAAGGAGTTAAATTTATTGTGAAGTAATAGTGTCGGTACATATGATGTTTTGGAAAAAAATCCAAATGAAAGCTACATTAATGTGGAAAATTAGTAAATTTCTATCATATGGAATGTTATTTGACTAAAGTACACATAGTCCAAAATCATGTACTAACTATATAATTGACAGAAAAAAATTTATACTTGTCAATGTAAGAAATCCTTGTTTTTTCGACTATCGTCGCAAATTTCTTCCCACTGATCATCCCTTATGAAGGAACAGAAATCATTTCAGAAAAGGTACAATTGAAATAGATGGACCTCCAACAATGATATTAGGTATTGATTTAAAATATATTGTCTCTTCCTTACCTTCCATTACATTTGGACCGACTACAAACAAACAAAAAATAAATGGCTTTAAGAAATAACACAATTGGATAAAATGGAATTTTCTGGGGTATTCCATATGGGTCTAATTTGAAGGTTCCTCAAATGTTAGATGTCATTCATATTGATAATATTTTTTTGATAATATATTTTATACAGTTTTGGACACACCTGGTAAGACCAAATATAATATAAATGCATGATTAGATCTTTCCCAAATTTGCAGGAGACTAAAACTTGAGCTGTTTAAAAATGAAAGATCACATAATTTAATGAATATAAAAGTGGCTTATATAGTTTCCAAATAAATTTTTTTAATATTTTTTCATCGGATTATGGATTTGAGTCTTTTAAATAGTTATATTTCCAATTTGTATAGATGTGTTAGAAATAGTTATATTATCGAATTAAAAAGTCATGACTGTCATGTTATAATGTAAATACTTCTACTGATTGGATTTAATGGTTTTTTGAATTATTTGATTTATGTTTCACTAATAAAAATATCGTATTTTTTTCTAAGACAATTTTTTTATGATAATATAATGTAATATAATTATTAGACTATAAGAAGATGTTATTTTAATTTTATGTAAACTAGAAAAAAATCTCACTATCTTTCTTTGATTAAATGGAATATTTTATATTAAATTTTCCACATGAAGAAAAATATGTAGGGATGGTACAATTCCAATGGATGTACCCATATGAGAGATGCATGTAGAAATTGAATAAAAAGGTACCTAATAATGCATCGGTTGAATGATCAATTTCATAATCTTATTTATAGGAGTAAATTTATTTTTTCTTCTCTCATTATTTTCAATATGAGTATACCTCAAAACATAACTGAATGGTCCATAATAAGGGGAATGTGGACAATGTAATGAACAATCAATAATCAGTTTTTAATCAAGATGAACTTGGATTTAGTGGAGTTTATGAATGATTGCATTCAGATGATGAACATCATAGGGCTTATACATATTTTCTACTCAACTATGAATAAATAACACCATTTATACGATGAGTAATACTATCTCCTATTCTATATTTTTTAAAATTAAATTAATATTATTTTATTTTTAGATTATAAGATGATCGTATTAAGAAATAGTTTTCAAAAATTACAGTAGCTTCTCTTGAAGAACGTCAGAAAAATAAAATTTCCTACTGGTTTCAAAGACTGGTAAAATAAATTTTTTATGGTTTAACATATAAAATCAATTTATTATTTATTATATTGATAATTTTTTCCTATTTTTTTGGTTTCCAAACATTTTGATATAATTGATAATCGATTGTTTGTATTGAGTAACTCACCATCCAAAAAGGGTAATTCCTATAATGGATATGTGGTGAATGGTTTTAAATTTAATACACGTGCATATGGTGAATCAAAAAAATAGTGAATAATGGTGTTTTCTTAAGAGGATATCATCATAAAGAAAGTGAAGTTGAATTGTATAGATTATTGGATGAAATAATTGAGTTGTTTTATCTAGGAAAAAATTATTTAACAGCATTTAAATATTATTGGCTGGATACTAATATAGGCTTGTGTGTTCATCTGCACCATGGAATCATTGATATTAAATATAAAAGTCTTCTTGCAGTAAATGAACCATTTTTGTTGGCTCGTCAAGAAAATAAAATTTATTATGAAAATTGTTGTGCTTCTTTAAAATAGTTAATTGATTGGTGGAGCATTATATAAATTAATTCTTATGAAAATCAGTTTATACAAACTGAATGTGGTTCTACAGAAGTGCAAGGAATTGAAATTTTTTAAAAGACAACTCCAATTGCATCTTTTCCACAAAGAGATGTGAATATCAATGATAACACCCCACAGTTATGGGTCAATTGAGATGATGATGTTAATGATGTAACAAATGAATTTAAAATAAAAATAGATGGTGAATCTAAAGATTATATAAAAATTAATTATACTGAGGAGGAAGATGAAGATATTGACACCGTCATATATTAAGATGAGGATGAAGATGAAAAATGACACAATTAAATTATGGTTATAAACATAATTAATATGTATATAATATTTTCTTTCAATTATTTGCTAACAACATTCATTTTGTGTGTCAGATGTATGAAAAACGTTTAGCAGAGATGTTACGTAACTTCGAGGAGGTTATGATTCCAGGTGATGAGCTTGATTATTCATTATCTAACCCTCAGGTTGCTAACAGTTCACCAATGACTAGGAGGGGTCATGGTCGTCCAATATTGATGATTCCCAACCTCATTCCCAAGCGATGTCCACATCTTGATTTTGAACCATGCAAGTGGTTGGGTATTTAGTTAATTTTCATTAATTATCAATATTTTTAAATAATTTATTTATATAATAATTATTTGATTATTTTTTCTATTTTCTCATAGTTTTTCACATATATCTCTTGGATAGGGGAGTGTTATTTTGCAAAACTATTTTTCTAAAGCATGGGTTACATGGTATTAGATTCTCATTGATGTTCAGCACCACATGTTTGATCATTGGATGGTATGTAAATAAATAATATTTATTTTGAAATTTATTTAATTATTAACTTTCTATTATTAATTATTTGTAGGTTTTATGGTATCTCATAAAATATTTCATGAGACACTCTATTTGGGAGGCCTGTATGTGTGAATATTGTTGTCATTTTTTTCAAAATCCAAGGACAACCATGAAGAAAGCTGAAGTTATAGTTTTTTATCTATCTTGTTGTGACCACTGACTAGATTACATCTCATCTCAAGTTTGGTATGGATTGTTTTAATATTTGATGGGATATAGTTTTTAGAGGAGATCGTTATTAGGTCGGAAGAATCAGGAGAGGCAAGAGGTGATACATCAATCTGGTAGTCATGCATTTAATACTCATCGATGATATAAGGTTAGTACTTTTATTTAATAATTTATATAACTATAAATGTAAATTGTTTATTTTATACTCATATAGGCATTTGAACATCCCAATATTACGGAGTATGATGTTTATAAGAGTATGTGCAGAAATCTTGACACTGGAGATATTAGAGGTGTTTGAAAGTATTAGATTATGATCTGTATAATTTTTTGAGTTTTAAAATTAACTAAAAATAATATTTTAACTATTTTAATTTCAAATTACAATTAAAGGAGTCATATGAAGTCATGAATTATCATAAATGGGATAAGATTTAGGCTGATACTGAGAGTCATACCACCAATGCGGTAAGATTTGATGATGCAACATGGATACTGGTGAATTGGTATGCTTTCGATGAAGGCCAAGTTATTGGTATCGGTTCTCAATCGACACCTGGAAGTTATTATAGAACTATTTCATGGGTGGATTCTAGCTCAAGGGGAGCTCGTGGAGAGCCTTCGTTATTGGATGCACAGTATGAGGAGAATCTGTGAGATTAGAGTCAGGTTATAGAGACTCTGCATAGGGAGCAGGAAGAGCTTCATAGATAGTAGGAGGAGGAGTAAATGCATTGATGGTAGGAGCAGTAGCATGATCAGATGATGGAGTACATGTGACAGCTAGTTCAGGGTGTAGGGATGAAGTTCCCTCCCCCTCCTCCTCCAAATAACCCACCCCCTTCACAATGATTAATACACTGTGTACACATTTATTATTTTAAGCTTTGAATGAAAATATATGTGATATTTTTATTATTTCAGATGTTTACAATTTTATATATTATGTTTTTTAAAAAAAAATTATGTTTTTATAATTTTTGACATTTTATTTTTATTATTTTTATAAAAAATTTTTTTTTGAAGGGCCGAAAATCCTTCACAAATAGTTGGGAAAATAATTATGGTGAAAAACTATTTGCAATGGAACCCCATTACAAATACACTATTTTCCAGTAATGATATATCTTAAGACTTATCCCTTGAACTGTATTGATTTATTTATAATCCCTTTTATCTATATATTTAATAGTGTTGATATAATTTCACTTTTTTATCTATTTATCTCTTTTATTTAAATCAAGAAGTATTTGATCTATTTCTATCATTATCTTAGGTGAGTTTTTTCTTTTTTATTTCAATCTTGATTTAAATATTCTTTAGGCCCTTTATTCATCTATATGTGTGCATTTATTAAGGGAGATCCAATATTATTAAATTCAAGCATGTTTATACTTTTTTTGTTTTAATCTTGAGCATACTTACTTTCTATTAAAGGAAAACCTTGATCAAACTTGAGCTTATTAAAAAAATTATTCTTCAAAAATAATCATTTTTTAAGTTTCAACGGTTACTCCTTGCGGGAGAATTTCTTTTTGGACTTCAAAGTTATATCTTCATTTATACCTTTGCACATGTGGTGTGTAGTTTTTGGTTTTCAAAATCTATTTTTATATATTGAAATCTTTTTAAGTTTTTAATCTTGTTTTGAAAATATGCACATGTGATGATCTTGGATCATATCTTTAAAAAATTTAATGTTTTTTCTCTCTCAGAAGAACACTATTGATGGCCAATAAAAATTTTCTAAATTCTTGTTTGTTTCTCTCATTCAATTATTTTTCTTAGCATGAATGAAGTTACCCCTTGTCTCTCTAACCCTTGTTTAAGATCTTGTTGAAAATATCAAAGGGGGAAAGGACCTTGATGGTATTTATTTTGGAAAAGGTAAAAGGGGGATTAGGTAAAAGGCTATTGTTAGTGGTTTCAAAATTGTTTTTGAAATCAAAGTGTTTTAATCCCTTTTCCATGAAATTAATTTCAATGATATTGTGTTTTTAAGTTCTTATAGATTTTTGATAATCAAAATGGGGGATAAGGTTTTGGTAATGACATAAGGGGATATTTATTTTTTTTATAAGGAAAATGGGGAAAAGGTTTTTGAACAGAAATCATTTTTTTCATGAACATTGAAAATTCTTTTCAAATATATTTTGAATTTCATTATTAAATATTGAAATTATTTTTTGACATATTAATGTGAAATTCATTATGTCTGACTTTGTATTGATTAAGTTCTTAAGTGTTTGTGTAATGACCCAACCAACTGGGGCCTGCCTGGCTAGTGGAAGACTGGACCACCACAATCCCAAGCCTGCTTATATAGACTAAGGGCTAATGAAAAGTGTCAAGAATTCATAACTAAAATGGAAGACCATTACCTAAGATACTTGTACCCATGCACACAACCATCTCCATGCATAAGTACATAGGAATAAAATTAAAAGAAAATAACATCTATAGAAAAAACCCATGCATGTAATAACCTTTAGGTAATACAAAAGAGTGTGATAGTGTATCTAAAATGTAAAGGAAAAAATACACGTCCACCCAGAAAAGATGTCCCAACCTGAAAACAATTGGAATAGAAAATATATGAGAGATCATGATTCCTGATCTCTAATCCCCAACCACCACATGTAATCAATACACCTAAGTATCCCTATACTCCTCCAATATAACCATCGATCTGTTCATTGTCTGCATAAGACATGATATGTGTGAGAAAATCCCATGCATGGGTGAGTATATACATAACCAGTATGACACCCTGAAAAATGAAGAGGGGATAATATAAGACACAATAGAAAAAATCATATCACCTAAAGAAAGAGGTAAACAAACCCAACATCATATATATATATATATGATCATATAAGAAACCCAACTAATAGAGAAAGGGGAAATCCATCTCACAGTCCAGCCCAAGATGATGAGACTATCTACAGCTCCAAAGGTCCATCATTGATGTACATGATAGCCCCATAGGGCGTTGTTAATTATCTATGGTACTATGCAATTTTTTTATAAAACTCAAATTATGATACTCAATTGATTAAAATGTAGTATTGGGAAAGTTTGAGGTAAAACCCACAAGGAAAGAAAATTAGTTTGATTGGAATTTAAAAATATTTAATTTTATTAATTTTAATGAAGGGGTGAGAAATGTTGTTTTTGGTTCAATTTTTGGAAAAGTGAAAGACAAAACCAATAAATTTTCCTGCTTTTGTCTTTTTATTTTCCAAAAATTGAATCAAACCCAACATTTATCACCCCTTCCTTAAAATTAATAAAATTAAATCTTTTGAAATTATAATCAATCTAATTTTTATTCATTTTTGGTTCTACCTTTAACTTTATCAATAATACATTTTAATCAATTGAGTATCATAGTTTGAGTATTATAATTTATTTTTTCATAGTATCATAGAGAATTAACAATGCCCTACAGGGCTATCAAACTGGTTTCATTGTCGGGGATGGTAACTTTTTAGTTTTTTAGGATTTCAATTTTTATTTTATTTAATTTATCTATTTAAATTGGGTGTGTTGAGAGTTTCATGTTTTTTCATGCGCAGCTACAACACCCGGTCAAAGGAAAAATACACCATCAATTCAACACACAATTCCAACCGAATCATAGAGTTAAGTAACAACAAACATGTAAGGCACTGAACAAAATTAATTTCTTTAAACAGATCAAGGTTTATAGATGCTTGAAGACTATGGGTGGCTGTCAAACACGGGATTACAACCGAGCATCCTGACACCCCCCATTGTAGAAAACTACTTTGAGATAAAGCCTACGATCATCTCGGTGATATCAAACATTGTTCAATTCACCAAACTTCCACATGAAGATTCGAACAAGCATCTGGGATATTTCATCAACCTCTGCGACACATTTCAATTTCAAAACATCTCAAGTGTTGTGGTAAGACTTCATATTTTCCAATTTTCATTACAAATCGAGCTCAACGCTGGATTTAAAACCTGCCTACACATTCCATCACTACATGGGATGAGCTGGCTAGGAACTTCCTCACTTGCTTATTTCCACCTTCAAAGTCGATGGACATATGGGTAAACATTTTAAACTTTTTTCAATTTGAAGATGCTTCATTATATGGTTCATGGGAACGGTATAAGGACATGATAAGAAAATGCCCTCATCATGGAATAGAGCTATAACCTGCTTGACGAAATGGCGAGAAATATTTTCCAGTGGAAAGCAGAAGAGACACAGTGTAAATTTGTTCATGCAATAAACAATAATGAATGGATGGAAGCATTACTAGAATCACTGACCAATAATATCGACATCATGATGGGCCAGCAACAAAACCCCTAAGTTATTCATATAGAAGATGAAAATTATAGTGATTACAATTGGGGTAATAAATTTCAGGGTTGGCAGCCTCGACAAAAATAAAGACAAAGATATCAACAAAGACCACAAGGGTTCCAACAACAAGAACCTCAAGGGCCCACACTGACGAGTTAGGTCCATTCATTAGAGGAGATACTGGAAACATTCATGACTGCTTCTACAGCTACACTCAAGGAAATAAGATAAGAATCATCAAACTAAAATGTCATATTGAGGAATTTTGTGATGCAAGTTGTACAAATTATTGATCATATTAGAGAGATACATAGAGTTACACTTCCAAGATTCACTAAAGAACACCCACATGATGATTTTAAAGCTATAGAGCTTAGAAGTGGGAATAAAATAAAAGGAAGTGGCATATAATTTTTAGGATGACCACTAGTGGAAGAAAGAGAAGAGGAAGTTAAAGCTAACAAGGAACAAGTATCTGATGAAGAAGAGGAGGAACCATATCAGTACAAGCCAAGGATTCCTTTTCTAGAGTGAATGGTGAAAGTGAAGAACAACATACAAAAAGGTAAGTTTCTTTAACACTTTAAAAATTGCATATTAATATTCCTTTCACATAGGCTCTCACGAATATTCCAGAATATGAAAAATTCATGAAAGAGATTGTAACAAACAAAAAGAAGATGGAGGAGATTGGAACCATTCCACTCACATGAGAGTGTTTGGAAATGGTATCAAATGACCTACCTAATAAGCAAATAGATCTAAGTATATTTTCAATTCTCATATTTATTGGATCTAACAAATGTGGGAAAGCTTTGTGTGACTTAGGTGTGAGTGTCAAAATCATGTCGTTCACGGCATTCAAGAGTTTGGGACTAGATGGACTAAATCCTACAAGAGTACTTATTTAATTAGTAGATTCAAATATGAAATCCCCAATAGGATTCATCAAATACATCCTAATCAAAGTTGATAAATTATACTTCCTCATTGACTTCCAAGTGCTGGATATGGAAGAAGATAGGAATCCTCATTTTGGGAAGACCATTTTTAGCCACAGGGTGTGAACTAATCGATGTTTAGAATGGAGAACTCTATCTAAGAGTTGGAAATGATCAAGTAAGTTTCAACATCCATAGAGAAATAAAAAACTACAATGTACAAGAGGATGATGAGTTTGGAGAAAGAAAAACAATTGAAGTTGAGGGTTTCATTGAGGTTGAAGAGGTACATGGCCTTGATACTATTGTGGAAGTCGATGCTCAACCAAAGAGGAAAGAGAGGCTTAAGGAAAAGACTTCTAAAACTATAAGAGAGACTGAATCCACTACATTTTAGAAAGGACAACAAGTATGGATGATACATGAACTTCCATTTAGTTCATAAAGATTGAGTAAGAAATGGTGGGTTAGTCCAATGGAGATCAAGGAAGTACTACCATCAGGAAGAATAAATCTATTTAGAGAATAAGGACAAGGGACAACCTACGTGGATAGGACACAACTGAGACCATTCATGGACCCCAAATAGGTACAAAATTTTCAATCATCCTTCATGTGAGCTGAAATTGAAGGAAGTAAGGTCAATCCAATGACATTAAACAAAAGCGCTTATGGGAGGCAACCTGAGTTTTTTATTTTTCCTTATTTATTTTATGTTTTAAGAGGCATGCATGATCTTACTCCAGACATTTCAAAAAATTCATTGAAAATGTTCAGTTCATTCACTTGTTTATTTTTAATTTACAGGACCATCAAGACCCAAGGCAACAGCAATTAGTAAGAACATGTATAACCCAAATTTGGACAACCAATTATAGGTGGAGTAGTAATTTCAATTCTATATTTTTTACTGTGCTCCCTAGATTTAATTATATCATTAACTGCCAATTTCATGCCTACATTTGATTCATTTTTCAATCAAATGAACCAAGAGACATGAAACTACCCAAGATAATTATCATGCCATAAATTTTAGATTTCATTATTAATAAATTTTAATGAGAAAAATGGGAAAAATAACTAGTAGAGATAATCATATGGATTAGGATTTGAAAAATCCTGATTTAGGGGATCATTTTGATCATTATAGATGAATTCTTTCTAATATTTGGACATGATTTTAATTTTTAATGTTTGCATTAATTTATTTATTTATTTATATGCATTTCCATGTGTAATTCATCCAACCATTCATATCATTCCTAATACATCCATAGATCCAATATTTTCCATTCTTTCTATAGTATATTTCTTCAGAAACTCAAGCATGTTATCTTCTAGAACTTTCATTGCATCTTATCGAAGCTATGACTACACAGAATCACTTTTAAAATGATTGAGGCATTATTTTTGTTAGCCCTTATCCTAATACCCACCATGAATTAATCCATTTTTAAGCCTGTAGAATCCATGAACAACTTTTTTAGGAAATGATACATGTTAGAAGCATGTCTTATCCATTACTACCTTCCTCTATAGAGCTAGTAACCAACGAAAGGAAGCTGGAAGAGATTGGTTCCACTAACATGAGAGTGTTCGAAAGTGGTATCAAATAACTTACCTAAGAAACAAAGAGATCCAAGTAGCTTTTTAATTCCCATATTTATTAGAGATAACAAATGTGGGAAAGCTTTGTGTGACTTAGGTGTGAGTGTCAATATCAGGTCATACATGATATTCAAGAGTTTGGGACTAGATAGAGTGAAGCATACAATAGTACTTATTAAATTAGCATATTCAACTGTGAAATACCCAAGAGGATCCATTGAAGACATCCTAATCAAAGTTGACAAATTCTACTTCCCTAATGACTTTCTAGTGCTGGATATGGAAGAGGAAAGGAGTCCACTTATTCTGGGAAGGAAATTTTTAGCCACAAGGCATGCATTGATCGATGTTCAAAGTGGAGAAATCTACCTGAGAGTTGGAAGTGATCAAGTAAGTTTCAACATCCACTGGGCAATGAAGAACTATGATGTGCAAGAGGAAAATAAGTTTGAAGAAATAGAAACAGCTGAAGTTCAGTATGTCATTGAGATTGAAGAATTACATGAGTTAGATGTTGTTGTGGAAGAGGATGTTCAATAGAAGAAGAAAGAGAAGCTGAAGACCAAGTCCACTAACACTAGAAGAGTGACTGACTCCACTACATCTGAGTAAGGACAATAATTTTTAATGATACATGAACTTCCATTTAGTTCATCAGGATTAAGAATGAGGTGGTGGATCGGTCCAATGGAAGTCAAGCAAGTAATACCATCAATAAGAATCAAGTTGTTCAGAGAAGAGGGATAGGGGCCAACCTACGTGTATAGGATACAACTGAGACGATTTGTGGACCTCAAAGTGGTACCAATTTTCAATCATCTATCACATGAGATGGAGAAGGAGGAGGTAAGTTTGAGCCAATGATGATAAACAAAATCACTTTTGAAAGGCAACGCATTTTTTTATTATTCATTTTTATTTTTTATTTTTAGAGGCATGCATGCTCTCACTCCAAATATTTCCAAATTAATTGATAATTACCTATGATTTAACTTGTTTATTTTTAATTTTTAGGACCATCAATATCCAAGGTAGTAGCAAGCAGCTGGAATCAAAATAAAAAGGTGCAGGTAGAACCTACACAGCCATGACTGAATCATCGATTTGAAAGGAGAGTAAGAGTTTCAATTATTTATTTTTCAACTATATTCCCCACATTTAATTAAATTTTTAAAACTTTAAATTACATTCACGCACTTGATTCATTATTTACTCAACAGAACTGGGAGATATAAACTTCTTAGTATAAATAACATTCCATGAATTTAAATTTCTTTATCAATAAATTTGAATGAGAAAAATGGGGAAAATAATTAGTAAAGATAAGCATGTGGATTAAGATTTTAAAAATCATGATTTAGGGGAGCATGTTGATCATTATAGATGAAATTTTTTTGAGATTTGGCCATGCTTTAAATTTCTAATATTTGCATTCATGATTTAATTATTTTTTTTGTTTCCAGGATTGACTGTCCCAACCATCCATCTCATTCCCAAGACATCCCCCGAGTATCATACTTCATATTCTTTCTAAAGTTTACTTTTTGATAAATTCGGGCATGTTTTATTCAAGAACTTTCTTTGTATATTATTAAATATATGACTACACAGAATCACTTTTAAAATGATTGGGGAATTATTTTTGTTAGCCCTTATCTTGATACACACCTTGCATTAATCCTTTTTAAGATCATAGAATCCATGAATTGTCTTGTTAGTAAATGAGCAATGTGACAATCTTATTTTATCATTTCCTAACTTCCTCTAAATATTTTTCATGATTATCAAACATAAGAGTTGGGGAAGATGAAACTGGTGGATGGTATGGACATTTTGTAATGGATAAGTGTGAGGGAGTTTCATGAGATTTGGGGAAGACACATTCATGGTATTTATTTCACACCCTCTTGAAAAAAAAATGGGTTGTGTCTAGAGAAATTAAAAAATCTCCATTTACTTGACCAGTGATCTTATTCTAACTATTAAAAATATTTTCGTGAGGAGATCATTAGTGGTTGGGTGGTGTATGTGATAATTTTACCTAAAAACATTCAAAAAATAAAAGAAAATAATTAAAAGTGGGTACTTAATTTATTGTATTTCATCTCATTATAATCCTTCTCCAAGAGACTTGGGAAAAATGAGACTTTCATTGAGGTGTTTTTATTATCATGAAAAGTACCTTAGATTTGAACCTCATTTTGAGCCATACTTGATTTACATCATTTACCTACCTACCCTAAGCCTCAGATTCATTTGAACCTTAACGGTGAATCCCTCATGATTAATTGTGATTCTGTATTTATGTAGTGGAGATGTTAGATGCTTTGCAAGCCTATAGTAAGTTACATGTTTTTAAGGTATGTGTCGAATTCTATTTACATTTATACACTGATAAATAGTGGAAAAATTCAAGTGAGGTAAATTGAAAATGGTATTCATATTAATAATTAATTGAAAAATGAAAATGTATGAATGAATAAAATTGTATATTCCAAAGGGGAAATGTAAAATACTTGGTTGATTTGTTTCTTTGAAAAATACAGCGTTGATAAATTTTTTATATGTGATGCTCGGACATTTTACTTTCCCTTTGATCAATTTCTTTTATTGAAATTGAATTTGAATCATGGTAAGGTTAGTGTTCTTTGTAGTATGTTGAGATTCCATCCCTGAGGACAAGTATGAATTCAAGTGTGGGGGGACTTGATAAGTATATATCATGCATATATTTTATATTATTTTAATGTATTAATTTATGTATTTAAATAATTTCCAAATGTGGTACAATTTCACTTTTTTTGTGTTTTCTGGCAGGAAACAATGAATTTTCAAAAAAGAGGAGGAAATTGGAGCGAAAAAGACACTTCATGTCATGAGTGAAGTGAAGCGGCGCGACACCAGATTTTTGAGAATAATCATAGAGCACTTCTAAAACACCAAACTGAAGCAACCAAGTAAAGATGAGATATGTGAGAAGAAAAATTAATTACACATCGTGAATCATCAGTACACGATGTGTAGTATCAGTTTGTGACATACCACAGACCATGATGTCAAGTCATGAAATTCCAAGTTGTGAAGCTATTACATGTCATGATTCACAGGTACACATGTTACATGAGTCAATGGTTAAATTCTTTGAACGTGATTCACGTAGATCCAAAAATCATGGAACCAAATTTGGATCAGGATTAAATGATGTGTAACCTCATTAAACATCACGTAATTTGTCGGGAAGACTAAATTAAAGCCTATAAATTGAGGTGCTAGATACTGCTGAAAAGGGATTCAAAGTTAGAGACCAAATCTTAGATAAATAATCTATTGTGGCCTCTTTGAGTTCTTTTATTTCTTTTCATTATGCTTTATTTTCATGAATCATCAGTACACTACGTGTAGTATCAGTTAGTGACATTCCACAGACCGTGAAGCTAAGTCATGAAATTACAAGTCGTGAATCTATTACACATCATGAGACACAGTTACACATCGTGACATGATTCAATGATCAAAGTCACGTATGAGATTCATGCAGATCCAAAAATCATGGTACCAACTTTATATTAGGATTACACAACGTGTAATCACATTACATGTTGTGTAATAGCTTCACGACTTGAAATTTCATGACTTTGCTTCATAGTCTATGGTATGTCATGAACTGATACTACACATCATGTACTGATGATTCATGATGTGTAATTCCTTTTTATTAGTTTTCCAGCTTCGCTTCCTCTTGAAAAATATGGTGTTGCACAACAAGATTTGCTCACGGTGCGAAGTGTCTTTTTGCTTCATAATTCTCCTCTTTTCACTCTTTTTTCATAATCTAGTTATTTCCTACCAAAAATCATAAATCAACTCAAAATATTCCAAAATTGGAAAGATTAATCATTTAATTACATAAATAAATATACTAAAACATTATAAAATATATTTAGGAAATACACTTATCAGTACTATATCTCATGTGCCTATTTGAAGAAGTCATGAGGAGGGCCCGCACCTCACCACTATTCCATATCTTAAGGGAGTGAAATCTATAAAAGATATAGAACTCACACTCTGGTACAATAGGGGGATGTCACTTAGTAGATTAAGGACTCAGGTCTGTGTAGGGGAGTACCATCTCTATATATATGTATAGAATATGGGGTACTTTCACTCTGGTGCGATAGGGGAGTACCATCCCCATGGATAGAGGATTCTCACCCATGTAGGGGAGTACCATCACTATATTTGGAATAATGAGTATGGGGGACTCACACCCTGGTGCGATAGGGGGGTATTTTCCTCATAGATAGAGGACCTATGCCCTAAATTGGGGAGTATTGTCTCCATATTAATAATGATAATGGAGGACCCACACTTTGGTGAGATAGGGTAGTATCGTCTCCATGAATAAAGGACCTACGCCCTAGTGCAATAGGGGAGTATCTTCTCTATCTAAACTCTCTGGTGATCCTACCCGATCACTGTCATTGTCAAGAATCACCTAAGGAAGCGTCCCACTTGTAACATCTCAAATTTTATCTCATTTTCCACAATGAAGGCTGCAATCATGTTCTACATGGAAAAACACTCAAGATAGGCTACTCACAAGCCAAAATCTGAGTCAAAACGAAGCAAATATAAGATGTAGAAGTTCCACAAAAGGTGGTGCACAGTGTGTTTGGGGTCCACACAGTGTGTGACCCTACTCCTATTCCTAGTCATATTAACCTATGGGAACTTATTAGTGGTCATGTCACTATAAACATCTTTTACGGGGCCCACACAATGTGTCTTTTCCGCCTAGGTCTTGTCTGTGTGCTCCTGGTCGTACCCATGTCTTCTAGGCCATGTTGTGTACATGGTCGTGTACTTGGTCATACCTGGGTATTGCCACATGCCCATGTACTCCCAGAGTACATGGTGTGTCCTCTCGCATGGGTCCCTATCCATGTGTAGCAAGCACACATCTCATCCACCCAGGGAGGGTCACATAGTGTGTGATCCTTAAATTTTTCCTAAAACCCTAGTTGTCACAGTTGGGTGACTACACAGCATGTGTTTATCCCAATACACACTGTGTAGTCGGTATTTTCATAGAATCCAAGGAAAGCATCACATGCATTCTAGATCTAAATTCATCACCACAATTCACAATATTTGACCACCCTAAACTAATAGGGTTTGCCTTCAGCCATCGATTCTGACCCTCCGGTGCCCAGAAATCAAACTACGATCACCCGCAGTGGTCCACCATGCATTCTACATGCCTCCTATCACCCATCAATCATTTTGGATACTAGATCTATGGAAATCATCACCCACATCCTGCAATAAATCTCAATTCATCCAAAAAACATCATCTCATCCATCATTTACACAACTGCCATGAATCTAGAGGTTCGATCATGCTCGAACCCACCCCAGAAAAGTCGAACTGCGACCCCATAGGACAATGGTGAAGAATGTGAAAAACGATGGGGGAAAAGAACCATAACAAGGGTTTGAAACATCGTTGGTCAATCATTCTCATACAATGATTTTAATCTGACAATAGTCTCATGCAAAGGGTGAGAGTACACAGAATCAAAAGTAGATAATAAAATATTCATGCTCGAACAATTAATCAATGATGAAAACCACAATTTATGATCCTTGCCTCAATTATGTATCAATTGTTGGTGAAGAATATGTTTTCCAATGATGAGGATAATCTGTTGTGTCTATTATCTATCAATTCACCTTGATATAATCGTCATTCGTCGTTTGATGTTGATCTGCCAATGAAGAATGATCTCCTCATCCTCCCAGATTGAGAAAGGGTTATGCGACTAACCCTTGATAGATTTTCATAATAGGTTATTTATAGAAGATTTAATTAGGTTGTTTAATAAAATAAATAAACAATTTATTTATTTATTTTAATTAAATTCTCCCGCCAATGGTTGTCTCAACTGAACGTCCGGAGCCGAACAATCTTAGGTCATTCCTAGGGTAAAATATTCACTCTGGATTCAACTTTGGTATCAGGTTCTCGATTCAAGACTCTATTAATGATATATTTCATTATTTCTGAAAAACTTCATGTGTGTGATATAAATATATTTAATATTTTTATAAAATTAATTTTAGTCTTATCGGGCCCTGGAATCTTGCGTTGTCTCAACACCTGGATCTGAAAATATTTCTTAATATATTTCAAAATATTGTAAGGAAAAAATAGATTCTCTTCATTATTCTCTCCTTCAAAACTTTTCATCCCCCAAAAGCACAAAATAAACAAAAAGGTAGGGATATTGAGCCCACATATGGATCTCCCACTCCCAAGATATCTCCTTAATGTTCTCATATTGTCATAGCACATGAACCAAAGGAATGGTATGTTCTCATAGGATCCTCTCCTGTCGATCCTCAATGACCACTGGGTACTCTATAAAAATGGATTCATTCTCATAGTCCAGCTCACCATAATCAATAAAATTCATAAGATAATGCACATATCACATCAGTGGTGACATATGGAAGACATCATGAACCTTATTCAACTGTGGGGGTAAATCTAGACAGTAAGAAACCTCACCAACTCTCTATAGGATCAAAAATGGCCCAATAAACCTCAAGGATAGCTTTCCTCCCCAACCGAATCTCCATAATCCTAATCATGGGGAGACTCTCAAGAAAACATGGTCTCCCTGTTCAAACTCCAAGGGCCTATGACGTCGATCAGTATAAGATTTATGTCTGATTTGGGTTTTCCTCATCTGTTCATGGATCACTTGAACCTTCTTCGCCATCGCCTGTACCAACCCAGGCCAAATAAGAGATGTCTTGCCGATCTTAGTCCAGCATAAGGGTGACCTGAAGGGTCTCTCTTATAGGGCCTCAAAAGGTGTCATGTTGATAGTAGAGTGATAGCTATTATTATAAGAAAACTCTACCAAAGTAAGTGATTGTTCCAGCTCTGATCGAAGTCTAACACACAATCCATCAACATATCCTACAAAACCTAGATAGTTTGATTAGTCTTCCCATCCATCTCTGGGTGAAAATTTGTACTTATCATCAATTGGGTCCTAAATGATTCATGCAAGCCTATCCATGGTTGTGACGTGAATAACACATCACGGTCAGAGACAATCATTAAGGGAAACCCATGAATACAAATGATCTCCCACATGTAAAACTGCCCCAAAATATCCATTGAACTCTGCTCCCTGATATCAAGGAATTGTACTGGCTTGGTAAGTCAATAAAATATCACCCAGCTGGAATTGTGGCCTCTCATTGTCCATGGAATCCTTGTTAAAAAATTCATGGATATGTTGTCTCATCTCCACTCTGGGATCACAAGAGGTTGCAACAAACCTATTTGGACCTGGTTCTTAGCCTTCACTTTCTAACATGTGAGACACTGAGAGAAAAAATTGGTCACTCTCCACCTCATGTTAGACCACCAAAACTTTCATTGAAGGTCTTTGTACATATTCCCTACACCGGGATGTATAGCCAAAGGAGAAGTGTGAAACTCTCTCATCACCTCCTCTCACAATGTGACTAAAACCACCATCTTTCCCTAGAAAATGATGGCATGATTCACTCCTTCAGAGAATTCATAGGGTGAATCTCCTAGGGATATCTAGTAACATAGTAACTCATAGTTGATGTATCCTAACTGAGAATCCCTCACGTTGGAGAATTGTAGGAGTTGACATCATCGACTGAAGATAATTTTCACCCCTCTCCTCCACTAGGGTCAGCTGTAAAGAATCTAACTTCTTAGATGCCTCCTCCACCAAATGAGAATGATACTTTCTATTAAGGGAATCTGTCACCATTTTTTCCTTCCCAAGAGCATAGAATATCTCAAAGTCATATCCCTATAGGAACTTCAACCAGCACCTTTGTCTCTGGTTTATATCTCTCTAAATGAATACATAAATGAGACTTTGATGGTCTGAGTAAACAAAGTGGTCTCCAAGAAGATAATGCCACCACATCCTTAGGGTAAAGACTACTCCTGCCAAATCTAGGTTGTGAGTTTCATAGTTATACTCATGGGGTCTCAACTTCATCGACCCATAGTTGATCATTACCTACCTCTGCATCAACACATAGTTGATCCCCGTCTCTAGAGGCATCACAATACACTACGCACTCCATGCCCTCCTATGGTAGTCCTGAAATAGGATCACTAGTTTACATCAACCTAATCTCCTCAAAGGCTCTCTGAAAGCACTCAGTCCAGGTAAACAGTTTCCCTTTCTGCATCAGGGTGGTCAAATGGGATGCAATATTGGAGAAGTCTTCCACAAACCTCCTAGAGTACCCTACTAAGCCAAAAAAAACTCTACACCTCTGACATGTTGTTGGGTGGCTCCCAAAAAAGCACTGCATAAATCTTTTCTAGGTCTATAGATAATCCATGCTCAAAAATGACACCCTAGAAAGTGAACTTCACATATCTAGAAATGAAACTTTAAGAGCTTACCATAAAGCTTGTGCTAGTTCTTTACATACTCCTTCTCTGACATAGAGTAGATGAGTGTGTCCTCAATGAAGACAACCACAAGTTGATCCAAGTATGGCTGGAATCTTTTTTTCATCATATCCATAAACAAAATGGGGGCATTCTTCACACCGAAAGGTATCACCAGGAACTCATAGTGTCTGTAGCGACATCGGAATGGAAACTTCTGAATATCAGTCTCACGAACCCTCAACTGGTGGTAGTCGAACCTGAGATTGATCTTCAAGAACCATCTCACACCTCACAACTGATCAAATAGGTCATCATTCCTCGATAAAGAGTACTTGTTCATTACCATGTCCCAATTCATGTGATGATAATCAACAAAAAGTTGTAATATATCATCCTCCTTTTCATGAAAAGAATAGGAGCTGCCCGGGGGGGACACTAGGTCTGATAAAACCCTTCTCTCAAATGTCCTCTAACTACACCCTCAACACCCGGAGCTCATTAGGGTCCATCCGATATTCCATGGGAGATATCAAATAATTAATGAGGTGAAATTCAATGGAAAAATCCATCTACCGCCTCAGAGGTATTCTCGGAACGTCCTCAAGGAAGATGTCCATATAATCCTCTATGACTAAAGGAACCCATATGACTGAAGATCCTGCTTCACTAATGGATAAACTCACCAACTAATGAGTGATGGGTTGAAGCTTTATACTCTCAAGAACCACTCGCTCCAACATGAAATCTCTCTCACCCACAAAGGAGAATCTCGTCCCATCTGTCCAAAGGTATCTGACTCGTCTACGGTGAAAGATAATTTGGGATCAGCCTGTGGACAATCAGTCCATACCAAATATGACATCATAAGGTCTCATCATGATGACCAATTATATTGGGTTAATTTCTAGATCGGTAGATCTAGATATCGCACCATAATTAATTAGATGAAGTAATGAATCACACCTTTGTCTACTAGTACTAAAGCAAGAGTAGAATAAACACATATTGTACCTATGATCATATCGTAAGATTATAGGTTATAAGCCTTCATGGAATGAAGATATCTACAGCCCTGACTTCCAGGTCCATGATCCTGATGTGGGTCGCTTAGTGGTGGTGGTGGAAGTAGCTCATAATGTAGTCCACCACCAGTAGATCCTCCTTCAGGAGCCCCACCTGCTCCTCTTCCAGCTCCGCCTCCCTGGGGGCTGGCCTAGTCACACTTAGGAAAACCTTGATCATGGTGTTTCCTCTATTGTGGAAGTCCATATACTTTATTTCTACCCACCTCAGCACATTGGGTCCGCCAATCACATGTCATAAGACCTCACCCATCACATGCATAACATCACCCCTCCTCGGGCTACCCTAGTCTTATGTATGGTCCCTGAGAAACATGACCACATGCCTGAGTCTAAGCATGGGTACGCCTCTTATGCCTTGACACCTATCATCTTCCAAAAACTGCAAATGAATCAACCCTGATATGTCTACTAATGACACAATCCATATGACATCCCTCGGATAGGAAGTTCTCCGTTATCATCACCCGCTCCAGCACTCTAGCACATGTGGGAATGCATAGGGGTACCATACTGGCATGAATATCTATGTAGAGACCTTGATCAAACTTCCATGCCCAAAAGTAATCATTCTAAATCATTTCAAGGGAGTACTATGTGAGTTTAGTGAGCCTCAAAGCATACTCATCAACTATTATCCCTCCTTATTGAAACTCCAAAAGCTCCTAAATCTGAACTAATAATAAGCACAAGGGGTGGTACTACTCACGAAATAGTTGATATAAGTCAAACCATGAGAGTGTTAACTCATCATGTGTATACATGATTAGGCTCCAATAGAGTTCAACTACTACATGGAAAAACCAGCTGTCAGCATAACCATCTGATCAGTTGGGGTCCCCACGAGCCTAAAGAAACAGATCACTGAGTCAAACCAATCCTCTACTGCTTGGGGATCTAGCTCACCATGAAACCTCAGGGGTCTCTAGTGATGGAACTCATAAAGTGTGATAATCCTATGTGTATCTTCATCCTTCCCTTATAGTACAATCTGTTTCTCGATAGGTGGGGGTGCTGATACCTACCTGCATAGAGGAAAGATCTTGCAAGATGGCCCCTAAACTGAGGTCTCATCACTCATCAGATCTTCATCACGATCCTAAATCAGCAACATAGTTTTCTATCTTCATGGAGGCATCCTAAAAGTAATTATATGAGAATATATATATATATATATGGAGATTTGACTCAAGAAAGAAAATAAAAGGACTCAATCCTATATGATGCATGTACCAATGTTCTCTACAACCAATGTATTAGTATGTAGAGTTGAAAAACAACTAGTTAGAGTCCTAGTGTATGGATATGTCAGTCACCACACCAACATAGGGTTCCCTAACCTAAAAGCCACACTCAAGACACTTTGATATTATTTCCCTAAATTATTAACCAAACCTCATAATGGTAAAAAAACCAAAAGTTGTCTCATGGTTGAACCATATTTGATAATACTATGTAATGACCCGACCCCCCGGGGCCCACCTAGAAGGTAGAAGACTGGGCCGCCACAACCCTGAGCCATCCTTCATAGCTGGTGGTTGAAAAAAATCATTGAGAAGATGTAACTAAAATGGGATTCCTTTATCAAAGGTACCTGTATGAATGCACCCAACCATCTTTATGTAGAAGTAAAGAGGAATAAAAATAAAAGACAGTAACATCTAGAGAAAAAAATAATTTATTTAATAACCTCTAGGGAAAACTAAATAGTGTGACAACATATCAAATTATAAAGGAAAAAATACATACCCGCCTAGAAAAGATGTCTCAACCTAACAATAACTAGAATAGAAAATATTTGAGAGAGTCCAAATCCTAATCTCCAAGCCCCAACCACCACATGAAGTCAATGCACCTGAGTATCCTTATGCTCCTCTAAAATAACCATTGATCTATTCATCGTCTGTAGAAGACATGACATGTGCAGGCAAAGCCCGTGCATGGGTGAGTATATACATACCCAATAGGATGCCCCAAAACTGAAGATGGAGTAATAAAGGACATGATAGAAGTAGTTATCTAAACCTAAATAAAGATGGAAATGAAACCCAACATTGTATATATATTCTCATATAAGAAACACAAGTGATAGAGAAAGGGGATCTCCATCTCATAGTCTAGCCCATGATGATGAGTCTGCCTGCAGCTCTAAAGATCCATCATTGATGCCCAGTATCTTGTGGGTCTGTCCAAAGAAGTCATGAGGAGGAACTAAACCTCTCCAAATCTCCACAACCTAAGGTAACTTAATCTCTAAAAGATAGAGGACTCATTACCTAGTACAACAGGGGGATTCCACTTGGTAGATAGAGCACATGCGCTCGTGTAGGGGAGTACCATCTCTATATCTGTGTATAGAATATGGGGGACCTATGCCTTGGTGAGATAGAGGAGTACCATCAACATAGATAGATGAATCACACCCTTGTAAAGGAGTACCATCTCTATATCTAGAATAATGAGTATAGGGGGACCCGCGCCCTGGTGCGATAGGGGAGTATTATAGCAACCCTAATTTTCTTACATGATTATTACATCATTTTAACAATATAAAAGTGTTGCACAAACAGGATCCAAAGTTTTAGTGTCTTGCAAAAAATAGGACCATACATAACTTTTACATAATAAAACATAAAAATATATTTAATTCCTTCTTCTATACCTTCATAGTGGTCCTCTTATTCTCCTTAGAACAAGTAATCACCTGAGGATATACATCAATGGAAGGGGTGAGCTAAAAGCCCAGTAAGATTATAGATAAGAACATGAATAAATATAACATGGTGTGAGCATAATAATAATCATCATAACATAAGAATAGAATAATAATCATTAGAGGAAACATTATATAAAGTCATGGAATTTGGAAATGCATAAAAATGAAACATCATGTCTTAGTGGTCAACTACCACACATAGTTTTGAACAAATCTAGAATCATGTTCATGCATATTTCAATTTATCTCATGAGATACATCATATTACCCAATGAATTGGAGTGCTATATAATTTTATTCATACCCATTACATCATAACATTTACATGTGCTATATAATTTTGAGCTCACCCATCACATCATAAAATTTACATTATCATGTATGCCACATAGAACGTGTATCAATCTTAGACATAAAATAACCCATGAAAAGGAATGATTTTCATTTCATAAAATATACATTCATGAATAAACTTTGGGGTTTCCAAAATAAAGTACGAATAACATACTTGGTATAAGAATTATCGATCTTGAGTGAAAAATAAATAGTCACATTAGAAGTAAAAGATTTATTTTTGGAAAGAATATTTCTTTTGGAAAAATCTTTGCATTTGTAATAAAATCATATTGGAAACATATATATCCCAGAAAAGATAAGTGAAGGATAAAGAAACTATATTTACAGAACATTAAAAGAACATCAATATTGAAAATTAAGTGAAATAGGGAAAACCCCAATGAAATGGAGTTGGGTTCGAGAATCCTCTTACCTGATATTTGAGTGCCTTCTTCACTTTAATATCCTATATAATCAAATAAAATTCATTAATTAACAAATAAAAAACATTTTATACATGAATATAATTTATTATAGTTTTATTAAGTTCATTTATGTCCTTTTATATGAGTTATAGAGTTCAATTCTATCGTTTGGGAGTGTTTGTTTTCTTGGTTTTCATGATCATTTCACTTGTATACATGTATGGAAGTTTGTATAAAATGAGGATAATTCTCCAGAATTGAGATTATGTGTTATTAATGAACTTATATAATATTAAATTATCTTATATATCATTTTTTTATATGTTATGAGGATTAATCATTAGATAAATAGTTAATGAAAATCATTTAGATTAATTTGGTGGTTTTTCAATCATCGCGATCTAATTTTGGTTTATTACATAATATTATGTATATATGTTAGTTATAAAACATTAAAAATATTATAACATACACTTTAAAATCTTTTTCAAGCATTATAATGTTTTTATGACCATCCTTGAAGGTGGTAAAGGAAAAAAGAAAATGTATCATCCTCGAAGGTGATAAATTAACACCTCACAAACAATGTTTTCATTTTTAGAATAAAAATGAGAGGATAAAAGATTTAATGATGTATTATTCCACTAATATAATAAAATTACAGTATATAAAAGATATTGTAGTTACCATTCCACTTAGATAAGGGGTGGTGAGGATATAATAAGAAAAGAAAATAAATTGAAAGGAAATTAAAAGAAAAAGAAAGAGGACATTACCTCTTGAATTCTCCTCCTTGAGAACCTCCTTATGAAAATTGGTTTTGGTATTTTATTGAGACCAAAGGATCCTGGACATGAGGTAGAAAGTTGGGAAGAGTATTTATCAGAATATGGACAAGATTCAAGGATTTGGAGGTGTGAGTAGAATAGGTGGTGATTGTGGTATTTATAGGGGAAGAGAGGGGTGTTTTCTCATTATTTTATTCATTAGTTTATTATTTTGTCTCAAGACTATGAATGGTTTGAGACTTATCATTAAATATATTAAAATAATGCAGGAGAGTTTAAGATTTTGGTCTTACATCATCCTTACATCAACAATGACTAAAAAATTCATGTATTCAACTTTTATTGTAAATTATCGAATTTTACTATTCAAAAAAAATTCAAGTATTTTAGGAAAATCCCAAAAATTCTACCCAAACATTTTTTGATCTGTAAGATTATAAAATGAACTTAATTTTATAAAAATAATTTTTTAAATATGAGAAATTAAATTTTTAAATAAAATCATCATTTATTTGAAAAATATTGATTTTAAAACTATATCTAATTTTATGACACTTTCAAAAATTAATTAAGGTCTCATAAAATTATATTATAATCATAGGAAAACAAAATATTAATTTATGAATATATTGGATGAAAATAAATTTTCTTTTAAATAATTAAATTAATTATAAAATTATAAATAAACATTGATGTTTTATAAAAATACCAATACCTAATTAATCATTTTTAAATTATTTATTTACTTACAATATGATATAATTATATCATATTATCATTTATAAGATGCCTAAAGTTTATTTATATCTTCATAGGTGATGTTACTATTCTATTGGTTGAGTTACTATTCCTAATGGTCATGTTACTATTCCAAAGTTAAAGTTACTATTCCATTGGTATAGGCTTCTTAATTTCTTTGAATATCACTTATTTAATTCTCCATTTATGAGAATAAAGTTTCTATTGGGATTTCTATTCTATGTATGTGTTTTATACCAAATAACATAATTATAAGAAGGTAAATAATTCCATTGATAAAATTTTGGGTCATTACATTCTTCCTCCCTTTTGAAAGTTTGCCCTCAAAATTTGGTTTTACATAAACAGGTGAGAGTAATTATCCTTCATCGCCTCCTCCAGTTCCTAGGTTACTTCTTCATACTTATATTTCCTCCAAAACGCTTTTAAAAGTTGGTTTGTATTGTTTCATAGAACCTTATCTCTCTGATCCATAATCATTACTGACTACTCCTTATAAGAGATATCATCTTCCAGTTGTACCACCTCTAAGTTCAATACATGTGAGGGATATGATATGTACTTTCTCGGGAGAGATACATAGAACACGTCATGAATTTGAGTCATACTTGGTGGATGTGCATGCTGATAGACCACTTATCCTATGCGATCAAGGATCTCAAAGGAACCAATGTACCTTAGGTTTAGCTTCCCTTTCATTCCAAACTTCATGAATCTCTTACACGGTTATATTCAAAGGAAGACTTTATCTCCAATTTCAAACTCCAAGTCCCTTCGACGGTTGTCATCATAGCTCTTTTTCCAACTCTGAGCAGTTTTTATGCACGGCTGGATGGATTGAACCTTCTTTTTCATATCTTTCAAAAAATCAAGTCCATGTAGCTTTCACTTTCCAACTTCATCCCAATAAGTTGGAGTTCTACATCACTTTCTGTCACGAACAAAATTTGGTTTCTGTCAAAACCAGCACTAAACCTAGCCCATGGCAAGGCCTAAAGGGTGTTTCCTATCTCCACAGGCTGGAACAAGTGCCTGAGTATCATAAATATTCACTAGTATAAAAACTTTTTTTTACGTCGGTTTTTCTAGATTTTTAACATCGGTTTTGAGGTGATGTATTTGCGAGCGACATTAAAAATATGATTTTTTATGTCAGTTATTTAATAACCGACGTTAAAAATGGGTTTTATGGTTTTTAACATAGGTTTTTAAAAAAACTGACATAAAAAATGTTTATCATCTTGTTGATAATTTCCTAATCTTCAATTTTAAAATTCATAGAGCTCAAATGGAGTTACAGATCAAAAGTTATGACCATCGGGAGTTTGATATATTTTTTTCGAGGAAACATCGAATGAGCCAACCATAGCTTCATCTTAGAAGGAATTTTAGAATCTGAAGTAGGATTTTTATTTTTACCATGATATAAATCATTATCCATCGTTATAATAAAATAAGAATCATTAAATGGTATATCAATTAAGAAAAATACTCATAAAAAATATAAATCATGGAAAAATAATTACAAATACCTTTACGAGATCGTAGAAAGAAGAAATAATGTATTCACGTGGAAGATCAAACAAGTAGAGTCAGTGGAATGATGATGGTTGAAATAAATTATCATTAAATGGTATATCAATTAAGAAAAAAATCATAAAAAACACAAATCATGGATAAATAATTACAAATATCGTGATGAGATTGCGGAAAGAAGAAATAATGTATTCACGTTAAAGATAAAACGAGTTGAGTTGGGGGAATGATGATGGTTGAAAGAAATGATCATTAAATTATGATATGTGTATAATGAAAATATATAATTGAGATGATAAAATAAAAGGTGGTATTAAAAATTTTAGGCAGAAATTGGAAATTTCAATGTCGCGATGTAAAAATATTGAAATTTCACATTGGTGGGAAATTAAAATTATCTTTCATATCAGTTTTATGATAACCTTCATGAAAAGATATTAAAATTTTCACTTTTTTTAAAAGAGTTGCGGGGTAGAACCCCTTAAATAAACAGAAAAAGATCTCCTTTCTAAGACTGGGGAAAGGAGTAACCCATTACAATGACCAAGTGAAAAACAAGAAATCTAACCGGGCACAAAAGCCTTAGAATAACCCAAACACCAAAAAAGAGAAAGATATCAAGAAAGAACCAGCCAAAAATTCGTGACTCCTTCACATCGGTTATTTAATAAATGATGTTAAAAGTTATTTTTCACATAGGTTATTTAATAATTAATATGAAATAATTTTACAAACATGTAGTTCATTTCACAATATTCGATTTGATAGGTCACGGGGCTCAAACGGAGTTGCAGATCAAAAGTTATGGCCATCAGAAATTGGTCTTCCCTAAGACTTTTTTTAGAGATGATCAACTTCCAATGACCATAAATTTTGATCTATAACTCTTTTTGAGCTTTGTGACCTATCAAATCGAATCTTGGGAAATTAAATACATCTTTTTAAACATTTTTCATTCCGATTATTAAATAAACGGTGTGAAAAAGTCATGAAAATTGATTTTTCACGTCGGTTATTTAGAACCGATGTGAAAAAGTCAAAAAAATAGATTTTTCACATCGGTTATAAAAAATAAACATGAAAAAAGGAGACATTAAAAATAATTTTTGTACTGGTGATTGGTTTGGGAATTATTTACATGGGTATGGATACATAAAATAACCAAAAACAATCAATAAACTGAATCTGAAAATTCATGTCAAACAAGCCTTAAATAAAATTCAGAACTGAATACATGGGTCAAAACATGACACAAGTGGTCCAAAGATACATAAAATTAGCACCAAAATAGCCCAAGGAACTCCACATGATAAGGGGTCATCACCCACGAGTCATCTCCACAACACCACACCATGGAAGGAAACTAACAACCCAAACCGCCACCACTCAAGGCCTTGCCTTTACCTGTGTCAAACATGATCAAGTATACTTACACCCAAGGGGTGTAAGTAGGGTGTGAGCCTAATCCCAATAGGATATCACCCAAAAGACTCTATATGGTAAGCATTACAAGATAAAAATCATGCAAGTTTTAATAAACAAGAAATGGTGGCAATAATTTCTAAAGAATGAAACTTTTAAAAGTAAATAATTTTCAAAGGATGGTTTTAAAGGATGAAAACATTTCAATAAAACATGTAATCTACTGAATTTTCCATCCAAACACACCACAATCAATGATAAATACGAAATAATAAATGATCACTAATCTTGGGAACATCCCTAGGCACTAGTTAGTTTCGGGCCCCATGTACCTCATATCTCGGTGTAAACTAACCACAACAGTATACGTTCTTGTGCATGAGCCACTAGTAGGGAACATACCTATAACCTAGTAGTCCCCAATCATCATCATTATAGTTTTTTAGTGTTGTCAATTTCCAACTTTCTAAGGGACAAAACCACTCCGGATCACTAGCATGCTAGTACACGTCTGCCCTCCTAGATACCCGGGTTTCCCCATTTGTGTTCAAACAATTTCCACATGTTACCAAATTAAATTTTCATATAAAAAACCCATTTATGGTCATACACACTCAAAAATTTAGCTACACATGCTTTACACCATTTAAATAACTAAATAAACCATTTAGAATTTCTATAAAACATTTTCAGGGAATATAACCAATCTTTTCACTTAAAATCCATCTAGAATCCCTCTTTGAAATCCAAATGCACACCAATATCACCCCAAACTATAATTGGAAGCATTAAAACATTTTAATAAGACCCTCTCATGAATTATAAAACAACCCCAAATGGTACAACATGGAATGCACATTTAAAACACCCATTTTCACACAAAAATTGAACTTAAAAATAAATTGATTAACAAATTCCACCAAAAATAATTTTCATAGCAAGAAAAATGATGGAGTAGTAGGCTAAAAATATAAATCAAGCAATACTAACTCATCTATTAGTGCTTACACATGGAATCACCTACCATAAGTGTCAAAAACACCAAATCCTTGTGTGAAAGTTCAACCGCACCACCGCCGCACCACAAGGGTGTTAAATCAAACCTGAAACCACAATATTAGACCAATAAACCCAATATCAAACCCTAGGTTCTAATCCCTACTTTATGGACATTAGTAACTTCAAGAAAAATGGAATAAACTCTACAAAAATGGGAGGAGGAAGAAAGGAACCCTGCATACTTGAGAGATCTTTAAGAAATATCCCAAAATACACCAATAGGTGAATCTACAAGCAGCCAAAACTGATATAGAGGTTCAAATAAGGATTAGGAGGTCAAGTGGGAACTTAAATGGGGGAAAAGAGTAAAAAATTAAGGAGTTATGAAATAAAAAAATTACCTTTTCAAATCTGGATGATTTGAGAAATCTTGAGAAATTTTTCCCTAATCAGCAATGAAGATGAGCTCCAAATAGGGAGAAATGAACATTGGGATGTGTCTAGGGTCAGTGGGATCGAGTGAGAGGTGGAATCACTAAAAAATAAAAAATTAATGAGATATGAAAGAAATGAATTATTTTTTTAAAGGAAATGGGATCACGGGTTGGCCCAAATCCTGAATAAATCTCACAAATACACCATGATAATGAATTCCTAAGGGGTTAAAATGGATATGGTAGTTTTAATATGTTAGGGGAGGCCAAGTGAGAAGTAAAATGGGTGAAATTTTTTGAAAAAATAAGGAGTTATAAAAGAAACAAAATTTATTTTTAAATCTGGAAATGGGCTCATGATTTGGCCCAAATCTTGAAAACCGACCCTTTCCTCCAAAAATGCATGGGAAAATCCCACAAAAAAAAGAATTGAAATTACATGAAAAATAAATTTAAAATAAGTCATTAATGTGATAATTATCCCCACCATAAAAATGTTCCGCCCTCAAAAAGTCATCTTGAAGCCTGATCAGATAAGAGAAATGGAAACTGCTCTTCGACCCAAGACTTCTGCTCCCATGTATCATGCTCATCAGTCCCATGTTGCAAGAGGACTCAAACTAGAGGAATAGTCTTCCCTATAAGAACTTGTTCTTAGGATTCCACAATACACATTAGTTACTCAACCACAGATAGATCGGGATCTATATCCAACTCCTCCCAATTCAGCAAATGGAATGGATTCAGGTTGTACTTCTTCAGTTGTGAGACATGGAAGACGTCATGGATAGATGTCAAATGAGAAGAAAAGGATAACATGTATTCCACCTTTCCAATCCTCTTAGTAATATCAAAATTTCCAACATACATTGACATTATCTTTCCCTTATTTCCCAAATGATGATGACCCAAACAAGGGGACACTTTCAAAAACACCCGATCACCCACCGAAAACTATAGGTCTCGACGCCTCTGATCAGCATATGATTTCTGGTAACTCTGAGTTATCAATAGACGCTTCCTGATCAATGTGATCTTCTCGTAAGTCTCCTGCACAAGACTCGGCCCCAACAGTGAGGTCTCACCTACCTCATCCCAACACAGGGGGGACCGACAAGGTCGACTATAGAGTGCCTCAAAGGGAGCCATTCGGATTGAGGATTGGTAACTGTTATTATAAGAGAACTCATCCAATCCAAAATGGCTATCCTAGGAACCTCCAATGTCTAAAACACATACACGGAGCATATCCTCCAAAATCTAATTCACCTGCTCTGTCTAGCCATCTGTTTGAGGATGGTATGTCGTGCTCATTTTAATATGTGACCCCAAGGTCTTTTGAAGGCATTCCCAAAACTGAGAAGTGAAACAGGGGTCTCTATCTGAGACAACTACAGATGGAACACCATGAATCCTTACCACCTCCTAAAGATACAATCAGCCCAACTCATCCACTTTAGTTGTATCCTTGATCGGAATGAAGTGGGATGATTTGGTCAGACGATCAATTACTGCCCATATGGAATTCTTACCCTGGGGTGTACGAGGCAGGCCAATAATAAAATCCATGGTGACCTCATCCCACTTCCAGGTAGGAATGGATAGAGGCTGGAGCAAACCAGAGGGCCTTTGATGCTCCACTTTCACCTACTGACATGTATAGCATCTTAACACGAAGTCAGCTATGTCTCGTATAATACCTGGACACCAGAATTACTGATGCACATCATAAAACATCTTGGTGGCACCATTATGGACAGCCCACTAATACTGGTGGTTATCCCGCATCACCACCTTCCGCAGAGATAAAGGCGCCACTAAGTGGCCCTTGAAGCACAATATAACCTTAGAGGATGAAGACCAATCAGAATATGTCTCCCCACTATGAAGAAACTACCTCGACTGCTGAAAAAGCTCATCATTGGGATATTCTCACTAAATCAACTCTAAAAGAGAAGGATTCAACTGAATTCTCGCCAATAACACACCTCCACTGTGCTCCTTGGTCTCCACATGCATATGAGCAAAGATCCCCATCAGAGTTCACTCATCACTGGACTTCCTCAAGGCTTACACTGGTACTTTTCTACTCAAAGTATCCACCACCACGTTTCCCTTGCCCCGGGTATAGACAATTTCAAATTTGAACCCCTATAAGTACTTGATCCAGCGGTGTTGTATCTGATTGAGATCTTTCTGCGAGAAGATGTAGGTCAAGCTTTTGTGATCAGAGTAGACCACAAACTTCTCCCCAAAGAGGTAGTGATGTCAAGTATTCAAAGCATACATCACAGCTGCTAGCTCCAAGTCATGGGTTGGGTAATTATTTTCATGTGGTTGGAGTTGGCGGGAACCATATGCCAGCACATGATCATCCTGCATAAGCACGCACCCGAGACCCATACCTGAAGCATCACAATACACCACATAGCCCTTTCCATATTCTGGAAAGATCAGAATGGGGGCACTAGTCAACCGCCGCTTCAGTTCCTCGAAGGATGCCTGACATTTTAGGGCCCAAACAAACTCCACCTCCTTCTGGGTGAGCGCAGTCATGGGTGAAGAAAGCTGAGAGAAATCTCGAACAAAACGCTTGTAGTAACCAACCAGGCTGAGGAAACTCCTGATCTCAAAAACATTCTTCACTGCTCCCATGACATATTTGCACTGATCTTCTCAGAGTCCACCGAAACCCCCTTATATGAGATCACATGCCCCAAAAACTTCACCTCCCTGATCCAGAAAGTACACATGGACAAATTTTCATAAATACGATGCTCTCGCAAGGTACCCAACACAATCTGCAAATGATGCTCATACTCCTCCTCATATCCAGAGTAAACCTAGATGTCATCCACAAATACCACGAAAAAAGAGTCGAGATACTGGTGGAACACCCTATTTTTGAGTGCCATAAAGACTATTGGAGCATTGGTCAATCCGAAGGGCATGACCAAGTACTCAAAGTGGTCATACCTGCTTTGGAGGGCTGTCTTCAGGATATCTGCATCTTTCACCTTGAGTTGGTAGTAACCCAAATTCAAGTGAATTTTAGAAAACCACTTTTCCCCCTTCAACTGATCAAACAAGTTATCTAATCAGGTAAAAGGATATTTATTCTTGATGGTTACCATGTTCGGCTTCTAGTAATCAATACACAACTAGAGGGATCCATCAGCCTTCTTCACAAACAGAATAGGAGCAGCCTAAGGAGAGACAATCAAGAGAATGAATCCTTTAGATTCTAAATCGTAAAACTCTATCTTTAATTCTCTCAGCTCGGTGGGGTCCATACGATATGAGGGAAGAGACATCAGCTATGTTCACGGCGCCAAATCGATCGAGAACTCCACGTCCCTCTCTGGAGGAAATCCTGAAAAATCATCTGGTAATACCTTCGAAAACTCATCCACTACATGAGGTAGTCCACCTTCAGGAGAACGAACATCATCCTATAGCATGAGTGACGATAACTGGAAGACAAGATTCCCCAACTCTGGGAGTGGAGGTCTTGTGTGACCCAACTGAGGATCCCAATCCCCAAGGAAAACCTGACAACTCCTATCAGGTGTCGTGAAACTAACTCGCCGCCTATAATAATCAATGTGCGCTTGAAAGTGTACCAGTAAATCCATGCCAAGTATGAAATCAAATAGATCCATATCTAAGACCAGTAGGCCCCAATCCATCTCAACCCCTGACACAGAAATCATACACGACGGGCACCTGAGACTCTGCTCCTTCTTTCCCAGTGGCATCACCAACTCCATCGCAAAAGACAAAAGCTCGGTTGAAAATTTTAGAATGTTCACATTACTGGAAGAGATGAATGAAACAGAAGCACCGATATCAAAAAGAGAAGCAACTATAGAAGATTCAATCAAGACAATACCTTGAACTATCAAAGGCCCTATATCTGATCCCACTGGTGTCTGCTCCACCGCATGAAGATGTCTACTATATACCTAAGAATGGATGCTTGCTTGTGGCTCTACCCTGAACTAGATCTTCCCAGAAGACGACCTGACCCTTCCACCATGGTCACCAAACCGAGATCCCCTCATCCTCAACAGCTCTGAATGGGATGCCACTCCCTTGGAATCCACTAAACCTATCTCACTCTGGAGTGGACGTTCCATTCTACAAAAATGTTGTAAGTGTATCATACCTTCACATTGATAATAGGTCTTAGGAGGAGGTGTACATGATAGTTCAATGTGACTTGGCCTCCCACACTAGTGACACATGAAATACCTCGCATCAGAATCCACATATGAAAACTACCTTAAAGGTTGGCCTGAGCTTCCACCTCCCTTATTCCCCTACTCCTCTCACTTCCTTTTCTTCTCAGAAGAACTAAAAATTCCCAATCATAATACTATCCTAGAGAAACCATCCCTCCCTTTTTGGTCTATCTCCACCATGCACTCTCTATCAACCACTTTAGAATAGGTTTTCAGCTTGAACAGGAAGACCTGGGAATAGATCTCTGGCCGCAAACCCCTCTTGAACTTTTGGGCCTTCATCTGCTCATTGGAGACCATTTCTAGAGCATACCAGACCAACTCAACAAAACAGTTGGTATACTCCATCATTGAAATATCCCCCTAAAAAAGTTCTATAAACTCTTGATATCGAGCATATTCCAAAACTTCAGGGCATTACTGGTCATTGAAGATAACCTTGAAGTCCTTTCAGCTCATCTACTTGTGTTTCCCATCTTGAAGCACTGATTCCCACCACCTGCGGCTGGCACCCTCGAACAGAAAATAGGAACATTTCACCCTAACCTCATTAGGTGTTTCTAGGAACTCAAACATGCCCTTGATCTTTTCGAGCCACTCCTCCACTTCCTGGGGTTCTGTGCTTCCTCAGAAAGTAGGAGGATTGTTCTTTAGGAACTCGTAGGCTTTTTCCTTTTTTGGACCAGATTCCTCTTCTCTAACTGAATAAGGGGAAGGATAAGGATCTGATCCTTGTCCTAGAGACTGAATATCCTAGACTATAGCTTCCACCAACCTCTGATCAATCCTCGAGGGAGAAATCTCTTCGGCTTCCTCCTGTGGGTACGTGTGAGCTCTCCGATGAGGCATGTTTCTAAAAAATGCAACAGTCAAAAGAGCAAAAAAATAGTACAACAGTTTTGAAAATTTTCATCAATAACATCAAATATAAATAATCCAAACACATTACAATAATAAAATAAATAACTACTTCACCCCCACTCGATGTCCATGTGTAGTCTGTAGCCCACACGTTTCACCTGGAAGTGAAGTCAAACAAACAATTTCAACGTCCCATGGTAACTCGAGGTCTGTCACAAGAGGTGCGTTCCTAGAACCATACTCACTACTAAAACTCCAAGACTCAATAGTCCTATCTCCTATCTAGACCTACTCATCCCAAAATAATAATATAACCCAAAAACATTAACCTCCTCTGATATCATTTTTGTCACAAACCGAATATGGTCTTCGTCAAAACTAGCACCAAACCCAGCCCATGGAAAGTCCCAAAGGGCGTTCCCTATCCCCACGGGCTGGCACAAGTTCCCAGGTATCATAAATATTGGTTTGGGAACGATTTACCCAAGTATGGATACATAAAACAACCAAAAACAATCAATAAACTGAATATGAAAATTCATGCCAAACAAGACTTAAATAAAATTCATAACTGAATACATGGGTCTAAACTTGACACAAGAGGTCCAAAGATACATAAAAGTATCAGAAAAACATCTCAAGTAACTCCACATGGTAAGGGTTCATCACCCATGAGCCATCTCCACAACACTGCACCATGGAAGGAAACTAACAACTCGAACCGCCACCACCCAAGGCCTTGCCTTTGCCTGTGTCAAACATGATCAAGTATACTTACACCCAAGGGGTGTAAGTAGTTTGTGAGCCTAATACCAATAGGATATAACCCAAAATAATCCATATGGTAATAATTACAAGATAAAAAGAATACAAGTTTTAATAAACAAGAAATGGTAGCAATAATTTCTAAAGAATGAAACTTTTAAAAGTAAAAAGTTTTCAAATGATGATTTCAAAGGATGAAAACATTTCAATAAAACATTTAAGCCACTGAATTTTCCATCCAAACACACCACAATACAATGATAAATATGAAAGATTCAATGAGCACTAATCTTGGGAACATCCCTAGGCACTAGTTAGTTTCGGGCCCCATGTACCTCGTATCTCGGTGTAAACTAACCACAACAATATCTATTCTCATGCACGATCCACTAGTAGGGAACATACCCATAACCTATTGGTCCCCAATCATCATCATTATAGTTTTGTTAGTGTTGTCAATGTCTAACTTTCTAAGGGACAAAACCACTCCGAATCACTAGCATTCTAGTATACGTCCGCCCACCTAGATACTCGGGTTTCCCCCTTTGTGATCAAACAATTTCTACATATTACCAAATTCAATTTTCATATAAAAACACCATTTATGGTCATACACACTCAAAAAAGTATCTACACATGCTTTTCACCATTTATATAACTCAATAAACCTTTAGAATTTCCATAAAACATTTTCAATGAATATAACCAAACTTTGCACTTAAAATCCATCTAAAATCCCACTTTGAAAACCAATTGCACACCAATATCACCCCAAACCATAATTGTCCCCTCTCATGAATTATAAAACAACCCCAAATGGTACAACATGGAATGCACATTTAAAACACCCATTTTCACACAAAAATAGAACTTAAAAATAAATTGCTTAACAAATGCCACCAAAAATAATTTTCACAGCAAGAAAAATGATGGAGGAGTAGGGTAAAAATATAAATCAAGCAAGGATAACTCATCTAGTATTGATTACACATAGAATCACCTACCAAAAGTGTCAAAAACACTAAATCCTTGTGCGAAATTTCAACTGCACCACCACCGCACCACAAGGGTGTTAAATAAAACCTAAAACCAAAAGATTAGACCAAGAAATCCAATATAAAACCCTAAGTTCAAATCCCTACTTGATGGATATTAGTAAATTCAATAAAAATGGAAGAAACCCTAAGAAAATGGGAGGAGGAAGGAAGGAAACCCACTTAGTTGAGAGATCTTGAAAACATCTCCCCAAATACACCAATAGGTGAATCTCCAAGTATCCAAAACTGATATGGAGGTTTGAATAAGGCTTGGGAGGTCAAGTGGGAACTAAAATGGGGGGGAAATAGTAAAAAATGAACGAGTTATGAAAGAAACAAATTACCTTTTCAAATCTTGATGATTTGAGGAAGCCTGAGAAATTTTTCCCTAATCCACGATGAAGATGAGCTCCAAAGAGGGAGAAACGAACATTGGGGTGATCCTAGGATCATTGGGCTCGATTGAGAGGTGGAATCACCGAAAAACATTAAAAATTAATGAGATATAAAAGAAGTGAATTATTTTTTTTAAAACAGTAAATGGGTTCACGGGTTGGTCTAAAGCCTGAATAAATTTCCCAAATACACCATGATAATGAATTCCTAAGGGGTCCAAATGGATATGGTAGTTTTAATAGGTCAGGGGAGGTCATGTGGGAAGTAGAATGGGTGAAAAATGTTAAAAAAAAGGAGTTATAAAAGAAACAAAATTTATTTTTTAAATCTGGAAATGAGCTCACTGTTTAGACCAAATCTTGAAAACGCACCCTTTCCTCCAAAAATACATGGGAAACCCCCACAAAAAAGCAATAATGGAAATTACATGAAAAATACCTTTAAAATAATTCATGTATATGATACTTTTCAAATAGATCTTCATATAGAGCCATCTGAATACTCGAGTGGGAGCTATTATTTTATGAGAACTCAACCAATTGGAGATGTTGATATCATCCACCTTTGAATTCCATTGAGCAGGATCTTAGCATGTATTTGAGCATCTAGATAGTCCTTTCAGGTTGTTCATCAGTTTGGGGGTGATAGGCCATACTAAAATTCAATTCAATACTTAAGGTATGTTGAAGACTCCTATGAAATTTAGATGTGAACCTTGGATCATGATCAGAGACGATCGAAAGTGGAACCCCATGCAGTCTCACCACTTCCTTCACATATATCTTGGAAAGTTATTCGAGTGATAAATCTTCCCAGATAACAATAAAATAGGAAGTCTTGGTGAGTTGGTCCACCACAACTCATATTACATTGTTTCCTTTGGATTTATTTGGGAGACTATTGACAAAGTCCATAGTGACATTCTCCCATTTCCACATGGGTATAGGAAATGGTTGCATCATCCCTTTATAATTTTTTCTCTATACTTTAACTTGCTGACATATCAAACATCTTGAGATATACTCTGCAATCTCCTTCTTCATGTTGTCCCGCCAGAAGTGTTCTTAGAGATCATGGTACATCTTGGTACTTCCATGATGGATAGAGAAAGGTGAGTTATGTGAATTATCCAACAGCTTCTTCTTTATCTCGGGTGATGAAGGCACACAAAGACTTATTTCGAACCAAATCACACCATCATCATCAATATGGAACTCTTGTAGATTATCTTCCATTACTGTATTCACCTTTTTTTGTAACATTGGATCATCCTTTTGTGCCTCCTTAATCTTCTCTTGGATAGATGGTTGGGAAATCATTTGGGAAAGGTACGATGTATTCACTATCATTATGATTTCCAAATCCATCCATTACATATCCATGAAAATAGGATCTTTCTCAATCCGCATCATGGATAGAGTAGTAGGTTCCTTTCTGCTAAGAGAATAAGCTACCTTGTTCGTCTTTACAGGATGACAGTACATAGAGAAATTGTAGTCTTTGATTATCTCTAAACATCTCCTTTGATGCATGTTGAGATCCTTTTGTGTGAATATATACTTTAGGATTTTTTTTTTATTGGTATATATGTCACACTTCTCACCATATAGATAGTGTTGCCAGATTTTCAAGGAAAACTCACAGCTACTAGCTCCAGATCATGTATCAGGTAGTTCTGCTCATGGATCTTCAACTTGTGTAAGGAATAGGATATCACTTTATCATTCTTCATGAGTACAAAACTCAAGCCTTTCTTTGAATCATCACTGTATATCACAAAACTTTCTTCACTTGTTGGTAATGTGAGTACAGGTGTAGTGATTAGCCTCTTCTTTAGCTCCTTGAAGCTTTCATCACATTATTCTGTCTAGACATACTTTTCTCATTTCCTTGTTAACTTGATTATATGGCTAGACAATCTTGAGAAATTTATCACAAAACATCGATATTTCCCTGCTAATCCAAGAAAACTGTGGTTTCCATGACACTAAAGGGTCTGATTCACTCCTCAATCACCTTTGTATTTGAAGGGTCCATAGAAATTCTCTCACTTGTGATCATGTGTCTAAATAATGTGACTTTTTGTATCAAGAAGTCTCACTTGTTGAACTTGGCATACAACTTCTACTTCCTTAATGTCTCCAGCACAATCCTTAGATGTTCTTCTTATTTTTCCATGCTCTAGGAGTAGATGATAATATTTTCGATAAAAACTACCAAAAATTTGTCAAGGTAATGTCTAAAGACTCTATTAATCAAATCCATGATGATTTTAGGGGCATTAGTAAGTCTGAAGGGAATCACTAGAAACTCATAGTGCATGCACCTTGTTCAGAAGGCAGTCTTCTGAATATCTTCTTTATTCACCTTTAGCTGATGATATCCAAAACGAAGATCAACCTTTGAAAAGTAATGAGATCCTCATAGTTGATTGAACAAGTCATCAATCATTGAAATAGGATACTTGTTATTTATGGTGATCTTGTTGAGTTCTCGGTAATCGATACACAGCTGCATTGATCTATCCTTTTTCTTTATAAAGAGCACGGGCATTCCCCAAAATGATATACTTGGTCATATAAACCCTTTGTCCAAATTCTCTTGCATATGATTCTTTAACTCCTCCAGTTCAATTGGGGTCATCCTATAGAGGCATTTTGAGATAGTAGTAGCTTTGGTTATGAGTTCTATTTAGAACTCTACCTCATGACCTAGAGGAAGTTTGGGTAACTCTTCGGGAAATACATCATTTTATTCCCTCGGAATGGTCATTTCCTTTAGGTTGATACCTTCCTTTGACTCAACCATTTGAGCGAGTTATTCTTCCTCACAGGGAATCAACACCCGCACCATTGGAGGATTTTCCGGAGGAGATTCATGATCTTCCTTACATTCGTAGAGGATCATGGGATGGTTTGGAATATGAAAAGATATTTCCTTTTCCCAAAAATTGTTATGTGCTCTATATAACGAGAGTCAATTTATTCCCATTATATCGTCGAATTCCACCAAGGGAAGAATCATGAGATTCGCTGGAATAATCTTCCCACATAAGCCAATAGGAGAAGAGTCCAACACTTGGGTTGTAATGATCATACCACTATGTGTTTTTACAGATATCTCTACTTCAAGGTTTCGGGGCTTTGATTCAATATTTCTAGAAAACTTGCAAGATAAAAGGGATTGAGTAGAATCATAATAAAATAAGACTTTTTCCATTCTTGAGTGAATAGGAAGTGTACCTTGTATGACTTCATTTTCTTGCTCCACTTTAGCAGTAGTGATGGAATAATCTTTCCTTTGCTCCTTTGGATTTGGTGGCTGATGACGTTGATTACCCTCGAGGACTCAAGGTTTAGTGCACTGGCTTTCATAGTTCCCTTGATCACTACAATTGAAGCATTGAACCATGGGTGGTTCTCTCCTTTTCTCCATCATAGCGGTCAGCTTTTTTATGTCTCTTCGACATTCATGATCTTGGTGGACTTCTCTCCCACACTTATAGCATTTCCATGTCCCTTTGAGACAGTTCTCATGATGCTTCTTCCCACATTTTTAACATATGGGTGGTTGGGCTTTCTTTCCACCTTTTTCATTAGATCCTCCTTGAAACTCCATATTTCATTTCTTATCACCATAGACATGGGATCATTCTCCAAAATTCATCTCCACTTTGAGAGTAGATCGAATAACTTCTTCATAACTCCCAAAGTCTCAAATTTCTAGAGATTTTCGAAGGTGTGGTTTTAAACCACTAAAGAATATTTCAATTTTGTTATCATTGTTGATAACAAAACCCAAGTCATACCTTGAAATCCTTTTGAAATTTATTTCATAGTCCATAACATATTCACCTTCCTTTTACTTCATATCTATGAATTCTCTCTCCATCTTTGTACAAAGAGTTCGATAGAAATACTTGTTAAGAAACATTATCTTAAAGTATTCTCACTTCATCTATTCAATTTTGTCCTTCTGTTTGGTGTTCTTAATCAAATCCCACCATTGATCGGCCTCTCCATCTAAATGAAAAATGGCCAAAGTCACCTTCTCCATCTCAGAATAGTGAAGTACAGAAAAGATCGTCTTCATTGAGTTGACCCAATGTTCCATGACTAGTGGATCAGAAGTTCCACTAAATGTCAGTGGTCGTTATCGCATAAAAGACTCGATAGGCAATTGCTCCCTCTTAGGTGAAGGCGGACGTTCCACATTATTCAGGTTATTGTTCATAACCTGATACAGTTGGGTAAGCATTGCCATAAAATTTTGAACTCCACTTCTCAAGGCATTGGGGATGTCGTTCAGGCAATCACTACATTGTCCCTTGCATGGGTTTTTGACATGGTTTCTCCTAGTTCCCACCATTTTCTAAAATAGAAAAGGTTTGAAAAAAACATAAGTAAACAAGTCATGAATAAATAATTTATTCCTTTTTGAAACTAACTCTAAAGTCATATCTTGTGGGATCCTTATATTTATCATTTTTCTAAAAAAAGATTATTGGGTGCTTACATATACTTAGTCTCGTACTAAGGGTTTTCTCTAATGTTCTCTAATCCTAATTCTCAAATTAACTAAACTGTGCTCTGATGCCAATTATAGCAACCCTGCTTTTCTTACATGATTATTACATCATTTTAACAACATAAAAGTATTACACAATCAGGATCCAAAGGTTTAGTGTATTGGGAAAATTAGGACCATACATACCTTTTACATAATAAAACATAAACATTTATTTAATTCCTTCTTCTCTAGCTTCTTAATGGACCTCATGTTCTCCTTGGAACAAATAATCAGTTGAGGATATACATCAAAGAAAAGGGTGAGCTAAAAGCCCAATAAGAGGATATATTAGAACATGAATCAATATAACACGGGGTTAGCATAATCACCATAATCATAACATAAGAATATGATCATAATCATGAGAGGAAACATTAGATAAAGGCATGGAATGTGGCAATGCATAAAAATGAAGCATTGTGTCTTAGTGGTGAACTACCACACATAGTTGTAAACAAAGCTCGCATCATGTTCATGGATATTTCACTTTATCTCATGAGATACATCATATTACCCAATGAATTGGAGAGCTATATAATTTTGAGTGCACCTGTCACATCATAACATTTACATTGTCATGCATGTCATATAGAACGTATATCAATCTTGGACATAAAATAGCTCATGGAAAGAAATGTGTTTAATTTCATAAAATATACATTCATGAATAAACTTTGGGGTTCCCAAAAGAAATATGGGATAACATACTTGGTATAAGAATTATCAATCTTGAGTGAAGAAGAAACAATCTCACGAGAAGTAAAAGATGTATTTTTGAAAAGAAGGGTTCTTTTGGAAAAATCTTTGCATTTTTAATGAAATTAGATTGGAAACATGTATATCCAAGAAAAGATAAGGAAATGATGAAGAAATTATATTTAAGGAACATTAAAGGAACATCCATTCTAAAAATGAAGAGAAAGAGGGAAAACCCTAAGGAAATGGAGTAGAGTTCAAAAATCCTCTTACCTTATATCGAAGTGCTTTCTTCACTTTAATATCCTGGATAATCAAATTAAATTCATTAATTAATAAATGAAGAACCTTTTATACATGCATTTGATTTATTATAGTTTTATTAAGTTCATTTATGACCTTTTATATGTGTTATGGATTTTGATTCCATCGTTCGGGAGTGTTTGTTTTCTTGGTTTTCATGATTAGTTCGCTTGTATACATATATGGAAGTTCGTATAAAATGAGGATAATTGTCCAAAATTGAGATTATATGTTATTAATCAACTACTAGAAGATTAAATTGTCTTATATATCTTTTATTTATATGGTATGAGGGTGAATCATTAGATAAATAGTTAATGAAAATCGTTTAGATTAATTTGGTGGTTTTTCGATCATCATGATCTAATTTTGTTTTATTACATAATATTTTGTACATATGTTAGTTCCAGGACATTAAAAAAATTATAACATACACTTTACAATATTTTTTAACCATTATAATGGTTTTATGACCAGCCTTGAAGGCGGTAAAGGAAAATGAAAACTTGTCGTCCTCTAAGGCAATAAATTAACATCTCACGGACGATATTTTCATTTTTATAATAAAAAGGATAGGAGAAGAGGATTAATGATGTATTATTCCACTAATATAATAACATTTCAGTATATAAACGATACCGGAGTTATCATGCAACTTGGATAAGGGTAGGTGAGGAGAGAATAAGAAAAGAAAAGAAATTGAAAGGAAATTACAAGAAAAAGAAAGAGGACATTACCTCTTGAATTCTCCTCTTTGAGAACCTCTTTAGGGAAATTGGTTTTAGACTTTTTTTGAAACCAGAGGCTCCTGGATGTGGGGGAGAGGGTTGGGAAGAGGATTGCGCAGAATATGGACAATATACAAGGATTTGGAGGTGTGAGGAGAAGAGATGGTGAGAGGTGGTATTTATAAGGGAGGAGATGAGTGTTTTCTCATTATTTTATTCATTAGTTTTTTATTTTGGCTTAAGATTGTGAATAGTTTGAGACTTATCACTAAATATATTAAAATAATGAAGGGGGTTCAAGATTTTGGGCTTACATCATCCTTACATCAACAATGACTCAAAAATTCAGGTATTTAGCTTTTATTGTAAATTATCGTATTTTACTATTCACTAAAAATTCAAGTATTTTATGAAAATCTCAAAAATTCACCCTAACAATTTTTTGATGTGTATGATTCAAAAATGAATTCCATTTTATGAAAATAATTTTATAAATATAAGAAATTTAATTTTTAAATAAAATCATCATTTCTTGGAAAAATACCGATTTTAAAATTATATCTAATTTTATGACTCTTTGAAAAATTAATTAATCTCTCATAAAATTATCTTATAATCATAAGAAAAAAATGTTAATTTATGAATCTATTTTATGAAAAAAAAATCTTTTAAATAATTATATTATTTATAAAATTATAAATAAGCATTTATGTTTTATAAAAATATCAACACTTAATTAACAATTTTTAAAATATTTATTTACTTATACTATGATATAATTATATCATATTATCATTTATAAGATGTCTAAATTTTATTTATACTTTCATAGGTGATGTTATAATTCTATTGGCTGAGTTACTATTCCTAATGGTCATGTTACTATTCCAAAGGTCAAGTTATTATTCTATTGGTATATGTTTATTAATTTCTATGAATATCACTTATTTCATTCTTCATTTATGAGAATAAAGTTTTTATTAGGCTCTCTATTCTATGTATGTGTTTTATGCCACATAACATAATTATAAGAAGGGAAAGAATTTCATTGATAAAAGTTTGGGTCAGTACAAGTATCGTCCCCATAGATAGTGGATTTGTGCCCTGAATAGGGGAGTACCATCTCCATCTGAACAATGAGTATGGAGGACCCGCACCCTGGTGCGACAGAGGAGTATCGTCTCCATGGATAGAGGACCTGCGCCCTAGTTCAGCAAGGGAGTACCGCCTCTATCTGAACTCTTCGATGATCCTGTCTGATCACTGACATCGTTAAGCATCGCCTAAGGAAGCATCCCTCTTTGAACATCTCATATTATATCTCATTTTCCACAACAAAGGCTACCATCGCGTTCTACATGAAAAAACACTCAAGATATACTATTCACGAGCCAAAATCTGAGTCAAAATGAATGAGATACAAGAGGTAGAAGTTCTCCAAAAGGGGGGCATACGATGTGTATGGGGTCCACACAGCGTATGGTCCTGCTCCGATGTCTGTTCGTGTTCTACTCTGGACAAGGCTCGGTGGCCATGTCACCGTACACGATATGTACGATGCCCACACGATGTGTCCCGACCACCCGGGGCCTGCCCATGTGCTCCCGGTCATGCCCATGTTGGTCAGGTCATGTCGTGTACATGGTCGTGTACCTAGTCGTGCCCGAGTACCGGCACATGCCCGTGTACCCCCAGAGTACACGGCGTGTCCTGCACAATGTCATGGTCGTGTGCAGCTGGCACATGGCTCAACTACCCGGGGAGGGTCACACGGCGTGTGACCCATGTCTTTTTTTCTGAAACCTTAGTCACTGCAGTTGGGAGACTACACGGCATGTGTTCATCCCAATATACGCCATGTAGTCAGGATTTTCACAGAATCCAAGGAAAGATTCACGTACATTCTATATATGTGGTCGTCGCTGCAATTCTCGTCGTTTGACCACCCGAAACCGGTGGGGTTTGCCTCTGACCGTCGATTTCGGCCCTCCGATGGCCGGAAATCGAATTTCGATCATCCGCGGTGGTCAGTCAGTCGCGCCTCCCGTCGCCCATTGGTCGTGTCGGATCCCAAATCTACAGAAATCGTCACCTGCATCCCGCAATGAATCTCAATTCGTCCGCAAATCGCTATCCCAATCATCGTTCGCATAACTGCCATGAATCTGGGGGTTTGATCGCGCTCGAACTCACCCTAGCAAAGTCGAATCGTGACCCCGTAAGCCAACGACGAAGAACACGAAGAATAGTGAGGGAAAAACACCATAACAAGGGTGATAACACATCATTGGTCAAACGTTCTCAGCCATCGATTACAAAACAGAGAATCCATGGTGAGATCATGACATAAACGAATTAATTGAATAAAAAAAATTCATCTGACAACGGGCTCATGTGAAGGGTGAGAATACGCATAATCAAAAACAGATAATCAAATATTCATGCTCAAAGGTTTAATCAATGGCAGAAAAACAACAATTGATGAACCCTACCTCGATTATGGATCGATCATTGATGAAGAAGGCATTTTTCAGCGATGAAGATGATCTGTTGTGTCCGTTGTTTGTCAATCCACCTCAATTTGATCGTCATTCGTCGTTCGATGTCGATCCGTCAATAAAGAATGCTCTCTTATTCCTCTCAGATCTAGGAAGGGTTATGTGGCTAACCCTTGGCAAATTGTCATAAGAGGGTATTTATAGAGGATTTAATTAGGTCATTTAATAAAAGAAATAAATTATTTATTTATTTATTTTAATTAAACGCGTCTGTCAACGGCTGCCTCAACCGGAAGCCCGACGCCAACCAACCTTAGATCGTGCCTAGGGTAAACTCCATGCTCCAGATTCAACCGTGGTCTCAGATTTTTTATTTGAGACTCCATTCAGGAGATGTTCTATTATTTCTGAAAAACTATGCACGCATGATATAAATATATTTAATATTTAAAAAATAATAATTTCGGGCTCACCGGCCCCCAGAATCTTGCATCGTCTCATAGTCTGATTCTAAAAGTATTTCTTAATATATTTCAAAGTCTTACAATGCAAAAACAAAGTTTCTACACTTTGTGATCATCAAAAAATGGAGAGAATGTTGTACCTCGCTCTATTGAGTGCTTTTAATGATCACAAACACCCAATTATGTGTCTAACCATTTCATTCCATGAATTTCAGTGTTTTTATTTTAGACATCATTCGAAGAGGTTGCTAGACCAAACAAAGAGATCAAGAGGTATGAGAAGACCTCATTTGAAGTTCCAAGAAGACTAAAACCAGCAGCTAACCGGTAGGATGGCACCGACGAATTGGTGGGTGCTGGACAGAACAACAATTCTGTCTATAGATGCCAGCAGCTGGTCAATGGACAACACCGACGAGCCGGTGAGGTATAGACAGAACATCTATATATACATATATATTTGTTGGAGTGGGTCCCGCTCGCCTACTTTCAACTCCTAACGACTCTTTTCGACCTCCAACGCCTCCAGAATGATCATAAAGTCATTGGAGGCTCTAATACACCCCCAAGGGTGCTTGAATGGCACTAGTTACCTTGAAGGATCATTCTAAAGCCAAATTGTGTCACTTTGCTCTCATTCTTGTGCTCTATTTCATTTGTCTCTCTTACATTTGTCTCTCTTCCTCCCTCGAGTTTCTTTTTGTATTCTTGTTCTTTTTTTCTTTTATTGGATGTTCACTACCATTAAGTGTGAGGGGGATAGGTGCTTACTACCTTGAAAAAAAGGAGTTTGGGGTTTCTAACAACAACCACTAAAAGACTAACCGTGTAATTGGGTTTCTTGGCACAACCACTATAAAACAAGGATCTTACACTTTGTAAATGAGTTTCATACTACAACTGCTAAGGGAGATTGAATTTCTTGCTACAACCATTAAAAATCAAGGGTTTAAACCAAAACCTTTCAAGGATCTTGAAGGGAGGAGGCTTATGGATCCCTTTTTGAATTATTGTCGAACTCATTTATCAAACTCTCGTGTCTTGTCTTTTAAATTTTATAGTGTTGATTGTTTTAATTCATCTATTCTAAGTTTTAATTTCTAAAAGGTTTTAAAAGGCAACCCCCCACGCCCACCCGCTTACCATCTCAACTTCGACCAAAAATTGATATCATAGGATACCTTGATTTAAAAAATTGGTATCAAAACCTTTAACCAGTTTCAAGAAACAATCATTTAAAGATGGCATCTACCTCAAATATCCAAGGTGCTCCTAAGGGACACAATATGGATAGAGCTCCATACATTCATGGCAAAGCCATAAATATCAAAAACAGGAATAAATAAACTCAACCTTGATGCATCTTTCCATTCCATTTATTTTCTTCAACATGAGATTAAAGGCATCAACATGGAGAAAAATTCCAAAAAAAATGAAATTGAATGAAGAAATAAAAATAATCACCACCACCGGCTAATTCCCTGTAAATAATTCAACCGATCATGTTTATTTATTCAAGACAGCCTCAAAACAGATTCAAACAAAAGAAGAATTTAAGAATGAAATAGAAAAGGAAGAAGTAGAACAAACAACATGAAAAAGTTATCTTTTACAAAAGGGGTATGCAGAATTTAAAAGGAATTTAGAGGAATTGGTTACCACAAGTGGTGGGTAGGATTAGGTCCATGTGGTAGCATGTGGTTCTCTTCTTACAACGACCAAAGAGTCTTTGTAACAGCTTCAAAACCAATTCTCCCACCTACCTCCATCTTCAGTAAGGGTTGACAACTGTCCTGGTCTTCAGTTTTCGATATTAGGCCTCATGTTGCGGGGTCTTGGGCTTGGGAGAAGTGGAGGCAATTCTTGGGATGGAGGGGGGTGTGGTTAGGTTTTCCTATGTTGGGCTTTGGATTGGTGTGATGAAAGTGGGCTCGGAGTGGTGGTTTTGTGAGGGGCTAGTTTGGATTTGTTGGGAAGAAGGCAAAGAGGCTGGTTGGTGTGCATTTGTTGGGATGAGACCGTCTTGGCCTCCTTGACATGCCGTCAAACGCGTCGCGTTGAACCACTATGAACTCAAGCACCAGCGACTTGAGGGAATCCTCTTCCTCAATCAGCTGCAGCGAATAACCTTCCTCTCAATCTGAGACAGCAGCAGTGTAAAGCCATCTCCAATCAATCCTCTGATCTACCATCTGCAGGCGCACCCGAATCCCTCCATGAACCACGGATAGACCTTCATTCTACAGATTTACTCTATCATGCCGGAGTAGCAGCAAGATGAACCAATCCCAAGCCTTGAAATCTATCTTGAGCTCCAACCTGATCGAAAGAGCCTCCATGCCCTATCTCCCAAGGTGATGTCCACTTTTGAACAACAGGGGGACCTGGTTCTTTGGGCAGCGACATGTGCGGATGGTATCGAACAGGTCAGATCCTTCCTTATGGGCTTTATGTAGTGGTGGTCTAAAGCTATTTGGGCCAACCAAAAAACTCAAAGTCACCCATGAGGAAATTCCTACAATTTGTCAAAAAAAATCAACACGTTTTGATGCAGCAACACATTCAATATTATAATTGATTTAACAGTTTAGTTCAAAATGACAACACTACCATGAAGCTAAAATATTTTTAGGAGGCTGCGGATGGAAATTAAAATTCACTTTTAAAAAATAGACATACAATAAAAAACAATATATCCAAATAATTAAAACCCATGCATTTTCAGACATTCAAAATATACTTCCATGATTTAAACAAATGCATTTCCCAAAACAGATAGGCACGTGTATTTTTTACAACTTAAATAAAAAATATATTTCAATTCAAAATTCAAATTTCATGTGCATTTCCAGATCAATAAAAATAAATTTACATAAGAAATTCCAAAAAATGTATTCACTACCGCTCATTCAGAATTCAATGGCATTTTCTAATAAAATCCATCAAAATAAATCAATCTTTAACTATTCATACAAAAAATGCTAAAAAGCATGAAATATGTGCCTTGTCTAAAATTTTAACAGGAAAAGGGGGATATATTTAATGAAATTCAGAATAGCTTTTAATCCATATCGCATATCATCACTCCCCAATGCCAAAATTTTACTCAAAACTTACATTAAATCCATGTTATACTCCAAGACATTTGTGGTAGTGACCTATCAAAAAGAGTTTTCATCATGCTTTTTTAAGTTTCATCCCCCTTTTGTTTAGTTTCTCAAAAAATTACTCTAGATAATTGATCCACCTAGAGAGAATCTCACATACTTTCCCGGAATTATTTCCCTCATCACTCAAAGTCAGTTTTTGCAAGGCTATTCTCAATCTCAAGCTCACACATGAATTTTCATAGGCTTGCAGATTTTTTTGTTTCTATACTAAAGAATCAAGTATCTAGGTCAATCATAAGTTCTTGACAAGGTTGTTCTTTGGGTGATTGTGGGTGGTTCAAATGTGAAAAACAGGCTGGAAAAGGAGGTTGGACTCATAAAGCAAAATGCATGATTAAAAGTGCCACCCAATAATTTTACCACACTCCTTCCCTAACAAAATTTAGAGCCATCACCACAGTTCCCATTTTTTAATAGAGGCTCACATAACAATGATACATCAATGAATGAAACTTCCTCCTTATCCATTTTCATTTTATTTTTCTTTATATATATATATATATATATATTCATAGAAAAGAGGGAATTTGAAATTCCAAGTGCAGTGACCCCTGCTATATACTTGAGGAGAAACCCTCACATTTTTCTAAATTCTTGCTATAGTCCTGACACGTCCACTCACATGAGAAAGGTAGTGCTAATCAAAAGGAATTTTAATGGTGAGTTTTGGAGTTGTGGGTTGGTAGTTTGATATTTAATAACAAAGGAATGAAAGAGGATGACTAAAATGTAAACGATTCGAGCACACTGAATATATACTCCTCCAATAGCCCTCAAGATATCACCACATATCACTCAATGTATTTTTCATATGGTAGCCCACACACTACACATTAGCAACAGAAAATAATGTCACCCTCCAGCCTTTCTTCCATCTTTTCAAATTTTGTTCAATGTTTTCATTGATGTGTTGTTTTTTTAGACTTTGAGGGATCAAGAAGTTTAGAAGGTGGTGTAGACCACACTGCCCAAGAAAAAATGCACCAAGGCCTTTCTTCCTATCAATGCATTACTTCCAAAGAAACCATGAAAAGTGATATCGCTCCCCCACGATATACAGTTTATTTTACTCAAGAGATGAGGAGGGATTGGATTTTGGTATGTAATGTGGCTATTATCAAGGCCATTCATGGTCTCTAAGGCTTCAATTGGAGAAAATATACAAGGTGACCGAATGGTTAAATAAATTGGGCTTTGAAGAAAAAGAATGCTTTTATCATGTCCACACCCCTTTACTCTTGTTTTGGCTAAGAACGATAGCCAATCTACTAAATATACTAATCTTAGGTTTTTCTTCCACCCACATGTCAATCATATAATCCTCCACATCATATTTTTCATACATGTCAACCCTCTATGCCTCCACGTCCGTCCTCCACTCCCTTTCTCTAACGTTCTCTTCTTCCCGCTCCCGCTCACGCTCGGCCTGCCCATCGCGATTTTCCTCTCCCCCATTACTGTTTTCCGCTGCTCCTCCCTTCTTCCTTTCGCGCTGCCCATCGCCTTCATCTTCTTCAGTTTCCCCAATCTAGGGTTTCTTCTATTTCTCCGTTCTCCGGCTTCACCGCCTTCACCTTCTTCCCCCGCTCGCGATTTCCCTCCCCTCGTCTAGGGTTTCCTCTCACGATTTTCATTCTCTCATTCCATTTTCATTTCATCTTTAATATGCCTCCTGCAACCCGTTCGAATCAATACCCGTCTCCCGTGGTCGTCTTCCCGTTCGTCGTCTCTCCGTTGCCAACTGTTCCCGCACCCGTTTCACCTTCGCCGCGATTCCTACGAATATTTCTCCTGTTTCCCCTTCGACGCCCCTCTTATGGTTCATGTTGGTATTACCCCTCTGACACTGCAACTAGGGTTGTCGCTCGTGTTTCCCGTCCCATCGCCAGTACCCACAAAACACCGAAGGAATCTTCCTCACTAATTTTTTCTTCATGTACTACGGTTCATCATCCCGATTCCCCTCAGCTCCTCGTACGTTTCCCGCACCTACCACTCCTTCGGAGAATTTCAATTAGAAACCCTCCAAATTCACTTCATCTCATTCCCTAATTCCCTCAAGATCGTGATTTCTATCCGCATCTATAGCTCTCGACTATTTCTACTCAATCAAATTTCGACCGATGTGCTGCTCACCCCGCAAAGGTATGTTCTCCTAATATCATTGAAATAATCTCCACTTCAATTTGCATTATTTCAATTCACATAAAACTTTTTCATATGTTATTACAGTAAATCTGTTTTCCATAAAAAATGTACAGATTTTAGGATCACTGAATCTTGATAAAGCCATTAATTATTTTTATCATTTAAATTCTCCTATGATGAAATACCAACAGCCTCCAAAACTATATAGATTTTAGGCTCACTGTTGTTTCTTTATTTAACGATTCTACCAAATTCGATGTTATTCATGATTTGTACATTGTTTGTACATTGAATGATCAGTGTAATGGTGCACAATGTTCTTACATGTCTTCTTTAATTTAGTTATCTTTATCATCGTCTCCGGTTTTTGAATGAAATGGTAACACATATTCAAGGTAATTCTCCTGATATCTTTTTCTATTAATTCAAATTTAAAATTTTGTCACTTATTCTACTTACTCAGGTATGTGACATGCAATCATTATGTTTTTAAGGAGGTGCGACATCAACAATGATTAAATATTGTGGCTAAAGGATTCAATGTATTCTTGAAGGTGTGGTTGAATCCTAATAGAAGGTTTGATTGGCGAGCATTCGTTATGTTTTTTAATTTCCTTGACTGATTACTTTTAGAAGGATATGGATGCTCATGTTTTCAAGATGTCATTTTGTTTTTGAAACCCGTTTAGATAGGGTTGTTCATGTTTTGAATCATTTTTGAAATGTATTGTGAACTTCATCTCTTTTCATCCACCATTGTATGATGAAATTTATCCATATCTAATGTAATTGTTTACATGATATTATCCATTATTGATGTTTTCGGAAGCAATTCAATAGTTTTATCTATGTTTTCAAATCTGCTAATTGATTGTGTTCTTTGAGTTGCAAAATAACAAATGGTGATATGTGATTCTTAATTTCCTGTCTCCTTGTCCTATTATTTATATTTTGGATTCCATGAAGCATGAGAGAGATACTTGAAAGTCATGATTTATGATCAAGGAACTTGGAATAACTTGAACAACCCACTCTTGAGTAGCATGTAAGTAGGTTGGTGTACTCATCCATTTCTTTTAGAGTCATATCACTCTACAAGACTATACATTAATTCAATAGGTTTAGTGGAAATCATATCTATCAACCATTATTATATCTCTAAATCTAACTATGGTCTGACTAGATTTTCCCATGATGATGCCCAGAAAGAAGATACACAAGAAAAATAACGGGAATGATCTTTTAGACTTGATCGTTGCCACTTGAAGTAGCTAGAGAAGTATCTCGATAGCAGACTGAGCAATGTGATTGAGAATAAGGTCGACACTTCAACCGCTACCTATCCATTGCCATTTCCTTATTCATTTTATTTTTCAACTTCTATATATATTGTCTACCCTAGCAAATTCTATTTATAAAACTCTAATGTTCTTCAAATAGTTCGAAATACTAATCATGATAGCATGTTATATTCCTGAACACATACCACATCCAAGATTCTTTTCACTCTGGTAGTTCTTAAAATGAATTGTAACATTGTGATGTCATTTTCTATTTGTGTTGATCAAAATTTCAACATGACATGGTATTTCTACTTAATCATTAAAGTCAATTTTTTTCTGGAAAGAATCCTGGAGTGGGTGGTACATTAATAATTTTTCAGGTTCATGAGCTGAGGAAATTTTCATAAATTTGTATTTCCTTAGTTATTTTAATTCATATCTCATTCCATTACCTCATCTCTCTTCCTGTTGAAAGGTACACTGAATTTGGAGGGGCTCTACCTTTCCAGCCTAACGACAACTGTGCTGCCCAGAATTGATCAAATAAAAAGATTAGGGAGCTGGGAGATAATATGATGACAACTCAAGCAAATACTCAAGTTCTGCATAGGGGAGCTTCTAAGGTTGGCCATTCACCGAATCCTTGAGGTTTTTTCTTTTATAATTTCTTTCTTAATTCATCTTAAATTATTTCCATATGGATTCAAAACAATTTATCTAATACATCTTTTGTGTATGTATAGGGAAGAGTCAGTGTGGCTTATATTATAGTGTTAACTGGTTCCAAAATAATATCTGCAAAACCAAATGGTAACACCACCACCAAATCTTGCTTACATGACAAATGAATACTTATTACCTTTAATGACATTTCTTTTGTTTGTTATTTGAGCAAAAAATGCACTGATTTTTCAGGTCATTTGAAATATTGTGATAGTTCATTTCATCTTGTCATTGCCCCGAAGCATGACGTTCATGATCAAAAACTGAGCTTTAAAGGATAGAAAATCAGTTTTGAAATATATGCAGCATGGAAGAGTAAATCAGTTTTGAAATATATATGCTCTATTTTTAAATATATGCTGCATGGAAAAGTAAATCAGTTTTGAAATTTATGTTTCATGTCTCTAAATATGCGCCATATGCATTTTATTTGAATGCATGGAAAATAGATATGGTCGTCATTTTTTGATATCATGATTGTTGGACCCCATTTCATTTAATTGGGTATTTCTGAGTCCCACATCGGACTTACCCTCTCTGTATTTAGTTTTACTCATCTATAAAAGAACATCCTCACCTCACATTGAGGTAAGGGGAATTCACCATTCACATGGTATCAGAGGGATCTTAATCCCGACCCTCCCTCCCAGCGGCTTCCCGGTTCTGTCCGGCCCCGCCTCTCTTCCCCCCCTCTGGCTCTGCCCTAATCTCCCGGCGGCCCTCCCTCCCGGCGACCCTCCCTCCCGACGGCTCTCCCTCCCGGCGCAGCTCCCCTCGCTCCGCGGTGCCCTCGCCAGCGCCTCGCCCAGGCGCTCTCGCCCTCGCACAGCGGCGTCGCGCCCTCGGCCTCGCCCCGGCGCCCCGCCCTCGGCCTCGCCCTGGCGCCCGCGCCCTAGCCCCGGCGGCTCCCGGCTCCCTGACGGCCCTCCTACCTGGCGCGACGCCCTCCCGCGGCTCCCGGCTCCCCGGCGTTCCGGTTCCCCGTCGTCCCGCGCCTCCTACGCCTCCCGGCCACCCTCGCCTGGTGCGCTCCCAGCAACCCTTGCCCGGCGCCTCCCGCAGCTCCAGCGCCTCCCGCACCTCCCGCTGCCCCGCGCCTCCCGAGCGCCCCCGCTGCTCTCGACCTGCGGCCCCCCCTTTCCGCCGCCTTCACCCTAGCAGGCGCCCTCGGCCTCTGTCCCGACGGACCCTCCCAGCAGAGCGCCCTTGTCCCGGCAACACGCCCTCGTCCCGGCAGAGCGCCCTCGTCCCGGCGGCCCTTCCAGCACGCGCACGTCCTGCGCACGATCATCCCGTCGGACCGCTGCATCAACTACCCGACGCTTCCATGGCGGACTCCTCGGGACGTGGTCGTGCTTCAAGTCGTCCACGTCCCTTCTGTCACCATTGTGGCAAGTTTGGCCACCTGATCGCCCGATGTTGGGTCCTGCATGGACGCCCATCTCAGCACCCGCGGCAGGGACAGCCCGCGGTCCGGGACGCGTCCTCGACTGTCGCCTCTCTTTTCCCGTCTCTGGCCCTTTCTATGGCCGACCTCAGGCGGCCTCATGATCCGCCGGCCTTTGTCCGACCCGCTCCCTCCTCGGCTTCTCTGGCCCGTACTGTTTGCCCCACTGCCTTGGTCAGCCATTGCTCCCCTGCATGGCTGCTGGACTCAGGTGCCTCCGATCACCTCACCGGTGATGCTGGTATGCTGACGTCTTACTGCACTTATGCCGGTTCTTCAGCCATCACCGTCGCTGATGGCTCCACTATCCCCATAGCGGGCTTCGGCGCATGCTCCCTGACTCCATTGATACACCTACCCCTTTGTGGCACATGTGCCCCGCAGTCCCTTTAATCTGTTTTCCATCAGTAAACTGACTAAGGATTATAACTGTGCGGCCATATTTACATCTTCTGGTGTTGTGTTTCAGGAGCAGACTACGAACCGGGAACTTGGTCGAGGCCGGCTTCGAGACGGGGTCTACATGTTCGAGGGACCAGCACCCATTGCTTGCACGTCTACCTCTTCTCGGGCACTAGATCTTCATTCCCGATTGGGACACCCGCCTGCATCCACCATTCATCAGATGTTTCCGGACTTCCATCGGACTCCTACTTTTCATTGTGAGTCCTGTTCTTTTGCGAAACATCATCGCTCTTCCTACATTCCTCGCACGGATACACGGGTCTCACATCCCTTTGATCTGGTTCATTCAGATGTTTGGGGCTCGTGTACCATTCCGAATCACTTGGGATATAAATACTATATCTCTTTCATTGATGACTATTCGCGCATGACATGGTTTTACCTTCTTCGAGAACGCTCCGAAGTGTTTTCCACCTTCCAAACCTTTTTCAATGAAATTAAGAACCGTTTTTCTATCTCTGTCAAATGTCTCCGCTCGGATAATGGGCGCGAGTATCTCTCCACTTCCTTTCGGCAGTTTCTCCAGACAAATGGTATCCTTCATCAGACCTCCTGTCCTGATACACCCCAGCAGAACGGCGTGGCCGAGCGGAAACACAGACATATTCTGGAGAATGCTCGTGCCCTCATCTTCCACCGACAGGTGCCTCTGCTTTTTTGGGGAGATGCCATTCTCACTGCTACATACCTCATCAATCGTCTTCCTTCTTCTATCCTTAAGGGAGAGACTCCCTTTCGGGCTCTTTTCCCCACTCTCCCTCTTCATTCCCTCCCTCTTCGAGTGTTTGGCTGCTTGTGTTATGTTCGTGACACTCACCCTGGCCGCACCAAACTCTCTCCCAAATCTCTCCGCTGCATATTCCTTGGTTATTCCCGCACTCAGCGCGGATACCGCTGCTTCTCCCCGGACCTTCGCCGGTATGTCATCTCCGCGGATGTCTCCTTTGTTGAGGATTCTCCATTCTCCTTTCCCTCTCCTCCTCCTGACTCTGCTATTGATAATTGTCTTCCCCTCATCATCCTTCCTCCACCGGCGTTAACCCCTGTTGACACCCATTTTGGTCAGGTCTACTCCCGTCGTCCTTCGACTGTATCCCCCGTTCCGGCCCGTGACACTGATGCTCCCGCTTCGTCCGCTGCTCCTGCTCCGCCACCCGAGGACTTGCCCATTGCCCTCCGGAAAGGTACTCGCTCCTGCCAGAGTACTCCTCTATTTGTCTCTTCATACAGGGGTCTGTCCGCTCTGGAGACAGTTTCTATACCTCGCACGGTTGGTGAAGCCAAATCTCACCCCGGGTGGTTAGCTGCAATGCGGGATGAATTGCAGGCTCTGGAGGAAAACCATACTTGGGATCTTGTCCCCCTTCCAGCAGGCAAACAGGCAGTGGGCAGCAAATGGATTTATACGATCCGTCTCAATCCCGACGGCTCTCTTTGTCGCCTCAAAGCCCGGCTGGTGGCGAAGGGGTTTGCTCAGACATATGGCATCGACTACTTTGAGACCTACTCTCCGGTCGCCAAGATGGCCTCTGTCCGCCTGTTCATCTCTCTGGCTACTCATCATCACTGGCCACTTCATCAGCTAGATGTCAAGAATGTCTTTCTCCATGGCGTTCTTGAGGAAGAAGTCTACCTGAAGCAGCCCCCTGGTTTTTCTGCCTCCGGTGCCGACTCCCATGTCTGTCGCCTCCGTCGGTCCCTCTATGGCCTCAAGCAGTCTCCTCGAGCTTGGTTTGGCCGCTTCAGCACTGTCGTCACGGCCTTTGGCCTTTCCCGGAGTCTGAAGGACCACACCGTCTTCTTCCGTACGACACCGCACGGCTGTATCTTGCTCGTGGTATATGTTGATGATATCATCATCACAGGAAGCGACTCCAGAGGGATCGCCAGCCTCAAGGCGCACCTTCACCAAAACTTTCATACCAAAGATCTTGGTCCCCTGACTTACTTTCTTGGCATCGAGGTCTCCCGTTCTGAGGACTCGATCTCTCTCTGCCAGCGTAGGTATGCTCTTGATATCTTGCAGGATGCCGGTCTGAGCACCGCCACTGCCGTGGACACCCCACTTGAGCCTGGCGAACGTACCCTCCATTCCGACTCGGAACCATTTCCTCATCCCGAGCGCTATCGATGTCTGGTGGGTAAGCTGAACTACCTCACCATGACGCAACCCGACATTGCCTGTGCCGTTGGCAAAGTCATCCAGTTCATGGAGCATCCAACTCAATCTCAGTGGGATGTTGTCCTTCGCATTGCCAAATATATCAAGCGAGACCCTGCAAGTGGGCTTCAGTATTCCCGTCATGCTCACTTGGATGTTGAGGCCTTCTGTGATGCCGACTATGCAGGTTGTCTTGCGACCCGCAAGTCTACTTCGGGGTTCGCCGTGTTCTTCGCCGGTAACCTCATCTCTTGGCGCAGCAAGAAGCAGACTGTCGTCTCCAGATCGAGTGCCGAGGTTGAATACCGCGCCATGGCCACTGTCACCACTGAGGTCCTTTGGCTTCGTCATCTCCTACATGAGCTCGGCTTCCCGACACACACCCCTGCTCATATCTGGTGTGACAATCAAGCCGCCACGAAGATTGCCTCGAATCCCGTCTTTCATGAACGGACTAAGCATATCGAGGTGGACTGCCACTTCCTCCGCCACCATCTGGAGCAGCACCATATCAGCTTTGGCCATGTACCGACGGCAGATCAGTTTGTCGATCTCTTCACCAAGGGTCTCCCAGGGGCTCACCTTGACTCTCTCACTTCTAGGCTGGGGATTCACAGCCTCCATAGCCCAGCTTGAGGGGGAGTATGAGTTTGTCTTGTCGTCTTTTCTTTGTGGGACTCACTCCAATCTGGGCATGTCCAGCTTGAGGGAGAGTGTTGGACCCCATTTCATTTAATTGGGTATTTCTGAGTCCCACATCGGACTTACCCTCTCTGTATTTAGTTTTACTCATCTATAAAAGAACATCCTCACCTCACATTGAGGTAAGGGGAATTCACCATTCACAATGATCTTATGTTTTCCATTCTATGTTCATTTTTTTTAATATCTTAGCTGTATGTTTTGTTTGGAATTAGATAAAAAAAATTCATTATTGTTACAAATTGATTCAAATATCTAATTAATCATTTGTATTGTGTATTGTGAAATGAATTGTTTTTATTGAGTGAAATTGATTTGATTTATTTTTTGTGTTTATTGTTGTTTTTTATTAAATGGGATGTTTAATGTTTATATCAATATTCACCTTTTAGAAGCATGATTACTCAATAGATAGGGTTGGAGAAATTCTTAGCCTTTAACCAAGTGAATGTGTTGATTGGTAAAATCAATGGAAGGGCATTTAAAGTTTGTACCATAGGTCGATGTGGGTGTTGTTTGTTCTAATGCAAGCACATTGGCGTGCAACCCACAAGCAAGCAGGAACATCCATTCTCAGTAATGGGCATCTATGTGCACTTCACTTCTCAGTTGTTGGTTTTGATCAGAGTGAACTTAACATATTATTTTGTTGCCATGTAATTTTCCAAACATAAAATATAAATTTAATCATAGTTTTATGGTCGCAATTCTAATATCTTTTTTATGAGAAGAATTCTATAGTACTCAATTGTTGTTCTTGATATCATTGTATCACCTTATTTCTTCCACTAACCATTTACAGTTTAATGAAGATAGGGTGCAATAGGTGATGAAATTATTGAAGCTCTAATTTCTAATAGTTCAACTTTTCAAAACAAAACATTTTTATCCCAAGCAAGCTTTGATTTGTGGTTCTTGCATGTACTATTTTTGCAGGATACATGTGTGCTTTCATGCACATAAACAAAACATTTAATATTATTTTTTATCTTATATGTATCAGGTTTATACATATTAATGTTTGTATATTATTTGTGTAACTTATATGTATTCACAATTGAAATATTCAGGTTCATATTTAATTCAAAATTGAAATATGTAGGTTCAGAATTGAAATATGCAGGTTCATTTTTATTTCATAATTGAAATCTGCAGGTTTATAATAATTTATGGTTTATACATATTAATGTTTGAATATTATTTGTGTAACTTATCTGTGGTTTGCAGCTTTCCTTTCTCTAATTCTTTAATGCACTATCTTGATGTGGTTTTGAAACTTTAGATAGACTACAAACACAAAAGATAAAACCAATTAAGTGGAATGTTGATTTAGGTTTTACTGCATTTTTTTTAATTTCAGTACGTGGAAGCAGATTTGTGAATGTTTTTGATACATTTCAAAACTTCTTTTGGGATTAAAATTTTAAATTGTGAATGTTTTAGATGCTCAGAAATTTTTGTACATAATTATTGTTTGATGCTCTTAATTATTTGTACATATTTATGGTTATAAACCTGTGACTTCTCTTTAATTTTAGGTGGACACCTCTTATACATGCCTTCCTATCAATGATCTTTCCCATGTTCACCTCTCAGGTGTTGACCTCCTCCACATCACCTCTCAGCAGTTGATATTATTATTCCATACAACTCTTTATTATGTTCATGTAGTATCATCATACCTTTCTTCAGCACTTGTCTTATAGTACTAACGAATCCCATACATTTCTTATTTATATTGTTTTTTTATCACTAAATAGACATCCTTTCATCGTACAGGTGATGAGAATACTAAGGTCAGTTTTCCTACAGTTTCATTTCACTTAATTTAACTATGTTTCATATGTGTTTTTTCACTTAATTTAACTATGTTTCATATGTGTTTTTTAGTGCTGACAATATTAAATATTCCAAACACTACTACTATTAATGATACAGTTATTGGTTCTTTTATTCTCTTCTTTGATGCATGCAATTCAACTGTATATTATTCTCTAAATTGTCTTTCCATTGTTGAGCTGAATTTATTTTCTATCACATTCATTTTTCATGTTGGATTTTATACTTTCTATCATCTACTCGCTTGGTTCGAACAATTAATTACATTTCATGGGCTGAACAATGAAGATCACCCATCAAACCCAAGCTGTGATGATTGCATTCATATAGTAAGGAAATTTTTGAATTTTTGAAAATGCATGCACTTATGTTTCTTTGCATATTCTACATGTACTTATTATTTATATGTCTTCAAAGTAGAATTGAATGGTGATGTTGATTATCACGCTACAACAATATTCAATTTGTCTTTAAATATATTTTTTAATTCAATTTCATGTTCTAAGGTCTTCTGAAGTGGTTGAAAGCTCTATGTTGAAGGTTCTTGGCATGGGTGAATGTCTACAATTAGTCAGAACAAATCTGGAATCCCGTCTGCTTCCCCATTACATGTCTCTATTCAGGCGAGCTTTAAAACCAACAACACAACACTCTTGAGCTGCTTCGAAGGCTCAGTTCAGGTTTTCATGCATGCTGAATGTTCAGTTTCATTTTTATATTTATTATCATGAATTGAAAATTAAAATGAATTGGGTTTTCTTCATTTCAACTAATATAAATAGGAAAATGAATGATCAATATTCATCTATGCCTTTTAATTATGACTACAATTACCTTTAGGCTTTCATATTTCAGTAATAGAGGGATTAGCGGTATTCACATTCCATGGTTTACACTGCAGTCTGGACTCAGGCATTCATAAAGGAAACTATTTAATATTTTCCAATTATTTATAATGATACAATATCATTTTCATGCTTCATTCTTTCATATTATTTTCATGATTATGAACTCTATTTTTTCATTGAATGTATTCTAATAAAGAAATAAACAGGGTCGTTATCTTTGTTAACCAATTGAAGAAACTATCTGTAAAAATTTGATATGTTTTGACTTTTCAATTTAATATGTTTGATCTATTTTTAGAATGGAAAAAACACCACCGTCAACTCATTATTCTACATGAAGTGCATCTATATTAACTAAATAATGGGTGCTTTTTTGAAATTTGCAGGTACATTTTTCCCCAGTACTTATAAACTGGTTTTCATTGAAACAAGATGTATGGATTAGTGTTCTTTTGTCACAATGCCTATGAATCACGTAAGGTAACATAATACATTTTTATTGGTCATTAAACTATGTTTCTTCATGTTCTGTAACTTATTTTTTAAGCGTTATGTACAGATTCAACTCTTATGGAAGGAGAAAACAGGGATGTTCTAGCAGGTGGAAGCAAAGAGATGACAGTTGAAGGAAGATTATGTACACATTCAACTCTTCTGGCACATCTTATTACAGCTGATACTGCTCATTGTTCAAAGGCATGACAACTCTTTCATTAAGCTATAAATCTTCTTTATGGATTGACTTCTCACTCCCATCACCATTTCAGTATCTTTTATTCCTTTATTATGTATTTTTCAATTTTGTTTCAAATATTTTCAATATAAATATGAATTATTAAGTTTTATAATTTGTTTTCAATTATTAATAATAATAATTTATTTATAGTGCCGTGCGAATGCACGGGCGGAGTACTAGTTTTTATAACATTCTCACACAAAAACTGCCCACCCATGAAACCCATGAAAAACACCTTACCCCATACTTTTTTTTTCAATAAAAACCATGCAAAAATCTAAAGAGTTGGATAGGTGGGGATATATGCTTGTAATGCGTCAACCTAACAGGCTATTCATGGCTTCTAAGGGGATTAAAAAAAAGATCAGATGTAAAGGTAGGCTCAAAGTGAGTGAAATTGTAAATGGGCTTCCAAAGTGGTGCCTTTATTTTGACATAGATGCACAATTTTCCAACAAGGTTTGAAATAGAATAAATGGAAGTGCTTGTTAGTATGCGTGAATAAGTTCTCTCAATATACAGGAAGTTGAAAAAAGTGGAAAAAAAGACTTAGCTCTCAGGTATGTGATATCCACATTGAGAAGTAATTAAAATGTCAGGCTTCACAAGTGACTCGAATTCCTTTAATGTTAAATTTCAAATCAAGGAATGTACATATCAGCAATCATGTGAATTATAGAGTCAATGTTAAAAATGTTTTTCCACTAAAGCCTCAAAGAATCAGCATAACAAAGATATTCAATTAAGCTTAAGAAACAAAAAACTAAAAACATACAAAAAGAAAGAAACGCACACAGAAAATCTGTTCTCAATACTCAGACACATGCATTACCCCATGTATTAACAAAAGCATTTTCAGTTCATCGTTTAATATAATTTAAGGAAATCATGAATTATATAATGGAAAAATACAAGATGGAATTATTTATAGTGCAGGGACAGCCCTCAATTGTTCTTATTTTGGTGCGCAGTGGCAGCCCCTTTGTTTACCTACAAGAAAGAACAAAAAATATATTAATAAAACTAAAAATAAACAAAGAAAACTCTACCTGAACACTTTTTCCAGTAGTGGAAATCCCCTTCAAATGTTTTAAATGATCTTCAAAGTGTCCTTGAGCTATGTCCTTGAGCTATCCTGCATGAAGAACCACGAAAAACATTACAAAAACTAAAAACAAACCCCGAAAATGTACTTGAATGCTTATTTTAGTAGTGGAGAGCAGCATGTTTTGATTTCCAGTGCATGTATACACTCCTGTCCAGCTTTGTTCCTGCACAGAAAAACACAAAAAAAAAATATTTGATAGCTCAAAAGAAAAGAAAATTAAAAATAATAGAAGTGCGAAGAGAAATTTTGGGTCTAACAGCCCAAAAGGGTTCTGTTGTTTTGATTATCCACATCTGAACAGTTCCAATGGTCATCCAAAATCTCATAGTGGATCGGGCTTTTGTGATAAGAACCACCACATCCTCTTTGTGTTGTGGCTTTTGACATTCTTCACTTGGAGGTCCACATGTACAAGTAGATGTTTGTCCACCCCCTTTTATTAATGTTTTTGATGTCCAAAAGGGATGGAAGAATGAAATAAGGGGCCTGTCTCTGACCTGATTAGTGAATCTACTATCCATAGGCTCTTTATCTTCTTTTTGAATAGCCTGTTTGTCATGAAATTATAGTTCCATTTGTGCCTCATGGAAGAGTACTATGGAATCTCCAATGTGTGCCTCACTTTACTCGAATTTAGCCACTGCTTCTGTGCCATTTTCAACTTTGAAATACTCCAAGGCATGCCTCCGCAATGCTGAATCGTCACTGCTAAAACAAGGGAGATTGATGAGCATTTTAATTTGAGAAAATTTGAACAATAGGAATAAAAAAAATCAAAATTTACCTCCATATACACTGCTGACACCTCCTGTTCTTCATACAGAAAGTCTGACAAACTGGGTAGGATGATCAGTGGGTCATCCAGCCTCTCTTCAAAATACATTTCTTCCGAATCCATGTCATCTTCACTCTCTAAAGAAGAAAGTGGTATAGGTGATGGTTCTGCATAACTAAAACAAGAGAGAACATTTTTTAGTTTAGTTTCAATCAATTTAGAAATGGATCAGCTTAAAGAGGAAGTTTCTCCCATGATCTGTTCAGCTTTTAACTCTTCTCCAGCTTGCAAGGTCTCTCTAGAAAACAATTTGTGAGAGAATTGGTTAGTGGGGAGGCTTCCTCTAGCTCAGCCACTTCTTCAACAAAATTCCTAAACACAAGAAGTTTGTCCTTTGATGGGAAGTTCACAATGAAATTTTCATCATTTACCTAATCTAGGTCATGTTCATACACATGTTGATAGAGTTGCCACAATTTATGCATCTCACGTCCCTCTTCAAAAGACCCTAGATTTGTGGCTTTCTCCTCATCAAGCTCAACCTCACTCCCACATTGCCCCATTTGATCCTCCTCTAAAGCCCCATCTATCCTATGGAGATTTTCTTCAACTTTCATTATGGGAATGTGTGCCTCTTCCATTTCTTTTCCTTCGAAGACATTTTTTTCTTCGGATTTTTTATTGTATTCCCACAATTGATTTTATATGGGATCTTGATCTTGATCAAGCATGGAAATTAAATTTATCAATGTTTGTTCCAAAGACACTTGAATCTCACTTCCTGCATCAGAAGAACTTTGGTTTTCCACACTTCGGAGGTGCTGTCATGGATGATTATGTGCACACTGCCATGAATTGTGTCTATAATAGCCACAACATGTGCAAAAAATTTCTTCTTGAGGATTCCAGCTCTCAAAGACATCCAATAGTAACTCTCAAACAGACCTCAACAAAGCAGGTATGAACAGTGAATTTTCAGAATTCAAGCTCAGACACAGGTTTAGAAACTATAGAAAATGATTTTAAGGTGAGTGGGAAACCTCAATGAGCAAAAATTCAATTTCAGCAACAAGAAACATCTTTAAACAGCATGAATCAAGCAGAATTTGATGGGTTCAACACATTTTTTTCGATTTTTTTCAAACAAGAGGAAAAAAAATCCTAACACATCGTTACGGTTCCCCAACAATGGTGCCAAATTTGTGATAGGTCGTCGCTATAAAAAACAGTTGTATTATTTTATTACACCTTGTTGGGAGGCTGCGCTGCGCAAGGCAATCCCCCATGAATATATTCCCAAAATTCATAATCCCAAAATTCAAAATCACAAAATTATGTTTATTATAAATATGAATATATTCGTAAAACAAATTCCAATAATCAAAATTAAAATGATTTAACAATGAATGTTTCACAAACCAATAGTGGCTACTACATCAATTCAAGTTGCAATTTATTCTCATAAACATCCAATATGTATTTTCAGAACTGACAACAGATTCCAATACATAAAGAATCATTTCAGCAAACAAGAATAACAGGGCAGCAGCAAACAGAGACAAATCCAAGCACAATGATGCTTAAACAGCTTATTTATCGTCAAATAAAATCAAAACAGATTTGATAATAAATTCCATAAGAGGACTGTTGGGCAAAAATCTCTCAAGGAAACATTGAAGCATTTTTTGGTTGATTGTATTTGTTGACAAAACGGGTTTTCATAATCAGTTGTCAAGATCCGGAGATATTGTTGACAAACTATGTTGACAAAGATCCAAGACAAAGGAATGAACGATCTAGAGGCGGTACAAAAAGAACGTATACAAGATGGCGTTGTTTTTTTAGTGTTTGCCAAATTTTTTGGTCCAAAAATTGGAGAATGGAGACAAGTGTTTTTGGCAAAGGGAGTTGCGCGCCAGTATCAAGGAGGGTTGGGAAGTTGCGCGTCATGCATGTTTTCAAGATCTGATCATCAAAATATGACAAAGGAAAGAAGGGCGCGCAAATTTTGGAGCGGCGCGCAAGGTGACTAGCGCGACATAGGCTAGAACGAATGGACTTGCACGGTCGGGGGAAAGTTGCGCGCCTCACAGGCAGGGTCACCAAAATGCCTATAAATAAACGGCTACCACCCTCATTCTAAAGCAGCTCAACGCTAAGAGAAAATCGGAGCTCTGATCGCGCAAGTGGTGAGGGCGCGTGATAAGATTCACACACAAACAGAAAACTAAACAGAGGAATATATTCCAGAAGTTCAGATCATTGACCTTTACAGCAGGAGAAAACCAGAAATTCCACAGAATCAAAACATAAAAGAGAAGAACTTACAGGAGAACCTGTTTCTCCCTCCCAAGCCCCCTGGACGAACAAACAGAAAGGAGAATATTCCCGACCCCACACTCCCTGCGGGTCCCCCATTTAAACAGCTCCTCTTCTAACTGATTTCCCCCTGAAAATTCTCTATTCTGCCCTTCCCTTTTTCTGTTTGGACAGCTGGATTTTCCCCAGCTGATTCTCCCTGTGCAGTGGGACCACCCATAACTGATTCTCCCTGTGTATTACCCATATTTCCAGATCTGCCCCTGCGTGTGTAAACTATTCAGGGTCCCGCCATAACAGCGTGCAAGTAGAGAATTAGTCAAAAGTTGTGCGTTAGATGATAGTTGCGCGCCAATAGTGAGTTGGGCATAAAAGAGTGTGTGTCACGCAAGTTGTGATGATAAGAAGATTGTGTCGCGCAAGTTTGGAGTAGCACGCAAGTTGGTTCTTCCGTGACAAAGGTAACACTTGCGCGCCGTGCTTAAAGTAGCGCACAAGTCAACCTAGGGTTGCGCAAAAGTTGGAAGTTGTCTAGTACACCTGCAGTAAAGTTGTATTCATCAGTAGATTAAAGTGGGACATCAACATAGCATCTACATACAGTGAAGGGTGCATTCATTTGAAATAAAGAAGAAACCTACAAGTCTATAAACTGTGAGTGGATCTTCTGAAGAAGCAGTGAGCTTTCAAATTGTGATTGGTTGTAAACCAGGAGGGACAGTGAGTCCACTCCGAACATTGTAAACAGCAGTGCGCTTTTAGTGAATTTGATACATCGGCACATTGTCGTTGTATGCTCCTTGGACGTAGCTCAATGAGAATGAACTAAGTAAAAATTGTTGTGTCTCGCACATGTTTTAATTTTTGTTCACACTTTTCTATGGAAAAAAGAGATGAGAGAGTTTTGTTTAACAAAACGAGATTAAAAGAGGCATTTGTTTTAATTTGTCATACACTTATTCACCCCCAGAGTATTTGACCTAGTGAACCTAACACGAACATTCAGCATTAAGCAGGTCAAACGAAAAAAACGGAAAGCAATAAAATGTACACAGAGATTTACGTGCTTCGGCCAATTAGCCTACGTGCACGGGGGAGAATCATTGGGGTTTTTCAACTATGCAAAATGAAAGAATTACAATGAATGCTAATTAAAAAAGCATCACATATAAGGATGAAAAACAATTAACAAACACATGTACCAGGCCGAGACCCCCTTACCAGGGGTTCGGCTTTACTTGGTGGAACCATTCATCCCGCAGTAGCCCTGGTCAAGTCCACCAGGACCATCTTCCTTAAGATTAACATCGCAGTGACTTCACCAGACGGATCTCCACCAGCACTGTCCAGCGAACCAAGAACCAGACGGATCTCCACCAGCGTTGTCCAGAATCCTCATCGTTGCCCAGATCCAACGTTGTTGAATCACCACCGCACATGACATCTTGAATCTAGATTCAAAAACCACTGCAAGGGAAAATGCGCGCCGCTGGAAGCCCCGAGCTCGCCCGGGATGAAGAAGGTGAGCCGCCACGCTGCTACCATTGTGTTGAATCGAAACCTGCGCGTCACGGGTTGAAAACAGATCCGACCATGCCTGTTCTCTTCCCGCCGATCCAATGTCAAACCACCATGGATTGGATCCGAAGTCGATGCTATTTGAAGTCAACCACGCCTCACCTCCTCTTCCGGATGAAGTCGCCGCAAAGATGAAACCCCCGGAGAAGAATGTCTGGGAGGAGCACTACACACAATGCTTCTTGCCGAAGAAGGAACATTGGGCCAGGGAGACGACGTCGCAGCTCTCCCTCTAGGCGAGGCTTGGGCTCTCACTCTCGGCCAAGCCGAGCTGCTGCCATTTCAGTGAAGACTACTCTTGAATCCCTGAAACTAAATACGTGCAAAAGAGAAAACAGGCTGGAGCAGACAAACGTATGGTGGAGGGCGAGTGGGCGGTTCACCCTTTCAAGCAGCGTAACAAATCTCAAAACGGCATATTAAAATAAAATGATTTTAATTAACAATAAAAGAACATGAGACGGAATTCACACACCTATATTAGCTAGTAAAGCGATAGAGGAATCGAACCCATAGGTAATGGGGGAGTGCGTTCAAAGGATTTTTGCATTTTGTTTTTCTTTAACAAATTAGAAATACAAGATAGGAGTAATAGGAATTTCAAGAAGTATAAGTAGAATTCTATTGAATTAAAAGGAATACCACAAATTTGAGAATTGTTTCACAAACTTACAGTTCGGAACCCTTCCTGGAAGTCTCTGGACTCTTCCAGGCCCTAGGTGCACAGGCCTAACTGTAATCCCAACCGAATGACCCATACAACCAGTCTAAACTCTTACTTATACTTCCCTCCACAAACTAAACAATTCTAATTACAAGTTTACCCCTGGAGACATTCAACCTCTTGTTCCCTACACATGTTACGACTACCCCTCCTTTGGTAAGTATAAAGCACAGGAGGCCGCTGAGAGCAGTCTATAGGCAAGCTACCCTCAGCACTCCTATCAAGGAGAGAAGTGACACACCAAGTGAATATGAAATAAGGTAGGGGAAAGGCCAAGAAAAGGGGTACAAGGTCGGTTCAGCATTTAAAAAAATGTTTCAATATTCTATGATAATGTCCAATTCTGTTGGATTGATGTACTCCGATCCTCTTTAGATGATGTTGGGTCGAAGGCTTGCGGCTCATATTGTGCACCAAGCCGCAACTCCGCGGGCCGAGCTCCGCAGTAAGCTCGTTGGGGGTTGCAGGGGCAACGCGCCCCTACTCCGGGAGTCCGGGGGCCTTCGGTCCCCGGCCCAAATATTTGGGGCATTGTACCATCTCAAACCGACTATAGCAGAGCTGACTGGCCGACACCGACAGGGCACTGTAGAAGTGCGAACTTTGGCACAACTATTATAGTAGGTCGGAATTTAGAGACACCGGCACTGTAGCTCCGTGGACTTACAGCCGCCGACCACTGTAGCACTTTTAACTTGGGTGGTCGTGGCACTGTAACGATGCGGACTTTCAGTCGTCTTTCACTGTAGCACAACAGACTTTTTGTGCGGTTGGTGGAATAGTGTTTCGTCCTTCTTATTAGTCCATTTCGGGCTAAGGTTTTCTGTGTGTGAGAAACTCTATGATCTCCCTGTAAATTGTGCTCCCGAATCATAATGATATTTTGTCTCTCTGTGGACGTAGGGATTATTCTCGAACCAGGTAAATCTCTGTGTCTGAGATCTTCTTCTTCTTCTTTTGTTTTCCCTTTTACTCTTCGATAAATCATTTTTCGCTTCGTTGCTCCCGACGTTTCCGCAACAAATTTGTGATCGCAAAACCGGGACAACCATCACCGGCATAATCATTGTCATGATTAACCAATGAGTTCGTACCTCTACTTTTCTCTAGTTTATCCTATTGAATTAAGCTTCAGAATAATTTATTCTCAAGGAATGCCCCATGGGTGCGGCCTAATGGTTGCGTCCTGTGGTGGTATTTGTTAGGTCTCGGTTTCGAGACTCCTCATGCGCAATTAGGTAGATTTTCGTTTGTTTATCCCCCCTCCCCTAACCAATGTAATAATTTATTCTCAAGGATCATAAAATATTGGCATTGTCGTGCCAACAGGTTGGATGCAACAAACTCTGTCGATCATAGGCGACATCCATTGAGAATCATCAAAGATAAAAAAGTGTAGAGGACAACTTAGAAAACATAAATTGTATTGGGCCGCTTGCACTGTTCTTGCATGTACCCTCAAGTTGTATTTGTAAATATCAACTTGTGGATGAAATAATTAAGTTGAAATGAAAAAAAAATGGATGTGTCCGTGTCATTTATTTTCTTCAACATGGGATTAAAGGCAGTAACACAGTTCAAATAGTCTAGAAAAAGAAATGGAATAAAGAAATAAAAATGACCGTCATCACCAGTCAATTCCCCATGAAAAATTTAGCCGGTCATTTCACTTGATCAAGAAAGCCTCAAACCAAATTCAATGATAAGAAAAATTTAAGAAGAAAGAAATAGAAGAAGAAGAATAAGAAGTAGAACAACTAGTAGGAAACACTAGAAGAAACAGTCCCTAGAGAAGGAATTTATTTCAGTAAAGGGACAAATTCAGAAGCAACAAGAAAAAGGTCTTCCCTGGAGGGAAGTACTCTTTTATAAGGGATTTAAAAGTAATTAAGAGGAGGGATTGGTTACCTCATGTGGGTAGGATCAGGTCCAGGTGGCAGCCTGTGCTTCTCTACTTGCAACGACCAAAGAATCTTCATAACAGCTTCACAACCAACCCACCCACATACAGGGTTTAACATCTGTCTTGGTCTTGGGTTTGGGATGTTGGGCCTCATTGTCTGGGATCTTGGGCTTGAAAGAAGTAGAGGAAATGCTTGGAATATAGTGGGTTGGGGTTGGGTTTTCCTAGGCTGGGCTTTGAGTTGGTGTGATGGAGGTGGGCCTGGTGTGGTGGTTTGGCGTGGGGCGAGTTTGTATTTGTTGGGAAACAGGGGAAGGCAAGGCTAGTTGGTGTGAATTTGTTGGGCTGGGACTGTCTTGGCCTTCTCAGCATTTCATCAAACGGGTGGTGTGTAACCACTATGCACTCTCCAGCCACTTGAGTGAATCCTCTTCCTCAATCGGCTGTAGTGGATGAACAACCCTCTAAATCTGAGACCGCTGCAAAATGAAGCCAACTCCAATAGAACATCTGGATTTTCCAACTACAGTGGCACCAGGATCCTTCGCACGAGATGTACTACAGCAGCGCGTTCAATTGTAGCACCTGTACCCCAGCGAACTGGCCTCTTGACGGCAACTTCACGGACCCTTTAATGATGCCACGCAGCCACAACAAAACAACAATTGCACAAGCCACCATCTCAGCCCTTTAACCAACACAAACACTGACCCATGACTTCCAGTCAACATGCAGCCGCAAGGATATCAACTCCTGAGACCCTTCGAGCCAGCCCAACCTTCTCGTTTGCCAATGGACAGTTACGAACAAACCTTCTAAATTGTATCTAAGGATCTCCTTCAAACCCTTGCAGCGGCTGAAACGAGTGAAGATCGAGCCCTCCCAGCAGTCATCAACAGCAGCGGGCCTCCGTTGGTATGCATTAGACGATGATCGATGTCAGACATATCCTCCCCGCACTGAGCAGAAGACCGGTCTCTTTGGATTAGCACCGAATAAGCAGGGCTGGACACTCAAATCCATGAACCACGGACAGCTCTACAGGCCACAGATTTGCTCCATCATGCGCGAGTATCAACGAGATGAACCAATCCCAGGCCTTGGCCTCCGGCTTGAGCTCCCACCGGATCGGAAAAGCCTGCAAGATCCATCTCCCCAGTAGCGTAACGACCCCTTCTGAATAGCGACGTGAACGGGTTCTTTCGGTAGATATATGCGGGGCTAGTATCAAGCTAGCCAGATCTTTCCATGTGGGCTTTATGTAAAAAATCAGCACACGCCGAGGCAGCTACACATTCAATAATAAAAAGGATTTAACAGTTTAGTTCAAAATGCCAAGACTCCCATGAATAGATAAGAAAACTCAATATATCTAAATAATTAAAACTCATCCATTTTAAGACATTCAAAATATAATACCATGATTTAAACAATTGCGCTTCTCAAAAACAGATGGGCATGTCTATTTTTAAAATCAAAATCAAAAATATATTTTCTGTTCAAACTTGAAATTACATGTGCATTTTCAAATCAACAAAAATAACTTTACACGAGAAATTCCGGGAAAAAAATCACTATCGCCCATTTAGAATTGAAGTGTATTTTCCATTAAAATACACCAAAATAAATCAATTTTCAATTATTCACAAATACTAAAAAAAAACATGATACTTGAGTTTTGCCCTAAATTTTAACATGAAAAGGGGGATATATTAAATGAAATTCAAAATTAATTTGTAATAAAATCTCATATCAATTGGAAGTATGGTTGTGTATGCGAGTAAGGGTGTAATTTTGGCCCGAAGGCCTGATAGGCCCGACCCGAAAGCCCGAGCGGCCCGGCCCGACAAAGCCCGCATCGGGCCAGGCCGGGCTCAGGCCGTAGGTTCAGTGGGTCGAGCCTGGGTCTTTCCAAGAAGGCCCACGGGCCAGGCCGGGCCGGCTCGAAAAAGCCCGGCCCGCTGGCCCACGCAAAGCCCAGCCCGTGTGTGTGTGTGTATTTCTATATATATGTGCATATATCATTATATATTAACAAAAAATAATATTATATATATACATATAATTAATATTATATATAATTATAATGTGTTTATAAATATATATATACAACGATATATAATTATATATATAATAGTGTATATATATAAACAAAATCATTGATAATATATATCAATTAAGTGTGGTTTTTAAAAATCCATTAATAATATATATATATATATATGTATGTATGTATGTATGTATGTATGTATGTATGTATATGTATATGTATATGATTTAATGTAATATATATATAAACAAAGCTATTGATATATATATATATATATATATATATATATCAATGATTTAATACTATATATATATATATAATAACTTGTTGTATATTAATAAAAAAATAACACACTCATCTAATGATATTCGTGCAAGCCCCTAAACTTCATTAATTTTTTGTAAGTATGTTTCAACATGCATATATTATATATACTATACATATATAAATCTATTTAGAAAAAAATTAACTCACCCACTGCGACGCACCCCCCAACCCCTGATTATTATTTTTATAATTTTCTCATATATATATATATATATCAATCATTTAACATTATATATATATATAATAACTTATTATATATTAATAAAAAAAATAAGACACTCACCCAATGATATTCGCGCACACCCCCAACCTCACTATTTTTTTTTTAAATACGATGAAACTTGCATATTATATATATGTATATATAAAAACAAATCTACTAATATATATAAACAAAGTCATTAATATTATATATAAAGTTATTAATAATAGATATGTGTGTGTGTGTGTCAATGATTTAATATTATATAATAACTTATTTTATATTAACAAAAAAAATAACACTCACCTAATGATGTCCGTGCACGTCTTTCAACCTCATTAATTTTTTTAAATATGTTGCAACTTGCATATATTGTATATAAATTTATTTAGAAAAAAAATCAACCCGCCCATTGTAGCGCACCCCCCAACCCCTAATTATTATTTTTTACAATTTTCCCATATTATATATATATAATAACTTATTATATATTAACAAAAAAATAACTACTCACCAAATGATATTCGCACACCCCCAACCTCGTTAATTTTTTTAAAATATGATAAAACTTTCATATATTATATATACATATATAAATCTATTTAGAAAAAATTAACTCACCCACTACTGCGCACCCACTAAGGATGTAATTTCAGTCCAGACAGGGCTGGATCGGGCCTGCCCTGCAAAAAAATTAAAAAATGTTTAAAAAAATGTTTTAAATTAAATAAACGCTTAAAAATACTTTTCATAAATAAGTTAAAAATATAAATGTAAAAAACGTTTTAAATAAATGATAAAAAAACATTTAAATAACAACACTTTAAACCCACCACCCACTGGTGCGCACCCCACAATAACTCATTATTATTTTTTAATTTGTACATAATATATATAAATTCACAGACATGTATAAATCTATTTAGAAAAAAAATAATATATCCACCCACTGTAAAATGTTTTTACATAAAATGTGTTAAATGTTTAAAAAAATACATGTAAAAAATATGTGTTCAAAAAAATGTTTTAAATTAAACGTCTAAAAATAATTGTAAAAAAAACGTTTTAAACAAGTGTTAAAAAATGGTTTAAATAAAAGTTTAAATAAAAATGTTTTAAAAAGTTTTTAAAACAAACATTTAAATTAATTTTTTTAAAACAAACACTTAAAAATACTTTTTACATTAAAATATGAAAAAAAAAGTTAAGTGTTTTAAAAAAATACTTGTAAAAAGCATGCGTTTAAAAAAATTCAAAAATGTTTTAAATTAATCATTTAAAAATAAATGTAAAAAACGTTTTAAACAGATATTAAAAAACGGTTTAAATAAAAATGTTTAAATAAAAAATATTAACAAATGCTTAAAAAATTATAAATAAGTTAAAAAAATAAATGTAAAAAATGTTTTAAATAAATGTTTGAAAAACGTTTAAATAATAAGATTTTAAACTCACCCACGACAGCTGCGCACCCCTCGTTATTTTTTTTTACAAAAAACATGCATTTAAAAATAAATGTAAAGAAACGTTTTAAATAAATGTTAAAAAAATGTTTAAATAAAAAAAATTAAGAGAATTATTTTGAAAACAATAAAAGCCCACCACGACCCAACTCGAAAAAGCCCGGTCCGACCCGAAAAAACCCGACCCGACCCGATGGTTTGGGCCGGCCCGAGGCCGGGCTCGGGTCGCCTCATGGGGTTGTTTGGGCCGGCCCGACCCGACCCGAATAGTGGTTAGCGGCCCGACTCTTTGCATGGCAGACCCAGGCCGAAATTACACCTCTATATGCGAGACATGAATTTTTATTTGTCCACGTAATCGTTGGAGATGTGAATGCTGTGTTTTGTAAGAATGAATAAAAACTTTAAAAGCCCACATAACTGAAATTTAGATCTCATGATGGTGATGTGATTTTTTATAAGAATATATTGAGTTTTTCAAAGCTCAAGTATATGGGATCTGAAGCTGTGAAGTTATGTAATTGTTGGTTGAATAAAATCAGAAGAATTGTTTTGAATGTTTTTATAATGATTTTTGTGGATGAATAAAATGGAGAAAATCTATAAAGATTTGAAGAAATATGGAAATGAGATTTTTTGAGGTTTTTATTAGAATATTTTTCTAAAGAAATGATGTTTGAAACTGTGGGATCTATGGGGGCATTTCAAATAAAGAACATAGCTTGGTTTTATGGTGATTGTATATCTACATCATTGAAAATATTTAAACTAAATGATAAGTAGGATTTTTTAAAGAAGGATACAAACATGATGATAAATATACCTAGTAGGAGAATGAAGGAAAATAGGATGGCACAATATTGATATAATTGGCATATAAAAAGAAGAGGATAGAAAGAATTTTCATCGACATATCTAGTAATAGGAGATTTTGGTGAAAAGCATATAAGATTAGTTCTCTTAACAAAGAACTATTATATTATAGTTTATAATTAACGGAAGATAAATCTACTATGATGATTTACAAATACATTAGATTAAATCCTATTAAATGGAATTTATCAAATCTATACACCGAAGAAGGTTGTCTGTAGAAAAGAAAAAGAAAAATACTCATGTTTTCCATGTTATTTGAATCTAGCTTTTAAAGATTGAAAAATTGAAGTAAATTTCATTGGTGTGCTATATCTAGATTTCTAGTTCAAGGGACAGTAGTTTCTATATACAAATGTAGATAATACTTTGATGTCTATAAACTTTTAAAAGATCTCCCTTGAACCAGTGAGTGGAGAGAGAAAAAGACAGCGACCCTTAGGTAGCAATAAGTGATTCAAAAATATTAGTGAAGGTAGTGAGCATTGACATGGAGTGACCAAAGCCTAAATATTGTATTCAAAATAATGAGTAATGAATATTGGTACACCATTACACTGTTGACTATATGCTCCTTGGATGTATACCATTTGGGTAAACTAAGTAAAATCATTGCATCCATGTGCTTGCCATTCTTTATTTGCTTTATATTTATATGTTCATAATAATATCGTTAGATTAAACCAATCTTCACACAACCCCAAGAGCATGATCCAATAGAAGTATATAATTGAAAGAAAATTATTTAATTGAAGCACACCCTGATTCACATCCATCTCAAGGTGTTTGTGGGACTATGGTACTATGATGGTAGAATTTCATGTTATATTCACATAGATTAAGTGTAGTTTGTTGTTTGAAATGATCCCCTAAGTACCTTTGTACTCACCCTCCCATAAGAATAATGTGTTCCATTGTTATGTTTGTTTTGAATGTTATGCTGGTAGAGATGTGGATGCTTCTATTCAAGTGATGTCGAGAAGTTGTTGTAGGCAGAGGTCGTACTTGAAGATAGTTAGAGTTTCATATGTTCTCCCAATTTTTTTCATCCTTGAGATTTCTTTGTGTTTATTACTATCTGTAATTGTATGTAACACCCCAACCCCAGAAGCCCAAAGCCGATGCATTACTTTATTACATTGACATATATACAAGCTTCAAATCACAAAGGACTGAACAATTTAGCAGTTTTGAAAACCAAATACATACATGATACCCATTATACATTGGGAAAATAAAACAAAACATAATACATAACAAATGTTAATAAAATGCATCCTTAAAAACTCATTCAAAGATCTCTTCTTCATAACTTAGGGAAAGGAAACAAACTAAGGGTGAACTCAAATCCCCAGTAAGGGTTAAGTACAACAGAATCCATCATGAATCAATGAGAATAAATCAACATGACAAGTTAAATAACTAAGAACACATGTCATTCAAATAAACTCGACAAGGCATAAACAATATAGCAAGGTAAATAAATGAAACACATGCCATTTAATCAACAATCTGAAAATGAAATGCATCCATAGATTTTTTCATAGTGAAAAATCTTCTGGATAATAACTGAAATGAATTCTGAATGAAGACAATGCTTTAATTTTGGATGTCATGTATGTGGCACATGAACCACTATACCATCAAGATATATTCTCAAGACAGTTTAAACTACTTTGATCTGGCCAACTGATTCGTCACACAAGACTACCGATGCATCGAGGGCCTATCTATAAGCGGGGCCCACCCGTGTCTATCAGTCCAAAACATTCCTCATATATTGAATAATCAATTTCATTAATAAACAACGTGCTTTATCATCAAATGTCCATATTGAAAAAAAGATATGGATTTATCAATATTTCCAAAGTTAATCAAATAACTTTCAAAGTAAACACTATATGTAAAAATGATATACGATTTAGGCAATAATCATATTCATTATACAATAATATGGATATCACAAAGAAGTATAATTTCCAATGAACAATAATTACAAGAAAGTGATTGTTTCAAGATAAGGTTAATAACCACAAAAGAAAGTGAGATTGTATGATAACTTTTACCAGTTGATAATTTTCAAGTTAAAACCCCTTGGAAGAGATAATTCAAAGTAAAACTTTAAATACAGTGAATATAAAAGGATTTATGATATAATATATCAAAAGGGTCAGTAGATACACCACACAAAATAAGTAAGAAGTGAAAATGGCATATGCCTCATGGAAATAAAAGTGAGATGAGAATCCCTTACCTTGAGTCTGACTTTTCACGTGTGTCTTTATCTTCTTGAATAATAAACTTATGTTAATTATTTACTTTCTTGAGAACCCTTTTCAAGTTTATTATTACTTTTATTTCACTTATGACAATGTTTTACACAACTACTTAAACAATTAAGTTTATATCGAGTGTTTTGACCAAATTTGGTTCACGTGTCAAAAATAACTTTGGTAGGTTGACTATGGTCAAAGGGGTCATTATATAAACATATGCATGATGAATATAAACTTGGAAGTTTTTTGAAAATAATATAATACATATACATCTTAAATTACTCAAACATAAGTATGAAAATACTTATATAACATGAGTTTAATAATCATAGAGTATAAAAATAATACTTACATATATATGTTTGACAAACATAAACTTGTAATGACATACATACATATATATATAAATCATGAATTAAAATCCTGAAATATAAACTTGAAATCTCTGTAAACATTACATATAAAAAACTTGGAATTATAAATAAATGTAATAGTTTTTATTTTAAAAAGAAAAATTAAATTTACTTAAAAATAAATATGAAAATACTTAAACCAATAAATAAGCCTGGAATTTGAAAATAATTTACATAATAGTTTTTAAGAAAAAGTCCCCTTACATAATTATAAACTTGAAATTTGAATTCTTAAAAATAAATGGAATTTAAAATTGAGTAAAACACACACACACACACAAACGTTGAATAACATAACTCGAAAATAATATATACTTATTTATAATACACCCTTACCCAATTATAAATTCTGAAAATAAATATAGTTTTTGAAAATAAATATAGTAGAATCCCTTAATTCAACTTATTATATGGGTTACTTTCATGAACATGTGTCATAATAACTCATAAAATTATAACAAATAGAGCATATGGTCAAAATATTGGTATCCAATGGCTTTTAGAAAAGTTTATAGGTCATTTTAGTCCTTAAGTTTAAGGTTTAGTTCCTTGTTAAGCTTAATTTTACATTAATCATTGTAATTAATTTTAATTACTTTCACTAATCTTTTTGGGAAAAAACTAATTTTATCTTATTAGACTATAAATATTATACTTATTATAACTGTGTATGTTTGTTTTTTCAAATTCAATTCACATAAGTGGAAAAATTAAATTTAAAGCTAACCCTGCAAACTTGGCAAGAAAACGGGTTTTTATTGTGAAAATGTTCAAAAGTTCATCAAGTCTTTATATCTGAATTAAATATAAACATGATTCAAATGACCTACATTGGATTAATATATATATAATTGATCTATTGTGACTTTAAAAAACAATTTAAAATTTAATTTAATATTAATAATTATTTAAATGAAAAGGCAATTTTTAATTAAAATGTGGTATTTTTCACTATTCATACAAAAATGAAACTTCTCAGAAAAATACTAAAAATTAACCCTATGCTAATTTTGAAATTCTAGATTCAAAAATGAAGTTTATTTTGACAAATAAAAATCATAAAACTGTTAAAATTTAGTTTTGAAATAGGTTTGTCATTAAAAGGCGGTAAAACTCGGTCATGCGTGTAACACACGCTAACTAAAAAATTAAATTTATTCTAAAATGAAAATATTGTAAACTCTCAGGGTGTTAAATTCTCCCCACATTAATTAAATTGTGTCCTCTCAATTTATACTTGATCCTGGTAATCAATGGATCAATATTTGAAAACACTATTGTTTAAAAACACACATCATAAATAGGGTCAATAACACATATTATTAATAATAGTGAAAAGGAAATGTGAAGGTTACTATAAAACTAGAATTTCCAATAAGAGAACATTAGTGAAAACATGGATATGGAAGAGAAGTCTAACTATCAAGTTCTAATGGAGAGTGATAGAGAACATGTTCAGCTGAAAGTTGATAGTCATAAAGACATAAACCAGAGGTGTTAATAATGGTCATTGATATCACAAAAAATGATGATAATAAGACAATATTTTCATTTCAAGACCCTTTTTCCTAGAGTTGAGAAATTATTTCATACTATAAAAATATAAGTAAATATACATTTCTATAAATATAAAATTTTCCTATGATTATGCCATGAACTATTTCTACTTCATCTCTTAGTACATGATGCTTCATATAGTGAAGTAATACAATGGTATCTAAAACCTCATTCAAAGATCATCTTAAACCATTTCATAAATGGTTAAACTTCCTAAAAGATTACGATCCAACACTTTATAATCATTTCCAACATAGTTAGTAGTGCCTAATTTACTTTATCCATATGAATCGTCTCTTTGTCCAAATCTCATTACCTCAACATTAGGGATATATTAAGTCTTATCTTTCCCTCAACCATGTGTTTTCCAAAAAAGTTCAACTTGATACTAAATCATATTTCTTGGTTATCGATAACAATCAACACAAACTTTTAAATCTTTGATGAAAAATTACTATAGTACAATCATTATACATTCCATAATACTTATAACCAGGATATCATCAATAATATACTTTTAAAACATTATTCAAGGATCCAAATACAGGAGAAAATTAATAATTCTACTTTGGATAAGCTATCATCAATAGCGTAAGCTTGACCTTGATCTTTTAGCTTCTTCAGAGGTATATTATCTTGATTCTTAGAGATTTTTTTGTATAGTGACCCATATCCTTGTAGTTGTAACACTAAATAATAGAATTTTTATTATTCCCTTTGCATTCTTTAGCATGGTGCCCCTTACCCCCACACTTATAACAAACTCTCATTCCCTTCAAGCAATTATCAGAGTGATTCTTTACACAATTATCATATGTAGTAAAATATTTCTTTCCCTTACACCCTTTATCCATCTTCTACTTCTCCATCCTCTTTTTTTCTTAGTTTCTATTGAATATGTAAGATCTTGAGAATTCATTCTCTATTTTTATTGTATATAAAACTATTTCATCATATGAAGAAAAAAGTTTGAGACACTAGCACCCCTCAGAGACTTGGCTGAATTCCTTTAAAGAAATGGTCAATTTTGAATTTTGTGTTGCATATGAAACATGTATCATACCTTTCTAACATTGAAAAGGTAGCTTCATACTCTAAAACACTTTCTTACTCCTTTCGATTTAAAATAAGGAACTTTATATTCATCTCATTTTTTTGCTCACAAGGGACATATTTTTCAAAGAATGTATCCTTAAAATATTTCCATTGCATAATTTCTATTTCCTCTTCTTCCATAGTATTCTAGATCAAATGCCACCATTGATCAACATCTTTATTGATATAATACACTAAAAGTGTAACCTTTTCCTTTTCACCACATCCTAATGCCATAAATATATTCTCCAAAGACTTAATCCATTACTCTTATACCATTGGATAAGTAGTCCCACTAAATTATAAGGTCCTCTATCACATAAAGTGATCCAACATAAGAGAATCTCACTGTGGAATAGGTTGCTCCATCTGAGCAAGATTATTTTTTATAACCTAAATAATCAACCCTAATATATTCATAACATGTTCAATTATAATACTAGCTATATCATATTTCTTAGTAGGGAAACCTTTAAATGGACCATGAGTATTGATACTATTCTTCCTTCCATGTGCCATTTCTAAATCATGGCATAAACTAGATTAGATCATAACACAATAAAACATAATGTATAATCCCAAAACTAGTGAGATACTTAACATAAATTAAAAAATTTATGTTTATTTAATATCAAAATCATAAACATGGTTTCTTTGGGATATTATTCTATAATTATCCACAATATCTATCATAGGGTTGTGTTCCCTAATATATATTTCCAAAATCTAGTTTCCAAGGTTTCTACTAAACTTTCTCTGATACCAACTGTAATACCCTGACCCCAAAAACCCGAAGTCGGTGCCTTATTTTATTAAATTGACATAAATACAAGATTTAAATCCCAGAGGACTGAACAATTTAACAGTTTTGGAAACTAGATATATACATGATACCCATTTTACATTAGTAAAAGAAAATAAAACATAATACATAATAAAATCTAGTAAACCGCATCCTTGAAAACTCATTCAAAGATATCTTCTTCATAACCTGGGGAAAGGAAAAAAAATTAGGGTGGTCTCAAATGTTCAGTAAGGGTTAAGTATAGTGGAAGTTATCATGAATCAATGAGAATAAATCAACATGGAAAGGTAAATAACTGAGAACACATACCATTCAAATAAACTGGATACGACATAAACAATATGGTAAGGTAAATAACTAAAATAATTTCCATTTAACCAATAGTCTGAAAATGAAATACATCCATATATTTTTTTATAGTGAAAAATACTATAGATAATAACTAGAATAAATTTTTTAATGAAGGCAATGCTTTAATTTTGGACGTCATGTATCTGGAACATAAACCACTATACTGTCAAGATCTATTCTCAAGACAGTTTAAACTGCTCTGATTTGGCTAAATGATTCATCCCATGAGACTACTGATGCATCAAGGGGCTATCTATAACTAGGCTCTGACCATGTTAGTAGTCAAAATCACTCCTTATATATCAAATAATAAATTTAATTAATAAAAAATATGCTTTATCATCAAATATCTGTATTTAATAAAATATACTAATTTATCAATATTTCCAAAATTAATTAAATAACTTTTAAAGTAAACATCATATGTAAAAATGTTAAATGGTTTAGGAAATAATCATATCCATTATACAATAATATGGATATCATAAAGAAATATAATTTCCAAAGAACAATGATTATGAGAAAGTGATTGTTTTAAGAGAAAGTTAATAATCACAAAAGAAAGTGATATTGTAAGATAACTTTTACCAATTAGAAATTTTCAAGTTAAAACCCCTTGGATGAGATAATTCAAAGTAAAACTTTAAATACCATTAATATAAAAGGATTTATAATATAATATATCAAAAGGGGCAGTAGATATACCACCCAAAATAAGTAAGTGGTGAAAATGACATATGCCTCATAGAAATAAAATTTAGATGAGAATCCCTTTCCTTGATTCCAACTTGTCATGTGTGTCTTTATCTTCCCGAATAATAAACTTATGTTAATTATTTACTTTCTATAAAACTTTTTTCAAGTTTATTATTACTTTTAGTTCAATTATTACAATGTTTTATATAACTAATTAAACAATTAAGTTTACATTGAAATTTTTGACCAAATTTGGTTCATGTGTAAAAAATGGCATTGGTAGGTTGACTATAGTCAAAGGGATCATTATATAAATATATAAGTGATGAATATAAACTTGGAAGTTTTTTTAAAATAATATAATACACATACACCTTAAATTACTTAAACATAAGTATGAAAATACTTATATAGCATGAGGTAAATAATTATATAGTATGAAAATAATACTTACATATATATGTTTGGAAAACATAAACTTGTAATGACACACACACACACATATAAATCATGAATTTAAATCCTAAAATATAAACTTGAAGTTTCTATAAACATTACATATATAAAACTTAAAATTGGAAATAAATGTAATAGATTTTATTTTAAAAAGAAAAATTCTCTTTAATTAAACATAAATATGAAAATACTTAAACTAATAAATAATACTTGAATTTGAAAATAATTTACATAATAGTTTTTAAGAAAAATCCCCTTATATAATTACAAACTTGAAATTTGAAGTCTTAAAAATAAATGGAATTTAAAATTGAGTAAAACACATATATATGTACATATGTTGAATAACATAACTCAAAAATAATATATACTTATATATAATACACCCTTACCTAATTATATATTCTGAAAATAAATATAGTTTTTGAAAATAAATATAGTAGAATCCCCTTACTTAACTTATTATATGGGTCACTTTCATGAACATGTGTCCTAATAACTCATAAAATTCAAACCAAGTGTGGATATGGTTGAAATATTGATATCCAATGGCTTTTGGACAAGTGTATAGGTTATTTTGGCCCTTAATTTTAAGATTTAGTCCATTATTAAGCTTAATTTTACCTTAATTGTTGTAATTAATTTTAATTACTTTCACTAATCTTTTTGGTCAAAAACTTATTTTATCTTATTAGAATATAAATATTATACTGATCAAAACCATGTATGTCCATTTTTTTAAATTCAAATTATAGAATTAGAAAAAATTAAATTTAAAGAAAATCCCAAAGACATGGTAAGAAAGTATGTTTTTAATGTGAAAATGTTCCAAAGTTCATTAAGTCTTTATATCTAAATTAAATATAAATATGATTCTAATGACCTACATTGGATTAATAGATATATAATTGATCTATTGTGACTTTAAAAACCAATTTAAAATATAATTTAACATTAATAATTATTTAAACGAAAAGGAAATTTTCAACTAAAATGCGATATTTTTCACTATTCATCAAAAAATGAAATTTCTCAGAAAAATACTAAAAATTAACCCTAAGATAATTTTGAAATTTCAGATTCAAAAAAAGAAGTTTATTTTGACAAATAAAATTTATAATATTTTCAAAATTTAGTTTTGAAATATTTTTGCCATTAAAAAGTGGTAAAACTCGGTCTTGAGTGTAACGAAAGCTAACTACAAATTTAAAATTATTCTAAAATAAAAATATTGTAAAGTCTTGGGGTGTTAAATTATCCCCACCTAAAATAAATTGCATCCTCCCAATTTAAACTTGATCTCGATAATCCAGTGATCGATATTTGAAAATACTATTGTTGGAAAACCTATATCGTAAATAGGGTTAATAACACATATTATTAATAAGAGCGAAAAGAAAATGTGAAGGTCACCACAAAACTAGGATTTCAAATAGGAGAACATTAATAAAAACATGTATGTGGAAGAGAAATCTAACTATCAAATTCTGATGGAGAGTGATTGAGAACATGTTCAGTTGAAAGTTGATGGCCACAATTCCATAAACTAGAGGTGTGAATAATGGTCATGTTATAACAAAAAATGATGAGAATATGATTTTTTTTTGTTTCAAGACCCTTTTTCCAAGAGTTGAGAAATTACTTTTTACTCTAAGAATATAAGTAAATATATGTTTATATAAACATAATATTTTCCTTCGATTACACCTTGAACTATTTCTACTTCATATCTTATCACAAGATGCTTCATATAGTGAAGTAATAAATTAATATCTAAAACTTCATTCAAATATTAACTTAAACCATGGTTAAAATTTCTAAAATAATACGATCCAACACTTTAGAATCATTTCTAAGGTAGTTAGTAGTGCCCAATTTACTTTATCTATATGAATTATCTCTTTGTCCAAATGTCATTACCTCAACATTAGGGAAATATTAAGTCTTATCTTTCCCTCAACCATGTGTTTTCCAAAAAGTTCAACTTGCTACTGTATCACATTTCTTGGTTATTGGTACCAATCAATACAAGATTTTAAATCCTAGATGAAAAAGTACTATAGTAAAATCCTTATACATTCCATAATACTTATAAACATGATATCATCAATAAAATACATTTACAACATTATTCAAAGATCCAAATACAGGAGAAAATTAATCATTCTACTTCAGCTAGATCAATAGCATAAGCTCGACCTTGACCCCTTTGCTTCTTTTGTGTTATATTCTCTTAATTCTTGGGGAATTAATCTTCACAGTTCCTTATCTTCTTATAGATATAACACTGAATAATAGCCTTTTTATTCTTCCCTTTTCATTTTTTATCATGGTGACCCTTATCTCCACACTTATAACAAACTCTCATTCTATTCAAGCAATTACTGGGGTGATTCTTTCCACAGTTACACATGTGAGAAATTACTTCTTCCCCTTCTTCCCCTTTTCTATATTTCTATCTACCATACTCTTCTTTTCTTGGTAACCCTTGAATATGTAAGATATTGAGAATTCCTTCTCCTTTTGATGACACATAAAAATATTTAATCGTACGAAGAAAATTTTTGAGACACCAACACCCTTTGAAGACTTGTCTTATATCATTTTAAGAAATGGATAATTTTTAATTCTATGTTGCATATGAAATCCATAACACACCTTGCTAACCTTGTAAAGGTATCTTCATACTCTACAAAAATTTCTTCCTCCTTTTGCTTTAAACTAAGGAAATTTCTATTCATCTCATTTTTTTCTCATGAGGGAAATATTTTTCAAAGAATGTGTCCTTAAAATATTTCCATTATATGAGTTTTATTTACTCTTCCTCCCTAGTATTATAGATTAACGACCACCATTGACCAACATCACCATTGAGACAATACACTGAAAGTATAATCTTTTACTTTTCAATGCATCCCAATGCCATAAATATCTTCTCCAAAGACTTAATCCATTGATCGACCGCCATATGATCAATAGTACAACTAAATAATAGGGGAATCTATTGCCTAAAGTGATCCAACATCAGAGAATATCACTGTGGAATAGGTTTCTCCATCTGAGGAAGATTATTTTTTTATAACCTGATTAATATACCCTAATATATTCATAACATGATCAGTTCTAATACCATATATATCATATTTCTCGACAGGGGAACCTCTACATTGGCCATAAGTATTGATACCCTTATTCCTTCCAGGTTCCATTTCTAAAAAATGACATACACCAGATTAGGAAACATAACCCTAATCTATATTTTTTATTCTAATGAATTGAATCCTTGAAAACTCATTCAAAGGTCTCTTCATCATAACCTGAGGAAAGGAAACACATTAAGGGTAAACTCAACTACTCAATAAGGGTTAACTAAAATAGAATCTATCATAAATTAATAAGAATAAATCAACATGACAAGGTAAATAACTGAGAACACATACAATTCAAATAAACTGGATAAGTCATAAATAATATGGAAAGGTAAATAACTGAAACACATATCATTTAATCAATAGTATGAAAATAAAATGCATCTATAGATTTTGTCATAGTGAAAAATCATCTAGATAAAAACTAAAACAAAATTTGAATGAAGGCAATGATTTAATTTTGGACTTCATGTATCTAGCACATGAACCACTATACCATCAAGATCTATTCTCAAGACAATTTAAAATACTCTTATTTGGCCAACTGATTTGTCCCATGAGACTACCGATGCATTGAGGAGCTATCTATAACTATCACCCACCCATGTCCTCTAATCCAAATCATTTATCATATATCGAATAATCGATTTAATCAATAAACAATGTGCCTTATCATCAAATATCTATATTGAATAAAAGATATGACTTTATCAATATTTCCAAAGTTAATCAAATAACTTTCAAAGTAAACACCATATGTAAAAATGGTACACAGTTTAGGCAATAATCATATCCATTATAAAAGAATATAGATATCACAAAGAATTATAATTTACAATGAACAATTATTACAAGAAAGTGATTGTTTTAAGAGAAAGTTAACAATCACAAAAGAAATTGATATTGTAGGATGACTTTTACCAGTTTTTAATTTTCAATTTTAAACCCCTTGGATGAGATAATTCAAAGTAAAAAAATTTAAATACCATTAATATAAAAGGATTCATGATATAATATATCAAAAGGGTTAGTAGATACGCCACACAAAAGAAGTAAGTGGTGAAAATGGTATATGCCACATGGAAAGAAAAGTGAGATGATAATCCCTTACCTTGAGTTCAACTTATCATGAGTGTCTTTATATTTCTGAATAATAAACTTATCTTAATTATTTACTTACTTGACAACCTTTTTCAAGTTTATTATTACTTTTTTTCACTTATTATAATGTTTTATACAACTACTTAAATAATTAAGTTTACCTTGAGAGTGTTTTGACCAAATTTGGTTCATGTGTCAAAAATGACTTTGGTGGTCGACTATGGTCAAAGTGATCATTATATAAACATATACATGATGAATATGAACTTTTAAGTTTTTTGAAAATAGTACAATACATATACACCTTAAAATACTTAAACACAAGTATGAAAATACTTATATATATTAAGTGCTTGGGGGTGAAATTATAATCAAACACACACATACACCACAAACACAGGTTGGAGAGGCAGACCATATCCCCCCAGGGAGATATACCACCCATCAACCTTATTTATTTAGTATATGGACCATAAGCCCAGTGGGTATGAATCCTAATACATGGCCCAAAATCCTAGTGTAGTGTCATGCTTGCATCATCCTGACTACATCACCAGACCTGCATCATACCTGCATCATTGCCTACTTGTGTCATGCGTGCATCACCACCTACCTACATCATCATCCACATCATCACTTGCATAATACTGTAATATTACCTGTGCCCACTCAGATTTGAACTCGGGTCTGATGCAGGATTACGGGGAGCCTTTACCACTCGGGTAAGCCCCCAACAACATGAAAATACTTATATAACAGAAGGTAAATAACCAAAGAGTATGAAAATAATAATTACATATATATGATTGATAAACATAAACTTTTAATGACACACACACACATATAATTCATGAAATTAAATCTTGAAAGATAAACTTGAAGTTTCTGTAAGCATTACATATATAAAACTTGAAATTAGAAATAAATGCAATAGATTTTATTTTAAAAATAAAATTTTCCTTTAATTAAACATAAATATGAAAATAATCAAATCAATAAATAAGACTATAATTTAAAAAAAAAATACATAATAGTTTTTTAATAAAGAGTCCCCTTACAAAATTATAAACTTGAAATTTAAAGTCTTAAAAATAAACAGAATTTAAAATTGAGTAATATATATATATATGTACATATGTTTAATAACATAACTCAAAAATAATATATACTTATATATAATACACCCTTACCTAATTATAGATTTTGAAAATAAATATAGTTTTTGAAAATAAATATAGTAGAATCCCCTTACTTAACTTATTATATGGGTCACTTTCATGAACATGTGTCCCAATAACTCATAAAATTCAAACCCAGAGGGGATATGGTTAAAATATTGACATCCAATGGATTTTGGACAAGTGTCTTGTCATTTTGGACATTAAGTTTATGGTTTAGTCCATTTTTAAGCTTAATTTTACCTTAATCACTATAATTAATTTTAATTTCATTCACTAATATTTTTGGTCAAAAACTAAGTTGATATTATTAGATTATAAATATTATACTGATTAAAACCATGTATGTCCATTTTTTCAAATTAAAGTTAGATAAGTGGTAAAATTAAATTTAAATCTAATCCCGTAGATATGGCAAGAAAGTGAGTTTTTAATGTGAAAATGCTCAAAAATTCATTAATTATTTATGTCTAAATTAAATATAAAAATGAATCCAATGACCTAAATTGGATTAATATATATAATTTATATATTTTGACTTTAAATACCAATTTAAAATATAATTTAACATTAATAATTATTTAAATGAAAAGGCAGTTTTCAATTAAAATGCGGTATTTTTCACTATTCATCAAAAAATAGAACTTCTCAGAAAAATACTAAAAATACAACCTAAAATAATTTTGACATTTAAAATTTAAAAATGAAGTTAATTTTGAAAAATAAAATTTATAAAAGTGTCAAAAATTTATTTTTAAAATAAGTTCTCAATTAAAAGGCAGTAAAACTCAGTCTTGCATGTAACACAAGCTAACTACAAAATTAATTTTATTCTATAATGAAAATATTGTAAAGCCTTGGGGTATTACATGGTGCATGTTTTTTTTTATTTTTCATTAATTCACTGATTCTTGAAATTATTATGATTATTTGATGATTTTATTTAGTTAAAATAATTGTTTAGGATTTTTGTTTAGTTATTCCATGTGATTACATGTTTCTTATTAGAGGTTAGTGCCCCTAATATGTGTGATTGTACCCTTGATGCTAGTTTTCAACCCTTTAACTGCTAGAATAATGTTTTTGGAGGTGATTTTTATCTCTCTATAGACCCAAGAGTGATCTTAGTGGGGCCAAGTCATGCCAATAACATTATAGAATCATTAAACTATAAAATATGTGAATTATAAATTTATTTATAGCCATCATTATAATGAACCAGACTTTTCATACATAAATATTAAATATTTTTAGATAAATATTCATTACATAACATAATGATCTATACTAGAATCATATAGGTTAGTGCCTTTGGAAACTTTGAAACATAAAAAAAGACTAGTTCATAAGTGAACTATATATTCTCCCACTAAGCTCTTAATAACTAGCACCATTCTTAGACATATCATATATAATACCTTTATTCACAACCTAGGGAAATGAAACATAATAAAGGATGAACTCATATTCTCGGTAAGGTTAAAAAAGGTAGATATCAATGATCACATAATCATAATATGAGTATAATGGTATGAGAACATGAGATTAACATTTGAAAACCACACCCTGCATATCAAAGAAAATAATCTTGAGTCTTGGCATAAATATTTGGTAGTTTATAAGACATGAATCATAAAGTAATCAAACAACATGATTTATGAGACCATAAAATTGACATAAGACAAGGAATTTTGGCATACACATAAGTATAGAAAATCATTTCCTTAGTAGTCAATACTTATTTCCAAGAATCTCATAGTGGATTAGGTTCACTCCCTAAACCATTTTAGTAGTCAAGTTTCACTCCCAAGACTATCATAGTGGACAAAATACCTTAATAAACTGGGTTCACTTTCCATTTCAGTCCTATTTATCTCATGAGATCTCAATCTTTACCCGATGCATTGGAGGGAGATATAGATCCCACCTATCATATAATGAAAATCATAAATAAGTGTTCCAAAAAATTATAAAACATTAATTATATTAGAACCCATGAAAATAAATGGGCTTCACAAAACATTTATCATATTAAAATTCATGAAAAGAAATGAGTTTCATAAACATTTCATCACAACATAACCTATGGAAAAGAAATGGGTTTCATAAACATCTTGTCATCATAAATATAAACCATCCAGATAAATAATTTGGATGGTACCATTGGATCATATTCCCATTAGATCTTAATTAACATCAAATTATGCCATCTTATATGGAAAATTATTTTGAAAGATCACTTGGAATATTTCTTGAGTAAAACACCTTTTCACTTTGAAATAATTTATTTAAAATCTAAAAATTTCCCAAATATTAAGGAAAAAAATTTATTTGAAAATAACATTAATTTTTTTAAATGAATCTTTAAATCATTTAGTGGTCATGACAATGAGAAATACCATTCATGTTTTACATGTTAAAATAAAGATTCATTTCACATTTTTGGTAAAATCCAAACATGCCATGTTTGTAATAATACATGGAGATTCCTTTTAATTAATTTATAAAAAGTAAAATATAGGTAAAAATTAATTTAAATAATCATATAGTAACATTAAATAATTCTTGAATTTTTTTAGAAAACATGAATATGTAATAAAAAGCGTTTTCAACTAAAGAGAGAAATAAAGTTGGTTTTCTTTAAAAACTTTTTTTTTGAAATCTTGAGTACATAAAGAGAGAAAAATAAAGGGAAAACATGTATTATTAATAAATAACTAGAGTATAATAAAATTAATTAATTTATTGATAAATATATTATAATATTTTATCATCAAAAGCGTAATCATAAATAATCTTGATAAACAAAGAGATTGTAATATCAAACCCTTACAACTTTAGTAACTTTTCAATCATAATCCCCATGAAATATATAACCTTATATGGATTTTTATATCTCATAATTTTCATGATAATAATAATATAATACATTAATGGGTAGTATATACACCACACAAAAGAAACAAGTGGTGAATATGACATATGTCTCCTAGATATAAAAGAGAGACTGGAAATCCCTTACCGCTTGGTAACTTTTGAATAGTAAGCCACGATAAATAATAACATCAAATGAAACTCTAAATATCATGAAAATAAATATATTCATGATATAACATATAAAAGGGGTAGTGTATACACCTAATAAAAGAACATAGGTTCATAACATAACATATGTCTCAAAGAAGACAAATTGAGACAAAAACCCCTTACCTTAAGTCTCTACTTCTTTCATACATGTTCAAACCTCCTATATAAAAAATATGGGTTTATTATACATCTATTAAATAACCACACACACAAACACACATCATACCATGTATGATTTATTTATGGCCTTTTATTCCCCGTTTATTAACAATTCCTCGTTAAAATCACATTTTGGGTAATAACTGCTTTGTTTTTCATGTATGTTTCGACTTAGCATTTTTTATCCTCCTACATTTATTATGGTTCCATAATCTACAAAATTTTAACCATGATATAAATATAATATATATTCAGAATATATGTATTTATAGTAATCCACAAAAATTAGAGATAAAAAAAAATAATGGAAAAATATCCTATACCCATGGTTTAGAACCATGGGTATAACCCTTAAAACCATGGGTATAGGCTATACCCATGGTTTTCTGAACCATGGGTATAGGCTATACCCATGGTTTTCTGAACCATGGCTGATGAATTTGTTGGTATATATCTATACCCACAGTTTCCAAAGAAACTGTGGGTATAACTTTATAGATTTTATCATACCCATGGGTTAACCAAAATCATCAGTATATATTTATACCCATGGTTCTACAAACTATGGGTATAGATTTTAATAGTAGAAAAAATATACCCACAGTTCTCCAAACTGTGGGTATAAGTAGTTATCCCCATTTGGTAGCAGTAATTCTTCTATCCCATATCGAACCTATAAATAAAATAAAAACCATAATACACATTCAATGATATATATATATATATATTGTATATTTAGCAATAAAAAAATTACTTGTAATAACTTTATAACCATTTATAATACTATAACATACATATACATCTATACAACCAATCAATTCAATTCATTAAACAAAATCCACATGTCTCTTTACTGTAAAGTCAAAAATGGAGGGGATAAATATCTCCCCATCACCAAGATCCTCATCCTCATCACCATCAGCAACATCCTCATCTCCAATAGCATAATTGGGAGAACCATAATAATAATAATCATCATCACCACCACCACCGCCACTACCTCAATTATCTTAACCACCACTAGGACCCTCACTGGCATCACTTAGGGAATCATTTAAATAGTGCATTGATTTTATATATGAATCAATAGTAGTACCATCTTTTGATGTAAGTGATTGACTTATAACTAATATAGATTTCAAAAAGTGTTTGGTGATCAATTTACTTCTTTTATACTCCTGTAAATCTACTTTTTTGGCCACATCTGCTTCTGTATGAGCTCTTTACAGCTCAATGGTCTGATAGGTTTTAGAGGATCTTTATGAGGACCAATACCTAGTGGGGATGATGTTTTTCCTAGGTTGACATTGGACTCTCCCATAGTGCTCCCCACTTAATACCTGACTCAAATGATCATTTGGCCTGAAGTTTTCATATTCTTTATCATCAAGGGCCTCAAAGAAATACTATTTAAAATATAAATAATATATTTAATTATGAATTACATATAAATATTTGAAATATAAATAAAAAAACTTATAATATTTTATTGTGTTTGTGAATTTACTACACTTTAATCCTTTTTCTTCCTAATTGAGCAAAATAATTTTTCTCGAGGCACACAACCTTTGATGCCCAATACTTCTTCCCACAAATGAAATTTATTAGTATAATACTACATTATTTAATAATATAAAAGTGATAAACATATAATGAATTAAAATTATATCTATTGAAGAATTCCATAAAATAAATAAGTATCTAAATATACATTTAATTAGAAATTTAATACTAGTGGCATAACATAAAAAATACATATATATTAGCATGATAAACATGGTTATGATATGAATTCCTCTTGTATATTCATTTTGACCCAATTATATTTGTGTTATGTTATTTGGTTATTCAGACACTTGGTAATTTTGATCATTTGGTCATTAGGTTCATTTATAGGTTATGTTGTTTCATAAATTTTCTAATTAGGCCATTTAGGTCATTTGGTCCAATTAGGCCAATTAGGCCATTTAGTCCATATAGTCCAATTAGTCCAATTTGTCCATTTATACTATTTAGTCCAATTTTGATATTTAAGATATTTAGGCTAATTAAGTCAATTGGGCCAATTAGACCATTTAGGCCAATTACGCCTTTTAATCCATTTCATTCAATTAGGTCAATTAGGCTATTTATTTGGCCAATTTAGTCCAATTAGTTCATTTAGACCAATTTAGACCAATTAGGCCAATTTAGGACAATTAGGCCATTTAGAACAATTTAGGTCAATTGGCCATTATGACATTATACAAATTCACTATTAGGCCCATTGCCCATTAGACCATTAGGTGAATTTACCATTAGGCCATTAGGCCAATTGTCCATTAGTTCATTAGGATAATTTTCCCTTAGTCCATTATGCCAATTGGACAATTGACAATTAGGCTATTAGGCCAATTGTCCAATCAGGCCATTAGGCCAATTAGCCATTAGTCTAATTAGCCATTAGGTTGTTATGCCAATTTTCCATTAAGATGTTAGACCATTAGGACAATTAGAAAATTATGCCAATTCTTTATTAGGCTAATTGTTCATTATGCCTTTAGGCTAGTTTTCAAATTGTCTATTATCCCATTAGGCCAATTGGCCATTATAAAATTAGGTCATTAGGCCAACTGGCCATTAGGCCATTAGGCTAATTGGCCATTAGTCCAATTTTCCAATTGTCCATTAATCCATTAGGTCAATTGTCCGTTAGTCCATTAGGCCAATTAACCAATTATGTAACAACTAGGCCCTACTGATAGAACATACACCCCACCTTAACATGGATATCGGGTCCTAGCCCGCCAGGTACCACAAGTTACCCCACAGACATGTGGTCCCCTCATTGGGGCTCACCCACATGCCCAAATGGTTCATATGACTAATGAATGTCCCCACATTCCAAAACATATTCTTTTTGGTGTGTTTTTTCCTCACTCACACACATTCTGGGAAAATTCCTATAAGGTCACCCATCCTGATAACTACTCCAGGACAAACATGCTTAACTATGAAGTTCTAATCAGGTAGGCTCCCAAAAAGAAATATGCCCCTTATTGACACGAGTCATATCATTTAGTCATTTAACCCTTTAATATTAGGCCAATTAGCCATTAGTCTAATTATACATTAGGCCATTACGCCAATTTTACATTAGGATATTATACCATTAGTCCAATTAGGCAATTAGGCCAATTCTCCATTAGGCTAATTGGTCATTGTTCCTTTAGTCTAGTTGTCCAATTGGCTATTATTCCATTAGGAAAATTGGCCATTAGAAAATTAGGACATTAGAAAAACTGTCCATTAGGCCATTAGGCTAACTGGCCATTAGTCCAATTGTCCAATTGACCATTAATCCATTAAGTCAATTGGATATTAGGAAATTAGGCCAATTAACCAATTATGTAACAAACGGACCCTACTGATAGCACAAACACCCTGCCTTAACATGGCCATTGGGTCCTAGCCTTCCAGGTACCATAAGTTTCTCCACAGACATGTGGTCCCCTCCCTAGGGCCCACCCATGTTCCCAAATGGTTCATTTGACTAATGACTATCCCCACATGTCAACACATGTTCTTTTCAGTGTGTTTTCCCCACTCACACACATTCAAGGAAAATTCCTATAAGGTCACCCATCATGATCACTACTCTAGGCCAAGAATGCTTAACTATGGAGTTATAATCATATAGGATCCTAAAAAAGAAAGGTTCCCCTTATTGATACGAGTCATATCATTTAGTCATTTAACCCTTTACCATTTTGGGGTGTTACATTCACACCACCTTTAGAGTACAATGCCCTCATTGTGGAAGCTATATATCAACTTAGGTAGTGCACCACACTTAAGTCTTAGTTCCTGCTCTGATACTAAATGTAACAACTAGGCCCCACTGACAGCACAGAAACCCCACCTTAACATGGCCATTGGGTCTTGGCTCACCAGGTACCATAAGTTTCCTTGCACACACATGGTTCCCTCCCTAGGACCCACCCATGTGCCTGAATGGGTTATCTAACTAATGAATGTCCTTAGAGTCCAACACATGTTCTTTATAGTGTGTTTTTTCCTCACTCACACAAATCCTAAGAAACTTTCCAAAAGGTCCCCTGGATAATCTAATACAAGCACACTTAACTGTGGAGTTTTAATCAGATAGGATCCTGAAAAGAATGGTGCACCTTGTTGACATGAGTTATATCATTTAGTCATTTAACCCTTTACCATTCTTGGGTATTAAAAATTAGGCCAATATTCTATTAGGCCAATTGGATATTAGGCCATTAGTCCAATGAGATATTAGGGTATTATGCCAATTATCCCTTAAGCCATTAGTCTAATTAGCCATTAAGGAATTGGGACATTAGGTCAATTGGCTATTAGGGCATAAGGGCATTAGTCCGTTAAGCCATTAGGCCAATAGGCCATTAGGATGATTGGCTATTAGGCCAATTGAACTTTAGGACATTAGTCCAATTGGCCAATTGGACGTTAGGCCATTATGCCAATTAGTCTATTAGGCCATTAGGCCAATTGACTATTAGGCCATTATGTCATTATGTCAATTTTCTATCATGCTATTAGGACATTAGGCTAATTGTCCATTAGATCATTAGTTTAATTGGATATTAGGCCATCAGGACAATTGGAAAATTGACCATTGGGTCATTAGGCCATTTTCCATTAGTCCAATTAGGCCATTAGGTCATTAGGCCAATTGGCTATTAGACCATTAGGAATATTGGATAATAGGCCATTAGGATAATTGACCTTTAGGCCAGTAGTCCATTAGGATAATTGGTTGTTAGGCCATTATGCCATTAGTCCAATTGGCCAATTGGCCACTAGGCCATTATACCATTAGGCTAATTGGCCAATTAGCTATTAAGACATTATGACGATTGTCCATTAGGCCATTATCCTAATTATCCATTTGTACATTAGTACATTAGGCCATTAGGCCAATTGTCTAATTGAAAATTATGCTATTAGTCCATTTGTCCAATTGGAAAATTTTTCATTAGGCCTTTAATCCTTTAGGCTATTAGGCCAATTACGCCATTAGGCCAATTGTCCATTAGTACATTAGGCCAATTGGACAATTGGACACTAGGAAAATTGACCATCAGGCTATTAGGCTATTAGGACATTAGAGAAATTGGCCAATTAGACAATTAGTCATTAGTCCGTTAGTCCAACTGGTCATTAAGACATTAGGAGAATTGGAAAATTGTCCAATTTTCCATTAGGAAAATTGTAAATTAGGACATTATTCCAATTGTCCAATTGTCCATTAGGCCATTAGGCCAATTGACCATTAGGACATTAGGTCAATTATACATTAGTCCATTAGGCTAATTGTCCATTAGAACATTTGTAATGCCCTGACCCCAGTTACCCAGAGTCGGTGCATTATTACTTAATATTGGCATAATCACAAAAGATCAAGTATCGAAAGACCGATTAGTTTAGTAGCCTTGGAAACACTAGATACATTCATAAATGTTATATTACATCATCAAGTGACAAACTAAAATAACATAGTCTCCATAGTCCACACTCATATCCCATTCAGACTATCCCTGTAGGTCATTCATAAAATATTTCTTCTCATCCTGGGAAAAATAAAACATAGAAAGGAGTGAGCTCAGATGCTCAGTAAGGATATCAATATAGCAGAAACATTCATAAATAAACATAAACATTTAAGGCAATGTATAACTAAAACAAAAGCCTTTTAAACTTGAACTTCAGCATAATATGGAAATAATAAAATGAAATAATGCCATTTACTTATTCAAATGGATATTCTACTAGTCGAATAATCACATGCAATATCAATAACCACTTTCATAATTATGGAATGCATAATTCCAGACTATCATAACCATGTAGCCAAGGCCTCATGCCAAGACTAAAAATAAGATTTTGTCAAGGCCTCATGCCAAGACACTAGTTTGTCTCATGAGACCTACCGATGCATTGAGGAGCTATAGCAAGCTCCACCCATCACATACTAAGTCCAATGCATTCCTTATATGAAAAGGTTTAAACATATCATAAACCATAACATAATTGTATCATATAAACATGCATAAAGGAAACATAACATTTCCACATTTCAATCACAAGATATCAATAAAACACATTGATATAAAAAAACCATTTTCAATACCAAAATAAAATAAAAGTAAAACTTGGTATTTATTTTTCATTTTAAAAAAAGTTATGGCTTGTAGAGGAATCCAAAACTCAAATAATGGCCACGGCGGGCGGATAAGTCGTTGTCGCCACATACGTACGACAGAAAAAAAACATTCCATTTTGTCGTTTAGTAAAAAGCTTCATATAAAAAAGATTACTTTTGAATAAATGTAAAAGTAAAAGGGGTTTATACACTGTATAAAAGAAAGTTGTGTATAAAACAAAATATGCCTCAATGAAAAGAGATTGAGACGAAGTCCCTTATCTCGTGTTCGACTTGACTCGGTCGTTCTTTAACCTCCTGAATAATAAAATAGAGTTAATTTATACTTGATTAAGAACATTTTTCAAGTTAATTATTCCTTTTATATCACTTATTACCATGTTATAAACATTATGTGATTATTTAAGTTAATAACAGTCGTTTTTTCGATCTTTGGTACTTGAGAGTCAAAAATAAACTTCTTATAATTACAAGTTGTTCATGTGGTAAAATATCCATTATATCCAGAATTATATTCATGATGTATATATCATATATATCATATATATTCAGTATATATATGCATTTATAATATTACATAACATTTAGAGGTAAGAAATTAAATACACAGTTCATGGAGACGGTAAGCCGTACGTACGCATGAACGCTACTTTCATTTATATTTCGTATTTAATAGAATGAAAACATAATGATATAAAGGTATATTATAATTCCAGTATAATATAATATATAATACCATTCACTCCATCCTTTACACATCCCATATATGACATTAACGATTCAAATCACTTTGAGGGGGCGGTAGTCTGCACTTCCTAAAATGAAATTATCGCATTTACCCATAATGGAAATCATAAAGGTATTCCATAAATGAAAAATACATAAGCATAAGGAAAAAATAAACATAATATTTATCATATATAAATATAGTTACATCTTAATGGCCACCATGAAAGGTGTTAAAAGAAGATTGAACAATCATCGTTTCGTGAGACAGTAATTCGCCACCCATAGAAACAGTATGTTCTTTCACCAATAGACGAAGGTGTGTGTAAGTGTAAATAAAATAATTCTAAAAAAAACATCCTAGTATACTGAAGATACTGGTGTTGTTACAAAATAAAGTAATAAAAAGAGTTTAAAGGGTTGGAGCAGCAAAATAAAACAAAAGAACATAAGAGAAAACATTACCTTAAAATCGGGTAACTATTTTTTATTTGGGCCAAAGGCTTATTTGGGAAGACTTATGCCCAAATTGAGGCTTTTAGGAGTAATATAGGGAAGTTGAGAGAGTATTTGGGCAGAGGTTGGCCGAGCCAAATGGCTTTAGAGGTGTGAATAAGGTGGTAGAGGTGGGGGTCTTTTATAAGAGGAGAGGAGGGGCACTCTTGGAAAGTAATGAAATGTTACATTATTATGAAATGATTTTAGGATTTTAAAGGTCCCAAAATGATATATTTATAGGATAAGGTGATAAGGGTTATAAATCCACCCATCCAATAGGCTTTAAATAAGTGTAAGTCTTAGATTTTACCTTATCTTTTCATTTTATTTAAATCGTTCATTAATGAGGTAATCGCTGCATCATCATGGTGTGATAAATAAATTTATTTATTTATTGCCTAAAAATTATAAAAAAATTACCATGATGTAGGAAATATTTTTATCTTTAAAATGGATATTTATAGTAAAAAATATGACTTATATAACCCCTTCTAAAAATTGTTTTAGTAAAACAATACATGTTTGTGACATTTTTATTTTTACTTTAAATAAAAGGTATTAATGTCATTATCTTACCCAAGTGGCTCCATGGGGTCCCACAAATTGACCCATGGATTGTCTTGGTAGGAAATGATTCATCCAATAAGATTATTACATGTTTCAATATATTTTTATATTCTTATAATATCATTTTTACCTTAAATTACCCCAATTACCTCTAATCGCGGTTAATAAAACTCAAAAGTTACTATTCACCAAAAATTATTTTCATCCCATTGAACCAAATTTTAATTCCTAATTAAAACCATGTATGTCGGATTTTTGAAATTCAATTTTTAGAAGTGGTAAAGTTTCATTTAAACAATAAATTAGTTTTTTTTAACTACCACTTAGTGGTTTCACTATTCATCAAAAATTGAAATTTTTCAGAACAATACCAAAAATTCACCCTAAGCTATAATTGATATTCCGAATTCAAAAATGATATATATTTTAAAAAATCCAAAAAATATAAGTTTCATTAATTAATTTTATAATTAATTCCCACTGTCAAAACAAATAACGTGTTTTTAAGAAACAATATCAATCAAAAGATTGACAATTGTTTGTGTCCAATTTCAAAGTGAAATTAATTATAATGACAAACATTGGATAAAATGGTAAAAGTATATTATAATTATAATTTAAAACCACTAAATAGTATAATTTATCACTATAAATTATTTTGATTAAAAAAGTTGTTTTTAAGTATTTTTCACAATTCATCAAAAATTGGAAGTTCTCAGAAAAATACCAAAAATTCAACATAGGCTAATTCCAATATTCTGAATCCAAAAATGAAGTTCATTCTGAAATATAAAATTTATATAATTTTAAAAAGTGGTTATTACTATTCATAATGACTACTTTGATTGGTCTCGGTGTGTTAGAACTCGAGGTTGCGTACAACACACACTGCTCTATTATTCAAAGAGAAGCGTACCATGGAAGCTTGGGGTGTTACATTCTCCCCTCCTTCAAATAATTTCGTCCTCAAAATTTCTAGAATATTACTGAATAAAAATACTTGGATGATTCTTCATCATAAGTTCCTTGGGTTCCCACGTTGCCTCTTCCGTCTTATGGTTCCTCCATAGAACTTTTAGCAGACGAGTTGTCCGGTTTCTCAGCACTTGTTCTCTCGTATCCAGAATACTGACAGGCTCTTCATAATAATATAGATTGGATTCTAGTTCTGATTCCTCATAGGTGAGTACATGCGTTGGGTCAGACATGTATTTTCTCAACAGTGATATGTGGAACACATCATTAACTTTAGAGAGACTTGGAGGCATTGCCAATCGGTAAGTTACAACCCCAATTTGTTCTAGAATTTCAAAAGGTCCGATGTACCTGGGACTCAATTTACCCTTCTTACTAAAATGTATAACTCCCTTCCATGGATATACCTTCAAGAAAACATGATCTCCCACCTAAAATTCCAAATCCTTCCTTCGGTTATCGACATAGATCTTCTGCCTACTTTGAGATGCTTTAATGTGGTTTTGGATTACCTTCACCTTTTCCATCATTTCCTCCACCAGTTTTGGGCCTACGAGTTTTCTTTCACCAACATCATCCCAACAGGTTGGTGTGAGACATCTCTTTCCATATAACGCTTCATATGGTGCCATCCGAATACTTGAATGGAAGCTATTGTTATAAGAAAATTCTACCAGAGGTAAATATTGATCCCACATACCCTGAAAGTCCAGTGAGCATGATCTCAAAATGTCTTCTAAGGTTTGAATAGTCCATTATGATTGTCTATCTGTTTGAGGGTGGTAAGCAGTGCTCAAACGAAGTTCAGTGTCCAGAGCCTTCTGAAGACTTTTCTAGAATCTTGATGTAAAATGGGGATCACAATCCGAAACAATCGATAGGGGTACTCCATGAAGTCTTACAACTTCATTAATATACAATATTGCTAAACATTCAAGTGGTAAATATTCTCTTATAGCAAGAAAATGTGCTGACTTGGTAAGATGATCAATAATGACCCATATTGCATCATTCCTTCTAGGAGACTTTGGTAGTCCCATGAAAAAGTCCATCATAATATTATCCCATTTCCACTCAGGTATGGGAAGAGGTTGCATAACTCCTCCAGGAAGTTGCCTCCCAGCTTTCACTTGTTGACAAACCATGCATCTTGACACAAAATCAGCAATCTCCCTCTTCATGTTGTCCCACCAAAAATGTTCCTTCAAATCTCTATAAATTTTGGTAATCCCAGGGTGTATAGAGAAATTGGAACTATGAGCATCATCCAACAATTCCCTCTTTAAATCAGGTATATCGAGAACACAAAGTCTTCTCCCAAATTTCAAAATTCCATCTTCATACACAAAGTCACTCAATCGAACATCATTCACAACTTTAATCTTCTTTTCCAACTTTCCATCATCGGCCTGAGAACTCTTTTTCCTTTCTAATAAAGATGGTTTGTAAACCATTTGAAAAAGTTTTGATGTTTCACCTTCCATGGTGATTCCCATATCCATCTTTACTAGATCCATGAAAATAGGACCCCTTTCCACTCTCATCATGTTCAAAACTCCATGATATTTTCTACTCAAAGCATCTGCAACCTTATTTTCCTTCCTCAGGTGGTAGTGTATCATTCAATCATAATCCTTGAGTAGTTCAAGCCATCACCTTTGACTCATGTTGAGTTCTTTTTGTGAGAAAATATACTTCAAACTCTTGTGATCGGTATATATCTCACATTTTTCACCATAGAGATAATGTCTCCACATAGTCAAGGAAAAGATTACAACAGATAACTCGAGATCATGAGTAGGATAGTTTTTCTCATGAATTTTTAGCTGTCGTAATGCATAGGAAATAACCCTATCATTCTGCATAAAGACACAACCAAGTCCTTTATTCGATGCATCACTATAAATAATAAACCCATCATTCCCCAATGGTAGAGTCAATATAGGAGTATTGACTAATATTCTCTTCAGTTATTCAAAAAATTCTTCACACTCTTTTGTCCAAACAAATTTAACCCCTTTACGTGTGATATTTGTTAATGGGTTAGCCAACCGAGAAAAATTCTGGACGAAACGTGGATAATAACCTGCTAAACCAATAAAACTGCGTACCTCAGTTATACTCATCGGTGCTGGCCATTCTTGGATTGCCTTGGTCTTAGAAGGATCAACAGAGATTCCATCTTTGGAGATGATATGGCCAAGAAAAGAAATCTCCTAAAGCCAGAATTCATACTTGCCAAACTTCCCATATAATTTGTGTCTTCTAAGAGTCTTTAGAATAACGCACAAGTGATTTTCATGATCTTCATAGCTTTTGGAGTATACCAAGATATCATTAATAAATATCACTATGAAGTCATCAAGATATTCCTTGAAAACTCTATTCATTATATCCATGAAGACAGAGGGTGCATTAGTCAATCCAAAAGGCATTACTGTAAACTCTTAATGCCCGTACCTGGTACGAAATGCTGTCTTTGGAATGTCTTCCTTATTCACACACAACTGATGGTATCCATATCGAAGGTCAATCTTAGAAAAGTATTGATCTCCATGCAGTTGGTCAAATAAATCATCAATGCAAGGTAGGGGATACTTGTTCTTTATTGTTATAGCATTGATTTCCCTGTAGTCTATACATAACCTCATAGATCCATCTTTCTTCTTAACAAAAAGGACAGGAGCTCCCCATGGAGAAACACTAGGGCGAAGAAATCCATTATAACTCAATTACTCTAATTGTTTATTTAGTTCCACTAATTCCATAATGTCCATTCTATATGGGGTCTTTAATATGGGCTTTGAACCAAGCATTAGGTCAATAGAAAACTCAACTTCTCGTTTTGGAGGATGCCCAGGTAAGTCTTTTGGAAACACATCAACATATTCTCTCACAATAGGTACATCCTCTATTTGAACATTCCCTTCCTCACCCATAGTTATTTCATTCTCTTCCTCCCCAATAAGTGAATTTAATTGAGCTACTGGGGGTGGATCTAGATAAGAATTAAGTGGTGACGATTCTGCTCTAAATATAAGGTGTTCCTTATCATCATCATCATCATCAAAAATCATAACCTCTTTCTTCTTACAATAAATCTTCACATCATGGTCCGAAATCCAATCCATACCGAGTATTATATCAAATTCAATCATGGGTATGACGATGAGATCAGCAGATAAAGAACATTTATATGCCTTAATGGGGTCTAATTGACAAAACTTTGTAGCAATGATACTTCCCTTAGGAGTTTTGACTGACAATTCTCTTGTTAAATCAAATTGTAAATATCTAATTTTCTTAGCAAACTGGGAAGATATGAAACAATGCGATGATCCAGAATCAAATAATGCATTAGCTAAACTTGAGGAAACCATTAAATTACCTGCCACCACATCTTTCGGAGCTTCAACCTCAGCAGTAGTGATAGCATAAGCTTGGACTTGATCCCTTGGCCTCTTCTAAGGTAAGTTCCCCTGACGCTTAGGACATTCATTTGCATAATGTCCCATATCTCTACAATTATAGCATTCCACATTGACAACAACTCTCTTTCCCTTGCAATCATGAGCTTGGTGGCCTTTTTCACCACACTTGTAACAAACTACCATTCCCTTCAAGTAAGTACCAGGGTGTTTTTTCCCACATTTACTAAAAGACTGATATTAAACTTTTCCCTTCTTCCCCTTATTTCCATTTCCAGATTGATCAGAAGATCTCTTATTCTCTTGCTTTGCTTTAAAGTCATAAGACTTAGAGAATTCCTTTTCCGTCTTGATAGCACACGAGATAATATCTTTGTACAACGAGAAGGTTTGTGAGACTAATGCTCGATAGAGAAATGGTTTTAACCCATCAAAGAAACGATCAATATTACTTCATGGGTTACGTATATAATCTGCAGCATGCCCCACTAACCTTGTAAAGTTAACCTCATAATTTGCGACATTATCATCCTCCTTCTACCTCAGAATCAGAAATTGCCTTTCCATATCTGCTCGATGGTCATGTGGAAAGTATTTTTCTAAGAAAATTTCCTTAAACTCCCTCCATTCCATACTTGATACTTATTTATCTTCCTTTGTGTTTTGAATTAGCGACCACCATTGATCGGCATCTCCAGTGAGGCGGTAAACTGCCATGACAACTTTCTCCCTTTCGCTACTCCCCAAGGCATGGAATATTTTCTCTAAGGAGTTTATCCATTGCTCAGTTACTAATGGATTTGTACCCCCATTAAATGTTGGTGGTTGTTGCCTCATGAAATGATCTAACATTGATCCCCCACATTGCGGATCAGGGTGCTCCATATGAGTAAGGTTATTATTCATAACCTGAGTGAGTTGTCCCAGTATGGTGATAAGTTGATCAGCACCAGTTGTATCACCAGCTCCACTATAATTATATTGAGAAAGAGAGAAATCCCTACATGGAGTGCATGCATTGATACAGTTTCCATTCCTTCCACTAGGCACCATTTCTAAACAATGGCATAAACTAGATTAGTTTATGAATCAAAATACATAATTCCATACTTGTAAAACACTTAACATAAATTGAACAGTTTATGGATATAATCTATAATCATAAAAATGTTTTCTTTGAGGAAGTATATACTCATAAACCCTTCATAATGGTTTGTAAAGAAAATGAGAATTATCCTAAGAATATCCCCTGGGAGTGTCGTAATCAAGAGTGCAGCAAGGCCCATTGTCGTGCACCATTTCCCATTCGAGTCTAGCTCAAAATGGTGTTTTCGAGTTTTACCCCTAGGTACATCTGTGCCAGAGCCGCCTCTACCTGCTCGTATCCAGACAGGGATGTATTGCTCAAAAAACTCACAAAAATCTCTATAATACCAAAATTCTAGGAAGTTCTTCTATACAAATCCTCAAAGTCTATCTTAGGGCTATGTGCTCTAATCAGAGTTTATCTAAATCTAGCTTCTAAGGTTAGTACTAAACTGCCTCTGATACCAAATGTAACACCCCAACCCCAGTTACCCAGAGTCAGTGCATTATTATGTAACATTGTCATGATCACAAAAGATCAAGTCTCGAAAGACCGATTAGTTTAGTAGCCTTGGAAACACTAAATACATTCATAAATGTTACATTACATCATCAAGTGACAAACTACAATAACATAGTATCCATATTCCACACTCATATCCCCTTCAGAATATCCCTGCAGGTCATTCATAAAATATTTCTTCACATCCTGGGAAAAATAAAACATAGAAAGGAGTGAGCTCAAATGCTCAGTAAGGATAACAATATAGCGGAAACTTTCATAAATAAACATAAACATTTAAGTCAATGTATAACTAAAACAAAAGCCTTTTAAACTTAAAATTTAGCATAATATGGCAATAATAAAATGAAATAATGTCATTTACTTATTCACATAGATATTTTACTAGTCTAATAATCACATGCAATATCAATAACCACTTTCATAATGATGGAATGCATAATGCCAGACTATCATAACCACGTAGCCAAGGCCTCGTGCCAAGACTAAAAATAAGATTTTATCAAGGCCTCGTGCCAAGACACTAGTTTGTCTCATGAGACCTACCGATGCATCGAGGAGCTATAGCGGGCTCCACCCATCACATACTAAGTCCAATGCATTCCTTATATGAAAAGGTTTAAACATATCATAAACCATAACATAATCGTATCACATAAACATGCATAAAGGAAACATAACATTTCCACATTTCAATCACAAGATATCAATAAAACACATTTATATAATAAAACCATTTTCAATACCAAAATAAAAGAAAAGTAAAACTTGGTATTTATTTTTAATTTTAAAAAAAGTTATGGCTTTTAGAGGAATCCTAAACTCAAATAATGGTCACGGCGGCAGAGAAGTCATTGTCGCCGCATACGTACGAAAAAAAAAACATTCCCTTTTGTCATTTAGTAAAACGCTTCATATAAAAAAGATTCCTTTTGAATAAATGTAAAAGTCAAAGGGGTTTATACACTGTATAAAAGAAAGTTGTGTATAAAACAAAATATGCCTCAATGAAAAGAGATTGAGACGAAGTCCCTTACCTCGTGTCCGACTTGACTCAGTCGTTCTTTAACCTCCTAAATAATAAACTAGAGTTAATTTCTACTTGTTTAAGAACCTTTTTCAATTTCATTATTCCTTTTATATCACATATTACCATGTTATAAACATTATGTGATTATTTAAGTTAATAACAGTCGTTTTGTCGATCTTTGGTACTTGAGTCAAAAATAAACTTCTTATAATTACAAGTTGTTCATGTGGTAAAATATCCATTATATCCAGAATTATATTCATGATTTAGATATCATATATATCATATATATCCAGTATATATATTAATTTATAATATTACATAACATTTAGAGGTAAGAAATGAAATGCACCGTTCATGGAGACTGTAAGCCGTACGTACGTATGAACGCTACTTTCATTTCTATTTCGTATTTAATGGAATGAAAACATAATGATATAAAGGTATATTATAATTACAGTATAATATAATATATAATATCATTCACTCCATCCTTTACACGTCCCACATATGGCATTAACGATTCAAATCACTTTGAGGGGGCGGTAGTCCGCACTTCCTAAAATGAAATTATCACCTTTACCCATAATGGAAATCATAAAGGTATTCCATAAATGAAAAATACAGAAGCATAAGGAAAGCATAAACATAATATTTATCATATATAAATATAGTGACAACTTAATGTCCACCATTAAAGGTGTTAAAAGAAGATTGAACAATCATCGTTTCGTGAGGCAGTAATTCACCACCCACAGAAACAGTATGTTCTTTCACCATTAGACGAAGGTGTGTGTAAGTTTAAATCAAATAATTCTCATAAAAACATCCTAGTATATTGACTATACTGGTTTTGTTACAAAAGAAATGAATAAAAAGAGTTTAAGGGGTTGGACCAGCAAAATAAAACAAAAGAACATAAGAGAAAACATTACCTTAAAATCGGGTAACTCTTTTTTATTTGAGACAAAGGCTTCCTTGGGAAGACTTATGACAAAAGTGAGGATTCTAGGAGTAATATAGGTAAGTTTATAGAGTATTTGGGTAGAGGTTGGCTGAGCCAAATGGCTTTAGAGGTGTGAATAAGGTGGTAGAGGCGGGGTCCTTTTATAAGAGGAGAGGAGGGGCACTCTTGGAAAGTAATGAAATGTTACATTATTATGACATGATTTTTGGATTTTAAAGGTCCCGTAATGATATATTTCTAGGATAAGGTGATAAGGGTTCGAAATACACCCATACAATAGGCTTTATACAAGTGTAAGTCATAGATTTTACCTTATCTTTTCATTTTATTTAAATCGTTCATTAATGAGGTAATCACTGCATCATCATGGTGTGATAAATAAATTTATTTATTTATTGTCTAAAAATTATAAAAAAATTACCATGATTTAGGAAATATATTTATATTTCCAATGGATATTTATATTAAAAAATATGACTTGTATAACCCCTTCTAAAAAATTGTTTTAGTAAAACAATACATGTTTGTGACATTTTTATTTTTACTTTAAATAAAAGGTATTAATGTCATTATCTTACAAAAGTGGCTCCATGGGGTCCCAAAAATTGACCCATGGATTTTCTTGGTTGTCCCTGAGTCATCCAATAAGAGTAGGACATGTTTCAGTATATTTTTATATTCTTATAATATCATTTTTACCTCAAATTACCCTAATTACCTCTAATCGCGATTAATAAAACTCAAAAGTTACTATTCACAAAAAATTATTTTCATCCCATTGAACCAAATTTTACTTCCTAATTACAACCATGTATGTCGGATTTTTGAAATTCAATTTGTAGAATCGGTAAAGTTTCATTTAAACAATAAATTAGTTTTTTTAACTACCACTTAGTAGTTTCACTATTCATCAAAAATTGAAGTTTTTCAGAACAACACCAAAAATTCACCCTAAGATATAATTGATATTCCAAATTCAAAAATGATTTCTATTTTACAAAATTCCAAACATATAAGTTGCATTAATTAATTTTATAATTAATTCCTGTTGTCAAAACAAATAGCGTGTTTTTAAGAAACAATATCAATCAAAAGATTGACAATTGTTTGTGTCCAATTTCAAAGTGAAATTAATTCTAATGAAAACCATTGGATAAAATAGTAAAAGTATATTCTAATTATACTTTAAAACCACTCAATAGTATAATTTATCACTATAAATTATTTTGATTAAAAAAGTTGTTTTTAAGTATTTTTCACAATTCATTGAAAATTGGAAGTTCTCGGAAAAATGCCAAAAATTAAACATAGGCTAATTCTGATATTCCAAATCCAAAAATGAATTCCATTATGAAATATAAAATTTATATAATTTCAAAAAGTTGGTATTACTATTCATAATTGCTACTTTGATTGGTCTCGGTGTGTTAGAACTCGAGGTTACGTATAACACACGCTGCTCTATTATTTAAAGAGAAGCGTACCATGGAAGATTGGGGTGTTACAACATTAGTCCATTAGGACATTAGACCATTAGGCCATTAGGACATTAGGGAAATTGAAAAATTGGCTATCATACCATTATATTAGTTATCCAATTGGCCATTAATACATTTGAAAGGGGTATTTCTAGCCTTATATTAAAGGGATTAATGACCATAAAACTCATATTTCATCATGTAAATAAAACTAACCATATAAATCTAGATATTATTTCTATTCATATTAAAGTACCTGGAACTTCTCATGCTTAGGCATTGAAGTTCACCCCAAATCATGCAAATACATCATTGAATCTTTGTTCTTTTTGTTTTTTCCTGAAGCATACTCAAAACAAAAATTTAATACAAGTAATAAGAATTAAATTTTATATGAAAAAAATTAAAGATTGGGAATACCTTAAACTCATCAGTATTATAATATGCAATCATTTTTTGATATTGTGTTGTTTAACAATTAGGGAATATTGGTACACCCTATAAATCAAACCTAAATTTACTCCTCCAACCAACATATAACTCATGATTATATGATCACAATAACTCCCCAAGATCCATCAACCTTACAACCTTAGCAGCTTCACTATCAGGAAAGTTTAACTGGTGATACAATGAACATGTTTATTCATATAAATACAACAATAATATAGATATAAATTTTACATGTTTTATTACCCATATCTCTTCCCATGATTTTTACTTGATGTCATTACTGATATATCTCCATGATACTAGTTCCTCTAGAATGATATTGTGGTACTTGGATAATGTTCCCATAAAATTTCTACACTGCCTGACATTTTTACCTATCACATGATTTTCTTCATTTCAATCCACCATTATTTGTGTTTGGATATTCTGGGCTTCTTGCATATGGGTTCACCCATGTCTCCTATTATAAGATGTCACTGAATAAAATAAAATGGAAAAAATAAGAATTAAATCATGGTACAACATGACAAAAATGATGTGATATAATTTGACACACTTATAATAAAAAACCTAATGCAGGCTGCTCAATAGGCTCTGATAGATCTGTGAGCTATCCTGAATCAGTAACCTCTGAAAGATGTGTTTGTTCCAATTCATGCTCTAGGTGATCTGTATGCACTATAATGGATGCTGAAGGAATATAATCATCAGATCTTGGAAAAATAATATGAAATAGAGGCAGCATAGACATGATAGGATGTGGGTATTAGGGATGTGATTACATTAAAGTATATAGATATGGTAAAGGTGGTAATATCCCTAGAGGTGGCATAGACATGATATGAGAAGAAGAGGCTAAATGAGATGATGGTGGAGGCATGGGTGGGAACATCCCTGGAGTCTCAAGCGGATGGTGGAAAGGTATGGTAGATGGGGTGCCCGTTGATCGATCAAGGTGGGAATGGGTATGATGGGTGCTCCATCTAGGTTTAGATGCATCCCCATTCAGACCCATGATAGTGGGATGAGGATGAGTCAACTATGGTGCAATTGAATGTCCCTAAATTTTTTTGATAAAGAATATGAATATGAAATTATATGTAATACAGAAGAAAAATATTACAATTATTATACTCACTAAGGGAAGTAGAGGAGCTAACCAACGCTCGTACATCTGTCGATCAACATCAAATAATCAATTCTTTCAAACTTCTGCACTATTTTTCATAATTTGCATAATAATGAACTATACATTATATATATATATAAATAATGCATAAAACTTAGAATTCAAAAATTCATAAACATTTTAATAACATGTTTAAGCAATAATAATTTAAAATCAAGTTATACATTTTTTAAAAACCCATTTTAAAATTAGTTTTCTAAATTGAAATAAATCTAATTAAATGCAATGAAACCAAAAAATACTAAAACAAAAATATAATTCCAAACTAAAACTAAATTAAATTAATTACAGTGATACCAACCTAATAAACCCATGTTAAGGTAAACTTAATTAACTATGAACATATATAGTTTCTTATATATATTACCCACCACTACTTTAGATTCAAAAACAACTCTCACAATAGAACAATTTGAGTCATAAAATGAAAAATTTTGGTCAAAACCAATGGGGGTGTCAATGGTGTCAATTTCATCCTCAACATCATGAAAAATATGTCTTGGGATTACTTTGTTAATGACACCGTAATCAGGTCTTAGATGATCTTTCACATAAAACAATTTTTTTCCATTAATGCCAAAATGTATGGTTCATTGGTAGCCAAGAATCAACTCATGTTAATAACTCTGAATCCAATATCATTAATAAATGTACCATTTCACATCATTAAATCAAACCATTTTCATTTCATCATATTGACTCGACCTTGAGAGTAGTAATCCAATAAAAATATTTTCTCAACAAGTCCATAATATGACCCATTTTCATATCAAGGTTGACTATATGATGCCATGGAATAATAGTCCATTATAGAAGTTAACATAACATCATCATTTTGTGTTCTCATTTTCACCACTTGATCAGTTGTAAGAAATTTATACCCATTGATTCTTAAATATTTTCATTCCAAAACCAAAGAATTGGGACCAAAATCTGACACTCTTAATTCTTTATAAATGGATTCAATAGGTAAAATCAATACTTGAAATATATATGAATAATATAATTAAATTAATATCTATATTTTAAGTTAATTAATATAATGGTATTACCATTGATTTTAACCAAGTAATAAATTCTTGGCTATGCAAATCCTCTCTCATTCTCAAAGGAAAAGATTGTTGAAATATACTTATAATTTATTTATGTTCCCTAAATAAAATGATAATAAAATTTTAAGTTATATGTTAAATGATATAGTATGAGATAATATATAAATATTCAAATTACCTACTTGATATATTCATTGAACAAACCATAGTTAAATAAAACTGTGTGATGTGCCATATCCTGCTCCTCAAGGCTCAATGTAGCCAATGTATATGACCTAGGAATTACTCCTATTTGGGGAATATATGGAAATTAGGTCTCAATTTCCCCACAATTCTCAACTTCATTTCTCATTGTCCAGTTATTTCTTGTTCTCACATTAGACAAATACATTGAATAAAAATCCATTCATTCTTGAGCTAGATAACCTCCATAATGGAACCTTCAAGATGATTCTTGTTTTGGACATAAGATTTCATTGTGAACATATTTCTTTAAGTAGGATATATCCATTGAAAAGAAATGGGTCCCACAAGAATTGTTTCAGTTGGAAGATGAACTGTTAAATGCATCATGCGGGTAAAAAATGATAGAGGAATTTTTTCCCAACTCACATAAAATTAATGGCACCTCTTACTACATTTTTATCAAGAAAGACTCTGATAACCTTTTAGCACAAATGTATCTAAGAAAATGGAACAAGCAAATCACTATCAACCTTATATTATTGGATAGAAAATGAAAGATTACTATTGGAATCAATTCATGAAGAAGGATGTGATAATCATGAGTTTTTAGATATTTTAGTTTCAAATCCATTCTTTTGACTCATTTAGACATGTTGTTGGAATAACCATCAGAAATATTGATATTCTCTAATACTTCTGGAAATTGATTTTTCTCTAAAGGTTTCATCATATAATAAGAAAAAGGAACTTTCCATTGTTTTCACTGAAACACACAAGATGTAATTCTAATAAAATACACCAATCCAACAAGTCTAGACAATATCAGAAGTCATCTTTGGTCTTCCCCCTGATATTTGGAATAATTGAAAGAAATATTTCACATATATTTTTCTTAATGTGCATTACATATAAACAATGACATAACAAATTGGTAGACCAATATGTAAACTCAAAAAAGATACTTCCCTTTTTATAATTTTAAGTGGATTCAATGTAAACATTCTCCCTCTTTTTAGATTTCTGTTGACCTTTCCCTAATGAAAAACTGAAATCTTTCAATTCATTAAATACATAAATTCCTGACATACATTGAGGTGGTTGTTTAGTGTTAATAGTATTATCAAAGCTCTAAATATTTTTCCTATATTGATGATCCATTGGAAATAATCATTGATGCCCCATGAAACTAAAACTATAATGATATTTATGCCTTCTCAATCATTTATCCTCCATACACATAGGACATGATAGTTTTACCTTCATGTGCTAACCATAAATCATTGCATAAGCAGTGAAATCATTTATAGTTCATAGAAGGAAAACACACATCTAATTTTTTTTTGAAGAAGCATCAAATGTGCGCACACCCATATCCCAAATCTACTTGAACTCTCTTATTAAAGGTTACAAGTTGACGTCTATATCATTTCTAGGATCAAAAGGCATAGATATTATTTTTCTAAAGAACATTAATTTCTTTTTCATAAACATCCACAGAGGAATATTATAAATGTGAATAAAAACTGGTCATGTGTTGTGATCAGTAAGCATCTTACCAAAAGGATTAAAACCATCAAAGGATAGACCCAACCTGAAATTATGAACCAAAACTAAAAAATAGGGATGTTGTGAATCATATGCCTTCCATTATAATCAATCTACAGGATGAACCAACTCATCATTACCTTTAATTCTATTAGAATCATTCCATCTCATATTGGTTAAGATTTCTATAGACATGAATAGATTTTGAAGCCTAAGAATCAATGGAATGCGCCACATCACTTTCTGTGGCACACAAGATGGTGTTCCATCTAAATTTTCCTTCCATTGAGATGTACCATATTCTTTATAGTCATTAAGGTCAGTTGTTTCCTCCCAAAATAAATTGAAATCTTTTAGACAAGCCTGAATTTTATTAGTAGAAAATATGAGATACTTAATTAACTTACATACTTTATAATTATTTGAGGGAATATATACACCATCAAGAAAAAAGTCATTAAATAAGGTTAGAATATAATCAATGGTGATATTAGAAATTCCATACATGGTTTTCCCAAATATAACCACATTAAAAATTCCAATGTTATCATTTTAGTACATTCTTGAAATACAGGAGTTCTGGAATCATCCATTAAAATTTTCACTCTCTTAACATCATCATCTTCAGTCTTTTCCTCATGTGTATTGATATTATTGCCTTCTTTCACTGACATAATATCTCTCTCATGATGATACATAAATAGAAATCAACCAAATATCAAATTCTCCATACCACTTCTTTCTTTTCGTTCATGAATAATAGAATATTGTCTCGTCTCTCCATTGTGATACCAAACATAATAGTTTATTTGAAATCCAATTTTCATTATATGGTAGATAACTTCTTCTTAGATTAACCATGGTCTTCCAACACAATTATAACATGGAAAATGTATGCGACCTCCATTTAAAGCATTATTAAATGAAAAATCTAAAAAAATTTCCAAATTCATTTGAATCTTGGTTGAAATATAATCAATATAATACATACAGCTTATATCCATTCTATTACAAAGAAAAAAAGTTATTATCTAATCAACAATGTAAACCATAATTACAATGACATCCAAATTCAAAGACAAATTAAAATTATAGTGTATAGGAAATTAAAGAACACTAATAGAAAACCAAATTGAATACAATACATAATGTAAGTGACCATTATAGAATACTCTACTATCCATACAAAAAAATAAGGCATATCATAAGCAAAATACAAGGCATACTCATATAAATCCAAATAATGTGAATGCATTGCAATAATTAACAACTAAGGAATACTAGCATAAAAATGTGTTTTTCTTATCCATAGAGTTCTTATTATTTGAAAACATAATTGAGGATAAAATTTAGTTATGAAAGGATTTTATTTAAGGTTAAAATTACTTATATTATTAAAACATAAGGAAAATATATTTTACATGATGTTCTATTTAAATTTAAGAAGTATTTAATTTGGGGAAGATCCATCAAGACTAAATAATTAATCCATTCCATCCCAATTTATAGAATCCATCCATTACTTCACCACTGATGTAACCTCTTAATTGAGGTAAAGTGTGATTATATGGTTTTTAATTAATTTAACATATAGTGGAAATAAATGTATAACTACTCAATACATGATAAAAGAAAAAAAGAATCATTCTTAACAAATAACTAAGTTAAACTCAACAGTTAATCAAAATAGGTGAAACTAAGGTTCATACCATTAATGTTTTCTTAAAGAACTAAATTATTATATAAAAAATTATTAATGGAAACCATGTTTCATAAAATGAATATGATCCAAAAATATTTCCATTCTAACTTATATAATTATTTCATGACATTTACCAAAGGCTTCTATAAATATTTTTACATAATAAAGGTTTTAAATTCTTAAACATTTGAAATTTAAATATTTAATTGTTTGAAATAATTTTTTATCATTAATTCATGTCTAAATCATAATTATGAATTCTTATAAACATGATTGAAAAGTAATATAAATACAATAGTTAATTCCTAAAGAACCAACCTTTATAGATAAAGTGATATTCCAGATTTACTTACAATAGTATAATCATGCACATCATCGTAAAATTATTTATTTTGGGTTTAAAATAATCCATTAAATAGTTTAACCATTGTTCATGATACAAAAAATTAAATTTCAATAGTAACATCCCATAACTCTAGGATAATAAAAACCAACATTAACCCATTTAGTTAACTTAAATATGATTTCCAACACTAAAAATATATAAATCCATAAAATATTCCACCAAAAGAATATCAATTTTAAGTTAAATTCATAAGAATCCCTAGGATAGTTTTCCAAATAAACAAGTTATAATTAAAATAATACTTTTAAAAATTTAATAGACTATATTTGATCTCTATTAGACTATAAATTTTATAAAATAATGATATAAGTGATTCCAAAACACTCTGGTATAATCACACGCATAGATAAAAATAAAAATAATAGCCAATAGAAGAGAAGACAGATTAGGAACTCCCTAATCTGATTTCAAAGATGACCGGAAAAAAAAATCCTTGAATTAGGGGAGAACACTAGAGAATACAACCAACTGTCGCTCGAGTGAGGGGAGAAGAAAAAACCACAGGGAAGGAAAGATTACACATCTCAAAAAAAATGCAAGAAATGGAATAATATCACCTATGGATGGGGGGAAAATATCACATGAGGAGAATAGGGGGGATGCCAAGATCATAGGATGGGTGGGATTAGGGTTGCAAAATGAGGAGGGGAAGGGGAGCCCAAGGGTAGCCTGATATTTGAAGGAGCTATACCCACAGTTTTTGAAAAAACATTGGTCTAGATCAAGCTATACCAATGGTTTTTTAAAACCGTGGGTATAAATTTGGGAAAATAATATATACCCACAATTTCTCTAAATTGTGGGTATAGATACATGGAGATAGAGGCAGTTTCCAATAGTGAAATGAAATACACTATTCATGGAGACGGTAGACCATACGTACGCATGAAAGTTATTTCCATTTTCTCAATGTATGGAATAAAATAGAGGTAAATAATATATAAAATTTATAGAGTCATTATGATTTCATATATATCACATATATTTATTAAATTAATCCTTATTAAATTCCATGTAAAGCGTAAGTGAAAAACAAATCACATTTCTTCATGAGGTGGTAGTTCACAGTACATACGAGCGATGTTATCATATTCCCACATAATGGAAAGTAAGATGGTATATATGATATTATAATTCAAAAAATATAATAATATCATAAATATCATATATAAATATAAAATCCATCGTTATATCTTACAGTGAGTGGTGGTGATGGAAAATGAATAACATCAGTTCGCAAGGTGGTTGTCCGTCGTACACACGATTAACAGTTTCATTTTCCATTTTATGGAAGATTATATGAATATAGGTTATTACATTAACATAATACCATCTAAGTATATGGGAGATACAAGTGGTACATGATCCCCGTCCCAATTGGTGAGGACTCTTCAAGTGCATCCATGAGACCCATGTTCGAATCCGGGCAGAGGCATATTTACGAGTTACTATAGCAGTACTATAGCAGGTACTATAGTAGCTAGAACTATTCAAATTTGGGCCACTGGTTTAGTATTGGATTCCTTAAGTCTTTCATGCCACCCAAGAATTCAGGTCAGTAAGGATTTTGGGCCACCTTTAGGCCTTTGGGTCACCTCTAGTCCTTAAGGCCACATGATGTGCAGATGCAAACCAGAAATATTTTATAAGAAATAAGCTCCAGAAGAGGATTCAGAGCAATAAAAATTCACCAGAGGAGAGATATTGGATTTGGAAGAATGAGAGGGTATGAAATTTTCCATTGGCACCAGGCCTATGCATCTTTTCACAGGATAATTAGCTGAACAACCATGCAAAGGTAGAGAGCTGATCATGATGTAGATGTTGGGGAGGGGAAGTTTCAAATAGTCATAGTCTGTGATAAATTCATATAAGACCTTAAGGTCTTGTAATGTAACAGATCCTATGGGCCATGTAAGGGTTCCCATTCAACCCTTAAAAGAGGGGTTATTAAAGTGAATAAAAATGAAGGCCTTCAGGCTATTCAGGGAGATACAGGTGCAATTAAATTATCATAGTCTAAGAAGAGTTGAAGGAGGCAGAGGAAGAAATAAAACAATATGAAAGGTTAATAATTTTACCTCTTCTTTAGAGAACCTATTTAGGTTTATAACTAAAGACTTATTAGGAGGGTTTAATAATCATCCCAATTTCTCTAGGAAGTAGAAATAAAAGTAGGGAAGATATTTGGGTAGGTCTTGGAAAAACCAAAGGAATTTTTGAAAATAATAAAGTGTACCCACATTTTTTACATGAAAAAAGGATAAAAAATGGGTTATTATATAACCTTATAGGTTATGAGGTCTATATATGGCAAAAAATGACATTTTAGTTTAACCCCCAGTTAGCCCATTTTAACCTTAACCGTGGTAAATAATTTTTATTATTTTTACTATTAATTTTGAAAAAAAATTAAGTATAACTTATCATATAATATTAATTTTTTTAATTCTAAATATGTAATTCAATTTTCCAAATTTAATTAAAATAAGTGGAAAAATATTTTTTAAAATTAAACCCACAAGCGTGATGAAAAAGCAGTTTTCTAAAGAGAAAATGTTCAAAAGTTTAAAACTTTTTTATATAAAGCTTCAATATAAAATTAACTCTAGTAATCTAAATTGGATTAATTATAATATAATTGATATAATTTTACTTTTAAAACCATTTTAAAATAAAATTTTTCTTTTAAATTCTTTAAACAAAATGATCATTTTTAATAAAAATCAGTATTTTTTTTAATATTCATTAAAAAAATAACCTTTTTAAAAAATTCTAAAAAATTCACTGATAGAGATAATATTTTCCTCATTTTTTATATTAATTTAAATTGTTTAAACCCTCACAATTTATCAATTTGATATCATTTACAACAATTTTGGATTAATGGCGTGTTTTGAGCTAAAATGTAAAAATTGGTTAATTCTAGAATTTTACCGTATTTTAATCACTTTATTATTTTGGGCATAAATTCTAACATATTATTCCAATTTTAGTGATTATTTTTTTTAGTACTCCTTGATTTATTTTCTTCAACTTTTTATTATGGACCAAGAGTTGATTCAAACAACTTAAGGCCTAAAAAATCAATCAAGTTGACATTTTGTTTGGGAGGACATGGTGGACCCCACCTCTAGAAATGAGGCATAAATCCAGTTACACACATACAAATAAGGTTATTCTGAATTTATTTGAAATAGGACACATATAAGAGTCTCTTTAATGAATTTTATGGAGTTTTTCACTCATTAAGGAGTCCATTGGACGTTATACATTGGAGAAATATTTCTAGAATTCTCAGTCAAAAAAATTCATTATCATTATTTATTCCATAATATCCTATATAAGTGTCCAATAAATGTAAAATTTTTAGGAGAAATTGAAAAAATATTTTCAAACAACTTTTATGAAGACACCTATCCCCAATTCTGCTATTTTCTAGGGGTAACACGCAAATACATTTAAAAAAATATTCTGTAACTAAAATTTCAACCATTGAAGACCCATTATGACCCCTAAGTCATTAATGGTCTGTTATGACACCCTGAAACCACTTCCATGCCTATAAATAAGAGTAAAATGGTGGATTGAATAGAATATCGATTAACTAGGTAAGCTATAGATGATGGATACTACTTTAGGATTTCACTTTTCTTTTTTTTATTTTAGTTTTCTTTTCCCATATAACACATTTATTTTTTTATTAAAGTGTTTCCCTTTCTTCTTCCATCCCTTTTTATCATATAAAACTAATTTATTTCTCTCTTACATATTCCACCATTATCTCTTTTCACTTTATAATGGCAAGTGACTAACCTAAGGCTTGGCCCTAGAGGAGGTTTCACAACATTTTTTGTTATTGTGCTTCAATTCAACATTTATTTAGTCTATTTGCAGTGGATGTAAAGGTATTTTATAGGTATGTTAGTCTTTCAACATATTATTATTTCCAATTATATTTATTTTATTTGATTCATTAATTTTACCCCCTTCTCTTGGGAAAACCCTTCATACGGTGGAGTTGGGGTTTCCTTAAGGGATGAAACGACATACAGTGGAGTCAGGTCTTTTAGGAATTGCATTCTTAGTTGAGGTGTAATCCTATTTGACTATTGGAAGAGTTGTGTTTTGGTGTGTTGAAGACATGATAAAATAAAACACTCAATAAATTAAAGTAAATTAATTCATTAATGAGATCTCATCAAACGAATTATCAAATTGAATTTAAACAACAAATAAATAATAAATGAACTCGTGTTATCAAACCTTGGACCAAGACCATTCTTTCTAATCTTAATTATCTATACATCTTCATTTAGATTTTAATTATAAATTTCATTATTTTAATCCACATTAAAAATAAAAACAAAACCATTATTTTCATAAATAATATAAAAACAAAAAAAATTAGACTAGGTGAACTCGAACCAATGATTGAACTGACTGTGACACTCCTCAAGTGAGATGACCTTGGTCAGAATTTGTGCTGAATTAGGAAAATAAAATTACTTTTTCCATACCCTATTATAGGTGTGAATAAAAAATTTCATTGTTTCTGGGGTTCTAAATAGCTATTTCGATCACAAAATTCACATTTATGTATTTTTTTCATTATTTTTATTATATTAAAAAAAATCTAAAAAACCCTTTTCCACGATGTATTCAAATTCAAATGATTATTCATGGGAATATTACTCACAAGTGAAAGAAAAAGAAATAGATTATACGAGGAGGACTTAAAACAAATGGGTGATTCTATTATTATAATATTTAAATAGTTTCAAAGAGTCCAAGAGACATGGATCTCACCACAAGATTTGATGGTCATGGTCGATAAACTCAGAACTAACTTACAAAGATTTTAGGCCAAGAAAGAAGTGCCACTGGTCATTACAGATTTCACTTAAGACATCCAAGAAGTTGAGGCCAAACTCAAGGTGGAGGATCTAGACTACATACCTTCACTAGCCGCCATCCAACTCAAAGAGGCACTTTCCATCTAAGAAGTGATTTAAGTCAAACCAACACATGTAGATGATACATTATTGAACTCAAACTCATTCAATTTTATTAAAAATAATTTGAGTATCACTCCTAATAGTTTTGAATTTTTAGAATCGGATGACTCTTATTATTCACTAGAGCATGATGAGGAAGAAGAAACTTCACCTTTTGAGGAATAATTGGAACTCCTTGAAGATGTTGAATATTTACTAGAGGGAGCATGAGAAGAGATCCCAGTGGATCTACTTGAAGAACCAAATCTAGAATCTACAAACATTAAATCGAATCTGGATCAATCACTATATATAGAAGAATAATTTTCACATGTAACAACAATGGAGGATAATCCATACTTCATCCTACCCATCTATGAAAGCTATACCTAATTGTGAAGGGGGAGGATCAGGTGTACTCTATCAATGGATCATTCCTCACCAACAATGATGAAGTGTATGATGATAAAAATCCATATTTAGTTGTTCATGTCAAAGAAACCCCAACCACCATTAGACTTTGGATAATAGCTAGAACTGCCCTCTAGAGGCAGTAAAAATTTAGGTCCGACTTGGGGGAATGTACCAAGATTTATCTTTACATTATTTATAGGAATTTATATTTTAATTTCATTTTTTTGATCAGTCAAGCACACAACCCACTCCATCTTATCTATTTGATCTTAATGACACTATCCTTATAATTAATTGAGTAATTATATTTTTTAGGGCCATGATGGCACAAGTTAGACAAAAAACAATAGAGGAGGAGAACCAAATACTTAGTTCAAAATGGAGTTTACTTTTAATATTTATCTTTTAAAACTCCAAACATTTTTTCTGATATTCTTATTTGATATTTAAACTAAAATTACATATCCATGCTTGAATTATTGTTTTACTTGAGTTATCTAGGATATATTAGTTTCTTGAAAATCCTATGATTCCATGTTTTGGATTTCAATGTTAATGAAATTGAATGATTAAAATAGAGAATTGAAATATTAAATTGAATCATGGATATTGAAATTATGACTCATAATTTGAGGGAATTGATTGATTCATGTAAATGAAATTTATCAACCATTGTTTTTCATGATTTGAATTTATTAAATTTATGTGAATTGATTTTTTTATTATTAATCATGCCTTAAGTGATTATCGAATATCTTATTTACCATTACTGAGAGGATTTATAGACCATGTACTTCTTATTTTTCTTGATCATATTTCATGAGTGATCTTGGGATATACCACAAACTAGAACTTTCATTTGAACTTTACAAAGCTATGACCATGAAAAAACATATTTAAAATAATTGAGACATCTTTTTACAAACCAATTATCCTTAAAATACCATCTTTACATCAATCATTCTTTATACCATAGATACCATGGATGACCTTTATAGTAACGAGCCATGTTTCAAGACATTTTTATCCATTCCTACCCTCCTCTTAGTATTTGAATGATATTTTAAAATTGAAGTGTGGGGGTGAAGGGAGTAATGGTGGAAGATATGAAATGCTTTATAAGGAAAAAAGTGTTGGGGTTCTTATTGTGGGGAATTAATTTTGTTTATTCATTCATCACACTTCATATTTTTCCCCTCTTGAATTAAAAAAATGAAAAATTAAAAAAAGAAGAGTAAAAAAATGATAAAAATGATTTTTGATTTGAAAAAACCAAAAAACACCATTATTAGAACTATAATTTTTATTATACTTGGTTAAGTGGTGGATGTGAGGTTTAATAAAATCATAACTTTTGAAAAAAATAAAAAAATGAAAAGGTTATTTGAGAAATAAAAAAAATTATAAAAGTAAAAAAAATATTCAAAAGTGTGCACAAATCATTGATTATGATTTATTTAGTCTTGAAATTTGCTTTGACTATTTGGGGGAAGAGGTAGTTGCTATATTGAAGGGAATAATTTCATTGCACTTTTATTTTTGATATCATTAATTTTACTTAAGAGATAAACCTCCTCCTTGAGACTTAATTTTTAAAAGCATCAAATCCTACCAACCTTAAGCCTCAGAATAATTTTAACCTTTAATGAAAACCCTTACAATTTTATGTGATTTTTTTATTTATAAAGTGGAGAAAGAAGTTCCTTTACAAGCCTATGGATAAAGAGAATGTTCTCATGATATGAGCACAAATCTACTTGAATTTTATCATGATAGATGAGAGAAAAGATTCAAAAGTGAGGTAAATCATGACATAACATGTTTAATAATAATTAATTGAGGAGTTTGAATGAATGAAAGGATACGTTCCATAATTTTTCAAAGGGGAAAAAGTAAAATACATGAATTGATTTTTTCTTTGAAAATTGAGAAATTAAATTGATATTTTATGTGGATTTTTGAAAATTTTATTTGACATTGAAAATTGTTCGATTTTATTGATTTGGAATTTGAATATTGGTAACATTGGCGCCCTATGAATTCCATGTTGAGATTTTATGCTTGAGTAAAAGCACGGTTTAAGTGTGAGGAAATTGATAGAGCTAATATGTTCCTCATTTTTTATATGCATTTAAATTGTTTAAACCCTCACAATTTAACAATTTGAGCTTATTTACAACAATTTTGGATTAATGGTGTGTTTTGAGATAAAATGTAAAAATTGGTCAATTCTGGAATTTTACCAGATTTTAATCACTTTGTTATTTTGGGAATAAATTTTAACATATTATTCCAATTTTAGTGATTCTTTTTTTAGGATTACTTAATTTATTTTCTTTACGTTTTTCTTCTGGACCAAGAGGTAATTCAAACAAAATAAGGCCTAAAAAAATCAATCATGTTGACATATTTTTTGGGTGGACATGGTGGACCCCACCTCCAAAAATGAGGCATAAATCAAGTTACACACCTCCAATTGAGGTGATTCCAGATGCATTTCTCTAATGAATTTGATGGAGTTTTTCACTCATAAAGGGTTCTATTAAATGTTATACATTGGAGGAAGATTTATAGAATTATTAACTAGAAAAATTCATTCTCAGTATTTATTCCATAACATCCTCTAGAAAAGTCCAATAAATGGAAAATTTTGAGTACCAATTAAAAGAATATTTTCAAACAACTTTAATGAATAAAAATGTCCCCAATTTGTCTATTTGGTGGGGTTAATGAACAAATATACTTTAAATAATATTATGTAACTGAAATTTCAACTGTTGAAGAACCATCAGGACCCCTAAGTCATTAATGGTCCATTATGAAACCCTAAAACCACTTACATGCCTATAAATAAGAGGAAAAAGGGTGGATTGAAGATAATATCGATTAGTGAGGGAAGCTATGGACGACGACTACTTCTTTAGGATTTAAATTTTCTTTTCTTATTTTATTTTAGTTTTCTTTTCCCATGTAACACATTCATTTTTTTTATTAAAGTGTTTCCATTTATTATTCCATCCCATTTTCTCTTCCAATCCTAACTTATTTATCTCTTCCATATTCTATTGTGACATATTTTCACTTTGCAATTGCAAGTGACTAACCTAAGGCTTAGCATTAAGGGAGGTTTCATAGTGTTCTTTGTTATTGCACTTCAATTCAACATTTATTTATTCTATTTGTAGTGGATGCGAGAGTATTTCATGGGTGTGGCAGTCTTCCACCATGGAATTATTTACAATTACATTTATTTTCTTTGATTAATTAATTTACCTCCCTTATCTTAGGAAAACCCTTCATACAACGGATTTGGGGTTTCCTTAAGGGATGAAACAACATACTGTGGAGCTGGGTCTTTTAGGAATTATATTCTCAGTTGAGGTGTAATCTTATTTTTCTATTGGAGGAGGTGTGGTATGGTGTGTTAAAGGCATGATAAAATTACACACTCAATTAATCAAAGGAATGAAATTCATTAATGAGATCTCATCAAATTAATTATCAAATTTAATTTAAAAAACAAATAAATAACGAATAAACCTACATTATCAAACCTTGGACCAAGACCTTTCTTTCTAATCTGCATTCTGTCTTTATCTTCATTTATATTTCAATTATACATTGAAATATTTTTATTCACATTTAAAAAAAATAAAAACCATTATTTTCATAAATAATATAAAAACCAAAAAGAATTTGACCAGGTGAACTAGAATTAGTGATTGAACCGACTGCGACAATCCTCAAGCAAGACAACCCTGGTCAGCCTTTGTGCTACATTAGGAAAATAAATTACTTTTTCCATGCCCTACAATAGTTGAATGTCATTAACCCTAATCTAAATTTGAAAATTTTATTCCAATAATGAAGTTAATTTTGTAAAGTTAATTTTATAAAAGTTTCAATTTTTTTATTATTTATTCACAAAAATCAATAAAAATCATTTTTTGAGAAAAAAGTATTTTTGAAGCATATAAAGACTTTAATAAAAAAGTAAGTACTAATTTATAAATATTTTTTTCTTATATAAAACCATTATACTTAATATTTAAGACATGTCTATTCCTATTTATACTAACAATTTTAATGGATAGTTTATAACAGTCAAGTTTAAATAATAATATAAATAGTATATTGCAGTTTGTTAAAACTCATAGTTACGTGTAACACAATCCATAAAATAAATTAAATTATTCAAATATTTTTTATAAAAACTCAAGGTGTGACATTATAATACCCATAAAATAAATTTATCTCTTAAAATTAATTACTCCTATACAAAAAATGAGGATACTTCTACCTTATTACATCCTCAGGTTCCCACATAGCTTCCTCAAGCTAGTGGTTTCACCACAAAAAAATTTACTGGGTGAATGGTATTGTTTATAGCACTTTATCTGTATGATTCAAAATCACCACCAGTTTTTCCTCATAAGAAAGATCATGCTCCAGCAATATAACCTCTGAGTTTGGTACATGTGATGGATCAGGTATGTACTTTCTTATTATAGACTTGAGAGAGGTTTGGAGTAACTGACAAATGATAAGCTACTGTCCCAATATGATCAATAATTTCAAAGGGACATATATATCTAAGTCTCAAATTTACTTTATATCATAAGTAAAATTCCATCCTTTGGTTGTGATTTCATCAATTTCTACTTTATTTATTACTCTATGACATGAATATTCATGATGATTTTTTATGCCTGAAGATCTAAAATAATCATAAGGTTCATAAGTAATTACTTTATCTTATAAATATTTACTAAAACCAAGATTGACAACACAAGTTATCTAATAACATCCAAAATTAAACTTAATCTATTTCATAAATAGTTAAACTTAAGGCTCCCCTAAAATACTTTTTGACCAAAATTTAATCCCAAATATTTGAATGGTTTGATATCATATCCTTCCATGATCAACTTAATAATAATTTTAATCACTCATAAAGGATCATACCAACATTTATATACCCTATTCACTTCAAAAAGTCAGAATAAATCCATATTTGATTCCAAAATAAAATTCATGTTTTATTCATTAAATAATCTCTTATATTAAACAAAAACATTTCCATTGGAAGCTCAGGTTCATCCTTGAACCAAGAGAATATCAAATGTGATTTCATTATTCTATAATCCATATGGTGGGAGATAATCAATTATTAGAATCACATTAAATTTTACTGAAGGATGAACAATAATATTTTCATAGGGCTCATTCATACAAAATCAAACATGAAATTCCCAACTAAGAAGTGTAGGATAAGTGTGCCCTAATTATCATGATTCACTTCAACTGTTGTGATTGTATAATCTTTCCCTTTTTACCTTGTGTTCAGAGTTTGTTTCATCTTATTATCCTCATTATCCATGGGATTAAGGAGTTATTTTTTATAATTCACAAACTCTTTGCATTTGAAACACTAGATTGAGGGTGGTGCAATTTTTTGAGGTCTTTCTCCACTAATTTCATTGAATGGCCTCTTCACATAACTTCTAAATTATTTTTCATAATGTCTAGGCTTACCATACTTAAAAAACTTCCCAATTACACTCAAGAAATTCTCATGACATTTCTTCCCACATTTCTGGCATGTAGGTTATTGGAATTTCTTTCTACTATGAGATTTATTCAAGTTCTCATGAGACTCAATCTTAATTTTCTTATTAAAACCATGGTAACGGTGGGAATAACCAATTTCCATTTCCACCTTTAGCACACATCAAACAACTTCTTCATAGCTACTGAAGTCTCTTATAGAAAATTCCTTTCAAGGAATTGGTTTTAGGCCCCCAAAGAATCAATCAATTTTTCTTTTAGGAATGATGATTAAACTAGAATCTTACCTTGAAAGTCTTGTAAAATTATATTCATAGGTACTAATAGATTCATAATCCTTCTACTTGAGCTTGATAACATCCTTCTCTATCCTTGTATATATAATACTAGGGAAGTAAATACTGAAAAATATCCTCTTAAACTCATCCCAATCCATGGAGTTAATTTCCTCCTATTGAATCATATTCTTAATAAGGTTACACCATTTATATGATTCATCTTCCAAATGATAAACAACCAAAATGTATTTTTAATGCTCTAAACACTAGATAATGGAAAATATATTTTTAGTGGTACTGATATATTACTTAGTTAATAATGGATCAATGGATTTAATAAAAGAAGGTAGACTTTTCCTCATGAAGGAATCAACAGAATTTTGTTCTATCCTTTGCTCATTTGTAAGTTCAACATGATTCATAGCTTGAGAAAGTTATATGAGTATAACAATGAGATTTTTCATTCCTTCTCCCATAACATTTGAATTATCTGGAGGAAAATCATTACATTATCCATCACATTCAGTATTATTATGATTACTTTGAGGTCCATTCACTAGATGATACTAAAAATCATAGTGTGAACAACACTAATCATATTGGAAAACACATAGTCATAAAGAATAATTTATAGGATGTCTATATCAAGAAACCTCCTTTTAAATCTATGTCACCTTAGGTTTAACCCAGGTCATCCATGATTATCATCTATTAAAATACTTCACAATGGTTCATAAAGAAAATATCAATTAACCAAAGAATATCCCTCAGGAGTGTCAAACCAAGTACATAGTAAGACCTATTATCATGTACCGGGTAATGTTTGAGTCAAGAAAAATATACCTTTTTAGAGTTATTACCCCCATGTACATCCGTGATAGAACCAAATCCACTTATAGTATCCAGACATAGATACATTGCTAGGTAAACCACATGATCTATTCCTTACTAAAACAGTAGGATTTTATCCTATAATTAGGCTTATCCTAAGGGGTTTCACTTATATTTTTTTATCCTAGTTTCCAAAGGTTAACTAAACCTAGCTCTGATACCAACTATAATGACCAAGTATTTTTATACATAAATATTACATCTTTTTATATGAATATACATTACATAACATAATAATCTATGCCAAAATAATATAAGTCTAGTGCCTTTGGAAACTTTGAAACATAAAAAAAACTAGTTCATAAGTGAACAACATCTTCTAACACTAAGTTCTTCATAACTAGAAACCTTCTTAGACATATCATATATGATACATTTCTTCATGAAATGAGGAAATAAAACATAAGAAAGGTCAAGATTATATTCCTAGTAAGGGTAAACAAGGGAGATATAAATGATTACATAATCATAACATGAGTATCAGGGTATGATAAAACGATATTAACATTTTAAAACCATACCCTAAATATTAAATAACATAATATTGAGTCATGGAATAAATATTTGTCATTTCATTAGATATTAATCATAAAGGAATCAAATAAATGATCCTTTAGAGCATAACATTGGCATATAATATAGAATTATAGAATACACATAAGCATAGAAAATAATTTACTTAGTAGTCAATACTTATTTCGAAGTCTATCATTGTAGACTAGGTTCACTCCCCAAACCATAATAGTAGTCAAGATTCACTCCTAAGTCTATCATAGCGGACAAATTAACCTATTAAACTAGGCATAATCCCCATTCTAGTCCTATTTATCTCATGAGATCACAATCTTTATGCAATTCATTGGAGGGAGATATAGGTCCCAACCATAACATAATTAAAATCATACATATGTGTGTAAAAAATAATAAAACATTCAACATATAATAACCCATGATAAGAAATATGCTTCTTAATACATTTATCATATCAGAACCCATGAAAAGAAATGGGTTTCATAAACATTTCATCATAGCATAACCCATGGAAAATAAAAGGGTTTCATAAAAATTATGTCATCATAAATATAAACCATAAATAAAAATAATAAATTTGGTATCATTGGATCCTATCCCCATTATATGTTAAGTAACATCAAAGGATTTCATCTTAGATAGAAAATGATTTTGAAAGATCACTTGAAATATTTCTTAAGGAAAATACCATTTAACTTTGAAATAATTTATTTAAAATCTAAAAATTTCTCAAATATTAAGGAAAAATTTTTATTTTAAAATAAACTTGAAAACATAAAAGGGAATATTAAAATACTTGAGTGGTCATGATAGTGGCAAATACTGTTCATGCCATGCATGTTAAAATAAATATCCCTTTCTCATTTTCGGTAAATGGAAAACGAGCCTTATTTAGAAAGAGACTTGAATATTACTTTTAAAACATTTTATAAAAATTTAAAAAATGGTTAATATTACTTTTAAAAATAATATAATAATATTAAAACATTATTTAAAATATTTTTAAAAAACATGGATATGGAAGTAAAAGGGGTTTCGACCGAAGAGAGAAATCAAGTCTGTTTTCTTTAAAAGAAATTCTTTTGGAATATTGAGTACATAAAGAGAGTAAAATTAAGGGAATAAATAAATTCTAAATAAATAAACATAGTATAATAAAATTAATTAATATATTTATAAATAGATCATAACATTTCATCATCAAAATCATAATCATAAACAATCCCGATAAATAATGAGATTGTAACATGAAACCCTTACCACTTTGGTAACTTGTAAATCGTATGACCCATGATAGATAAAACCTTATATGGATATGTATATCCAATTATTTTCATGATAATAATAATTAAATACATTCATGAGCATTATATACACCACACAAAAGAAACAAGTGGTGAATATGACATATGCCTCCCAAAAATAAAAGAGAGACTAGATATCCCTTACCGCTTGGTAATTTATGAATAGTAAGCCCCAATAAAGAATAAAATTAAATGAAACTTTAAATATTATTAAAATAAGTATATTCATTATATAACATTCTAAATGGTTAGTGTATACACCTTATCAAATAGGATAGGTGCATAACATAACATATCTCCCAAAGAAGATAAATTTAGAAAAAAATCTCTTACCTTAAGTCTCAACATCCTTTGTACATGTTCAAACCTCATGTATAAAAAATAAAGGTTTATAGTAAATCTATTATAGAACCATACTTGTATATATAATACCATATATGATTTACTTATTACCTTTTATTGCCCATACATTAAAAATTCCTTGATAAAATCACATTTTGGGTAATAACTGCTTTGTTTTTCATGTATGTTTCAATTTGGTATTCTCAGTACTCTTAATTTGATCATGGTTAAATAATTAATAAAATTTTAACCATCTTATAAATATAATATATATTCAATATATATGTGTAATTATCCAAAATTTTATTAATGAAAATTCCTCTTGATCTAATTAAATGTCTTATTATGTAAAATGGTTATATAAAACATATGCACTTCATTGCTTTTATGATTTTGGATTTTAAAATACCATTAATAATTATTACTGTTGATAATATATTTTTTGAACAGTGATCACATTATTAGTATAAATATAGGGCTTTACAAAATACAATTTACTCAGAAAAAGGAAGTGACGACCTCATCCTGTAGAATTTATCCATACGAAGACCATTTGTCAGAGCTCAAAAAGGAGTTAGAATCACTGGGATTTTCTCTGGACCAATCCTAAACCTATATTTAACATGTTAATCTTGAATAGAATCGCCTACGGGAGAAATAGAAGTTAATAGAGATTACCACCCGAGCGATGTTATCTGAGCCTCCCAAAGAGTCTGTCAGCATCACACACCTTACCCTTAGGTATTATGTGGGTGTTATAAGGAGTTATGAAACAATATCCTAGAACTATGATTATGTGCATTATTTTTGTATAAAGAAAATACATTCATTTTATTATTGTTACTTTGTAAATGGTTTTTAAAGCACAAATAGTATTTTTAGTTAATATCCAATTAAAAAATATATTTTGATAAATTAATGGATTTTTTAATTAAAAAACATTTTAATAAAATATTATTACTGAATTAATTTTTATTAAATATAAATAATCTTATAACTTTTTTTGAATACATTTGTAATTTTTATTAAGGTTTGAAAGCTGTTTTTGTCAAAACCAATGAATTTTTGATAAATGTCAGTTTTTATTTTAAAAGTAAAAATTTACATATTTAGAAAATTATTTATATAAAATGAATATTATTTTTGGATTCATAATCTTGAAATTATCTAACAGTGAATTTTTCATAATTTTCTGAGATGATCGAATTTTTGGGTAAAAATTAAATACCGTTTAAATATATAATGTGCTTTATGATATCATAATGACCCAATAATGATGTAATAAAATAATATAAAAGGGATTTTCGACAAATATATGTTTTAACTTTAAAATAATGTGATCTTAGATTTGTTTGATTAATTTTATGGTGGCTTAGTGGACCCTTCAATACTCATAAAATATTTTAACTTTTTAAAATTATTTCCTTGAGAATGTGACTCAACTCCACATAAGAAAGCCTAATATTTTAATAAGTTCAGAAATTTGCCTTATAAAATAATATTTTACACTCCCCTTTGGAAAAAACCATGGGAAAAAAACCATGGTTTGGTTTGTGGTTTTGATTAGTTTAATGTGTAGTGTAAAAAACCTAAATAATAAAGAATTCCCTCTCTTTTCCTATATAAACCCACCCAAGATCCCACTTCTATTCACTCAAAACCTTTGGAGAATGTCCCTAGTCTACCATCATATCTCTATAATCCTCACAAGGTGCTACAATATCCCAATAATTGTAACATCCCAAGTAAGTAATGAATAATAGATATTTTTATCTATGTCTAGTAATGAATTAGAAAGTGTTTTAGAGGCTTAAAATGAGAATAAATCCAATCTTAAGCATAAAATACACTAATATTCTTAAAAGATTGTTTTACTGCCTTTTGATGGAAAACCATTTTTAAATCTATCTTTTGACAATTTTATAATCTATATTTGTCAAAATAAACTTATTATTTATGATTGGGAAATTTAAATTTACAATGGATAATTTTTTGTATTTTTCTAACAATGTTCATTTTTTAATGAATAGTGAAAAATACTACATTTTACATCAAAATTGATTTTTAATCTAATTTAATTATATGGTTAGATTATCTTTTTAATTGGTCTTAAAGTTTAATTTGAATATATTTTTACCATTTAATCCAATAGTGGCCGTTGGAAGTAATTTCACTTTGAAATTGGACTTAAACTAGTGTCAATCTTTTGATACTTATTGTTTCATAAAAACACGCTATTTGCTCTGACAGCGGGAATTAATTATTAAATTTATTAATGTAACTTATATGTTTTGAATTTTGTAAAATATAAATCATTTTTGAATTCGGAATATCAAATATATCTTAGGGTGAAGTTTTGGTATTTTTCTGAAAAACTTCAATTTTTGATGAATAGTGAAACCACTAAGTGGTACTTAAAAAACTGATTTTTCGTTTAAATGAAATTTTACCACCTCTGTGTTTTGAATTTCAAAAATCCAACATACATGGTTGTCATTAAGAAGTAAAATGTGGTTCAATGGGATTAAAATAATTTTTTGGTGAATAGTAACTTTCAAGTTTTTAATCGCGATTAGAGGTCATTGGTGTAATTTAAGGTAAGAATACTGTTTTAATAATATGAAATGACCTAGAAACATGTCCTACCCTTATTGGATGTGTCATGGAAGACCAAGAAAATCCATGGGTCAACTTGGGGGCCCCATGGAGCCACTTTGGTAGAAAAATGACATTAATAACTTTTTATTTAAAGTTAAAATAAAAATGACACAAACATGAGTTGTTTTACTAAAATTTTTTTTACATGGGGTTATACAAGTCCGATATTTGACTATAAATAGTCATTGGAAAGATAAAAATATTTATTACATCATAGTATTTTTTTTATAATTTTTAGACATTAAATAAAGTTAAATTATTTATGACACCATGATGATGCAGCGATGACCTCATTATTTAACGATTTAAATAAAATGAAAATAAAATGTAAAATATAATACCTACACTTGTAAAAAACCTATTGGATGGGTGTATTTCGAACCCTTATCACCTTATCCTTGAAATAAATCAATGTGGGACCTTTAAAATCCGAAACTCATTTGAAAATAAAGTAACATTTTGTAACTTTCCAAGAGTGCCCCTCCTCTCCTCTTATAAAAGGCCCCCACCTCTACCACCTTACCCACAATTCCAAAGCCTTTGGCTCGACTAACCTCTGAAAATTTTGTCTATAAACATCCCTCTATTACTCCTAGAAGCCTCACTTTGGGAAAAAGTCTTCCCAAGGAAGCCTTTGAGCTCAAATCAAAGAGAGTTACATGATTTTAAGGTAATGTCTTCTCTTATGTTCTTATGTTTTATTTTGCTTCTCCAACCCCCTAAACTCTTTTTATTCATTTATTTTGTAACAACTCAAGTATATTAAATATACTAGGATGTTTTTATAAGAAGTATTAGAGCTAAACTTACACACACCTACATCTAATGGTTAAAGAATATACTGTTTCCGTGGATGATGAATTTCTGCCTCACGAAACGATGATTGTTCAATATTCTTTTAACACCTTAAAAGGTGACCATTAAGATGAAAATATATTTATATATGATATATAATATTTTTATGTTTTACTTAATCTTCTGTATTTTTCATTTATGGCATACCTTTATGGTTTCCATTATGGGTAAACACGATATCTTCATTTTAGGAAGTGCGGACTACCGCCCCCTCAAAGTGATTTGATTCGTTAATACCATATGTGGTAAGTATAAAGGATAGATTTAATGATATTATATATGATACCATAATTTAATTATAATACTATTATGTATCATTATGTTTTAATTCCATTAAAGTATGAGATAGAAATGAAAGTAGCGTTCATGCGTACGTACGGTTTACCGTCTCCATGAACGGTGCATTTCATTTCTTATCCCCAAATGTAATGTACTATTATAAGTACATGTTTAAAATGGATATATATGATTTATGTTACATCTAAATGATTAATATAATTATGGAATTAAAATATACATATCTCTCATTTAGTTTTAATTCCATTAATATGACATATAAATGAAAGTAGCATTCATGCGTACGTACGGCTTACCGTCTCCATGAACGGTGCATTTCATTTATTACCTCTAAATGATTATGTAATATTATAAATGAATTTATATACTGGATATATATGATATATATGGCATCTAAATCATGAATATCATTCTTGAGATAATGGATATTTGACTACGTGAACAACTTGTAATTATAAAGAGTTTATTTTTGACTCAAGTACCAATGATCGTTAAAACGACCGTTATTAACTTAAATAATTACATAGTGTTCATTACATGGTAATAAGTGATATAAAAGGAATAATGAACTTGAAAAAGGTTCTTAAGAAAGTATAAATTAACTCAAGTTTATTATTCAGGAGGTTAAAGAATGATCGAGTCAAGTCGGACCCGAGGTAAGGGAACTTCTTAACCCAATTTCCATTCGTTGGGTTAATCTCCTAATTTCAAATTATGTCATGATATTATTATGTCCTATCTGGTATTTATACTTTCTTTATGTGTAAATATAGTGAATACACATAATAGATCTATTTTATTTAAAAAATGATCTTTGTATGGGACTTCGTCTCAATCTCCTTTCATTGAGGCATATTTTGTTTTATACACAACCTTCTTTTATATGGTGTATAAACCCCTTTGACTTTTATGTTTATCCAAAATGAATAATTTTTATACGAATCATTTTACTAAACGACAAAAGAGAATGTTTTTGTCATATGTATGCGGCGACAACGACTTCTCCGCCGCCGTGACCATTATTTGAGTTTCGGCTTCCTCTACAAGCCATCACCTTTTTTGAATGAAAAATAAATACCATGTTTTACTTTTATTTTATTTTGGTATTGGAAATGGTTTTCATAATGTTTTTATATCAATGTGTTGTATTGATATATTGTGATTGAAATGTGGAAATGTTATGTTTCCTTTATGCATGTTTTATGTGATACGATTTTGTTATGGTTCTTGGGCATTATTATGAAGACGGATGATTCCGTGATAAACTAAGGGTGGGTGAGCCTGATATAGCTCTCCAATGCATTGGGTAACGTGAAGGAGTTAAACATTAAGGTTTCTCCGAAGAGATTTAGGGAATATACTGTGATGGGTATTCCAAATGTAACCAAGAGGGTTACTCCATACGTAAGAATGTCATGAATGCCTCAAGTTACCTTTATGTCTTATGATTTCTATGATTTATTAATGATTTGATGAGGTATGTTAAAGTGCTTATGTTTTATGAGTAAAGTATGATTTCATTGATTCTTATATATACATGTACTCATGTTTCCTTTCCATATTTTTATATCCCTTACTGAGCTTTTTATGCTCATCCCATGTTTTTGAAATGTTTTTCACAGGTCAAGGGAAAGGTACATGATATGATGATAGTGTCAAGGAAGTGTTAAGAAAGAATCCATGTTTTATTTTAAATATGTTTCCGTTGATGTGAAAAATGAATACTATCTTTTATGTAACCACTTTTTTTAAATGTGGAATGTAATGAAAGTTTTATGATCTAACTCTCTAAAACTCTAAACCTGAAAAGATCCTCAAGGTGTAATATTGTAATATCTCAAGATTAAGTAAGGTTTAAGGATGGGGCCTTATAGTTGGTATCAGAGGTCGGTTTAGACAACTTTAGGAGTTAGAAAATTGTTAAATTATAAATTAATTTATGGTATGATTGAAATGATATAGCATTTAAAGATTACCATGTTGCTTATACTAAGATATTTCTGTGGTTTTTCATAGAGGAAACAGAACAGATTTTCTGGGAAGGCATACAGAGGGAAATGACCTTTCAAATCAGTATCCTGAGATGGTCAGAATCAAAACTAAATAGTTTTTTGCAGTGATGGCTCAGTTGACTCAGGTAAAAAATGTTGGTTGTTTTTATTGATGATATTTTGGTGTTTTCTAGAAGTAAAGAGGAGCATGAAAGACATTTAAGGGTTATTTTTCAAACCTTAAAAGAAAAGAAATTTTATGGAAAATTCAGGAAGTGTGAGTTTTGGTTACAACAAATTTCTTTCCTTGGTCACATTGTTTCTAAATATGGGATAACTGTTGATCCTGCAAAAACAAAGGTTGTTGAAGAATGGCCAATACCCACAAATGTAACTGAGATTCGTAGTTTCCTTGGTTTGGCAGGCTATTACCGAAGGTTTTTTAGAATTTTTTCACGGTTATCTAGTCCAATGACTAAGCTAACTCGGAAGGGTGTTAAGTTTATCTGGACAAAAGAATGTGATGATTGTTTTTAGGAATTGAAAAGAAGATTGGTGAATGATCCAGTTTTGACTCTACCTTCCAGGAATGGTGAGTTTGTTATCTACAGTGAAGCTTCATTGAAAGGACTTGGTTGTATCCTAATGCAGAATGATCAGGTAATTGCTTATGTTTCACGACAGTTGAAAACTCATGAGGTAAATTACCCTACACATGATTTGGAATTAGCTGCTGTTGTTTTCTCTTTAAAAATTTGGAGGCATCATTTTTATGGAGTAAAGTGTGAAATATATACCGATCATAAAAGTTTAAAGTATATATTCACTCAAAAAGAATTGAACATGAGACAGAGGAGATGGCTAGAATTAATCAAGGATTATGATTGTACAATTCATTACCATCCGGGAAAAGCAAATAAAGTGGCTGATGCTTTGAGTCGAAAAAGTAATGCTTCATTAACAATGTTGCATTTGGAATGTGATCCTTTGGTTAAGGATTTGATGAACTTTGGCATAGAAGTTTTTGGTGCAGGATGTTCTTCTGTTTTGTTTCAGGTATCAGTGAAATCTTCTCTATCAGACAAAATCAAGCAAGCACAGAAGCAAGACAGTGAGTTGCATAAAAAGGTAGAGCTGGTTCATAAGGGTAAGTTGCATGAATTCAACATTGATAATGATTGTGTTTTGAGATTTGGGAAGAGATTGTGTGTGACTTGTGATTCACAGTTGAAGAGAGAGTTGTTATGTGAAGCTCATAGTTCTCCGTTTTCAGTTCATCCTGGCAGTACTAATATGTACAGAGATCTGAGGGAGTATTACTGGTGGGAAGGGATGAAAAGAGATATTGCTGATTTTACTGTGAAGTGTTTGACTTGTCAGCAGGTTAAAGCAGAGCGGCAGTTATCGAAAGGGATGCTTCAGCCTTTACCAGTGCCAGATTGGAAATGGGAAAATATATCCATGGACTTCATTGTGGGATTTCCGAAGACACCTCGAGGTAATAATGCAATCTGGGGTTATTGTTGATCGCTTGACCAAATATGCTCATTTTCTCGCTATACGAGATACTTTTTCCATAGATCAACTTTCCCATTTGTATCTTAAAGAGATAGTCAAGTTACATGGAGTTCCTCTCTCCATTATATCTGACCGTGATCCCAGGTTCACTTCTAACTTTTGGAAAGGCCTTTAGAAGTCGTTGGGTACTGAATTAAATTTTAGTACAACTTTTCATCCTCAATCATATGGACAGTCAGAACGAACAATCCAGACTTTGGAGGATATGCTACGTGCTTGTTCGATGGATTATCAGGGAAGTTGGGACCAACATCTTTCTTTGGTTGAGTTTTCTTATAATAACAGTTTTCATTCCAGTATACAGATGACACCATTTGAGGCGTTATATGGGAAAGGGTGTCAAACTCCAGCTTTCTGGGATGAAGTGGGTGAAAGGAAGTTGATGGGACCAAAATTGGTAGAAGAGTTGGAAAAAAAGGTTCAGCTGATACAGAAACACATGAGAACAACTCAGAGCACACAGGAGAGTTATGCGGACAACATGAGGAAGGATCTCTCTTTTGAATTAGGTGATCATGTTTTTCTCAAAGTCTCACCATGGAAAAGTGTGATGCAATTTGGTAAGAAAGGGAAGCTGAGTCCAAGGTTCATTGGACCATATGAAATTCTGGAGAAAGTTGGATCAGTTGCTTACCGAGTGTCTTTACCTCTAAGTTTATCTCAGGTACACAATGTTTTTCATGTTTCGATGTTGAGAAAGTATATGCCAGATCCATCTCATGTTTTGAGTCCAGAGGTAGTTCAGCTGGAAGAGAACCTATCTTATGAGGAACAACCGGTCGAGATTCTTGACCACATGGAGCAAGTGTTAAGGTATAAGGTGATTCATCAGGTAAAGGTTTTTTGAAAAAACCACATGATTGAAGAGGCAACATGGGAATCTGAAAATGCAATGAGGGCTAAATACCCCCACTTATTCGATAAGTAAATAAATTGCAGGGATGTAATTTTCTAAAGGGGGGAAGGATGTAACATCCCAAGTAATTAATGAATAATATATATTTTTATCTATTTATAGTAATGAATTAGATAGTGTTTTAGAGGCTTAAAATGAGAATAAATCCAATCTTAAGCATGGAATACACTAATATTCTTAAAAGATTGTTTTACTGCCTTTTGATGGAAAACCATTTTTAAATCTACCTTTTTACAATTTTATAAGCTATATTTTTCAAAATAAACTTATTATTTATGATTGGGACATTGAAATTTACAATGGATAATTTTTTGGTATTTTTCTGACAATGTTCATTTTTTAATGAATAGTGAAAAATACTACATTTTACCTCAAAACTGCTTTTTCATCTAATTTAATTATATGGTTAGATTATCTTTTTAATTGGTATTAAAGTTTAATTTGAATATTTTTTTACCATTTAATCCAATATTGGTCGTTGGAATTAATTTCACTTTGAAATTGGACTTAAACTAGTGTCAATCTTTTGATACTTATTGTTTCATAAAAACACGCTATTTGCTCTGACAGCGGGAATTAATTATTAAATTAATTAATGTAACTTATATGTTTTGAATTTTTTAAAATAGACATCATTTTTGAATTTGGAATATCAAATATAGATTAGGGTGAAGTTTTGATATTTTTCTGAAAAACTTCAATTTTTGATGAATAGTGAAACCACTAAGTGGTACTTAAAAAACTGATTTTTCGTTTAAATGAAATTTTACCACCTCTGTGTTTTTAATTTCAAAAATCCGACATACATGGTTGTCATTAAGAAGTAAAATGTTGTTCAATGGTATTAAAATAATTTTTTGGTGAATAACAACTTTTAAGTTTTTAATCGCGATTAGAGGTAATTAGTGTAATTTAAGGTAAGAATAATATTTTAATAATATAAAATGACCTAGACACATGTATTACCCTTATTGTATGTGTGATGGACGACCAAGAAAATCCACGGGTCAACTTGGGGACCCCATGGATCCACTTTGGTAGGAAAATGACATTAATAACTTTTTATTTAAAGTTAAAATAAAAATGACACAAACATGAGTTATTTTACTAAAACAATTTTTACATGGAGTTATACAAGTAATATTTTTGACTAAAAATAGTCATTATAAAGATAAAAATATTTCCTACATCATAGTATTTTTTTATAATTTTTTGACATTAAATAAATTAAATTATTTATGACAGCATGATGATGCAGCGATGACCTCATTATTTATCGATTTAAATAAAATGAAAATATAATGTACAATATAAGACATAAAATTTTCAAAAACCTATTTTATGGGTGTATTTAGAACCCTTATCAACTTATCCTTGAAATACATCAATGTGGGACCTTTAAAATCCGAAACTCATTTGAAAATAAAGTAACATTTTGTAACTTTCCAAGAGTTCCCCTCCTCTTCTCTTATAAAAGGCCCCCACCTCTACCACCTTACCCACAATTAAAAAGCCTTTTGCTCGGCCAAACTCTGACCATTTTGTCTCTCCACATCCCTCTATTACTCCTAGAAGCCTCACTTTGGGCAGAAGTCTTCCCAAGTAAGCCTTTGAGCTCAAATCAAAGAGAGTTACCCGATTTTAAGGTAATGTCTTCTCTTATGTTCTTATGTTTTATTTTGCTTCTCCAACCCCCTAAACTCTTTTTATTCATTTCTTTTGTAACAACTCAAGTATCTTAAATATACTAGGATGTTTTTATAAGAAGTATTCGAGATACACTTACACACACCTACTTCTAATGGTTAAAGAACATACTGTTTCCGTGAATGGCGAATTTCTGCCTCACAAAACGATGATTGTTCAATATTCTTTTAACACCTTAAAAGGTGGCCATTAAGATGACAATATATTTATATATGATATATAATATGTTTATTTTTTTACTTAATCTTCTGTATTTTTCATTTATGGCATACCTTTATGGTTTCCATTATGGGTAAACACGATATCTTCATTTTAGGAAGTGCGGACTACCACCCCCTCAAAGTGATTTGATTCATTAATACCATATGTGGTACGTATAAAGGATAGATTTAATGATATTATATATGATACCATACTGGAATTATAATACTATTATGTATCATTATGTTTTAATTCCATTAAAGTATGATATAGAAATGAAAGTAGCGTTCATGCGTACGTACGGCTTACCGTCTCCATGAACGGTGCATTTCATTTCTTATCCCCAAATGTAATGTACTATTATAAGTACATGTTTATAATGGATATATATGATTTATGTTACATCTAAATGATGAATATAATTCTGGAATTAAAATATACATATCTCTCATTTAGTTTTAATTCCATTAATATGACATAGAAATGAAAGTAGCGTTCATGCGTACGTACGACTTACCCTCTCCATGAACGATGCATTTAATTTCTTACCTCTAAATGATTATGTAATATTATAAATTCATGTATATACTAGATATATATGATATATATGGAATCTATATCATGAATATCATTCTTGAGATAATGGATATTTGACTACGTGAACAACTTGTAATTATAAAGAGTTTATTTTTGACTCAAGTACCAATGATCGTTAAAATGACCGTTATTAACATAAATAATTACATAGTGTTCATGAAATGGTAATAAGTGATATAAAAGGAATAATGAACTTGAAAAAGATTCTTAATCAAGTATAAATTAACTCAATTTTATTATTCAGGAGGTTAAAGAACGATCTAGTCAAGTCGGACCCGAGGTAAGGGAACTTCTTAACCCAATTTCCATTCGTTGGGTTAATCTCCTACTTTCAAATTATGTAATGATATTATTATGTACTATCTGGTATTTATACTTTCTTTATGTGTAAATATAGTGAATACACATAATAGATCTATTTTATTTAAAAAATGATCTTTGTATGGGACTTCGTCTTAATCTCCTTTCATTGAGGCATATTTTGTTTTATACACAACCTTATTTTATATGGTGTATAAACCCCTTTTACTTTTACGTTTATCCAAAAGGAATCTTTTTTATATGAAGCATTTTACTAAACGACAAAAGGGAATGTTTTTGTCGTATGTATGTGGCGACAACGAATTCTCCGCCGCCGTGACCATTATTTGAGTTTCAGCTTCCTCTACAAGCCATAACCTTTTTTGAATGAAAAATAAATACCATGTTTTACTTTTCTTTTATTTTGGTATTGGAAATGGTTTTCATAATGTTTTTATATAAATGTGTTGTATTGATATCTTGTGATTGAAATGTGGAAATGTTATGTTTCCTTTATGCATGTTTTATGTGATATGATTTTGTTATGGTTCTTGGGCATTATTATGAAGATGGGTGGTTCTATTATAAAATAAGGGCAGGTGAGCCCGATATAGCTCTCCAATGCATTGGGTAATGCGAAGGAGTTAAATGTTAAGGTTTCTCTGAAGAGATTTAGGGAATATAATGTGATGGGTATTCCAAACGTAACCAAGAGGGTTACTCCCTACGTAATAATGTTATGAATACCTCAAGTTACCTTTATGTCTTATGATTTCTATGATTTATTAATGATTTGATGAGGTATGTTAAAGTGCTTATGTTTTATGAGTAAAGTATGATTTCATTGATTCTTATGTATATATGTACTCATGTTTCCTTTCCATATTTTTATATCCCTTACTGAGATTTTTATGCTCATCCCATGTTTTTGAAATGTTTTTCACAGGTCAAGGGAAAGGTACATGATATGATGATAGTGTCAAGGAAGTGTCAATAAAGAATCCATGTTTTATTTTAAATATGTATCCGTTGATGGGAAAAATGAATACTATCGTTTATGTAACCACTTTGTTTAAATGTGGAATGTAATGCAAGTTTTATGATCTAACTCTCTAAAACTCTAAACCTGAAAAGATACTCAAGGTTTAATCATGTAATATCTCAAGATTAAGTAAGGTTTAAGGCTGGGGACTTATAATAATCCTCTCTCAATCCTCTCCCAAGCCTTTGGGATCACACTTCCAAGTAAGGGATCCTCACTTTCCTTCCTTCCTTATTTATGTCCAAATTTCCTTATATTGTTATGCCCTTTTATTTTCAATTAAAAATGTTTGAGTATGATTTATAATCTCACCTATACTTCCCTTATTATGTTTTAATGATGATATACCCCTTTCTATCTCATTAATTCCTCCTATGTACACCTGTTACCATGCTAAAATCTCGTAATGGATTTCTCCATTTCTCATTTTTATCCAAGTTTTTTTATGTTGTTATACCCTTTTAATTTCAATTAAAAATGTTGGGGTATGATTTAACACCTCCACCATATGACCTCCTTATGTTTTAATTATGAGATACTTATTTCTCTCTTATTAATGCCTCCCATGTACACCCGTTACCATGCTGAAATTCTGTAATAAATTTCTCTCTTCTTATTTACATTCAAGAAATTATTTTATATTATATATCTAAATTCTAGTACATGTGTTGGGATGTTATGTTACATGAACTCCAGACTTTCTATCTCATGTATAAATTATGAGAGACCCATTTCTATCTCATCAACCCATTTTACGATTTCTATTTGAGGTCATTATGCTGCTGAAGTTACACCAAAATTTCTCATGCCAAAATCATCATGTAAGTGAATACCATACTCATTTCTATATCAAGGGTATTCAACTTTATGAACATGTACTTGTTGATTTAAGACTTACATTTATGTATTTCACATCTCTTATTCGTGGAATAAATTATGACATTTAATGAATCCATGTTGTATGATCTGTGTGGCACACTTATGCATGAAATGAAATGATTAAGAAGGGTGCGCCCTGATAGTGCTCTAATGCATTGGGTAAAGAATAATATCATGATATGTATTGTAAAATGAGTGTTGAATCATGCTAATTTACATGCAATGAGGGTTTACTCATGATAATTCAAGTGTAATGAGGGTTTACTCATGCTCCATGTGTAATGAGCCTTGCTCATGCTAATATCATGTTAAATGTTGTTGCCACATCTCCATGTTATGATAATCATGCCATATAATGCCTTTATGTTCATATTTATCTTGTTCTCTATTGATATTCCTATTTCCTAACATGTATTTTATTTTTCATGTTATGCCTTGTTTAATCCCTTACTGGGCTTTATAGCTCATCCTTTTCTTATGTATGTCCTCAGGTTACCCTATGCAATGCTATGTACGAAGGAATATTGTGGTCATGTAAAATAATTTTTCAATAAAGATGCTTTATTTTATATTATAAGTTGTTATGTAATGTTCCTAATTTCCCAAGAAATTAGACCTCTAGATCCTCAGAGTTGTCTTATGTGCAAGTTTATGTAATAAATCAAGTTTAAGTGTGTATTAAAGAGAATGGTTGTTATAGTTGGTATCAGAGAATATGTTTAGTTATTTTTGGGATTAGGATTAGAAAACCATAGTGAAAGACTTAGGGATAAGACTAAGTATAATAAAACCACCCCTAAATTTTGGTGAGTATAGAGTAAGTGGTTTATCAAGAAAATACATCCCTATCTGGATACAAATAAGTAGAGGTGGCTCTGGGACAGATGTATTTAGGGGTAAAACCCAAAAACACCGCTTTGAGCTAGACTTGAATGAGAACTGGTGCATAACAATGGGCCTTACTACATTCTTGGTTACAAAACTCCCATGTGATATGATTTGGTAAATTCATAATCTTAGTATCAACCATTATCAAGGGAATAAAAAAAATTCCCCTAAGAATATATGTTGGGAAGTAAATCATGGATAACATAGATTGAAGCCTATATATTCATAAGTTAAGGAAATAAATGTAATTTATAAGTTATCTTTTTTTTTCATCGGATTCCCCTTTATGTGTTACCCCTAACTTTCCTTTTATTCCAACTAATGGCTGGTAATAGGAGGACTCAGGCTAACAACTAATGCGAAGATCAATGTGATGAATGTTCTAATGAGATACCCAATTCGATAGGAGTGAGAATCAAAAACTTTGTCATGATAATATCTCAGTTAACTCAGGTTTTGAATAGAAAAATGGGTCAATAAGAATGTCCAAACCCCCCTAAGAAAGAACAAGCCTCAATCGAGAGCCTCATGAGACAAAGACCTCATACTTTTAATGGATCATATGATCCCTCAATCGCTGAATAATGGATCAACTCCATTGAAAAGATCATCTCTACCCTTCAATGTTTTGAACAAAAGAAGGTTCTTATGGATGCTTATTGTATGGAGGGTGAAGCTGATCAATGGTGGAAATTGATAAAAAATACGAAACCTGAGGAAGAGATCAAGGCGTTGGAATGAAAGTATTTCCTGAAAATGTTTTTTGATAAATATTTTCCTCAAACCCTCCGACTTAAGATGGAGAGAGACTTCCTTTCCCTCAATCAAAAAGGAAATAAATACATTAGAGAGTATGAGGAAAAATTCACAAGGCTTGCATGATATGTCTCCGTTTTTGTCATTACCTCTGAATTCAAGGTTTACCACTTCTTTGGCGGGCTACAACCTAGCCTGCGGAAATCCCCAGCGATCTGTGACTTTGATAGCTATGAGAAAATTGTCCGATGTGCCTTAAAAGTAAAAATGGAGATTGGGGAATCTTAGGGGTATCATGGGGATAATAAGAATAAAGTGGTATTTAATTTTTGTAGTCCGATGGATAAATCCAATAGTGATATGAAATTACAACACACTACTTTCCAAATGTGCAGAAAGAAGCACCCTATAAATTTCCTGAAGGGGATGAATAAATGCTTTAGGTGTGGAAGAGAAGGGAACCTGACCATTAACTATTGACAAGAAAAACCCGCTGTTGTGATGGAGGAGAGTAATTCTCTGTTTGAACCTCAATATGTTGTTCATGGATTCAACTAAAAAGAACCAAAACACTTTACAAACCAGTTCCCTAAGCCAAGGGTTTTTAGAGGTAGCCAACAACCTCCAAGGTAGAAAGGGCGATCTTTTTCCATCACTACTACCAAATTGAACCCTGAAAATGAAGTGGTGACAAGTACTCTAGTTATTCATTCATGAATAGTGAATTTACTTTTTGATTCTGGTTCTACGCATTATTTTATATCCTGAAATTTTAGTAGAGAAATCCCAACACCACCACAAATAATGGAAGTAAAGATGACGATGAGAATGACAAATGGGGAAATCATTGTATCTCATCAATATAACTCCTCCGATGTCATAATTTTTGGATTTAAATTCCCAGTAAACCTCGTCATACTCCATCTAGTAGAATTTTATTCAATTATTTTCATGTATTAGATTTACCCATATATATCCAACATAAATTTCTGTGAGAGGGAAATAGCTCTCCATATGGAGAATAGACCCCCAATTCTGTACAAGTGCAAGGAGGAGGATGAATCTTCTTTAATACCATCATCTCAAGAATGGATATTAATTCCCTATGAGCACACATATATTTCTAAGATGATGGAGTCTAAGGAATCAACCATCCTTGAATACATACCTATTGTGAGGGAATTCGCTAAAGTGTTTCCTAAGGAATTGTATGTTCTTCCTCCTAGAAGAGATATTGAATTCTCTGTTGATCTTATACCTAGGAATTTTCCAATATCCAAGACTCTATATAGAATGAATATTGTGGAGCTTGAGTAGATAAAGAAACAAATATAGGAGAATTTGGATAAAGGGTTTATACGCCCAAGTGCTTCACCATGGGGCACACCAGTCCTCTTCGTCAAGAAGAAGGATGCGTCAATGCGCCTTTGCATTGATTATCATGAGCTTAACAAAATCACAATAAATAACAAGTATCATATTACATTAATTGATGACTTATTCAATCAGATATGTAGAGCACAATAATTCTCCAAGGTGGATCTATGGTCAGGGTATTACCAAGTAAGGGTGAAGAAGGAGGATATCCCCAAGACTGCTTTTCGTACAAGGTGTGGGCACTATGAATTCATAGTAATGACCTTTAGACTTACTAATTCTCTAGTAATATTTATGAACTTGATGAATATAGTCTTTAGAGATTACCTTGACAAATTTGTGGTAGTATTTATAGATGATATTTTAATATACTCCAAAACCAAGGAGGAACATGAGGAGCATCTAAGCACTGTACTAGAGACCTTGTGAAAGGAGAATCTCTATGCAAAGTACAAAAAGTGTGAGTTATAGTTGAAGATGTATCATTATTGGGTCATATATCATCACAAGAAATGGGATATTTGTGGATCCCTCCAAGACAAATGTAATTGAGGGATGTCCAAGGCCAACATCTATGACGGATATCAGTAACTTCCTTGGGATAGTTGGTTATTATCACTGATTTGTGAGAAATTTCTCATGATTTTCAAACTCTCTTACCAAGATAACTCGGAAGGGAGTAAAGTTTTCTTGGAGTGACGAATGCAAAGAGATATTCAAGGAGTTGAAAAGTAGGCTTATCACTGTGCATGTGCTCACACTACCCACAAGTGCAGAACTTTTTGTGGTATTCAGTAATGCTTTGAAGAAGGGTTTGGGCTGTGTGTTGATTCAAAATGACAAAGTCATTAACTATGCTTCAAGGTAATTTAAATTTCATGAGAAAAACTATCCAACACATGATTTGGAGTTGGATGTAGTAATCTTTACTTTAAAAATTTGGCGATATTACCTCTTTGGGTAGAAGTGTGAAATATATACAGATCACAAAATCCTCAAGTATATATTCACACATAAAGAGTTTAATATGCACCAATGAAGATGGTTAGAGTTGATCAAAGACTATGACTGCTCAATACATTACCACCCTGGGAAAGCAAACAAGGTGCCAGATGCTCTAAGAAGAAAGGATCCCGTGATTCTATCATTAATGAGAATTGAAAAGGATCCAATATTCTTATATTTGATTATGACAACCGGGTCCCGGTGATAGCACATACACCCCGCCTTAACAAGGCCGTCGGGTCCTGGCCTACCAGGTACCACCAGTTGCCCCACAGACACGTGGGGCCCACCCTAGGGTCCACCCACGTGCCCGAATGAGTCATCTGACTAATGACACTCCCCACAGGCCAACACATGTCTTTTCCTGTGTGTTTTGTCCTCACTCACACACACCCTGAGAAACTTCCCAGGAGGTCACCCATCCTGATCACTACTCCAGGCCAAGCATGCTTAACTGTGGAGTTCTAATCAGACAGGCTCCCAGAAAAGAAGGTGCACCATGTTGACATGAGTCATATCATTTAGTTATTTAACCCTTTATCATTTGGGGATGTTACAATCACCCCCCCTTTAGAGCACAACGACCTCGTTGTGGGCCCTATATCTCAACCCAGGAAGTGCACCACACTTAAGGATGAGTTCTTCCTCTGATACCAAATGTGACAACTGGGTCCCGATGATAGCACAGACACCCCGCCTTAACAAGGTCGTCGGGTCCTGGCTTACCAGGTACCGCCAGTTGCCCCGCAGACACGTGGGGCCCACCCTAGGGTCCACCCACGTGCCCGAACGGGTCATCTGACTAATGACAATCCCCATAGGCCAACATCTCAACCCAGGCAATGCACCGAACTTAAGGATGGGTTCTTCCTCTGATACCAAATGTGACAACTGGGTCCCGGTGATAGCACAGACACCCCGCCTTAACAAGGCCGTCGGGTCTTGACCTACCAGGTACCACCAGTTGCCCCACAGACACGTGGGGCCCACCCTAGGGTCCACCCACGTGCCCGAACGGGTCATATGACTAATGACAGTCCCCACAAGCCAACACATGTCCTTTCCTGTGTGTTTTGTCCTCACTCACACACACCCTGAGAAACTTCCCAGGAGGTCACCCATCCTGATCACTACTCCAGGCCAAGCATGCTTAACTGTGGAGTTCTAATCAGACAGGCTCCCGAAAAGGAAGGTGCACCTTGTTGACATGAGTCATATCATTTAGTCATTTAACCCTTTATCATTTGGGGATGTTACAATCACCCCCCCTTTAGAGCACAACGCCCTCGTTGTGGGCCCTACATCTCAACCCAGGCAGTGCACCGCACTTAAGGCTGGGTTCTTCCTCTGATACCAAATGTGACAACTGGGTCCTGGTGATAGCACAGACACCCCGCCTTAACAAGGCCGTCGGGTCCTGGCCTACCAGGTACCACCAGTTGCCCCACAGACACGTGGGGCCCACCCTAGGGTCCACCCACGTGCCCGAACGGGTCATCTGACTAATGACAGTCCCCACAGGCCAACACATGTCCTTTCCTGTGTGTTTTGTCCTCACTCACACACACCCTGAGAAACTTTCCAAGAGGTCACCCATCATGATCACTTCTCCAGGCCAAGCATGCTTAACTGTGGAGTTCTAATCAGACAGGCTCCCGAAAAGGAAGGTGCACCTTGTTGACATGAGTCATATCATTTAGTCATTTAACCCTTTATCATTTGGGGATGTTACATTGATGAAGATGGACACGAGAATCATAAAGAAGGGAAAATCATCAATCTTGTCACAAATGATTGCTCAAACGTCTCTTTTTAAAAGGTTAAAGGATGATCAAAAGGATGATGTGGGAATTCAGAAGAAAGTGGAAACTACCAGAAAAGGGAAATCCTCATAGTTCAATGTTAATGAATAAGGAATTGCGAGATTTGGGTTAAGACTATGTGTTCCATAAAATATGGAGTTAAAGAAAGAACTTTTGGATGATGCACACAGTTCAAATTTCTCCATTCACCTAGGAAACACAAAGATGTATTGAGATCTCTAAGAGCATTATTGGTGGGATAAAATGAATAGGGATATCACTGAGTATACATCAAGGTGCCTGGTGTGTTAGCAAGTGAAGGATGAGAGGCAGAAGTCTAAGGGGATGATGCAACCATTACCCATACCAACACAAAAATGGGAAAACATCACCATAGAATTTGTCACCGAACTTCCAAATATATCCTAAGGAAACAATGTTATCTAGGTTGTTTTGGATCGTCTTACAAAGACTGAACACTTTATTGAAATTTAGGAGGATTTATCATTGGATCAACTGGAACAGATATACATCAGAGAAGTGGTAAGGATGCATGGAGTACCACTATCTATTGTATCTGATCGAGATACAAGATTCACCTCTAAGTTATGGAAGAGTCTCCAACATGCCCTGAATACTGAGCTAAACTTCAACATGACTTGTCATCCTAAAACTGATGGCCAATCTGAGTAGAAAATCCAAACACTTGAGGAAATTTTGAGAGAATTCTCAATGGACTTCAAAGAAGGATGGGATCAACATCTTCCTTTGGTTGAGTTCTCTTACAATAACAGTTTCCACACAAGCATCCAAATGTCTCCTTATGAAGACCTTTATGAGAATAGGTTTAGAACACCGACATGTTGGGATGAAGTTGGGGAGAAAAAACTCCTAGGTCCAGAAATGGTCAATGAAATGGTGGAGAAGTTTAAGACTATCTAGCAGCACATTAAAGTTTCTCAGAGTCAACAAAAGAGCTATGATGATAATCATAGACAAGACCTAGAGTTTTATGTTGGAGACATGGTATTCCTCCACATATCACCATGGAAGACAGTTATGAGATTTGGTAATAAGGGAAAACTTAGTTCAAGGTACATCATCCCTTTTGAGATCCTTGATCGCATTGGAGCAGTGGCCTATCGACTAGCACTCCCACCAAACCTATCTCAAGTACATGATGTATTCAATGTATCACTCTTAAGGAAGTACATATCTGACCCATCACATGTACTCAATCCAAATGTGGTACCATTGTAGAATTACCTCTCCTATGAATATAAGTTGGTAAAGATATTAGATCATAGGTAAAAATTTCTACAAAATAAGACAATGCCCCGTGTCAAGGTGTTGTGGTGAAACCAAAAGTTTGAAGAAGAAACATGGGAATCAGAGGAAGTGATGAAGCTGAGTTACCCTCATATGTTTTAGTGTGGGAAAATAAAATTTTGAGGGAAAAATTTCTTAAGGGGGAAAGATTGTAATGACCCAAAATTTTATTAATAAAAATTCCTCTTGATCTAATTAAATATATTATTATGTAAAATGGTTATATAAAACATATGAACTTCCTTGGTTTTATGTTTTTGGATTTTAAAATACCATTAAGAATTTTTACCATTGATAATATAATCGTTGAACAATGATCACATGATTAGTATAAATATAGGGCTTTAAAAAATCCAATTTACTCAGAAAAAGGAAGCGATTACCTCATATAGTAGAATTGATCCGTATGAAGCCCATTTATTAGAGCTCGAAAAGGAGGTAGCATCATTGGGCTTCACTCTGAGACAATCCCAAGATGAGATTCAATATGTTAAGCTTGAATAGAATCACCTACAAGAGAAATGGATGTTAATAGAGATTACCACTTGAACGATGTTATCCAAGCCTCCCCAAGAGTCTGTCACCATCACACACCTTACCCTTAGGTATTATGTGGGTGTTATAAAGGGTTATGTAACAATAACCTAGCACTATGATTATGTACATTATTTTTTTATAAAGAAAATACATTTATTTTATCATTGTTAGTTTGTAAATGGTTTTTAAAGAACAAATTGTTTTTTAGTTAATATTCAATTAAGAAATCTATTTTGATAAATTAATGGATTTTTTAATTAAATAATATTTTAATCAAATATTATTACTAAATTACTTTTTATTAAATATAAATGATCATATAATTTTTTATAAATACAGTTGTAATTTTTATTAAGTTTTTAAAGTTGTTTTTTTCAAAACCCATGATTTTTTGATAAATGTTGGTTTTTATTTTAAAAGTAAAAATTAAAATATTTAGAAAATTATTTAGATAAAATTAATATCATTTTTGGATTCAGAACATCAAAAGTATATAATGGTAAATTTTTCATAATTTTCTCAGATAGTCGAATTTTTGGGTAACAATTAAATACCGTTTAAATATATAATGTGTTTTATGAAATCATAATGACCCAATAATGATGTAATAAAATAATATAAAAGGTATTTTCATCCAATATATGTTTTACCTTTAAAATAATTTGATTTTATATTTTTTTGATTAATTTTATGGTGGCTTAGTGGACCCTCCAAGACTTTTAAAATATTTTAACTTTTTAAAATGATTTCCTTGAGAGTGTGACTCAAATACAAATAATAAAGCCTAATTTTTTAATAAGTTAGGAAATTGGAATTATAAAATAATGTTTTCCACTCTCCTTTGGTAAAAACCATGGGAAAAAACTATGGGTTGGTTTGTGGTTTTGATTAGTTTAATGTGTAGTATCCAAAACCTAAATAATAAATAATTACCTCTCTTTTCCTATATAAACCCACCCAATATCCCACTTCTCTTCACTCAAAACCTTTATAACACGTCCCTAATCTTCCATACTATCTCTATAAGCCTCCAAAGGCACTCCAAGATCCCAATAAGCCTCTATCAAGACTCTTCTAAGCCTTTGGGATACCACTTCCAAGTAAGGGATCCTCACCTTCCTTCCTTATTTATGTCCAAGTTTACTTATATCGTTACACCCTTTTATTTTCAATTAAAAATGTTAGGGTATGATTTTACACCTCCCCTATAATTCCATAATTATGTTTGAATGATGAGATACCCATTTATCTCTCATTAATTCCTCCCATGTACACCCGCTACCATGACGAAGTTCCTTAAGGGATTTCTTCCTTTCTCATTTTTGTCTAAGTTTCTTTATGTTGTTATACCATTTTAATTTCAATTAAAAATGTTGGGGTATGATTTAAAACCTCCCCCATGATTCTATCCTTATGTTTTAATGATGATATACCTCTTTCTCTTTCATTAATGCCTCCCATGTACACTCGTTACCATGCCGGAATTCTGGAAGGAATTTCCCTCTCCTCATTTATATTCAAGAAATTATTTTATATTATGCATCTCAATTACATTAAATGTGTTGGAATATTATGTTCCATGACCCCCTTACTGTACATTTAATGTATAAATTATAAGAGACCACTTTATCTCTCATAAACCCATTTTATGATTTCTATTTGACGTCGTTATGCTGCCGAAGTTACACCAAAATTTCCCATGCCAAAATCATCATATAAGCGAATACCATAACCATTTCTCTATCAAGGGTATCCACCTTTATGAACATGAAATTATTGATTTAGGAATTACATTTATGTATTACACATCTCTTATTCATGGAACAAATTATTATTTTTAATAAATCCATGTTGTATGATCTATGTGGCACACTTATGCATGAAATGAAATGATTAAGAAGGGTGCGCCCTGATAGCGCTCTAATGCATTAGGTAAAGAATAGTATTATGATATGTCATGTGAAATGAGTGTTGACTCATGATAATTCATGAGAAATGAGGGTTTACTCATTATAATTCAAGTACAATGAGGGTTTAATCATGCTCCATGTGCAATGAGCCTTGGCTCATGCTAATATCATGTTAAATGTTGTTGCCACATCTCCATGTTATGATAATCAAGCTATATCATGCCTTTATGTTCATATTTCTCTTATGCTCTATTAATATGACTATTTCCTAACATGTATTGTATTCTTCATGTTATGCCTTGTTTACTTCCTTATTGAGATTTATAGATAACCCTTTTCTTATATATGTCCTCAGGTTACCCTATGCAATGCTAAGTACGAAGGAATGTGTGGCCATGTAAAAGAAGTTTTCAATAAAGTTGTTTTATTTTATGTTCTAAGTTGTTATGTAATGTTCCTAATTTCCCAAGACACTATACCTATTGATCCTCAGAGTTGTATTAAGTGAAATTTTATGTAATAAATCAAGTTTAAGTGTGTATTAAAGATAAAGGTTGTTATAATATGTATTTATATTAATCTATAAAAGTTAGAGATAAAAAATGAAATACACTGTTCATAGAGACGATAGGTCGTACGCACACATGATTATTGTTTCCATTTTATAGAAGGATGTAATGAAAGGAAGTTAAATAATATATTACATTTATAGATTCATTATGATTTTATATATATCACATTTATTAATTAAAAATTTCCTTATTACCTTCAATGAAAAGTGTAATTGAAAAAAAAATCACATAGCTTTGTGAGGCGGTATCCCACCGTACACATGAGAAACATTATTGTACTCACACAGAATGAAAATTAATAAGGTATATGTGAAATTATAATTTAATAAATATAATAATATTATAAATAAAATATATATACCATAAATATATCATTATATCTAGTAGTGATAGGTGGTGATGGAAAACAAATAACATTGGTTCATGAGGCGATAGTCCGTCATACACATGATTGAAAGTTTTGTTTTCCATTTGATAGAAGAGAATATAGATATAGGTTATGAAATTAATATAATTAAATATAAGTATATGGTAGTGATTGGTGTTATTATATCATTATATTTGAATAATATTTGAAGGATTTTAAAGGAATAAATAAAACAAAACTTAAGGTTAAGAATTTTACCTCTTCTTTAGAGAACCTCTTTAAGTTTATACTTAAAACCTTCTTAGTAGAGTTTAATAATCATATAAAGGCCTGTAGTAAGTGGATAGTGAAGTATAGTATATATTTGGTCATGTCTTGGCTGAACCAAAGGGTTTTGGAAGTGTGAAGAGAAGAAGAGAGCGGGTGACCATTTATAAGTGGGGGAGAGGACACACATGAAATTTTTGAAAATAATAAAGTGTACCCATGTTTCACACATTATATAAGGATAAAAAATGGGTCATTATAAAACATTAAAAGTGATAAGGTCTAAATATTTCCATAAAATGGGATTTGGACAAGTTTTTAAGTCATTTTACCCCATATCTTTTTAGTTTAACCCCTCGATAATCCCATTTTAACCTTAATCGCAATAATTAATTCTACTATTTTTACTATCCATTTTAACAAAAAATTAAGTTGAAATGATTATATAATGTTAATTATTATGATTAAAAATATATAATACATTTTTATAAATTCCATTCATATAAGTAGAAAATTTTATTTTAATATTAATCTCACAGACGTGATGAAAAAGCCGTTTTTCAAAGAGAAAATATTCAAAAGTTTAAAAAGTTTTTATATAAAAATTAAATAATAAATTTATTACAATGACCTAAATTGTATCAATTATTATATAATTTATCTAATTTTAATTTTAAAAAAAATTTAAAATCTAATGGTGTTTGTAAATTCTGTAAACAAAAAGATGATTTTTAATAAAAATCAGTATTTTTTACCATTTATTAAAAAATAATCTTTTCATAAAATTATAAAAAATTAACCCATATATAATTTTGAAATTTTAATTCCAAAAAATGAATTTAATTTTTTAAAATAAATTTTCTAAAAATTTCAATAATTAGTTTTATTATTTTTTCTCAAAAATTAATAAAAATCATTTTTTGAGAAAAAAGGTATTTTCAAAGCATATAAAGACTTCAATAAAAAAACAAGGACTAATTTATAAATATGTTTTATTTATATAAAACCATTATAATTAATTTTTAAGATATGTTTATTGATATTAATACTTCCAATATTAATGGATAGGTTATAACAATCAAGTTTAAGTAATAATATAAATAATATATTACGGTTTGTTTAAACTTAGAGTTGCGTGTAATGAAAGCTATAAAAAAATTAAATTATTTGAAAAAAAATATTTCATAAAAATTTAGGGTGTTATGTTCATACACTAAAATATTACATAATATTAAACTTGTAATCCAATTTCAGACATATAATGAATGTTATAAGCTTAAATTAAACTTTCCTATAGTTGTAAAAAAATTTCAATCCATGTCTTGAATCTAATATAAAATCCTAAAAAATGTATAAATTGATTAAAAATACTTTATAAATTTTTAGAGAGTTAATTTCAAAATGTTTATTTTTAAAAATAGATATAATCTAATTCATTTATAAAACCCACTAAATTCAACAGTTCTAAGATTAAAAATTCAATTAACATTCATAATTCCAATTTTGACTAATACAACTTAAAAAATCACATACCTCATGATTAAATGAATTAAAAAAACTTAATTTTCATCAAGTTTTAATATTTATATAGAAATATGAATCAAAACTACTTCTATGATAAAACATAATCTACCATTTTATGTTTACTATATCACTATAAACATTTAGTTCAATATCTAATAAAAAATAAAATAAATCTTTGAATCTAAATATAATACTACTATATAAAATTCATTGAAAAATGAATTATTATTAGAGTGTTATATACACATCATTCTATACTTAATTCACCTAATATTTAATTATTTATCAACAAATGATTATTGTAAAATCAATCACTAGTTAACTACAAATTGTAAAATATAAATGAAAATAATATAAGTTACTTACTTGAAAATAATCAATGATAAACGCTACAAATATTTAATTTTAATGAAAAATGGTCAAAATAAATGTTCATAGTGGCAGGGCTATTCTTATATATCTATAATAATATCTCTCAAATAATAAAAGGAAATAATTTTTAAAATGGTTACTTCTCAAAACTAAAAACTATTGAAATATATATGATCAAACAAACCATTACATGGTGTTATAACCACAACATAAGTCTTTTCCCAATCTATTTGAAATTCATGAAGATTAGGAAAGAAGCTCTAGAAAATTCTTGAATTAAGGAAATTTAAATTCCCCAACTAAAAATTACATGACCCATTCCATTTTAATCTATTCATTTTTCATGGACATGTATATACCAAAACTAAATCTATAGTATTGTAAACATTTAAATACAGTATCTCTAGTGTTTCTTCTTTTTTTTAAAGGTTGGGGCCGAAGCCTCAATTTATTATTTGAAAGCAAAGACCTCTTTAGACTGGGTAGAGGGAGACCCATTACATAGCCCGAAGGCCCAAGACCAAGTGGCCTGAATACAAGGCTTGAAAGCCCATTTTTTGGCCCAAAGGACCTCTCGGTGAATAGTATTGCCACAGTACCCGCGCTGCTACAGTACCTGCTACAGTATTTGCTACAGTCACTCCGCTGCTACAGTACCTGTTACAGTACTGCTACAGTACTGCTACAGTTCCTGGGAAATTCGCCCCTGCCCGGATTCGATCCTGGGTCTTTTGGATGCCAAGCAGGAGCCTGTACCACTAGGGTACAGGCTCGTTGGCACTAGTGTTTCTTCTTATTTTTGAAAACTATGACACAATCTATTAGAAAAATAGATTTATTCATGGTTCATATATATAGTATAACTCTCATACTTGGGTAATGTAATTTATCCATGGTTATAGATTAAATAATTTTAAATAATCATATTGAATTATATTTAAATTCATGAAACCCCATTCATTTACCTAAAAATTTCTTATTTTTCCTTTTAACACTAGCTGTATTATAGAAGAAATATTCACTTTTTTTGTTATGGAATAATTTCCTTTTTGAACTTTGAAGAATTTAAATCCAAGTAGAACACTTACATTTGATGAAGGGTATTATGAATATTGGCATGATTGTATGAAATATATTATCATTAACACTATTATTAATAATTTTATTATGATTACTAGAAGTTATAAAGTTCCAATAAAAGAGATTATTTATTTTTATTATGAATAAAAGATATAATATCTGGTGAATCATAAAGTGTGAAATATCTTATTATCTTCAATGAAAAAAAATATATAGTTAGATATCTCATTGTTATATGGAGAATATAATTTATAATAAGTTAGAGGTTACACATTTTGGAACTTCTAAGAAGTTAGAAACTTGAAGATCTATGTTAAGAGAAGATTGTCAGAATTTTGATTTCCTACCTAATAAAACCATGAATCAAATGCATTATCATTTTATGACCACTATAAATAGTTTAAAATCTTTAGGTGAAAAATAATTAATAGAATATAATCTTATTGAAAATGTAATTGATATTATGCTTAAGTACTGGGAGTTGAAGAGAATAGATATCAATGACACTAAACATTTAAAAAAGCTAAGTATTGGTGACATGATCAGTACTTTAATTTAATATAAAATAAAACTGAAATAAGATTTTGAAAAAGATACAATGAAGAATAGAGTGTATTTTACATCCACTTATGGTAATTCTACTCCCGTCACTATAAATTTTACCTATATCAATGGGCCTATACCAAGGTTTTTTGAGAACCATTAGTATATGTACTATATAGGTATCCTATATCAATTGTTTTAGAGAATCATTGATATAAGTTCCAAAAAATTTGAGTACCTATACCGACAATTAATTCTCTAAAACAATTGGTATAAGTACCTAAATTCTTTATGAATTATATTTTTAAATAACATTTAAAACTTAAAATTTTAAATACAAACACACATAAATATATTTATAAAAATATTTTCATAAAATTGTTTATAGATTAATGGTTAATTCATTAAAGTATAAGTTGGTGGTGTTATGATAAAAAATTTCTACCTTTTTTTTACATTACCTATACCAATGTTTTTCCTAAAAAGTTGGTATATGTATTTTCTATAAACTATACTAACCATTTGAGAACCATTGGTATAAACCACCTATACGAATGGATTTCTCCAAACTATTGGTATAGCCTTTTTTATAATATTGTTCCAATTAATTTAATTCATGTGTTAATTATCATAAATCTAAAGTTTTAAATAAGAAATATAAGAATTTAGATTGAAGCAGTTAATATGATAGTGAGAATTATCTTGGTTAACTTTCTAGATGAATAAATATAATTTTCATAAATAATAATTTTCAATATAATCATTAAAACATAGAACTTAGACATGAAAAAAGTAATATTTAGATCTCATTTTATATAAATGTAAGAAGACATGTCATATTAGATATGATTGTCTAAAATTGAATAATAAAGATAAAAATAAAAGAATTATTCAAAGAGTAGAGGTAAAAACATCTTGAAAGCTTTAGATACCTAGAGTTCCAATAAAGGCGATGTTACTTCTAATAGTTCATCAGAATTTAGTAGAAGCTATAGTTATAAAATTTTTGGTTTTTATTCAAAAATTCCAAAGAGTGAAAAATGTTTCATGGCTAAGGTAACTGTAGAATCTCTTACTAACTTTACATTAGATTCTAAATTTAATTATACCTCTAATTATTATTATTCCTCTTCATCAGATGATAAAAAGGAAATCTACCAGATGTTAAAAAATAGAATTCATTGGATGATGAAGATGATAATCCTACTTTATAAGAAATGGTTAGATATGTAATCCTTATGGAAAAGTAGTTGAAAAATTTGAAAAATAACTATTATTATGTAGAGGATAATATTTTTAAATCTAAAAAATAATTTTGAAAATAATTTCTAAAGTTTCTAAAATTTCATTAGAATTATATTCTAAATCTAGCTCTAGTTCAAATATAGAAGATCAAAATTTGGTTGTTAAACTTAAATCCAAAGTCAACAGTCTAAAAAAACTCTTCTTTAATTTTAATTATATTAAATAAAACAATAAATAAAATTATTAAAAAATTAAACCCTCATAACTTGTAATGGAATGAGATTTACTTTTGATAAATCACATTTTCGTTCAAATTATTCTATACCTAAAAGTTCACCCTTTTGCACAAAATATATAAGGCTAGATAGATCACTGGGAAAAATATTTTTCTCAAAATCAAGTTAAATATTTTGGATTTCATAAATCTTTTATTTTAAAAGAACTTGCAGTTGTTCAACATAAGAGAGTTGGGTAGATATGAGTTCTTAAGATTCTATTTTCTAATGTAAACAAACCAAAGTAAGTTTGGGTACCAATAATTCCATTTTATTATTTTCAGGGAAAGTGTCTAAGTACCAATTTCTAGAATAAATTCTACATGGATAATGGTTGTTCTTAATATATGACTAGAGGCAATTCCAACTTCCAAAATCTGAAAAAGTGTAATGGAGGATGAGTCACTTTTGGAGACAACACACATAGTGAAATCCATAGAATCAGTGATGTTGATTTTCTTGAATAAAATTTAATTTATAATGTTTTATATGTACTAGTACTTAATCACAACTTTATAAGTAATATCTAGCTATGCGATGATGGTTACCTTGTGAATTTCATAAATGAAAAATTCACTATTCAAAATTAAGAATGTACATTCATTCTATTTACTGATAATCATGAGAATGTATACACTATCAACTTATAAGACTTAAGAAATAATAATTTACCTTGTTTGAGTGTAAAAAAATACTTATATTGGTTGTGGAATATAAGGTTAAGATACTGTAACTTTCAGACTTTAAAAAAACTTTCTAAGAAAGGGTATGTTAGAGAACTACCAGAACTTATGTTTTACTCTACTAGAATCTGTGATCCTTTTTAAATTTTTAAGGATAATAAGTTTATTTTTAAACCTAATAGTTAAGAATCAACTTTTTAAGTTTTATAGTTAGTGTAAATGGATTTATATTGTCCTATAAAAACTGGGAGTATTAGGGGTATACACTATATTTATTTCTTGATTGATGATTACACAGATAAATGGTTTTTTTCTCACATGAAAATCCGAATCACTTTATCATTTAAAAACATTCCATGATTACATTAAAAATGAGAAAAACCTACCTTTGGCTACTTTCTAGAGTGATAATGGTGGTGATTTTCTAAACTTTGATTTTGAAACTTTTTGTTGTAATTAAGGTATTACTCATAAATGTTTAGCATCAACAACACCATATCAAAATGGTGTAGTTGAATGATGAAATATAATTCTTAAGGAAATTACATAAACTTTTAAAGGTGAGTATTATGTTGCTAGACATTTTTGGACCAAGGTTGTGAGTACTTCTTTCAATAATATAAATCAAGTTTTAATTCAAACTTTTATTAATAAAACTCATTATGAGTTGTAGACTGGAATAAATATAAAAACCAAAGTCTTTGGATATAAATTATTCATTTGTAATACTAAATATCAACTTCATAAATTTTATACTAAGGCTGATGGAGGAATCTTCCTTGGTAATTCTATAACTAGCAGGGCCTATAGAGTTTTTAATAAATGAAAAAATACTACTAATGAAATTATTCATGTAAATTTTGATAAAAATGATCCTTTTTTTCAAAACATCCATAAATTTATCCTATGGATGATGTTTTTGAAAATACACCAATAAGTTTACCAGAATAAGATTCAAAACCATTGGTAGTAACTTTAATATATTTTCAAAATATAGAAAACACTTTGATGGAATATGTATAACCAATTGTTAAGGATTAACTTACCACTTTACCTAATAAACAATCAATTTTAAGGTTCCATCCCACTGATAATTTCATTGGAGTTTTAATTTAACTAATCAAAACAAGAAATTTGTTAATAAATCAATGTGATCACTATGAATTTCTATCTCACTTTGAGCCTACAACACCAGATGATTCTTTGGGTGATGAATGTTGTAATAGGAAAATATAGGAAGAGATAAATAAATTTGAATAGAATCATAATTGGAATTTGTTTTATAATATTAAATCACTTATAGCGATTGTATTAAAATGTGTTTTTATAAATAAATTTTATGAAAATGGAATTATAGTAAGTAATGAGGAAATAATTGTTTTAAATGTTATTTTTAAGAAGAATACATAGACTATGGTGAGACTTTTGTATCAGTAGTTAGACTTGAGTCTATCAAGATCTTTTTATCTTTTATGACCCATCTAAATTTCATTCAATTTAAAATGGATGTAAAAAGATCTTTCTAAAAATGATTTTATAGGAGAAAGTTTATATTGAACAACCCATGGTTATAGAGATGTTAAATCTCTGGAACATGATTTAAACTTACCAAATCACTCTACAGACTTAGAAAAGACCCAAGAGTTTGGTATGATAAAATAATTATATTTTTTCACTTCAAAATAATTTTGTTATAGAAAATAATGATCCAAATATTTTTATAATTTTTTTTAAAGAAACCATCATTTTTCAAAATTATGTCAATGAAATTATTTTTAGATCAACTCAAAAATATATTTTTCATGGACTTTCAGAACTTATAAAAAGTAAGTTTGAGATGATTATGATGGGATAAATTAAAATTTTTCCTTTGTTTCTAAATCACTCAAAAACTAAAATTAAAATTTTTAACTCAATATAAATATAATATATATTTACTCAAAAGTTTTGGTGTTGAAAATGATTCAATTATAAGTACTTTTATATAAAATTCTATCAAACTTGATCTTGATCAATATGGGAAACCAATTAATCATAAAATTTATAGAGGTATGATCATAAGTTTACTTTATCTTATATAAATTCAACCATATGTTATGTTTTCAGTATGTTTGGGTGTAATATTCTAAGAGAATATGAAGGAATCAAATATTAAAGTGGTAAACCTATTTTCCTTCATCTAAAAAAACCCTCAAAACTTGGTTTTTTAATTCTTCTGAAGTTGAATTTTTTACTTTAAAGATTCTCATGTGTCAACTCTGGAGGTTATAGATTGGATAGGAAATGTACTTTCAAAATGTGTCATTTTTAGTAGAGGATTTAGTTTTCTTATATAGAAATAAGAAACACACATTTTCACTTTCCACTATTGAAGTTTAATATGTAGTAGATGGAAATTTTTGTGCACAAGTGTTGTGTATGAAATACACATTCATGGATTTTGGTTTGAGTTTCACTCAAACTACAATAATTCATAACAATATAGTGCTATTTATCTGTTTAAGAATCCAACACATCACTCATATATAATGAACACAGATTTAAGAAACAATTTTCTTAGGTATCACACAAAAAAATAAGACATTATTCTTGAATTTATTGAAACTGAAAATAAGCTTATTGATATATTTATCAAGGATTTAAATTCTGATTGATTTGAATACATCAAATATAATTTGAGAATGATCAACTTAAATTGATCTTCAACCCAAAATATGTTTAACCTATCTCATAAGATTAACAAAATCCTCAGAAAAGGGGGAGGATATTATTTTTCCTTTTAGAGGATTTGATTTTTATGGATGACATACTACTAGTTCAACTTTACTTGTCTTATAACTCAATGTTTTATTATTTAAAGATTCCATGCATTAAAATCAAAATGTATAGAATAATTTTTTTTATCATGTTGTCAGGAAAACAACTATAAATGAAATATGAAAATATTCATTTGAAATTTTCCTAGAACCATCCTCAAAATAAAAAGATGATTCTTTTACCGAAAGATAACTTTTGGGAAGTTTAATTTCCTAAACTCTATCTTCTAATTATTTTTTTCTCTATTCAAATTCATTTATTAAAAAAATTAATGGGGTGATATATTATTTCAAAGGAGGATTTTGATAAAATTTCAACCTTTTCCTTCATCCATGTTTCTTTTTGAAAATCAAAAAAGGGGATAAAATTATAAAAATTTATAATTTTAATTCTAAAAAATGTAAAATCCTATTTCCCAAGGGGGAGAAATTTCAAAATTGTGAGTTCTCATAAAGAGAGAAAAAAATTTGAAGTTTTTTATGAATTTTTTATTTAATAGAGGGATTGATTTTATTATCTTATTCATACCTAATGAGTTTTTTATTGTATATTTTAAGTAAAAGGGAATAAATTTATTCTATTGGAGCTTACATGGAGTTTTATTTTAAAATTCATCAATCCAATCATTTTCCCGCACGTCTTGTGTTTTTAAAAAAGGGGAGATTATTGAGTCATGGAATCACTTGATTATTTTGTTTTGAAAATCAAAATACACATTATAAAAATTTGATTAAACTTGAATATATTTTTATTCATCCTTGATGTGCATAATTTAACTTCTGATAAATTAAATTTTGATGCATTTAATATGAAAATTTGGAGATATTAAGTCTCAAAAAAAATTAAATTCATTAGGTGCAAGATCATTGTAATGGTGCTGGAATAACTCCATCAAAAGATGATGATATAATTTAAGTTCATCAGTATATGAAGATGGGGATTCTAATTCAGTTACAACCTATCCAAAAGAAAATAAAATTCAAAAATTATATTTATTTATAATGAAGTATATAAATATATCCATAAATTCATGGAAAGGGTGAACATACAGAAGTAACAAAGCAGAATATCACTTGATGCTAAGAAAGTCCTTGATCATTTTAAAGTAGGGAAAAACTTATTGGCTTGCAAGTTCTTCCGATCTTTGTAAATTTTATTTCTAGTTATTTTAGATAAGATATATCATTAGTTTAGGTTTTCCTTATAAAATATCTAAGTTTTTATTGTAATCATTGAGCTTCTGATCATTGAGATCAAGGATTTTTGATAAGAAAGATAGAGCTTTTAGTGTGTGAAGCGTGCAACCAACCTATGTGTTAAGGATTTTGAGGCTATGAAGATAGATGATATTATCATCTATATTGATGGATTCTAGATATAGAAATATAGATAATCTTTTTATAGGTTTCAGTTGAGTACTTTATGAAATAGTAAGATCAACCTTTTGATAGTTATAAAATGAGGTATTCCTAAAGATAGGTTTATAGGCTTCCTTATTGCTTAAGGTTAAAGAAAGTTGGTTTTATAATATCCTTTTAGGAATGTTAGAATTGTGGTTAGACACTCTAATAACTATTTTTATACTTTTATTCTTCTATGTTTGATTAAATTCATCAAATGTTTTTGAATTTATGATATTATCAATTGTTACTTCTTTTACAAATACTCTGATAATTTGTAACTCATTTGGAAGATCTTATTTCTAATCAATGTAAAACCTGAGTTCACAAAAAATTATTATGTTGTTTTTAAACTAAAATTCTCCCCATCATCCTCTTGTAATTCCCTCACTATATTTGTTTTAGTACAATGGTGAAAATATCATTTCACACTAAAACTATCCATGAAAAATACACACCATTTATTAATGTAAAATTATGAAAAACATAATTTTTCCCTTATAAAAAAACAATAACGTTAAAAAAGAATTTTTTTTGGAAGGATAAATTATACATAATAAAAAAATATAAATTAGTTATTTAATTAATTTTTTTAAATTCATATATAAAAATTCATTCAAATTCCAAAGTCTTAAATAATCATGAAAATTGTGTAATGTACTCAACTGCAGTTCTATCTCTAAAAATTTGTCTTGATAAAAAAATAATATTCTTCATTTGAACTCAATATTTTATTTATTCTAATTTAAATTTATATTAAAGTATAATAATCACACATTTTTTATTTTTTAATTCTTTTTTCATAAGTCTTTTATGGTGGAAACATTTTCCAAACACCCTTAGAAATGAAACTAATAAAAACACCTATATCACCACCATTAATAACCTATTGATGGTATTTTTTATAGTAAAGGAATAAAGAGGGAAGTTTTGATAACCTTTAATCAATCTAAGGTCATCCCACTTATTTTTAAACATCTTTTGATCAAGTATTCTAAACACACATGTTCTTAAGGATAAATTTAAACTTAATTAGTTATATTGAAATTTAAAATAATATGAGAATTTCATATTTTAAAAATTGATTTATTAAAATAAAATTTAACATTTTTTATTCTATAACTAACCTAAATTAAATATGTATTGATTCATTAATAGATTTGTTTTTTTAAAATTAATCAATTATAGAATACATTAAATTAATCTTTATCTAAATAGTGTTCCCAATGATTGAGTTAAATTAAAAGAGATAGAAAATTTATCATCATGTTATACACTAAATGGAAAGAGAATAAATAAATAAACTGAAAAAATACTTATTGATTTAATTTATTAAACATTTTCCTTAATCATTTTATATATGTGGGTGAAATAATTTTTTTCATGTGCATTGTATCTTTTTTACCCAGTGGAGTACAATAAAATGAAATTAGATCCCCTAAAAATAGGAAAAAACTAACACTTAAACTCTACATGAATGTGATATTATTGAATTTTAATTATATATATATATTTATTAATGAATTATAATATTTAACTATCATGATCCAATAGGTGTAATCATAATATATTTTTTTCTTTTCCAATAAATTTCAAAAATATATGCAATGAAACACATAAAAATTGGAGAACCCAACATAATTATTAAAAAATGTGTTATTTTATATCAACAATGAGTAATAATTATTTTTAGGTGATTAAGTATGTTTTTTGAGTTAGCCAATACTTTCTTGATATGGTTTGAGGATGCTAAAGTACTATTTTGGGATTATGGAATTATTGGCTGCTTGAAATTTTCCTTAGTATATGATACATAATATACTTATCAAACTCTAATATTTGGAAAAGGAATAAAGTGAATGATATACCTATAATTTTTAATATGTTATGTATTATAATGAACCATGTTAATATGAGTTATTAAATTCAAAATATCTAAATTTTTGGTCCTTAAGTAAGGGATGTTTTGAGAACTAAGATTCTGATCAAAATTATGAGAGATGGAACATCTCATGGAGATGTTTTTGGATATGAATCAAGTCCCAGGAGATGTTTCAAGTGCTTGAGTGATTTTTAGAAGATTTGGGTTGAGGTTTGGAGATTTTGGAAGGGGTTTTACCCCTATTCATGATCACCACATAGTTATGGAAAACCATACAGGTGACTAGAGAAAACCAAGAAAATCGTTTTCCCCATAGAGTTGAGGAAAATGACTTATGCATGGTTAAAGAGAAATATGAGAGGAATCCATGCATAAATTTAATATTTTTTAGAGATTTACACATAGTTGACTCATAATTTGATAAATAATGTACCCAAACAATGAGATACTATGTGGATCTAGATAGTGCAAACTGCACGGTTGGTACATAGTTTAGAAAACCATGCGACCAAACCATGTGAATATCCATAATTTCTTAAAAATGGTATATTTTCCATTTTCCCTCAATCTTTTAAATGCCTCCACCTCTTTTCCTTCCCTCTCATATGGCCTGATAAGGGATCTACCCTTTTCTTCCCTCTCCCGTGATTCCCTTTGGTTATGGGTGGGTTCTTGGATGAGTCCATAGTGATTTGAGGTGAGTTGCCTCTAATTTATTATCTAATATTATTTTCCATACCATCCTACTGATTTTGTGTGGTTCCAACTAGTGTTTGATCAACGATTCCACTAGATCATGGTGGAGTCATCTCGTAATGATAGAGATTTTGTGTGTGATACCTAGAGGATGCTCCATAATGATGAACACATGTCATTTATTTCTATTTAATGGGAGATAAATTTACTGGTGAATTTATTCAGAGTTTTTTTCTAAATTAGAAAAAAACAATGGATGAATAAATACCGGGTATTAGGTATTTTTCTCGTTATGGCGTCAGGAGTAAGCCATGGGCCTTTTGGGTGTGATTTTTTGTGGTATTCATGCGGTGAGATGGATTTGTGAGTTTTTAATTAATTATAACTATTTTAATTAAATTGTAAAATTAATTATAATTTATTTAAAAATTAATTATTGTGAATTGTGTCTTGATATAGGGACCCAAGAGGTGATATGAAGATTGGATGAGCTTAGGCAAGAGTAGACAAGATTTACTTAAAGGATGGTATCTCCATGTGAGGTAGGTAGTCCCTTGAACATCTCTCTAAGTATATACATGTTGTTTATGTATCATGTGATATGTGGTCTCTCCAATTTTATATGATTTTCCTTTAATTAAAAGATGAATAGTTTCCCATTAAATTATACAAGGATATCAAAAGTGACTTGACCCACGATGGACCCTCGACACTAGTTTGATGCCTCAGCCACCGATGGTTAAGGTATTTATCATAAATAGATTCCATGGAGTATGTGGGCCTTATAATGGTGTGTATGCAATGAATGAACATAGTGGTATTTGGTATAGGTTTCCTTAGACCCCTATTTGAAAATGAGAGTGTTGTACTAAGATTGATTGGCCCAAGTAGGCTATGATGAAACCTTGATATATATTATATCATTCTATATAGTTGATGTGAAGTGGGGTGAGTGTTCCTCCCCCCTTTATTATGTGAGTACCTAGTAGGTATGCCCGGGGTAGAATAATGGATAGGTTGGGAGCCTAAGGACTGACCAGTTGAGATGTAATGTGAGATGAGAATTATTCCATCTCTATAGTGTGATGTCCTATGGTATTTCCTATGAGACTATTTCAGCCATGTTGTGACCATGGTTACATCAAGGGATATTCTGCCATACAAGTGATGGGATTTTCCTAAGAGATGATAATGATAGATAGGATCCCATATAGAGTGTCTAGGCTATGACATGGCCTAGGGGACCTTGGTGGGTGCCCCAACCTTATGATGACCCTAGGGATAGTTAGTGTATAGAGGCTAGTAAGTGATATCCATTTATGAATGTAATGATGAATATATGTTATATTATTGAGATACCAACATAGGAGACGTGTGTTGGGTTCGAGTATAAGGCCAACCCCTATGGGGATTATGATATGAGATGGATGAGATTGATATACTACCCCTTATGTGATATATATATATACACATAAATATATGAGATGGATGAATGATACATAATACCCTCTATGTGATAAATATATGAGATATGTGATAGGGATTCACAACCCTTAATAATAAATGAATATAGTAAATAAAATGGATATGTGAGATCCACTATCCCACAATGTGATATATATTAATATGGGTAAGAGGGATGCACTGCCTCTGATAATAAATGAATGTAATAAATGAGATGTATGTAAGGGAAAAAATTCCCCTTGATGTAATATGTATATATATATATATGATATGGACATGAGGGATGAATTTACCTTGATAATAACTGAATGTAATAAATAAGATGTTTGGCCCCATGATAATAAATGAATGTAATAAATGATATGAATAAGAGGGATGCGCTGAACCCCAAACAATAAATGAATGTAAGAAATGTGATGGATGAGAGTGATGCACAACCCCCGATGAGATGTCTATATGTGATGATTGGGGGGGGGGACACTACCCCCTAAGTGATTTTTAATTCTCGAGATATATATACGAGATGATCCAGGTGGGTTATACTACCCTCTAAGTTATTGTATATACTTGAGTTGTATATATGAGATGATATAGGTGGGTCTATTTTCCCACCGAGTGAGCATATATACTTATGATGGTATTTTAAGTGGTAGTTTACCTGACCCTTGGCATGGTTATGTTGTAAGCTTAGATACATTTAACACTATATGAATTAGGATGGATGATCTTAGGTGTCACCATAAAACTTAAGGATTGACAGTTATAATTTTATTACCCTTCCACACTTTATTTTATTATGTTAAGAATATTACATGTGAATACGCTGTATTCACTATATATATATAGATATTGTTGGTGGAGCCTTACTGAGTTGTAGTCACACCCTTCTTGGGTGGACATGGTAGCTGATAAGACCTCTTATTCACAGGTTCAATTAGGGAAAAGTTCAATGATTATATCATTTAGTTGGATTGATTGGAAAAAATCATGAGATGGATGAGATGAGGATCAAGGATGGTAGTAGAACCTCCTTGAATTTTATTTCCTTTATCTATTTTGTATATATGATTGTCCAGGTGGGTGATCTTTTGAGATGTATAACTATATGAATCCTCATTATATTTTTATAACATTATTTGTTTTTATTATGTTCACTCTGATTATTTATTATGGATTTTGTTTTCTTATTTTTTGATGTTTAATACTTTTATATTAGGGTATAATATCCCTATGGAAACACCTTAAACCCTCCATTCTAGTTGGCAGTCTCTGGCATATGGGGAGGTTCACTTTAGGCCTTATATCCCTCTGGTCTGGTTACTATGGAGTGAGTTAAGATAAGGCATTACAAATTGGTATTAGAGTATCTTTTTATTTTTATTAATATTTGGGATATAATAAATATGGACTAATAATTTGTTAGATCTTGTGATAAACCTCAAACTAGTGCATCACAAATGCCTTTTTCAATGGGACATCTATGTTACCAGGGATATAAAATTTTTGTTCTTGGTTTTCACTATTATATTTGAGATATTTATTTAAGTATGATGTGTGTATTTGAGATTTATATTTATGGTTTTGGTTATTTTCCTATTGGTAAGAAGCCTGTGTACATGCATCATTATTATCACATAGAATTCACATGACATCCATGTACTTGTGTATGATTGATATCATTAATGATAGAGGGTTAAAATATTTAAAGTGTCAGTAAAAACATATATGGTGTTTTCCTATATAAATTTTTGGTGGAATTATACTCAGCTAAACTATGATATATTTTCTTTGAGGAAAGGTAATGTGGATCTTAAATAGGGATGATCTCAGATAATGGATGAATAGTCCCTCTATGTAAGGGATCTATAGTGACCCTTAGTGTTCTAGTCTAGGAATTATATGCCTTGGTGATATATACCTTTTGAGTATTTTTGATTCTAGTTCAGTTACTTAAAGTGTCAATAATAACCCATTTAGTGTTTTCCCATATATAGTCTAATAGAATTTTACTTAAATGAGCCATATGACCATTGTTTTTCTAGACATGAATCATCATAGGATAATGTCATTAGGAAAATAGGTATGGATCATATTACTCAATTGGTTAGTCTGGTATGTTGATTCCTAGCACGAATTAGTGACATAGAGTAGGTGAATGATTTGGCATGTGATGCCTGATATTTATTTACATATAAGAACCCTAGAGTGGGTGTTTTGGCATGTGAGTTTCCTTATGATATTTTAGATGATAGCATGTATGTTTACCCATGATCCATGACCTATGTGAGATATGGTTTATGTTTTAGGTGTGAGATCCTAGTACCTTTGAGATGTGACTCAAGATATTGCTGAGATGAGTTCTACGATTGAGTAGTGGGATATCTTTCCTATTATTATTGAGATGAGATTTGATATACATGGGTTAATTGATATAGGTGTTAGCTCATACTTGGAAGTGTCCTTAGATATGTGAAGCATGGGTTGATACTTTGGGTTATGTGATCGATGAAAATGAAGTGCTATTAGATATATAGTATAGATATAGAAAAGATTTGTGTTTTCATGATGTAGATAACTTAGAGTTCTCCTAGTATCAAGCCTTTATTTTGAGGGAAGGATCAATTATATATCTAAACTTATTGATTTTGGGTGTGTTCTCCTAATGAGATAGTGGATTGTGATCCTAGATGGTTGGATCTAGGATGTATAGGGCATGAGTAGATTTTTGAGATTTTGGGGAAATGCCCGAGTGGAAGGTGATCATGTGGTAGGAAATGGTATGGGAAAGATGTCAGGCTTGTTGGGAGAAGCACTGAGGTGATTCTGGTTTAATGGGACTGACATGATAATGATCATGGTTAATTTTATAAGTGTGTGAGACTAGATTGGATGATATTTTCCTCATGGAAGCATGAGTCAGGTTGTGAGATTAAGTGGTATGGTAATGTAGACCTCTTGGTTTCATATGGAGTTGATATGAATAGTGGAAAAGTACCCATGAGAAAAAACTTAGTGATTTTATCTACCTTTGGAAGATGAGAGTGAGGTTTAATGAGGATTTTTTAGAAAATCCTTGATGTGTGAGGTAAAGTTCACGCTGGTTACATGCGATGCCTATTTGGTACATGGATTAGTGAGTGACTATGTGTGAGATGAGGATCGATATGATCCATGAGAAGTTTATGGGAATAACATTCACGGTGTTGGATGAGAATGAGAGGTTTTACCTCTATAGTTGATACTAGCATCATGGATGTATGGTGTTAGGGGTTTATAAGATGGATGTGCATGGCTTGTTAGGAGTGACATATGTATGATATTGGAACTTGGTTGGGTTGGAACCCGAGGAGTGGTATAAGTAAAGCCATATAGTGGGGAGTACACTATTTTCTACTGGAGGGTGTGGCCCTCATTTTGAGTTAATTTTAGTGGGTGTCAAGGATGATGTTCTTGGTGATCTGGGAATGGGTAGTGATCAATGTTTTGCATTGACACTCGTGTATAAGTGGAGTGGTCATGTACAGTCATTACATGTGGTAATGGATAGAGAGTGGATCATGAAAACTAGTGTTTGGGTTTAGTTCACTAACGATAAGGATACTCATATGGTGGGGATTATCTTATCAATAATATAGGAATAACCCTCATATTATTTGGGATGTGTGTAAAGTGAGACTAGTCATTGGGTGGTTGAGATAGCACCAGGATGCCGGTATGTGGGAAAAATCAGTTTTATTTAGTTCCTTATTAAATAAAAGATTTTAGATTTAGATGTATTAATAATGTAGATTCCATGAGTGAAATTAGGCTTAGTATGGTTTTATATGTTATATGAGGGTGTGTTAGATCAATGGTGCACCAATGCATGGGGCAAGATCATGACAGTTGGTGCAGGTGGTCAATGATCCAACCCTATAATTACATTGATTAATAGGTTTGGAATTCAATATAGATGATTCAAAAATCTCATGAATCCTCTAAGGATTTAGGCATAGTGATCAGGAGATGTGACAGAACATCACTAGGTGTGACCGAGTGTGTTTGAGGTAGGTTGTCTAGAGGAGGACCCACTGGTAATTTTGTGTGAGATTGGGTGTGCTTAGGTGGAAACCGCATCATGCATGTTGATAAACCATTAAAGAAATGTTTTTGGTAGGTAATTCCCATGGATAAGATCACCATGGCTTAGGATCAACCTTAAAAGCAGTTTCATGTCACGAGAAGCACCATGGGATTTCAAATGAACCAATCGATGACACTTGGGTTCCTTGATATATATTATTGTGGTAAGCATCATCCCGATGTTGGTGATAGATAAACAAGTAGCTCAGTTTTTGATGAATAGTGCCCCTTATGTTTGGTGTTGCATAATGAAATCTTGATCAAAATTATAGGTTTGAACACGATGAGTTAGTGATGATTTGATGATTAAGGTAGGTCGAGATTGATTGTTGATAGATCATTGAGATATATTGGGGATGAGCAATGATATAGTAGGGATTTTTTAGTGACCTACATCATTATGAGTAATGAAATTCAAAGGAAATTTCAATTTTTTATCTCAGAGCAGGGATGTTTTGAGAACTAGTATTCATATCATAATTTCAAGAGTTAGAACATCTCAACAATATGTTTTTATATATGGATTGAGATTCATGTTAGGTTTTAGGTGATTGGATTGAGGTTGGAATCTTCAGATTGAGGTTTTGAGTTTTTGGAAGGGTTTTACCTATGTGAACGGTCACCACATAGTTAGTGAAAACTTTGTGGGTGACTAGAGGAAACCATAGGGATGGTTTTTCCATTGGAGATGAGGAACATAACTTACACATGGTTTAAGATAATCGTATAAGGAAACCATGCGTAATACTAATATTTATTAGAGAGTTTTACATGGTTGGTGCATAGTTTGTTAAACCATGTGGCCAAAACACATGAGGGGGAATTTCATGAGATAGTGTAATTCAAATGCCTATCTCACAGTTTTTATTTTTTTTTTGTTTCCTAGAATTTCATAAAAATAGTGAATTTACTATTTCCTCCCTTGACCTTTTAAGGCTCTCTCCCTCTTTTCCTTCCCTCTCACATGGTTGGACCAGAGAACTCGCCCCCTTCATCTACTTTTATTACCCTTGGTTAGGGATGGGTTCTTGGATGATTCCATATTTATTTGAGGTGAGTTCCCTTCTATCCATTAACTATTCTTCTTCTCCTTTCTAACATTCTGATTTGGTGTGGTTTTAGCTATGGTTTCATTGAATATTCCACTAGATCATGGTGGAATCATCCCATAATGATGGGTCTTTTCCATGTGACATCTAGAGGATGTCTTATGACAATGAACACATGTCATTACTCACCATTTAACTATAATTATATATTAAAATGAATTTATTTTTGGTTTTTGACTAAATAAGATGAAATTGATGGATGAATTGATTCCAGATGTTAGGGATTTTTCTAGTATGGTGTCCAAAGTATTCCATGTGTAACGCCCAGACCCCAGTTACCCAGAGTCGGTGCATTATTACATAACATTGGCATGATCACAAGAAAGATCAAATCTCTAAAGACTGATTGGTTTAGTAGCCTTGGAAACACTAGATATATTCATAAAGTTTTACATTACATCATAAAGTAAAAAACTACTACAACAACATAATGTCTCCATAGTCCACACTATTATCCCCTCATAATATCCCTACAGGTCATTCATAACTTACTTCTTCACATCCTGGAAAAAATAAAACATAGAAAAGGGGTGAGCTCAAATGCCCAGTAAGGATAAAAATATAGCGGAAACTTTCCAAAATAAGCATAAACATTTAAGGCAATGTATAACTAAAACAAAAGCCTTTTAAACTTGAACTTCAACATAGTATGGAAAAAGTAAAATGAAATAATTCCATTTACTTATTCACATGGATATTCTAATAATTTAATAATCACATGAAATATCAATAACCACTTTCATAATGATGGAATGCATAATTCCAGACTATCATAACCACATAGCCAAGGCCTCGTGCCAAGACTACAAATAAGATTTTTCCAAGGCCTTGTGCCAAGACACTAGTTTGTCTCATAAGACCTACCGATGCATCGAGGAGCTATAGCGGGCTCCACCCATCACTTACTAAGTCCAATGCATTCCCATATGAAAAGGTTTAAACATAACATAAACATTCGTATTAAAACTAGCATACGAAATGTCAACACTTTCTCCATAAACCATGAATGGTATAAAAATAACACATCCACAGTCAAACATATCAAAAAACCTTCAATACAATATGGAAGTTTTGTATCATAATAAATCAACTTCATATAATCATAAAATCCATCAAATGATGTTCACATAGATGAAATCAAAACTATTTGAGAGAAATATCTCCTTTTTTTGAAATCATTTAAAAGTCACACATTTATAAAGGAAGTAATTAAAAAGAGATTTTTAAATCAAAGTATCCCATACCACTTTGAAACTTTTGAAAGGAATTAACATTTTAAAAACATTCATGTCCATATAAATAAATCCTTAAAAACCATTTTGAAGACATGGACATTAATTAAAAATATTTAGAAAGATAAATCTTTAAAACATTTAAAATTCTGATTTTGATAAAGAGTACCTTTCCGAAATTCTTAAAATATTCATTTTGAAATAATTTAAAAGTCACATAATTATAAAATAAAACATTTACTTTGAAAATATCCTTGTAAGATTGTAAGGGAAGCTTTGAAAATTTTATAATGGCGGTAAATAGCCGCACCCACCGTATAAGTTAAAAAAACATTCTTACCTTAATTTTGTCGAAAAGGTTAAAAAGCACCTTGTTTGGAAAACGACAGAAAGATTCCTTTATAAACCTCTTATGAAAATTCAAACAAGGTTATAAATGACTTTAACCCATATTCTAGTAAATAGTAAAAATGTTTTGAAATTCATTTTTAAGAAACATGGATGTGGATGATACAGAGATCCCAGTAGATTATTACATATAAACAACCTCGGATAATGAAGAGATTGTGAAATAAACCCTTACCTTGTACTTTTCCTTGGTTGGGGTAGGTTAAAATCCTGTATAATGGTGAAATAATTGTTATTAAATTATTCAATAATCATATACATTAATATGATATCATATATGATCTTTTAACATTGCTTTGTTAATAATATCTAAGAATTATCGTCGTTTCGGGTGTTAACTTACTCGTTTTCTTTTATATGTTTTGGTACGTAAGCCATGTTTGTAATGGATAGGTTGTATCTTATTAATATACATAATTATATCAAGTACTTAGATACTATTATTAATAATCAAATGAGAATTATACTTGAATGGATACGACGGAGAATGAATCTCATCGCGTTCGTGGAGACGGTAGTCCGTACGTACGCACGAGCGATAATATCATTCTTTTGATATTAAAATAATATATAATTGGATGGTATATAATATATAAAGAATCATTATCATGTTATATTTATTATTTACATGAGTTACACATCATTATTATACCCATCCAAATAATAATTTATTGAATAACAATTACACCATGACGTGGAGACGGTAAGCCGTACGTACGCACGTATGGTGACATGTTATTCAAAGGATGGATAGAATAGTGAATATTGTTGTACCATATTTATAATAACATTACAGTATATATATGATACTGGAGTTATTATTTTATCATGGTAACAACAAAGGAAGAAGAAGTGGAAGAAGAAAGGAACTTGAAAAAGGGTGGTGAAATCATTACCTCTTCTCCGAGTTCTTCTTTTTGATTTGATCAAAAGGGATCCTTAGGTTGGCTTTCTGATCAAACTAAGGCCTATAGGATACAGTGAGGTAATTTTGTAGAGTATTTGGGCAGAGTTTAGCTGAACCAAAAGGCTTTTAAGGTGTGAAGAAATGAGAAGGAGGAGTTCCCTTTTATAAGAGGGGTGAGGGGCACCTTTGGAAAAGCTAGAAATATTAATTTATAATAAATTCATATTAGGTTTATAATTGCTCCAAAGTTGATTATTTAAATTTTAAGGTGGGGATGGGTCTAAGAAAACTCAACCAATAGAATTTAGACAGGTTTGTGTGATTATATTAACCTTATCTTTAAGTATTAACTCTTAGTTAATTAGTTTCACTTTTATAATGTCTCTTTGTATTTTTATATAATATGGTTAATAAACTTACTATATACATCCAAGAGACCCCCAAGTGGTCCATTAATGATACACCTATCATGATATAAGTCTCTTGGCCGAACCTTAGATTTTTAGGAATTTAATATCAATTAATAATATAATATTTGTTTTAAAAACTCTTTTATGTCAATTTTGACACTATTCAATAGTTGATTTTTGTGAAACTCATAACAGAATTATTACTTCAAAAAAAGTTAACTAAATCAATCCTAATATGTCATATTATCCTAGAAAATTATTTTAATTCATTAAAAGTCTCAAATTATATTTATTTTGTATTTATAATATCAATTATGTTAAATTTTCATTATTATGTTAATTACTGCATCATCATTGTGTCATAAATAAATTAAATTATGTAATCTCTAAAAATTATAAATAAAATATAATTATGTAGGAAATATTTTAATCTTTATAATGAATATTTATAGTTTAAAATCCAACATATATAACCCTATGTAAAAATTGTTTTTCTAAGAGATATATGCTTGTGTCATTTTTGTATTCATTTTAACTTAATTAAAATAAAGTGTCCCTATCACCTACAAGTGGCTCCATGGGGTCCCAAAATCGACCCAAAGATGCCTATGGTCGAACATGTATCAACCAATAAGGCTAGGACACATTTTAGTGTAATTTAGTATTATTATAATATTATTTTTTAACCCTTATTTACCGGATTTACCCTTAACCATGGTAAATAAAATATTTACCGAAGTAATTATTCAAAATGTCTAAAAATAAAAGTTACCTATTTAAACAATTTGAAAATCCTGATTCCAAATATGGAATCCATTTTTCCAAATTCAAAACACAGAATTGGTAGAAATTAATTTAAAAATTAATTCCCGTTGTTAAAACAAAAAGCGTGTTTTTAAGAGATAATAACTATCAAAAGATTGACACTTGTTTATGCCCGGTTTAATTGTAAAATTATGTCCAATGACCAACATTGTAGTAAATGGTAAAAATATATTCTAAATATACTTTAAAACCTCTCAAATTCATAATTTATCACTATTAATTATTTTGATTAAAAAAGTTGTTTTTAATTAAAATTTAGTAATTTTCACTATTCATCAAAATATTAAAGTTATCCGAAAAGTACCAAAATTTCACCTTAGGCTAAATTTGATATTCCGAATCCAAAAATGAAGTCCATTTTAAAAAATAAAATATATATAATTTCAAAAAGTAGGTATTACTATTCATAACGGTTAGTTTGATTGGTTGTGGTGTGTGTTAGAACTCGAAGTTGCGTACAACACACGCTACTGTATTATTCAAAAGAAAGCGTACCGTGGAAGCTTGGGATGTTTTATTTTAAATTTTTGATGTCCCCATTCAGTCAAAAAGTTTAAAATATTGTATTTAAAAAGGGTTCACTATTAAAATTTGATAAAAGTGCAATACTGAAAATGAATTTGTTCTTACATTATGTCTAAGAAACTCATAATATGGATTCTAAAATTATAAGGATTATATAAAGTTTAAAATTTAGTTAATAATATTCATAACCTCTTTTGAACGGCTTGTTTGGTAATTCATGGTGCGATTGAACTTGGTGTTGCGTGTAGTGCAAGTTATTGAATTATTTTGAAGAAATAACACACTATGAAATCTTGGGGTGTTACATTCTCCCCTCCTTCAATAAATTGCGTCCTCGCAATTTGAAATTGTTCTTCGAAAATAAAAGGTTAAAAATAGAAAATATCTTTGTGGGAAAACCCACATCGGAAATTAGGTTACTAAAATTTAGTCTTAATATGAGGAAAAGAGAAATGAAAGGGTCACCACCAAATTATGATCTCTATTAGGAGAACATTGGTGGAAATTAGAGACATATAATTGGAGGAAAAATATAAATATTTATAGGTAGTGATTGAGGTCATCAATCACAAACAAGTGTAAAATTGAGGACCTTAAATTCATCAATCTATGATGATTTTAAATACCATCGGTTCAACAAAACATAGGGTATTAGGATAACACATTTTTGGTTTTAGGATTCCTTAAATAAAGTATAAGAATTAATTTATTCATAGAATAAGAGAAGAATAAAAATATATTCTTGACAAGTAGAGTTCTATACTTTAACTAATTTCTACCACAAACTCATCTTTCACTCTAAAAGATAATAGAACGAAAAAAATATATTCTATTTATCCTATTCGTATAGGGTTCCAAAAAAAACAAATTTATATTTCATCTACGAGATCTTTTAAAAAAACTACATTATTTAATCCCAGACATCACGTGGGTCAGTGGTAGGTGATACAACCTTGTCGCCCTTCGGCTGTGGGTTCAAGTCTCGCGGCCTTGCCGAACGCGACGGGTTGTCGCCCGACCTCCGGGTTGTCCTTTTATGGCAATCCAAAATAATCCAAACTAGAGCTATCCAAAATACTTTAGTCCAAAATTTATAAGGAAGGTAAACACAATTAAGATCCTTTTTTTTGCCGCATAATATCATGTGATCACCTTCATCATGTATTCTTTTAAAACACTGCAACATCCTGAATTATCATAAAACCTTATTGATTACATTCATGATCCCTTATTCCTTATAAAATAATAGATATACTCCTTCAATCCAAAAATGTTGTAAACCCCAACAATGATGGAATATACAAATCATTAATCAGTTTCAAGGTAGTCAATAATATCCAATATAATTTATCCAAAACAATCATGTATTATTCTAAAATCACTACCTCGATACCAGAACCATATTATGGTTTATCTTTCTCTCAACCATATATTTTCCAAAAAGTTAACCTGCTATTGAGTCACTTTTCTTTGTTCCAAACAATATCAAGTCCATAATGAAATAGTACTGCAGTACAATCCTTATATACTCCATAATTATTATAACAAGTACATTGTTGATACAACACTCAAATGACATAATCAACATAAGAACTCTAATCATTCCTCTTCATCTGTGGTAGTATCATAACTTGATTATTATCCAATAGCATCATTTGCGGCATAGTCTGATGACTGAGACATAGGTTCGCGTAGTGTCTAAACTCCTTGCAAATGAAGCATTGTACATTTGAAACCATTTTCTTAACCTTGCAGTCACGTACTTTGTGCCCTTTTCCTCCACACTTATAATAAAATCCCATTCCTTTTAGGCAAGTTCCAGGGTGTTTCTTCCCACAGTTATCACATATGGGAAAATTCTTCTTTTCCCTCTTCCCTTTATCCATATTTCCCTCTTCCATCCTTTTCTTCTCTTGCTTCCCTTCAAAGCCATAGGACTCAGTAAACTCTTTACTTATCTTATCAACACATGATATTATTTCTTTATATGATGATAATACATGGGAGACTATTTATCTTATAAATTCTAGCTTAAGACCATGAAAGATATGACCCTTCCTTCTCTTTGGATCATGTGCATTGCTAGAGTTCTCATTCCTTATACTGGGTGCCATTTCTAAACAGTGGCATACACTAGATTAGTTTATGAATAACAATACCTAATCCCAAACTTGTAAAACACATAACATAAATTAAATAGTTTATGGATATAATCCATAATCATAAAAATGTCTCCTTTTAGGAAGTATATACTCATAAAACCTTCATAATGGTTTGTAAAGAAAATGAGAATTATCCTAAGCATATCCCCCGGGAGTGTCGTAACCAAGAGTGCAGCAAGGCCCGTTGTCGTGCACCAGTTCCCGTTCGAGTCTAGCTCAAAGCGGTGTTTTCGGGTTTTACCCCTAGGTACATCTGTGCCAGAGCCGCCTCTACCTGCTCATATCCAGACAGGGATGTATTGCTATGAAAACTCACAAAATCTCTACAATACCAAAATTCTAGGAAGTTCTTCTATACTAATCCTCAATGTCCATCTTAAATCTATGTGTTCTAATCAGAGTATATCTAAATCTAACTTCCAAGGTTTATACTAAACTTCCTCTGATACCAACTGTAACGCCCCGACCCTAGTTACCTAGAGTTGGTGCATTATTACATAACATTGGCATGATCACAAGAAAGATCAAATCTAGAAATACCAATTGGTTTAGTAGCCTTGGAAACACTAGATATATTCATAAAGTTTTACATTACATCATAAAGTGAAAAACTACTACAACAACATAATGTCTCCATAGTCCACACTATTATCCCCTAATAATATTCCTGCAGGTCATTCATAACTTACTTCTTCACATCCTGGAAAAAATAAAACATAGAAAAGGGGTGAGCTCAAATGCCCAGTAAGGATAAAAATATAGCGGAAACTTTCCAAAATAAGCATAAACATTTAAGGCAATGTATAACTAAAACAAAATCCTTTTAAACTTGAACTTCAACATAGTATGGCAAAAGTAAAATTAAATAATGCCATTTACTTATTCACATGGATATTCTACTAATCTAATAATCACATGCAATATCAATAACCACTTTCATAATGATGGAATGCATAATGCCAGACTATCATAACCACATAGCCAATGCCTCGTGCCAAGACTACAAATAAGATTTTGCCAATGCCTTGTGCCAAGATACTAGTTTGTCTCATGAGACCTACCGATGCATCGAGGAGCTATAGCGGGCTCCACCCGTCACTTACTAAGTCCAATGAATTCCCATATGAAAAGGTTTAAACATAACATAAACATTCATATTAAAACTAGCATACGAAATGTCAATACTTTCTCCATAAACCATGAATTGTATAAAAATAACACATCCACAATCAAACATATCACAAAACCTTCAATACAATATGGAAGTTTTGTATCATAATAAATCAACTTCATATAATCATAAAATCCATCAAAGGATGTTGACATAGATGAAATCAAAACTATTTGAGAGAAATATCTCCTTTTTTTGAAATCATTTAAAAGTCACACATTTATAAAGGAAGTAATTAAAAAGATATTTTTGAATCAAAGTATCCCATACCACTTTGAAACTTTTGAAAGGAATTAAAATTTTAAAAACATTCATGTCCATATAAATAAATCCTTAAAAACCATTTTGAATACATGGACATTAATTAAAAATATTTAGAAAGATAAATCTTTAAAACATTTAAAATTCTGATTTTGATAAAGAGTACCTTTCCGAAATTCTTAAAATATTCATTTTGAAATCATTTAAAAGTCACATAATTATAAAATAAAACATTTACTTTGAAAATATCCTTGTAAGATTGTAAGGGAAGATTTGACAATTTTATAATGGCGGTAAATAGCCGCACACATCGTATAAGTTAAAAAAACATTCTTACCTTAATTTTGTCGAAAAGGTTAAAAAGCACCTTGTTTGGAAAACGACGGAAAGATTCCTTTATAAACCTCTTATAAAAAGTCAAACAAGGGTATAAATGACTTTAACCCATATTTTAGTAAATAGTAAAAATGTTTTGAAATTCATTTTTAAGAAACATGGATGTGGATGATAAAGAGATCCCAGTAGATTATTACGTATAAACAACCTCGGATAATGATAAGATTGTGAAATAAACCTTTACCTTGTACTTTTCCTTGGTTGGGGTAGGTTAAACTCCAATATAATGGTGAAATAATTGTTATTAAATTATTCAATAATCATATACATTAATATGATATCATATATGATCTTTTAACATTGCTTTGTTAATAATATCTTAGAATTATTGTCGTTTCGGGAGTTAACTTACTCATTTTATTTTATATGTTTTGTTACGTAAGCCATGTTTGTAATGGATAGGTTGTATCTTATTCATATCCATAATGATATCAAGTCCTTAGATACTATTATTAATCATCAAATGAGAATTATACTTGAATGGATACGATGGAGAATGAATCTCATCACGTTCGTGGAGACGGTAGTCCGTACGTACGCACGAGCGATAATATCATTTTTTTGATATTAAAATAATATATAATTGGATGGTATATCATATATACAGAATAATTATCATGTTATATTTATTATTTACATGAGTTACACATCATTATTATACCCATCCAAATAATAATTTATTGAATAACAATTACACCACGACGTGGAGACAGTAAGCCGTACGTATGAACGTATGGTGACATGTTATTCAAAGGATGGATAGAATAGTGAATATGGTTGTACCATATTTATAATAACATCAAATTATATATATTATACTGGAGTTATTATTTTATAATGGTAACAACAAAGGAAGAAGAAGTGGAAGAATAAAGGAACTTGAAAAAGGGTGGTGAAATCATTACCTCTTCTTCGGGTTCTTCTTTTTGATTTGATCAAAAGGGCTTTTTAGGTTGGATTTCTGATCAAACTATGGCCTATAGGTTGTATTGAGGTAATTTGGGAGAGTATTTTGGCAGAGTTTATCCGAACCAAAAGGCTGTGAAGGTGTGAAGAAATGAGAAGGAGGAGTGCCCTTTTATAAGAGGGGTGAGGGGCACCATTGGAAAAGCTAGAAATATTAATTTATAATAAATTAATATTCGGTTTATAATGGCTCCAAAGTTGATTATTTAAATGTTAAGGTGGGGATGGGTTGAAGAAAACTCAACCAATAGAATTTAGACAGGTTTGGGTCATTATATTAACCTTATCTTTAAGTATTAAATCTTAGTTAATTAGTTTCACTTTTACAATGTCTCTTTGTATTTTTATATAATATGGTTAATAAACTTACTATATACATCAAATAGACCCCCAAGTGGTCCATTAATGATACACCTATCATGATATAAGTCTCTTGGCCGAACCTTAGATTTTTTGGAATTTAATATCAATTAATAATATAATATTTGTTTTAAAAACTCTTTTATGTCAATTTTGACACTATTCAATAGTTGATTTTTTTGAAACTCATAACAGAATGATTACTTCGAAAAAAGTTAATTAAATAAATCCTAATATGTCATATTATCCTATAAAATTATTGTAATTCATTAAAAGTCTCAAATTATATTTATTTTGTATTTATAATATCAATTATGTTAAATTTTCACTATTATGTTAATTACTCCATCATCATTGTGTCATAAATAAATTAAATTATGTAATCTATAAAAATTATAAATAAAATATCATTATGTAGGAAATATTTTAATCTTTCTAATGAATATTTATAGTCGAAAATCCAACATATATAACCCTATGTAAAAATTGTTTTTCTAAAAGATATATGCTTGTGTCATTTTTGTATTCATTTTAACTTAATTAAAATAAAGTGTCCCTATCACCTACAAGTGGCTCCATGGGGTCCCAAAATTGACCCAAAGATGCCTATGGTCGAACATGTATCAACCAATAAGGCTAGGACACGTTTTAGGGTAATTTAGTATTATTATAATATTATTTTTTAACCCTTATTTACCGGATTTACCCTTAACCATGGTAAATAAAATATTTTCCAAAGTAATTATTCTAAATGTCTAAAAATAAAAGTTACCTATTTAAACAATTTGAACATCCTGATTCCAAATATGGAATCCATTTTTCCAAATTCAAAACACAGAAGTGGCAGAAATTAATTTAAAATTAATTCCCGTTGTTAAAACAAAAAGCGTGTTTTTAAGAGATAATAACTATCAAAAGATTGACACTTGTTTATGTCTGGTTTAATTGTAAAATTATGTCCAATGACCAAAATTGTATTAAATGGTAAAAATATATTCTAAATATATTTTTAAACCCCTCAAATTTATAATTTATCACTATTAATTATTTTGATTAAAAAAGTTGTTTTTAATTAAAATTTAGTAATTTTCACTATTCATCAAAATATTAAAGTTATCCGAAAAGTACCAAAATTTCACCTTAGGCTAAATTTGATATTCAGAATCCAAAAATAAAGTACATTTTAAAAAATAAAATATATATAATTTCAAAAAGTAGGTATTACTATTCATAACGGCTAGTTTGATTGGTTGTGGTGTGTGGTAGAACTCGAAGTTGCGTACAACACACGCTACTGTATTATTCAAAGGAAAGCATACCGTGGAAGCTTGGGATGTTTCATTTTAAATTTTTGATGTCCCCATTCAGTCAAAAAGTTTAAAATATTGTATTTAAAAAGGGTTCACTATTAAAAGTTGATAAAAGTGCAATACTGAAAATGAATTTGTTCTTACATTATGTCTAAGAAACTCATAATATGGATTCTAAAATTATAAAGATTATATAAAGTTTAAAATTTAGTTAATACTATTCATAACCTCTTTTGAACGGCTTGTTTGGTAAGTCATGGTGTGATTGAACTCGGTGTTGCGTGTAGTGCAAGTTATTGAATTATTTTGAAGAAATAACACACTATGAAATCTTGGGGTGTTACACCATGGACCTTCTAGGTGTGGTTGGTTGCAGTTTTAATGGGATAATATGAATTAGTGATTTTTTAATAAATTATGATTATTTTAATTACATTTAATAATTGACTATAAGTTGTTTAAAAATTAATTATCAAACATTTTGGCTTGAGTTAGAATCTGAGAAGATGATATGAGGCTTAGACAAGCTGGGAAAGAGTATCCAAGATATTATTAAAGGATGATAACTCAGTATGAGGTAGGTAATCCCTTGAACAAGTCCCTAAGTATATTCATGTTGTTTATGTAGTATGTGATATGTGGTCTCATCAATTTTAGGCAATCAACATTTAATGTCAAAATAAATAGTTTTCCCTTAAATTTCTTAATAATATTGAAATTTTCTTGTCCCATGATGGACCCTTGAAACTAGTTTGATGCCTCAACTATTGATGGCTGAGGTCTTGATCATAAATACATTCCATGAAGTACATGGAACCTAGGAGGGTGTATATGCAATGAAAGAACATAGTCTACCTTGGTATAATTTTCCTTAGAACCCTCCTTATTGGGGAGAGTGTTGGAACATGATTTATTATCCAATGTAATCCATGATAGAACATTGATATACCTTATATATTTCAAGTCATTTGATGTGAGAGTGGGGTGAGTTCCCCCCAGTATGTGAATACTTGGGTAGGCATTCCTTGGGTAGGATAATGAATTGGTTGGGGGAGTGAGGACTAACCAAGTTAACTTAGAAGGTGAGATGGGAATTATTCCATATCTATAGTGTAATGTTATATGTTATTGACTATGATACCATTTTAGACATGTTGTGAACATGATTACATTGAGTGAACTTATTCCATCCTAGTGATGGGGTTGTCCTAAGAGATGAGAATGATACAGAGGATCCCATGTAGAGTGTCCAAACTATGATATGGCCTAGGGGGCCTCAGTGGGTTTTCCATCCTTATGATAACCCCATGGAGGGTTAGTGTATATAGGATAGTATAGGATAAAACTTTATATATATGCTGATGAATATATGTTTTGTTCTTGAGAGGCCAACCTAGGAGACCTATGAAAGGTTTGAGTGTAAGGCTGACCCCTGTGAGGATGTTCATATGAGATGAATGGATGGGATTCACTTCCCTTGATAATAAATTAATATAGTAGATGATATGGATGAGAGGGATGCACTAACCTCTATGTGATATATATATATATATATACGAGATAAATAGGAAGGATACACTTACCCCAATAATAAATGAATGTAATAAATGAGATGGATAGGTGGGATACATTTCCTCCTGATGTGATATATATTATTATGGATGGGAGGGACACACTACCCCCATTAATAAATGAATGTAACAAATAAGATGGATGAGAGGAATGTACTACCCCCAATATGATATATATATGAGATGGGCAGGAGGGATGCATTAACCCTGAAAACAAATGAATTTAATAAATGATATGGATAGAAGGTTTGAACTTTCCCTTGATAATAAATGAATTTAATAAATGAGATACACATGAGATATGCATTAAACCTGATAATAAAAGAATTTAATATGGATGGGAGGGATATACTTACCCATAATGTGATATATAAATGAGATATACAAGAGTAATTAACTCCCCCAATGTGATATATAAATGAGATGGATGGTAGGGAAGCACTACCCCCAATGAGATGAATATATGAGACGACCCAGGTAGGATGTACTACCCCCAAGTGATTGTATTTTCTTGAGATATATATATGTGATGATCAATGTGGGTTGCACTCCCCCCTGAGTGATTTTATATACCTGTGATGTATATTTGAGATGATCTGTGTGAGACGCTATAACATTTGAGTGATCATATATACTTATAATTATATTATAGGTGGGAATTTACCCATCCCTTAGCATGGTTATGACACATGCTCAGAGAAATCTTACACTAGCTGAAGCAGGTATGGTCGATCTTGGGTGTCATATTAGAACCCAAGGATCGATGATGATAATTTTATTATGCTTATGTGCTTTATTTTATAATTCTGATTATATCACACGTTCATAAACTATATTTACTAGTTATTTTATGGTCACAAGTGGTGGTTCCCTAATGAGTTCTACTCACACCCTTCTTAGGAAGCCATGGATCTTTGGTACCTGATCATACATATTATTCATAGTTTCAAGTAGGTAGGAGGCCTATAATTAAATAATTTCACTGGGACTATCCTGTGCATGCATAGGAAGCCTATCTAAATATCCATGTGAAGGTGGATAAATGACATCATGATGTAGATTTTGGGGAGGGACAGTTCCAAGTAGTTGTACTCTAGATGAATTATTCTAAGACCTTCGGGTCATATAATGTCACGAAGCCTATAGGCCATGTTCGAGTTTCCCTTCAACCCTTAAAAGGGCGATTATAAAAAATGAATAAAAATATAAGGGCTTCAGGCCATTAGGGTCAAATCATTCAGCTGGATAGCTTGGATAGAGTCATGATATGGATGATATGAGGCTCTAGGTGAAGGTTCCAGGAACAATAGAAGTGCAGGAGGGGTGGTACCTAACTTTGCTTTTTTTCATAATCAATGATCAATCTGGTATCTATGCGATGATGAACGCCATGATCCATGTAATTGAGTCAAAGAAATAAGACAAAGGAAAGAAACCTAGAACCCAAAAGAGAAGATCAACATATTTTTTTATAATTAATTTAATTAAATAGAATTACCTTCAAGGTGATTCTTTCTTCATTGATGTGTCCGACCATAGATTTGTAAGTGAAATATCATTGCTTTGTAGAGATCAAGGGTAGATATCCTCTAGTGGTGATCCACATGTGTTTCACGAATCTCCTGACGTCGTCAAAGGAGTCTCTGGGTACTAGCACAAAAGATCCTTATGCTTGCATCTTCTGTCTTCGATTGACTTGAGAACCACTTCCAAAGTGTTCTCCGTGATCTGATGGAGGAGGATCATTCTCATTCTTGAGAGCATTCTTGGAGAGAGAATAACTCTCTAGGCTCGAGAGGTTTTCTCCAAATGTTGTGCACAACACAATTGGCATCCCTTGGCTTTCCCTTGGCTAATGAGAGAATAATATAACCGGGCATTTATTTCACTAGGGTAATCATAAAATAATTTTCAAAAGTTCCTTAATTATTTTATTAATCCAAGTGAAACCCCCATGTAAAATAATAACAGCAATATTATTATTTCCTAGCACATGATTATCTTGAAAGTTATAATTAAATATTATTTAATCAAATATTATTTAATATTATTATTTCTCCCCAAACCCTTAAACTTGATCTGCCAATACTCCTCAATATTTATTAGGCCTTGAATAACAAATATTTATTTATTAAATAAATACAACTTCATTATTCACTGATAAATAAATAAATATTATATTTACTAAAATAAAAAATAAATATTTATTAAATATTCTGCCCACAATATATTCTCTCGAATAACTAGTGACAAAAAAATGTGATTAGGCATACATGAATAGGTTTTAAGCCATAAATGGGAATAATATTTATTCAACTTGTTAAATAATAAATTATTTATCTGAGATTCTGGATATACTAAGTGTGTGACCCTCTAGGCCTCTTTCTCAGCGGCATTAGGAAAACCTGCCCAAAGTCTAAGGTAAACATCTAGAAACATGATAAGGAACCCATAGATAAAGAAGTTAATTCCACAACTACATTCCACCTCATACAAATTCTTACCATGTAATATAATCCCTTTATCACAATATCTAAAATCGAACAGGTTTCATGCCAGTGCCATCAACCTATATGCTCAATATCTCTTTCTTTGACTTTCTAAAAATAGAAATTGCCTAGAGAACACCATGGCCATGGATTTATTTAGGTTATATCATTTCCATAGAAGGGACTAATATATTTACTTTCATTAATGAACATAAGGGATAAATCCTTTCCCGCATTATTCATTAATTCAATATTACTCATGACACACCCAATATATCCTACCTCGCTGTGAACATCTGTTGTCCCATTTTTAGTCAATAAATCAAAGTACGTGACTCATAATATCCATTAATAATAATATTAAAGTCTAAGGACCAATATATACTTCTGTAGATAGGAACATCCAATGACACTTATAAATGTGGATTTCCTACAGTTGGGTCTTGTTATCATAATATCCTACTAGATATTACCAAGGGCATACACTATGAGAAGATGCCTCAAAGTCCTATGAGTCTCCACCTATGATAGCCTATATCATTTGTTTCCCTTAAATGATATCATATGGCCATAGAACATTTATTCATGAATAGTTTCATAACACTTCTGAGTTCTCATCAGAGTGGGGAACTGCTATGAAATTTTAGTGCAAAATATACTCTTGGGACATTATCACATACAATTTCATACATAAGACCAATCATGATGTGATAAAGAACTTATTAATATTCAAAAACCATGAATATATGTTATCATACATGTAACGACCCGAATCCAGAGCTCCTCCACTGGTACCCTGTACTCGGTTCGCCACATGAGCTCAAGCACGTTTCCCCAAACGCCAGAGGCTGCCGACCAGTAGCGAGGGCCTTGGTGAGTCAGTGGGGAAACTATTACCTCATTAGGTAAAGCATACAGTGGAAGAACAACCAAACATAATAACAGAAACAATAAACAACAAACAACAAATGAACTGAACAACAGAAGCAATATGTGAAATAATAATGATGGAACATGGTACATATGTCTATGGAAAGAAGTAAACAAACCAACGTGCTGAAATACAACTGAAAAAAAGTGAAAAAGAAAACAAAGTAAACTCCTCAGCATCGCAAGCCATAGCTTGGTCCCATGCTCTCCGGCTCCACAGCAAGTCAGGTACCTGAAGTAGAAGGGCGCTTGCCCTTATCTATACCTACAGCAAAAAAGTTTGCTTGGGCCCAAAGCATGGCCCAAACAGGGTGTGAGATACAATCCCAGTAGGCAATCACCCAAAGATATGTGCCTAACATCCAATTAATACAAGTCAAGTAAAGTGCAGGAAGTAGTAAACATGAAAGCACACAAAAGCTACAACCACAGTTCTAACATATAAAGTACACAAGTAAGCAGTCAGCAACAAAAAGAAAACAGGTAACCCTCTGGGTAGCTCTCACAGCCTAACCCCTATGGTTTAACCTACAAGTACTAGCAACCCTCTAGGAGGCACACACAGTCTCACCCCTCTAGTTTAGCTAAGGAAAATTAATAATAGAATCTCTGAGGAAGAACTCACCGTCAATTCCCCCTATAGTCTCGTATCGTACTAAAGGCTCTCTGGGGAAGCACTCAACGTCTCATTCCCCCTATGGACCGCGTCGAGGAACTACAGACTCTCTGGGGAAGCACTCATCGTCAATTCCCCCTATGGTCTCACATCATAATAAAAGACACTCTGGAGAAGCCCTCACGCCCATTCTCCCTTTGGTCTACTACACTAGGTTCTCACAGTGTTGAGTGAAAAAGAAATATGCTTTGCACGCATGTATCGTCGAAGTAAACCTCAAGAACTACTTGGCTATCAATTTAAGTCTCAACAGCATAATAAAGCAACAGTTCCACTATCCTAAAACTAGGCATGGAAACTGAAAAAACACCTAACAGGAAGAACAAGCATAGTAAACATCCAGATCACAGTAAAAACTACTCTATTCACAAGCATAAACCTCTACTACAATAATCAAGAAAACCAGGCAACAAACAAGGGAAAAATAGGAAAACACACAATTCCTGTTTAAGGGAATTGGCACAATTGCACAAGATACTCAAAGAATTTCTACAGAAAGGAAAAAACCACCTACCTCGATCCTAGGAGATCGATATATGTGAACCACAATGGTTGATTCTCCCTAGAACGTCGTAGATCTGAGAAAATTCCCAAAACATTCAACCATAGATAACTTGAGAAGGATGAAGAATTGGAAAACAAGGCTCAAGCAGAAGGAAGAACTCACCGCTGCGCTTCCAACGAAATCGACCGTGCTCGAATCGGAGAATAGACAGAGAGGCGGAGACTCGGGGAAGATCTGGTCGTACAGGTCGCTCTCGGATGAATAAGACCTAGAAGAAGATGAAAACGGGGGTTAGCCGTGACCCCGGTCCTTTTAGTGAAAAAAAATAAAGTACACGACGTGTAATTTTAGAGTACACGACGTGTACTAGGTCTTTCTGTACTCCGCCAAAAATGGCCTCCACATCACCCCTACACACCGTGTGTGTGGCCCGGACACGACCATCACACGAATTCGAGCCAGAAAAGAGTACACGTTGTGTACTTTGAAATTTTCCAGAAATTTTATTTTTCTTAAAAACTCTAGAAAAAGGAAAACATACCTGAAACAAAGATCTAGGTTCTTACAAACTTCCCCCCTTAAATAAATTCATCCCCAAATTTCCCAAGAGAGGCATAGAAAAAGAAACCCCAAACTACTCCGGCCACTGCGATCGTACATTGGCTTCCCTCTCCCAGGTCTCGTCCTGTACTCACCGATGCTGCCATAGCACCCGTACAAGAGGGACAAACCGCCCATGGAGAACCTTCATACTGTGATCGAAAATCCGGATAGGATGCTCCTCGAATGACGCATCCACCTCAAGCTCAACTTCCTCAAGATGAAATACATGAGATGGGTCTGAAAAGTAACATCAGAGTTGAGAGATATGGAAGACGTCGTGCATGGACTGGTACCTCTGAGGTAGCTGCAACTGATAGGCGACCGACCCTACTCTCTCCAAGACCTAAAACGGCCCGACGTACCATGGTGAAAGCTTACCCTGTCTTCGAATACTCTTGTGTCCCAACCTCGGTGCGACACATAGGAAAACCTGATCACCGACCTCGAACTCCAGAGGTCATCTCCGCTGATCAGCATAAGAATTCTGTCGAGACTGTGCTATATCCATCCTCTTCCGAATCAACTCTATCTGCGCTGAAGTATCCTGGACAAAACGAGATCCTAGCAAAGCTACCTATTCTACCTCTAGCCAGCATAATAGTGATCCGCATGGCCTACCGTACAAAGCCTCATATGGTGCCATCTGTATGGTCGCCTGAAAACTGTTGTTGTAGGCGAACTCCACCAGCGGGATATGCTTCTCCCAAGAACTGCCAAAGTCCAGAATGCAAGCTCTGAGCATATCCTCTAGTATCTGGATCGTACGCTCGGACTGGCCATCTGTCTGGGGATGGTATGCTGTACTCAAAAGTACCTGTGTACCCAAGGCCTTCTAAAGTCCCTTCCAAAACTGAGAAGTAAAGCGTGTATCCCTGTCTGACACAATGGAGTGTGGGACTCCATGTAGATATACAATCTATCGGATGTACAACCATCTCAGATCATCAACACTGAAGGTCTCCTTGATCAGCAAGAAGTGAGCAACCTTTGTAAGCATGTTGACGACAACCCAAAAAACATCGTTCCCCCGAGGCGATCTCGACAACCCAGTCATGAAGTCCATCGCAACATCATTCCACTTCCACTCCATAATGGGTAACTGCTGTAAAAGGCATGCTGGTCGCTGATGCTCTGCCTTCACCTACTGACAAGTAGAGCATCTCATGACAAAACCAGCAACATCTTTCTTCATACCCGGACACCAGTACTGGCGATGAAGGTCCTGATACATCTTGGTGACGCCAGGATGAACTGCCCAAACCGAGGAATGGAAATCTAGCATCAGCTCCTCGTGTATGTCTGTTGGCACCCATATGCGTCCCTAGAACTGAAATATCTCATCCTTGCCCACTGTCCATCCAGGAAGAGGGTCCTCCCCTGACACACTCTCCCACAGGACTAATCCTTCTGATTCTGATAGCTGCCTCATTCTTACCAGATCAAGAAGTGTAGAGGTAACAACCATAGAAGATAGGAAAGTCTGCTCCTGTCTGTCCTGAACCTCTAGATGCATCTCCAAGAAAAGATTCATGAGCTACCACTCACTACTGGCCTTCTGAACTGCCTGAATCTGAGTTCTCCTGCTCAACGCATCTGCCACTGCGTTTCCCTTTCCCGGTGTATAGGTGAGCTCAAAATTAAAAGACTGAAGATACTCGAACCATCTGCACTGCCTCTGATTAAGATCATGCTGAGTGAAGATGTACTTGAGGCTCTTGTGGTCGGTGAAAACCACAAAGTGATCTCCCAGAAGATAGTGTCTCCAACAGCGCAAGGCATGAACAATAGATACCAACTCCAGATCGTGCGTAGGGTAATTCCACTCATGTGGCCTCAACTAACGAGACCCATATGCAACGACTCCATCTCCCTGCATAAGCACAAATCCCAGCCCGATACCCGAAGCATCACAATAAACAGTGTATCTCTTGCCTGGCTCTGGCAAGACTAGTATCGGTGCTGACGTCAACCTCCCTTTCAGCTCCTGAAAGGTTGACTCACAAGAATCTGACCATAATAACTTTTCCCCCTTCTTGTTCAGACCCGTCAAAGGTGCTGCTAGATGAGAAAAGTCCTGAATGAAGCATCTGTAGTATCCTGCTAGCCCCAGGAAACTCCACACCTCAAAAACGTTCTTCGACTGCTCCTAGGAAACTACAGCTCTCACTTTCTCTAGGTCCACAGATACTCCTGCCTCTGAGATGATGTGACCCAAAAAGTGAATCTGATCCATCCAGAAGTGGCACTTTGAGAGTTTAGCATAAAGTCGATGCTCTCTTAGTGTACTCAAAATGATCTCAAGATGGGTATCATGGTCGTGTCGAGTGTGGGAGTACACCAAGATATCGTCCACGAAGACCACGATGAAGGAATCCAAGTAATGATGGAACACTCAATTCATCAGTGCCATGAAGACTGCAAGCGCGTTCATGAGACCGAACGGCATGACTGTATACTCATATAGACCATACCTGCCCCTAAAGGCTGTCAGAGGTATATCTGATGGTCTAACGCGCAACTGATTATAACCAGACCTCAATTAGATATTCGAGAACACCCAGGCTCCTCGAAGCTGATCAAAGAGGTCATCGATCCTCGGCAAGGGATATCGGTTCTTAACCATTAACTGGTTCAGCTTCCGATAATCCACACAAAGCCGAAGAGTACCGTCTGCCTTCTTTGCAAACAGGACAGGCGAACCCCATGGAGAAGTACTGGGTTGGATGAAACCCTTTACCTACAACTCCTCCAACTGCTTCTTGAGCTCCTGCAACTCAGGTGTAGCCATCCTATAAGGAGGAATAGACACCGGTGCTGCTCCTAGAACGAGCTCAATAGATAAGTCTATCTCATGCTCCGAAGGTAAACCCGAAAAGTCCTCTAGAAAGACGTCCCTAAAATGATCCACAACTAGAGGAAAGTCCAACTGTGAAGTTCCCTGATTTTCCAGATAAAGACTAGAAATCTGGGATGTCACCCTTCCTAGACCATGATGCTCGAGTCCTGCTCGACTCGCCTGAACATCCCATTCGCCTCTATGAAGAAAAAACTCACCCTATGGTGAAATGAAACTCACTCTACGGCAATAATAGTCGATGACTGCCTGGAAGGGAACTAACCAGTCCATGCCAAGGATGACATCACATCCTGTCATCTATAGGGTATAGAGATACCATAAGAAAAGATACCCTGCAACCTCGAGAGGGCACTCTCTACACTGGCGTACACTAGATTTCCTCATTCCCAAAGGTGTGTCTAGTGTTAAGGAGTCGGCAGAAGAAAAGATGCAGAGCCCAAGGCTCTCCACGATAGAAACAAAGATAAAGCTATGTATAGCACTAGTATCGAAAAGGGATGAAGATAAAACTGAGGCTACTAAAATCGTACCTCGAACTGTATAAGGTTCGGGATCCTTCTCCTGATAAGTCTACTCCACGACGAAAGACTGGCCTGCACCGTAACCCTATGCCCCTGGCTGAACACTCTAAGATGAACCTCCCTGCTGGTGCTGAGGGACTGGTGGCTGGCTACCATGGCCTCGACCCCCACCTCGGCCTGAACGACTGGAAGAACTCCAGTTCCCCGACTGGTGATAAACTGGTGGTGCTGCTCCTAAACGAGGAGTCATGGAAGAACCCCGGTCACCAGATGCTGGTGAGAAAACCTGGTATAAATGCTGAAGGTGACCCATCTTACTGCAAGATCAGCAGTCCACGGGGTCTCTCTAGAACTGCGGCCTCGTGTGCCCTAACCGGCCACACTGGTAGCATATCACCTGGCTGCCTGACGATGCATCTTGCTTCCTCGGATCGCCGCGCGTAGAATCCCTACGACGCTTCTTGCTGTCATATGGAAGAAAACTAGCTCTGGAAGCAGAACCGCCTTGGCTTGCAGCTCTGGAGTCTCTCAGATTGCGCTCCGCAATCAACGCCTGGTTGATGATGAAATTGATGGAAGTAAACTGGAAGATATTCACCTGCGAGCAGATCTCCCGTCTGAGACCATCCTCAATCTTCCTCGCTAAGAACACCCCACTGACACCCCGAAGGGGTGTGAAATGCTGCAGCTCTGTGAAATGAGAGAAATACTCCATGACAGAAAGAGTACCCTGCTCTAGGCTCATGAACTCCCGGGCTCGATCGGCCCTCAGGGTCTCAGGTTAGAAGTAGTCATAGAACACAAGCTAGAACTCCTCCCAAGCCATAGATTGCTATTGACTCACCTGTGAGATCACGTCCCACAACCTCTTTGCGGAGTATCAGAGCATGTAGGTAGCGAGCTTGACCCGCCTCTCTGGAGGCGTCTCTAGATGCTCGAAGATAGTTATCATGGCTTCCAACCATGACTCTGCAGCCTGAGGTCCACCTTCCCCCAAGAAAGTAGGAGGGTGCTGCTACTGGAAAACTCGCGTCAAGTCTGATATAGTCGTGGCAGGAGGCGACGCTCCCTGGAAGGCCTGTATCATCCTCATAAAACCTTCCCTGAACTGCGCATCAGCTCCTGCAACTGGTATGACGGCCGGTGCCAAGGCTGGCCCGACTGGAGGATCGGAAGGAAGTCCCTGATCAGCCATATCTGGTGTCTGATCACTGCCTAATGATAGACGTACAACTGGAGGACATCTCAGAGGCATAGCTCTGAAAGATCAAAAGCACACCTTAGATCAGAAAACAAGGATAGGGAACACAAGAGTGAAAAACGGGAACAGGGGAAGAAAACACACAAGTTCACAAAACACGACTACATGGTGTGTATAACAACTAAACGTCGTGTCTTCTTAAGCCACTGACATGGGCATATGCTCCTGACCTACAAGTCGTGTGCACGTAAAACTACACAGCGTGTTGACTCAACACACGGCGTGTACTTGAAACCATTCCCCCTGCCCGAGTCTCTTTACATGGCTAACCCACATGGTCCGACTCAACCCAAGACTACACGACGTGTTCTAAACCAACACGGCATGTACAAGACAAGGCTTCGGAGGCCCATGTTGTGTAATACACATCCGTCTACACGGTGTGTTCCGAACAAACACGGCGTGTATAGGTGAAGGTGACACCATCCCGTGTTGTTCTTCACATGGATGGGTACCTGAACATGACTACACGACGTGTGGAGAAGAAGGTAAGCTGACCTGTGTTGTTCGTGACACGGCCGGGTACCTGGACTAGACTACACGGTGTGTTCCTTTACAACATGACGTGTTCTCGAAGTTACTTTCATGAAACCATGTTTCTTCCCACACAGTCAGTGACATGGCCTGAAAACCACACGGCGTGTATCCAAAAAGTACATGCCGTGTATTCTGGGTTTTTTTGGGCAGTAGCTCAGAATCTGCACAGAATCCTAGAAACACTAAAAACAGGTCAAGGAGGTTCTGAACTCTGATCCGTGAGGGCCCATTCTCCCCGCGAATCAAAGATTGACATCTCCTAAAGTCATACACAAGAGAAAACAGGATCATGATCCACCAAGTTCTGATTAATGAGGGCCCATAACACCTCAAGAACCAAAATTTGGCGTTCATTTAAGCAAGGAGAAAAACAGACAGTTTTTTAACATAACAGCAGAGATTCTATCAAGCATCTATCACAACAGCATGCATAATCTACACAAAGTCTATCATAACAGCATGCATAATCTACACAAAGTCTATCACAACAGCATTCTATCGCTAATGCACCCTAGATGGCATGGAAAGAATGCATGACATGTGATTTCTACAAGTGCCTATATGATGCATGAGATGGAATACCCTCATATTATCGGGTTGTGATAGAAATAGAACCGCAATAGTCAAGACAATAACAACAAAAAACATGTGAATCACTCTAGGTGAAATCATATCAACCATAAAATCTCAAAACCAGAAAAACTATAATAAACGATGTAGTATGGATTTTCCCTGTATAGGGGTTAGCTACTCCCGAGCATAGCTTAATGTCAAGTACCGAATCTGTCCTATCCCTGTCTAAGTCTCCAAACAGTAAATCAAGAGAAAAGAAACTCCTCTAATACCACTTTGTAATGACCCGAATCCAGAGCCCCTCCACTGGTGCCCTGTACCCGGTTCTCCACATGACCTCAAGCGTGTTTCCCCAAACGCCAGAGGCTTCCGACCAGCAACAAGGGCCTTGGTGAGTCATTGGAGAAACTATTCCCTCATTCGGTAAAGCATACAGCGGAAGAACAACCAAACACAATAATGGAAACAATAAACAGCAAACAACAACTGAACTGAACAACGGAAGCAATATGTGAAATAATAATGATGCAACATGGTACATATGTCTATGGAAAGCTGTAAACAAACCAACGTGCTGAAATACAACTGAAAACAAGTGAAAAAGAAAACAAAGTAAACTCCTCAGCATCGTAAGCCATAGCTTGGTCCCATGCTCTCCGGCTCCACAGTAAGTCAGGTACCTGAAGTAGAAGGGCGCTTGCCCTTATCTATACCTGTAGCAAAAAAGTTTGCTTGGGCCCAAAGCATGGCCCAAACAGGGTGTGAGATACAATCCCAGTAGGCAATCACCCAAAGATCTGTGCCTAACAGTCAATGAATACATGGCAATTAAAGTGCAGGAAGCAGTAAACAGGAAAGCACACAAAAGCTACAACCACAGTTCTAACATATAAAGTACACAAGTAAGCAGTCAGCAACAAAAAGAAAATAGGTAACCCTCTGTGTAGCTCTCACATCCTAACCCCTATGGTTTAACCTACAAGTACCAGCAACCCTCTAGGAGGCACACACAGTCTCACCCCTCTGGTTTAGCTAAGGATAATTAATAATAGACTCTCTCAGGAAGCACTCATAGTTAATTCCTCCTATAGTCTCATATCATACTAAAGGCTCTCTGGGGAAGCACTCAACGTCTCATTCCCCCTATGGCCCGCGTAGAGGAACTAAAGACTCTCTGGGGAAGCACTCATCCTCAATTCCACCTGTGGTCTCGCATCGTAATAAAAGACACTCTGGAGAAGCCCTTAAGTATATTCTCCCTTTGGTCCACTACACTAGGTTCTCACAGTCCTGAGTGGAAAAGAAACACACTCTGCGCACGTGTATTGTCCAAGTAAACCTCAAGAACTACTTGGCTATCAATTTAAGGCTCAACAGCATAATAAAGCAACAGTTCCACTATCCTACAACTAGGCATGGAAACTGGAAAAACGCCTAAGAAGCAGAACAAGCACAATAAAAATTAAGAGAACAGAAAAAACTACTCTATTCACAAGCATAAACCTATACTACAGCAATCAAGCAAAGCATGCAACAAACAGTGGAAAAACAGGAAAATGCACAATTCCCGTTCAAGGGAATTGGTGAAATTGCACAAGATACTCAAAGAATTTCTACAGAAAGGCACAAACCACCTACCTCTATCCTAGTAGATCGATATATGTGAACCACAACAGTTGATTCTCCCTAGAACATCGTAGATCTGAGAAAACGCACAAAATTTTCAACCATAGATAACTTGAGAAGGATGAAGAATTGGAAAACAAGGCTCAAGTAGAAGGAAGAACTCACCGCTGCACTTCCAACACAATCGACCATGCTCGAATCGGAGAACGGAAGGAGAGGCGGAGACTCAGGGAAGATCTGGACCTACGGGTCGCTCTCGGATGAACGAGACCAAGAAGAAGATGAAAACGGGGGTTATCTATGACCCCGGTCCTTTTAGTGAAAAAAATAAAGTAAATGACGTGTACTTTTAGAGTACACGACGTGTACTAGGTCTTTCCATACTCCGCCAAAAACGACCTCCACGTCTGTAGAGACCCGAAGCGTGATGTACATGGACATTACATTACTTTAGAGGAATACTTAATACATAACAAAAACAGACACACAAGGACTATAATAGTTTAGTGTCTTTGGAAACTTGGAACGTAATCTTCTAATCATGGTGAAAGATCTTCAACATCTCCCATAAAGATATTCCCCTTTTTTTCTCTTACCTGAAACCTTTATTTATATCCTGGGGAACAGAAAAAATAAAAAGGGTGAGTTCAAATGCTCAGTAAGGGTAAGCATGGATAAAATAAAACATACCATATACATTTGAACTTAAAAACATGAACATAATGTTTAAACATCAAAAGCATGAGCAATGACATAAAACATGGAAGTACGTAAGGCATAGATCATAAAGAAACATTAATAATGATAAAATAGCATGGGAATAAAACATGTAATTGTGGCAACCATTAAGAACATGATATGATTTCCATATTAGCCAAGGAATTGCTGCCAAGACCATCTTAGTGGACAAATTCCCTTTCTGAATCGAGTTCACTCCTCGTTCCAGTCCTGTATTACTTAACCGGTTTAACTTTCCGTTCTAACCATGTCTATATCATGAGATATAAAATCTTTACCCAATTCATTGGAGGGAGATATAGGTCCCACCCATCTCATAGTGAAATCATTCTTACTTGTGCCACAAAATAAACTTAAAACATTCATCATAACCCAAAGATTAAAATGGGTTTCATAAACATCATCCCATCATCTCATAATCCATATAAAACAAATGGACATTTCATCATAAGAAAAGTAAAACCATTTAAATCATAGATACATTAAACTTGAAACATACAAATATTAAATAATGTCATCTTATATGGAAAATAGTTTTGATAAAACATTTGAAATGAATTCTTGAGGAAAATATCATTTCTTCTTCAAAATCAATTTCTTTTCACAAAACATCATGCAATTTTTAAAGAAGAATATTTTGTTGAAAATAGTCATGAAATATTTTGGAGGAAGCTTCATGAAAATAAGGCTTTATAAAACCGTAAAAATCCTTTCATGCCGTATACTTTAAAAAAAACATTCTTCTCGTACTTTTGTCGGAAAAGTCAAAAAGTACCTCAAAACATAAACAAAAGAAAGATTCCTTACATACCATGTAGTAAAAGTCAAAAATGGGTAAAAAGGAATTTAAACATACATGAATATACTTTTATAAATCATGGACATGGATGATATAAATAACCCCAGTAAATACTTACGAATAAGCAATCTCGGATAAAAATGATATTTGCACAATTATCCCTTACCTTATGTCCGATATGCTTCGTATGTATCTGAACCTCATGTATAATGATTTAAATAATGTCATTGACTTATTAAAGAATAATATTCATTATTATTATATCATATATGGTTTACTTATGACTTTATATTACCCGTTCTTTTGTAAATTCCATGTTAAAGAGTGTTTTGGGTAAAATCGTTTCATTTGTCGTCCGTGTTTTGACTTGTAATTATTCATATGATTACTTAGATCATGATTACTTAATTCTAGAATATAAAACATGATTTATATATATTATATATTCAGAATATACATATATATAATAGATCTATAAATGGAAAGAAATACACCGTTCATGGAGACGGTAGGCCGTACGTACGCATGAACGCTATTTTCGTTTCCTTATTAAGTTGAATGGAATTAAGTAGATTACATACATATATATATATAAATAAATCCAGTAGCTTTATAATGTCATATATTTCATTTTTATTGCTTATATATACTTTATAATCATTCTTAAATGGTTAACATGGAGAATGAATCTCATCGCATCGTGGAGACGGTAGTCCGTACGTACGCACGAGCGATGATATCGTTCCCATAATTATTGAATAGAATTGGATAGGATGATAAAATATATCATAATCAGTATGATGTTATAATAACCATTTATAGTTATTATTTACACCATTATACCCATCCAAGTAAGGTGGTGTTGGAAAAACAGATTACACCACGGCGTGGAGACGGTATTCCATACGCATGCACGCGCTGTGATTTCGTTTTCCGTAGGATGGATAGATGGTGAAATATGGTTGTTTAATACTTATAATAACATATAAGTATATGAGTGATACTTATGTTATTATTTAATAATGAAAAAACTAAGGAAGAAGAAGTATAAGAAGAAATAAAGTTGAAAGAATCGGTAACATACATTACCTCTTCTTTGAAGCATCTCTTTGAGACCTCCACTTAGGGCACTAAAATTGGTCTTTGAAGAAGACCAGGACCTCTAGGATGTTTCTAGGGAAGTGTAGAAGAGAATTTGGCAGGGGTTGGCTGAGATTGAAGGTTCAAATTGGTGTGATTAAGGGAGGGAGGAGGTTCCCTTTTATAATGGAGGATAGGGGCACCTTTGGAAATCTTAAAAATATTAATTTATAATAAATCTAAACCCACTTAAAAACCTCAAAAAATGAACCATATTCTAATATTAGATGAGATAGGGTTGTAATCCCATCAACCAATAAAATTTAGACATGTTATGAATTTATTTTCAATATTATCAACTTGATTTATCCTTATTTAATCAATTTAATTTTATTTGTGGTAATAACATTCTAAATTTTAAATTATAACAAATAATTACTTATTTGTTTTTAATTGTCCATAATTGGATACTTTATAACAGTTTATACCATATAAATATAAATTTATAATTTTTAAATATTTTTGTGATTTTTAAACAATTTTATAATATGTTATTTTTATAAAATAACAATAGTGTCAATTTTGACACTATTCATTTATTTGAATTTAAATAAAATATATACAGAAGATATGTTCGAAATAAAAGCTTTAATAGATTCATAAAAGGTCATATGTATCTAGAAAATTAGTGGAGAACATTAAATAGTTCATATAATAATTATTTTATTATTTTTAAAACCATTTATTTGGTTTATCTCTTAATAAAATAATTACTACAACATTTTTGTATAATTATTTAATATACTTATTTGTTGCATAAAAATTAAAAATAAAATCATATAATGAAGATAAATCTATTACCTTTCACAATAAAACTTTAAACGAATTTATATTCTTAAAATAACAATATTTAAATTGTTATATTTATTAAATTATGAAGGTGACAACTTTGTCATCATTTAAAATAAAATAATATAAGTGTCATAATCACTTTTATAAGACTCCAAACGGTTATATATTAGGTCATTGGATGATTAAGGTGTATATATACACTACCAATAAGTTTTGGTCAGGTTTTTGGGCCTTTTAATGGGTATTATTATTTCAATAAAAACTATATTACTTATTTTTCAATTAATAAATAATTTCTGTATCATTAATGTATCACCATTAATGACAATTATTTAATCCCTAAAAATTCTAAATAAATTATCATGATGTAGATACTTTTATTATAGTTCTTTATACTATTCATTTTTGAAGTTTTATGATGTTTATCACTAAATTAAAATTATTATACTTATAAGATTTAAGAGAGTGACAGGTTGTCACTTTCTTTGGTTTTAATAATAATTAAATTATTTTCATAGTCAAAAGTCCATAAAATAAATCTAATCTGATCCTTAGGTGATATGGTTATACTTTTATCCATCCAATATAATTTTGGTATGTTTTAGGGTAATTTTATAATATTATATTTACCCTTAATTAGCAGATTTACCTTTAACTATAGTAAATAAAATTTACCGTAGTTACTATTCATAATTCCCAAAAATAAAAAGTAGCCTATTAACATAATTTGGACCCAATGATTCCAAATATGGAATCAATTTTTTCAAATTCAATACAAATAAGTTGCAGAAATTAAATTAAAATTAATCCAATTGTCGAATGAAAATGGGTTTTTGTTTAAAACATTGCAAAAGATTGAATTGATTTAACCTACGAATTCAATGTAAAATCAATGATAATGACATACATTATATTAAATGGTAAAAATATATTCTATTTATACTTTTAAACCATTCAATATTATAATTTAACCACATAAGTTTTTACGATGAAAAATGTTTTTTTTAATTAAAATATAGCGTGTTTTTACTATTCATCAAAATATGAAAGTTATCAGAATAATATGAAAAATTTATCCAAGGTAAAATTTTATATCCTGATTCCAAAGAATAATTTTATTTTGAAAAATTGAACTTATAAACATGTCAAAAACTAGATTTAAAGTGGGTGTGCCATCAAAAGGCGGCAAAACTGCATTTTTTGAAAAATACTTATTTTACCCGAAAAATTTATTTTGTTATTATACCATGTTCTAGAAAATGTGTAAGATGAATAATAATGTTATAAAATTAAAAATTTAGTTAATAATATTCATAACGGCTAGTTCATAATAATATTATAATAATATATTGTTGTTTAGTAAAACCCGGTATTGCGTACAACACACACTATCGAGGAAGGTCGCGATTGCGTTTAATGCAAGCCATGTCAGGGTTGCGTGTTGTGCAAGAATCCTTCATTGTTTCGTATAACATAATCCAACCATATTTCATTTATACATTGAATATATATATATATATATACTCAATGTTGCGTAGAATAACTATTATCAAAATTGTGTGTAACATGATCCAAGAATAGTGTTGCGTATACTGAAAGCTAATACGGTGTTGCGTATAGTGCAAGGTAATCTTGGTGTAATATAAAACACAAGATATTAATGAAGTTAAAAGAATATTTTTTATAAAATCTTGGGGTGTTACATTCAACCCCCCTTAAAATTAATTTTTCCCTCGAAATTCGTCGGGGTTATAAATGGTTTACTACTCGAAAGTTTGTTTAATAGAAACCCACATCGTAAAAAGGAATACCAAAACTTGGCTTTAAAAACTAAAGTATGAAATGTAACGGTTACCCAAATTAACTCATCACTAGGTTTCCACGCAGGAGAACATAGGTGAAAATATGGATATGGAAGAAAAATCTAACCATCAAGTTCTGATGGAGAGTGGTAGAGAACATGGCTATGAAATAACTAACAATCACAAAGCCATAGATTTGTGATGATATAAGGTACCATCTGATTCATCAGATATAAGGTCACTAGGACAACATTTTTGGTTTTCAAGATCATTTCCCTAAAGTTGATTAATTAAAAGAAATACTTACATGATTTTGGTACAATATCACTATTGTTCATGAATTGAACAATTTACAGTTCATCCCTTAAAGAAATGAAGTTGAATTTGTTATTCGTGATGTGTTAGCAGATCATGTGATAGAATGACGGGTCATTCCATCTGTCTCAAACAAAAGGTTAGGAAAAGTTATTAAATATACATAACTCGATCTATAGTGAGATTAATCATATATGGTTCCTAAAATGGACTTATACTTCATATATCATACTGCTTAATATAATAAAACTATTTTTAACTAAACAGGGACTTCCTGTAGGCCAGTGGTAGGCGATAAAGGCCAGTCTCACTTCGGTTGTGGGTTCGATTCCCACAGCCTTGTCTAACGCGATGGGCTGTCTCCAGTCCTGCAGGTTGTCCTTTTTCTAAAACTACATTACTATAACATCCCATCAATAATATCGAAAAAAGTTCTATCCTTAAACAATACTAACTTATGTCCAACATAATCCATTCCAATATTTATGCTTATCTAAAATACTTCAGTCCAAGCTCAAAGTATAAAGAAAATGATTACTTGAAATTTCACATAACAATCACGTGAATACCATCATTTATCCCCCATATATCATAAGATATATCTTGTTGGTCAAATTACAAACATATGAATACCTTAATCATGTATTCTGTTGAAAAATGAATACCCATTTAACCTTAGTGAAAACATGAATGCTGTCAAAAGTTAACTCTTTCCACATACCAAAATCCCAAAATTTCTATATAATCAAACCATAATATCACTTAGTCCTTATATCAGTCATGAGGTCATGAATAAAATCAAACATCTCATTATCTTCTTATCCCTTCATTATGCGCATATCATCTACTTTCCAAAAATATCTGAATAACCTTCCATGGTTACCGGTACCATTCAAAATATACTTTCATATACTTTAGGAAAAACAACAGTGTAACAATCCTTAGATGTCTCTTTATTCCATAGTACCATGAGATTACTTATACAACATTACACTTGATAAACATGTAATCATTCCACTACCTTCTTAAACCATTGACCGAGCTTTAACAATTCTTTCATCTCACATATCATTTGTAGTCTCTTCATCATCATCAACATAAATACTACCCATATGACTATACTGATTCTCTTCTTGAGACTTTCCCTTAGGGCATTGGTTTGCATAATGCCCGTACATTCCACATTTAAAACATTTAACCATTGTTGATGTCATAGCAATACCATTATCCTCATCCATGGCGTTAACTGAAACTTTTCCTTTGCACTTACTGGCTTTGTATCCTTCTTTTCTACACCCAAAGCATCTTCCAGTTCCCTTGAAAAAATCTCCCCGATGCCTCTTCCCACATGATTTACATGAGGGAAATTGAACTTTCTTTCCTCTATGATCATCATGAATCTCCATCTTTCTCTTATTATCTGAGTCGGGAAACTTACCAAAGTTGAGATTATTGATCATATTATGAGATTGCTGATTAGGCATAATAATGATGTTTGGACTTCCAAATCCCGTTTCATTTGGTTGCTCATGAAGAACATCATTCCATTGTCCGTCATATCCTCCATTATTTTGAATCTTCCTATTTCCAGCCGTTTTCTAAAACCCAAAAAGAATAGTGTGAGAGGAAAAAATCATGCTAGGGAAAACAACATAGTAAAGGGGAAGTACCCTCAATATCTAACATATTAGGTTAAATTCTAAGATCGTTAGCGCAATTCTAGGACTATAACCTATACATATACTTAACCTTAGGGACATATTTAGACATACCTTAGACATATCTCTCGGGATCTCACTAAAGTTATCGCATCCTAGTTTCCAAAGTTTGACTAAACCTTTCCTCTGATACCAACTGTAGAGACCCGAAGCTTGACGTACATGGACATTACATTACTTTAGCGGAATACTTAATACATAACAAAAATAGACACACAAGGACCTTAATAGTTTAGTGTCTTTGGAAACTTGGAACGTAATCTTCTAATCGTGGTGAAAGATCTTCAACATCTCCCATAAAGATCTTCCCCTTTTTTTTTCTTACATAAAAACTTTCTTTATATCCTGGGGAAAAGAAAACATAAAAAGGGTGAGCTTAAATTCTCATTAAGGTTAATCATGGATAAAATAAAACATACCATATACATTTGAACTTAAAAACATGAACATAATGTTTAAACATCAAAAGCATGAGAAATGACATAAAACATGGAAGTACGTAAGGCATAGATCATAAAGAAACATTAAGAATGATAAAATATCATGGGAATAAAACATGTAATTGTGGAAACCATTAATCACATGATATGATTTCCATATTAGCCAAGGCATTGCTGCCAAGACCATCTTAGTGGACAAAGTCCTTTTCTGAATCGAGTTCACTCCTCGTTCCAGTCCTGTATTACTGAACCGGTTTAACTTTCCGTTCCAGCCATGTCTATCTCATGAGATATAAAATCTTTACCCAATGCATTGGAGGGAGATATAGGTCCCACGCATCTCATAGTGAAATCATTCTTACTTGTGCCACAAAATAAACTTAAAACATTCATCATAACCCAAAGAATAAAACCGGTTTCATAAACATCATCCCATCATCTCATAATCCATATAAAACAAATGGACATTTTATCATAAGAAAAGTGAAACCATTTAAATAATAGAGACATTAAACTTGAAACATAAACATATTAAATAATGTCATCTTATATGGAAAATGGTTTTGATAAAACATTTGAAATGAATTCTTGAGGAAAATATCCTTTCTTCTTCAAAATCAATTTCTTTTCACAAAACGTCATTCAATTTTAAAAGAAGAATATTTTGTTGAAAATAGTCATGAAATATTTTGGAGGAAGCTTCATGAAAATAAGGCTTTATAAAACCGTAAAAATCCTTTCATGCCGTATACATTAAAAAAACATTCTTCTCGTACTTTTGTCGGAAAAGTCAAAAAGTACCTCATAACGTAAACAAAAGAAAGATTCCTTACATACCATGTAGTAAAAGTAAAAAATGGGTAAAAAGGACTTTAAACATACATGAATAAACTTTTATAAATCATGGACATGTATGATAGCAATAACCCTAGTAAATACTTATGAATAAGCAATCTTGGATAAAAATGAGATTTGCACAATTATCCCTTACCTTATGTCCGATATGCTTCGTATGTATCTGAACCTCCTGTATAATTATTTAAATAATGTAATTGACTTATTACATAATCATATTCATTTTTATGATATCATATATGGTTTACTTATGACTTTATATTACCCGTTCTTTTGTAAATTCCATGTTAAAGAGTGTTTTGGGTAAAATCGTTTCATTTGTCGTCCGTGTTTTGACTTGTAATTATTCATATGATTACTTAGATCATGATTAATTAATTTACAGAATATAAAACATGATTTATATATATTATATATTCAGAATATACATATATATAATAGATATATAAATGGAAAGAAATACACCGTTCATGGAGACGGTAGGCCGTACGTACGCATGAACATTGTTTTCGTTTCCTTATTGAGTTGAATGGAATTAAGTAGATGAAATACATATATATATATACATAAATCCAGTAGCTTTATAATGTCATATATTTCATTATTATTTCTTATATATACTTTATAATCATTCTTAAATGGTTAACATGGAGAATGAATCTCATCGCGTCGTGGAGACGGTAGTCCGTACGTACGCACGAGCGATGATATCGTTCCCATAATTATTGAATCGAATTGGATAGGATGATAAAATATATCACAATAATTATTATGTTATAATAACCATGTATAGTTATTCTTTACACCATTATACCCATCCAAGTAAGGTGGTGTTGGAAAAAGAGATTACACCACGGCGTGGAGACGGTATTCCGTACGTACGCACGCACGGTGATTTCGTTTTCCGTAGGATGGATAGATGGTAAAATATGGTTGTTTAATACTTATAATAACATATCAGTATATTAGTGATACTGATGTTATTATTTCATAATGAAACAACTAAGGAAGAATAAGTAGAAGAGGAAATAAAGTTGAAAGAATCGGTAACAAACATTACCTCTTCTTTGAAGCGTCTCTTTGAGACCTCCACTCAGGGCACTAAAATTGGTCTTTGAATAAGACCAGTACCTCTAGGATGTTTATAGGAAAGTGGAGAAGAGAATTTGGCAGGGGTTGGCCGAGATTGAAGGCTCAAATTGGTGTGAGTAAGGGAGGGAGGATGTGCCCTTTTATAAGGGAGGAGAGGAGCACCTTTAGAAATCTTAAAAATATTAATTTATAATAAATCTAACCCCACTTAAAAACCTCCAAAAATGACTCATATTCTAATATTAGATGATATAGGGTTGTAATCTCATCAACAAATAAAATTTATACATGTTAGGAATTTATTTTCAATATTATCAACTTGATTTATCCTTATTTAATCAATTTAATTTTATTTGTGGTAATAACATTATAAATTTTAAATTATAACAAATAATTACTTATTTGTTGTGAATTATCCATAATTGGATACTTTATAACATTTTATACCATATAAATTTAAATTTATAATTTTTAAATATTTTTGTGATTTTTAAACAATTTTATAATATGTTATTTTTATAAAATAACAATAGTGTCAATTTTGACACTATTCATTTATTTGAATTTAAATAAAATATATACAGAAGATATGTTCGAACTAAAAGCTTTAATAGATTCATAAAAGGTCATATGTATCTAGAAAATTAGTTTAGAACATTAAATAGTTCATATAATATTTATTTTATTATTTTTAAAACCATTTATTTGGTTTATCTCTTAATAAAATAATTACTACAACATTTTTGTATAATTATTTAATATACTTATTTTTTGTATAACAATTAAAAATAAAATCATATAATGAAGATAAATCTATTACCTTTCACAATAAAACTTTACACGAATTTATCATCTTAAAATCACAATATTTAAATTGTTTTATTTATTAAATTATGAAGGTGACAACTTTGGCATCATTTAAAATAAAATAATATAAGTGTCGTAATCACTTTTATAAGACTCCAAACGGTTATATATTAGGTCATTGGATGATTAAGGTGTATATATACACTAACAATAAGTTTTGGTCAGGTTTTTGGGCCTTTTAATGGGTATTATTATTTCAATAAAAACTATATTACTGATTTTTCACTTAATAAATAATTTCTGCATCATTAATGTATCACCATTAATGACAATTATTTAATCCCTAAAAATTATAAATAAATTATCATTATGTAGATAATTTTATTATATTTCTGTATACTATTCATGTTCGAAGTTTTATGATATTTATCACTAAATTAAAATTATTATACTTATAAGATTTAAGAGAGTGACATGTTGTCACTTTCTTTGGTTTTAATAATAATTAAATTATTTTCATAGTCAAAAGTCCATAAAATAAATCTAATCCGACCCTTATGTGACATGGGTCTACTTTTAGCCATCCAATATAATTTTTTCATGTGTTAGGGTAATTTTATAATATTATATTTACCCTTAATTACTGGATTTACCTTTAACTATAGTAAATAAAATTTACCGTAGTTACTATTCATAATTCCCAAAAATAAAAAGTAGCCTATTAACATAATTTGGATCCAATGATTCCAAATATGGAATCCATTTTTTCAAATTCAATACAAATAAGTTTCAGAAATTAAATTAAAATTAATTCTGTTGTCGAATGAAAACGGGTTTTTGTTTAAAACATTGCAAAAGATTGAATTGATTTAACCTACGAATTCAATGTAAAATCAATGATAATGACATAAATTATATTAAATGGTAAAAATATATTCTATTTATACTTTAAAACCATTCAATATTATAATTTAACCACATAAGTTATTATGATGAAAAAAGTTGTTTTTAATTAAAATATAGCGTGTTTTTACTATTCATCAAAATATGAAAGTTATCAGAATAATATGAAAAATTTATCCAAGGTAAAATTTTATATCCTTATTCCAAAGAATAATTTTATTTTGAAAAATTTAACTTATAAACATGTCAAAAACTAGATTTAAAGTGGGTGCGCTATCAAAAGGCGGCAAAACTGCATTTTTTGAAAAATACTTATTTTACCCAAAAAATTTATTTTGTTCTTATACCATGTTCTAGAAAATGTGTAAGATGAATAATAATGTTATAAAATTCAAAATTTAGTTAATAATATTCATAACAGCTAGTTCATAATAATATTATAATAATATATCGTTGTTTAGTAAAACCCGGTATTGCGTACAACACACGCTATCGAGGAAGGTTGCGATTGCGTGTATTGCAAGCCAAGTCAGGGTTGCGTGTTGTGCAAGAATCCTTCGTTGTTTCGTATAACAGAATCCAACCATATTTCATTTATACATTGAATATATATATATATATACTCAATTTTGCGTAGAATAACTATTATCAAAATTGTGTGTAACACGATCCAAGAATAGTGTTGCGTATACTGCAAGCTAATACTGTGTTGCGTATAGCGCAAGGTAATCTTGGTGTAGCATAAAACACAATAAATTAATGAAGTTAAAAGAATATTTTTCATAAAATCTTGGGGTGTTACATTCTACCCCCCTTAAAATGAATTTCTCCCCCGAAATTCGTCGGGGTTATAAATGGTTTACTACTCGAAAGTTTGTTTAATAGAAACCCACATCGTAAAAAGGAATACCAAAACTTGGCTTTAAAAACTAAAGTATAAAATGTAACGGTTACCCAAATTAACTCATCACTGGGTTTCCACGTAGGAGAACATAGGTGAAAATATGGATTTGGAAGAAAAATCTAACCATCAAGTTCTGATGGAGAGTGGTAGAGAACATGGCTATGAAATAACCAACAATCAAAAAGCCATAGATTTGTGATGATCTAAGGTACCATCTGATTCATCAGATATAAGGTCACTAGGATAACATTTTTGGTTTTCAAGATCATTTCCCTAAAGTTGATGAATTAAAAGAAATACTTACATGATTTTGGTACAATCTCACTATTGTTCGTGAATTGAACAATTTCCACTTCATCCCTTAAAGAAATGAAGTTGAATTTGTTATTCGTGATGTGTTAGCAGATCATGTGATAGAATGACGGGTCATTCCATCTGTCTCAAACAAAAGGTTAGGAAAAGTTATTAAATATACATAAGTCGATCTATAGTGAGATTAATCATACATGGTTCCTAAAATGGACTTATACTTCATATATCATTCTGCTTAATATAATAAAACTAGTTTTTACTAAACAGGGACTTCCTGTAGGCCAGTGGTAGGAGATAAAGGCCATTCGCACTTCGGTTGTGGGTTCGATTCCCACAGCCTTGTCTGACGCGATGGGCTGTCGCCAGTCCTGCAGGTTGTCCTTTTTCTAAAACTATATTACTATAACATCCCATCAATAATATCGAAAAAATTTATATCCTTAAACAATACTAACTTATGTCCAACATAATCCATTCCAATATTTAGGCTTATCTAAAATACTTTGGTCCAAGCTCATAGTATAAAGAAAATTATTTCTTGAAATGTCACATAACAATCACGTGAATGCCATCATTTATCCCCCATATATCATAAGATATATCTTGTTGGTCAAATTACAAACATGTGAATACCTTAATCATGTATTCTCTTGAAAAATGAATACCCATTTAACCTTAGTGAAAACATGAATGCTGTCAAAAGTTAACTCTTTCCACATACCAAAATCTAAAAATTTCTATATAATCAAACCATAATATCACTTAGTCCTTATATCAGTCATGAGCTCATGAATAAAATCAAACATCTCATTATCTTCTTATCCCTTCATTATGCGCATATCATCTACTTTCCAAAAATATCTGAATAACCTTCCATGGTTACCGGTACCATTCAACATATACTTTCATATACTTTAGAAAAAACAACAGTGTAACAATCCTTAGATGTCTCTTTATTCCATAGTACCATGAGATTACTTATACAAAATTACACTTGATAAACATGTAATCATTCCACTACCTTCTTAAACCATTGACCGAGCTTCAAAAATTCTTTCATCTCACATATCATTTGTAGTCTCTTCATCATCATCAACATAAATACTACCCATACGGCCATACTGATTCTCTTCATGAGACTTTCCCTTAGGGCATTGGTTTGCATAATGCCCACACATTCCACATTTAAAACATTTAACAATTGATGATGTCATATCAATACCATTATCCTCATCCATGGTGTTAAATGAACCTTTTCCTTTGAACTTACTGGATTTGTGACCTTCTTTTCCACACCCAAAGCATCTTCCAGTTCCCTTGAAACAATCTCCCCGATGCCTCTTCCCACATGATTTACATGAGGGAAATTGAACTTTCTTTCCTCTATGATCATCATGAAACTCCATCTTTCTCTTATTATCTGAGTCGGAAAACTTACCAAAGTTGAGATTATTGATCATATTACGAGATTGCTGATTAGGCATAATAATGATGTTTGGACTTCCAAATCCCGTTTCATTTGGTTGCTCATGAAGAACATCATTCCATTGTCCTTCATATCTTCCATTATTATGAATCTTCCTATTTCCAGCCATTTTATAAATCCCAAAAAGAATAGTGTGAGAGGAAAAAATCATGCTAGGGAAAACAACATAGTAAAGGGGAAATACCCTCAATATCTAACATATGAGGTTAAATTCTAAGATCATTAGCACAATTCTAGGACTATAACCTATACATATACTTAACCTTAGGGACATCCTTAGACATACCTCAGACATATCTCTAGGGATCTCACTAAAGTTCTCGCATCCTAGTTTCCAAAGGTTGACTAAACCTTTCCTCTGATACCAACTGTAGAGACCCGAAGCTTGACGTACATTGACATTACATTACTTTAGCAGAATACTTAATACATAATAAAAACAGACACACAAGGACCGTAATAGTTTAGTGTCTTTGGAAACTTGGAACATAATATTCTAATCATGGTGAAAGATCTTCAACATCTCCCATAAAGATCTTCCCCTTTTTTTTTCTTGCCTAAAACCTTTCTTTATATCCTGGGGAAAAGAAAACATAAAAAGGGTGATTTAAAATTCTCAGTAAAGGTAAGCATGGATAAAATAAAACATACCATATACATTTGAACTTAAAAACATGAACATAATGTTTAAACATCAAAAGCATGAGCAATGACATAAAACATGGAAGTACGTAAGGCATAGATCATAAAGAAACCTTAAGAATGATAAAATAGCATGGGAATAAAACATGTAATTGTGGAAACCATTAAGCACATGATATGATTTCCATATTAGCCAAGGCATTGCTGCCAAGACCATCTTAGTGGACAAAGTCCCTTTCTGAATCGAGTTCACTCCTCGTTCCAGTCCTGTATTACTGAACCGGTTTAACTTGCCATTCCAGCCATGTCTATCTCATGAGATATAAAATCTTTACCCAATGCATTGGAGGGAGATATAGGTCCCACCCATCTCATAGTGAAATCATTCTTACTTGTGCCACAAAATAAACTTAAAACATTCATCATAACCCAAAGAATAAAATGGGTTTCATAAACATCATCCCATCATCTCATAATCCATATAAAACAAATGGACATTTCATCATAAGAAAAGTGAAACCATTTAAATCATAGATACATTAAACTTGAAACATACACATATTAAATAATTTCATCTTAGATGGAAAATGGTTTTGATAAAACATTTGAAATGAATTCTTGAGGAAAATATCCTTTCTTCTTCAAAATCAATTTCTTTTCACAAAACGTCATGAAATTTTAAAAGAATAATATTTTGTTGAAAATAGTCATGAAATATTTTGGAGGAAGCTTCATGAAAATAAGGATTTATAAAACCGTAAAAATCCTTTCATGCCGTATACGTTAAAAAAAACATTCTTCTCGTACTTTTGTCAGAAAAGTCAAAAAGTACCTCATAACATAAACAAAAGAAATATTCCTTATATACCATGTAGTAAAAGTCAAAAATGGGTAAAAAGGACTTTAAACATACATGAATACACTTTTATAAATCATGGACATGGATGATAGCAATAACCCCAGTAAATACTTACTAATAAGCAATCTCGGATAAAAATGAGATTTGGACAATTATCCCTTACCTTATGTCTGATATGCTTCGTATGTATCTGAACCTTCTGTATAATAATTTAAATAATGTCATTGACTTATTAAAGAATCATATTCATTTTTATGATATCATATATGGTTTACTTATGAATTTATATTACCCGTTCTTTTGTAAATTCAATGTTAAAGAGTGTTTTGGGTAAAATCGTTTCATTTGTCATCCGTGTTTTGACTTGTAATTATTCATATGATTACTTAGATCATGATTACTTCATTACAGAATATAAAACATGATTTATATATATTATATATTCAGAATATACATATATATAATATATCTATAAATGGAAAGAAATACACCGTTCATGGAGACGGTAGGCCGTACGTACGCATGAACGCTGTTTTCGTTTCCTTATTGAGTTGAATGGAATTAAGTAGATGACATACACATATATATATATAAATAAATCCCGTAGCTTTATAATTTCATATATTTCATTATTATTGCTTATATATACTTTATAATCATTCTTAAATGGTTAACATGGAGAATGAATCTCATCGCGTTGTGGAGACGGTAGTCCGTACGTACGCACGAGCGATGATATCATTCCCATAATTATTGAATCGAATTGGATAGGATGATAAAATATATAATAATAAGTATGATATTATAATAACCATGTATAGTTATTCTTTACACCATTATACCCATCCAAGTAATGTGGTGTTGGAAAAAAAGATTACACCACGGCGTGGAGACGGTATTCCGTACGTACGCACGCGCGGTGATTTCATTTTCCATAGGATGGATAGATGGTGAAATAGGGTTGTTTCATACTTATAATAACATATAAGTATATGAGTGATACTGATGTTATTATTTAATAATGAAACAACTAAGGAAGAATAAGTAGAAGAAGAAATAAAGTTAAAAGAATCGGTAACGGACATTACCTCTTCTTTGAAGCGTCTCTTTGAGACCTCCACTTAGGGCACTAAAATTGGTCTTTGAAGAATACCAGGACCTCTAGGATGTTTCTAGGGAAGTGGAGAAGATAATTTGGCAGGGGTTGGCTGAGCTTGAAGTCTCAAATTGGTGTGAGGAAGGGAGGGAGGAGGTGCCTTTTTATAAGGGAGGAGAGGGGCATCTTTGGAAATCTTAAAAATATTAATTTATAATAAATCTAACCCCACTTAAAAACCTCCAAAAATGACTCATATTAAAATATTAGATGATACAGGGTTGTAATATCATCAACCAATAAAATTTAGACATGTTAGGAATTTATTTTCAATATTATCAACTTGATTTATCCTTATTTAATCAATTTAATTTTATTTGTGGTAATAACATTCTAAATTTTAAATTATAACAAATAATTACTTATTTTTTGTGAATTGTCCATAATTGGATACTTTATAACATTTTATACCATATAAATTTAAATTTATAATTTTTAAATATTTTTGGTATTTTTAATCAATTTTATAATATGTTATTTTTATAAAATAACAATAGTGTCAATTTTGACACTATTCATTTATTTTTAATTTAAATAAAATACATACAGAATATATGTTCGAACTAAAAGCTTTAATAGATTAATAAAAGGTCATATGTATCTATAAAATTAGTTTAGAACAATAAATAGTTCATCTAATATTTATTTTATTATTTATAAAACCATTTATTTGGTTTATCTCTTAATAAAATAATTACTACAACATTTTTGAATAATTATTTAATATACTTATTTGTTGCATAAAAATTAAAAATAAAATCATATAATGAATATAAATATATTACCTTTCACAATAAAACTTTACACGAATTTATCATCTTAAAATCATAATATTTAAATTGTTATATTTATTAAATTATAAAGGTGACAACTTTGGCATTATTTAAAATAAAATAATATAAGTGACATAATCACTTTTATAAGACTCAAAATGGTTATATATTAGGTCATTGGATTATTAAGGTGTATATATACACTAATAATAAGTTTTGGTCAGGTTTTTGGGCATTTTAATGGGTATTATTATTTCAATAAAAACTATATTACTGATTTTTTACTTAATAAATAATTTCTGCATCATTAATGTATCACCATTAATGACAATTATTTAATCCCTAAAAATTATAAATAAATTATCATGATGTAGATACTTTTATTATATTTCTTTAGACTATTCATGTTCTAAGTTTTATGATGTTTATCATTAAATTAAAATTATTATACTTATAAGATTTAAGAGAGTGACATGTTGTCACTTTCTTTGGTTTTAATAATAATTAAATTATTTTCATAGTCAAAAGTCCATAAAATAAATCTAATCCGACCCTTAGGTGATATGGGTATACTTTTAGCCATCCAATATAATTTTGGCATGTGTTAGGTTAATTTTATAATATTATATTTACCCTTAATTACCGGATTGACCTTTAACTATAGTAAATAAAATTTACCGTAGTTACTATTCATAATTCTCAAAAATAAAAAGTAGCCTATTAACATAATTTGGACCCAATAATTCCAAATTTGGAATCCATTTTTTCAAATTCAATACAAATAAGTTGCAGAAATTAAATTAAAATTAATCCCGTTGTCGAATGAAAACGGGTTTTTGTTTAAAACATTGCAAAAGATTGAATTGATTTAACCTACGAATTCAATGTAAAATCAATGATAATGACATACATTATATTAAATGGTAAAAATATATTCTATTTATACTTTAAAACCATTAAATATTATAATTTAACCACATAATTTATTATGATGAAAAAAGTTGTTTTTAATTAAAATATAGCGTGTTTTTACTATTCATCAAAATATGAAAGTTATCAGAATAATATGAAAAATTTATCCAAGGTAAAATTTTATATCCTGATTCCAAAGAATAATTTTATTTTTAAAAATTGAACTTATAAACATGTCAAAAACTATATTTAAAGTGGGTGCGCCATCAAAAGGCGGCAAAACTGCATTTTTTGAAAAATACTTATTTTACCCGAAAAATTTATTTTGTTCTTATACCATGTTCTAGAAAATGTGTAAGATGAATAATAATGTTATAAAATTCAAAATTTAGTTAATAATATTCATAACGGCTAGTTCATAATAATATTATAATAATATATCGTTGTTTAGTAAAACCCGGTATTGCGTACAACACATGCTATCGAGGAAGGTCGCGATTGTGTGTAATGCAAGCCAAGTCAGGGTTGCGTGTTGTGAAAGAATCCTTCATTGTTTCGTATAACATAATCCAACCATATTTCATTTATACATTGAATATATATATATATACTCAATTTTGCGTAGAATAACTATTATCAAAATTGTGTGTAACACGATCCAAGAATAGTGTTGCATATACTGCAAGCTAATACGGTGTTGCGTATAGCGCAAGGTAATCTTGGTGTTGCATAAAACACAAGACATTAATGATGTTAAAAGAATATTTTTTATAAAATCTCGGGGTGTTACAACGTCACCCCTACACACCGTGTGTGTGGCCCGGACACGGCCAGCACACGGCTTCGAGCCGGAAAAGAGTACACAGCGTGTACTCAGAAATTACACGGCGTGTACTTCGAAATTTTCCAGAAACTTTATTTTTCTTAAAAACTCCAGAAAAAGGAAGACATACCTGAAACAAAGATTCGGGTTCTTACAATACATTTCATAGAAGTTGGTTCTGTGAAACCTATTCCAACAGACTCCCACTTTCACTAGATCCAACTACTAACGACCTTCAGTCCACTAGCTCTCACATGATACTCGTGCTTCTGCTAAGATAGACCTTTAGTTAAGGGGTTCACCACGTTCTCTTCAATGGACACTCTACTCACTCAAACTTCACCCCTTTGATGAAAATCCCTTAAGAGTTGATACTTGAGTAGTATTTTATTTTTTCCATTGATGTGACCTTGTCTCCTTTTCAAGATCCACCACTAAAATATTATCACAATACAATGTGATAGGGTATCTACTTCTAGGAACCAAATCAATATTCTGGATAAAGTTCCAAATCCAAATGGCTTCCTTGGATGCATCATAAGCCTCTATATATTTGGACTCTGTTGTAGAATCAATAACAACTGGCCTCTTTGAACTCTTCCATCTCACAACTCCTCCATTGAGATAGAAAACATATCCTGATTGTGACTTTATATCATTCTGATCTATTTGAAAACTATCATCATCATAACCTATGATGATAAGATCCTCATCTCTTCTATACACTAGGAACATATCCTTAGTTATTCTAAGATACTTAAGGATAGGGACACATTTTCTTAGAAAGATGTATTCCATGTGACACTAGAACCAATCCCCTCTTGGGTTGTTCCATACTAAATCTATTTAGTATCTGGTCAATGTATGTACTCTGACTTAGTCCAAGAAGCCTCTTGGTTCTATCACAAATTTTCTTAATTCCTAGAATGTAGGCTTCTTCATCTAAGTCTTTCATTGAGAATCACTTGTTCAACCAGTCCTTAACCGACTGTAAGATTGATATATAATTTCTATTAAGTAATATGTCATCAATATATACTACTAGGATAACAACTACATTACCATTAAACATTTTGTAAACACATGGATCACATTTATTTTTAATGAAACCAAATTCTCTTATGGCTTCATCGAATCAAATGTTCCATGACCTATATGCTTTTTTCAATCCATAAATAGATCTCTGCAACTTGAAAACCATTTTATCATCACCTGGTGTCACAAAACATTCTAGTTGTGTCATATATACTTCTTACTGAAGGTTCTCGTTAAGGAATATAGTTTTAACATCCATATAACAAATCTTATAGTCATGGTAACATGCTATGAAAGTATGATTCTGATGGATTTAAATATGGAAACTAGCAAAAAAATTCATCATATTCAATTCATTGATGCTATTTAAAACCTTTAGCCACTAGCCTTGCTTTATGGGTACTAACATTACCTTTTATTTCTAATTTCTTATTAAATACCCATTTACACCCAACAGGCTTTACATCATCTGGCGCATTTACCAGAACCCAAACTTGGTTATGATACATGGAATCCATCTTAGAATTCATAGTTTCTAGTCATCTTGCAGCTTCTGAGGTCTCTATTTCTTCCTTTTAGAAGATAGGTTCATCATTTTCCAATAATAATGATTCAACATCCTTGGTGATAAGAAAACCATATCTCTTAGGAATCCTTACCTCTCTTACACTCCTATGTAGTACTTGTGTTTCAGGAACCACTTCTTCCATGGGGACCTATGTAACTTGTTCCTGTACCAACTCCTATGTATCTTAAGCATCAACTTCATTAAAGTCAATCTTTCTCCCACTATCCTTTTTGAGGATGTGATCCCTCTCAAGAAAGACAACTTGTCTAGTGATAATCACATTATTTATTGAAGGGTTGTATTAGTAGTATCCCTTTGTTTCCTTGGTATACCCTATAAATATACACATCATTCCCTGGGGTGGTATTTTGTTACTGAGAAATCCTTAACAAATGCCTCACAACCCCATACATGTGTATGTGGAAAATCACATCTCTTTCCACTCCAAAGATCAAAGGGAATCCCATTTTCTACTTTAGTTGGTACTCAGTTTAATTTGTGTGACACAGTTTGTAATTCATATCCCCAAAAGGATAATAGAAGATTTTCATGACTCATCATCGACCTTAACATGTCCAAAAAGGTACGGTTCCTCCTTTCACTAACACCATTCCACTGTGGAATATAAGGTGGAGTGAGTTGAGATAGAATCCCAAAATTCCATAGAAAATCATGAAATCTTGTTTAAGATATTCTCCACATTTATCATTTTGATTCTTCTTTATCTTCTTACCAAGCTTATTCTCTAATTAATTATTGAATTCCTTGAATTTCTCAAAGGATTAAAACTTATTCCTCATCAAGTAAATATATCCATATCTACTCAATTCATCAGTAAAAGTTATGAAGTTAGAATATCTAACTCTAGATTCTACTAGAAATGGTTCACACACATCAATGTGTACCAATCCTAGAAGCCCTTTGTTCCTTTCACCCCATCCACCAAATGGTGGTTTGGTCATTTTACCTTATAAAAAAGATTGAAATATATCAAGTTGTTTTAGCTCATAAGAGTCTAAATAACCATATTGATAGATATTTTTCAAGCGCTTCTCATTTATATGACCAAGATGGTGATGCCACAACTGGGTGTTATATGAGTCATGTGAACTTGATTTTTTATCGATTTCCAACACTTGGTTTTTGTAATTTAATACATACAGAATGTTATTTAAACATTCCATACCATAACATATGTTGTACTTATAAAATAAAAAACTTCTATTTTTGAATTTGAAAATAAACCCATCTATATTTAAACTTAATACATAAATTATGTTCTTGGTAATAGTTGGTACATAATAACAGTCATGTAAAACCAAAATCATCCTAGTTGGCAATGAAAGGTGGTAGTCACCAATGGTAAGAGTAGATAACCTCGCACCATTGGATTCTCTTATATCCAACTCTCCTATGAAAACCTTTTTAAATATACTTGGTTCCTATATTTGGATACATATGTTATCACCACATGATATATCTAATACCCAATGTGTAGAAATTGAAATATTGCACTCAATAACAAACAAACTTTTGGCTTCCCCTTGCCTCTGAGTGCAGTTCCTTTTCCAGTGTCCTAACTTGCCACATGGAAAACACACTACCTCCTTTTCTTTTCCCTACCTCTAGATCTTATTCTTCTTGTTCGGGCGGTGCTCGAAGTCTTTAGACTATTTATAAATATTAGGCCTCATTTCCTTGTCCTTCATTTTCCTATTCATCATAAGGACTGTCGGTTTGTTATGCCCCATGTCCTTATCCACTTGGAGAATCAGGGTCAGAAGTTATGATAGACCCTTCTAATTATTTATCATATTATAATTCAAAATAGAACTAGAAAAGGCCTTGGTCAATGATGAAAGTATGATATCTGTATGCAACACATCCAGGAATTTAATCCCTAAGATGTCTAGGCATCCAATGTATCCAATAAGCTTGACTACATGAGGCCCAGCTGGCACAAACACTCCAAGCTTAGTTGTGGAAAAATCTTTGGAGATATCATACATCTCTTGTCTCACCTTCTCTTGATAGATATAAAAAAGGAAAGAAATCATGCTATATGCATCCATTTACTCATGTTGCTTTAAGAGATAATTGGACATGGATGATAGCATGAAGCACTGAACATCTGTAGCATCATTCAGATGTTTCTCATAAAAGAGAGCTCTTCATCACTCACCTCATTTCTAGGCGCAACTGGTAATGGTTCTTCCATCACATATAGTTTCCTTTCATGGAGAAGTATGACCCATAGGTGCCTTTTCAACTAATAGAAATTAGTGCTAATGAGAAGGTTTTCCTTCTCAAGTATGGATCACAATGATACGTTTGAAGTAATTTTTGATGATGTTTTTACAAATAAGATGAGAAAAATTTTAGTACTTTATCTTGATAAATTTAGAGAAATTAATAAATTTATATTTATTAGTCTCCCACTATTTTATCAAAACCCAATAACCCTCACCATTGGATCTGGAATATCCTATTTCTTGGACATTCTAGTGGAAAGGATCCATGTTCTATTCTTATTACCCCAACTTTGGCTGGTAAAGGAACTTGAATGGTTTTAGTTAGGAATTCCAAATGCCAAATGCATTAAATTATAGTTCTTTGATCTATTTAGTGGACTCCCAAATCCTGAAATTATTAATTTAGATTTCCTAAACCTTTGCCTCTCAATTACACCAAGTCCTACTTTGGAAGTAAACCCTTGATGCTAATCAAGTTAAGTCAACCTAAAATCTCAAATTAGAATTCCTTGATAATTGAAAGCACCCCAACTTTGGTAGGCCAATCACTTTTAATTATGGTTCGATTCTAATCAAAGTAATGGTAGGCTATACTGATTTAATATTTTCTTGATGGATTTTATACTTTATGTGTAAATTTCCAATTATTATATTTTCACATGCTTGTTAATATTAAGTGAGATTTTATTAAGTGATTAACCATGTCTTAGATAATATTTATGCATAAGCCAGTTTATTTTAGTTCCATCTTACATGCTTGTTAATTCATTAATTATGTGATTATGAAAAAAATCCATAATGAATAACCATGAAATAGACAAAAATAAAATAAAGGGTATGATTATGATATTGTTATAATGGTTATTTTATCTAGAAGTTGATAAACTAACCACTAACCTAGGGGAGAATCACCTTGAACCATTTAAGGTTCGTGTTTACAACTTTCCACCTATCCACCTTTGTATCTCCTTGAATTGTTTTCTCCTCATCTCCTAACTTGAACCACCACCACTAACTTGGGATCTCCATATATTAAATATAATTTTACTCACTAACAGGTAAGGGGTAAAAGGGGGTTTACATAAAAGAAACCATGGACACACAGACCCTATATATTAATGAAGAGAGAAGGCATGGAGGCCAATAATTTTATTTAAAAATAAATTAAAATGAAACCAATCACATAAAAAGTTCTAGTCCATCTCATGATAATCCACATGCATGAAATGAATTACACATTTAATAAAATTAGCATTCAATTATTTAATCATTATTATTTAAGATAAATTGTTCTTGAATCGATTAATTATAATCTTTAATTAATCAATCCTTTTATCTTAATCATTTTATAATTTTTAATCAAATTAAAAATTAATTTAAAAATCAACCTTGTACATAAATTTACATTGGAGGTAACATGGTTAATACCCATCTGAATCTACCCAAAATGTATTATACTCGTATATTTTTTTACTCTTCTGACATATGGCATACACAATTTAAGGCCTACTATCATAACGTGTACTTCATAGATTATTACACAAATCAAATGATTTTTTTCAGTCACATGTTATGCTTCAATGAACTTAGAGTAATAGCATGTAATATGAAATATACATGATAAACAGATCTGAACATTACACAAATATTAAAGTTTTAAATCTCTATAATTTGGTAACAGTACACGGTGTGTAGATATGACTACACGAAATATACTTCCTTTACTATCTATCTAAAGTACATGCCTAGGGACTTAGTGTGTGAGGTTTACTTCAGAAATATCAGAATACACAACATATCTAGTGGGCCACATGTCATGTTGAATCTAGTTTACATAGTCACCGGTTGGCTAAGTCACGTATGGGATACATGGCCAGACCCTGACTCGAAAGGGAATACACATCGTGTCTAATGGAAAACATGGCATGTAGTTTAGTAACTGTGTACCGGTCTATCCTGGTCAATATGTGGTGTTAGAATTAACTACATTGTGTGTCATTAATGCATATGGGTTGATTAATTTCCAAATTACTTCTAGTGTGTTGAAAACCACTACAAAATGTGTAATTCTGATTACAAAGCATGCACTACTGTGTTACCTATACAGAAATCTTGACACCTCCATATGAATACCTCAATTTAATTTTAATCATAAAATTAATCATTTCTGTTATATTTGTGAGAAATGATAGAGGAAGAAAAAAAATATTGTCATTCAAATTAAAAGAATGACTAAAATTGAATTTAAAAACTAAATTATGAATGCATAAATCACCAATGAATTTAAATAATTATAACCAATAATAAGCCCGCTCTGATACCACTTGAAGGTTTTGGGTGCAGTAGAAATAAAGGAGGGGTGGTGGCCAACTTTTCTTTTTACCATAATAAATTATCAATATGGGATATATGCGATGATGAACACCATGATCCATAAAATTGAATCAAAGAAATAATAAAAAGGAAAGAAACTCAGAACCCAAAAGAGAAGGTCAACATATTTTTTTTATAATTAATTTAATTAAATATAATTACCTCCAAGGTGATTATTTCTTCATTGATGTATCCGGCCACAAATTTGAAAGTGTACTGTCATTACGTTGTAGAGATCAAGGGTATATATCCTCTAGTGGTGATCCACACGTGTTCCATGAATATACAGGAATTGTCGAAGGAGTCTCCGGGTGATAGAACAAAATATTCTTTTGCTTGCATCGTCTGACTTCAATCACCTTGAGAACTAATTCCAATGCATTCTCCTTGATCCCTTATAGGGGGATTAAATCTTATTCTTGAGATTGTTCTTGGATAGGGAAGAACTCTCTAGGATCAAAAGGCTTTCTCTAAATGTTTTGTACAACACGATTGGTGTCCCTTGGATTGTCCAGATAATAATATAACTGAGCATTTATTTCACTAGGGTAATAATAAAATATTTTTCACAAGTGCCTTAATTATTTTATTAATCCAAGTGAAACCCCTCATGTCAAATAACAACAGAAATATTATTATTTCCTGACATGTTATTAACTTGCAAGTTATAATTAAATATTATTTAATCAAATAATATTTAATATTATTATTTCTCACTAGACCCTTAAAATCGGTCCGCTAATCCTTCTTAATATTTATCAGGCCTTGAATAATGACTATTTATTTATTAAATAAATATCACTGCATTATTCACTGATAAATAAATAAATATTATATTCACTAAAATAGAAAATAAATATTTATTAAATATTCCACCCACAACATATTCTCTTGAATAAATAGTGTCGAAATAAATGAAATCAGTAAAACATGAATAATTATTAAACCACAACCGAGAATAATATTTATTCAACTTGTTAAATAATAAATTATTTAACTAATATTCTGGATACACTTAGTGTGTGACCCTCTAGGCCTCTTTCTTAGTGGCATTAGGCGAACCTGCCTAAAGTCCAAGGTTATCATCTAGCAACACACCAAGACATCCATAGAGAAATAAGTTAATTCCACAATGAAATGACACCACATATAAATACTTAAAATATAATATAACCCCTTTATTACAATATCTCTAATCAAGTAGGTTGCATGCCAAGGCCATCAACCTATATGCTCAATATCTCTTTATTTGAATTTCCAGAAATAGAACTTGCCTAGAGAAAACCATGTCCATGGATTTGTTTAGGCTATATCATTTCCATCAAAGGGACTAAGATATTTATTTCTGTTAATGAACATAAAATATAAACCCTTTCTCAAATTATTCATTAATGCAATATTTCTCATGACACACCTAACGTATCCTACCTCACCGTGAACATCTGTCATTATGGTTTTTGTCAATACATCAAAGTATGCAATTCATAATATCTATTAATAATAATCTTAAAGTCTAAGGACCAATACACACATCCATAGATAGGAATATCTCATGACACTTATAAATATGGATTTCCTACTATCAGGTCTCATTCTTATAATATTCTGTTAGATATTACCAAGGGAATACACCATGAGAAGGTGCCTCAAAGTCCAATGAGTCTCCACCCCTAATAGCCAATATAATTTGTGTCCCTAAAATGATATAATATAGACATAGAATATTTATTAAATAATAGTGTCATAGAACTTTTGGGTTCTCATCATAGCAGGGAACTGCTATGACCTTTTAGCACGACAACTGCTCTTAGAACATTATCACATAAAATGTCATATAGAAGAAAAATAAAGATTTGATAAGGAATTTATTAATATTTAAAAAATAATAATATAAGTTATAATAAAGTACATAGAAGTTAGTTCTAGGGAACCAACTCCAACACTAGGTTGGTAGTAGAGCCCCCTTGTATTTTATTTTATTTCTGCATATTTTGTATATGTGATCCAACTGGTGGGTGATCTATTAAGATGTATAACTATAGGATTTCATATTTTTTTGGTATGAAATTTTTATTTTATTTATTATGTATACTCTGATTCTTTATTATGTATTTTTTTGTCTATTTTCCAATGTTTCATACTTTGATATGAGGTTATAGTATCCCTATGATAACATATTAGTCCCTCATTGCTAGTCGGTATCCTTTGGTGTATAGGGAGGTGTACTTGAGGTCTTATAGCCCTCCAATTAGGTTACTATGGAGTGATTTGGGACATGGCATTAAATGTATGATATTCTGCTCCTAGAAGACGTAAAAAGTGGAAATGGCATGATTATAAAAGATATGTTATATATTTAATTCTATGTAAGATATTAGGTTGGAGATCATCTTGAAACATCACGAAGACATTTCAAGGGTAATATTTTATTAGAATTAAATATTTGAAAGTCTCTAGAGATGAAATTGGATATGTAACATATTTTATACAATATATAATATTTTCTAAGGGATGTGTAATATATTTGCAGAAGCTCACTAGAAATGCCATTAAGTATAAAATTTTACATAATATATAAGATTATACAAAACTTATGTATGAATCATTAGTCATATGAAATATGTATAAGAATATAATCACACTAAGATATGTAAGTAAAACTATTTCTTACACATAGTATAATAATCAAAGAATCAAATATTTTACAATTGAAAAAAATCCTATGTAATTCCCAAATTCATACTATGATGAGTAAGTTTTTCTGATTTTATGAGTTTTATCAGTTAGTAAAAATTTATGTAGATTAAGTATTCTGGAAGTTACTTTTAGAAGTTATGTGTGATGATATTAAATTATAATTTGATTTAAAAATATCATACGATATTATTCAATCAATGATTTAAGCTAAGAATCGTGGACAATTAAATTTGAACATCTTGGCATGATATTTTTGATAATTTCAAATAGAAATGTTTAAAATTCATTATTTCCAATCAAGCTATAGTAATTTTTGGTAGCAATTTACCAGTGTTAATATTATTATATAAAATCAAGAAATAATTTCCATAAACGATTATAAAAATATTATTCACATAATTCGATGAATATAAAAGAATAAAAATAAGAAAAATAAGGGGACTAAGAATAGAGAAACAAATACTACATTATGTTTTTGAACTAATATATCGAAGAAGAATAAGAAAAGAGTTATTATTGAAAAAGATCAACACTATAGATTTTATTTATGTTTTTTCTATCAAATATCTTGAAGAAGAATAAAGGAATACGATAATGTGAAGTATATTTATATTTATATTCATCTATTATTTTGATATTGAGTAAAGAAAATATATATGATGCACATGTAGTGCCTTTGATTCCATTTTGAAAGTCAGAGACCTATTTCCCAAGGAATAAGATCTCACTACTATGATAAAATGACATCTAGAGCTTAAGTAAGATCTTATTCAAGAGTTAACTGAGGTGGAACATTAAATAACTAGAGGCTACCAATATAATCAGATATAAATATAGTTAGGTGGTTTAAGAACTATAAATAAATAGTTTTTTCACTTTAAAAAGGTCTAAGGAAGCACACTGCCCCTTCTTGTAATTGTGAAGATAGATTTTTGAGAGTTGAGGATAAACACTTCCCTATTCCTATTGTAATAACTCTACCATATTATTAATTACTCTGTATCTCAGAACTTTACTTAAACAAAGTAAGAAGTAGGTAACCACATTGGGATCAAACCTTGTAAAAACTCATGAAACCTATCTTTTATTTCAAGGATTATAAGTAACAAACATGTTACAATTGGATTTACACTTTCTGTGAATGATTCACCCATGAAATTTATCGATAAGATAAATTTGGAGGTATATGGAAAGTATAAAAATGCTATCATGTTATCCTTATAAGATACCGTTTACAAAAAAGTCACGGGACTTAAGATATCCAAGGAGATGCTGGATAATCTCAAGAATATTTATGAAATAAATGTCAAAATCAAATAATAAAAAATGTAGATCTAGATATATATGTTTGACGATATTAGAATGATAGATGATAAGAAAATTGATGACTACTTAACCAGAGTAATCAAGATAGTAAGTCACACCATGGTATTTGGTGATACATTGGAAGAATCATCCATAATAAAGAAGTTAATGAGATTTTTTTTTACAAATATATCAGCTCTGTAAAAGAAAGAAGATTGATCTCTACATGAGTTTCATAACATACTCATTAATTATGGAAAGAGGAAAGAATCTCTGTTCAAGAAGTCCAAGGAGATAATGACATTCAAATATATGAAAGCAATCAAGACCAATGAGGAGGAAGTTGAGTCCTCTAGTGAATAATAATATGATGAGGAAAATTATGAATAATATAATAGGACAATGTCCCTTATCTCTAAAAATATAAAAAAGGGAAAGGGTAAGTACAAATGAAAACTTTTACTTAAGTTATTTAAGTGTGGTGTTATTGGAGGTTTTCTAGATAATTTTAGAAGAAATTAAAATGATAGTTTGAATATGAAAATGTTGATGAAATAATTTAGAGAAAGGAATGAGGAATAAAATCTATAGAATCCAAAAAATATGGTGAGAATAGAGAAAAATAAATAAAAAGGATGTACCTATTAATCAAGGAATTGGATGCCCAATTTATCTCAAGTAGTCATTTTAAAGAATAATATACTATATAAATTATTTAACTTCAAGGTTTATATTGGAAGGAGAGAATAAATTTTAGGTAGTAAGGAAGATGGATAAGAAACCTACATGGAATATATGTTGAAAGTTGGACTTGAAGCATATATTGAGAGGAAAACACAACACAAAAGGAAAATAAATTCTATAAAGAAAGAGTTATAAAAGTTTAAAAAATATAATAATGAGTTTAAAAATAAGGAGAATTATTTTTACAAAAAGGATAATGAATATGTTGAAGAAAAACTACTTCTTTAGGTAAAAATTGCTGAATGAGCTAGAATGTTAGAGGAATTTGAGAATAACGTTGTTAGAAAGGAAAATAAACTAAACATGATATAATCAAAGTGTCTTAAAGATAATAAGACCTTAATAAAAGTGAGATATGAATATGATTAGTCTATAGAAATAAAGGTAGGTCCATCACAACCAATTGAGAAAAATTATGCACAACCTTTAGTAAAAACTACACCTGTGTTTCAAAAAAGTGTTTAATCTATTTTTTCTAACAATGTATGTTATAAAATACAATCTGGGAAATATTGGGTTGAAAATAACACTACAGTTACTACCACACAAAATATAATTTAATAAAACTTTATAATGAATTTTTCTCTAAATAAAAAGTAAAAGTAGGATAGAAATATCCCAATATAATTAGCTGAAGTTCAAAAACAGACTAAAAAATTTAAAATAAGAACAAATTTATGTGGTTAATACTAGTACTATGGATAATATAACAATAAATATTATGTTTCATGGTAAAATATATCAAATAAATGGATTTATATGAGGAATTAATTTAGGGGTAACTATCCAATGAATAAGAGGAGAAATTTTGAGAAGAAAATAGTTGTTAATAGAAATATATCTAAGCTATCTATTCAAAAAATATTCAATTTATTATAGTAAATATATGAATAAAAAGTCAACAATATATTGGAGAGAATAAGACTCTAAGAAGAGACAAGGCTAAAAGGTAACTTTTTATTGAAGTGGCTCTTAAAGATAACAAGACGATTAATCCATAGATCCTCGACAATGGATTCTCATCAGATATAACCAAATACACTAAGATATTGAATAATATTGAAGAACATAATATGGGTGATATTGAATTTTGGAATGATAGATCACTGTAGATAAAAAGAATTGGATTATATAACATTAAATCCCAAAATATGAATTTAGGATATGTCAAACAAGTTTATTTTTAGAATAATCACTTGCCTCATCAATAGGATAAAATATGGTAAAATTATCACTTAAGGTAAAATAACTACTATAAAGAATTTTCAAATTGGATACTTAAGTAAGAATTTATATTTGGGCTCAAAGTATGAAAAAAAGGTTATGTAATAGAAGAATGGGCCACCTTTTTCAATGAAGTTTAAGAAATAATTCCAAGGGGAATATAGAGAGAGACTTTCCTCATATCAAGAGAGAAAAAGAGTACATATGTGAAACCTCCAAAAAGGTAAAAATTACTTAGGTATGTTACAAAATGGTGAAAATCTAGTCTACTATGCCACTTGAGTTAATAAATTCATATTTATGAGGGCCAATGTGGAATAAAGTTACTCATAATGATCTTTAGTTCATCATAGTCACTAATGATTTTAAAATAATGATTAATTTTATGTTCATAAATAATAAGTTAGAATTATTGGAAATGTTTAAAATTTTCAGGAGATTTTTTGGGAAAGAACTAGGGATGTGTATCAGGAATCTTAAATTTGATAATTGTAGAGAGTTTAGAAGAAAATAATTTGAATATTACCTTGATAGTCATGTAATTAAAAATTAGTATAATAATCCTTATACAACCTAAAAAAATGGAGTAGTAGAAAGAATAAATAGAAACTTGGTTGAGATGGTGAGAACCATGATTGAAGAGTATTACATATCAATGTTTTATTAGAGAGAGGTTTTATGCCCAACAATTCATATAAAAAATAAGTGTCTGTCTAGGCCAAATTCAAATATGACTTTATATGAGTTTTGGTATAAGAAAAAGAAAACTTGGACTATTTCAGAGTATGTGGAAGTCCCTATTTAATTAATATTAAAAACATAAATCTAGGAAAGTTTTATGTGAAGGCCAATGAAGGTATCATTCTGGGATACTTATCCAATAGAAATGTCTGTAGGTGCTAAAATAAGAGGCTTCATAAAATAGATGACTATCATGAGGTAAAAATCCTTAAGAATATACCCAACACTGATGTTCTAAATATAGTATTCTTTGATGTCTTTGATGAAGATAGTAAGTATATTCCAAAGAAAACTAGTGTGAAACAATATGGGAATGAGACATACATAGATGATATTGATTCTAATCAAACTAGTGATGAAGAAGAGGATACCGAGGATGAAAATAATGAAATATAAAAATCTAAAAAACATGTATAAGTAGAGAATATAATGGGAGATAAAAATTATCCTATACAAACTAAAAGGAGGCTACAACTAAGAAACCAAAAAACTCATATCTCTTAGATTTATCCACATTTAATTGTTGAGGTAGTTAAAATTAATGAATAGGTTGATGTTATGGATAAGGAGTTAGATAAAATTAAGATGAATTCCAATTAGGATATTATACCTTGACTAAAATGGGAAAATATGACTGGGAAAAATTTGGTATTTATAAAAAAGCTGAATGATAAAGGGGAAGTTTCATGGAACAAGGATAGTCTTGTATGCATAGAATATTCACAGGTTAAGGGAGTTAATTTTAAAGAAACATTTTCCCTTGTGGTAAGTCTTGATGTTATAAGAATCTTCTTAGTTGTTTTTATATATAGTAAATATGAAATTTATCAAGTGGATGTGAAATCTACCTTCTTAAATGGAGAGATGGAGGAGGAAGTCTACATTGAGCAACTTGATAGGTTTATTCTTAAAAATAATGAAACTATGGTATGTAGGTTGAAAAAGTATTTCTATAATATAAAAATAACCCTCAAATACTAGTAAATAATATTGAATGGATACTTGAGAGACATAAAATTCATTAAAGAAAAGGTTGACTAATTAACTACTAATCTAATTTTTTATTTTAAAAAAACCACTTTTTAGTTTAGTGGGAACCATAAAAGCCATAATAGATTCCAAAAATAAAAGTTTGGAACATAAAACCACACAATTGATTTTAAAATTAAAAATTAAAATGACTTATAGAAATTTTAATTTCAAATGCCCACTAGGAAATAGATCCCAAACGTCGTATAAAGATGGAATCATGAGGCCCACACTTTTTCTAACAAACCAAACTTCATTCAAAGTCGCATAATCTGATAAAGAATCATTACACACCATAAATATCACTAGAATAAAGAAATTACTGACATCATCATCTACAACACACTAGAAACACCGACTCCAGTCAATAAAAACATCCAGAATCATCATCTCTATGGAACCAGATGAACTCCGATCGAGAAATAAACCAAAAAGAACAACATATAAGAACAAAAAAAATCGAACCTAATCTTCATCAATACCTTTTATAACTAGATAAAAACAAACACCATAGAGAAAGTTTTAGTAGAAATCCAATGGAAGAATAATCATGCTTGTAACACCATCGACTGGTCGAATTTCACATCCCAAAACCTCCTTGGAGACTGGCATGCTAGACTGACTGAGAGAGGAGTGAAGGAATCCTGAGGTAATATCAGAGATGGGATCAGCCTAGGGACTCAAAAATGAACCATGAATTTTCAAGGACCACCTACCCCTTAGATTAAAACCACAATAATTCGATAGAAACCACCTGCAACTACACCTCCTACCATGAAGAACCACTGTTATCAGATGAGGAAAACCACAGGTCGCACCTCGAAGAACTGTTAAATTTTCACCCTAAAAATCCCAAAACCCTTGGAAAAACCACCACATAAGACCAAAATGGGGTATTTTATGGTATATCCTAAGGTAAGAGTAGTATAAAGAATGAAATCAGGTCTCAACAGAGAGCCACAAGCACAGAAAATGAAACCACAAAAACGAAAACCAAAAGAAATCACCATAAGAACCGACCATCACTCCGTAGTCATAAACCCAAACTACCTAAAGATCCATAATTATATTCCATATATGGGCTATATCATGATGTTATATATAAAAAGAGTCAATAGAAGGATATTGGGATCCTCTTATGTGAATAAATACACCCAAAACCACAACGAAGCAACCAAACCGTGCCCAAAAACGAAACAACCATCACCAAAAAGGGAAAATAAACTGGAGGGGAGAAGGGAAAAACCATTATAGAAAAGGGAAAATTCATTGGAGGGGAGAAGGTTAGATCCAAATTAAGAGGCCGTCACCAAGGGAGACAGTCAGGATCTCCTACTAGCTGAAAGGAAGAAGAGGTGGAGAGGCACTGAGAAAGAAAGGATCCATTATTTAAAGTAAAGGTAAAAAAAATTATTTGAATATAGTAGAAAAGTTAATCTTATTGTAATTATATACATTGATGATATTATTTGTACAAGGGAAACATAAGTTACTTTTAAATAATTTTATAGACAAGTGAAGAAAAACTTTGAGATGTATATGGTTAGAAAAATGAAATACTTTATAAGAATTCAAGAGGTACAAAAGGAAGACATAATTTTTATTTCCCAAGAGAAGAATGCATGGTAACTATTAAATAAGTTTGGTATGGAAGACTCCGAACTAGTATCCATACCCATATTGGTTGGGATAAATCTTAGAAAGGATGTTAAAGGGTAGAATGTGAATCATAATGTATTATAAAGGCTTATTGGAAACATACTTTAACTTACCATATCAAGATATGATATTGTTTATGAAATTATCCCATGTGCAAGGTATCAATATGATCCTAAAGAATCATATTTTTTGTCCTCCAAAATAATTATCAAGTGAATCAAATGAACCTTGAATTTTGAGATAATTTACAAAATAGGTGAGCACCTGAACTTATATAAATATACTAATGATAAATGGGCAGGTGATTTTGAAGACAAAAATTCAACATCAGGTGTAATTTTCCTCTTAGGAGGAAGCTGTGTGAGTTGGAACTTTAAATATAAGAACCCAGTTTCCTTAATCACCATAGAGGAAGAGTATATGAATACTAAATGTTTCTATACCTAGATGATCTAGATAAAATAAAATATAGATTATTTGAAGGTGAATATTGAGAAACCACTCAAAATTGTTTGTGATCATCAAAGTGAAATTTATCTCTCTAAAAATCTAGTGAAACACTCTATATCTAAGAACATTGATATAATTTTTAACTTTATTAAAGATAAAGTTTTCAATAGGTATATAAGGATATAATACATTCCTATTAGAGATAAACTTTATGATATCTTCCCTAAAGATATGCCCAAGGATATATTTTTAAATTTTTAGGTTGAACATGCATGTTCATCCCTTATATATAACTTTTAGAAGTATGGAAACCCAACTTTATTTTGTATTCTATTATCAAAGTGGGATAAAGATACAAATATCATGTGTACTATATGTTTAAATATAAATATGGTATTCATAGAAAAAGGGGTAGAAATGAGTGTATGGATTGAGCAGGAGATCATCCATGTCACTTGGATAAAATTTTCTTATCATCGAGGTATGTAATTCTCTCAAAACACTACTTTATCTAGAAGCGTGGTGTTAAGATAATTATATTTGATAAATGCTATGATTTTATGTTTTCTAGAGTGATTTGTTGAGTTGGAAATCAAATATAAAGGAGAGATTGAGGAACCCAGTGGAATTTTTGAAGAGTGTTATATTTTTTGACAATAATGAGTAAGAATCATTAAAAGGAGATTAAGTATGTTTTTTTTTGAGTTGGCCTAAACTTGATTTAGATGGTTTTAGGATGCTGAATTATAGTTCTAAAATTCTAGAATTACAGGATAATTGAAATCTACCTAAGTATATGATACATAATATATTTATCAAACTCTAATATTGGAAAAGGAATGAATTAACTAAGATGCATAAAATATTTAATATGTTATGTATGATACTATTCTACTAGAAAAAGTAAAAAGTGGAAAATGCATGAGCCTAAGAGATATGTAATATATTTTATGGTATATAAGATATTGTGTTGGAACTCATCTAAAAATACCAAGAAGGCACTACATGCATAATATTTTCTTAGAAGTGAAGATTTGGTATAGTCTATAGGGATGAGATTAGATACATAACATATTTTATATGATATGAAATATTTTTCAAGGAATGCATAATATATTTATAGGATCTCACTAGAAATTCCATTAAGTCCAAAATCTTACACATCCTGTAAGATTATGAAAAAAACATACATATGAATCCTCATTTATAGGAAATCCATCCATGTATAGAATCTCATTGAGATACATAAAAAAATATTTATTATTCATGGGTCAAAAATTAGAGAATTAAATATCAGAAAAAGGCAAGAATCCTTAATAAGTCCTAAATTCATACTGTGATGTATAAGTTTTTCTCAATACATGTGTTTTATTAGTTAACTTAAATTTGTGAATATTGAAGTGTTATAAAAGTTACTTTTATAAGTTAAGTGTGATGATGTTATGTTGAAATTTGATTTAAAAATATCATAGGTGATTGTTAAAGTTGTGATCTAAGCTAAGAATTTTGGAGAATTAAATTGGATGATCATGACATGATATTTGTGGGAATTTTAAATGGAAATGTTTGAAATGGATTATTTTTTATTAAATTGGAGTAATTTTCAAGAATAGTTGACCATTTTAAATATTATTACATATAATCAAGGATGATTTTACATAAAAAATTATGAAAATAATATTCACATAATTCCCTAAAAATAAAATGAGAAAAAGGGGACAAAGAATAGATAAGTCGATACTATATTGTTTTTCATAATAGCTATATGGAAGAAGAAGATAAGAAACAACACTGATAATGGTCAACACTGTAATTGTTATTTATAGTTTATAGGTAAAATCCCTTAAAGAAGAATATATAAATAAAATAGTGTGATTTATCTTTATATTTAAACATGTTGATCATTTTGAGATTGAGTTGAGACAATAAGGTCGATCTGCATGTAATGTTATTGATTCCATTATGGTAGTTGAAGATCTATTTCTTAAGGAATAAGATCTTACTAATATGATTAAGTGACATACAGATCTTAAGGATGTGATATAGAGGAGGAAGACGGATCTCAAACCCTAGAAATGCTCTTCTCCTCTCGATGATGATGACGACTTCAGCACCGACCCCTCCTCCCTTGGTGGGGGAGGGAGCATCGTTTCTTGACTTCTAAATTCACAGAAACCTCTGTGCTATTGAATCTAATGTTGGTTGATCAATTTAAGAAGAGGATACCTTCGGTTGATGCATTAGATAGGTTTGTATTTGGATCATGGGATCTTCAAGATAGGATGTAATTTTTCTTGATCAACAGTCACCATATCATGATTTGATTTGAATCAGAGGTGGACCTCATCAAAGCCTGGTCGACTGCCCTGCATAGATTCAATGGGTTTCAATTCTTCCTCTTCTTCTTGTCCTTTGAATTTTATATGAATCACGATTCAAATTTTTCTGTAGTTTGGGTAAGATTCCCCAATATCCCTTTTCCATTATAGAATCCCTCCATTATTAAAATTCTAGGTAATCTCATCGGTAGGTTTTTATGATCTGATAGTCGCACTGAGGTAGTTTGTCACTCGGTTAATCCACAAGTTTGTGTGGAATTTGATGCATCTCGATCAACTTTTGATTATGTATAGATTATAATTAGTGAGGAATATAGGTGTAAGTAGTGGGTGATCTATGAGAACTGAACATAATTCTGTTCTTCATGCAATTGTTTGGGACACTCTTCGGAGGTTTACTGAAGGGGACCCTCAACCCATTCTATGGAGGTTCATAATTGGGAAACCCAGCTTACGACAAGGAGGGAGGATAGAAATAATGGTAAAGCTCTATAGGTTCATATTGAGGATGGTCTAGAATAGATGTAATTGAGTTTAGAAGGTAGAGGTCAGGGACATCACTCGCCACATCTTGTGGAGGAGGAAAAACCTGATGGTGTTTGCAATGTGTCTTTTAAGGATGTTTATGGTTCTAAGTTGGTGAATAAGGCTACAGTGCCTCAAGCTGACCTGAAGGTGGATGAATTTTTTAGCAGGTTGAGGTAGGATTTGGAGGGTCCAAACAATCTTAGTGAGTTAAAGGGTACTGATTTGGTACAACATAAGGATGATCGGTTGGAACGCCACATGAATGGGGGTAAGGTGGTTTTGGAATAGATGGTGGGGGGAGAGGGAGTTTTTTATGAAATGGACATGGCTGACTCATCTAGAGTTGGGGAAGCCAGGGGATCATATTATTTAGTGAGGCCCTTGCTATAATTGAGTAACCAGTTTAAAGGCCTTTCTGAGGTGGGTTTGAATTCTGATGTCGTGAAACCGGTTTATGCAAATGGGGTCTACATGAAGGATCATAATGAAAGTGAACCTGGTTTCTCAGCTGATGAAGCTTCTAGCCCAAAGAGAAATATAAGTCTTTATAGGAGGAAGGGGAAGAAGTACTACTCTTATTTACCACCTCCATTAGAGACCTAATCCTCAAAAAAGATAAATGATAAGAATATTTCCACTGATAATTTGAGCCATCATAACCCAAGGGATCAGGATGATCAAACCTTGGATTTTATTTTAAGTTATGAAGATGAGGTGGTTGAGCAGGAATTATTGCTCAATGCAACTGAAGATGAGGCAGCTAAAATGATGGGGAGGTCTCTAAGGTTGGTTCTAATTGAGGATCAATATGACTGGATTGACAAATAGGATTTAATTATGTTAAGGGGATTCAATAAATGGAAGATCGACATTGAGGATTATATACAATCCTGGGATCAGCTGGCTTCTGAGTTTGAAAGGCTGATGATGGAGGTTCCAGATACCCAGGTTTTATGTTTATCCTAGAAATTAGTTAGTGGAAAAAACTCTGGTAGGATCAAGTTAATATTTAACGATCATGTTTAATTTGGTGGCCTTGGTTGGTTGGTTGGTTTGGGAGGAATGCTAGCATTATTGGTTTTCTTTTGTATCTGTCATCTAGGTGGTTTTGATATGAATTTTTGATGTTTCTCAACCATTATTCTACTAGGATCTGCTTTAGATGGGGTTCCGAGTATGAAGTCTTTACCGATGATTTCCATTTGGAATTGGATGATTGAGAGGGTATAGCTATTCCATTGGTTCTAGGCCCATGCAATTTTTCACGGGACAACTTGATGAATGGTCATACATTGGTGGAGTCTTGTTGTCATGGTGCAGTTGTTGGGGAGGAGTAGATCTTGTAGTTCATTTTGGGTTATTCTCTATTATGATTGTTTCTTGGAGGTAATGTTGGAATCCATGGTTTCTCACTTTTTCATCAAAAGTGTTTGATAATAAAAAGTTAATTTTTAGTCAGATTTTAATGATGATATTATTCAAGAGTTTTTTTAGGAATACTATTAAAGAACTAGAGGATACCAGTATAATCCAAGATCGATCCCATTAGGATGATGAAGAAAAATATAGATATAATTGATGTCACTTTACAAAGGTTCAAGGAAGTAAACCATCCATATCTTATAAATGTGAAGAGAAATTTTCAATATTCACAAATGAACACCTCAATATTCCAGTTGTAATCACTCTTCATATTATTGATTGCTTTGGGTCTAAAAAATCAACTCAAACAAAGTAAGGAATAGGTTCTAAAATGGGCTTAAAACTTGAAAAAACTTATATTCCTTGTGTTAATTTACATTTTTTCTACATATGAGAAATGGTGAGGTTTTAAGAATAGAGAATGAATACCTTAAAAGGTTATACAGGTAAATTTATAAAAGGAAAATTATAAAAATTGTTCAACAGATTCACCCCCTTTTTTGTGGTATGTCAACTGAATAGGAACTTAAAAAATTCATGTAATTAAAAATTTAATAGTAATTTTATAAATATAAATAAAAAATTAGAAAAAATAGATCCTAAGGAAACATATACTCTCCACTGACTTTTTTATATTTCCCCCCTTTAGTATCTTTTAAAGTTATTGAATTTATGAAAGATAGTGGGTTATCAACTATAATTTTTTAAGATCATTATTAAATGTTTTTGTTTATATACTCTTGAAAATCATTTTCTTGGAATGAACTATATAGAGGAGGGTATTATATATCCTTGGTAGGTAGAGTATGGTATATCATATATGAAGTAAAAACTAATGAAGATTGTAAATTGAATGTCGGATTATACATGGTCACTGCTTTTATCATGATGGTTAGAAGAGCAATTAAAATGTTATACATAGGTTGATATATCAAAAAAATGAAACCTATTTTATTTCATTAATTTTAAAAGTATCTTAACCTACTCAAAGTGTTTTATAATTAAATCAAATTTATCCAATTTGGTGTCTTTATATTACTAAATTAATTAGGGAGTCTTACATAGATCTTTATGTTTTTATATATCATCATGATGAGTCTCATTATCATAGTATAACTTTTTGATAAGTAGTAGTATGAGTTTGTAAAGTGAAATCCACTAGATGTATAGATTGATTAGGAGGTTGTAAATCTTTAGGTGATGTTAGATTTAGAAATAAAAGAAACATTATTTATACCACTGTGGTTGAATCACAGGGTGATGTATAAGGTGGTTTTTGAGTATTTTTATCTTTGATAATTATAATCCAACTTGATTTAGAGTTTAATAAATTTCATACTTATTTTCCATCTTAATGAGTGGCTTCTATGAATTTATAACACAAGTGACATTTTCCTCTTTCTTATTTATAGCAGGGTGATATTGTGAGTAGTTTGAGGTAATGAAAAATATAACCTATAGATAGATCCACTCATATCATGTGAAATTTAGATTCAACCTCTAGATTTACCTCATTATGAATTATAAAATATGTTTTACGTTTACTATATAACATAATCAAAATTAGTTGAGTTGTTAAGTTCAGACTGCTTGGTTCCCCCAAAATATTTTAATAATTTGGGCTCTTCCAATCATCCTTTATATTTACAAAAATCTTAAAATATACCCTCATTATTTTCCATGAAATTCCCTAAATTTTTAATGTATGTGTTTTTATGAAGTTTTGGTTAATTTTAGACTAAAATGATGTTTTTAAAGAATTTATAGGGACAACATGGTTAATAAACATGGTTATCTTACCATACAAGCTAACCATGTTGTAATAATTCTAGGTTAGTTATATATCAATAGTTAAAAACATAGTTATCATTCCATGTTATCCCAACATGTGAAGTTGTTTTTAAGAAAAATATAAAAGCATGACCAAAAACTTGATTTTATAACTATGTTAGCTAACTGTGATGGATGGAGAAAAATATTCAACATAGTTTTAAAATTCATAGAATTCTTGATAACACTCATTTACATTCCCAAAATTACCATGAGTGATCTTAGTGCTTATTTGAGTTAACTTTGAGGATTCACCTCCACCATTACTTTTATTTTTGACAATTTATAACAGAAATCAAAGTTATATTAAATGTGATTAACCATAAATAAAATCTTTTAACATCCACTTTCACTACTCTCTTATTTACATGTATTGAATCACTGTATAAGGGTTTAGATTTTTATGGATTTAATCCTATAATTTTAAAATGAATATTTTATGATAGGAAACATTTGATTTAATCTGGAGTGATATAAAAATGTTAGATCCATAAAATTTAGGATTTGTTTAATATAGGTAGGTGGTGTTGGTCTATTTTTATCATTTAGATAAATCTAAAATTATAATGTATATGTCTATAAAATATCTATTTATTAATTATTGATAAATAGATTTATAATAAATCATACATCTTGATTTTGGAAATAATAATTTTAGGAAAAGATATTTTTATTACAAAATTTAGATTGTGAGAATCTATGATAATTATTTAAAATAAAGTAGTGATTTTGAACTAAATTTATCATCTTAAATTTTTTGAATATTTCCATCCAATGGCCCGAAGGCCTTCATTTTTTATTGATTTTTGATAATCCACCTTTCAAGGGGTGAGGTGGAACCCTTAAAAGGCTTGTAGGTGTAAGTATTACATGGCCCATAGGCCTTAGAGGAATTCATTTGCCCACAGGCTTTAAACATTACATATAACCCAGACTAACTACTTGGAACTGCTCCTCCCCAGCATCTTCATCGTGAAATCAGCTCTCCACCTTCGCATGGCTGTTCAGCTAGGCATTCCCGTGCTTGCACAGGATTGTCCCGATGGCAGGTGCTATACCCTCTCATTCTTGTAATCCATTTAGATTCTGTTGTGGTGAAAGCTCCTTGCTCATCCTCCTTGTAGAGCTTGTTCCTTGTAGGTCGTCTGGTTTGCATCAGCACTTAAGGTGGACCGAAGGCCTTGAAGTGGCCCGAAGGCCTAACTAACTCAAAGGCCTGGGTGTCCCGAAGGCCTTAAAGGACTCGGGGAACAAATCGATGGCCCGAAGGCCCAAACAGAGGCATATTCCCAGTTGCTACAGTGCCAAATAGTACCTTCTACAGTTCCCGCTATAGTACCTGCTACAGTACTGCATGGTTCCCACTACAGTACCTACTACAGTACTGCACGGTTCCCGCTACAGTACCTACTACAGTACTGCTATAGTTCCCTGCTACAGTACTGCTACAGTCCCTTCTACAGTCCAGAAAAAAATGTCTCTGCCTGGATTTGATTTCTGGTCTCCCGGATGCACTTAAAGAGTCCTTACCAACCGGGCTAAGGCTCATGTGCTAATTTTTTTTAATATTTATTTTTAAATTAATAGTGGTAAAATATTTTAAGTTAAAATTTATATATTATTATAGGAAATTATTTTTATCATATTTTGGTGTCTTCTTTAAATGGTCCATAGATCTATTGAATAAAAAATGCGAGTTTTTGGGTTTTTTTTTCCAAAAAAGTGTCTTGGTCATTTTTAAAATTCTCAAACCTAGGATATGGTGGTTCATTATAGAATAAATGTTAGTGAATGTGTATATTAGTGTGAGAAATTATCTATATAACTAGGGATATAGGTACAACATTTATACCATGTCATGATGGTTCATTTATGACAATATATTATAGGGTAATCATATGAATGGGAGATAAATTTTTTTATATACTATATGGTTGATTAATGTCTATTTCTAGTTCGTTTTTAGTCACTAGGTAGTGGGTCCCCACATTTAATGCTTAGGTGTACCTATACATATGTGAATGTTTTGTAAATATTTAGATGTTATGATATACATGAATGGAAAATGGTGAGTTTTTCTAAAATATAAGTTTTCTAGAAGGAAAGCAAGGTTAGTGAAATAGTAAAATTGAGTATTCTAAAAATTGGTTTCTATAAAGATATACCAATATATTGTTTTAGACATTTATCAAAATGATTATAGATTTTATTACATATTCCATGCATGGACAAGTTATATTTTGAAATGTTTTAGATTACTTAGTTATTGGAAAAAGGTTTAACGTGTTTTTATTATATTGACATTTAATTTTGGATTATCTCATGCAAAGAAAGTCATTATAATATTTATGAAAGTATAAATAAGTTTTTTACTCACCCGTTACATGTAAACATAAGTGTATATGTATAACTTAGTGTCCATGATGTAGTTAAGGAAAAGTTTTCATAAAATTTTAGTGGAGATTCAGAGATTCTATGATGAAATTATAAAAAGGTTTTGATGGATGAGTCTTTATATTATCTAGAGGTCTTATTTTTGGTTTTTTACATATTATTATGGTCAATTTTTCTATTATTTACTTGGAGTTTTGTTTATTATATTGGTATATAACAATATTTTGTTTTTTATACATTTTTAAAAGCGTTTAATATGTTTTTAACACAACATGAATGTTTTAATTTATGTATTTTTTTAAAATCAATACTCAAGAGTTTTATTTTATCTTGTAACACTAGTTGTTAGCCAATGGAAATCAGGGGATGTGATTAAGTCCATGTGGAAACTTTGGTTCAACATTCAAGATTTCAATATCCATGTTGAGGAATTAGAAAATGTTATTAGAGACATAGTTTCGAGTTGAGTTATGGAGAGTACTGGTAGTATTTCATAATAATATGACTAAGACTCAAAATGTATTTATAAAAGTTTTAGTTAACCTCTTTATATTAAACTATGAGCTGTCAAGGAGTTTGGGCTGAATGAAATATTAATGAAATATTTTTAGTTGATACAGACAATATTTTAAGCATCATTTAGATATGTTGAAGGACCACATCACATGAGTATAAACATGATTATAAAATAAATTCATTTTATAATAAAGGATTTATAATGAACACATGGATGATTATTATAAACTATATTTTATGATTTTAAAAGATTTTTTCTTGAAAGATACTTGTCTAAAATGATTAAAAATTAGATTATTGAAATAAAGTGAGGAAATTTATCTAAGATTTAGTCAAGAAAGAGGAATATCATTATGATTTGGGTTTTTTTATTTTTGGTTTCTTATGATAAAAAATATCGAGGTTTTAATATGATATATATATAAGATTCTACCCAGATGAGTTTATATGGATTAAGGAATGAAAGATATAGAAAATTATTTTATACTTCCACAACTTGTAAGTATAATTAAAAAATATATCCAGGATATTAACATGGAATCTAATCAAGATAGTTTGAGAGGCATTCATTAGGACTCAATGTTTCATAATAAAAGTACACAAACCTTTATAGGTAACTCAGGAATATAGTTGGTTAAATAATGGATAGAGAAAATGAACTATATTTTAAATTATTATGAGAATTAGAAACTTGTTAGGTCATGTATGTGATTTATTTATTAGAATTCCAAAGTGTCATGACCCCTCCCCCAAAAGGTACCTCTTCTAATCCAAAAATTAAGGTAGAGTAATAATGACCCCTGAGTCCTGCCTCCAGTGGTCCCCAGGTTAACGACTAGCACCGAGGGTATAAAAATCTCACATATGGGAGGTATTACCCTATATAATAATATTATATTGGGAGATTGGATATCATCAATCAATCAAATCCAAGAAATAATATAAAAGTAAACCAAAACCATCCCAAAATTCAAGTATAAATGAATAGATACAAGAGTCTCCAAATAAATACCCAAAAGAAAAGTCCTATAACAGTGAATCAATAAAAAATCCAAATTCCCAAGCTAGTAATGTCCAATATAGTCCACATAGTCCTCTAGGAAACATGAAAACCTTTGGTATATAATTAGGGTAAGAATACAATTATACTTAGTAGGATCATACCCAATGTATCTCGTTTACATGTGAAAGAATCATAAAAATACACTAGTGAGAAGACAAAAAAGAAAAAAAACATAAGCAATTCAACTAAAAAATCCTATCCTCACCATGTAATTCTAACCAAATAATGCTCCTTAGTATTGTAACATAATAATAATTAAATAAATAAAAGTTACCTACACTACTTTCCTACTAATTTTACACCCTCACACCCCAATGTCATACATCCTTACCATCCCATATATTCAATATAACCCATCACATCACATCACATCTCACCCAAAGACACCTGGGATATCACATCATGCCAAACACCTTGAGTGCAACTGGACATCAAATCAAATATCATCTCACCCATAGACACCTTATCCATCACATCACATCACATAATATCTCTCCCATGGGCACCTAGACCATCACATCACATACAAAACCACATATCTATAATATTATGGTATTTTGAACATGAAGGAAATCAACCTTGTTCCCTTATCCTACCATGCATGACCCCCACCATAATCCATCTCATCATCTTATCAATCATCATTATAGTGCAATTTTGACTTCCAACCATCATATCCAGTGCCTATCAACATATACTAGAACAAATAGTAGGGAAGAGTGGGTAGATAGACATCAATCCTCACCATAGAGATATTGGAAAAACACCCCCAAAATATTTGGTTGTGATCATGAGGTTCTTGACATAGGTGGGATGCATATAGAAATCACAAGGAACATAAAAATTATATTTATAAATCCACACACAACCACAATATATGGGTTCAAAAAAAATCACTATCCTATCTCATAACTCATCACCAAACCTCATAAGATCCACCAATTTTACTACCACCTCTAAATGTACAACACCACATAATAATCCACATGCCACAAGAAACATTCCACACCTTTCTTTTGAAACTAAACCAATTTCCATATTTCCCATTACCAACCAATTTCATTTATTAAACCCATTAATTTTATATCCCATTCATTTCATTATTTCAACTTGTTTAATTTACATTTATCAATGACCGTATTTAACCAAAATTCCCATTATAATTTAAGTAATTCATTAACCATTCAACTCATGCCATTTATATTCCCCATTTTAAATTTAATTCATTTACTACCCAAGAATATATCACAACACAAAACATCACAAAAAACCATCCTACTCATGAAAATAGTTCCCACATCACCACCATTTCATAACCATAACCACCTCATAATCACAACCACACATACTATTCCCATATCTCGACACATCTGCACCACATATCATAACCGAACATCACCACTACACATCATAAACACTTTCTATCACATTCACCCCATATCAGAACCACACATTACAATAATTTTTACATAATTTACATATTCTTAGATTTAATAAGTGTATTTTCATTAGATTAACTTATTTAGGTCAGTGTATAATATTTACCCAAATGATAAACAAGAGCATGATCCCTTCTACATGATATAACTAGATGAGAAATGAAGGATCCCCTATCTTAAATGAAACTTTTTGATTCACCGCACAAGGTTGAATCAAGAGGAAGGCCACCACAAATATTTCATAAGGTTATAATTGAAAATAATCACAACTCTCACTATAAATGGTTTGTATTGATCATCCATAATCCCTTCCCCCATCAACATAAAACTATTTACTCACTGCACTTTGTTCTTTAATACATTTTTGAGATTTATCTTGTTGAGGAGTCATGGTATTCCTATAATAACCATGGCTAGCTCAGTTCTATTGATGATAATTATTCTACCGAACTAATCTCATCATAGAATAAGATATTTGTGAAACATTAGATGTGTCCCAAACACCTTACCTAGGAGAAATGTGACAATATCACTAAATATTCCCCATTTGGTTAAAATTATGGCATGATCTAAGTGGTTACATACATTATCACTTCATGTGGTTGAGAAAAGCACATTGAAAACATCCAATATTTCTCTTTGGTTTAGGAGGAATATTCATCGATTCGACCTTCCAATTCAGATTCATTCCACTACCTTATAAATAGGTTCCCTTTTCCACTTATACCCAATATTAGAGTTCCCACTATTTCCCATAGGTATCAATATGCTTCCTCCATCAGTAATACCTGAGATGTCCCATTCTACCATTGTTTCTATATTGACCATATATATATAATACATTATATAAAACATGAAAATATTTGAGATAATCTCCAACCTTATCCCCTATTCAAATATGTGTTCCTTAAAGGATGCACTAGTAGCCACTCAAGGTGAAAATCAAACTAAATTCATGAATTTGTATGCATACTATATCAATTTAAGGTTCTCATAATTCAAGTTAAAAATGTCCATTGTTTTATAAATCCTAAACATGTGAGGATAGAATTGTTTGTTGAATAATTATTCAAAATCCACCCATGAAATACCTTGGTCTAATTTAGCCTAAAAAGCTAAATCCCACCACTGGCATTTCAGATCCTCCAATTTTTATGTTTACAAATTGGATTTAGATTTTCCAGTGTGTGTAAGAAATTTAATATTTGATTCATCCTATTCAGCTACACCTCTTCTCTATTTGGTTCCAAATCACCTCAGAAGATGGGTGGATTCTTCTTTTGAAATTGAATATAATGATCCACTTTTCTTGGTTCATTCCTTCAATTACCTATATCCTTGGATTGAAAAGCCTAGAAAATACTATGAACTAGATTTAGGTTCACCTTTGGCTCAGGTGTAACCACATTTTCTACAGCCTCTTACAGTTGGTTTCTTCTACTCCTAACTAATTCCATTTCTATAACCAATGCAAAAACCTATAAGTCTCAATATCTATATACTAAAGTCTTAACAATTTCAAATTTACCTCATCATAACTATCACAACATGTAATTACCAAAATTTCACATTTTTTTAATTTTAAAATCATTTTTTAAAATTACACCATAATTTTGATAATCAAACCATTTTCAAAATATCACTACCATGAATTTTTAAAATCTCACATTTGTAAAAAAGTTAAACACTTTAAAAAATAAACTCTTTTTCATCAAATCATAAATCATTACTCAAAATGAAATATGAACTCCTAGTGGGAAGTCATTTCTAAAATGAATTTCATGCTATTGTCATTGGATAAACCCATGATAATGAGATTACAACTCCTATAAGTGTCTCAATACACTAATGCACCCAACTCCCTTGAAACTTGAGGTTTAACAAAAATATGTTAGCTACACCTTTTTATGCTCAACATTTTAGGTTTTTATGATAATTATCCATGCTACCATCTCAACTCAAGAAATAAAACATAATTTTTTTCAACTCTAAGACCAAAAAACCAATGTCATTTGTCCCAAAATGAAAGATGGACCGAATAAGACTGATACCATTTGTAACATCCAACCCATCCTTATTGGCTTGAGAAGGTGGTAGGATATTACTTGGATATAGGTGACATCCCCAAGACAATAAAGGCTAGAAATAAATGCTAAGGGCTTCATAAAGAATTGGTAGATTATTTTCCCTTTTAAAATAAAATAACTAAACCAAGAATATAAAAACCCAAAAAACCACTATATGATGCATGAGAATAATGAAATACTACTCAAGGTAATACCAAATTGAATATAATACCAACCATAACCAAGAACCATATTAGAGTACAAAGAAGAAGAGAAAACCAATAAAACTCAAGGACTCTAAAGAAACCAATTCCACAACTCCCAACCTACTCCAAGATCCAACTACATAATCCATGCCCATGGTATCCTGATGCATCACTTAAGAAATGAGATACCTTTCCTTTACCCGTGTCTTGATAAATAATATCTGCAAACACACCAAAGTGCTTAAGTAGGGGATGAGTAATGAAACTTAGTAGGTTTTCAAAAAATGACTTCCCTACTCATGCCACTAGGACCAATCATAGTAGCACAAATATATAAAACCATTTATAATAAACAATTGAATTTTTTTATATAAAATCCAAACTATTTCTAAGAAAAAGAATTTCACACCAAAACAATTTTATAAACCAAAACTATTTCCAAGAAAAGAAACCAAACAATTCCTTAAACTGTTTCTCAAACCATTGGCATACCCATTACTTAGACCCATAATTCTAAAAAACCAAACCTGAATTCTTGTGTGACAGTTCCATACTCATGATTGGTATCTCATTAATCTACCAAGTCATCTAAAGGTAACCATATACCAAGTGGCCGAATAGCACACACCCCTTTCATAGGGTCACATCAATGAAAATAAACACACACCAACCAAGTAAGCTTAATTTCATGCCAAACCAATCATTTCGTGCCTCTTCAATAAAACATTTATTTTATTGAAAACCATTATATCAAAACATTTATATGAATCAAAACCAATCCATATTTCTAAACATCATTTTAGAATCATGAAACAAAGCAGATTTCACAACAAAAAAATCCCACAATTTTACAAACCATCACTAAAGAGGGTTTCTACCATGATTTTCAAATAAATTTAATAATAAATTTAAAGAAATTAAAACAATAAAGCAAACCTTCATGTTCTAATTATATGAGTCGAGAGTGAATCCACCTACCATGCAAAATTAGGCAAAAATGAAGAATGACACAAATTCTTTAAAAAAATCAGATCTTGTTCCCTAAAATCAACACAACCATATATCATAATTATTAGAACAAAAAACTATGTATATATACCCAAAGTATTATATCCATGAATCCAAGAGAAGGAATAAGAATAAATATATGAAAAAACAACCAAGAATGGGAACTTACCAAGGAGTCCAAGCTTCAATGCACTAAGATTTTCTAAAAGATCACACCCATATCAAGAGGAATGGTATAAAAAACCTTTTTGAAGAGAGGAATTTGAGTTAGAATTGTACTATAGAAAAAATATAAATTAAAGAGAAAACAATGTTAGGTTTACAATTTTTAGATATAACTTTTCGTAGTACACGGTTAGGGAACAGAGTTAGGCAAACTATGTGCTAACCATGCACAAGACCTTTGTCCCCAAATTAATAGTTAGTCCTCAGTGGACACATGGTTTGGAAAAACTATGTCCCTAACTATGTGTCTAACCAGATCCCATAGTCTCAATTTTCATAGTTTTCTGTAGGAGTTGCACAGTTTCTACTAACATGGCTCAAACCGTCCACCTCCAGAAAAGCCCCCAAACACCCCAAAAGTCCTCCAAATCCTCCCAAAATTCAGTCAAACACTTAAAATACTTAAAATAAAAAATAATGGGTTAATTAATTGAAACTAGGGGTGAAAAATTCTCCCCAACATTTTTCTTTACGTCCCCAAAAATTAGAAAACCACAATTTCGCTAAAAGAGTTTGGGCCTTTACTTAACTATTTACTTCCCCCATTCCCAAGTTTCTTCCTAACTTTTACCATTCCACCACAAAAATCATACTATACTATTGATTTTATCATTCAATAATTTATCTTACCTATCCATAATCCATAATAGGTGACAATTTCTCTACTTTAAACTATTGATAAGTGAGGGATACCATAAAGAAATCAGGCCCTTTTATTTTCATACCAACCCATATAAAAATGAGATTTCAGTGCCTTATAAATATTTTGTATTCAAGTATTAATAACCCATATCAAATGGTGGTAAGCATGAAGAAGTTTTTCATGAAAAGACATAGGTACAACCATCCAATATCAAAAACATAATAATGATTCTCTATCGAACTTTCATCCCTCAATATTCTCCTAACCATTGAGTTTTTACCTCATAGAAAGACTTTCTGAATCAAATGTATGTGCCTCTTTAATTATATCAAACAAATCAAGAATAAACAAAATTGAAAAAAAAATGAAAAACTACCTCGATCTTCAAAATCTAGGTGCATGTTGGCTATCACAGACATCATCTTTCACTAATTTGAAGCCTATTTTTCCAACCGACCATATGAATTTCTACTCAATGCATCCACTATCTAATTTCATTTACTTAGTGTATACATCAAGTCAAATTCAAACATTTGGATATACTATATCCATTTTATTTGTCTCAGGTTCTAATCCCTTTGTGAGAAGATGTTTTTCAAGCTATTATGATCTATAAACACTGTAAATTTCTCACCAAAGAGGTAATGATACCAAGTGTTCAAAGCATGGACTAAATTTTCTAATTCTAAATCATGTGTTGGGAATTTCTTCTCATGAAACAATAACTTCCATGAGCCACAAGAAAAAAATGATCTCCCTTTATGAGAAAACATCCCAACCCAGATCCCAAAGCATCGCAATACACTACATACCCTTGTCTTTATTCTAGAAAAATCATGACTGGTACTGATGAAAGTAAAACTTTAATCTCCTGAAAAGACTTTTGAAATTCCTAATTCTATTGGAATGGAATATTTTTCTTTTTCAAATCTATCATTGGTGAAGATATTCATGAAAATTAATATACAATGTGTCTGTAATAACCAGCTTGTCCAAGGAAATTTTGTATCTCAAATACATTATTTGGTGGTTTCCAGGACATCACAACCTCTATCTTTTTTGGATCCACCAAAAAACCTTTTTTATATACTAAATGGATAAGGAAACCTACCTCTTGTATCTAAAAATCACACTTTTATAATTTTGAAAATAGATTATGATCCTATAAAATACCCAACACTATTGATAAGTGTTTCTCATGATTGTCCCTTGTCCTTGAATACGCCAATATGTCATACACAAACACCACCACAAAATAATAAAGTTAACATTGAAATATTCGATTTAACAATTCCATAAAGATTGATGGTATATTCATAAGACCAAAAATAATAACTGCATAATCATAATGGTCATATCTACTCTGGAAAGCTATCTTTGAAATATCCTCATTATGAACTCGCAAATGGTGATTTGTAGAATGCAAGTTAATTTTAGAGAATCACTGATCTCCCATGAATTGATCAAATAAATCATCAATGCATGGAAGTGAATATCGATTCTTTTTCATAACTTGGTTAAGCTTATGATAATACACACAAATCCTTAGAGTTCCATCCTTCTTTTTCATAAACAAAACCAATGCTTCCCACAAAGACATGCTAGGCAAAATAAACCCTATGCTTTCCAACTCTCCCAACTATACCTTAAATTTCATTAATTATGTAGGTTCTATACAGTAATACAAAAGTGATATAGGACTAGTCCTTGGTAAGAGATCAATCGTGAACTCCACTTCTCTTGTGGGTAGAAACCCTAAGAAATTTTTGAGAGACACATATGAAAAATGATCAAAAATTGCTAGAAAACAACTATTATTGATTTAATACATTAATGCCAAGTTCAAATATTCCAATTAGTAAGAGATAGATCCAACTAATGGTGCCAAAAAAATTTCTACACATGTATTCACATTTTGGTCTCCTATAAAGAGATGCTCAATTTCATCCACATTTGTAAAAATAACCCTTTAGGTATAAAAATCGATGTGAACTTTGAACATTACCAACCAATCCATACATAAGATTATGTCATATACATCCATATCAAGCATAGAGAAATACCATATCAACTCATCTCTATCAACCATTATAGAACATGCTTTAGACATAAAGGCTCGACATTCTCTTTGTCCAAGAGGATCTTGAAGTTTCAAAACAGAAGGCATCATCTCAACATGAAAACCCAGAATATTAAAAATACAAGAAGAAATAAACAAATAAGATACAACCATATCAAAAAAATCTTTCTTAAGGGTATATTTCAAAATAATCATACCTCTCACCATTGATGGTCCAAATTGATCATCCAGAACCCCTTTCTTAGTTATTGATAACTATTTAGTTTCTAAACTTTTTTCTTTATTACATTTTTTAGATTTCCCTTATTGAGGAGTCATGGTATTAATAGAATCACCATTCCTAGATCAGTTCTACTGATAAGAATTATTCTACTACACTCATCCTATAGAAGCATATGACACCTATGAAATATGACATGTTTCCGGAACACTCAACCTAGGAGAACCTCACATTGATAGAGAATGTGGCTAAATTCATGAATTTTGTATGATTTTCACCTGAATTGCTGCTAGTGTATCCTTGAAGGCATGCATTTTTGAATCGGTTCTGAGGTTGATGATTCACTTGAATATTTACATAATTTTTAATAGTGGACTATACGAAGATGGTCAATAGAGAAACAGTGAAAAAATGGGACATATCAGGTATTATTAGTGGAGGAAGCATGTTGATACCTATAATAAATGGTGGGAACACTAATGATGTGAACTAAAATAAGAGGGGAACCTATTTAAAAGTTAGTGGAATGAATCAAAATCAGACAGTTGGATTGGTGAATCTTCCTCCTAAAACAAAGAGAAAGCCTAAATGTTTTTAATGTGGTTCATTCGACCACATGAAGTGAGATTATATGGAACCACCTTGATCATGTCAAAATTATAAATAAACGAGGCATCTTTAATGATATATATTTCAAAAAACTCATGTACCCAATTCCCTAGTAACTTTAGGTTCAATATAAATAAGTTAACTACACCTTTTATGCTATATATTTCAAGTTCCAATGATCATAATCCTTTCTAACGTACCAACTAAAGGAATAAACTAGAATGATTTTTCAATTACAATACTAAAAAACCCATTCCATTTATCCCAAAATGAAAGATGGACCGACCATTAATGATACCATTTGTAACATACAACCCCTCCTCATTGGCTTGATAAGGTGGTAAGATATTATTTGGTCTTAGTTGACATTACTAAGACACAAAAGGCTGAAAATAAATGCTAAGGAATTCAAGAATAATTGGGGGATGATTTTACCTTTGAAAATAAAACAACTAAAACAAGAATATAAAACCTAAACAACCACTATATGATGCATGAGAATAATTTAATATAACTCAAGGTAATACCAAAATGAAAATAATACCAACAATAACCAAGAATCATATCAGAGTACAAAGTGGAATAAAAAACTAAAAAAACTCAAGGACTCAAAATAAACCAATTCTACATCTCCAAAACTCCTCCAAGATCCAAATCCATAATCCATAATCAAGGTGTCATTATGAATCACTAAATAAATGAGATACCTTTCCCTTACCCATATCTCGGAAAATAATATCTACAAACTCACCAAAGTTCCCAAGTAGGGGGTGAGTAATGAAACTCAATAGGTTTTTCCCAAATGACTTCCCTACTCAAACCACTAGGATAATACACATTATTACATTTATATAAAAAAATTTATAATAAATAATTGAAAATAGTTTATTTCAAATCCATAACATTTCAAAGAAAAACAATTTTCATACCAAAATAGTTTTCCAAACCAAAATCATTTCCATGAAAAGAAATCATACAATTCCTTTAAACCATTTCTCAAACCATTGGTATACCCATTAATTGGTTCCAAAATTCCACACAACCACACATGAATTCATAGGTAAAAGTTCCATACTCATTATAGGTATCTCATTGATCTACTAACTCATCACAAGTTAACCATATACCAAGTGCCCTAATGGCACACACCCCTTCCATAGGGTCATGTTAATTCAAATAAACACATGCCAACCAAGTAATCCAAATTTCATGACAAAAAAATTATTTCAATCCATTTAAATAAAATATTTATTTTTTTAAAACCTTTATATCAAACCATTTCCATGAATCAAAACCAGTTCATATTTTAGAACATTATTTTAAAATCATGTAACAAATCATTTTTCACAACAACCGAATTCTAAAATTTCACAAACCATCACTAAAGAGGGTTTATAAAAACATTTGAACATAAATTTTACAATAAATATCAATAAATTAAAACAATTTGAAAAAAATACTTCAATTTATAATAATATGATTCAATCGTGAAGTTGCATACCTCACAAATTTAGGCGAAAAGGAAGAATGACACAAATTCTTCAACAAAACCTTGTTGAATCACAATTTTTTTCCTTATATATTATTCCCCAACATAAAAACAACCATATCTCATCATTATTAGAATAAAAAACCGTGGATCTATTTCCCAAAAATTATATCCATGACTCCAAGATAGGGAAGAAGAAGAAAACTAATGAAACACAACCAAGAACTGGAACTTAACAAGGAATCCGGGATTCAACACACTATGATTTTCCAACATATCACTCCTGGATAAATATGAATGGTCTAAAAATAATTTGGGAAGAAAATAATTATATTTAGGGTAATAATATAAGGAAAACGATTCATTAAGAAGAAAAAATGAGTTAGATCCACAATTTTTGGATCTAACTTTTAGCTGTGCATGGTTAGGGAGCACGATGAGGCAAAACGTTCACTAACCATGCACAATACATATATCCCCAAACACATGGTTACTCATAGGTGGAAACATGGTTTGGACAAAATCTTTACCTACTCAAATCCCACTACCTCACTTTACACAGTTTTCTATAGTAATTGCATGGTTTCTACTAACCTTACTCTAACTGTGTACCTCTAAAAAAGACCAAAAACATCCTAAAATTCCTCCAAAACCTCCCAAACATCACCCAAAAAATTTAAATACATAAAATAAATAAATAAAGGGTTACTTACTTGAAACCCAAGGTGCTACATGTTTGGTACATTGTTCCAATATTTCTTCAATATAATGGCAATGATCATCATTATTTATAAATTTGTTCCAAAATATATAGGATTGTATTTATAGAGATTTTATGTCTTTTTAGAAGTTCAAATAGTTATAAATATTAGGGGTGTCCATGGGTCGGGTTTGAGGGGTTTTTGGACCTGACCCGACCTATTTTTGGTCGGGTCGGGTCAGGTCGGGTTATATTCATTTTTTTTCGGACCCGACTTCACCCAACCCGTATCGCATTGGTTTGGGTTGATCGAGTCGACGAGTCGACCAGGTTATGTAAAAAAAATCGTCACCGCTGATTATTATCCCACCACACACGGCTCCTTCACATTATCCTCCCTGCGACTATATTTCTTCCTCACTGATGGCCATCGAGGGTTCAAGATGGGTGATCTGCTTCATCCCAGACTGATCGTGATCCCGTTCATCAGCACGCTTGGTCAGTCGTGATCTCCTCCTGAAAATTTTATTTTGATCTCAGGCCGCTGTGCATGAAATTTTGATCTCAGGTCGCCGCCCTCGTTCTTAATCAACGCAGGTTCAGACAGATTCATTGAGGAGGAGGTGCACATCGGCGAATCAAATCCATTAAGGCGATGCTCTATTTTTTCATTCGGTGACCTCGAGTGGATGCCGACATTCAATTTGGGGTTTCATTCAACCAGCGAAATGGGGAAACAATGCTCAGTTCGAAGACCAGTATTGGGATGCCTATTTTTCTCATATGCAGGTTTTCTCCGGTGGATCTGGGGTCATGGATGGCGGTCGTGTTAGAGATGAAGGTGGAGGCGAAGCCGGCGCGTGGGTCTGCGGTGGTCGCAGACGACAGTGGAGCGAGGTAGCGCGCAGGTCCAAAAGATGCGCAGGGGTAGTGACGGGTTGGTTGGGTCGGGTTGGCTAATTTTTCTCCCAACCCGTGACCCGACCCAACCCAATCACGGGTCAACCCAAAATGACCCGACCCGTGAATATGAAATCTTGAACCTGACCCAACCCGACCCAACCCAGTCGGTTCGGGTCGGGTCAGTCGGGTCGGGCCGGGTCTGGACACCCCTAATAAATATACAAAATAGTTACCTCATAAGTATAGTTAAATCGGTATAAAAGTGGTTATACAATTTTATGTTCATTTAAGTGGTTTTACAGGCCCTAAAAAACTTAATTTGTTTTAAATTTTTATGATTATTTACCCTTTAATTTTTTTATCATAGTAATATATCATTATTATGTTTATATTTAATCAAAAAAATGATTTATTATAACCCTACATGATGGAATTAATAGTTGTTTAAAAAAACATCCTTATAATATGTTATAACGACCATAATAGTTTATTTATAATTTCATTAATAACATATTTATTTTATCATTATAGAATATTATAAAAGTTTTTTAATTTTTTCATTTATACCATAATTAGATATGAAAACATATATAAACCATCAATACAAGCAATAATTAAAAATGAAATTCATCATCCATGGTAGGGTTGGACCAACCATAATATGAGAAATGTTTTCATTTTAAGATAAATGAGAGAGAGAGAGAACGATAATGGATATTCTATTAATTTAATAATAGTTTTACATAATTAGGACAGTGATATAATTATTATGTTATGGGTAAAATGGATTTATAGGGGGTATAGAAAGAACAAAACTAAAAAAGGTTTAGTTGAGATAATTTAACTCTTCTTATAGAAGTCCTCCTTTGATACACTACTTTAGTTTTTTCCGAATTGTATTTTATGAAGACCATATAATCAAAAATGTGGATGTGAGATTTTGGGTATACAATTTATAGAAATTTGAAAATCTATGAACCATAATGTGTGAGGAGAAGTGGGGTGGTATTTATAAGAGTATAAAAGGGATGTTTTAGAATTAAATATTGATTCATTTATTATTTTTTCTCAAGAGTATGAATAATATTAATTCTTATGAATAATTACATAAATTTATGCATGAGTGGATGAGATAAAGGTTTATCACACCATTAAGGATATAGTTAATCATGTATTTAACTTATAATGAAAATATTATATTTTATTAAACTTCACTATGAACCTTTGTATTTTCTCTATTTATGACATTTAAAAAAAATTCACAATTAACAAATTTCAACATGATGATCCCAAAAATGACCTGAATTTTTACAAAATAATGTTATAAATTATTTAATTTTAATATTTAATTATAGTATAAAAATCATTATTTTATGAAATAATGTAAAACATGATTTACTAATTTTTTTATGTTTTATTGATTGAGTAATTAGTTCATAGTATTTTGATACCTCTATTTACTTATTTAATTAATGTTAAACATTATTTTGAAGGGTAATTCATTATTTACCCTAATAGTCATTTTTAATTTTCCAATGGTTAGATTAATACTCCAACAATTATGTTACTATTTCAATGGTCATATTCCAATTGTCAAATAATTTTACACATCCTATAAGTAACTCTTATTTATATCATTATTTATTCACTAAACTTCCTCTCAAGGTTATTTAAATTTTATTTATAAAATCATGATCTTGTTTCTAATGTTTTTTTTCATTTTTACAGTGTTGTTATCATCAGTGTTAGTTCTATGGGACTATAATAAACCATAATTTTAACTTTTAGTTTTGTTATTTACATGTATTTATTTTTCCATTATACTATTTTCATAATTATAGAGTGTATTTAAAATTTATATTTAATTTTATAAATTAATATTCATATTCATTCTACTGAATAAAACTCTACAGTTGTGTTATAGTGATATCATGAATTAAATGGACATATTTTGTAATGAAATATCTATAGTAGAATCTTAGTTATTACATCCTTTACCCCTTAAATAATTCCATCCATAAAATTTGTGTTATACATCAATTCATGAAAGAATGGGGATAAATAATCATCATAGACTCCCCTAGATCCCACATTACTTCATCCAACTTATGATTCCTCTAAATTACTTTTACCAACAGTGTTATCCAATTATGAAACACTTACTTTATAGTATAAGAATATAGACTGGTTCTTCATTATAGTATAGGTTAGTCATGATCCTTATTTCCTTATTGGTGAGTAGATGTGTTGGGTCAGACATGTAATTTCTTAAAAATGATACATAGAATACATATTTCCCTTTAGAATGATTTGATGGCATAACCAAACAATAAGCTACATCTCCAATACTTTCCAAAATCACTAAATTTCTAATGTACCTTGGACTTATCTTACCCTAGTTATCAGACCATATAACTCATTTCCATGGAGATACCTTTAGGAAGAAATGATATTCAAATTGAATTTCCATGACTTTCCTTCAATTAACATTACAGTTTTTTTTTGATTTTAGATATCTTAATATGATTCCAGATAGCTCATACTTTAGTAGTTATCTAATAAATGAGTTATTGACCAAATAATTATAAAGACCCGTAAAATTCAAGGGAAATTTTTTCTTAATTTTCTTTCAGATTTTACAAGAACGCAGTTTCTGACGGCACTTGATTCCGAGGCCCGGTGAGCCCGAAATAAATTTCCGAAGTTTAGCTCGGGTACGTTCAGTGAACGAACGAGCAGGTTTTCCTAACTTTTGAACCGGTGCTCGGAATCGAAATCTGAGGACACCGATGGAATCACAGTTCCGGTAATTGCTTAGAAACACCTTTTCTGGAGTTGCGTTTTCTTGGGTGTGGTAATTAAAATTTTGGGTTAAGTAAAAGAATAAAATAAAATGGTGCAACCAATTTTATTTTATTTAAAGTAGTTTAACCTAAGCCAAGTGGTTGGAGTGGGACCCACTATATCCTACTCCACTAGGTAGGATATTTGTGGGGTGGGGCCCACACGATCCCCACCTATTCAACTTCCTCAAACCCCCTCTTTTAATTAGGTAACGCACCCACACCCCCATTAATTGAAAAGTCAACTCATTAATTGATTAACTCATTCAAAGTAATTAATTCTTGAATTCAATTCGTATTTCAAATTTTAAGTTGGCTTGTGTGTTAATTAAATAAGATAAGGTCTTATTTGATTAATTTTTTGTTTGGTTGAGCGAGAGGATTTTGTGAGAGGATTTGCTCTAACTCTTGAAGAACATCTTCTTCCTCATTGAAGAATGCGAAGAACACTGAGCCTTCGACGAAGAACTCCGTCACCGCAAAGGGGAGTTTGTCATACCATCTTCTTCCCTCTCTGTAACCGGTAAGAGATTCCATCCTCGGAGATCGACGATGCGATGCCGGTGACACTTCTCCGCGATGCCGACGATCCTCCTTTCGCGACACTTACAGAGTCTCCTTCCGCGACAAACCTCGCTCGACGACAACACTTGAGGTAGGGGATTATTTTGTTTCTGTTTGTGAATACTTTCATCACTGATCATCATCTCTAATTGAGCCGCCTATTATCACAATAACAGGAGGAGGTCGGACCGCACGAACACGGCCGACCCTCCTCCCGCCTTGATTGTTTGAATTGTTTGCGGTACGAGAAAGGCAACGCGGTGCCGTTTCACCACGCAGAAATAATAAGGAATGGGCGGAGAAGCGCGGCGCCGTTGCGCCGCGCACTTAAAGACAAACAAAGCCACAACACCGTTGCGTTGCGCCGGAGAACCTCGAAGAGGCCGCAGCCAGAGTGGGGCCACGACGGAGGGGCGCGATGTTGTCACGCCGCGCCGGCCGGACCATGGCCGCGGCGGAGCAGGAAGTGGTGGCCAGCTTCCGGCCGCCGGTGCCGGAGCAGGAGGGCGGGACCCCGGCGGTCCCGCGGCAGCAGCAACCGGCCGACCGGACTGGGCCGGCCGACTTCCAAGAAGCCGGGGTTCGTAACCCCCGACTAGCCGAAGGAGCGGCCCCCCACATGGGGGCTGCGGTTTCACAAACAGGGGGGCAGCGAGCCCCCCCCTTCCGCTCGGCCGTTTCGGCCGAGCCGCCTGGCCACGCTGGCCAAGCCGAGTGCGCTAGGCCGGGCCACGCCCAAGCTGGGCCGGGCCGTGCCCAGGCCGCACCCTAATGGGTTGGACCTGGACCCGGGTCGGGTCGACCCGGTTTGGGCCGACCCAGGGGGTATCGGGCCAGGTCAGACCGGGCCCGAACCCCTATTTTCGGACCTCTTTCAGTCTTTTGCCCATAACATGGGCTACGGACCTCCGATCAACGCACCGTCAGCTGAAATGCGATCCTTGGATCGAGACGGTCGTTTCGGTATATTACAATTAAGATTTTGGAGAACTTTGGGTTTATCCAGGTTGGTTCGAACACGAAACTAACCGGGCCCTCGGAGTGGAAACGCTTATAACTTAAGCTCCGAACGTCCGATCGACGTGCCGTCGACTTTGTTGGATTCCTCTTGGTGAGACAGACCTTTTGGCTTACTCCGCTAGAGGTTTGGATGCAGTTAGAGTACGGCTGGGTTGGTTTTGACTTAAAAACCAACCGGGCCCCTGGAACGAAAAAGTCAATAACTCTCAGACCGAGCGTCTGAATGACGCGCCGTCTGTCACGTTGAGTTCCTGTTGATGATACAGAACTTTGGGATACATCAACTCCGGAATTCGTGTCAGTTGATATATCAGCCCCTCGGATCGTGGAGCAGACCCTCCCCGAACGAGCTTGCTGTGTGCGGGAACCCTAGAGCTGGCTGTGACTACGACGATGATGACGACTGTACAGAAATCCTCCGTGGGTTCGACAGCGATGACTACAGCCCTCAACGATCCTATGTCGATCAGTGCCTACCGATCTTGTGTGGGTCTGCGCTCAGCGGTCCTGTGTGGGCCAGCGCATACCGATCCTATGTGGGTCCAATCCGGTGTGGGTCATTGCGGGGGTTAGTAGATCCTGTGTGGGTCATTGTGGGGGTTAGTACCTATCGATACTGCGTGGGTCCAATGGCTTAGATGAATCAGTGGCTACATCTGATCATCTCTATCGTCCTTTAAAGAAATATACCTCTGTGAGCTGAGTCTTGACTTTCAATCATTATCTTCAATATGATTGGCTTGCTTTCCTATGTGGATTGTGTTGTGCTATCCTGTGTGGACGTGATCGAACATGGGATCAGATGCTGGAGCCGAACTGAAATTGATTACTTAGGTATATGTATGGGAATATACCTAAGTAGTGTTTGTTGATACTTCGTGATTGTATCTTTCTTTTGTAGATTATCCTTTGTGGATTCTAGGAGACCTTCAGGGGTCTCGGGGTCCCTACTGAGTAGCTTATACTCACCCCTGCACGAGATATGCCCGCACTACGTTATGTTGGTTGCAGACGACGGAAAGCGCTGATCGTGGTTGAGGCTTGAAGAGCGGGTCGGTACCTGGAGGTGGACCACTGGGCGTGACGTACTCGGAGCGGACAGCTGGACCTAAGGAGCTGAGGAGGCTATCTGTACCCACCCTTTAGGTGGGATTTCCAGTGGACGGCTCGACACTGCGGATTTACTTTTCAGTTGCTGTACTCCATTTTTCAGTTGTACTTTACTTTCAGTTGGATTTGTATTCTGGCCCACTTACTTTTCCGCACTTACTATTGTATCCAGTTTTACTTAGTGTTTACTTCTGCTTGCTTACTCTGAGGTGTTTGTTTACTTTATAAAGGCAATGTGTTTCCTTTTTATTGGGAATTACACCTTGGTGCTAGTTGCCAGCCCCCTGGCCTATGGAAGGCGGGCTTGGGGTGTCACGACATGGGCCCCAAGGACAGGTCGTGACAAATTGGTATTAGAGGAGTTCAGTTCTACCGTAGAACTAAGGACTCTGATCTTTTTCTATGTGAAGCAATAGTGTTAAGAGTATTGAGTGTGGTTATCAGTCCAGGGAGTCCAGTGTTGGTGCGGCAGCCGACAAATCCATACACCAGGACCCAGACTTCTGATTTCCAACTCAGTGCTTGAAAACATTTATTGCATGTGTGTTTCAAGTTTTCTTTGTGACTACTTTGTGTCAGCTCACCAGGTATACTATATTGACCGTGGCACACCTGTCTCTTTTCAGGATGGCCCCACGATGGCAGCCATCTAGGTTTCCGAGTTTTGTATATGACGACAGCTATAGAGACCCAAAGCTTGACGTACATTGACATTACATTACTTTTGCGGAATACTTAGTACATAACAAAAACACACACACAAGGACCGTAATAGTTTAGTGTCTTTGGAAACTCAGAATATAATCTTCTAATCGTGGTGAAAGATCTTCAATATCTCCCATAAAGATCTTTCTTTTTTTTACCTAAAACCTTTCTTTATATCCTGGGGAAAAGAAAACATAAAAGGGTGAGCTCAAATGCTCAATAAGGGTAAACAAAAGAAATATCAATCACATCATATTCATAAGAACATAACATTTTGGAAATCTTAACCTGCAAAAGAGATCATAATTTCGTAACATGGAATAAATCATGGAAGTGAAATGTAATCACAATAATCATAACTTAAAACATGAAACTTTGTGGCATACACACATAATCATATAGAATCATTTCTTATTAGTCAAGACTCATTGCCAAGACTATCTTAGTGGACAAAGTCCCTTTCTGAACCGTGTCACCCTCGTTTCAGTCCTGTTTCACTGAACCGGTATAACCTACCGTTCTAGCCATGTCTATCTCATGAGATATAAAATCTTTACCCAATGCATTGGAGGGAGATATAGGTCCCACCCATCTCATAATGATACCATTCTTATGTGTGCCACAAAATCATAAATCATACGTCATTGCATAACCCATGTAATAAAAATGGGAATCTTAAACATCATGACATAATAAAACATTTCATATAAGATAAAGGAATTCATAAAAATAATTCCATCACAACATAATCAAATCAATGTAATAATAGGGATAAAAACAGAACCCTTTATTATCTTATATGGAAAATAATTTTGATAAAACACTTGAACTCCATTCTTGAGGAAAATATCCTTTCTTCTTCAAAAACATTTTTCATTTCTTAACATGTCATACAACTTTAAACTAAAAGAAGTTGATTAAAAATAAACTTGAAAACTTGTAAAGGAATCCTCTTGGAAATAATGTTTTAAAAATCCATTCATGCCGTATAAGTTAAAAAAATCATTCTTTGTACTTTTGTCGGAAAAGTCAAAAAGTACCTCGTACGAAAAACGACAAAAGATTCCTTTCATATCCTTTACTAAAAACTCACCGAAGGGTAAAATTGGATTTAAACAATTGTAGGTGGATGGAAATAATATTACATATTGAGGAAACATGGATGTGGATGATAAAATACACCCCAGTAAATACTAAAGTATAAACAATCTCGGATAAAAATGAGATTGTGATATTTCCCTTACCTTAGGTATGATTTGATTCGTAAGTGTCCGAACCTCCTGTATAATGATTTAAATAATGTCATTGGCTTATTACAGAATCATATTAATTTTTATTATATCATATATGGTTCACTTATGACTTTATATTACCCGTTCTTTTGTAAATTCATGTTAAAGTAGCGTTTTGGGTAAAATCGTCTCATTTGTCGCTCGTGTTTTAACTTGTAATTATTCATACGATTACTTAGATCATTATTACTTAATTATAGAATATAAAACATGATTTATATATAATATATATTCAGAATATACATATATATAATGGATCGATAAATGGAAAGAAATACACCGTTCATGGAGACGGAAGACCGTACGTACGCATGAACGTTGTTTTCGTTTCCTTATTGAATTGAGTGGAATTAAGTAGATGACATACATATATATACACATAAATCAAGTAGCTTTATAATTTCATATATTTCATTATTATTGCTTATATATACTTTATAATCATTCTTAAATGGTTAACATGGAGAATGAATCTCATCACGTCGTGGAGACGGTAGTCCGTACGTACGCACGAGCGATGATATCATTTCCATAATTATTGAATTGAATTGGAGTGGATGATACAATATATCAGAATCATTATGATGTTATAATAACTATGTATAGTTATTCTTTACACCATAATACCCATCCATGTAAGGTGTTGGTGGAAAAACAGATTACACCACGGCGTGGAGACGGTATTCCGTACGTACGCACGCGCGGTGATTTTGTTTTCCGTAGGATGGATAGATGGTGAAATAGGGTTGTTTCATACTTATAATAACATATCAGTATATGAGTGATACTGATGTTATTAATTCATAATGAAACAACCTAAGAAGAAGAAGTGGAAGAAAAAATAAAGTTGAAAGAATCGGTAACGGAAATTACCTCTTCTTTGAAGCACCTCTTTGAGACCTCCTCTTAGGGCACTAAAATTGGTCTTTGAGGAAGACCAGAACCTCTAGGATGTTTCTAGGGAAGTGGAGAGGAGAATTTTTCAGGGGTTGGCCGAGCTTGAAGGCTCAAAGTTGTGTGAGGAAGAGAGGGAGGAGGTGCCCTTTTATAAGGGAGGAGAGGGGTACCTTTGGAATAACTAAAAATATTATTTTAAAATAAAGTCAAGTTCGGTTTTAAATAGCTCTAAATTGATATATTTCGAAGCTAAGGTGGGGATGGGTCGAAATACTCTCATATAATAGAATTTATACAAGTTTAGGTTCCTATTTTAACCTTATCATTTAGATTTAACATTAAGTTAAATAATTGTACTTTTACCGTGTCTTCTTGTGTTCTTACACTATAAGGTTAATAAAATTACTATAAGAAGCCAAACGAACCCCAAGTTGTTTATTATTAATATATATAACCTTATCTAAGTAATTTGTCCGAACCTTAGATTTTTAGGAATAAAATAACAATTAATAATATAATATTTGTTTTAAAAACTATTTTATGTCAATTTTGACACTATTTAGTAATTGATTTTTGTGAAAATCATAACAGAATGATAAGTTCGAAAAAAGTTAATTAAATCAATACTAACATGTTTTATTAACCTAGAAAATTAGTGTAATTCATAAAAAGTCTCCAATTATATTTATTTGGGTATTTATAACATCAATTATGTCAATATTTCATTAATAAGATAATTACTGCATCATCGTTGTGTCATAAATAAATTAAATTATTTAACGTATAAAAATTAAAAATAAAATACCATTATGTTGGAAATATTTTTATCTTTCTAATGAATATTTATAGTCGAATTTATCTTATGTATAACCCCATATTAAAAATGTTTTAGTAAATAATCTTTGATTTTACCTCTTTTAACCCTTCTTTAAATAAATTAATAATAAATGTCCTAATCTAATCCAAGTGGGCCTAAATGGTCATATTTTATTCCTATATTTGATTTTGGTCGAATTACACTTGTAAAATATAATTAGGACATGTGTTAGGGTAATAATAATATCATTTCTACCCTTAATTACCCTGTTTACTTTTTACTGTGGTAAAAAAAAGTAAAAAGTTACTATTCACAAAAAATTATTTTCATCTCATTGAACCACATTTTATTCCTTGATATTAACCGTGTCTCTCGGATTTTCGAAATTCCACTCACAGAAGCGGTAAAATTAAGTTTTATGAAAAATTCAGTTTTTTAACTACCACTTAGTGGTTTCACTATTCATCAAAAATTGAAAGTTTTCAGAAAAATACCAAAATTTCACCCTAGGACAATTTCGATATTCCGAATCCAAAAATGAATTCCATTTTGAAAAATAAAATTTACAAAATTTCAAAAAGTGGTTATTACTATTCATAACAGCTAGTTTTAATAATATTTTAATAGCATATTATTGTTTAGTGAAACTTGTTATCGCGTACTACACACGCTATCGAGGAAGGTCACGATTGCGTGTAATGCAAGGCAAGTCAAGGATGCGTGTTGTGCAAGCTCCTTTTGGTGTAGCGTACAACACAAGACATTAGTGAAATTAAAAAGAATATTTTTCATAAAATCTTGGGCTGTTACATTCTACCCCCCTTAAAATGAATTTCGCCCTCGAAATTCATCAGGGTTATAAATGGTTTACTATTCAAAAGTTTCTTTAATAGAAACCCACATCGTAAAAAGGAATACCAAAACCAATCTTTAAAAACGAAAGTATGAAACATAACGGTTACCAAAATAAACTAATCACTGGGTTTCCACATAGGTGAAAATATGGATATGGAAGAAAAATCTAACCATCATGTTCTGATGGAGAGTGGTAGAGAACATGGCTATGGAAAAGGCAACAATCACAAATCCATAAATTTGTGACGATCTAAGGTACCATCTGATTAATCAGATATAAGAGCACTAGGACAACATTTTTGGTTTTCAAGATCGTTTCCCTAAAGTTGAAGAGTTTGAATTAGAATAAATACTTACTTTATTTTGGTACAATCTCACTGTTGTTCATGCCTTGAACAATTTCTACTTCATCTCTTAAATAAATGAAGTTGAATTTGTTATTCGTGATGTGTTAGCAGATCATGTGATAGAATGAAGGGTCATTCCATCTATCTCAAACAAAAGGTTAGCAAAAGTTATTAAATATACATAAGTCATTCTATAGTGAGATTAATCATATATGGTTCCTAAAATGGACTTATACTTCATATATCATACTGCTTATAATAAAACTAGTTTCTACTAAACAGGGACTTCCTGTAGGCCAGTGGTAGGCGATAAAGGCCAGTCGCACTTCGGTTGTGGGTTCGATTCCCACAGCCTTGTCCGACGCGATGGGCTGTCGCCCGTCCGGCAGGTTGTCCTTTTTCTAAATCTATATTACTATAACATCCCATCAATAATATCGAAAAACGTTTTATCCTAACTTATGTCCAACATAATCCATTCTAATCTTTAGGCTTATCTAAAATACTTCGGTCCAAGCTCATAGTATAAATAAAATGATTACTTGAAATGTCACAGAACAATCACGTGAATGCCATCATTTATCCCCCATATATCATAAGATATATCTTGTTGGTCAAATGTGAATACCTTAATCATGTATTCTCTTGAAGAATGTATACCCATTGAACCTTAGTGAAAACATGAATGCAGTTAAAAGTTAACACTTTCCACATACCAAAATCCAAAAATTCTATATACTCAAACCATGATATAACCTTCTCCTTATATCAGTCACGAGATCATGAATACTATCAAACATTTAATTTTCTCCTTATCCCTTCATTATGCGCATATCATCTACATTCCAAAAATATCTGAATAACCTTTCATGGATACTGGTAACATTAATCACACACTTTCAAAACTCAAGGAAAGGAAACAGTGTAACAATCCTTAGATGTCTCTTTATTCCATAGTACCATGAGATTACTTATACAACATTACACATGATAAACATGTAATCATTCCACTACATTCTTAAACCTATTGACCGAGCTTCAACAATTCTTTCATCTCACATATCGTTTGTAGTCTCTTCATCATCATCCACATAAATACTACCCATACGACCATACTGATTCTCTTCATGAGACTTTCCCTTAGGGCATTGGTTTGCATAATGCCCGTACATTCCACATTTAAAACATTTAACCGTTGTTGATGTCGTAGCAATACCATTATCCTCATCCCTGGTGTTAACTGAACCTTTTCCTTTGCACTTACTGGCTTTGTGTCCTTCTTTTCCACACCCAAATCATCTTCCAGTTCCTTTGAAACATTCTCCTTGATGCCTCTTCCCACATGATTTACATAGGGGAAATTGAACTTTCTTTCCTCTATGATCATCATGAAACTCCATCTTTCTCTTGTTAGCCGAGTCAGGAAACTTACCAAATTTTACTTTATTGATCATATTATGAGATTGCTGATTCGGCATAATAATGATATTTGGACTTCCAAATCCCATTTCATTTGGTTGCTCATGAAGAATATCATTCCATTGTCCATCATATCCTCCATTATCGTGAATCATCTTGTTTCCAGCCATTTTCTAAAACCCAAAAAGAATAGTGTGAGAGGCAAAAATCATAATAAAGGGGGAGTAACTTCAATATCTAACATCTTTGGTTTAATCTAATATCGTTACCATAGTTCTAGGACTATATCCTTTACGTATACTTATCCTTAGGGACATCCCTAGACATACCTTTGAAATATCTCTAGGGATCTCACTAACGTTTTCGCATCCTAGTTTCCAAAGGTTGACTAAACTTTTCCTCTAATACCAACTGTAGAGACCCAAAGCTTGACGTACATTGACATTACATTACTTTTGTGGAATACTTAGTACATAACAAAAACACACACACAAGGACCGTAATAGTTTAGTGTCTTTGGAAACTCGGAATATAATCTTCTAATCGTGGTGAAAGATCTTCAATATCTCCCATAAAGATCTTCCTTTTTTTTACCTAAAACCTTTCTTTATATCCTGGGGAAAAGAAAACATAAAAGGGTGTGCTCAAATGCTCAGTAAGGGTAAACAAAAGAAATATCAATCACATCATATTCATAAGAACATAACATTTTGGAAATCTTAACCTGCAAAAGAGATCATAATTTCGTAACATGGAATAAATCATGGTAGTGAAATGTAATCACAATAATCATAACTTAAAACATGAAACTTTGTGGCATACACAAATAATCACAGAGAATCATTTCTTATTAGTCAAGACTCATTGCCAAGACTATCTTAGTGGACAAAGTCCCTTTCTGAACCGTGTCACCCTCATTTCAGTCATGTTTCACTGAACCGATATAACCTACCGTTCCAGCCATGTCTATCTCATGAGATATAAAATCTTTACCCAATGCATTGTAGGGGGATATAGGTCCCACCCATCTCATAATGATACCATTATTATGTGTGCCACAAAATCATAAATCATACGTCATTGCATAACCCATGTAATACAAATGGGAATCTTAAACATCATGACATAATAAAACATTTCATATAAGATAAAAGAATTCATAAAAATAATTCCATCACAACATAATCAAATCAATGTAATAATAGGGATAAAAACAGAACCCTTTATTATCTTAGATGGAAAATAATTTTGATAAAACACTTGAACTCCATTCTTGAGGAAAATATCCTTTCTTCTTCAAAAACATTTTTCATTTCTTAACATGTCATACAACTTTAAACTAAAAGAAGTTGATTAAAAATAAACTTGAAAACTTGTAAAGTAAGCCTCTTGGAAATAATGTTTTAAAAATACATTCATGCCGTATAAGTTAAAAAAAAACATTCTTTGTACTTTTGTCGAAAAAGTCAAAAAGTACCTCGTACGAAAAACGACAAAATATTCCTTTCATATCCTTTACTAAAAACTCACCGAAGGGTAAAATTGGATTTAAACAATTTTAGGTGGATGGAAATAATATTACATATTGAGGAAACATGGATGTGGATGATAAAATACACCCCAGTAAATACTAAAGTATAAACAATCTCAGATAAAAATGAGATTGTGATATTTTCCTTACCTTAGGTCTGATTTGCTTCGTAAGTGTCCGAACCTCCTGTATAATGATTTAAATAATATCATTGACTTATTAAAGAATCATATTCATTGTTATTATATCATATATGGTTCACTTATGACTTTATATTACCCGTTCTTTTGTAAATTCATGTTAAAGTAGCGTTTTGGGTAAAATCGTCTCATTTGTCGCTCGTGTTTTAACTTGTAATTATTCATACGGTTACTTAGATCATTATTACTTAATTATAGAATATAAAACATGATTTATATATAATATATATTCAGAATATACATATATATAATGGATCGATAAATGGAAAGAAATACACCGTTCATGGAGACGGTAGGCCGTACGTACGCATGAACGTTGTTTTCGTTTCCTTATTGAATTGAGTGGAATTAAGTAGATGACATACATATATATACACATAAATACAGTAGCTTTATAATGTCATATATTTCATTATTATTGCTTATATATACTTTATAATCATTCTTAAATGGTTAACATGGAGAATGAATCTCATCACGTCGTGGAGACGGTAGTCCGTACGTACGCACGAGCGATGATATCATTTCCATAATTATTGAATTGAATTGGAGTGGATGATATGATATATCAGAATCATTATGATGTTATAATAACTATGTATAGTTATTCTTTACACCATAATACCCATCCATGTAAGGTGTTGGTGGAAAAACAGATTACACCACGGCGTGGAGACGGTATTCCGTACGTACGCACGCGCGGTGATTTTGTTTTCCGTAGGATGGATAGATGGTGAAATAGGGTTGTTTCATACTTATAATAACATATCATTATATGAGTGATACTGATGTTATTACTTCATAATGAAACAACCTAAGAAGAAGAAGTGGAAGAAGAAATAAAGTTGAAAGAATCGGTAACGGAAATTACCTCTTCTTTGAAGCACCTCTTTGAGACCTCCTCTTAGGGAACTAAAATTGGTCTTTGAGGAAGACCAGAACCTCTAGGATGTTTCTAGGGAAGTGGAGAGGAGAATTTGTCAGGGGTTGGCCGAGCTTGAAGGCTCAAAGTTGTGTGAGGAAGAGAGGGAGGAGGTTCCCTTTTATAAGGGAGGAGAGGGGTACCTTTGGAATAACTAAAAATATTATTTTATTATAAAGTCAAGTTCGGTTTTAAATAGCTCCAAATTGATATATTTCTAAGCTAAGGTGGGGATGGGTCGAAATCCTCTCATCCAATATAATTTAGACAAGTTTAGGTTCCTATTTTAACCTTATCATTTAGATTTAACATTAAGTTAAATAATTGTACTTTTACCGTGTCTTCTTGTGTTCTTACACTATAAGGTTAATAAACTTACTATAAGAAGCCAAACGAACCCCAAGTTGTTTATTATTAATATATATAACCTTATCTAAGTCATTTGGCCTAACCTTAGATTTTTAGGAATAAAATAACAATTAATAATATAATATTTGTTTTAAAAACTATTTTATGTCAGTTTTGACACTATTTAGTAATTGATTTTTGTGAAAATCATAACAGAATGATAAGTTCGAAAAAAGTTAATTAAATCAATACTAACATGTCTTATTAACCTTGAAAATTAGTGTAATTCATAAAAAGTCTCCAATTATATTTATTTGGGTATTTATAACATCAATTATGTCAATATTTCATTAATAAGATAATTACTGCATCATCGTTGTGTCATAAATAAATTAAATTATTTAATGTATAAAAATTACAAATAAACTACCATTATGTAGGAAATCTTTTTATATTTCTAATTAATATTTATAGTCTAATTTATCTTATGTATAACCCCATATTAAAAATGTTTTAGTAAATAAACTTTGATTTTACCTCTTTTAACCCTTCTTTAAATAAATTAATAATAAATGTCCTAATCTAATCCAAGTGGGCCTAAATGGTCATATTTTATTCCTATGTTTGATTTTTGTCGAATTACACTTGTACAATAGAATTAGGACATGTGTTAGGGTAATAATAATATTATTTCTACCCTTAATTACCCTGTTTACTTTTTACTGTGGTAAAAAAAAGTAAAAAGTTACTATTCACCAAAAATTATTTTCATCTCATTGAACCACATTTTATTCCTTGATATTAACCGTGTCTCTCGGATTTTCTAAATTCCACTCACAGAAGCGTTAAAATTAAGTTTTATGAAAAATTCAGTTTTTTAACTACCACTTAGTGGTTTCACTATTCATCAAAAATTGAAAGTTTTCAGAAAAATACCAAAATTTAACCCTAGGCTAATTTCGATATTCCAAATCCAAAAATGAATTCCATTTTGAAAAATAAAATTTACAAAATTTCAAAAAGTGGTTATTACTATTCATAACAGCTAGTTTTAATAATATTTTAATAGCATATTGTTGTTTAGTGAAACTCGTTATTGCGTACTACACACGCTATCGAGGAAGGTCACGATTGCGTGTAATGCAAGGCAAGTCAAGGATGCGTGTTGTGCAAGCTCCTTTTGGTGTAGCGTACAACAAAAGACATTAGTGAAATTAAAAAGAATATTTTTCATAAAATCTTGGGCTGTTACAACAGCCCACCGAGCGACGAGGCCTCGGTGTAGGGCCCTATTACTGCGGAGGCACCAACGGTACCACTACCCGCCGAGCCACTGATGCTACCAGCCCCAACCACTGAGAGTGTACATCGCCTTGGTGCACTGCATGAGTTTCAGCGTCAGAGACCGCCCAGGTTCTGCGGGGAGACGGACCCTCAGGCAGCCAAGGATTGGCTGGAGGTAGTTGTACGAGTTTTCTGATTGGTAGGGACACCAGCAGACCTCATGATGATCCATGCAGCGAGTCTCCTGCACGTGGCAGTAGGAAGATGGTGGAGCTTGATGCTCCAGGTGCACGACGAGGCATCTCTCCTCTAGATGGACTTTGAGAGCCTCTTCCTCTCGGAGTTCATCCCAGCCACCCTCCATGCGGTGCGCATCCAGGAGCTACTACAGCTGTGGCAGTGCAGCTTGTCGGTGGCCCAGTACTCGGCGAGATTTACCGATCTCTCGCGCTATTCGACGAACATGGTACGGGACCCATTCTTCCAGGCCCGGACCTTCGAGCAGGGATTGAGGCATGAGATCAGGGCATCACTGATCTCCCTTAGCATTCCGACGCAGGCAGGGGTACTAGAGAGAGCCCTTCTCATTGAGAGATTTCTTGCTGAGCCTACACCAGCAGCGAGACCTACCGTAGGGCGGCACGTAGCAGAGTCTTCTGCAGCAGGCAGTCGACGGATGACACATGGGTCCAGGCGTACCAGACCCTCAGGCAGACGACCTCAAGACATTGGCTCAGAGGTGCGGGGCACACAGCGCAGAGCCAGTCTTTCGAGATGCAGACAGTGCTACGCATGCGGAGGGCAGGGCCACATGGCTCGTGACTGCCCGACCTGCCGTGCAGAGGAGCAGCAGACGGTTGAGGGACCACCTAGGAAGAGGCAAAGGGTCGACCGTGGTGGTCCGCAGGGAGCAGGTGGATGAGGCAGAGGAGCTGGCCGAGCAGCAGGTGGTGGGCGACGCTTCGAGGCTCTACCACCACCACCACCAGGAGGCCCACCCCGACCACATGGAGATGGCATGCAGAGGCAGGCACAACTTTAGGCAGCAGAGGCCTACGACCACGGCGCACCCGAGATGATTCGAGGTACTATCTGTGTCTACTCCACCCTTGCTGCATTTTTTATAGACACATGAGCGAGTCATTCTTTCATTGCCGCTGCCATTGTTCGGAGCTCGGAGATTCCTACAGAGCCGTTGGCTCGATCCTTACGGCTAGAGACTCCTACAGGAGAAGACTCGAAGATTATGCACTGGTGCCGGCAGTGTGATATTACTCTAGGAGGTGAGAGCTTCGACTGGGATCTTCTTGTAGTGGCGTCGAGGCCTTACGACGTCATCTTGGGCATGGATTAGTTATCTACAGTCCATGCTCAGATCGACTGCATTAGGCACAAGGTGTGATGTGTTCGCACCGATGGGAGTAGGTTCACCTTCATCGGCGAGAAGGGAGCCTTTGCAGCACAGGATGGACTCACGCAGAGGAGAGGACATCCCATCACTCATTAGTTGGCTAGACTCATCCTATGAGTAGTTGACATGCGGAGTCCAAGCTTACCTGCAGTGGTGGATCAGTATGAAGACGTTTTCCCTGACGACGTTCCAGGACTACCTCCTCGCAGAGAGGTAGACTTTTATATTGACTTGTACCCCAAGACTGCCCCGATATCCACCCCAGCATATCGTATGGCTCCCGCCGAGCTTTGAGAGCTACAGGTACAGCTGGAGGGCTTGCAGGGCAAGGGATTCATCCGACCCAGTGTTTCACCCTGGGCTTCCCCAATATTGTTCGCCAAGAAGGTGGACGGGAGCTTGCGACTGTGTGTCGATTACTGTCGCCTGAAATAGGTGACCATGAGGAACAAGTATCCACTACCAAGGATAGATGACCTCTTCGATCAGCTCAAGGGAGCACGGTGGTTCTCAAAGATAGACCTCAGGTCAGGTTATCATCAGCTCAGAGTTCGGGACGAGGACGTGCAGAAGACGAACTTAAAATGTCGGTATGGACACTATGAGTTCTTGGTTATGCCATTCGGGGTAACCAATGCTCCAGTAGTGTTCATGGGCCTCATGAATAGGATCTTCCAGCCTTACCTCGATCAATTTTTCGTGGTCTTTATTGACAATATTTTGATATACTCGACGACTGAGGAGGAGCACACCTACCACTTGCGGGTTGTACTGGACACACTTCGAGAGAACCAGCTTTATGGTAAGCTCTCGAAGTGTCAGTTATGGATACGTGAGGTCCACTTCTTGGGACACGTCATCTCTGAGGTGGGATTTGCGGTGGATCCTGTGAAGATCAAGGCAGTGCTAGCTTGGGAGCCACCCAGGAGCATGACGGAGGTGCGGAGTTTCTTGGGGATTTCTAGGTACTACCGGAGGTTTGTGCCAGAATTCTCCAGAGTTGCGGCACCAATCTCAGCTTTGACAAAGAAGGGTAAACCCTTCATGTGGTCAGACAGATGTCAGCAGAGCTTCCAGGAGCTGAGATAGAGATTGACTAGCGCGCCTATCTTGAGGCTACCGGAGGAGGGAGTAGGGTACGTAGTCTACTGCGATGCATCAGGGACCAGACTCAGATGTGTCCTGATGCAGGAGTGGGCAGTGATCGCCTATGGATCACGTCAGTTGAGTCAGCATGGGCAGAACTATGCTACTCATGACCTAGAGTTAGCAACAGTGGTCTTTGATCTGAAGATGTGGCGACACTATCTGATGGGCGAGCGCTTTACAGTCTACTCTGACCACCAGAGTCTCAGGTACATCTTCTCGTAGAAGGACCTGAACCTGAGACAGTGGCGATGGCTCGAGTTCCTCCAGGACTATGACTTTGATATAGTTTATACTCTTGGAAATGGGAACTTAGTAGCCGATGCTCTCAGCAGGAGGACGAGCATTCAGCTACTTTGGGAGGCGACGGAGCAGCTAGCCGCTTTGAAGATATCCTTCGTGGATAGTGATGGAGCAGCCTTTCTACAGTCACTCACAGTCACTCCTCCACTTCTAAAGTGGGTCAGAGAGGCATAGCGTGGGGACGATGACTGTGAGACGCGGCGTGCGCAGATATCCTCAGGATAGGAACCTGATGGATTCTCTGTGGGAGGAGAGCACATCATCCTTTTCAGAGGACGTACCATGGTACCGGCTACTTTACAGGAGGAGGTGCTGAGGGAGTTTCACACTTCTCCTTTAGTGGTACATCCAGGAGTGGAGAAGATGTACTAGGACCTCAAACGACAACACTGGTGGTTGGGTATGAAGAAGGCTGTAGCAGAGTTCATTTCACGATGCCTCACCTGCCAGTAGGTGAAGGCAGATCACCAGGTACTAGAAGGCTTGGTAAAGCCCTTGGAGGTCCCAGAGTGGAAGTGGGACGGAATATCTATGGACTTCGTGACTAGACTTCCACACACTTCCAGAGGTCACGACTCCATTTGGGTGATAGTCGATCGACTAACTAAGTCGGCCCACTTCTTACCCATCAGAGAGCAGGGCTCAGTAGAGATCTTGGAACATCTCTATGTTCGGGAGATTGTACGGTTTCATGGTGTGACAACATCTATCATCTCCGATCAAGATGCTCTCTTTACTTCCCGGCTTTGGAAGGGGTTGCAGGAGGCATTCAGGATGCAGCTACGTCTGAGCACCGCCTTTCACCCTCAGACAGATGGTCAGATGGAGAGAACCATTCAGACTATCGAGGATATGCTCCATGCATGTGTCCTCGACTTTGGTCGTAGCTGGGAGGATCACCTACCCTTGGTGGAGTTTGCGCACAACAACAACTACCACTCCACCATTGGGATGGAACCATATGAGGCGTTGTACGACCGACCTTGCAGATCACCGCTGTGCTGGACAGACCCTGGGGAGTCAGCACTTGTGGGACCGGAAATGGTCCAAGCCACGACAGAGAAGGTCCAGGTCATCTAGGAGCGGATGAAGACAGCTCAGAGCCAGCAGAAGTCTTATGCTGACAGGAGGTGGAGACCACTAGAGTTCGAGGATGGCGACCACGTATTCTTACGGGTCTCACCTCGACGTGGATTACAGAGATTTGGCCGAGGTGGAAAGTTGTCTCTGCGCTTCATCAGACCATTCCAGGTCCTCAGTAGGATTGGTGAGGTGGATTATCGCCTGGCTCTACCACCTCAGTTGCACCGAGTGCACGACGTCTTCCACGTATCTCAGCTGAGGAGATACGTACACGACCCGACGCATATCTTTGACCATGGGGAGCTGGACATTGATGATGGGGTGACTTTTACGGAGGTCCCAGTGGAGATCGATGATCGAAAAGAGCGGTTCCTACATGGACGTTCGATTCCTCTAGTGCACATCAGATGGCATCACGGGAACCTCCAGGAGAGCACTTGGGAGCGGGAGGCTCAGATGTGTGCTCAGTACCCATATTTGTTTCCCTAGTTTATGATGTATCTTTATGGGGACGTAAAGCCCTGAGGTGGGAGTAATTTAAAGACCCGTAAAATTCAAGGGAAATTTTTTCTTAATTTTCTTTCGGATTTTACAAGAACGCAGTTTCTGACGGCACTTGATTCCGAGGCCCGGTGAGCCCGGAATAAATTTCTGAAGTTTATCTCGGGTACGTTCAGTGAATGAACGAGAGGGTTTTCCTAACTTTTGAACCGGTGCTCGGAATCAAAATCTGAGGACACTGATGGAATCACAGCACCGGTAATTGCTTAGGAACACCTTTTCTGGAGTTTCGTTTGCTCGGGTGTGGTAATTAAAATTTTGGGTTAAGTAAAAGAATAAAAAAAAATGGTGCAACCAATTTTATTTTATTTAAAGTAGTTTAACCTAAGATAAGTGGTTGGAGTGGGACCCACTATATCCTACTCCACTAGGTAGGATATTTGTGGCGTGAGACCCACACGATCCCCACCTATTCAACTTACTTAAACCCCCTCTTTTAATTAGGTAACGCACCCGCACCCCCATTAATTGAAAAGTCAACTCATTAATTGATTAACTTATTCAAAGTAATTAATTCTTGAATTCAATTTGAATTTCAAATTTTAAGTTGGATTGTGTGTTAATTAAATAAGACAAGGTCTTATTTCATTAAGTTGTTGTTTGGTTGTGCGAGAGGATTTTGGGAGAGGATTTGCTCTAACTCTTGAAGAACATCTTCTTCCACATCGAAGAACGTGAAGAACACCGAGCCTTCGACGAAGAACTCTGTCACCGCAAATGGGAGTTCATCGTACCATCTTCTTCCATCTCCGCAACCGGTAAGAGACGCCATCCTCAGAGATTGATGATGCGACGCCGATGACTCTTCTCCGCGACACCGACGATCCTCCTTCCACGACGCTTACGGAGTCTCCTTCCGCGACAAACCTCGCTCGACGACAACGCTTGAGGTAGGAGATTATTTTATTTCTGTTTGTGAATACTTTCATCACAGATCATCGTCTCTAATTGACCCGCCTATTATCGCAATAACGGGAGGAGGTCGGACAGCACGAACACGGACGAACCTCCTCCCCCCTTGATTGTTTGAATTGTTTGCGGCACGAGCAAGGCAGCACGGTGCCATTGCACCGCGCAGAAATAATAAGGAATGGGCGGAGAAGCGCGGCGCTGTCGCGCCGCGCAGTTAAAGACGAACAAAGCCGCGACGTCATCGTGCCACACTGGAGAACCTCGAAGAGGCCGCAGCCAGAGCGGGGCCATGGCGGAGGGGCGCGGCACTGTCGTGCCGCGCTGGTCGGACCAAGGCCGCGGCAGAGCAGGAAGCGACGACCGACTTCTGGCCGCCGGTGCCGGAGCTGGAGGGCGGGACCCCGGCGGTACCGCGACAGCAGCAACCGGCCGATCGACTTCCAAGAAGCCGGGGTCGTAACCACTGGATAACCGAAGGAGTGGCCCCCCACATGGGGGCCGCGGTTTCACAAACAGGGGGCAGCGAGCCCCCCCTTCCGCTCGGCCGTTTCGAACGAGCAGCCTGGCCACGCTGGCCTGGCCGAGCGCACTAGGCCGGGCTGCGCCCACCGGGCCGGGCCACGACTTAATGGGCCGGACCCGGACCCAGGCCAGGTCAACCCAGTTCGGGCCGACCCAGGGGGTATCCGGCCGGGTCGGACAGGGCCCAAACCCCCTATTTTCGGACCTCTTTCATTCTTTTGCCCATAACTTGGGATACAGACCTCCGATCGATGCACCGTCAGCTGCGTTGTGATCCTTGGATTGAGACGGTCGTTTCGGTATATTACACTCAAGGTTTTATAGAACTTTGTGTTTGTCCGGGTTGGTTCGAACACGAAACCAACCGGGCCCTCGGAGTGGAAACACTTATAACTTAAGCTCCGGACGTCCGATCGACGTGCCGTCGACTTTGTTGGATTTCTCTTGGTGAGACAGACCTTTTGGATTACTCTACTCGAGGTTTGGAAGCAGTTGGAGTATGACCGGGTTGGTTTTGACTTAAAAACCAACTGGGACCCTGGAACGAAAAAGCCAATAACTCTCAGACCGGGCGTCCGAATGACGCGCCGTCTGTTACGTTGAGTTCCGGTTGACGATACGGAACTTTGGGATACATCAACTCCGGACTTCGTGTCAGTTGATGTATCAGCCCCTCGGATCGTGGAGCGGACCCTCCCCGAACGAGCTTGCTGTGTGCGGGAACCCTAGAGCTGGCTACCACTACGACGACGATGACGACTGTACAGAAATCCTCCTTGGGTTCGACAGCAACGACTACAACACTCAGCGATCCTGTGTGGATCAGTGCCTACCGATCCTGTGTGGGTCAGCGTTCAACAATCCTGTGTGGGCCAGTGCATACCGATCCTGTGTGGGTCCGATCCTGTGTGGGTCATTGCGGGGGTTAGTACCTATAGATCCTATGTGGGTCATTGCGGGGGTTAGTACCTATTGATCCTGCGTGGGTCCGACGACTTAGATGAATCAGTGGCTACATCTGATCATCTCTATCGTCCTATAAAGAAATATACCTGTGTGAGATGAGTCTTGACTTTCAATCATTATCTTCGATATGATTGACTTGATTTCCTATGTGGATTGTGTTGTTCTATCCTGTGTGGACGTGATCGAACATGGGCTCGGATGCTGGAGCCGAACTGAAATTGATGACTTAGCTATATGTATGGGCATATAACTAAGTAGTTTTGGTTGATACTTCGTGATTGTATCTTTCTTTTGTGGATTATTCTTTGTGGATTCTGGGAGACCTTTGGGGGTCTCGGGGTCCCTACTTAGTAGCTTATACTCACCCCTACACGGGCCATGCCCACACTACGTTGTGTTGGTTGCAGACGACAGACAACGCTGATCGTGGTTGAGGCTTGCAGAGTAGGTTGGTACCTGGAGGTGGACCACTGGGCGGGACGTATTTGGGGAAATACATAGAATATTTATCCATCTCTTTAAGATTAAATCATTGGATATTAATATCTTATTGATTTCCCATAGAGTCATGAACTTTATGGACTTTGTCTCTACTCTTGCAACAAACTATCAATCCCTTCAAGTAATCCCTTGGGTGTTTTGTTCCTTAATTATTAAATGTTTCAAAATCTATCCTTCCCTTATTTACTCATCTATCCTATTCTTCTATTATTTTACTTTGAAAATATAAAACATAGGGAACTATTTCTCATTCTTAATAACACTTTCCACTATCTCATCAAATGAGGAAAATATTTTGGATATTAACACCCTTAGAAGGCTTGGATTTTGTACATTAAATAAGTAATAAATCTTTCTTTCAAAATTTCATACATAGTAAATTACATGTATTTATATCCTTGTAAGGTTATCCTCATACTCAATAATAACTTCTTACTCCTTTTGTGTTAAATTTAGTAATTTTTATTCAATTTTAGCTCTTTACTATTGAGGAAAATACTTTTCCAGGAATATCACCTTAAAATCCTACCATTCTATGATTTTTACCTCTTTTTCATTCATATTATTTTGAATAAATTACCACCATTGGTTAGAATCTCCCATGAGATGATATATATCAATGATAAACTTCTCCCTTTCTCTATAACACAAAGCAAGGAATATTTTTTTGAAAGAAATTATCCATTTCTCTTTCACTAATGGATTTATTATTCCATTTAAATCCAGGGAATTCTAACTCATAAAATGATCTAACAAAACTATACATTTAGGGGGGGGGGGGGGTAATAGATTATCCCATAAGGTAAAGTCTATTCATCATAACTTGGTTTAATTAATATAATATAATGACACTTTTATCATCACCGAAACTATATTCATTTGTTTTATCAGTAGGGAAATCCCTATATTGGCAATAGGTGTTGACATGGTTTCCAATCCTTTCATTAATATCCATTTCAAAATAAGGGAAACTAATTCTGTAGTTCATGAATAAATCTATGAATTATAAATCTTATTATATAATTTATTTGTATTTACCTTAAATAATTATATATTATTCTATAAATTATATATATATTTCTATAATTTCTTAAGTGATAGTCATAAGGTTCTATTTTCTAACTATATTCTTCTAAATATAGTTATTGAAATTTCTACTAAACATGCTATGATACCAATCGTAACAATCATGAATCTAGTTATCCATATATAGTTATAATTTTATTAAAATAGTATATAATACAAATATCATATTACATAGGGTATGAAGTTTTGTAGTCTTAAAAGACTAGATACATACAACATTAATACATTACATAGGAAAACATAATTACAACACATGAAATGTTATTATTCTCACTTTTATTATCCTTAGATCATATATAACAATATTCATGGTTTCTTTGGTAAATGAGGAAACAATATAAAGTGGTGGGGTCAAATCCTCAGTAAGGGGTGGTGTACAGTGGAAGCTATCATTACATTAACAAGTCATGCATAATATGGAAATAACAAATAAAAAAATAACATCATATAATTGATAACATAATAATAATATATCCATGGATGATATAATAATGGAAAAAATAATTAAATGGATAAAAATTCTATTTAAGAGTTAGGGAGAAATGTACCCTTATTTATTTAGAAAAGAAAGTCCTTTTTTAAACTGGGGTTTAAAGGCAACCCTAAACATGACCCAAAGGTCCAGTGGTGAAAACTACCAATACAACTTGATGGTCCAATACCATCATCGACTAATCCAAGACATTATACATAAGTGGGAAATCATACACCAAATACCTAGTAAAGTATGACACTCGATACTTACAAATACATCAATTTTTTATTTTATTCCTGACCCCACCACTCACTTAACAAGTCTAATTAATTCATCTCACAAAAATAATAACTAGATAAACAATATAGTACATAATGATTCCTAAAAATCCTCTTACATAAAAATGGATACATAATCAATAATTATCCTTACTGAAATAATGAGAATATAGATTTTCGATATTTCTGTTTTCAAAAAGGAATAACATTATAGGAAAACACCCTTTGATCAAGATTAAGAAATAAATGGTATTAAAACCATATAGAGTAAATGGCATACAATCAATTTAATAATATATTAACCATATAAATTGTTTAAAATTTATATAATATATCCATGGGATAAAGAACATGGTCATATAATAAAAGATAACTTAATAATGAAAGATAAAGAGTGATAGGGAACATAATCATATGAAAGGAGCCCGAGAGACCCTTTCAAATAAAAAGAGATGTAATGAGACAGGAATACCTAAAAAATATAGGAAAAAATATAAGGTATTATATCAATAATTTAGTGATAATTCTTATAATATAATATAAAAAATAGATAATCAATGCATGAAAATAAAGAGGATTTAGAAAAGAAACCCTCAGTTTAGAATGATAATAGATCAGGAAAAGGGTATAATTATAGGCAATGGATAATATATCATTGAATATAAGTAAAAATGATGATAATACCATGTAATTATGAACATGATAGTATATAATTAGGATGTTTAAAATATATTATAACAAATTGATTACAATTGAAAAAGAAGGAGGAGAAATAGGAACCCTTACCTGGAGTATCGACTCGCTTGGATTCTCCTCTAACCTCTAGAAATTTTGAATTAAATATGTTAATTTAATAATTCAGAACATTATTAATTATTATTTCATATATTATATCCCACTTATTATTATATTTTATTCATATGTAAAACTAGTTTTTTTTGCATCAGTCATTTGGGATTGTTTGGTCAAATGTTCCAATGTCGATTCAGCATAACAGTAATAATCAATGGTCTTTGTAAAAATGGTTCAAAAATAATAAGTGTGTTTTATACAGGGTTCATCTATTTCAATAATTTCTAATATTTTTTAATATCAAAAATATTTCCATCACGGGCACTGTCCGTTAAGTATAAAAGTTACCATACAATGGTATGTTTATCAATGTGGTTTTAATGGCCATAATGAACTTAATTTGTTTTATTTAACTTTATAATTATTTACCCATTCTAGAATATAAATAATAATATGATATAACTATTATTATTACATTTAACCATAAAATAATTTATTTTAACTAGCTGATAATGTGGTGATAGTTTTTTAAAAACAATATCCTTATAGTTTGTTATATTGAACATGATAGTTACATTTGAAATACTTTTAATACCACAATTATTTTATTATTATTTAATGTTTTTCATGATTTAATTTATTGAGTTATACATAATTATACATGAATAATATATTAAAACCATCCATGGACGTGATTATGAAAACTAAAACTTATCATCTATGGAGGCGATGGACCAACCATAATATGAGTAATGTTTTCATTTCAAAACAATTAAGAGGGAGTAAGATAATGGATATTCCATTATTACAATAACGAGTAAATATAATTATGATACTTATTTAATTATATCATGATGGGTAAAAGATATTTTGAGGGGGTGTAATAAGAAGTAAACTAAAAAAATTTGGGATGAGATATTTCCATCTTCCTTTGGAAGACCTCCTTTGATACACTACTCAGGTCTTAAAGAATGTTATTTTTTAAATAATTGAAATTCCAAAACATGGATATTTGTGTTTTGGGAGATAATTTAGTAGAAAAATGGAAAGATAATAATCTTAAGTTTTGAGTATATGTTGGGTGGTATTTATAAGAGGAGGAGAGGGGTATTTTAGAATAAAATATTGATTAATTGATTATCTTTTCTCAAGAATATGAATAGTATTGATTCTTGTGACTAAGTATAATAATATATTCATATGAGGTTTTAATAATGGTTTCTCACATCATCTATGATTTAATGGATAATTTATTTAATTTATAATGAAAAATACTGTATTTTACAATGTTTCACCAATCATCTTCATATTTTACTATTTATGAAAATTATTAAAAATTCACCATTACTAGATTTTAACATTATGGATCCAAAAAATGAAATATATTTTTAAAAATAAGTTTCTAAATTATGTAATTCTAATATTTTATTATAGTATAAAAATTACTATTTTATTAAATAATGGAAAACAAGATTTACTAAATATGTATTATGTTACATTGACTGAGTAATCATTTTATACTATTTCATTACATATTTTATTATTTAAACAATGGTAAAATTTATTTATATGGTTAATTAACAATTTTCAATAATTTTCAATTTTATTATTACAATGGTGTAACATACCCAATTAGGTACATATTTATTATGATCGAACTAGGTTCCACATACCTCAAGAGTGCCTCCTGATAGGATAGAGGCTATAAACCAACAATGAGAGTCTATATATAAAGTTGGGAAGACTATAACCTCTTAGGTATTATAGCCATAAATCATAATTTAAGCAATATAATAATTTAAATCACATAAATAATATGATTTTAATGAAGGAAAACCCAACTAAACTTCATATATAGTAATAACATCACCCATGCTATAAAAAAATGAGTAGATGCAATTCCCATTAGTTATATAGATTTAAAATATATATCCTATGGGTAGATTTTATACCAAAATCCCTAAAAAGATTAAGAAAAATATCAAATATGACTTCAAAACTGGTTTGAATCCGATGTATGATACTATATCCCAGCCCCTACTAAGGTCCATAAATTTTCCATTATTATAAAGGTGCTTGTCTTTACCTGGACTGTGAACCATAAAGCATGATTGAGTATTAGGTTGATCAAGCGTGGTGTGAGTACAGCTCTAAAGGTAACCACCAATGGTGTACCTAAACATATACAATATAATAAAGTGCATTTACAATGTGATATTCTCAAAAATAAATGAAAACATGAAATTGTAGTAATAATAAATATGTGATGACCATGGGAACTACATAGCCACCTAAGTGTGACCATAATTTCATCATCCAATAATGGTGTGTCTCTAAACATATCACATAAAAACCGATTGGACATGGTAAATTTATTCCAATAACATAAACAAAATAATGGACATAACATCCCTGAGATATTATAATCATTATTACATGGGAAATATGTCCTGATACCATAGTCACAACTATTGACATAACTTATTGTATAAAACATATTCAAGAAGTTCCATCATAACCTCAAATGTCCCATATCTCAAATAGGGTTAAGGGAACCTATTTAGGGCCCATCGTTTCATTGTTTAACTAAAGGGAACCACCAAAGGGGTGCCAAGAACAAGGTCCAATTCACATTAAATCAATTTCTTGATCATATGTGCCTATAAAATCAATATATCATAACTATAGGGTCTATATAATCCCTAAAAATCCTTAATCTACACAATTTTTGTCAAAGTAATTAATTTTAGATTAATTATAGGTAAATAGAACACTGGTGGTGAGACCACATATCACACATCGCATGTGACATGCATAAACTATAGGGATTTTTTTAGAGAACACCTACATCAATATAATAGAAGTTGACACATATAGTATCACTATACTAATCAAATCCAATTATAGGGAAACATAAAAATATTAAAAACTTTAAAATTAGGGCATAACTGATGAAAATGACTGAAATTATAAGAGAAGCAAGGAATAGATTGAAGAGGAGTAATAGAATTGTGGTAGGTGACTCACTAAGACTAATGACTCCTAAGTCTAGTATGAAACTTGGGAGATATAAAACTTGGAAATGAATAATGGAGAGTATAGTTATTGGATAATCAAGCCAATTCCTAGATAAAATGATAAGAAAAGTTTTCATTTAATAAATTTATAAAATAAATTATTTTAAAAAAGTCAGTAAGAACCCATCAAGTACTTTCTAGCTAACCACCAGGTACCTAGTTGGTACTGGGTACCCATCTTGGGGTCACTGGACACCTAATGACCCATATAAAGCTACTAGCTCTACTAACACACCCAATGGTTATAATATTAGTAAACAAATACCTGGTGGTATATGTTAATGGACATATGTCTCGACACCTATCCCATTTTCCTGAAATGGACCCAATCCCCCATCATCACCTCAAAAACTCTAAATTAATCCAAATACAAGAGTTTTAGTACACTTTATATCTCAATTATATCCCATAAAGATACGAGGTGTTACAACCTCACCACTATAGGGAAGCTCATCCATAAGATGTATCATCAAGCATCACTGACCCTCTTCAATGAATAACTCCAACCACTATGCCCACATATCAAACTCTCACTCCAATGTCTCATCTTGGTTATGACCATGATTCTACTGCATGTCTACCAGTGTAACCATCTTCCCATGAAGAGTCTTATCACTCTAATTCACTATAGAAACCTATCACTCCTCGAACGACATGTCAGAATCCTGCATAATCACATCAACATTGAACACATGAGAGGGTTGGGATGGTATCTTTGGAGATAAGATACATGAAATAAATCCTTTATAATATTTTATCTCCAAGGAAGCACTAACTGATATTCCATGGTACTGATTCTATTGAAAACCTTAAATATCTCCACAAACCTAGGCACTAACTTCCCCCACCTTTGAATATGACCATATCCCAACTAAGTTGAAACTAATATAAATACCCAATATCCCACCACAAACTCTATAGGATGGAATAAATGATCAAGATATGATATCTTTCTAATCTTAATGGTATCTAACCACTTCCTAATCAACTATATTTCATTCAAAGTGTCCTATATAATACTCGACCCGATTATCACTAACTCCGTGACCTCTAACTAATATAGGGGAGATCGACATGATCTAATGTATAAACTCTCAATTTGAATTATTTTATAATAATCATCATTATAAAAAAACTCAGCAAGAAAAAATGACCCTCCGATAAACTACCAAAATCTAGGACACATTTTATAATAATTTCCTCCAGAACATAGGTGGTACACTTATACTACTCATTGTTTTGAAGATGGCAGTAAATTATTTATTAAAATTGTATGTCTAACACTTTATATTGACCCTTAAAAATGCATAAAAAATAACAAACATAGTCTAAAAAAAAATACTCTAAGGTACTCCATGAAGGCATAAAATCTTATGGACACACAACCTCCTCAACATGAAAATGGAGAACATCTCTTGTATAGGTATGAAATTCATATACTTCATTAATAGGTCTATGATAACCAATAATACATAATTAACACAAGGTGATATCAGTAAACCCATTATGAATTCCATAGTTACATGACACCTCTTTCACTATGGAATGGGTAGTGTCTAGAGAAGACTTTTGGGTAATTGGTTCTTCAATGTTACCTATTGAAAAGTAAGGAATTGTGAAATGAACCCCACTATGTCTTTCATTATCCTGGGGCACCGACAATACCTAAGAATATCTTAGTACATCTTGGTAAGACCTAAGTGAATAAAATATCTTGAGTCATGTGAATCCTGTATCATCTTCTTGTGCATCCTTGAAGAGAATACCACATGACCCTCGACATAAAGAACCTCATCAACATTAATGGGAAAATCAGGCGGTGGATCCCCATTATATATATTTTTCCTCATCACTGAAAATATGAGTCAGATAGATAACTCTCCTTTACTCTATCATGGAGTGATGATGGGATAATTAATGACATTATTGTTTCTCTACCTTGATACTCTAAAATTTCAAGTCAAATCTCAGTGAGGAGGCTTATCATTTATTAATCGATACTAGCCACTATCACTAGTTCTACCCACATCTTTCTACTTAGTGAAATAAAAATTTCATTCCCATTCCCAGTGGTATATTCATTTTAAAATTATAAATAATAAAGATACATGACCCACCTACTTTGTTTAAAATTCAGATCACATTGTAAAAATATACATTTGAGGATCTTATGGTCTGTATATATGATAAACCTATCAACCAAAAGATAGTGACTCAAACATATGGAAGAATAAAAGACCACTGATAACTCTATCTCATGAGCTAGATAATTATACTAATCTATATTAACTACCTATAACCATAGAAAAAACATGCACATCCTACATCAAGACCCTCTAAGGTCTATTCTCGACCCATAAAAGAAGAGGATATACACCTTACCTGAATCAGGAATGGTCAAAACCAATGAAAATGATAGCATGTCCTTTAGCTCCTAGAAGGCTATATCACAATAATAATTCCATAGAAACTTAACCCTATTCTTGGTTAGGGACTTAATCGGTGTTTCAAAATGGGATATGTACTAAATTAATCTCCTATAATATCTTTCCAAAACTAGGAAGCTAAAGTTCTCAAAAAATATTATTGGGTTTCTCCCAAGAAACCATTAACTCATCATTCTTAAGGTTTATTGATATGAATTTATATGATATAATATGCCCTAATAAGTGGAACACAATGATAAATAACCTACACTTTGAAATCTTGGCATAAATTTGATTCTTTCTCATTGTACTAAAAAATATCTCCAAATGCCGAGCATGGTCCTCCCTCATCTAAGAGCATACTAGATTATCATTAATAAAGAACACTATAATTGAATAAAAATAATGGTGAGAGACCTAATTCACTAGGGATATAAAAATAGTTATCACATTTTTGAATCTAAATGATATCATAAGATACTAAAACATTCCATACTCATGAATGTAGTATGATGCACATAAGAAGGACTCACATACAACTGATGACAATATAACCTCAAGTTAATCTTTGAGGACCACTTATCTCACATCAGCTGGTTGAACATATTTCAATATAATAAATATGATACTATTATATGATTTCTACTCAGTTAAACCTTCGATAATACACACACTAGCATAACCAAACACCTTTCTTATTGGTGAAAAAATATGTGAACCCAAAGGGGATGTGCTTGAGTAAATGAATCCATTCACCTAAAAATCCTTTAGATGGGCCTTAAAATATATAATCTCTATAAGATACATCATTTATTAAGGACTAGATATGGTATTCATACCTCACATAAGCTCAATCATAAAATTTACCTCTATATTATGTGGAAAATCTACAATATATGGTGGAAAGATATCTTGAAACTGATCAAAAACAAGAGGAAAGATCATCTAACACATCTCCTAACCATTCAAAAAATCACTAGAAAAATGGTCTAAAATAATAACCAAATATTTATGGTTAGTACTTGAATGAATTTCTTATAAATATTACTCACTAGAAATGGTATAATTATATTCTTGAATTAATGTAAAGGATACCCACTAGCGATAACAACTGATGTGCACTCAATACTGATCCAACCAATCCATACATATGATCACATTGAAAATTCACATCTAAAACATGAAGAAATATCATAGATTATGATATACACTAATCATGGGTGAATACTGATAACATCAATAGATATCAATAGATTACACCCTAAGGGCCTGTCAATAGACATCACCCCATAAAGATACTTTATGGTCAACCATTGATTACTAGTATACTGAGTAGAGATAAATGAACTAAATAAAACTATATTAAATTAATTTTATGAAATGTTAGATGATTTTAAGATCAAACCTTGAATAGTCAAAGGCCCATCATCATGGTTAGAAGGTTTCAGATCAACAGAATGAATTTAACTTGATCTTTAACCTCTACCCTAGCCTTCTGATCCATGACTATAATAAGGATTACCACACTGCTACCTATTTTAACCCTAAGAACCATAAAAACATCTGCACATTGACTAGTTAGGATAACAGAAACTACCACCCAATAACACCACACCTAATCCCACTACTGATACTTGATCCTAGAAATCATCATAACCACTAGATAACTAAGAAAATCTCTGATAAAAGTGTTATAGATACCCCATCTTCCCATAAGAAGGAAAATCTATTGGAGGTCAGTGGAACTATGGTCAAGTATTCCCAAACCTACTACATTGATAATATAATAGTATAAACCTAGAATGCTGAGAATAAGAAGATCCATGACCCTGGATAACCTACCCATCACCACTCCATTGAGTATCAATGAAATTCCATTTTTTCTATCTAAATATCTACTCATAGACCTAATATAATATCTTGAATACCAAGAATATATATCCCTATATATGTTCCTCTATAATGGGGTCTTGGTTTACAAACTCTAAAAAATACATAATCCATAAAATATTCACCTGATACCAAATAAAATATCTTAACCCATCCCCAAAATAGAGTATAATGGCGGTTGAATCACACACCTATGTAATAAATAAATGAATCAACTAAATAAAATATGCAGCATGGTCTATAACTAAAATGATCCCTAATATAGCCGTATAAACTACCAAGATCTATCATTTCTCAGTATCTTGAGAAAAAAATGATCAATAAAGAAATCCTAAAAGTCCTTCCAAGATAGCCCCATGAGTTGATCTTCATAAACTAGAACATCCCACCGATGCCTTTTTGGTCCTCGAATCATATACATTATAATATTCACTTAACTTTTAGGGGGTTTATCAATATGATCATATATTCCTTAAATAGAGTCAATCCACATATTAGCTACTTGATGTCCACATTCTCTAATATATAGAGGTGGATATTGCAACTAAAAATCCCCCATTAGATTATACTTTAAAGGATTTCCTCTTAGATCTCCATATCAAACAGAATAAAAAACATTAAGTAAACTATCATAGAGCTACTAATTGAGAGGAGGTATAGGTGAAACAGGGGGATTTGTCTCAATAACCAGTGGGGTATTCTCATTCCCATCCTCCTAATGCTCAATAGGCGAGTGTCACGTTTCCATGTCACTATAATGAAAAATTAATGACTTAAAATAAAATATATAACATGAATGGATATAACCTATATGATAATAAATAATAGAAAATTCATCCCACTATAATATTAACACACCCAAACACATAAGGAATTTTAAATAACCTCAGTCACTCTCTCTATCCTTGACTACCCAATCTCTCTTAAGGGTAAAATAAAATATTAAAAAGATTCACTATATCAATTTTAAAGTATAAAAACATAATTATATCTTGGTTAAATAAATTTAAATCATTAATTTATGTAGTAATTTTCTATATTAGTTTATTCAACACTTTAATTAACCAAAACCCATATTATAATCAAGGTTCTCAATGATAGGTTTGAATACAAATGTTATATGAATCATACATGCCAAGAATGATGCATGAACACCTGATCTATTTCCACCTCAAGCTAAGAGTAAAAACTAATAAACCATAAATCATTATCATAAAAAATCATATTCAACAAAAGTTACCTAACTGTAAGAGTGAAAAACATGAACAAAAATCCCATCCTAGGTAATCTTAACTTTCCCAATACATGGGAATAGTTATTCTCTTGTTTAAGGTCCAACTTAGATTCCAACCAAATATATCCCAAATAGTAAGATAAAATAAAACATAGATCAAATACAAATTTATATAGTCTTTGATTAGGTACCCCACCACTATGATCGAATCGGGTTCCACATACCTTAAGAGTTCCTCCTCGTACACTAGAGGCTTTCGACCAATAATGAGGGACTTTTTATAAAGTTAAGAGACTATAATATCTTAGGTAATGATAACTATAAAGAATAAACATTTTATTTTATAAAATAAACCACTTTGAGGCAAAGTGGTAACCATCAAATAGACAATTACACCACAAGGAGCCATTGGAGGGCTAGAAAAAGAACCCTATTTAGGACCAGAGCTGCCCAAAAAACACCACAAAACAACCCTTGAAAACTACATCCAAAACAAAAAAAATACAAAAAATGGGCCAGCTAAGGAATGCTTCCCAGGACCGACCCACCCAAAACATCACCCTACAATATGAATTGAAAAATAACCTCAAAGATAGCCACATCAAGAAGCAATCCAATCACATACAATGCCATTATCGAGGCTGCATGGGACACCGACACTAGCCAATCCAAATATAGTGTCAGCACCGCACTAGAACAACTGAGGCTGATGCACCCTGGGCACTATGGAAGAGATACAACCGCACCAAAACAACCACAAACAGAACCCCCAATCGCACCGCCATACCATAAGCCGCCAGAACCTCCCAAATCATGAAGTAATCCGTTGAACTAGACCAAAATAGAGACTTTCGCAATGGATCTAGTTGAAATGGTAGAGGAGACTAGAGAATGGTGGACCCGCACTAGAGTAACAAATAGGGAACTAGAAAACAGTCAGCAACATGACCCAAAAGAAGATGCGAGACTTGAAAATGAGTTGTCGGGGGAGGGAAGAATAGGAAAGGGGACACAGCTAGGCTCGAGTGTTTCTGAGGAAGCCATCTACGACCTCTTAATAACTCAAGAAGAAGATGAAAACCTTGCCTCGTTCTACCCTGTGAAGACCAACCACCAATCAGAGGCACCAATAGATCCGAACAAAAAAAAAGTGAGATCATAGCAGGGGAAAGCACAAAGACCAGAATACCAGTTTCATCGAAGGAGGGTGAATGACATCAGTCATTGTCAGAGCTCTGGAAATACATAAAACCATGAGGTGGTTGAAGAACACCACACCACACCATCAGAACCGCTCGGCCTGACCGTGCAAGGAGGTGAGAAGGGAGAAGGTAAGAAGAGATGGAGAAAGGAAGGGAGAGGCAGTAGCTGGGAAAACCTAGACCGCAAAGAGAACTCCCACTTGCACTCTTCCCCTTATGGGCTCATATAGGTAATGATAACTATAAATTATAGTATAACAAATTTAATAATTGGAATCACATAAATAAAAGTAGAGTAAATGAGTAAATCACAACTAAATGTCATATATAGAAATAACATAACCCATGATATAAAAAAATGAGTTTCTATAATATCATTTAGTCATACATATATAAACCATATCTCCTATGGGCATATTTTATACCACAATCCCTATTTTTTTTTATAAAAAGGCTATAAATGATAGAAAAATTTTCCCAGAGTCTATGCGCAGCCCCATCTCCTAGCTCCTACCAAGCTCCATAGCTCACCCACCAATAACATGCCCCTTTCCCCTACCTATATCACAATCTATAATTTCAACTCTAATACCAGGTTACCCAAGAAGGGTGTGATTAAAAAATATTAATCCATGACCAATGATGTACCTAAACATATCCTATATAATCTAGTGCATTAATAGTGTGATATGATTGTAAATAAAAGTAAACATGAAATAAAAGTATAAAATAAATTATCCTATACACAGGTAATACACAACCTACTAAGTGTGAACACACTTTCTTTGGATAGTACTAGGATTTATATGAATATATCTCATAAAAACCAACTAGGAATCATTTCCCAATTCATCCTCAATGGTCATAACATCTTGTCATTGTATTATAACCTAGACCCAAAAAATGTGTCATGATAAAACAGTCAGAATAGTGGGAATAATGTCCTAGAGATATGATAATCATCAATATTTGGACAACATTTCATGATAAAATAGTCACAATTGTGAGAATAACATCCTTGATCCAACATATACAAGATAGATTTACATGCCATCAATATCTTGAAGAGAGGGAATGGCATATCTAACCATAACCATAATCATAAGAGGTAAATACATCCCTAGTCCTAGGATATTCAATGAGATAGGTCATCATATACCATGAATCCCATTTTCATTTGGGTAATTCATCCCATTCCTTAAGGTCATCAAAGCATGGATAGTGCATCCCACTTCTAATGGAAATAATAAATTACTAGGCATTGCATCCCATTTCCATCATTATCGAGACCACCAAGGCATTACATCCAATTAATATAGATATAAAATCATAGTGGTAGACATATGAAATATTAATCATATAATCCCTCATCAATAATAACAAAATACAAGTGGGCATATCATCCCAACAATTCCCATAATTGAAAAAAGGGAATATTGTCCCACTAACATGTCCAACATCATAATATGGAATAATGATCAGGTTAGGAAACATAGTATAAACAATTATCATTAAGGTTGGAATAACATCTAACTCACACTTAAATGTAACTGGTTTTATTCCCATATACCCAACCACATGAAAAATTACAACTAAGGTATAACCCACCCAATTTCTAATAATTTAGACTATAAATACATATTGACCCCATATTCAAACAATACATTCCAAAATATTTTTATGGAAACTATAGGAACTATTTATGGGTTTATCCACAAGATGAATATACCAAGACACACCTATCATATCTCAAATAGGTCTGAGGGCACCCATTCAGGGTTTAACATGACAGTATTTAACTCAAGGGAACATCCAATGGGGTCTCAAGCACATGGTTTAACAAACATTAAATTATTTTCATGGCCATCAATGACCATAACATCTATATATCACAACTATAAAGCCTATTATATCTCTAAGAATCCATACTCTATTTAATTATGGTTAAGGTAATGTAGTTTAAATTAATTCCATGTCAATCAAACATGAGTGGAGAGACCATGTATTTAATGTTGCATGAATTGAGTATAAACTCTAAGGATTATATATGGACAACCTACCTTAGTATGATGGACCCAATCTTTTTTGAGTATCACTAAATAAATAATCCCCAATTGATGGGAATTTAAAAATCTATAAAAACCACAAATTAGGGAATAATTGATGGAAACCACTAAAATCATAAGAGTGGAAAGGAATATATTTAAGAGGATTTTTATCATTACCATAGGTGACTCACTAGGGCCAAAGACACTTAAATCTAGCAAGAAAAAAGGGATATCTAATAACTATAAATGAAGAATGGAGAGGATAGAAACATGAGGGTTGAGCCAAGGATTGGATAAATGATAAGAAAAGATCTCATTTAATAAATTTATAAAACAATTAATTAATTGAAATAAAAATTTAATGAAAACTAAATAGGAAGCATCTAGGTACCTACTAGATGAAAACTGGGTACTCGGTGGGCATTGGGTATCAACCTTAGTGTAACCGATGACCAAATGGCCCACCTAAAGGTACTTCCTTCACTTCCTCACCCATTGGGTACCCAATATTAGTCCATCAGGTTCCCAACAACATATTTCAAAGGAAAGATGTCCTGACACCCGACAAGTTTTCCCAAAACTTTCCCTTGAGCCCCCACCAACACCTCAACCACATATAATTCATAAAAATACACAAATATTTGTGAAATTTAAAATTAAATAATGTCTTTTATGGATATAAGGTGTTATAAATGGTCACGATATTCCAATATTCATGTTACTATTCTAATGGATATATTTTGACAGTCATATAATTTTATATATCAAATAAATGTGCATTATTTTTATCATTTATCATTCACTCAACTTCCTATGAAGGTTACTTAAATTTAATTTAAAAAATTTCAATATTGTTTCATTTTTTTTCTTTTTATAATGTTGTTTTTATGAATAGGTCTATGGGGACACAATGAACTAGAATTTAAACTTCTAGTTTTGTTATTTTCTTTTATCTATTAAACCATTGTAATATTTTAAATTTTAAAGATTGTATTTTTTACTTCATGTGTAATGTTCTAAATTACTAGTTATATATATTCTACTAAATATAAATTTTTAGTTTTTTCATACTACTATGATTAAATAAAAGGATATGTGTTGTAATAAACTATATATAATATAATAATGGGTCTTATAATAACTACACATCAACTATTGTTTTAATGTATAATTATGTTTTATTTATAGTAATATTAAAATAGTTTTCATAGGATTTTAGTGGAGGTGCATCCAATATATTATAGGGATTGATGAAATCAATGGATAATATGTGAAAAATTAGATCAAGGACTAAGGGTGGAGTGAGAATATCCCGAAAAGAGGATATATATCCACCCTAAAAAGAAAAATGCTTGAATTTTTATATTTGATCAGGTGGATAAAGATCATGATTCTAAGAAGGGAACTTTAATTATACAAGATATTCTTATTTCCCCTATACACATTTCTTTAATATTTATTACTAGAATAATGCCTTCATTTATCTATGTTTTGGAAGTTGAATGAATGATGATTTAAGTAGTGCTAATATATTACTTGTAAATGCCTAGTCAAGATAGTTGTATCAATGAGAGGGGGAGGTGGTGAATCAGTGATATCTTTTTATTTTAAGTTTCCTTTAATTTGAAACAATACTAACCTTCTATTAAATATTTATTTCTCTTCTAAAAAAACAAACACTCATCCATAGAAACACAAGAATTTAAAAGCTTCACTACTCAATAAGAGTAGCTAAGTAATTGGCATGGTTTGGAAATAATTCAATAGCACACAATACACTAGAAAACAATATTTTTGTGTAGAATACAATGAGTAGGATATGAACTTACACTCTTATAGAACTATGTTTGATACAACTATTGGACTCAACTATTTTGATAAATCCCAAATCATGTTTAAATATTGATCATGATATATTAATCCATTTTCTAACTCTTTTTAATCTGTATTTATAATTATTTTATCCTGAACAATGCATACTCTTAGTCTCATGACTTTGCTGTATCAGCTTACCGTTTACATTTATCTAAATATATGTTCACTATTAAAGGCTACTAGTAAGAGTCTTCTGTTCAAAGTCACCGTTATATATCACTGTCACTCTAAGTCACTGATGTTAGAAGTTCACAGTTAAATATCTACAGACACAATTGGAAGCTACCGGTATAAGGTTACTTTCACAAGTCTACTGTTGATCTGCTCATCAAAGCTTAGAGACAAAATGTTACTGTTACAAGATCACTGCTGTGATAAGGATTATTTTTGAAGTTCACTATCATACTCTTTCTCAAGTCTTCTGTTGAGAACCTCATTGTTCAAGTCTATAGTTGGACATGTCTACCATTAGTAGAAGGCTACCGCTAGACAACTTATACTATCGAAATAGTCAACTATTGTTCAAAGTCTACTGATTGATATATTCCATTGTTAAAGAAATTACCTGTTGAGATAGTCTACAGTTGGAAAGATAACTATTGAAGCAACCTAATGTTACAAATCTTCCATTAGAATAGCCTACCAATGAAGCTTCTGTTAGAATAGCCTACCGATGAATCTCATAGTTGAATAGCCTACTGATAAAGTCCACTGATGAAAATCTACTGATACATAGTGTAATATCTACCGTTACAATCCTATAGACAAAGTGCCTACCGATGAAGTCCAAAGTTGGAAAGACCACAGTTGAAGTCTAGCGTGTGACATGCATCTGCTACCAGTCTAATGATATTCCTATTCTTTTCTTTATCAATTTTATTAATACTTTTATAACGGTCATTTCTGGACAAATTAATGCACCTGAAATTATTTAATGTTATTTTTATGTATATCAGGAAACAATACGATGTACGAGGAATATCACATGTGGTTGAAACTTTTTCTCTTGTCGGCCCCTGCTGAACCAAATGAGAAAAAGGTGAACTAAAAGGGAGTATATATATAAGAAGATAGAGAGACATCAAGAGAGGAAACATGATAAAAAGTGTGAGAAGACAATACATACAGACAAAAGAGATAGGCATGGTCATATTGAATATACAAAATATGAATAAGAACTCTCAAGAATTAATTCAGAAGAACATAGAGCTTCACAATGACCAATTGAAAGAATCTCTTTCAAGCTATCGTGGTGTGCTTCAAATAGCTTGAAGAAGCTGATCATCTTTACATCTGGAAGTCTGGAAGTTGCGCCACTCTGTTTTGGAGTCAACTTGTAGAGAAGGACTAAAACTTCATTTCATTCATTCCAACGAGTCCAAAACTGATCTGCCAACACAATAGAGCACTCTAAACTTATTCATACTATCTTTATCTATACCGTGTTTAAGTATTTTACATTTATGAGCAGTGTGTATGTGTTACACACACTGACTCTTGTGGTTGAACTGAGGGATACTGAAAATCACCATACCTGACTCTCTCTTTACATTTGTTTCCCACGCATAACTGTGGAAGAAGTCGAGTGTGGCTTGGTAGTTTATTTTCCCACGTAGAACTGTGGTAGAGGTTCCAAAACCCGGATAGTTTGTGAAAACTGTTGTAAAGCCCGATACAGACTGTGTATCAATTTATTAATAAAATTGCTTGGTGGCAGGTGATCACTAAGTAGAGAGGACTAGGTCTTGACTTAATACTGAAACTCTTGTTTAAGTTGTTGTGTTCATCTTTCCATTAATCTATTTTATTTTTATCCATTGTGCTTATATTTTCAAAGACATGAATCTGTTTTTACATTCAATCTGATAGTTAGTTATGGTTAGTGTGTATATCTGATTTATCCAGTAAACTTGTTTCCAAAGATGAATTAGTTCTCATACTAATTCAACTGAGGAGTAATCAACCTTTAAGAAACCTGTTGAACAATAAGTCACTTATATCTCTACTGCCTTAATTGACTGGGCTGTTTTAATTTGGGGGATTTTAATCCTAAAAGTTTTTAACAGAAATTTTAATTGGAACTCAATTCACCCCCTCTTGAGTATCCACTCCGACCATCATTTGGTATCAGAAATTCATCTTTATATTCAAAGTTTTCAAACCCTTTGTTTTTCAAACTGTGATTTTAGTTTTATCCTAAAAGATCTTAAATTTCTGTTTTTTATCTCTTTAATATGTTTTCTAAAATCTAGTTATGGACAATAGACTAGAAGGTGCTGCTACTAATAGTCCACCTTTCTTTAATGGTGTAAATTATGCTCAATGGAAAATTAAAATGAAAATTCATTTGGAAAGTATTGGTTTTGACATTTGGTCTACTATAGAATCAGAATATGAGATCCCCAAAACTGCTATATATACCTGGGATGATGCTACAAAGTCTGACTATAACAATAAATGTAAATCTATGAATGCCCTTTACTGCTCTTTATGAGATGAGGAGTTTAACCAAATTTCTGCATGTAAAACAACTCATGAAATCTGGGACACCTTGGTTGTTTCTCATGAAGGAACAACCAATGTGAAAGAAACGAGATTAAATACTTATACTATTAAATATGATAATTTTAAGATGAGATCTGATGAACCCATTTATGACATGTACCTTAGGTTTAATGATATTGTCAACACCATGAGTTCACTGGGAAAAGCTGTTCCAGAAAAGGAGCAGATCATGAGAATATTGAGACGTCTGCCAGACAGATGGAGAGGCACTTCTGTGTCTATCCGAGAGTCATGTGACATCAGCAAGCTACCTGTCAAGGAGTTGATTGGTAAACTAATTATGTATGAAGAAGAACTGAAGGTAAACAAAGAAGAAGATGATGAACCCAAGAGAAAATCTGTGGCATTCAAGTCTACTGCATCAAAGAGCAAAGACAAGGAGAAAATATATGTACCTACTGAAAGTTCAACTAGTGAAGATTTGGATTAAGATAGTGATGAAGAAATGGCTCAAATAGCTAGGAGATTTAAGAAGTTATATATATAGAAGAAGTTTTTCAGAAAACCAAATTACAAGGGTAAGTATGATCAATAAGGTAACTGGAAGAAGGATTGGAAGAAATCTGACAAAGAAGATGATATAGTCTGCTATGAATGCAAGAGGAAAGGACACATCAAGGCTGATTGTCCGAAGTTAAAATTCAAAAAGAAATATGATTATAAGGACAGGAAGTACAAGAAATCCATGAAGGAAACTTGGAGTGCTTCGGAAGACAACACAAGTGAATCAAAAGCTACTGATTCTGAAAAGAATCATGCCAACATGTGTTTCATGACTAACATATCCGAGGTACCTGTTTCCCCTATTCTAAATAATTATTATTCTGAAAATAATAGTGATTCATATAATGAGGAAAATATGTCTAAGGCCAAACTGTTTGAATATTGCAATATACTGGAAGATACATTCAATGAACTAAAAGATAAGTATAAATCTTTGAAGAAACAACATGCCTTGACTAGTAACATTAAAACAGATCTAAGTGTAGAAAAAGAGAAGAATGCTCAACTATTGAAATAGAAAACTCAACTCAAATTATCTAATGAACAATTAAGAAAGGATATTGAGAAGTTCAATGCTGGTAGGGATACCTTGACACTGATGCTAGGAAAACATATTGCTCCTAAATATACAACTGGTCTAGGATATCAGCCTGGACAGAGACAAATTAGCAAAACCCAATTTGTTCCAAAATCTGGACAGTTCACTGCTAGTTATCAACCATCTTTTGAGAAACAATTCTCTAAAGGACCTAAAAAAGTATTTATGTCTCAAAATATGTTTGTTGATTTTAGAAAATCTATAAAGAAAATATGGGTTCCCAAAGTTTTATTAGCTAACCTTTCTGGACCCAAGAAGATCTGGGTACCAAAATTATCCGATGTATAATATGTTTTGCAGGGAAATTGTTTAAAGAGTTCCTGCAACACACTATGGTACTTGGACAGTGGATGTTCAAGACATATGACAGGAGACTATTCTTGCTTCAAGAGTCTGATTAAAGTTAATGGTGGACATGTCACCTTTGGTGACAATGCAAAAGGAAAAATCATTGGCTTAGGCCAGATTGGTAACCCTGATACAATATTAATTTCTAAAGTACTTTTTGTTGATGGATTAAAGTATAATTTTCTTAGAATATCTCAGTTATGTGATGATGGATTTAATGTTAAATTTGAGAATGATTCATGCAATGTTTTTAATTCAAAAAATGATTTAGTTTTCACTGCATGTAGAAAGGAGAATGTATATGCTGTTGATTTAAGTTCGTTATCTAAACAAAATGTTTCTTACTTAAATGATTTTCATAAAGAGTCTTGGTTGTGTCATAGAAGATTGGGACACTGTAATGTGCACTCTATTAGGAAGCTATCTAAGAAATGTATAGTTAGAGACTTGCCTAAATTAGAATTACCAATTGATAAAGTGTGTAATCCCTGTCAAAAATGAAAACAACACAAAGTTTCTTTCAAACCAAAGAAAGAAGTTTCAACTTCTCAACCACTTGAATTGGTTCACATGGATTTGTTTGGACCATCAAGAGTTTCAAGTCTTAATGGGAAGCACTATGTTTATGTTCTTGTAGATGACTTTTCTAGATATACTTGGGTATACTTTATAGCTCATAAAAGTGAAGCTTGTTCCTATTTTGTCAAATATTCCAAGTCTGTAGAAAACCTTAGTGGACTTAAGATTAAGACCCTGAGAAGTGATCATGGCCGTGAGTTTGAGAATCATGAGTTTGAATCTTATTTCTCACACAATGGCTATAATCACAACTTTTCTGCCCCTAGGACACCTCAACAAAATGGTGTAGTGGAAAGAAGAAATAGAACCCTTCAATAAATTTCAAGGACTATGCTTAATGAGTATGACCTACCAATTTATTTTTGGGCTGAAGCTGTAAATACAGCTTGTGACATTATAAATAGAGTTTTAATTAGACCTATTCTAAAAATGACCCCTTATGAACTTTGGAATAATAGAAAGCCTAAGTTTAATTACTTTAGAGTTTTTGGTTGCAAAGTCTTTATTCTTAATACTACAGATAATCTTGACAAATTTGCTCCCAAAAGTGATGAAGGAATTTTCCTGGGTTATTCTATTTCAAGTAAAGCCTATAGAGTTTTCAATAAGAAAACCAAATATGTGGAAGAATCAGTTCATATCAAATTCGATGAGACTGATCCACATGAGCCTAAAACATCTCTTGAAAATCTTGATGAAGATTTTTCAAATCTGAAACTTAATGATAAGAATAATGAATCTCTGGTAAAAGTATCCAGTTCTGGAAATTTTCCAGAATCTGCTTCTACCGTTTCTGAACCAACAAACAACAATGAATAACCTAGTTCAACTCTTTCTAGAGGTGTTAGGACTCTCAAGAATCATCCCCTAGATGATGTTTTAGGCGATTTAAATAGAGGAACACAAACTAAAGCTTCTCTAAGAAACCAAGTTGAACATCAAGCTTTTCTTTCACAGCTTAAACCCAAAAATATTAATGATTCTATCAATGATGAATTTTGGGTAATGGCTATGAAAGAAGAACTAAATCAGTTCGAAAGAAACAAAGTTTGGGAATTAGTGGAAAGACCCAAGGACACTTTGACCATAGGCACTTAATGGGTGTTTAGGAACAAAGTAGATGATTCTAGGAATATAGTTAGAAACAAATCTAGGCTAGTTGTACAAGGATATAGTCAAGAGGAAGGAATAGACTATGAGGAGACCTTTGCACCTATAACTAGATTAGAATCCATTAGGATACTACTTGCCTATGAAGCTCATATGAATTTCAAAATTTATCAAATGGATGTTAAAAGTGATTTTCTAAACGGGTATATATTTGATGATGTATTTGTTGAACAACCTATGGGTTTTACAAATCCCCATTTTTCCAATCATGTTTTTAAACTGTCTAAAGCCTTATAAGGCCTAAAACAAGCTCCAAGAGCATGGTATGATAGGCTCAGCTCTTTTCTTATTTCGAAAGGTTTTACCAAAGGGATAGCTGATCCTACTCTTTTCATTAAATGGATTTCTAAAGATGTTTTGATAGTAAAAATTTATGTTGATGATATTATTTTTGGTTCTTCTAAAAATTCATTATGTGTTGATTTTTCAAAAATAATGAAAAATGAGTTTGAAATGAGTTTAATGGGAGAGCTCAAATTTTTCCTTGGATTTCAGATCTTTAAAAATACAAATGGAATTGTTTTGAATCAAATTAAATATATTACGGATCTTTTAAAACGTTTTTCATTGCATGGTAGTAAAGGTAGTGACACACTTATGATTACCACTTGTAAGTTGGATATTGATGAAGCTGGAGAACCAGTGGATCAAACCGACTACAGAGGTATGATAGGAAGTATACTCTATCTTACAGCTAGTAGACCTGACATCATGTTCAGTGTATGCATGTGTGCTCACTTTCAAGCCAATCCAAAAGAGTCTCATTTGACTGCTGTTAAAAGGATTTTTAAATATCTCAAACATACTCCCAATTTAGGTTTATTTTATCCAAAAGGAAAATAATTTGATTTGTTGAGTTATTCTGATGCTGATTTCGCCGGCTGCATGTTAGATAAAAAGAGCACCTCTGGGACATGTCGCATTTTAGGAAAGTCACTAGTATTTTGGTGTAGTAAGATATAGAATTCTGTCGCATTATCTACTACCGAAGTTGAGTACATAGCTGCTGGTAGTTGTTGTGCTCAAATTCTATGGATGAAACACACTTTACTGGACTATGGATATAAATTCAAACATGTATCTATAAAGTGTGACAATACAAGTGCCATTAATATTTCCAAAAATCCAGTATCTCATGCTAGGACAAAGCATATTGATGTGAGACATCACTTTTTGAGGGATCATTATCAAAAGGGTGATATCACTCTTGAATTCATTGGAACTGAACATCAATTGAATGATATATTCACAAAGTCACTGAATTCTGAGAGGTTAAATTACATCAAAAATGAATTAGGTATGATTAATTTTATCACAGTTAAACCTCACTGTTGAACCTCTCAGTTGAACCTCACAGTTGAACCTCACAGTTGAACCTCACAGTTAAACCGCACAGTTAAACCTCACAGTTGAACCTCACTGTTGAAACTCACTGTTGAACCTCACTGTTGAACCTCACAGTTGGACCTCACTATTATACCTCACTGTTTCACCTCACCGGTGTACCTCACTGGTACATCTCACTATTGGATACTTCGCTGTTTGTGTTTATTTTTGCAGGAATTCGAACCGTTCTTATTCCTACTTATTATTTCTATTTTTTAATCCCTAAATGATAAAACTAAAGGTGAAGAACATATCTCAATCCACCTTCCTCTCTCAATCTCGAACCTTTCTCTCGAAATTCCTAAACCCTAACCCTTCATTTGAACCTTCGAACCTCCTTCAATCTCCATGGCCAGAACAAAGTGACCCCCGACTGTCAATGAGAATGCGCCAAAGCCAAAGAGAACTCGAGCTGAATCAAGTGGCACTAGTAATACTCTGACGGGACCTATAAACCCGCATCTGACCAAAAGAGAAATATTTGCTGAGAAGGAGTTAGGTGAAGAATGGATACTGTCGAGCAAGTTATTAGTGCTGAAAGTACTAGATGACCAAGGATGGAACGAATTTTCTGCAAATAATCATGGACCATACTACCCAAGGCTTTTGAAATAATTCTATGAATATCTAAAGTTCGAAGAGGAAGATGATGTGCATAAGATAATATCCATAGTCAGTGGCAATGAAGTCAGTTTCTCGTCTGCTGAGTGGGCTTCCTGTTTAAGAGTTACTCACGAAGGAATATATGATTACTACTCTGGAGTGGCTCTCCTGGATAGTGGTATTTTTGAATATGAAAAAGATCTGAAAAAACTGGCAGGAAATGGAAAATAAAGGAAGATCATTGTAGCTGAGATGAATGGAGAACACATGCTTTTGTTCAAATTCATTCAACATGTACTTAGTCCCAGGAGAGGAGACTTTGCAGTACTGAAGTATCATGACATATTCCTGATGTAATTACTAAAGCATGGACAGAATATTAACCTATGTAGGTTACCAATGGCATAATTGGAGGATATGACTAATGTAAGCTCAAATTCTAATGCTCTATTCCATGCCAAGCTTATTTCAGTAATGCTAAAGGTAAAGGGTGTGGATTGAAATCAAGAAGAGATGATAGTGTCCAAGAATAGTGTCTGTATCTCCAAGGTGATTTGTAAATTCATGAAAATTAGCTAGAATCCCTGGAAGAAGGCATGGGTGAATGATGAAGGAAGAGTTTATGAAAAGTTTGGCCCTACTAATCATCCATCTAGGCCAAGAGACAAGAGAGATCTAGGCCTGAAGCCTGATGATCCAGAACCGGTTTATTCAGATGAAGAGGAGACTAAGGGAGATATGGACCCTGAAACAGAGAACACCCCCATTGATGATGGGAGTGACCCTGATTTACCACACAGTCCTGTAAGGACAATAGCTTTTGGAGCAGATAGCCCTCCAAAAGAACTGTCAAGAAGAGAGACTATTCTGAAGGACAATGATACTGAGACCACTGAAGAAGAATAGGAATCTCTAAATATTGTCATGGACACCTCTGAATAGGATGAGGCTACCGAGTCAGATCACTCTTCTCTCAAGGCAGAAGAAGCTTGTGATAAGGATGAATGAGAAGAGGATGTTGCTAAAAATGATGATGAGGACAATGAAGAAGAAGAGCTTAGTTTGAGCCCCCTGATGGGTAATACATACAAGATAGTGTCTGGTCAGGAAGCAGGAGTGGCATCTACTGCCACTAATATGGAAATTGTTGATGACTCAATAAAGGCTATGACTCACATCACTGGTGAACCAACAGAGAAAACGATTGTTGAATCTACTAGAATTGCAGAAGAGACTGTGGAGTTACCAAGAGCAGAACAAGTAGAGGATAATACTCAAGAGAGAGCTCCAAGTGAGGGGGCACATCTTGGTTCAGTTTCTGTGCTGTATGACATAGAGGGATGGTCATCAAATCTAGGGTACATGGTACTTGGACTCAAATATGAAGATTCAGATGAGGAAGACCAGCCTCATAGGGATACTGTTATCCTACCTGAAAGTTTTCCATTAGTTGGAGCTGAAAATTTGGAAACCAAGGAGGACCTTGAGTCATTAAAGGTTGAAATGAAAGAGGCAATGATACAATCAGTAGTAGAGTTAAAGAATATCCTTGTTTACGAACTGATAAGTGTGGAGCAATCCCTAGAGCTGTCTTTGGGATATGTTGTGGCTGATCCAGTGAAAGAAATGATGGAAGAAGTTAAAGTTTTCCATACTCAAATTGAAAGCTGGACAAGAGCTGTGGTTGCTCTGAGACAGTCAGTTTCTTCATTGAATACCATGACCAGTTCTCAAAACCAAGTGAATGCTGAGATTCGGTATATCAAAGAAGTATTCAAGCAATTCGTGGAAGTTTTTGAGGATTTTAATAAATCAGTCAAGGAACATATGAACAGTCAGGATGCACTTGTTCAGAAAATAATTGGTAACTTGACTCAGTCCTTCAAAGAGACAGTGGCCTTCTCGGTCAAACCCCTTCCCTCATCTAGCTCCTCTGTGACCATTGATCAAGTCAGAACTGTGATCCAGGAAGAGCTTGATAAGGCCAGTACCAGTGGCACCTCTGACTCTCAGATACTTTCTACCACTAGGGAAGTCAGTAGTTTTGTTCGTAAACACTTCCATGCAACTACTTCTTCTTAGGAGGCCATTAAAAATAAGGTAGATTCTTACTTTGAGAAGCTCTATACCAAGCATCAAATGACACACCACTTCAAGCTCTTAATAGAGAATATAAAGCTGCCTCCGGTCACTCAAGCATTCATAGAGCAGGTCATCAAACTAATAGAATTGAACCCTACTTTGGATAAATTTTTGGAGAATAAAGATGATTTTTTTTATCTGCTATGGAAAGAGGTAGAATCATTATTATGGATTTCATAAACCCTCTTCTACCTTTTCTCCATGTGGACTGTACCCCTGTCATCATACCTCCTGCTTTACCTGCATCTCAGTCCAGTGGTTCTTCGATGATGACTCTTGCTGAAGCTATCAGAAGCCTTACTCCAATGATACCTCAGCAAGCTACCCACTATAAACCCACAGGAGCTTCTGTTGCTACCCCTCCAGTCATTCCTGCATCAATTCCTAAACCTACTGACCCACCAGATCATCCTCCATCCTCTTCTTCCAAAGGGAAAGATCACTTGCCTACAGATGATGTGTATTGAGTCTGTTTATTCCTTTTGATAGGGACCATGTATTCTTTTTGGGTCATGTACTGTACTGTTTATTAATAAAACCTTTCTATTTTCTCTCTATTTGTATTTCTTTTTTCTAATCACAAAGGGGGAGAAATACTGCAAAATACCATGCTAATTCTAGACTAATCATGTAATTAGGGAGAAATATACTAAAATGCTATTATGATACTCTGATTGAATATTTTCCAATTTTCTCTCTGATGTAATGCACCTATATTTTCTAGTTTTATACTCTTATTAATCACTGATACTTGAGACATCCTTGATCTATGTTTAATACCTATATTATATATGACATCTATCTTTAATACATACTGACATAATTTGTGATTATAAAAAAGGGGGATATTTTTGGACTCACCTGTTTTGATAAATCCCAAATCATGTTTAAATATTGATCATGATATATTAAGCCATTTTCTAAATCTTTTTAATAAATGTTTATAATTATTTTATCCTGAATAATGCATACTCTTAGTCTCATGACTTTGCTGCATCAGCTTACCGTTTACATTTATCTAAATATATGTTCACTATTAAAGGCTACTAGTAAGAGTCTTTTGTTAAAAGTCACCGTTATATCTCACTGTCACTCTAAGTCATGATGTTAGAAGTTCATAGTTAAAGATCTACAGACACAGTTGGAAGCTACCTGTACAAGGTTACTGCCACAATTCTACCATTGATCTGCTCATCAAAGCTCAGAGACAAAACGTTACTGTCACAAGGTCACTTCTATGACAAGGATTCTGTTTGAAGTTCACTGTTAGACTCTTTCTCAAGTCTTCTGTTGAGAACCTCACTGTTCACATCTACAGTTGGACATGTCTACCATTAGGAGAAGGCTACCGCTAGACAACTTATACTGTCGAAATAGTCAACTTTTGTTCAAAGTCTACTGATTGATATATTCCATTGTTAAAGAAATTACTTATTGAGATAGTCTACAGTTGGAAAGATCACTGTTGAAGAAGCCTAATGTTACAAAGCTTTGGTTAGAATAGCCTACTGATGAAGCTTCTATTAGAATAGCCTACCGATGAAGCTCACATTTGAATAGCCTACCGATGAAGTCCACTGATGAAAAGTTACTGATACATAGTGTAAAAACTACCGTTACAAGCCTACAGACAAAGTGCCTACCGATGAAGTCCACAGTTGGAAAGACCACAGTTGAAGTCTACCGTGTGACATGCATCTGTAACTAGTCTAATGATATTCCTATTCTTTTCTTTATCAATTTTATTAATACTTTTATAATGGTCATGTCTGGAAAAATTAATGCACCTGACATTATTTAATGTTATTTGTATGTATATCAGGAAACAATACAATGTACGAGGAAGATCACACGTGGTTGAAACTTTTTCTATTGTAGGCCCCTGCTGAACCAAATGAGAAAAAGGTGAACTGAAAGGGAGTATATATATAAGAAGAGATAGAGACATCAATAGAGGACACATGATAAAAAGTGTGAGAAGCCAATACATACAGACAAAAGAGATAAGCGTGGTCATATCGAATATACACAATCTGAAGAAGAACTCTCAAGAATTCATTCAGAAGAACACAGAGTTTCACAAAGACCAATTGAAAGAATCTCTTTCAAGATGTCGTGGTGTTTTGCAAAGAGATTAAAGAAGCTAATCATCTTTACATCTGGAAGTATGGAAGTTGCGACACTCTGTTTTGGAGTCAACTTGCAGAGAAGGACTAAAACTTCATTTCATTCATTCCAACGGGTCCAGAACTGATATTACAACACAACAGAGCACTCTAAACTTATTCATATTATCTTTATCTCTACTGTGTTTAAGTATTTTACATTTGTGAGTAGTGTGTATGTGTTACACACACTGACTCTTGTGGTTGAACTGAGGGATACTGAAAATACCCATACCTGACTCTCTCTTTACATTTGTTTCCCATGCATAACTGTGGAAGAAGCCGAGTGTGGCTTGGTAGTTTATTTTCCCATGTAGAACTGTGGTAGAGGTTTCAAAACATGGAGAGTTTCCAAAAAATGTTGTAAAGCCCGATACAGGATGTGTATCAATTTCTTAATAAAATTTCTTGGTGGTAGGTGATCACTAAGTGGAGAGGACTAGGTCTTGACTTAAGACTGAACCTCTTGTTTAAGTTGTTGTGTTCATATTTCCATTACTCTGTTTTATTTTTATCCGCTATGATTATATTTTAAAAGACAAAAATCTGTTTTTACATTCACTCTAATAGTTAGTTCTGGTTAGTGTGTATATATGATTTATCCAGTAAACTTGTTTCAAAAGATGAATTAGTTCTCATACTGATTCAACTGAGGAGTAATCAACCTTTGAGAAACCTGTTGAACAATAAGTCACTTATATCTATACTGGCTTAATTGACTGGGCTGTTTTAATTTGGGGGATTTTAATCCTAAAATTTTTTAACAGAAATTTTAATTGGAACTCAATTCACCCCCCTCTTGATTATCCACTCCGACCAACAACAACAATGCATGTGATTAAAGTAGAATGAAATGATGTGAGATATTTTTTTGTAACAAACATGTTATAGTGCTGCTTAATCAACTTTAAAAAAATATTTTATTAAAAAACAATTATTCACTTTCTTACCCAGAAGAAGATAAGATCTTATTATGGTCTTCATAATGATACTCAGTCCAATTTCCTAGTCATATTTCTCAATACAATAATATTGTTTTATTAGAATACTGCTAAAATAATTTAGAACATCTTCTTCCTCAGTCTGAAAATCTCAATACGATTTTCCCAATCTAATGATCCTACCTAATATGATAATATATTGAATATTATCTTGTATCTTCTTCTTTATTCTTCTATCTAGAAAACTCTCTTAGGTAAGCATAGTCTAGAAACTTATTCTCCCTATAAATTTAGAGATTCTCTCTCTTCTTCTCAATAATACATCCATGTTAGAAAAATTAAAAAGCACTTTATCATTTTATAGGGAACCCAAAATGGTTTGGGTGGGATTTATGAAAGATTTTCCCACTAATATAAATTACCTAAAATTTCTATTTACTTTGAATTCTAGATGCATTTATGGCTTCATCAATGCTTCTCAACTCTTCTTGAACATTCTCGAAACTTCTAAAAACTTTAACTTGCTTAAAAATTCTTAAAAAACATAATTCTGACTCAGATTCTGATTCTAATTTCCCAAAAATATCTCTTTATTACAATAAAGTCACTTGGTCACTTTAATTTTATTGAACCACTTGCAATAAAATCATAACTGAAGATATCTCATTACATTACATCACATCAATTTAAAGACTAATCTGCCCATTTTAATTTTCTCATTATGATGAAAACAATAGATTCTTCAATACATTTCTCTGTACCAAATGCAAAAAATGTAAAGCATATGTCTTCTCATTATGATGATCTATACCAATTGATGAAAATAGAATCAAACATATTCTTCAAACTTCAAGCTCCCCTTGAAAATAATTTTTAATCTTCTTCAAAATCTTCATGCAAAATTTTTCTTCTTCTTTTCTTCAGATTGATGATCCTGCATCTAATATTGTTATCAATGTTACTTATAGTCCGATGGAACTTGACCCAACACATAAAATTCCTTTATCTTGACCCACTTTTTAAGGAAATTATTCTTTCTCTCTTGACATACTTTATACCAAAAAGAGAGACAAAACAATTCAACCTGATGAATAGTTGGCTATATTATTGATCAGTCTCTGACTTTATTTTTGAATTGGATCCCAACATATTTAATTATTTTCCTTTTAATTGGTCCTAAAAAATACTAACAAAAACAATTATTCCTCTAATGATTATGATGATATATTGAATATGATGGATCAGTATTAGTAGCTTTGACTTCAGCAACTTATTTCTCTTTTAAATACGATAGAAATGAACTTATTTCTTAGAGGATTTAAATATTTTGGATTTTTTTCTGAGTGAAAACCAAAATCATCATATTCTATCATTCTGATCAACCTTCCCAACCTTGAAGAAAATTTGAGTCTGATGATCTCATACCGATGGACTAAGACTAGAAAGATTAAACTTCACAAACTACCTTCTTCAACAAAATTCATCTTGTATCATGAATTCATTCATGACTTTGAATAAATTGAGGATCAAGTTTAGAATCATCTTACTTTCATTAGAAATTATTATAACTTCCTATTCTTCCATTAACTTTCTTTATTTATAACCAACCTTAATTATATTGGAAGAATATTTTCTCCCCTTTTATTTATTAAGCTTGAATTATAAGTTTTATAGAATACTTATGATTTTTTTTGAATCAAAAAACAATAAAGCATCATCATATTTTCATCAGAGCTAGGAATACTCCAAAGTAGTACCTCAGTACATTTTTTATTTCACTCTAGACTCAAGGTGATTCTGATGAACCTTTTTTTCCATGAAAGATATACTCAATATGATGGAATTTATTAATTATCACGATTCCAATTTTCTAAATATAATGGTTAGTCTGATTGTAAACTTTTACAAATTAAATAGATTTATCTTTTTTTTTTGAAAAAAAAAGACAACATTCTTTTTAAAAAAACCTTTTCTTACTTCTAAAAACCTTATCTAGCCAACTTGGTCCCAAAAACCTCCACCTTTGGATTTTGTTATCAACCAAGATCTATAAATCACTGAACTTTTTAACCTAAAACTATGGATTACTTATCAATAATTCTATGCCTACGTGAGCTAACTAATTATAGGAAATAAGAATTATTTACAGAAAATCCATGCTGTCTAAAATTATTGATCAGGAAACATCCTCATCTTATCTTCACATATTTCTTTCATTCTTCCATTTTCATATAAACAAAGTTTTCCTACAACCACCCAAAAAACAGTTAGAATAGTTCACACACTTACATGATGGGATCATAGCTTATCAACAACCCCCTTTATACAAGATTACTTAAATGATTTAACACATATACAATAGATAGATTTATGAAACACTTATCCCCCTTGACAACTCTATCTAAAGATAAGATGAGAGAGGGGACACAAACACATACCTTAACCATGATGAGAAGGAAATTGGGCACCCATGTTCAACCTCATTTTCTGAAAAGGTTCCTTTGGTAAAGTTTTTATAAAAATGTCAGCAACTTGTTTTGTTGTAGGAATATATTTCATATTTAATTCATTCTTATCCACACAATCTTTTATGAAATGATATTTGATATCAATATGTTTTGAATAAGAATGTTATACCAAATTTCTGGTAAGGATGATTTCATTTTGATAATCATAACCCAAGAACAAGGGTAAATTTATTTAAATAAGTAAATTATCTAAATGAGTCTTCATACAATAATTTTAGGCAGTGTTTTGAGTGATAAAAACATACTCAAATTTATACACTCTAAGAGTTTCTGAATTCTATTTCTTTGTATGCTAACTAACACAAATTTTCCCCAGAAAGAACAATCCACCATATGTGGATCTTATATCTTCAACATTTCCTGACCAATCATCATTTGAATACCCAAACAAGTCAATACTTTATGAGATTTTATATTTGACTCTGAAATGTGTTGTGCCATTGATATATCTGAGAATTATTTTTCCATACAATAAATGCGATTTTTTTGGAGCACTCTGAAATCTTGCACATAGGATTACAACATAAACAATGTCGGGTATTATGGTTTTCAAATAAAACAAACTTCCTATCAACTTTCGAAACTATTTTTTATCAAATTTATTACCTTCACCATCATTAGACAACTTGGTTCCCACTGAAATCGGTGTGGAAAATGGTTTCGAATTTCCCATGACAAACCTCATAAGAATTTTCTTAGCATAATTTTATTGAGAAATAAACAATATTTTCTTATTTTTTATGATTTTTAATCTAAGAAAGTATTTAATTTATCCCATCATGTACATCTCAAAAAATATCTTCATTTATTCATAAAATATTTCACAAGTTCTTTCATCATTCCCAACAAAGATAATGTCATCAACATAAATAATCATGATGAGGTAAAACTTTTGATGTTCCTTGATGTAAAGATTTTTATAAAATATTCCTTTCATAAAATTCATACTCCTCAAGAAAGTATCCAATTTGGAATACCAAGATCTCAGAGTATGTTTTATCCCATACAAGGATTTCTTCACCTTACACACATAACTTCCATATTTCCCAAAAAAATTCACAAGTTGTTCAATGCAAACTTCCTTATCAAGATCCCCATTCAGAAATGAATACTTCACATCCATTTGAATGTTTTAACTTTATTATACATCAATAATAAGAAATATTTTGATTGTTTCTAATATTTCAACCAGAGAAAAAGTATCATGAAAATCAATCCCCTCAATATGTGAGAATCATTTTCACACTAATCTTTCCATGTTCCTTATCACTTCTCCTTCTTTATTCATCTTGTTTTAGAAAACCCATTTCATATCAATAACATTTTTTATCCAGATTGGGTATGAGTTACCATGTATCATTATTTTCTATCTGATCCAACTCTTCATTCATGTTATGAATCCATTCTGGATGCTCAAAATCTTCATTTACATTATTCTTCTTGACTTTTGAATACAAAGAAGTTCATGTAAGAACTTTTTATGTTCTTCTTGTTTGATTATCCTGATATTGATCACCGATAATGTTCTGAGCTTACACTTTCTTCCTTATCATGGGATGATATTTTCTAGTTTCTTCCTTATCACTTGAAATAGATGAGTATAATTATATTTCTTGAGTTATATTATTATTATCAGTATTCTTATTAGTATTATTAACACAAATATTTTTTTTCTTGATTATATTCCTTATTAGATCAAGTCTGTTTATCTTTATCATCCTTTTAAATAACATTCACATCAATAGAATAAAAAATTCTTCCTATTTATTTATTGAAACACCTATATCCTCTTCCTTGAGAATAATATCCAATAAAAATTCCATATTCACTTTTCTGATCAAACTTTCCAAAGTTTCTACCTTTTTCTTTATGATACATGGACTCCCAAAAACTATTAAGTGTTTCAGAAATGGATTTTTATCATAAAAATATTCATATGGATTCATATCTAGACTTATCATATAGAAAAATTGGTTTTCGATATGCACATTAGTACACATTCCTTGCCTCTAAAATTAATGATAAAGACCATGTTAAAGTTACATAGTTCTCCCCAGTTCCACCAAACTTTTATTTTTCCTTTTAAAAACCCCATTTTTTGAGAAGTGTATGGTGAATTGAACTCATGAAAAATTATATGATTCCTAGGATAACTTTAAAATTTTTCATTTCTATACTCACCACAATTATAATTTCTCAACTGCTTCATTGAATAATCATATTACTTCTCATCTTTCCTCTTGAAACTTTTAAACATTTTCAAATAATCTGACTTATGTTTCATAAAAAAAACACAACTCATGTGAGTAAAGTCATAAATGAAAGTGGTGAAGTACTTATATCCATTAGTTGATTGTTTTCTCATTGTCCCATATATATTATAATGGATATGTTATAGGTTTTATTTTGAACAAATTTCAACTTTCTTATGAACATAATTTATAATTTTTCCTTTCTGACAAATAGTTCAACACCAATCTCTTCTTCTTGACATATCAAGAATACCATAGATATTGTCACACTTAGATAACTTTATCATGTTTCTATGACACATGTGTCCTAGCCTTTTATGCCACAATTTATTCTCTTACACCATGCCTAAGTAACAAGATTTTTTTATTTCACCAACTTGAAATAAATTTCCTTTTGTACATTGGCCTATTATAGTTATCTTTCCATCTTCCTCACTCTTCACAAAAAACCCATATTTTATGAAAATAACTTCTCTACCTTCATCAAATAATTGTAAAACACATAGAAATTTTCTTTTAATCCCATAAACATAAAAAATATTTATTAGACTTCAACTTTTCTTTCCAAATATGGCTGATCCAATACCTTTGATTCTCAAAGATTCATCATTTCCAAATGTCACTGTTCCATATTTAAAATATTACACATTTTTCAATAAATTTAAATATCCTATCATATGATAAGAACATTCACTATCCAAGATCCAAGTTCATTCCCTTTTTTTAGCCTTCAGAGTGGTTTATATAACAATGGCTTTTTTCCCTTTTCCTTTCTTTATCTACGACCTCTGAGAATTGTTAACAAAATTTTATTATGATGATAAAAAAATAAGTCATCCTTTTGTGAGATATCAAAGTTGTTTATAATAGTAATAAATAGCTTATATAGGTAGAATATTATTTTCAACTTTTACACCAACCTTCTCAGGTTTCTTCTGAACATACTTCTTGAACTTTTTTCTTTGTGGGGATTAAATCCCTCTCAAACTTTGTATTCTAAAATTTGTAGAATAGTTGTAATGTTGTTATCTGAACCAACACATATTTTCAGTGTGTAAAAATCCTCTACAATACCAGAAGTATCCATAGAAAGAATATTTTCCTCTAAAAATTTAATACTGACCGGAGTTGTGAACATGTTTCTTAGCAAGTTTTTTATCTTTCTTGTTATAACTTTGTTGACCACCAAACTTTCTATTCTCAACCGTAATATTCTTTTTCAGCTCAATTTTTTTCCAACCTTATCAAAACCAAAATTAATTGAATCTTTTTTAGAATAAGAGTGTTTTTAAAATTATAAATTTTCAACTTTATTGGTCTTGTACATATACATCACTTTCCCAGCTTTTTTTAGAAACATTTCCAGCTTTCTTCCCAAGAAAAACTTCATCTTTATTCTCAACATTTGAAGGTAAATTTTGATCCTTCTTAGGTTCCTCCTAATGATAACTTTAACTAACATCAGAGAAAGAGTTTTTAAAACTTGTATCTCTATGTTCATCTTTAGAAAGTTTTTATTGGACAAGTTACAACTCTTATTATTATTTTTCCTTTATCTTTAATTATATACATTCATTATGATTTTTTTATTTCTCAAGATATTTTACTTAAATCATCAATCTCTTTTAAAAACTTGAATTTCTCATCAGAAAAAACTTCTTGATTTTTTGATGAGTAATTTTCAATTTTCAGCTTCTTAATTTCTTTTTAAAGCCTCATAATATTCCTTAAACATTATTTTAATTATTCTTTAAGAAGAAATTATAATTGGGTTAATTTTTCTTCAGAACTATGGCTTCTGAACACTTTATTATTAACTATTTAAATAAAGGTATTCTATTCATCATGCTCAATAGCTTTTTGGATTTAGATTCACCATATTATTCTTCATCATCTTTAGATAAGAAACTTATTCTTTTGGATTTAGAGAATTTTTTATCTTTCCCTATAGAAAATAATTTTTACATATCTCCCTATTTCTTTCACAACCTTCTTTTTATTCTTTATTCTTCATCACTATATCATTCTTTATTTCTAAGATCATAATTAGATGCAAAGTCCCCAATGTCTCCACATTCAAAATAATTAAAGGTATGTTTCCATTTGTATTTACTTTTATATCTTCTCATATTTTTAGAAAACAAGGATAAAAATTCATCACTATTTTTACATACTATATTTTCAAATTTAGATTCACCGGTTTCTTTTTCAATAAGAATATTCTTTGGATTTTCATTCTTGGTATCTTTTAAAGACATTTCATGATCAAATTTTTTTTCCTTTTAATAAATTTCCCACTTCTCATTTCATAAGTAATTTTAGTATTATAAATATCATCTAGAGATAGTGTTTTAGGATATATATATTATATTGAAGAGAATTTGGCATCAAAATTGTTGGGAAGAATTATTAAGATCATTTAAAAAATTGTATAATACTCCAAATTTTCACCAAGACATTTGATAGTGCTAAGAATGTTATTTACCCTGGTAAATAATTCCCCAGTAGATTCATACTCACCCATATTCAGATCTTTATACTTTAGCCACCAGATTTGTAACTTTTTCTTCTTTAAATTTGTGTTACCTTTATATATTCTTGTTATCTTATCCCATATACCTTTGGCAGTGGAAGAACCTTTCACTCTCAAAAACTCACTTTCAGAAAGTGAAGACAGTAAATAATACTTCACCCTTCCATCATTCTCAAGATTCTTCTTGTAAACAGCTGTGAGAGGAACTTTATTATCAATAGGAGGAAATTCATCTGTTTTAGCTTCATGAACATCATACCCAATAGACATAATATAAGAAAACATTATATCTTTTTGGATATGATATCTCTTACCATTAAAAACCATAATACCTTTGTTGTTGACACAATTCATATTCTTCATCAACTTCTCTTAAAAACTTTAATAAATTGTAAATGAAGGGAAAATTTAGCTATGATACCAATTATAAATTCCCAGTTAAGATATTTGTATCATTGAGAGGGGGAGGGGATGAATCAATAATATCTTTTTTCTTTTAATATTCCTTTATTTTGAAACAAACATTGCCTCCTATTAAATATTTCCTTTTCCACTGAAAATAAAACAAACCTACATGGACAGGAACATAAGAATTTAAAAGGTTCACTACTCAAAAAGAGTAGCTACATCCTTGGTATGGTTTGGAAAAAATATAACAACACACAATACATTAGAAAACAATCCTTTTTGTGTGGAATAAAATGATTATTATATTCCCTTACACTTGTGTAGCACTATGATCAATACAACAATACATGTTATTCAAGTAACATAAAATTATGTAAGTTAATTTTTGTAACAAACTTGTTACAATGATTATTGATCAACTTTCATAGATATTTTATTCAAAAAAAATTCTTTAATTTCTTACCTAGAAGTAGGAAAGAAATTATTCTATATTTTTAATGACACTTAATCTGATTTACCAGTCTGATTCCCAAGTCTTATTGCTCAGTACGATAATATTACTCTCTCAGAATATTGTCGTAAAAATTTAGATCTTCTTCTTCCTTAGTACAGAAATATCAATATTATTTTACCAGTATGATGATCCAACCTAATATGATAATCATATGAATAATATCTTGTATCTTCTCATTTATTCTTCTACCCAAAAAACATCCTCAGGTAATCACAATTTGAAAAATTTTTCTCCCCAAAAATTTTGAGCTTCTATATCTTCATCTCAATAGTAAATCTATGTTAGATAATGTAAAAAGTACATTCTCATTTTATAGGTAACACAAAATGGTTTGGGTGGTATTTCTAAAAGCTTTTCCCACTCTTCCAAATTCCAAAAAATCTCTATTTCCCTTGAATTTCGGATGTATTTATGACTTTTTAAACACTTCACAACTCTTCTAGAACATTCTTGAATATTTTGACAACTTTAAATCACATAAAACTTCTTAAAAATATCTAGTTTGATTTTGATTTTGATTTTGATTGCCCAATACAATTTTTTCATTACAATAAATTCTTCTGGTCACTCAAATTTTATTGACCCACTTGAAAACAAATCATATATGAATATATCTCATTACATTTCTCCACATCAATTGAAATAATAATATGACCATTCCAATTTTCTCATTATGATAAAAAATAGATTCTTAAATACATTAATCTATACCAAATGTGAAATATTTAAAACATATGTCTTCTCAATTATGATTCTCTATACCAATTGATGAAAATAAAAGAAAAAATATTCTTAAAACTTCAAGCTCCCCTTGAAAATAACTTTTAATATTATTCAAAATATTCAAGAAATATTTTCCTTCTTCTTTTCTTTAAATCCATGATCTTGCATATGATCATGTTATCAGTGTTACTTCTAGTCTAATAGATATTGACCCAAAATAATAGAGTCCTTATTTCTCTTGACTCACTTGTTAATTAAATTATTCTTTCTCTCTTGGAATAATTGATAGAAAAAAGAGAGACAAAAAAATTAAACCTGATGAACGGTTAACTACACTATTGATTAGTCCCTGGATTTCTTTTTGAATCAGCCCCAAACAAATTTACTTATTTTCCTTTTCATTGGTCCCAACAACTCCCATTGAAAACAATCCTACCTCTGATGATTATAATGTAATACCAAATCCGATGAATCAATATCAAAAACTTCAACTTTAGGAACTTATTTATTTTATGAATATGACACTAGTGAACTTATTTATCATATGATTTAAATATTTTGGATTTTTTTATAACTGAAAACCATCACCTTTATATTCTCTCATTTTTATCAACCTTTCCAGCCTTCAAACAAATTTGAGTTTGATGATCTCATACCAATGGACTGAGACCAAAAAGCTTCAGCTTTACAAGCTACCTTCTTTAATAAAATTCATCTTGTATCATGACTTCCTTAACAACTTTGAATACATTTTTAAATTTCATTAGAAAGTATTATAACTTTAAATTCTTCCATAAACTTTCATTCATTACAACCAGCCTCAATAATATTAGAAGTATCTTTTTTCCTCTTTCCTTTATCAACATTTCAACACAATTTTTACAGAATACTTATGATTTTTTAGAATTCAAAAATAGAAAATCATCATTAGATTTTCATCAGATCCATGAAGACTTCAAATAATCACATCATTATGACTTTTCTTTCACTTTGGTCTCAAGGTGAGTTCGATAAACCTTTTCTTCCAGAAAACATATTCTTAATACAATTGAATTTCTTAAGTATTGTGAGTCCGATTTTTTGAATATAGTGGTCAATCCAATTGAAAAATTTTACAAAGTTAATTTATTAAACTTTTTTGACAAAAAATACAAAACAATTGTAAAACAAAATTTTCATTACTTCTAAAAACCTTCTATAAACAACTTGGTCCCAACATTACTCCTTAAATATTAATACACCTTAGGGTGAGATATCTTATCTATTATTTAAGTGTCCATAATGAATGATAATGATTGGTGATGTTATAGATAAAGAGTAATTTTTATTTCACCATATGTAGTTATTCAAAAATTATAAGGTGAATAATATTTTAATGTGGGTAGAGGTGGTTTTATTCAATAAGTAAGATTTATCTCATATTATTTGGAAGGTCCAGTTATTGAATCTATTATAGTGGGTATCCATTAAAGATTTATTTTTGTGGTAAATATGTATCCTGATATATTTCTTGAGTATTTATTAAGATTAATTTATAAAAGGAACATGTAATTATTCATTGGTATTTTTAATAAAACAAATATAATTTCTTTATATTTTTATCACATGAAATTAGTAGAGTTATGAAAATTGAATACATGGTTGGGAGAATAATATTAAAAATAATTTATTTATCCTAGTTATTCCCCTTGGGAAATAGCATTGTTATTTATTAAGAAGGATAATTGTATATTATAGTTTTGTATAAGCTATTAGAAGTTTATAATGATAGATATTCAGAATAAATATGCTTTAATCAATAATTTTGATATTTATTATGAGTTAAAAGGATCTTGATAATTTTTTAAAATATATATTTGATTAGGTTACTATAAATTGAGGTTAAGCATCACAATATTCTAAATATTGATTTCAAAAGTCAATATGGTCAATAAAGGTCCTTGGTTACGCCATTCGATGTCATGAATTGACTTTTATATTTTATGGACTTAATGAAATAAATATTATATAAGTATTTAGAAACCCCTGTGATATTATTTATGGATAAAATATAAATACACTCAAGATTAATGGAAGATCATTAAAGGTATATAGAGATTGTTTTTGAAATTTCATTTGAGTTTAAACTATGCAGAAAAAACTCTAAATGTCATTTTAAGATTCATGAAGATACAATTTTAGTCTATTAATATTAAGATAATGTAATTTTTATGAACCATGATAATTTCAAGGCTTTAATGTCTTGATAGTGTCCCATGAACTTATTTTAAATTAAAAACCTCATGGTTTTACATAGTATTATAAGTGGTATATTTGAATTTGTATGTCAGGGTAGTTTTGGGTTTGTGGTTGTGGTAATGGTGGAAATTATAGCTTCATAAGATTATGGTTACTCATGGATGTTTCAGTTTCATCACTGTGGAGGTCTTGAGGTTCTAGTGTTTGCGATTTGTTTCTCTTCTATGGTGAGATAGTTTTATTCCATTTATTAAAATTAATTCTTTAGTTTCAATTTTTTTATTAGTAGTTTTTCTTAGTGATTCATACATTGATGATGAATATGGTGATTCAAGAGTCTGGTTCTATTATAGTTTTTGGTTAGCATGGTATACTTCAGTGGTGTTGGTGGTTGATGGCACACAGTTTCCAACAATAATGGGGTCTTGTTGGATATGTTTGTGTGATGTTGATGGTGAGTTAATAAAGGTGACATGTATTAGTGTGTTCAACTTGAGTTTATCACTTTTATAAGGGTGAATCAGTGATGTGTGTAGTTTTTTTTTGGAATTTGAATTTTGAATCTTTAGGTGTGGTTCTATGTCCCAAGTCAATAAAGTGAATAAGTGGTTTGAATTTTTATGCTGTAGTTATTTACTTTGTGATATTTTTAATTAGGTTTCCTTAAATTTGTAAGGTTCTCACTTAACCACAAAGTGGGTTATTCTAAAAATACAATAAAATGTATTTGGATGAGTATAAGTGGTTTATTTGAAAATTATCCTAGTTGGATTCACTAATGTTTACTTCAAATCAAGATAGAGTAAAGTTCAAGTGTAACGAAAAGTGTTAATATGAATTTGAAGATTTATAGAAGTGTGTTAATTTATAACTTGTATATATTTTTCCTATACCAAGTGATAGTCATACTATACATTGTGATGCCCATAGAGTGGGTTTGGTATACATTATTATATAGGAGGATCATGTAATAATGCAAATATCAGGATAGTTATTTTTTGAAGAAAAAAACTATGCATAATTTGGATATATTTTTGGTTTTTTGAGACTTAAAGAGTATTAGGAATTATATTTTCATTGGAAATTTCATTGTATATATTGATCATAAGAGTTTTAATCATGATTTTTCATTACATGATCTTAAATAGATTCAAACATTGTGGGTAGATTATCTTCAAAAATTTGACTTTGAACTTGTATATATACACGTGAAAGGAATATTATACCTGAATAATTAAGTAAGAAGACTATAACTCAAGCAATTAACAAAGATAATGACCAATGACAATAGATATGTATGTAAGTTTATTTCCTTTTGAAAATAGAATATAGGTAGAATATAATTGTTTTATCACATTTGAATGTAATATATATATATATATATAATTGGATCAAGTAAAGATGTCATAGTTATTTTATTTTTAGTGTAATATAATGTGAGAATCCTTAAATGGTGAGAATAACATGAATGGGTAGAGCATGAAATCAGAACTGTCTCTTTATTTTAAAGAATGAGTCATAGTTCCCATGAATATATGGAAACAATTAATGTATAACATTTTTTGATCATGTTGTTTGGTGTATCAAAGGATCACAATGATGTTACATGATATACAATAAATGATTATTAGACCTAATGTTTAATCAATGAACAAGTAAATGAATTATTTTCCTAGGTATGATAATAATCATAAAGAGGGGGGTGGGGGTGGGGTAGGGAGTGAATCGTTTCTTCAAAAAAAGTATCCCAAATAGAAACTTTTATCCAATGCTAACTAGTGTGTAGGATCAAAAAATTGACCAAAAAATTAATGATGAGAGACATTGAGTGAGAAATAATAACAAAAAAATAAAAATATTTTTATAATATTCACTAAATCTTTTTACCGAGAGGAAAGTCCTTGATGATTGGGATGATTTTTATCGTACATCACATGTTATTAGTTTATTAATAATAAATTATATAGTATGGTGTAGGAATATGGTCTTAGGCTCTCTAAATGTATGAAAGATGCAATAAAAAGGAAAAAATATTAATTGTGAATGCAATTTAACATGAATGATCTTCTTATATCCTCTAAAAATTCCTCTTATATATAGATGATCTATAAACCTTACTATTATACTTAATCCTAAACCTTTTATACTTAGAGAGATCTATATAATGTTTGTAAGGAAACATTTATTTTTCTCTAAGTGAAATATAAACTATTTATAGATCCTTAAAAACCATGGAGAAATTCATGATATTACCATGTAATTCTTGACCAAACTCAGATAAAAAATTAGAGGATCAAATAGATCAATTAATACTATAAAATATATAACCAAATGTTCTAAATCTACATAGATATCAAGCACATTATAATGAGTTTAATTCCACTATGAAATATTTAATTTCATCCCTAAAAATCTCATACTAGTTCTATAAAATCATTACAATGTAGTAGTAAATAAAAATAATATGATTCTTCAAAATACATTCTTAATTAATGAAAAAAATTCTACATTATATAGATAATAAGACTACATTATTGATTTTAAAATTATAAAATGAATTTTTCTATAATTCACATACAGTGATAGCTAATAGTGACCTTATATTTTCTTCCACATTATCTATAATTCTTTCAAAGACTCATGCTTCATATTAAAAAATAATGACATATAATTGTACTGTGATGCCTATGTAATTGTGAAGACATGATTTCCACATATGTTAAACTCATTTTAATTTTAACAAGGTATATTTTTTAAAAATATCATGAATTAACCTTATAAAATCCATAAAATATTTTTTCCTAATTTTATTACATATGTGAAATCATCTTTGAGATTCCTTTGACCTACACTCTTGGTTCAGTGCTAAAAAAACTTAATTTACATACCATATTTGATACCAAGTGAGATAACACAAGATAAACTTGCATAAATTTCACATAAATTTCACAATAAAACATTACATCTCACAAATAATCTTACAACCCCATAAACTAAAGGTTTAGTGTCTTTATATATCAACAATATAAAAATATTATTTAACATAATTGCTTCAAAATCTCCCAAAATGTATCTATATAATAATTACTTATGCATATAATCCTCTATGTAATTACTTGGAGAAATGGAAAAAATGGGTGAGCTTAAACACTCAATAATGGAAAAATATTATAAAATATTCATTTTGATGTCAAATTATAAGAATATGAGAACAAATGGGAGAAATATAGAAAAATATGAGTTGTCCATAAGGTATGAAAAAATACATGAAACCTAAAATGATTTATCATATAATATAGAATAAGAGTGTAGAAACATGAGATAATTAACAAGATTCATGGAGCATAACATAATCATATGTTCATGGAATAAATACCGTGGCACATGTATATGAATAGAAATTTATAACACATATTATGGATAAATACTAAGATAATCATTTCATAATGGGTCAAGAATCACTACCTATTTCCCATAACATTGTGGATTAGGCATGAATACCTATTTATTATAGTGGATATAACATCACTACTTATTTCCCATTAAGGATCGATCACCACTACTCATTTTCCACAATTATTTTATGAGATATAAAGCTTTACCCAATGAATTGGGGGGTTATATAGGACCCACCCTTCACATAATGATAATCCATTCACATGTGTGCCAAATGAATTTTTTTTACATCATATCATGAAAACAATAAGGAAATAAAATGGGTTTATATCTATTTTCAAATTTTATCACATAAAATAGAAACAAGAGTTAAACCGGTTGATACCAAATGTAACACCCAAAGATTTTTAAAGAGGAACATCATGTTCAATAGCATATATGACAAGAAACACTAATATTAGAAGAGAATATAACACCCCAATACTTTATAATATATTTATTTTAAAATAAATTCAACATATTTTATATCTTGAGATGCATGAACCACTGGGTTTAAACAAAATGCGATGCCCTATTAAAATATTATTATTTAAATTTTACCATTATAACCTATCCATTCAGTTGGTGGGTATGAAAAGAAATAACTAAATTATAAAAAATATATGGTTTACACATGTATAAAATAAAATCAATGTTTATCTATTTATTAGAAATAAAATAAGAGCCATTTGAAAGAGAAAAAATGTTTTCTGAAAAATTGTATTTTTCTAAAAGGCGGTTTAGTTGCGTTTTGCAAACATAATTTAAAATTAATTTGTAACACTGTTGGAATTTTTTTTTGAAAAATTAACTCAATTTTTTAAATATAAATTTAAAAATTATATTTGGGTTAATTTTTGAGAATTTTTAAAAATATGAATTTTTTGATGAATAGTGAACAATTCTTATTTTTTTTGAAAACTATCTTTTCATTTAAATTATTTACAAAATTAAATTAGATTTTAAATTTGATTTAAAGTTAAATTAGTTAAATTATATTTCAATTTAACTAATTATTTTCATTCTAATCAATTTCATTATGAATTTTGATATAAAAACATTTTGATCTTTTAAAAGTTTTTCTTTGGAAAAATTATTTTTTGACTCATCTTCTAGTTTAATTTTAAATTGAATTGTTCTACTTATGTTAATTGAATTTGGAAAAATGGATTCTATATTTGGAATCAAAATAATTTATATTATCTAGTAAGTTCAAATTATTTTTTTACCATAATGATTAGTGAAAATAATAAAAATTAATTACCGTGGTTGAGGTAAAAATCATTTACTGGAGGGGGGGGGGGGGGGTTAAACTAAGAATATAAAGGTTAAAAATGACATAAAATTGTAAAAAAATGTAATGTCCTGGACCCTCCTGGTCCATTACTTTGCCAAATTTCTAGTGTTTGGGGTATCATGGGGACCACTAATGACTCATTAAAGAGTTTTCAAAAAACTTGGTTCCACCAAACAGTTCTACCGAAATGGTGATGCCGTGAGGGAAGAGACATAATAGGGGCACCATAATAGTCACACCATCACGGTCTCACTGTCACGGTCTCACTGTCACGGTCACACACCGAAACGAGGGCACCATTACATTGTGCCACTATAATGGTGCTACCATCCCACCCTTTTTCCTTTTTTTTCCAATTTTTGAGTTTCTCCAGTTCTTCCACCATAACATATATTTTTATGTAAAAGTATTTCAATACCATTTTTGAAGACATTTAAATCCATTAGAAGATGTTTTAAACCCCCAAGAGTCAGGTGACCCTTCAGTTACTAAAACGTGTGGCTTTTTCCTCGGTGTCACACCTTTCCCCGTGCCTTCCATCTTCACCCCTATTATGTGGTTTTCTCTGTTTAAAGGATATGTATCAACTCACAACCATTATATCCAATATATTTGAGGATAATTATTAAATAAAAATTAATTCCATCATGTGTAACCACCCAACCACGTGGTGAAACAACGATCCGCCTTTTAAGCGGTTTGAGATTTTATATCCTGTAACTCCAGGATCTGGCCTTTTATCACATGGATATTTCCTTCTTCCTTAGTCCCTTCTTTTCCATGGTACGATTGGAGTCCCTCTTTTGGAGAAGAATCATGGGGCCATGTTAGATCCCTTCCTGATCAGCCTTGGAGATGTTAGAGTTCTTCCTCTGTAAGTTGTGAAACCCCAGTTCTTGGGGAAATGAGAAAACTTTGATCATTGATCATCCAAGTAGGGGTTTACTTTATCTCTCTTTACTATGTATCATGAAAGGTGGGTATGATAATGTTTCCTCATGTCATAGATGAAACCAAACCTTAATGAAGATAATGAATGGATTTTAAATAATGAAGGGGTGTGTTTGATGATGATGATGATGTACTATTTTACCCTTGTTTATATGTTGTGAACTGTATGGGCTTATGCCTACTAAAAATCATGGCTATTGGTGGTCTTTTATTGCACATTAATACACCTCTATTTTTCTGGATAATCTTATGATTGAATGGTTGTAACATGGAAACTAGTTAATCATGTAAACTTGGTTGATTAAATGGATTTCCAATGAATAAGAATTCTTGTTTGATCACCATGGTTTACCAAATAGAAAGAAGGAACTTGATAAATGGTGTAGTTAAATTTGAAAACTCCCTTTCTCTATTCTACTAATAAGCACAGTTCTTCTTCTTGATGCTTGTGGGGTGACGTGGATGGGGATGGGATACCCTATTGTTCGGTTGTTGGTTTGTGGATCTGAGGCCGTGTGGGGATATATGTTGGGGCTTGGTTTGGTTCTAGTACTTCAAGGGATCTCACAGATCCCTTTTGTTGTTGTGACTTTACAAGAGAACCGGGTGTGAATGCTTAAATTGCTGTTTGGCTATTTTCTTTTTCAATGTAGAGTTGTTTTAACTTGTGGATGTGCCTGTTAGTTTCCTAGTATTAGATAATTATTTCTAACAAAATCAATTTAACATGATAATAAGAATGGGTTCAATGGGAAATTGTTCTCCAGAAATGGGTGGTGCTCTGTTTTTGGATATTGTGCATTTTTGCATGTATGAATAGTAATGAGAGTGTTTGTGTATGGTCTAGTTTTAGGACCCTTAGGTTGGGATGAGTGCTTGTTTACCTATATGTATAAATTTAGTTCTTGTATTATTATTCTCACCCCCCAAGTTGAGCACTTTGTGTTAAACACCCCCATTTCATGGGGGGAGGGTGTTTTTCCCAACATTCTTATCAGTGGTTGGTTATTATATCCTTTATGCTCCCTCTCTCAGGTATCCCAAGACTCTTTGGGTAGTCTATAATAACCTAAGGTCCATTATGGAACAAGACTATTTGGGTATGGTGTGTTGCGGTGGTTGGCCTAGGTGTGTGTGGGCAGGATTGTTTCCCAAGTGTCTTCGGGATGAGGCCTAGGTGTCTTCAAGCATGGTAGTGGTTGTTATATCCCAGGTGTCTTCAGGCGTGACAGTGGTTATGGTGGCCCATGTTTCTATGGGCAGGGATGTGTGTGGTTGTGGTGGCCCAGGTGTCTGCGGGTGGGGATGTGTGTGGTTGTGGTGGCCCAGGTGTTTGTGGGTGGGATGTGTGTGGTTGTGGTGGACCAGGTGTCTGTGGTTGGGATGCATGGTTGTGATAGCCCAAAAGGTTGTTGTTGGGGAAGTAGTGGGATTTTAGTGGAACTTATGGGGGAGGTCTGATGCGTAGGATGTCCTAAATAACTAGTGGGAAAGCGGTGTGGGGTACCCAAACATCGACGTGCTATTACTAATACTTTACCTGACTTTCATTATTTTGGGAGTGTACCTAGGTGAGGCTAGGTGGATAGTTTCCTTGATAGGTGATTTTTTATCTTTGTTTTCTCACAGGGCATTAGAATGCTTCCCCACCTGTGCATGATAGCTTTTGGTTTTCCCTACTGAGTATACTTGTGTACTCACCCTACGTATATAAAACCACTTTCAGGTTTCCATGAGGACTTTGAAGACCGTGATGAACTTTACTAGCTCAGATGTAGAGACAATTGTTGTTGCTGTTTTTCTTTCTTTTGGTACTTTTCATCAGAGTTTTCTTGTACTTTGAAGCACTTTATTTTGAACATGCATGTGGAAAAAGGGGTTTGGATTTACTTTTACTTTCTATATTTGGAGTTGTTTGAGATTTACCATCTTATCTCTCGATATTTTTCTATAAAAGGGTAATGCCTTCTATATTACGTGTGATTCTATACCCTTGATTCTTATTTACACTCAGAGACCTATTGAAGGTGGGACTCAGGGGTCATTATCTCTCCTTCAAATTGAATAAGGAAGGGTCTGGTAGTTTGCTATACCTTCCCTCATCTTGGTGAAGGTGGGTCATGATAAAATGGTATTAAAGGAAATGTTTTAAAGATAGGATGGAGTTTGGAGTTATGAATAGTGAGGATTTCATGGGATGGTAGGGAAAAAATGTTAGGAAATCTTGGTGCATGAAATAGTACAGGGAAGACTGGCTAGGACACGGAATTTTAAGCCCCCCGTGATCCGATGCAAGGACTCTAGACCCACCTAAAAACCAAGTGAGGCAACACTAATTGTAGGGTAGAGACCCTAGGAATAGTACATGCATCATAATTACTTGTGTTCTTGTGTTTTCTGGGTGTTTGGGGAGTTCAAAATGAATAACAAGTTTAAGAAAAATTTAAAAGTGATCTTCTATACTACTCGGGCTTTGGAATTTCCTTGTTTACCTTGTAGCTATGGAACCCGGACGACAACCACAAGTAGTGTGGATGATCGAGGCCCAAGAGACTGATTTGGCTGATCAGAAGAGGGGTGATCGAGAGGAGGAGGATGAAAAATGGTATAAGACGCTTCGTGCCTTTCAACAGAATACCCTTGGTAAGTATGAAGGAAGCATCTCAAACATGGAGATAGAAGGCTAGCTCGAGTAGCTGGTGATAGCTTTCAACTTGATCTAGGCTCTGATAGAGTACTAGGTTCCTCTTCCTGTAAGACATATGGGGGAGTGGCACGTTAGTAGTGGACGCTCAATCTCAAGGGGAAGAGGGAGTATGAGGTTTTGTAGACTAACTTTGAGAGGGATTTCCGTGCGTAATTACTCTCTTCTACAATGAAGGCTAAGAAGAGGTAGGAGTTACTCTCCCTCCAGTAGGGGAGCATGTCAGTGTGGTAATTGGGGATCAAGTTTAAGGATCTCCTTTGTTTTTATCTAGACCTCTTTCCGAATGAGGAGTCTCAGGAGATATGTTTAGAGGATGAACTCCGACCTTCTCTTCAGTATGCTGTTACTCTCTTCACTCTACTAACATACTTAGAGGTTTAGAATAAGGATGAAGTGGTGGAGAGGATGCACACATTGGGAGGTGTGCCACGAGAGGGGATCCAGTTGAGCTCGTTAAAGGGGAAGGCTGTTAGCAACAGGACTCCAGCCTCAGGGCCTTCCAGGTTTTGACTGATGGAGAGAAGGCCCCATCAGTTACAGTTTCAATCTATCGATCCTCTCCCTTTCCCTACGAGCCTAGGAAAGAGATGATTTATCTTTGGAATCCATGGTTACCTTTGTAATTAGTGCCTGGACCAACTATAGTACAGTGGAGGTGGTCAAGTTCAACGCCCACCTCAGCAGTAGCAGTTTACAGCCAGGCCTTTTCAGCAGCCACAAGAGGGAAAACGAGCTCCCACTCCTTCGAGAGTAGACTGAGTAAGAGGAGGCTAGCCTTAGGGCACTCCTTAGGGACCCCAATCAAGGCATGTTTGGTGTGGCATCCAAAAGGCGAGGGTCAGAGGAGAAGGGCGCAAGAAGTTGCACGCCATAGAGGTAGTAGTTTCAGCAGGGCCAGAGTTTATTCGAGGTATGATCATATTGTTTAGTACCCTTGCTTGTTCCTTGTTTAATTCAGGAGATTCACACTCCTTTATTGCACCCAGTCTAGCCCATGCTCTGGGTCTAGACGTAGAGAGACTTCCCATGCCCCTGGTATTGAGTACTCCAGTCAGAGGTTAGAGCAGCTTGTCTTATGTTTGTTGGGGATGTAGACTGATGTTGGGGTCACATCAGTCTAGTGGGGACCTTCTTTTAATAAATATGTAGACATATGATTTTATTTTAGGCATCAAATGGATGTTCTCTGTGTATGACATTATCAGTATTTTAAATAAGGGTCATGTTTTTAGATATGGGTGGTCAACATGTAACTTTCATTGGCGAGCAGGGTTTCTAGGAGGGCAGCTGATGAGTGGAGCCCCTTCTTTCCTTGTTAGCTGAAATGTCAATGGATTCGATAGATACAAAGATGGTGGAAGTCCTAGGGATCATCAGTGAGTTCCTTGATGTCTTCCCTGAAGAGGTGGTGACTCTACCCCCTCGACGTGATGTTGAGTTCGAGATAGATTTTCAACCCGGTGCCCGCCCGATTTTGATGGATCCTTATCGGATGACACCTTTTGAGTTGCAGGAGTTGTGGATCTAGGTTAATGACCTGATAAAGAAGGGTTTTATCCAACTAAGCATGTCACCATGGGGTGCTCCAGTCTTGTTTTCAAAGAAGGAAAATGATGGTCTCAGGCTATGTATAGACTACCGAAGGCTGAATCAGGTGACAGTCAAGAACCGTTACCCCTCCTGAGGATCAAAAATATTTTTGACCAGTTAAAGGGAGAAGGTTGGTTCTATAAGATCGACCTATAGTTAGGATATCAACAGTTGAGGGTGGAAGTGGGTGACATCTCGAAGAACACTTTCAAGTGTAGATATGTGAACTTTGAGTTTTTGGTCATGTAGTTCAACGTTATGAATGCACTAGCCATGTTCATGGGGCTCATGAACTCCATATTATGGGAATATATAGACCAATTATTAGTCGTGTTTATCAACGACATCCTAATCTACTCAAGATCAGAGGAGGATCACGCTGAGTATCTGAGGATAGTTTTAGAGGTCCTCCGACAGCACCAACTCTATGGAAAGTTTTCCAAGTGAAAGTTCTAGATAAGAGAGGTGCACTTCCTTGTACACATGGTGTCCTAGAAGGAAATAACAGTGGAACCCTAAAAGGCATAAGTTTCTGTTTCTTGGGAAGCACCCAAGAACATGGCATAGGTTCGTAGTTTCCAGGGTCTAGCAGGTTACTACTAGAGGTTCGTTCCCAACTTCTCTTGAGTTGCCTAAACTTTGATAGCCTTGACCAAGTAAGATTGGATTTTTTTTTGGAGTGATCAGTTCCAGGAAGACTTCAGTTAATTGAAGGAGAAGCTGGTCAGTTCCCTAGTGCTGAGGTTTCCATAGGAAGGGGTGACGTTTGAAATGTTCTGTGATGCTTTAGGCCTAGGCTTAGGGTGTGTACTGATGAAGTAGTGGGGAGTGATCTCTTATGGGTCTAGGAAGTTACATCATCATGAACATAACTATTCCACCCATGACCTATAACTTGCAGAAGTAGTGTTCGCAATGAAGTTTTAGTAGCATTACCTCATCAAGGAATGCTTCATGGTCTTCACAGATCACAAGATATTGAGGTATATCTTCTCCCATCATGACCTAAACTTATGGAAGTGGAGGTGGAAGGATTTTATTCAGGATTACAAATTTGAGATTTACTACACCTCAATAATAGGGAATGTGGTGGCTGATACCTCGAGCAGGAAGTCACAAAAGGGTGTGGTTCAAGAATCAATAGATTCTTGGAAGTTGATGGAGGAGTTGGATGCCTTACACCTGGATGCAGGGATAGAGGATGGTAGAGGTTGTATGTTCTAGATGACAATGCAATCCTCTCTATTGCAGCTAGTGGAGGAGTCTTAGTGGGGGGACTTAGAGGATAAAGTGATGCATGATCATGTTAGCCAGGGCAATACTCCAGAAGGATGGTTGGAAGATGTTCAAAAGCAGATGTTGTTTCCTGGAAATATGTTTGTACCAGTGGAAATATGTGAGACAATTCTTGGTGAGTTCCACAAATCACCCTTAGTGGTACACCTAGGAGTTTCCAAGATGTACCGGGGCTTGAGGGGTCATTTTTTGTGGCCCATGGTGAAGTGGGAAATAGAGAAGTTTGTTGCAAAGTGCCTCATGTGTCAGTAGGTGAAGGATGAACACTGCATCCCAGGAGGTCTGTTGCAACCTTTATATGTCTCTGAGTGGAATTGGGATGACATCTTGATTTATTTATTCATAGTACTACCCATGGTTCAAGGAGGCTACGATGCTATTTGTGTAGTAGTGGACCAACTGACAAAATCAGCTCACTTCCTGGAAATCAAGGAGTCGAGTGTGGTGGATTCCTTAACAAAGAGTTACATGGATGAGGTGGTGCATTTTCATGGAGTTTTGAGGTATATAGTCTCAGATTGGGATACAAATATTACCTCACGATTCTGGAAAGGATTGCAACATGCTTTTGGAACCCAACTATTCCTCATCACTGTTTTCCACCCCCAGACAGATGGGAAGACAGAGTAGACCATCCAAACATTGGAAGATATGCTACATACATGTGTTTTGGACTTAGGGGGATTGTGAGTATGACACTTTCCTCTATTAGAGTTTTCTTACAACAATATATATCACTATACCATTAGAATGGCTCCATTCAAATCCTTGTATAGAAGAATATATTGTTCACCCATGTGAAATAGAGAGTTTGGGGAAGCAGGCTTTCTTGGACGGAAGGTGGTGCAGAGCACGAAGGAGAAGGTTTAACTTATATGGGAGAGGATAAAGGCAGATCAAGACTGGTAGAAGTCATATGACGATCATAGGAGGAGACCCTTGGAGTTAAAGGTTGGGAACCACTTGTTCTTAAATGTCTCCCCTCAGCACGGGAAATATAGGTTTGATAGTGGGAGTAAGATTTCTCCCAGGTTTTTCAGACCCTTCAAGGTGTTGTAGCAAGTTGGTGAAGTGGCATACAAGCTGGCACTACCACCACTGCTACTAAGGGTGAAAAATTTCTTCTATGTGTCTCAGATCCATCAGTATCTACACTATGATTCACATGTCCTCGACTGGGGTGAGCTGGATATCGAGGATGATGCAACATTCGTGGTGAAACCAGTGAGGATCGAGGATCGTGAGGAGAAGGTTCTTCGTGGAAGAACCATTCCATTGGTTTGTGTGTTATGGAGGCATGGTGGCCTCAATGAGAGTACCTGGTAATGGTAGGCACAAATGCATTCCCAGTACCCAGAGCTATTTTGAGTTTTGTTCTCTTTGTTTTGTACTTGGATTGTGATGCAGTGCTTGATCTTGTTAACTATGAGATGGGATGTTTTTGTTTTTCTCTAAGTGTGTGTGAAAAGTCCTCACCATGGGGAGGGGAGGACCTGATCCCTAATCAAGACGCATTATAGTGGATGTGATTAAATACGTGCTGACGAATCAGTGTCTCCCAAAGTAGATAGTATCTTGACATGGTGTAAGGGACTCCCTAATCCATATGCCTTGACGGTGTGACCTTTAAATGTTTTTGTGGTTACTTGGGGGAGAAGAGTAGTGGTGTATCCATAGTTTTTTAGGAGATAGATGATGGAGAGGTGTTCCTAGATATTGAGGTTTTTTTTGTCTTTCGAACAACTCTAAAATGGTATGGTCTATGAGAGGTATCTTATGAGGTGGTTGTTCAGAACCCTATCTTTTCTTCAGGTTTACTATTAGATTATCATGGACTAGAATAGTTTGAGAGGTATCTGATGTAATGGCCCGGTACCTCATGGTCCATTAATTTTCCAAATTTTTGGTGTTTGGGGTATCCTGGGGACCACTAGTGACTCATTAATGAGCTTTCCAAAAACTCAATTCCACCAAACGGTTCCACCGAAATAGTGGCATCGGTCATGGTGGAACCGTGACGGTGGTGCTGTGACGGTGGTGGCATGATAGTGGCACCGTGATGGTGGTACCATGATGGTGGAACTATAACGGTCACACCTTCATGGTTGCACACCGAAATGGTGGCACCATTACGGTGTCTCACCGAATGGTGTCCCACCCTTTTCCTTTTTTCCAGTTTTTGAGTTTTTCTAGTTTCACTCCCGTAATATATATTTTGACATAAAAGTATTTTAATACCCTTTTTAAATCCATTTAAATCTAGTAAAATATGTTTTAAACCCCCAAGAGCTGGGTGAAACTTCAGTTACCAAAACGTGTGGCCTTTTCCTTAGTGTCACAGCTTTCCCCATGCCTTCTAGCTTCACCCATATTGCGTGTTTTTCTCTGTTTGTATGATATCTGTCAACTCATATCCATTATCTCAAACATCTTAAAGGATAATTATTAAAAAACAATTAATTCCATCATGTTTAACCACCCAACCACGTGGTGAAACCGCCATCCACCTTTTAATCTATTTGAGATTTCATATCTCGTAACTCTAGGATCTGGCCTTTTATCACATGAAGATTTCCTTGTCCGTTAATTTCCATGGTGCTCATGGAGTCCCTATTTTGGAGATGAATCATGAGACCATGTTAGATCCCTTCCCTATCATCCTTAGAGACCTTGTATTTCTTCCTCTATAAGTCGCACAATCTCAGTTCTTGGGGTGAGGAAAAAACATCAATTGTTGATCATCTAAGTAGGGGTTTCCTTCGTATCTCTTTACTGTGTATCATGAGAGGTGGGTATGATAATATTTCATCAGGGCATGGATAAAACAAAACCTTAACGAATATAATAAATGGATTTTAAAGAATGAATGGGTGTGTTTGATGATGATGATGCTGTACTCTTTTTTATTTGTTTATATGTTGTGAACTGCATGGGATTATGCGCACTGAAAATCATAGATGTTGGTGGTCCTTTCTTGCGCACTAATACACCTCTATTTTTTCTAGATAATCTTGTGATTGAATGGTGGTAACATGGAAACTGGTTAATCATGTAAACTCGGTTGATTAAATGGATTCCAAATGAATAAGAATCCTTGTGTGATCACCCTAGTTAACCAAAAAAAAGAAGGAACTTGATAAATGGTGTAGTTAAATATAAAAACTCTCTTACTCCTTTTTACTAATAAGCACGGTTTTTCTGCTTGATGCTTATGGGGTAATGGGGATGGGGATGGGATCCCCTATTGTTCAGTTTTTGGTTTGTGGATTTGAGGCCATGTGGGGCCGTATGTTGGGGCTTGGTTTGGTTCTAGTACTTTGAGGGATCTCACATATCCCTTTTGTTGTTGTGACATTACAAGGGAACTAGGTGTGAATGCTTAAATTATTGTTTGGGTATTTTCTTCTTCATTCTAGAGTTGTTTTGACTTGTAGATGTGCCTATTAGTTTCCTGGTAGTGGAGAATTATTTCAAACAAAATCACTTGAACATGATAACAAGAATGGGATCAGTGGGGAATTGTTCTCTATAAATGGGTGGGGCTATGGTTGTGGATGTTGTGAATTTGTGCATGTATGAATATTAAAGAGAGTGTTTTTTGTATGGGCTGGTTTCAGGACCCTTAGTTTGGGATGAGTGCTTGTTTACCTATATGTATAAATTTAGATCTTGTGTTTCTTATTCACACCCCACCCAAGTTGAGAAATTCATTCTGAACACCCCCATTTCATAGGGGAGGGTGTTTTCCCAACATTTTTATGAGTGACTGGTTTTTATCACCATTCTGATCCCTATCCCAGGTATCCCAAGACTCTTCGGGAAGGGTTTGATGGCCTAAGGTACATTAAGGTAGAAGACTCTTCAAGCAGGGTGTGTTGTGGTGGTTGGACCAGGTGTGTGTGGGTAGGATTGTTTCCCAAGTTTCTTTGGGATGAGTCCTAGGTGTCTTCGGGCATGGTAGTGGTTGTTTTGGCCCAGGTGTCTTCGGGTGTGGCAGTGGTTGTTGTGGCCCAGGTGTCTACGGGTAGGGATGTGTGTGGTTGTGGTGGCCTAGGTGTCTACGAGCAGGGATGTGTGTGGTTGTGGTGGACTAGGTGTCTACGGACATGATTTATGTTTGTGATATCCCATAAGGTTGTTGTTGGGGTAGGAGTGGGACTTTAGTAGAACTTATGGGGGAGGTCTAACGCATAGGATGTTCTAAATAACCAGTGGGAAAGTGGTGTAGGGTAGCCAAACATCGATGTGATATTACTAATACTTTACCTAACTTTTGTTATTTAGGGAGTGTTCCTTGGTGAGGCTGGGTGGATAGTTTCCTTTCTAGGTGATTTGGTTATCTCTATTTTCTCCTGGGGCATTATAATACTTCCCCACTTGTTCATGAGAGCTTTTGATTTTCCCTACTGAGTATAGCGGTGTACTCACCCTACATATATAAAACTGATTTCAGGTTTCCAGGAGGACTTTGAGGACCATTCCAGACTTTACTAGATCGAGCGTCAGGAAAAATTTTGTTGCTATTTTTTTTCTTTTTGTACTTTTCATCAGAGTTTTCTTGTACTTTTTAGCACTTTATTTTGAACATGCATGTGGAATAAGGGGTTTTGCTTTACTTTTACTTTATGTATTTGGAGTTGTTTGAGATTAACCATCACATCTCCTGATCTTTTTCTATAAAAGGGTAATTCCTTCCATATTACGTGTGATTATATACCCTTGGTGCTTGACTCCACTCCAGGGAATATTGAAGGTGGGACTTGGGGGTCGTTACCTCACCTTCAACTTGAAGAAGGAAGGGTCTGATATTTTTCTGTCCCTTCCCTCATCTTGGTGAAGATGGGTCATGACAAAAACCAATTTTATTTCCATATTTAAACCTTATAACATATAAGGTTAAATATATAATCATTTTTTATCCTTTTTTCATGTGAAAAATATCGGTACACTTTATTCTTTTAAAAAATTCCATGTGCGTCCTTTCACCCACTTATAAAAGGCCACATCTATTCTCCCTTCTTTACACTTCCATAGTCCTTTGGTTTAACCAATACCAGACCAAATATATTCCTTAATTCCATCCCTAAATTATAGATACTTTTTTTATTATAAATCCAATCTAGAAAGGAATTTTGTATAAACCTAAAGAGCTCTCCAATGAAGAGGTAAAATCATAACATGCATATTTGTTTTTATTTATTACTCCACCTCCATAAAATATTATTCATATATGATAATATAATAATACCAATATATAATATATATTGTGATGTTATTATTTTATGTTCTTAAACTATATCCATATCCTCTTTCATAAAATGAGAAACAAAATCATTGATCATGTGTACAGTGGATTACCGCCTCACAAAACGATATAATTCATTTTACATCACCACTTTTCAAGGATGGATATAATGATGAATTTAAAATATTTATATGATATTTATGATATTAGTATAGTTATTGAATTATAATATCACATATTCCTTATTAATTTTTATTCCATGGGGGATATAATAATATCAATAATGTGTATGACGAACTATCACCTTACGAAGCGATGTGATTCATTTTTCACTTACACTTTACATTGAAGGTAGTAAGGATAAATTTAAAGAATTTATTTTATATTTATTATCTATATGTACTTCTTGAAATATAATATCACATATAACTTTTTTCCTACCAATTAGTTGGAAAACAATAATGTTGCTTGTGCGTATGTGTGGACTACCACCTCCACATAACGATGTCAAATGCTTTTCATTTCATTTTTAAATGTATGGTAATAAGGATTGATTTTTAATATAAATTATATATATATATATATATATATATATAACATAATAATGATTATTTAATGTTTAATTAATATTTATTTTCCTTTCATTCCATTCATCAAGAAAAATGGAAATAACATTCATGTGGACATACAACTTACTATCTCCATGAACGGTTTAATCCATTTTCTATTTATAACTATTATAGATTACTATAAATTAATATATAATAAATATATATGATATTTATATCATTTTTAATATTTTCTATCATTTCATAATGATCAAATTAATAGTACCAAAATTACTGAACTAAAATATATATAAAAATGAATGAATTATCACCCGAAACAGTGATTTAACAAATAATTTTTAATAAATAGGTGATAAAAGACTACAATTAAATCATATATGTTATGATATATATGATTATGTTTTGGTAATATATGAATAATAAACCTATATTTAATATATATGTGGTTCAGACACATAAAAGGATGTCGAACCTAAGTTAAGGGTTTTCTTGTCTCACTTTTACTTCCATGAGACTTATTCCATATTCACCACTAATTTATTTTATGTGGTGTATAAACTACCCCTTTGATATGTTATATAATTAATATATTTATCTTCATGGTATTTAAAGTTTTATTTGATGTTATTTATTTTATGGGGCTTACGATTCATAAATTACCAAAGTGGAAAGGGTGTCTTTCACAATCTTATGATAACTTAGGATTGTTTATATTTAAGTATCCATTGGAATAATTATTTTATTTTCTTAAAATAAATATATTTTCTTCTAATATAGTTATTCAATAACTTTTTAATTTTACAGTACCATTTTCTCTCTCTTTTCTACTTAAAATGATTGAGAAAGTGTTTTTAATAAAATATGACTTTATTTATCTCTTCAATCAAAAATTATTTTTTATTAGAAAACCGTGTTTTCTAAAAATGATTCTAAAAATGTTTTTAATATTATAAAAATGATTTATTAAATATATTTTTACCCATATTTTAATTTTTAATTTTTTTTTGAAATTAATCTTCATGTCATTTTTCAAAAAAGGCACATTTGGATTTTACCGAAAATGTAAAAGGAATATTTGTTTTAATGTGTATGACATGTATAAAATTTTCCACCATCATGAAAAATCATTTTTTAAAGCGTAATTTATAAGTTTAAAAGGTTACTTTAATTTAAAACTATTTTTAAAATATCTTTTGCACTTTTAGTTTTAAAAATATTTTCAAAATGAAAAGGATATTTTCCTCAAGAATGTTTTTATTGGAGTTTTTATGGTATTTCTATTCATCAATGACAACAACCCTTATTTTACTTATGATCCATTGGGAATATGTTATAATGGAACTATATTTTTTTTTATATTTTTTTTATCCATTTTACTAGGGATGTACCAATTTGATACCATTCATATTATTATGGATAGTGTATGATTTTGTTTATTTTACTGGGGTAAGTATTAACATTTCATTTGTTCATTTTAAATATGAATTTTTAGGTTGATTATGTTTCCCCTCTTTTATATAAGGAATTAATTTCACTTAGTATGTTATGGGTGGGGCTTAGTTATATATATCCCCTCAATACATCAAATGGTATCATGAGACAAATCAGTTGGCCAAATTAGACAGGTTTCTACCCATAGATTTAAACTATCTTGTGAAAGGGATTGAAAGTATGTTTCAGATGTCTAAAATTATACATTAACTAATTATGATATTATTTATTTATTTACATGTGAATATTCAATTAGTTATAATATCCATGGATAAGTTTCAAGATTATGTGATTATTTATATGGCTTTATTTGATAATCATTTATTATTTCCATATTATGATTAAGTTATTATTTAAATGAAATGTGTTTCAATCATTAAAATTTCTTTATTGATTATGCTAATTTTTTTATAATAGATTCCATTATAAGATTACCCTTACTGAGAATCTGATCTCACCCATTTCTTATGTTTTATTTTCCCTAGGATACCAGGAATTTTTTTGTGATTGATATGCAGGGATACACTAAAGAGAATATCGACGTTCTCAAAGAAAATTATTTTTATATTTTATGTGATAAAATGTAATCTAAATTTCAAGTATGTGTCTATTTTAGTAATAATACTAAAATATTTGGTCCTTTGGGATGTTTTTTTTGTATCTTGTTCCAATGTAATAAAGTAGACACCGACTAGTAAGATTACTAAACTATTTGGTCCTTTGGGCAATTAGAGTCGGGCTATTTATAGTTGGTATCAAAGATAGTTTAGTATAATCCTTTGGAATTAAATTTAGTAAAACAAATATTAGAGAATATAAGCCTAATATTGACTTTGAGGATAAGATTATAATAGTATTGTAAATTTTAATTTAGAATGAGATTATGTTGTTTTTCCTAGAAATACATCTCTATTTAGATACTATAGTTGGATGTGGTTTTCGCACAGATGCGCCTAGGGGTAATAACTTTGAAAAATGCATGTCATGATTGACTCAAGCATTACCTGTTACACTATAATGGACCTTACAATGAACCTGGCTTGATACTCCCAGGGGATATTCTTAGGTTAATTAACATTTTTATTATAAACCTCTATGAAGTATTTGAAAATATTTTTATGATTTTAAAACATTTCTAAAGAAACTATGTTTATGATTAAGAGATTATCCATGCATAAAATTTTCAATTTATATTAAGTGTTTCACTAGTTTTGGAATTATACATTATGATACATAATGTTAAGATCTAAACTGGTGTATTCTATTATTTAGAAAAGGAACCCAGTGTAAGGAATGAAAACTATATCAATGGAAATAATCCAAAGAGTAAGAATGATCATTTCTTTGATGGGCTTAAGACAATATTTCAAAGGGAAATAGTCTCCCAAAAATTCTTATCATAAGAGGAAATAATATAATGTACTATCAATATAGATAAATAATTCTATAATTATTATGTATTTTAAGGGAAGAAATAAAATAAGACAATGGCATAGAAAAAAAACAAATAAGGGGAAAATGGAAAGAAGAGTTTTCCCACATGTGATAATTGTGGAAAGAAACACCTTGGTACTTGATTAAAGGGAATGAGAGCTCACTTAAATTGTGGAGAGAAAGGCCATTAAGTGTGTGAATGAAATTATATGAAAGAAAAATTTTATGTTTAGTGTTTAAAATGTAAGGAGATAGGGGCACTATGAAAGATAATTCCCCAAGAATCAAGAGAATATACCTCAAAAGAAGTTAAGGGATCAAGGTAAAGCCTTTGATATTACTTTAGAAGAAGTGTAACGATTAATGTAATTTTTTTGGATTCAATAATTATATTATTAGATTATATTATCAATGATATCCTGGTTATAATAATTATCAAATTTATAAGTAATGTACTGTAGTACTTTTTCTTTAAGGATTTTAGAGCATTTTTTGAATGGTACCAATAACTAAGAAAAGTGATTAATTGGAAAGTTAAACTATTTTTAAAACAAATTATTGAGGAAATATAACCATTAATATGTTCTATATATTGATATAATAATGGTAAATATATTTTTATGGGATTGTATTGGTGACATTGAAATTGGTTAGTGATTTTATGGTTTATGTTATCTTTTATAGAGTTTAGTGCATGTTTGGATTTATGGAATATATTAAACAAACACATATATATTTTATAATCATTCATGTTTTCATTAAGGTTTTATGGAGATCATGGTATTCACATATTTTGGATGTGCCATTAAGAGCCACTTTATATTTTCTGGGGAATATAATGTTCTTTTAGTGACCTTACTTATAAATTTTAGGACTTTGAATTTGGTTAGCGATATTTTAGACGAGTATTAAGGTTAACCATTTATCAAATGGATTATATTTAATTTTGGGAGTTACTATTAAGGTATTATATATTAATATATTATATTAGATAACTTTTACTAATCATTTTGGTTTTAGTAAATATAGGAGGAATATATTTATACTCTTTTATGGATCTTATGATATGTTAAAATTTAATGCTTCAAGAATAAAAAAATTAATCTTAGATATTCATTTATTGGAGTAAGAAATGAAGTGGAAATTGATCAAAGAACAACCAAAGGATGAAATTGTAAGTATATTTTCTGCTTTTCTCAACCATAATGGTAATAAAATTCCTCAACTCTAGGAAAATGATATTGAAATAAAAATTTTATCCTATTACCTTTATATAAAATGAATCATATGGCCTCTTAAATCATCACATATTTATGGTTTTTAGGTCCTTAACTTTCTATTAATCATTCATTTTCCTATAATAAATGATATCTATCACTCTTTATTAATTCTTGTGTGTTAGTATTCTCTTCCATGTCCATGTTTTAATTTCCAAATAATATTCTCCTACTTGGAAACCTAGTAATGTGTTATTTTGGATGTCCTTCATACTTTTATTTCTTAATTATTAGTAGGATATTTTATTAAAACCTTTTATGATGTTATTTTTTAATAAAGGTATTATTATATTTCAAACCCTTTTTTACTGAGATCAATATTAAATTGTGAGGATGCAATTTATTTAAGGGGTATAATTTAATACCTTGAGATTTTAATAGAGGAACATCATGTTTGATAACATGTATAACTCGCAACACCATGATTAGAAGATAATATAACACCCATATACTATACAATAATTATATTTTTAAATAAATTTAATCTCTTAAAAATCTTTCATTGTATGTAACACCAGGTTTAAATGAAACACGACACTCTAATAAAATATTATTATTTAAACATAACCATTATAACCAAGCCTTTAAGTTTTAAGGTATGAATAAGAATAAATAAATTATAAAAATTATATAATTTAAAATTCAATAAAATAAATTCAATGGTAATATATTTATTAGAAATATAATATTAATAATTTGAAAGAGACACACTTGTTTTATAAAAAACAACATTTTTCTAAAAGGCGGTTTAGTCATGCTTTGTGAAAATAATTTAAAATTAATTTTAAACAATATTTGAAAATTTATTTTAAAAAATAAACTTAATTTTTTAAATCTAAATGTATAAATTATCTTTGGTTTTTTAGATAATTTTATGAAAATATTAAATTTTTGATGAATATTGAAAAATACTAATTTTTATTGAAAACTGTCTTTTGGTTTAAATTATTTTCAAAGTTAAATTATATATTAAATTACTTTTTAAATTGAAATTAGTAAAATTATATGAGAATTTAACTAATTTAGGTCATATAAATAAATTTAATTTTTAATTCTCATATAAAAACATTTTGAACTTTTGAATGTTTTTCTTTAAAAAACCATTTTTTGACACATATGTGAGTTTAACTTTAAATTGAATTATACTAGTTATGTGAATTAAATTTTAAAAATTGGATTCAATATTTTTATTCATAATAATTTTTATCATATAATAATGTTAACTTATGTTTTTAGCATAATGAAAAGTAAAAATAGTAAAAATTAATTACCGTGGTTAAGGTAAAAATGAGTTTCCCAAGTGGTTAAACTAAGAATATAAAGGTTATAAATAACCTAAAAAATTTAAAAAACACATTTTTTGTCCATATTTTGACCTTATATAATCTAAGGTTTTATAATTAACTATTTTGGGTCATTTGTTCATGTGAATAATGTGGGTACACTTTATTCTTTTCAAAACTTCCATGTGTGTCCTCTCCCCCACTTATTAAAGGGAACCGCCTCACCCCCTATTCACACTTCTAAATCTATTTGATTTGGAAAAGACATGAAAAAATATATTCCTTAATTCTATAAAAACATTCTAGATAATTTTTTTGATCATAAATACAATCTAGAAAGGCTTTAGGTATAAACCTAAAGGGGATCTCTAAAGAAGAGGTAAAATCCTTAACATGCGTATTTGTTTTATTTTTTCCTCCAACTCCTTAAAATAATATTCATATATGATATTATAAAAACAAAATTATAAATTATGTAATTAAATTTTATTATTTTAAGTTAATAAACTATATCAATATCCTCTTCCATCAAATGGGAAATGAAACCGTCAATCATGTGTACTGTGGACTACTCTCTCACGAACTGATGTAATTCTTTTTCCATCACCACATTTCAAAGATGTATATAATTATAAATTTAACATAATTATATTATATTTATTAAATTATTATACTTATTGAATTATTATATCACATATACCTTCTTACTTTCCATTATACGGGGGATACGATAATGTTGCTCATGTATACGACAGACTAGCGCTCCACGAAGGGATGCGATTCATTTCTTACTTATGATTTACATGGAATTTATTAAGGATAAAGTAAATGAATATATGTTATATTTATGATCTAAAAATAATTCTTGAAATATAATATCACATATAAATTTTAATCTTCCAATCCATTGGAAAATAATAACGTCACTTGGGCATATGTGTGGACTACCGCCTCCATATAGCGATGTGATTTTTTTTCATTTTATTTTTACATGGATGGTAATATGGTTGGATTTTATGAATATAAATGATATATATATAACTTAATAATTATTATTTAAAGGTTAATTAATATTTATTTTCCTTTTGTTCCATCCGTTGATAAAAATGGATGCAACATTCAGGCGTACATATAATCTACTATCTCCGTGAATGGTGTGATCCATTTTCTATCTCTAACTTTTATATATTATTATAAATACATATATAATGAATATATATAATATTTATATATTTTTTAAGATTATTTCTATGATTTAACCGTGATCAATTTAAAAGGACCAAAATTATTGAACTAAAACATGCTTGAAAAAAAGCAATTATCACTCGAAACAACAATTTTAACCAAAAATAGTTAATAAACAAGATATAAAAGACCATAAGTAAATAATATATGGTATGATATATATGATTATGGTTATATAATATTTTTATAATAAACCTATATTTATTATATTGTAGTTTTATACACATATGAAGGAAGTCAAACCGGAGGTAAGGGTTTTCTCATCTCACTTTTACTTCTGTGAGACATATTATATATTCACCACTTATTTATTTTATGTGGTGTATATAATGAACCTTTTATATGTTATATAATGAATCAATTTACCCAAATAGTATTTAAAGTTTCATTTGATGTAATTTATTTTATGAGGCTTATGATTCTGAAGTTAAAAAAGTGGTAAGGGTGTATTTCACAATCTCATCATTATTTGGGATTATTTATGTTTAATTCTCCCTTGAAGGAATTATTTTATATTTATGAAAATAAATATATTTTATTATACTCTAGTTATTAATGATGTTTTTTAACTAATTGTACCATTTCCACTCTATTTGTATTTAAAATGATTTGTTTTTTTAGAAAATCTTTATTTATTTCTCTCTTAGGTCGAAAATCCTATTTTCTTACAAAACCATTTTTTCTAAAAATGTTTTCAAAAATGATTTTAAAATTATAAAAATTATTTATTAAATATATTTTACCCATTTATTACTTTTAAAAAAATGTTTTAATATAATTTTTACATCATTTTATAAACAAAGGTTTATTAATTTTTACTGAAAATGTGAAAATAATCTTTGTTTTAACATGTATGACATTTATAGAATTTACTACGATCATGAAAAATCAATGTTTTAAAGATTTATTTTATATTTTTAAAAGGTTATTTTCAAATATATTTTTTTTTCAAAATATTTTATGAACTTTTAGTTTTAAAAATATTTTCAAAATTAAATGGATATTCTCCTCAAGAATGTTTTTAATAGAATTTTTATGGTATTTCTATTCATAAAAAGTCATTTTATTTATAATCCTTTGGGAATATGTTATTATGATACCATCCTTATTATTTTTATGGAAGTTTTATTATTAGTTTGACTTGGGATGTACCAGTTTGATACCATTTATATTACTCTTGATGGTTTATGATTATGTTTATTTGATTAGGGTGAGTATTAACATTTCATATGTTAGTTTTTCAATAAAAATGATTATTTTTATTATGTTAAACACATTTAATAAAATTAATTCATTATAATTAGTATGTTATGGGTGGTTCCTGATTATATGTAGCCCCTAGATGAATCAACAGGTTTAGTAAGACAAATTAGTTAGCCAAATTAGACGAGTTTCTACCCCCATATTTAAACTGTATTGTGAAAGGTCTTGACAGTATATTTTTTTAGATGTGTAGAATTATGAATTCCATCATAATTAGATTAGTTATTTATGTATACGTGTTCATTATATTAGTTATAATATCCATGGATAAGTTTCAAGATCATGTGATTATTTATATATTATTATTTGATCATCATTTATTATTACTATATTATGATCAAGTTATTATTTAAATGGAATGTGTTTTAGTTATTCATATTTCCATATTTATTATTCATATTTTCTCATGATATATTTTTCTATATGGATACCCTTACAGAAAATCTGATCTTTCCCTTTTCTTATGTTTAATTTTCCCAAGATACCAAGAAGTGTTTTTTGATTGATATATAGGGAATATGACAAGGGTAATAATGGAGTTATCAAATAAAATTATTTTTGTATTTTTTGTTTTAAAATATTATATTAATTTCAATTATGTATCTAGTTTAATAAGAATACTAAACTATTCGGTCCTTTGGGATGTGATTGATTGTATATAGTGCCAATGCAATAAAGTAGATATCGGCTCTGGGATACTAGAGTCAAGGTCTTTACACTAAACTAAATCACCTAAAAGGATTATTATCATAAGGGAATTTATAGGGTGAATCATGAATAATATATCAACAATAGGTAGATATTTTATAATTAAATATTAAACTGGAAGTGAAATATAAAAGGAGTTTTTAACATTATTGTAAAGAGATTAAGTTATGAGTAACTTTCAAAAAATCATTTTTGAATAGTTGACAAGAATAATTTTTCAAAAATTATTCATAAATAAATAAAAATAAATGGATTATTTAAAAGGATAAAAAGGCCATGACCACCAATGTAGAGTATAATATAAAAGATATGATCATGAAAAGGAAAATAATTTCTTTAATATTTAAAAATTCATTTATTGACTCCCATATACTCTAAAATTGTAATAAAGATTCCACTTGAAAATAGGGAAAGATAAATATGAAGAAATTTATAATATATATTTATATTTAAAAATAATAAAGGGAATTTATTTTTGGAAATAAATAATATGGACATGGAGGGAAAAATAATTAAAGATAATGGGAAATTTTCTTAACGATTTTATACTTTTATGGGAAATAAATTCATCAAAGAAGAAGGTTTTAATCAAAAATTTCATTTTTACCAAAATTTAGAATATGGAATATCATATAAAATATGAGATTAAATAATATAGGGAACTTAGAAGCATAAAGTTAAAGAAAAAACTTTATAACTCAAATAAAGGAAATTGAGTTAGCAAAATCCCTTACCTCAAACCCGACTTCAGAGAAAGTTATTTACACTTATATTTCATAAAATAACCATATTAATTACTTATTTTAAAAACTTATTCAAATATATTATCTTTTATACACTTTAATTATAATTATTAAATATATATATTTATTAGTTTGTTTTTTTATTTTTATCATCAACTGTTTGAAATTTTGATTGTTTCTCACACACCTTGTAATGTTGATGTCAATACCCATTCTTTGATACTAGGTTAATCATTTATATATTAGTTAATTTACTATTATAGATTTTAAATTTTTTTTAGAAAGTTATAATTTCATCCCATGAGAGTTTTAGTTTGATTCTGGAAGATGAAATCAGTGAAGAGCTTATTTAGGTATTTTTTGATGAACATAAGAAGATATATTAATAACATGATAAATATAAATATAATGCTTAATTTAGGTTTCTATAATCATAATAATCTCATATATATCATCTTAATTAATTAAATAAATTCTTAAAATCATCCATGTATGGTGGTATTGGAAAATAAAACATATCGTTCATGTAGGTGGTAGTCCATACGTAACACGAGTAACATTTTCCATTTTCTAATGGATGGAAGGGAGATAAATAATGGTTATTACATTAATAAAATATCATTTTAGTATAATAATGATATTGATTTCATTATATCAGTATGGTTAGAATATGGTTTAAAGTAGGGTGAATGAGAAATATAAAGAAGGAATGGTTGGGGAGTGCGTGATACTAATGTTGAGGTCTTGATTATTCTATTGAAGGATCTCTTGGAAATGAAGGACATGATACACTTTATTTTAAATTAGGGATAAAAAACATGGAATATTAATTTTTGAAAAGTTAAATGAGAATATTTTCTTATTAATTTCAAAAGAGGAGTGTGGCATGAAGTTGTTTAAGTGAGCTCCTTTTATAGTTGAAAAAAGAGGGACATATCATTGGAAACTTAAGTTAGGTGAGGGATGAAGAATGAATCACATGGGAGTTAGGTAAGGAAGGTTTGGAAATACATGTAGGTATAAATTTAAAAACCATAAAAGTTCTTTTATAAGGTCTAAGTTTCAAGTTAATTTACAAAATTTCGAGCTACTTGAAGTTACCTCTTTTTACCCATATTAACCTTGATTAAAATTTTCTACCATAGTAATTATTATTTCACTAAAAATACAAGACAAACATTGTTACTAAATTTAAATGTGATGATTCCATATTTTACTCCATTTAATCTAATTAAATTTCTAAATATGTGAAGATTAAATTTTAAATTAAAACATAAGATATAGAAAAAAACCATTTTTATAGAAAAATGACTATTTATACATTAATTATTTTTATTCTTTTTTCTATAATTTAATAATTAAATCAATGTTAATATATTATTAATAAAAAAAATATATTTTATTAAAATCATCATTCAACACTAATATATTTATTTTCTCAAAATAAAAAATGCATTGCGCATGAAAAGATATTTTTTAGTAAAATATATTTTTACTATAAAAATGATCTTAATAGTTATTTAGCTACAATAATTGAATTTTATCATTAAATTAATAATAAAATGAAAATTTTTTTCTTTAAATTTTGAGATATTAAATTTATTAAAATACACATGATATAAATAATTTATTACATTGATAATTACGTGTTTATATCATCCCAACTTCTACTTATACAACCCCACAAGACTTCTATATAGGACCAAAGGATAAGGTAAGAAACAACTTTTTTTTCTGGGTGGAGATTTAGCGTGCATGGATCTTATAGTTATTTCCATGATCTTTAATTTCTCTCTAAAAATATTTCACTCAAGCTACATTTGTTAGAGTTTATATTGGGATTAGTTTATGGAAAACACTAAAAAATATACCCCCTTCCAAGCTCAGGAAAATGGGAATCATATGGAAGGATTATAATACTTTATTCTATTTATTTTATATTATTTATTTATTTTATAATATGTTTACTTCTATTTATACTGAAGGATTCAGTGACTATGTTACAATAGTCATATTTTAATTATAAAATGGTTCATTTTCCGTTCAGTGATGCATGTAGAACAAGATATCATAACTTTAAAGTATAATAATTTTTAGGGTGTTAAAATCTTCTTAAAATATAGTTTTGTGGCCCAATTATGTCATTATCATGGAATTATTTTTCAAAATAAAGAAAATATTATTCCATTATTTCCCCCATAAATTGAATTAATCTCTTGAAAATTAGTGAATATGTTGATAATAAAAACAAAATGAAAATAACTTCATATTTATTAAATCAAGAACTCAAGAATCTAGTCACAATACTCTCCCAATATGAGAGTTATCTAGACACTATATTACTATATTGAGTAATATTTATTAGAGAACATTATCAGTGTAAATAATATTACTATATTAACCATTTATCATTGAGGTATCCTTAACCTCACCCATTTTCAACTCACTTTATTAGATATATTCAGTTTCTACCTTTATATATTTGGCATCATGAATTGATCATGAAATAAAATTTGAATATGCCAATATATCCTTATGTCTCCCACTTAAGGAAACTGTCTTTGAATAACTTATCCCTATTTTTCTTCACCTACTATAACTTGAATCCCTCTCACATTATAAGTGAAAATACCAATATATCCCACTAAATTTTCAATAAATTTAAAGTAATGAAAGAATAAAAATATGAAACATATATTCATAGGGATTTTGGGACATATTATACTCTTAAAAAAAACTCTAAAGTGCTGCTTAGAATATTTAATCAAGGTTCATGGTAAGATATAAAAAAATGTACCAATTATTAAAAAAATTACATGTTCACATCATTAATTTTAACTTTATCTCTGATGACAAGCGTAAAACCCCATGCCTTTTCAAGTTATGAAATTCCATAAATATTTGAAATTTTGATTTTTTAAGTGGGTTTGTTTTGAGAACTGAGTGTTAGATAAGAATTACAAGAGTTGGAAAATCTCACATAGATGTGTTTTGACATGAATCAAGTCTATAAATGTGTTTTGGGTTCTTAGGTGAGTTTCAAGTTTGAACATGGTTCTTGGGACTTGTCCTTACCAGAAACGAATAAGAAAACACCCATGTTGTTGGTTTTTTTATCTCACTGAGAGCCATGAATCCCAATAATTTTGGAAGGTGTGAATCCTTGGTGGGCTTATCACTTCGAAAAACTCACCACACTATATTGATATGAAACTAGGTGTAACTATGGGAATTTCACTCGAGGGGTTTCCCTTATGGGAAAAAACCAGGGTAAAATGTCGAGCCTAGAGGTCATGGTGCCCATGATCGGCATTAGTCTTGTAAAATGGTGAGGGGTAATACCCTAAGATGTGGTGATGAGAATTTTTGGAATAAGGACTTGAGTTATTTAGTGGTTATTTGGGGTGGTAGAAATGGATAAGGTAGGTAAGAAAACCCAACTTTATATCCATGGTGGGCGCTTAGCCGACCAAAACTACCACATCTATGTTCTGAAGGTAGGCTTTTGTGTTGGAATGAATCCTGGTGGATTCGGTGGTTCCGCTATCCAAATTAGACAATGGATCTCCACCATGTCATAGAGTTAGGCATGGTTTGGGGGGGGGGGTCCTTATCAATCATGATAAGCAAGGAGGGGTATTCAACATTGTATAATGGGAAATGGAGAGAAGGGTGGGGCTAAAATGTGGCATTGGTTGTTTTTTCCATATGAGGATCTTAGGTTCACCTCTATCAAAAATAGAGAGTAAGGGGGAGGCCCTGTTCCATGGTGCGTGGAATATTGGGGACCTTGTGGGGGATTTTAGGAGGTACACTATAGCGTACTCATGTCATGGTGAATTACATCCCCCCTTGTGAAATTTTAACTTTTCTAAAAAACCCCTTATTCCCCTCTCGATTTTAATACCCTTATCCCATATTCTTCTCTCATACATAGCCAAACTTATAGGATTTACTCTCACCTTATTCTTCTTGATTCCCCATTTGAATGGTGAGGAATATAATGGTGATTATTTGGTGTTTTAAAGTTTCTCCAATGATTCCATCAGAGTATAGTGGAATCATCCCTTTATAATGGGTCCTTCACATGGCTTGGATAGAGAATGTCCTGAGAAGATGATCATACACCAATTCATGCTATTTTTATTTAGGTATTTCTCCCATGATGGTACTAGGATAATTACATGGGACTTCTATGAGTGGTTGGTCTCCATGTTGGTGTAACAAGGTCACTCAGTGAGATTTAGGATTTATTCTTTTTTGAGTTAAGTTTTTTAGTTAATTATTGTTGGTATAATTATTATTGGCTAGATTTCTCCACCATCGATGGATGATAATTTAATTATGATTATATTCCATGGGATACTTGAACCCCATGAGAGGTGTAAATTAAACATAATGAATGATACATGGTGGCCCTTAGTATAAGTCCCTTATACTTTCTATTTGGACGGATGTGATTAATATAACTGAATGAACCTTTTAGGACTTATAGGACCCTTAAGATGACTTTAAACCTTCAAGATAAATGATATGAGTATGGGGTGAGTGTTCCTACCCACCTGTATTGTGAGAAAATGATATGTTTTCCTTAGGTTAGACTATAATTATGTTGTATGTGTGAGGAATAACCAAGTATGAAATTTATTATTGATATGTGCTTTATTCCATATGTCTAGTGTGATTACAATGAGGATTTGCTTATGAGGTCCATAAATCCATGACATTATTTTGATAACACTAAGAGATTTTAGGCCTTTATAGTGATGGGTGATAAATCAAAAGATGATATTTTGATAAAGGAACCCATGTAGGGTATTTGGTTTATGATTTGTACCAGGGACTTCAAAGGGTTCACTAAGGATATGTTGACCCTAATGAGGGTTTATGTAGGTAATGAATATTGATGATATCAATGTCACCTTAGAACCCATTAGTTTGTGTGAGATTATTATAGAGTTAGTGATTATTTTAGGTCATGTTAATGAGAGGCCAAAATCTATTATGTGAGACAAGTTTTATAGGATAACCAAGCCATATTTATTATTATCATGATTAGATATCTAAGAGGGATGCACTACCAATGATACTTTATGTGGAATACCCAAGTAGTTACCTAAGATTCATATATTTGGTCTACATGGAATTTTAAGTATGGTCACCTAGGATTTATCTTTTATCATAATACTATTAGATACCTTGGACGTGATCCTAACATCAAGTTGTTAAGCCTGATACTATATGAATTCCTTGGTAAATCCCTTTGGATCTGCTCTTTGGATCTATATGGAATTCTTAGGATGTTGGGATTAAACCTTCCAGTCTATATGATTTCTATGGAATTTCTCTATGGAATTTGTTATATTCCTAAAACAATATTTCCTAGTTCTTACTAATTAGAATCAACTATGGGCCTAATAATACTAAATTTACTAGGGTCATACCATTAGGAATCAACTATATTTCTAATACTATGGGATTTCCTAGGGTAATACCCTAGGAATTGATTCTTTCACCTACTATTATATGTCTATTCTACTTTGTTCTGGTTGGAACATTCATGTGACATGCTCAGAGACACTCTATCACTAGATAAATCTTGTATAGTTTCTCCCGAGTTCCAAGTTAGGGCTCAAGCATTGACAATGTTTATTTATGTATTCTATCACATTCATTTTATTTATTCATTTAAGAATGTTTCACACATGCATACACTTTATTTACAAGAAATATATGAGACTGTATTGGTGGTGCCCTACCAAGTTGTACTCCAACCTTAATCGGTTATCCATGGAACTTGGTCACCCAATAAGGCTTACACAGTCATAGGTTCAAGTTGGGAATAGGCCTAAGATTGAATGGTTGAGTGAGATATATCATATAAATTTTAATATTGGGATTGAGGTATGGATTGAGGATAGTAAAATTTCCTTATACTTTTATTTATTTATTTCATTTTATTTATGTTATATGTGATCATCCTAGTGGGTGATTTTCTATTGTATATTGGAATCACGATGAGTCTCTTTGACTACTTTCTTATACATGTCATTTAGTATATCATTGTTGTTCTATTTGATTCTCTGTACTTTGATTTATTATTTATAGATGGTTTTGGTTATTTTTTTTTATTTCGCACTCTGATATGGGGGTATAGTCTCCCCATGGTTACACCCTATAAACCCACTATCAGTTGATAGACTATAGTGCATGGGTAGGCATGCCTAAGGCTCTAGTAGTATCTTCGGTTTGAGCACTGATTAGTGGCCATTGAATAGGGATCATTACAAAGTGGTATTTTAGCTTTTGTTTTTATTAAAATTTATAGAGATAATAGGAATTTCATATGGGAATGTATTAGAGATTGTGATGTACCTCATACTGGTGAATCATGAACACAATTTCTGATGGAAATTCCTAGTTACCAATGGAATATGATTGTAATTCCTAGTCTTAAATGTTACAATTACATGATTTTCACCTAGTTTAACACACATGATTTTTGGATTTATGATTTATTGGTTTTTAATCTAGTTCTATTGAAAAGAGGCTATATACATGTATCATATTAAAAATGTAAGATTTACATGACATATACATACCTATGTGATGTTTATTTTTTGGACAATGAGAGTTAAACTTTTTAAAGTGACAACAAAAACTTATATAGCTTTTTCCTATATGACTTGTTGGTGGAATTATACTCAACTGAACCATAATATATTTTTATCTAATGAGTTTTCATGTGGATTCTATGAAGGGATGTTCCTTGATGATGACTATACAATACATATTTTAAGGGATCTATAAGGAAACCTAGTGGGTTGATATAGGAACTAGGTTATTTGGAATTGGTTCTATAAAGAAAATAGGTTTGGTTACTTAAAGGGTTAATAATGACCAAATGGTGTTTCCCATATATCTTCTTTGTGGAATTATACTTAACTAAACTGTATGACTATGGTATACTTAATATATAGCATTATAGGACAACACCTTTATATATATATATGAGGATGACATCATGATCCTGGAGGGGGTGGTCCAGAATGTGGATACTTAGTGAGGATCAATTCCCTAGTAGGATGATGACTTGGCATGTGATTCCAGACATATGTGTATATGTATATGAGAACCCTAGAGTGGGTTTTTTTCATGTGATCTACCCTGTGATTTTAATAAAGGAGTAGATATGTTCCACATGAGTTATGAAGTATGTGAGGATTGGTTTATTGGTTAGGTGATAATGCCTAGTTTCATTGAGATACATCTCATAATATTATTGAGACTATTGCTTTAGCTGGGGTGATATTTAATAAATGAGGGTAACCCAATAAAGGGGTCGTCTTGAGCTTGTGAATACCTTAGTTAAAGTAAGAATTATTTGATTCATTAGGTCATGATATCAGTATATGTGAGGTGATGTTGGTTATGTCGAATATCCATTTGAGATTATTGAGAATTTTCATGATGATACACCTTGAGTTTTAGTGCTTTGTTATCAAAGTTTGGTCTTAGAGGGAAATAATGATTGTATAAGAACCCAAGATTGACGTACATGAAGATTAAATCATTTTTTTGGAATATTTAATAAATTTCACAAAATATATACCCAAATACCATATTAGTTTAGTGAATTTGGAAACATGTAATACATTCTTCTAATTTTTTTAAAGATCTTTAAAATCTCCCATAAATATCTTCCCCTTTATTTTTCCTACCTAAAATCTTTATTTATTTCCTGGGGAAAAGAAAAAATATAAAAAGGGTGAGCTTAGTTGCTCAGTAAGAGAAAACAAGGAAAATCTTAACCAAAACATGAGTATAAGAATGTAAAAACATAAATCATATATAGAAAAATATTGATTCATGGAATAAATCTTGGCAGTTCATAAGGCATAAAACATAAAGGAACTTGAGACTTGAGAAAATATCAATGGAATAAAACATGAAAGTATGGAAAATAAATAATCATAGAAAATTATTTCCATATTAGTCAAGGCTCATTCCCATAACCATCATAGTGGAAAAAGTTCTTTACTAAACTGAGTTCACTCCCCATTATAGCCCTATATTACTAAACCAAGATTACTTTAATTCCATTCCTGTATTACTGAACTGATTTCACTTACTATTTTAGTACTATCTATCTCATGATATATAAAGATTTAACCAATATATTGTATGGAGATATAGGTCCCACCCATCACATAATTAAAACCATATATATGTGTGCCACAAAAGAATAATTCATTCATTATATCAGAACCCATGAAAAGAAATGGGTTTTATAAACATCATTCAATCATAGCATGACCCAATAAAAAGGAATAGGTTTTATAAGTATCATTCCATCATAAAAATAAAACATTCATAGAAATAATAAGAGTGGTAAAATTGAATCATATACATAGTAAAAAAATAAGTAACATCAAATAATGTTATCTTAGATGGAAAATAATCTTGAGAGATCACTTGAAACCAATTCTTAAGGAAAATAACCTTTATGATTTGAAAATTTTTTCTTTTCTAAAAATAATACACAATTTTAAAATTATTATTTTTAAAATAACCTTTAATCTTTTAAGGTAATATTTTAGTCACTAAGGCATTATGAAACTATAAAAATCCATTCATACTATATAATTTTTAGAAAATATTCTTAGCGTATTTTTTGATAGAAAAGTAAAAAAGTACCTTGTTTGGAAAAAATATTCCTTTCATACATGGTTAAAAATAAATTTAAACCATTTTATAATAATGGTAAAAATAATTTTGGAAATCATTTTTAATAAACATGGATGTGGAAGATAAATATTTCCCAGTAAATACTTACGTATAAATAATCTCAAATAATAATGAGATTGGGAAATTAACCCTGACCTTAGGTCTGATTTTTTTCTACATATTTGAAACTCTTGAATAATTATTTAAATAATGTCATTAGTTTATGTTATAACCATATTTATATTTATGATATCATATATGATCATCTTGTCACCCATTCGTTAACAACAATTCATTATTACTCTTATTTCGTGGGTTAACTTATTTGTTTCATTATGCATTTTATATCATATATGTTCTAGTTCTTACACATATAATATTATTATGTAATTTAAAAAATTATAATAAGGGAATATAAATCATATTTATGAATTATATACATTTATATAATAATTCATTAATGGTGATCATGTAGAATGAATCACATTGTATCGTGGAGACGGTTGACCGTACGTACACACGAGCGATGATATCATTCCCTTAATTGAGAAATGGTATATAAGTGGATTGTGTATATATTATTAAAGAATCAATATCATGTTATAATCAATATATTTTTTTATAATGGTCTTTCCTCAGTCAAAGAGCAAGGCACAATTTATTGAATAAATAAAAAATAGATTACATGAGTTTGAATGACGAAATCTTATTATAATCTTTATCATAAAAAGGGATAAAATAACCAGACAAATCATCAATACAAGTAATTCCCTAGTTTACTCTATTTTTGGAAAGACCATCAACAATGATGTTCACTTCACAAAAGGCACGAGTGGCAATGTAGTTTATTTCCATGAGCGAAGAAAGACAATTCATCCAACGGGAAGTAAGCAGCCTGGAAAGGTGCACCACCTCATTCCAAATAGCTTGGATAATAGTGGTTGAATCAGTTTAAATCAGAATATTTTTCCAACCTTTTTTTGGGTAAAGTCAACTCCATGAATCACCCCCATCATTTCAACTTCCAGAGACGAGGCCATACCATACCCGATAAAGAAGCATCTGTGACACCTGCCAAGATAATCTCTAAAAATAACAACGCATCCTGCAAGACCCAGGTTGACTTTAGAGTCACCATCAATTTTAACTTTGATACATAATAGAAGCAGGGCTTTTCATAATACCTAAAAGGTGTTTCTTGGCTGTCTGTACAAACCTGCAATCCTAAGTTAGTGAAGGATCTCAAAGTCCCCAACAGTGTTGTCACAATATGATTTCTAAATTGAGGCAACATCACGAATGGAAATGAGAATCCACTTCCTACCAGAATCAATATATATTTATATTACTTCCATCATTATACCCATCCAAATAAAGTGGTGATAAAAAATAAATTACACCACGACATGGAGACGGTAAGCCATACGTACGCATGCATGGTGATTTCATTTTTTATAGGATCGATAGAAGGTGGAATATGGTTGTTACATAATCATAATAATATCTCAGAATATATTTGATATTGGATTTATTACTTTATAATGGAAACAAAACATTTATATAAAGTATAAGTTGAAATACTATTGAGGGAATCAGTAAAAATGATTCCCTCTTCCTTAGCGAACTTCCTTTGGATCTCCTTTTATAAACACTAAGGTTGGTCTTTTGAGAATACCATAACCTCTAGGATGTGGATAGGGAAGTTTATAAGGTAAATTTTTAGGGTATGTATGATCTTTAAATATCTAATGGATGTGAATAAATAAATGAAGAGGTGCCCTTTTATAATTGAGGTGATGGCCACTTTTGGAATCTTCAAAAATATTAATTTATAATAAAAACTATCTCAATAAAAATACCACAAAATTTCATAGTTTTTGTGATGAGATGAGATAAGGTTTTAATATAATCACCCAATAAATTTTATACAAGTTTTAATATCAATTTAAACCTTATCATTTTAATTAACCCTTAGTTATTCTATTTTAATTTTAACTGTGGTATCAAATTTGTCAATATTAAGAGAGTGTATTTTTTTACTTATTTGATGTAAATTTGACTATCAATGAACAATTAATAATATTTTAGACCATATATAATAATTATTTTATAGATTATATAAATTTTTATTATTTTTAAATAATTTAATAAAACATTATTTTGACAAAATATCAATAGTGTCAATTTTAACACTATTCATTTCTTTGATTTTTAAAAATATCATGATAAGATGTTACACTATAGAAAAATATTTTATTTTATCCCTAATTGGTCAAGGTCATATAGAAAATTAATCTATAACATTAATTATCTCAAAATCAATTTATTTTGATAATTTAAATATCATTTATTTGATATGTCCATTAATAAAATAATTACTACATAAATGCTGTGTAATTATTTAATAAAATTATTTGATCACTAAAAGTTAAAAATAAAATACCAAGATTAATTTAAATATTATATGTTCAAGAATAATATTTATAGTTTAATATATCTTCTATAAAATCTTATATTAACAATTTTATATTTGTTAGAAACATGAATGTGACAAATTTAACATTACATTAAATAAAATATTATAAGTGTCTTAATCTTTTACATTTGGATTTAAATGTTAAAAAATTATAATATTTTATTATTATGGTCGATATGTACTTGAAAAATAAGATTTTATTTTTTTTGGTCTTTTAATGGTTATTATCATTTTAATTAAAATTATTTTATTAATTTTTCATCAATTAAATAATTTATGCATCATCATTGTATAAGCCTTGAAGGTAATTATTTATTTCCTAAAAATTAAAAATAAATTACCATTATAAATAAAAACATTTTATCTTTTAAATGATCATTTATAGTCTAATTTACCTTATATATAACCTTATATTTAAAATAATATAATTATTAAAATTTGAGTATGACTTCTTTAACTTTTTTTTAAATAAAATATATTATATGTCATAATATCTTCCAAGTGGATTAAAAAGGATAAAGTTTAAATCCAAGTTTGATTTAAGTAAAAACACACTCATTAAATGATATTAGGACAAGTTTTAGGGTAATTTTATAATATTATTATGACCCTTAATTACCCAATTTACCATTTACCGTATTAATAAAAAAATTACATAATTTAATGCCCAAAAATAAAAGAAATATATTTACATAATTTGGACCCACTTATTCAAAATATGGAATACATTTTTTAAAATTCAAAATATAGAAGTTGTAGTAATTAATTTAAAATTAATCCCATTGTTGCAATGAGTAAACATGTTTTAAAAGTTAAAACATGCAAAAGATTGAAATTTTTTACATATAAATTTAATGTAAAATTAATTTCAATGACCTAAATTATATTAAATGATAAAAATATAATATATTTATACTTTAAAACCATTCAATAATATAATTTAACCATATAAGTATTTCAATGAAAAAAAGTTGTTTTCAATTAAATTTAGTATATTTTTACTATTCATCAAAACTTGAAACGTATTAGAAAAATATCAAAAATTAATCCAAAGTAAAATTTTATACCCCTATTCAAAAAAAATGTTTATTTTTTCAAATAAAAATCATTAATTTGTCAAAATTTTAATTTAAAATGGGTTTTCCATTAAATGGCGGTAAAATTACCCTTTTTAATAATATAGGGTTTTTATGTATAAAATAAGGTTTATTCATATGATTTGACTAAAAAATATATTGGATGAATATTAAAAAATATTTTTTTAAGTATATAAAATATATATTTCATTAATTTCATTTTCTAATTGTAATTAATTTAGTTTATAAAGAAAAAATGACTTTAAAAGCATAAAAGTAAAAATATTTCCTTTATATTAAATTGGTATGTATTTTCATTTCTAAGTAAAAATTTATCTTATAAACCCTATATTTTTGTAAGTTAGTTAATACTATTCATAAATTCTAATTTAATGGTTAGGTTTTTATCTTATTTAAATAATAATAAAATGATGTTTTGTAGAAACTCAGCGTTGCGTGTAACGCAAGCTAATTCGGTTTTGCATGTAGTGAAACTTAACATGGTGCATCATGCAATACAAGGTATCAAATAAATCAAAAAATATGTTTCATAAAATTTTTATGGTGTTACAAGTCAAGTGCCTAACCCTGATGATTCTAGGTTCTCTTTAGGGATCACAATGAGAGCATGGGTAGACACTGGTGATTTTTTGAATGATGCATGGGTTGGTCGATGGTTTTGTAATAGACCTTGTCTTGGGTGAAATTCCATATTTTTAAGGGGAGAAAAAAGGTGCTTATGGATATATTATATTGACATGATGAGGATCATGGTTAGTTGTATAGATAGGTGATCATAGGTTTAATGATGTGTGAATCATTGAAATGTGAGTTAGGTGATGTGACCAGGTTGTTATGAAGTATAAAACTTTTGAATGTGGATGAGATCAGTGTGGTTTATGTTGGTTAATCAAAATTAAATTGAAATGTGAGTTGATGAGTGGTTGTGTGTGGTATGAGGACCAATGAATTGATTAAAATTTTACGGTCTTGGTTACCTTGGGTTTTGATAAAATTAGAAATTCCCCTCTATGGTTGAGGAAACATCGAAGATGGATCATTATTCCATGGTATGATTGAACCAAGGATGTGTGAATTGATAATTATTATCCAAGAGGTGTGAGGATTAAACCATTCAAGGTTTCAATTGAGGATTTGTATAAGGAAATTTTTATGGTGGGTAGTGCACCATTGGTTTTTAGAGAGTCTGTCCCTTGTTGTATTTGGAAATTATAGGGATACCTAGGGTAACATTCTTACTAATCTAATAATGGGTAGCAATTGGTGGTTCGAGTTAGTTATTATGTATGGGTGGGATGGATACATCCAATCATTATGTGTGGTAATGGATGGAGTATGAGAAATAGATATATGATTATGTGTTGGTAGGATTTTGGGTGTGATGAGACCGGTTATTGGATGATCATTATGGAATTAGGATGTCGGTGTGTAGGTGAATCCTATTTTATCCGATTCCTCAATGAATCCTAGATTTGGGATTTTGATCTAGTATTAGTAGAAGTCTATGTGTTGGAACTAGGATTGGATTGGTTTTTATGTAATCTGAAGGTGAGTTGGATCGGTGATGCACCAATGCTCTGGGTAAGAGAATGATAGAGAATTTGGATTTGGTTGGTTGGTTAACCAACTAAGGAATTATATTGAGTGTATGGTTCAAACATTTTTTTGGGTGTTTAGATGATTACATGATTCCTTTTAGGATTTTGGCGTTGTGATCAAATGGTGAGATAGTGTGTTATTGGGTGTATCTGAGAATTTTTGAGAAGGGTTTTCTTGAGGAGGTCTGACTAATTTTTTCACTTGAAATTTGGTATGGTGAGTTGGAAACTACACCTAGCGTGTCATTGGACCTTTAGAAATGCATTTTTGATAAGAAATTATGATGATGGGTATCACTATGGCTTGGAATTGTACTTAATTAGATAAGTATTATTATGGGTATAATTATAAGCATCAGAGTAATTTTATTGATGACACCATGGTGTCTTAAGATAGGTAGGTTCTATGGGGCACCATATATGTGTTTTAGTGATGGTGGGGAGTGGTAGACAATGTTTTGTAGCATAGGGAACCTCATGTTTGGATTTAGGAAGTAGATAATCATTTTTATTTTATGAGTAAAACACAATGAGTGGGTTTTGAAAGGGTGATTAGGGTAGGTTAGGATTAATGGATAAGGATCTTTGGGGATTTTCAAGGATTTCACTACTACAAACATGGGTTTAGACAACTCTAGTGATTTAATAGTGCTATCTAAAAATCACTGTTAAATACCCCCTATGCCAGCGCTGTTAAAGGGCGTCTTTGATAGTGCTTTTTTTAGCACTATTAAACCATGTTTTTAACAGTGCTAAAAAAGTGCTATTAAAGTGGGACCATTATCAGTGCTTTTTTAAAAAGTCATGATAAATATGGTCTTTTATCAGAACTTGTAAAAAAGCGTTGATAAAGGGGGGGTGGGGGGTATCAATAATTTTTTAGCAGCGATGATAAATGGTATAGTTTAGAAAGAAAATATTTCATTGAAAATAAAATATAAATATATAAATATATTTATCTTGATATAAATATAATAAATATTTTTAAATATGTTTTAGATAAGATAAATAGGCATTTACACTTAATATATAATATATTTAGTGAAAATGACTTATAAAATAATTAAAAAAATATTTTAAATCAATAATGTTTTATTATTATTGAATAATAGTCATTTAATATCAATTAAAAGATAAAAAAATCAAAAAATTAATAAAAGATATGAAATAAGTTGAAAACATAACTCGAACTTCAAACGACTATAACTTTTGATCCGAGTGTCTGTTTGGGATCTACCACATACCAATTTGATGCCTACGATGAGATCTATGACATTAGTGATAGAGGTAAACCTATGCCACATTTTTTAAGGCCAAAAGGACCATAAGTCCTCCAAAAATGAGTTCTTAGTTGGGGTACCCCAAGTTTTTAACATTCGGTGAATTTTTAACCACTTTTAAGGGGGTATTATTGCCTTTTTAGTGGAGACTAAATTTATTCCCAAGTATTACATTCATATTGATATTATAGTTTTGAAATTTTATCATTTTTATCATTATACTATTATTTATAATCAAATATATAACAATATATAACTATTTTTTATTTATTCACACATAAAAATTTAATTTTATAAATAAATAATTTAACATATTTACATATACAATATATTTATTAATATATAAAAAATATATAAACATATATAAATACATATATATAAATATATGGATAAAAAATATAATGAAATAAATATATAAATATATAGATATATCATAAAATAAAAGAAAAAACAACATCGTGGAGTGGAAAAGGCACTGAGATATAGGCAGGAGCTCTCAGGTTAGAAACTGGCTAGAGGTAGGGGCATGTGCAGGAGGGTGGAATTATTCTAAAGTGATTATAAATGGGGTGGGAATCACTAATAAAGGGGTAGGGGTGGGAAGAGCTGATAAAGGGATGGTGTGGCGGGGGGGGGGGGGGATTTATACCCTTTATCAATGGAGCCTTTATTAGTGATTTTTAGTGCTATTAAGGCTCCCCTTTAATAATACTAAAAAAGTACTGTTAAAGGGAGACTTTAACAGTTCTTTTTTAATGCTGATAAAAACATCAAGCTTTTAGCCACACTCAGGTTGTTAGTGCTAAAAAATGATGATAAAGGAATATTCTAGCACTATTAAGGGATGATTTGGTAGTAGTGTGGGAAGTGATATGGTGGGGTGTTTGTAAAAATCCATGCCTTTTTGAGAAAATAATTTTAGGTGAAAGTTGGGTTTTTGATTTCCATAGAGTGTTTTATTTGATAAACGAGACTCAGATAAGAATTTTGAGGGTCAAAACATCTCAAGTAGATGTTTATGGACATGGATCATGGATTGAGAGTTGTTTTGGGTAGTTGGATGAGAACCATGCACCTGGTAATTGTTCTTGTTGGAAATAGACATGAAAACTCCCATGGTGTTGGGTTTTTAAATCTCCTAGATCCTAGCGCCTTAGAAATTTTAGGAGTACATTATAGGTGAGTGTGGAGACAGGAAAACCTCACCACATTATAGTGCCTTAGATTTGGGTGTTTTAATGGGTGTGGTACCTAAGGGGTTTCCCATATAGAGAACAAATAGGGTGAAACACCCAGTCTGGGGGGGGGGGGGGGGTGGTGGTGCCCTCAGTAAGCTTGGGGATTAGAAATTGGAAGGGGGAAAGGCCATATACCATGTTGATGGGAGTTTTGTGTGGAATTACTTAAGGGAATAAATGGATATCAGGTTTGGACAAAATGTCCAAGGCTGGGAGCAATGCCCGAGAAGCCAACCATGGTGTGATATTGAGTGGTGGAAATAACCATATCCATTTCATAGAGGTGGGCATTTGGGTCAACATGAAACTTAGGGGATTTGGTGGTGTTTCTATCTGAAATATTTAAGGTATCTCCACTAAGACATAGTTCTCATAATGGTCTCAGGGGGAAGGAATCCCTATCCACTAAAGAAAGCAAGGAGGGAGATTTAGTGTGGTGTAGTGTAAAATAATTATAAGGGAGGGGACTGTGGCATGGTTCTGGGTGTTTTGGCCACATGAGGGGCTTCATTATGTGTTTTTACAAAAAAAATATGAGAGGGGGGGGGGGGACCTATTCCATGGTGATGGGTACAATGGTTACCTAAAGGGGATACTGGGAGGTACACCATGACATAGTTAGTGTCATGGTACAAGCCATTCCCCCTTATATAGTTTTTTGTTTTGTGAAATTTCCTTTATGCTCCATCACAATTTTAGTACACTTCTCACCTATTCTTCCCTTATGTGTAGCCAAACCCAAATGATTTCCTCTACCATTATTCCTATATATCCCCCCTTTTAATGAGGTGTATTATTATAAAAATCCTTTAGTGATTTGAGGGTTTTGATTTTATTTCACCCAATCATGGTGGAATAGCCCTGCTATGATGGGTATTTCACATGGATTGGCTAGAGGATGTACTAAGAGGATGATTTCATACTATTTTGCACTATTTTAATTAAGGGTTTTTCCTAGGATGGTTTTGGGAGTATGACATGGGCCTTTTGTGAATGGTTGGTCACTATTTCCATGCGATGAGGTCGCATGGTGAGATTTTAGAATTTATGACTTTTTGCATCAAATATTTTAGTTAATTATAATTTTTATAATTAATTAAATAAAATTGAAAAATTAATTATAAAATTTTATAATTAATAAATTTAGAAGTTATGGATTGATATAGGTATTTTAGAGTTGATTCAACACTTGGATGATCTCATGTGATAATTTTATAGCTATGATCAAAAGGGAAAACTATGATAATGGGTAGGTGGTCCCTATAAATACTCCTTTGGTAAATGCATTTTATTTATGTATGCATGTGCTGTGTGGTCTCAGCACTTCAATATATTAGATTTTTTTAAATTAAGTAAATTTTTTAACTAAAATTAAATGATTATAAATGAAATATGCAAATTGATAATGTCCATAATGGACCCTTGTGAATTGGATGAACGTCTCAATCACTAATGATTGAGGGTTTGATTATTATTATATACACTGGGATACATGAATCCCATGAGGGGCGTAAATTAAACATAATTAATGAGACATGGTTTCCATTAGTATAAGTTACTCAGACCCACCTTATAGAGAGATGTGATGAATTGAAGTGAATGGAACTAGTAGGCCTTGGAGGATACTTGGGATGCCTTGAAGACTTTCGGTTCCATAGGATGAGTATAGGGTGGGTGAAATTTCTCCTTGGCATGTGATCACTTGATGGGTATACCCTTGTGTAGAATATAGTTAGGTTGGATGTGTGAGGACCAAACTAGGATGAACTTGGGTATTAATATGGTATTTATGCCATATATGTATTTTGATTATAGTGAGGATTTCCTTATGAGGCTAGTGAATCCATGAAATGATGTTGATAACACTAAGGGATGATATTCCCTCAGATTGATGGGTGTTTACCTTAGAGATGAGAATGGGATAAATGAACCCATGTAAGGTTCTAGTTCCTGATGTGACCTAGGGGACCTCTGAGGGTTCCACAATGGGATATGAGGAGGCATAACTGAGGTCTAAGTAGCATATTTAGTATGGGAATTGATTAATGTATACAGATCACAAGTTGTTACAATGAGGTATTTTATGTCAATATATTTTGATCTTTAAATGTTTACTAAATTCTTTGAAATATTGATTTTTTTCCACTCATAATATTTGATGGATATGTGATTTCCAGTATTATATCTTGAAGATATGATTTCATCCAAACCATTTGATATGTATCGTGTAATGTCACAGCATACTAGGAATTTGTAGTGTTTAGTGTAACTGATTTTTTTCTTTGAGTATAAAGTAACACATATTCCTACAATAAATAATTGACCTCCATATATTGAATTTTTGTCTCTAACATCACTAACCCAATCATTATATAAAAATCATAAATCTGAATAGATGTAATTTTTTAATAATTCAATACATACTCAAAATTTCTTTTAATGTATCTCAAGATTCACTTATCTTCCATAAGATATTACTCCTTTTATTTACATTAGAATCATACACAAAGTGTAACCACATATAAATTATTTGATCATGACCCCATTAAGTAGAATAAACTACTAATCAACCTCTGAAACTTCTTTTGATCCACACTCCTTCCTTCTTTATCATAGGATAATTTATACCTAATAAAAATAATAGTACATACTTCTCTTGATTTTTCCATGTATTTTTTTTAGAAATTCACAATAATATTTTTCTTATAAAGGGTAAATTTAATATACACTATTAAACACTTGAAAACCCATAAAAATATTATCTCACTAATCATAGAAATTTTAAAGTGCTTCTTTATTTTCATATGAAATTATTCCCAATATTCTAATTTTTTTTCTTGAAAAAATAATGATAGGAATGTACACTATAATAATTAGTGAGTTAGAATTATTTTCCTAAATATATAAATTGTTATATACCTTTCCACTTTTTAATTTCATTCTCTTTAAGATTTAGTCTAGTTTTAATGACCATGTTTAGGGCACATTTTAAGACTATTGGATGCCTTTTTCAGCTTTAACACTTGATAACTATGACCATCATGCATACAATGATTTAGTTATTCAATATAAAACTTCTCATGATAATATCTATTCAAAATGTTGTGTTCACATCCATTTGGAAGATTATGTTGTTTCTTCAACTAGATATTGCCAAAAAAATTCATATTTTTTTGAGAATTATAACAAGAGTGAAAGTATCATCAAAATCAATACCCTCTATTTTTGAGTGTTACTTTCATTCAATAAATTTTTTATTCCACTCATCCTTTATCATTTAGCATATTCATTTAAACCTATTTCATCCTTATGATATCTTTATTCATGGGGCATGATAATAACTCCCATGTTTCATTATTCTTTGTATGATTTTATTATTCCCCTAAAAAATCAATCCATTATTTATATTTTTGAGTTTATTATATTATTTTTATTCCACTTATGAAAGTTTTATTATTTGATTAAAAATCCACTAAATTTACTCCAAATTAAAAACCTATGTTTCTTTCTTCAATGATTTTTTCTAGATCCCCCTATTTTATAAGTCAAAAGAACTAAGAACCAAATGGTTCTGATCCTTCCTTGTCACTTGATACTTTTGAATAAGAATGAACATCATGAAAAACTTTTGTATTAAATGATACTCTAATATACTTATCATCACTTCCTCACAAAGTTTTTTCAAACTCATAAACAAATTATAATGATGCTCATGAAGTTTAACAATTATACATGATAATAAAATAAATTTTTTTCTAAAATATTCTTTATATTCTTATAGTTCCCCATATAGCTTCTTCCACCAAGTACAAAACCATTTAAAATATCTCCATTGACTCATTCATCTAATTGGAAAAGTTTCTTCCAATTATTTTGTTAAAAAACATACTGTCAAAATATTTTAAGAAATTTAAATTTTCCTTATTTATAAACTATATCTAATAAGACCTATTCAATTTTTTTTAAAGAAATAGCTAATTTTAAATGTAGATAATCACTATTATTCCTTTTCACTATTTGTTTCATTCTATGATGACATGGTTTTTCCAATTTCATCCAATATTTAGTTCATTCACACTTCTACTAATTTTTTTTGAGGTGTATATATAGTTCTATATTCATGCCTTATTATATGATTTTCAAGATATGATTTGAATGTTCTATTTGTAAACTTAGAAAAATTACAGATCAAAATCTCTTGATAGTGTACAAAATTTTATTTTCAAAATCTCACCAATAAGATTTAAAATTTTCAAGTGTCTATAATTTAATCTCCATGAATAAAAAATAAGTTATATTATAAAAATAATTACTAAATATTATGAAATAATTATTTACATTGGTTTACTTCTAATTCATCGATCCATATACATTCAAATGTATGAGGTAAAGTGGTATATTTGTTTTTTTTATCTCCATTAGTTAAGGAGTTTTTTCAACCATATTTCACTTTTGTAAAAATTTATAAAAGACTATTGTTTCCTATCCTTGTTTCAAAATATTTTTTAAAAAATCATATTGGACAAGTTTCCTCATATTAATTTGGACTAAATTATCATTCAATTTATGGCATAGGTCATTATTATATTTCATACTATACAAAATTTATTTTTTTGATTATTTAATTGAAATAAATTTTGAATTGTCTATGGTCAATAAAATATTATTATTCTACAATTTAATATTTTAATGGGGAAAAATAATTTAAAATAAACAGAAAATTAATGTATTCACATTATTGAGATAAAATTAAAAAAATATTTTTCCATCCATCAATAGAAAGAAAATCATATAAGGTAATCATCTTCCCACCAACTAGAGTATGTTAAAATAATTTTATAATTAAATAACTAATATTATAAAAGGTAAAAAAACCTCTATTATATTTATATATTTCCTTTAAAATATTTTTTTATTTATGTGTAAGGAGAAACAAATATAAAAAATTGATGAATTTTCTCTATTTAATGCTTTATATAAAACCTCAACCACTAATATATATTCTTGATCTATCCTATTCTAATTATATTTAGATTTTCCAAGTTATTTTAGATAATAAAATTTATAATATATATTTTTTTGTGATATTTTATTCTTAATCACACCTAACATAATTTCACTTATGTTCATCAATTCCATTTTACACTTTCACCTTTTATTTTGGATACTATATATTGATTCATTTTCTTAAATGATATCTTTCAGATCTTAGTTTTTAAAAATCAGAAATATACTATTTGTTTTACTAATGTTTATTTTAAATTTTCCTTAATTTTTTTATATAAACCTTCCATATAAATTATTTTCCTTCTGAATCACATAATCTTTAAGCTATACTTATATCAGAACTTCGAAAGTAACAATATATTACAAATGAAAGAATATTTAAGATATGAATCTGATGTAGTTATAATTAAAGATGGCATAACCATAATTATTTGTAATTTTGTTTCAATTGATGTCTATAAATAGTACCAAATCCCAAGCCTAATGGGAGAGTAGAGGAATTGATAACTACTGATCATGATCTCTATGATTGAGTACAAGTATTTTTTCATCTGTATGTTCTTTTAGTTTGGTCATAGTGACTCTTTTTATGTGATATTATTATAAATTCATTTATAAATTTTTATTTTAATGGTATTCATTCTAATTTTTATTGATTCAATATTTCGTTGTGTAAGTATTTTTCACTACTAATATTTTATTTATGAGTCTCTAGGGTAATTTCTTTCACTTTTGATATTTTGATTGAAGAAGTTTTTTATCAGAGTCCAATACTTCTTGATTTGAGTGTTGATCCTACCATTTATTTGGTTTAAAAGTAAATCTATTCTTGGTATAGGAATATATATATCCATATTAATAAAATTTTAGGAGTGTCTTAGAGTATTCATCAGAAACCCCATTACATCATTTCATTATTTATTTATTTTTTACTTTATTCATTTTGTAAAGTTATAATTTTGAATTAATTTGCATTTTAGATTGAAGGTGATATCCAAATTAGAAAATTGAATTGGTATATTTTAATTAGTTTGGAGTTACTACTTAATATGGACTATTTGTTCCATATCCACCATTAGAGAAGAGAGATAAATTCAAGTCTTTATAAAAATTTGAATCAACATTGATACCAGTTAAAAGTCATGTAAATTCGGAAACAAATCATTATAAATAATATTTAACATCTTATTATTCTAATGTTTCTTCTTCTGAGTCAAATTTAGATAAATCTATGTCCACTTCCATGGATAAAACTAGAGAAAAACGGTTTAACTAAAAGACTATTGAGGTGGTTGGTAAAGATTCAGTTTCAAATTAAGTTATAGAACTTCCAACTAATGATGATTAAAAAAATTATTTTTATGAATAAAATAAAGTATTATTGTTAGTTAAACTTTTTAAAGTAGACCAGATTAGATAAGACAAGATGAATATTGAGTATCTAGAATTTTTTTCTCTAAATCTACTAACATTGAAGGATTTTTTAACAAACTAGAATATATGAATATAAAGGTTTATTTAGATGGACCACACACTCTTTATGAGTTTTTAATGGTTTATATTTTCACTAAAATGAAATGTATGGGGAAATAATTTTATACATACAAGTATAACATTAACAAGATGATCTTGGTATTATTTATGCTTCCTAAACTTAGAATGGATATCAATATTATTTATAATATCACTTTTTTACTTCATGTAATCATACTTTATATAGTGAAAAATTAAATATATGATAAGCAAATTATGATGAAGAAATATTTTCAAATCTTATAGAATATTATCATTAGGATTTTTATTTTCTAAAAAATATGTTTTAGTAGAAATAAAAACATTAAATTCACTCAATATTTTTAAAAATGTGATTCAAAAATTTTAAAAAAAGAAATTATTATTTTTAAAAAAGATATGTGGAACTCGGAGGAAATAACTTGGATCTAAATAAGTGAATTGATAATTAATGGGGAATATAAATCCTGAATTGAATTTTTAATTTTATACTTTTGAATATTCAATGATAACTTTTTGTTTCAACTTATGTTTTTATCTTACTTATTATTATTATTATAATTAACTTTCTTATTTACTTTTAATAATCATAAAGGATTATATATAGTTTAAGGTAATATATTTTCCTTACAAAGGGGGAGAAATATTGTTTGGGGGATAATTTTTGGATGTTTAATGAAAGGTATTTCAAAGGCAGTTCTTTACTTTATAACTCATTTTTTAATTCCACAAACACATTTCTATATTATGTATTTTGATTATTAAAATAGGTGATACTATTGAATTATATTCTTAAATAAAGTTTTATAGATCCTATTTTTGATATATCAAAATAACTAATTATTTTACCAGTGTTTATTTAATGTTTTTGATTGTCCTGTTTTTATAGAAACCATCTATCCAAATTTATATCTTTCAAAATCACATACCTTTATACTACCTTCATTAAAAAAATTTAAAAATTCAAAAAAATTTACCTATGGAAGAAAATTACGGAAGTACATATGATGTAGTTAGAATTATAGCATGAATGAATGAGATTTTTAGGAAGTTTGTTATATTTATGAATTTGACTAAATCTTACACCTTAAGAAAGAGTCCATGAATTAATTTGTTGTTTGTCACGATCTTTATGATTGATTGTGAGTTATTTTGTTTCTATTTTATCTTTCATTATGGTTTTACTACCTCTATTTCTATGTAATTATTTTAAGGAAAACTAGATGTTCATGTATTAATTGTTTTAATTTCAATCTTCATTGATCGAAGAAGTACCAAGGTAGGGACTTGATACAACTAATTATAGATCTAAGAATATTTGGTGTAAGATATTTAAATTATAATATTTTTATCAAATATTTTCCATCTCAAAATCTATTAATTTTAGATTTTGGTTTTGATCCTACTATTTATTTTACTGTATAATATATTAATTTTCATTATGCTTCATATGATTTATCGATTTTTTAATCTCTATAGATTAGCCTTTATATTAATCCTCCATTAACTTTTTTATCCATAAAATATTGTTTTTGGGTTTTTTAGTACAACCATTTTATGTATAAATGTGTGTATAACCTTTTATTAGGAAAGCCACTATTTTATTTCTCTTATCTTCACTAACACCATTTATTTTTCACATCCCTCTGTGGACAAAGTAAATGTATGTAGCTTATTAGGATGATAATCAAGTTTCTTATTGGTATTGAAAAATATCTCTAAATTTTTTAGAAATTTACCATTTAGTTGAATTGTATGAATTAAAAATAGGTATATATTGTTAGTCTCCACTAACAATAGATAATTATACTTTTATTTCATCGGTGGTCCCCTACTAAGTTATATTATCACCCTGCTTGGGTAGCCATGGCACTAGGGCACTTGACTCCAATTTTTCATTCTTCTTTGTCTTATTTTATTATTCCCCTACAAAATCAGTCCGTTATTTATATTATAGAGTTTATTCTATTTTTTTATTCCACTTCTGAAAGTTTTATTATTTTATTAAAAATCCACTATATTTACTCCAAAGTAAAAACCTATGTTTCTTTCTTCAATGATGTTTTCTAGATCCCCATATTTTATAATTGAAAATAAATAAGAACCAAATGGTTTTGATCCTTCCTTGTCCCTCGATAATTTTGAATAAGAATGAAAATCATGAAAACCTTCTCTATTAAATGATATTATAAGATTATTATCATCACTTCCTCGTAGATTTTATTCAAACTCATAAACAAATTATAATGATGATCATGAAGTTTAATAATTCTACATGATAATAACGTCATTGTTTTCTAAAATCTTCTTCATATTATTATAGTTCCCCATATAGCTTGTTCCAACAAGTACAAAACCATTGAAAATATCTTCATTGACTCATTCATCTGATTAGAAAAGTTTCTTCCAATGATTTTGTTAAAAAATGTGCTGTCAAATGCCTTTAAGAAATTTAAATTTTCCTTATCTATAAACCATATCTAATAAGAAGTATTCAAAAAAAATTAGTTAAATAAATACCTAATTCTAAATGTAGACAATCACTATTGTTCCTTTTCACCATTTTTTTCATGCTATGATGACACAATTTTTCCCATTTCATCCAAGATTTAGTTCATTCACACTTATACTAAATTTTGTTGAGGTGTATATCTAGTTCTATATTCATGCCTTATTATATGATTTTCAAGATATGATTTGAAGGTTCTATTTGTAAACTCAAAAAGATTTCCAAATCAAAATCTCTTGATAGTGTACAAAATTTGAATTTCAAAATCTCACCAATAAGATTTAAAATTTTCAAGTGTCTATAACTTAATCTACATGAATAAAAAATAAGTTATATTATAAAAATAATCACTAAATCTTATGAAATAATTCTTTACATTGGTTTATTTATAACTCATCGATCCATATACATTCAAATGTATGAGGTAAAGTGGTATATTTTTTTTATCTCCATTAGTTTATGAATTTTTTCCACCATATTTTACTTTTGTTTATAAGAGACTATTGTTTCTTATCCTTGTTTCAAAATATTTGTTAAAAAATCATATTAGACAAGTTTCCTAAAATTAATTTGGATTAAATGATTATTTAATTGATGTCATAGGTCATTATTATCTTTCATACTACTCAATATGGACTACTTGTTCCATATCCACCATTAGAGAAGAGAGATAAAGTCAAGTCTTTAGAAAAATTTGAATCAAAATTTATACCAGTTAAAAGTCATGTAAATGCCAAAAAAAAATCATTATAAATAATATTTAACATATTAGTATTCTAATGTTTCTTCTTTTGAGTCAAATTTAGATAAATCTACGTCCACTTTCATGGATAAGACTAGAGAAAAACTAGTTAACTAAAAGACTATTGAGGTGGTTGGTAAAGATTCAGTTTCAAATGAATTTATAGAACTTCCAACTAACCATTATTAAGAAAATTATTTTCATGAATAAAATTAAGTATTATTGTTAGTTAACCTTTTCAATGTATACCAAATTAGATCAGACAAGAATAATATTGAGTATCTAGAATATTTTTCTCTAAATCCATTAACTTTGAAGGGTTTTTAACAAACTAGAATATATGAATATAAAGGTTTATTTAGATGGACCACAAAATCTTGATGATTTTGTAAAGGTTTATATTTTCAATAAAATGAGATGTACGGGGAAATAATTTTCTACTTACAAGTATAACATTAACAAGATGATCTTGACACTATTTATGCTTCCTGAACATAGAATGGATATCAATATTATTTATAATATCACTTGTTTACTTCATAATATCATACTTTATATAGTGAAAAATTAAATCTATGATAAGAAAATTATGATGAAGAAAGACTTTCAAATCTTATAGAACACTATCATTAAGATTTTTATTTTCTAAAAAATATGGGTGAGTAGCAATAAAAACATGAAATCCACTCAATATTTTGAAAAATGTGATTCAAAAATTAAAAAAAAAAGAAATAATGATTTTTAAAAAAGCTACATGGAACTTGGAGGAAATAAATTAGATCTAAATAAGTGAATTGTTAATTAATGGGGAATATAAATCCTTAATTGAATTTATAATTTTATACTTTTGACTATTTAATGATAACTTTTTGTTACAACTTATGTTTTTTATCTTACATATTCTTATTATTATAATTAAATTTCTTATTTCCTTTTAAAAATAATAAAGGATTATAAATAGTTTAAGGTAATATATTTTCCTTATAAAGGGGGAGAAATATTTTTTGGGGTATTATTTCTGGATGTTAAATGAAAGGTATTTCAAAGGGAGTTATTTACTTTATAACTAATTTTTTACTTCCGTAAACACATTTCTATATTATGTCTTTTGATTATTAAAATAGGTGATACTGTTGAATTATACTCTTAAATAAAGTTTTATAGATCCTTGTTTTAATAAATGAAAATAACTAATTATTTTACCTATGTTTATTTAATGTTTTTGATTGTTCTGTTTTTATAGAAACCATCTATCCAAATTTATATCTTTCCAAATAACATAGCTTCAGACTACCTTCATTAAAAAACTTAAAAAATTCAAAAAAAAAATTACCTATGGAAGAAAATTACTGAAGTACATATTATGTAGTTAGAATTGTAGCAAGAATGAATGATATTTTTAGGAAGTTTGTTATGTTTATGAATTTGACTAAAACTTAAGCCCAAAGAAAGAGTGCATGAATTAATGTGTTGTTTTTCAAGATATTTATGATTAATTGTGAGTGCTTTTGTTTTTATTTTATCTTTCATTATGGTTTTACTACCTCTATTTCTATGCAATTATTGTAAAGAAAATGAGATGTTCATGTATTAATTGTTTTCATTTAAATCTTCATTGATCACAGATGTCCTGGGGTAGGGAATTGATACAACTAATTATAGATCTAAGCAGATTTGGTGTAAGATATTTGAATTATAATATTTTGTTCAAATATGTTCTATCTCAAAATCTACTAATTTTAGATATAGGTTTTGATCCTACTATTTATTTGGGATAAAATCTAAGTGATTATGAGGAAAGGAATATGTAAATCCATTGTAATAAAATTTTAGGGGTGTTCTTGATTTCTCATAGAAAGCCCCAATATATTTTTTCTCTATTATTCTTTTTTAAGTTATTCAATTTATAAATTTCTACTTCAACATTACTTTAAATTTAGGATTTTAAGTGATATTTTGGTATGTAATATAGATTATATATATTATAATTAGTTTTTAGTGACTATTGAATACAAAATATTTATTTTATCTCTACTATGTTCAACACTCAATTTTATTAGTTATGTTTTATATAGTTTAAAACTACTTCTATGTTTATCCATTTCAAACTATCCTATTTTTTAGATAGAATTATTTTATATAATTTTTAAAAATTCAATGCACTCCCTCTTAAATCTACCTTTCTTTAAAAACATTATGTTGGTTTCCTTATCACATTTTCAGATTATATTCTCTATAAATCATATAAATTATTTGGTTAAGAGAATGAAAAGTTTTACCAGCAAAAGTATTCCTTGTGACCTTACACTCTACAACACTAACATCTTTTGTTAAATATAAATATTGTTATATGCTAGAAATTATATACTTTGAAAGTTGATTAGTTCCATTTATTTGATTGTATAATCTATTAATTATCATTATGATTCATATGATTTATAGATTTTTTAATCTCTATAGATTAGCCTTTATATTAAGCCTCCATTAACTTTTTTATCCATAAAATATTGTTTTTGGGTTTTTTAATACAACCATTTGATGTATAAATCTGTGTACAACCTTTTATTAGGAAAGCCACTATTTTCTTTCTCTTATTTTCAGTAACACCATTTATTTTTTTACATCCCTATATGGAAAAAGTAAATGTATGTGGCTTATCAGGATGATAATCAAGTTTCTTATTGGTATTGAAAAATATCTCTAATAATTTTAGAAATTTACCGTTTAGTTGAATTATATGAATTAATCTATTTTTAATAAACTATATTCTTCATGATACATTTCTTCAATAGGATGAACCAACTTTTTCTTTTTAATCAACTTTAATTATTTTAACATTAATTATATTGTAGCCATCCATTCATATTGGTAACTCCTTTATATTTTTATCTCATTATACATCTAATTCATTACTTCATTATTCACTAGAGGATTCATTATAGTTTAGTGATTATTTTATAATATATTGATCATATTCTCCCTTTATGTAATTTTCCTCCACCCCACATTCATCATCACAAGATGATTATTCATGTTTAGATAAAAAATTACACATATTGGATGAATTATCCTTTCCCTTTATATTAATTTTTTTTATAGAAACCCCAACTCAATTAACCCTGATCTGGTGTCTACTTTATTATATTATCATAAGATGCAAGGGATATCATCCTAAATGACCGATCAATTTAGTAGTATTAAAAAACCATATACATACATGATTCCCATATTACATTGGAAATACAAAACATATAGTATAAGAAACACTCATGGATCCTTGATATTATTCATAATATCCTTCTTCATATCCTAGGAAAAGGGAATAAAATAAAGGGTGATCTCCGATACTCAATAAGAGTTACGTAAAATAGAAGTTATAATGAGTAAATAATGCATAATCAATATGGAAAGGTAAATAACCCAAAACACATGATATTTAATAAATAAATTTAGCATGAAATGTATACATGGATAATATTAACATAGTAATCTCATGGATAATAATAAAAAAATTCTCAATGAATGAAATTATTAATTTTGGACATCATGATCTCAAACATCATGATATATTTACCATCAAATCCTTGTTCCAAAATAGTTTAATTTACGGGTAGGTATATACCTAAAACCCATTTAATAATTTTTTCTAATAGATTTATCACAAGAGACCCATCGATGCATCGAGGGAATATCTATAATCGGTCCATAACTATAACTAGATGTCCAATTCATTTCTCATATATTGAATAATCAATTTAATTCATAAAAAATATGCTTTATAAATGGAAGAATATAGAATATTAAGATTTGCCCAATCAATAAAATAACATTCATAGTAAAATAATGTATATGAAAATGGTATACAATTTAAGAAATAATCATATCCATGATATAAAGAATATGGATATTTAAGAGAAATTTATTATACTGTTAAAAATGATCATAATAAATTCAATGTTTCAAGAGAAAGTTAATGATCCAAAAATTAAAAAGATATAAAATATAACCATCAATTCATCAAGAATATAGATTTTATAATAAAATTATGTCCTTTATAGAATAAAGGAAAATTGAAGAAAAATATTAACATGATCATTTATTAAATATTTTTCTATGTAAAACTATTAAAATTTCATATAAGAAATTAAAATATTATGAAATAGTTTTAGTGGTGGGAAAATGTGTTAATGTTGTATACATTAAAAAAACACTCCTTTTGACTTTCTCTAAAGAAATGTGAAAAATAAACTTTTATAAAACATTATAAATATTAATTTAAAAACTTTAATAAAGTTAATTATAACATAAAAGTTTCATAACAAATCATTTTAGTAAATAAAAATGACTTTTTAAAATCAATTTAAAAAAATATGCACATGGATGAAAAATATACTAGACCAAAAAGATAAATAAGATCAAATTTTCTTTTGATTTAAGTTTCAAAGAGAGGAAAATAAAGAATAAAATATGGAAAATCATTAAATATTTATAAAATAATAAAACAGATGTAGTTTATGAAGGATAGATTATAATATTTCTTCAACAAAAATAAGAACAATCCTAAAAAATGAGATTGTAAAATAATTACTTACCTCTTTGGAAACATTAAATTGTAACCCATTGAAATAGTAAACTTGAATTGAAACTTTAATAATCATGAATAAATATATATTCATATTAAATAAATTAAAATGGTAGTATATACACCACATAAAAATAAATAGTTTCATAATACCAAATATATCTCAATAGAGTGGAAATTGAGACAAAATCCATCCCCTCAAGTTTGAATTTCCTCATAAGTTATTTTAAAATCATTTATAATAAATTTAGATTCATTATAATTACATAAAAAACCATCTACCTATCTATAATATCATATATGAACCATTTATAAATTTTTATTACCTATTTGTTAATAATATTTTTTTTTATTATCATTATTTTGGGTGTAACTGGTTCATTTTTCATGTAAATTTTGATTCAGCAGTTTTGGTCCTCGTGTCCCGTTCATGGTTCCATAATCTATTGATTATTATTTATGATATAAATATTTAATATATTTATTATATATATTTATAGTTATACCTAAAATATAGAGATAGAAAAAAAATTACACTATTTATAGAGATGATAGGCCGTACATATGCGTGAATGCTATTTTTACTTTTTGAAAGATAGAACAAAAGAAAGGTAAATAATAATTCACTTTTCTAGGATAATTTTTATGACTTATATATCTTATATATTTATTAAATGTATCCTTATTACTATCTATGTAAAACTAAAATGAAAAATAAATCACATCACTTTGTGGAGGTTGTATTCCACACATACACATAAGGAATGATATTATTTTCTAATAGATTGGAAGGTAAAAAGGTCATTTAAATAATATAATTATAGAATCATAATTATGATATAAATATTATATATATTAATTATTTATATTTTTATAAACATCCAAGTAAAGTGGTGATTAAACCGGGATTACACCGCTACACGAATACGATAATCCATACGTATGCATGACCGATGGTTTTGAATTATATAGAATAAAAAAGATGAGGGAAATGGTTGTCCCATAATCATAATAAAATCAAAATATATTGATGATACATGAGTTATTATTTTATAATGGGTAAAATATATTTATTGTAATTAGAATAAGAAATAAACTTTAATGATTCAGTAAAGATAGTTACCTCTTCTTTGGTAGAATTCCTTTTGATTATTTATTAAGAAGTCTTAAAATAGTATTTTAAGAATAAAAAAAACAAAATTATTTGATAGGCATGTGAATAAGATAATGTTTTAGGGTTTAGTCGAGCTATATTGTAACAAACTGACTGAAGCATCCATCATACACAACACCCAATTTTATTTATCACACAACTCAAAGGGTGTTTTTGATCCCCAACAACTGGAGATAAGTGCTTGGGAAACATATGAACTCCTTTGGGAATAATTTTCCCCAAATTATAGATATAAAAGTATAAATAAATAATACATAAGTGTAAATAAATAATTAAAAAAACATTCCAAATAGGTTATAGCCAATTACCACGATCCATCCCATTTTCACATACATGGAAAACATCCAAAAATAAATATACAACTAGGAAGAAAAGTAAGTATATGACACCATATGAAAATAAAAAAACTATCAACCAAACAACTCGAGGTGATCCTGAAACTAGATCTGTGAAACCTATAGTTTCTCACCACTGAAAAACTCACCCCACATCAGTCATGAGGAATAAGAAGGGTCTAACTGAGAACCTGTAACTTGAAATTTTATAGGTGTGAGCTAAAAATCCTAGGAGGTCAACACAACCTTCTAAAACTATGAAATTCTATTAATAAATAAATTTAACAATTATAGTTTTTAAATAAACATATAAGGTAATATTTACATATATAAAATGCATGGAGATAAAAAAAATTCCATAGTCCACTTTCAAAATTTTTCACTTTTGTTTTGAAAAACCAAAATCATGTGTTTTGAAAACAAATGCATCCGCCAAAGCCATTTTAAAACCAAAAAAATCACTAAAATTTCTCAAAAACAACTCACACTTGATTTATCTAAATTGAAATGGATACTTTAAAAAATATTTTACCAACCTAAGACATCTTAAAAAAACCCATTTTGAGACTCATTTTAAAGAACGCACACAAGAGTCTTTAAAAACATAATACAGGTTTTCACTATCATATTTGAAAAATCATTTTAAAATGAAACAACTCAACTCACATGGGTTAATAAAAAAGAAAGTTGGAACTAAATATATATATATATATATATATATCACAAGGAATATAAAAACGAAACACAATAAAGGAAGGTTCCATATCAAAGGAAGTAGGGGAAATGATGCAATCAATCACTGGATCATACTACACTCAATCAATAAATCACTGATAAAATGAGTGTGTCATGGTCCTACCCATAGTCAACAACATTCCAATAATCTAATCATATAATGGTATAACCCCCTAAACTATCTATTAGTATATTCTAGGTCTATTCCATCAACCAATTATCCCACATAAAAATCCTTGCAATGAAAAACCCCCACATATCCCCTGTACCTAGAACGATTTGTTGGAAACTAGCAGCATGTGAACCAACTAGAGGAAAAAATTATATCTTCCACTTATTACCTAACATCCCATGACCAAGAAGGAAGTAAGGTGTAGTGGAAACAATCTATATATACACACAATGAATAACCATAACCACAATCTACCCTACACCCAATGATGGAAATCCCCATATATATAACATGTACTCAAGACATAATAAGAACATCCCCACACAAGAGGAGAAAAAAGCATCACAGAGTGATCACAAACCCACACAAGGGGTAATAAGCAAGGGGAATCTAGGTGTGTTTTTAACAAACTCTATATAAAAACAAAAGTTCCAAAGTGTATTTTAACATAAAAACATGGATCATAATTCCAAGACCTTTCACATTTTATAAATACTTTCCAAACATCATTTGTAAAATGATAGAAAACACCCAATTAATTAAAGTAATTCAATTTAACCCCTATATAAGTGATCTCTTCTTTGAATTTATAAAACAAAGATAATTCCCTTATTTCCATCACACCATTCAAAAAACACCACTTAAAACATTTTTTGAGGTCTAAAGAAACCACCACTTTATTTTTAAAGTGTTTTAATGCTACCATTCAATAAGTAAATTCCCATTTAAAAATCAAAACAAGGCCAAAGGGCCAACCATTTTCCATAAAACCATTTAAAAAAAGATTTTATGGAATTTAATAAAGGGATAAAAAACACACATATTTCAAATAACCATTTGAAATAAATTAAAACACCCCTTTAAATATCATTTTGAGGTCTACACCTCAATTCAAAACCAAATTCCCTTTAAAACCTTTATTTTCACTCATTTAAAACTAAAACAAGGTTAAAACCCATTTCACATCATAGAAACCATTTTCAAAAGACATAATTCATTTCATAAGGATCTTATCATAATATAATATTCCATTTTAAACAATAAAATATGGAATTCACATATAAAATAAATTATTCCAAGAAAGAAACTCAATGAAATAGTTCCAAATAATAACAAGGAAACCATATATAGTTATTATTTCATAGAAAGGGAATTTAGGATGTGAAATCTTGGTTAGAATTCAAAAATAAAACAATTTTATAGTAAAACCTACCTCAAAGAAGTGGCATCCAAGACAAAATATCCCAAAACATGTCACATTCAAGATAATCATAACCACAAAAGAAGGAATAATGTCTATAACTCCTAAAAACCAAAATATATATCATTAAACCCACCTGGAACCCTAAAATAGATCCACATGATAACTATGGTTCATGGGGGATGCCAAAACCATGATAAGAGAGGGAGATAAGGAATAAGGAGGGAAAAAGAGAGAAAAACAACTCAAAAATCTTGGAAACACTATTGAAAGGGAAATAATCAAGGGAGGAGGAAGATGGAACACCCCAAGGGTTCCCAAGGGTCAGATGACTCACATTGTAGAGAAGAGGGGTGAAATACCTCTTACTTAAAAAGGGAAACATAATAATTACCCAAAAAATTTGAACTCCCAGATAACTCACATAGTTTGGCTGTATAGTTAGACAAATCGTGAACCCACTGTGTGGGCACCATTACCTCTAAAAGAACCCTAAGCCGCATGGTTACTCATGAGAAACCTCATAATTAAAAAATTTCAGGACTCTCTCTAGGGCCACCCCAATAATTTCACGATCTCCTAGGGTGCCTCATACTATTTGAAAAACCTTACCGAAGTTGTGCAACTGGCTGTGTAAAACTTTGTAGAGTCAACTGCATGCTTATCACATGGTTTACCAAACCATGATCAGGTCATACACCACACCTCAAACACATCATGAACCCCAAATGGTTTTTACTAAGGGATATATGGTTTGGACTTATCCATGCACATACCATGGTGACAAACTATATGTTGTTCAAATTGAATTGAAAAGGATCCTCGTGAAAGGAAGCCACATGGTTTCCCTCTAACCATGCACCCTAACCTTTCACAAAAGTAAAACCTCAAGAATTACCAATTTTTGAACTATAATTCCATGGAAATAAAAATCATACCTCCACTTCACTAAAGAAAACTAAAAGAACAACATAATGACATAGGGGGTGTCACAAACTCCCCACCATGCCACTTCATTATCCCAAAAAGTCCTTGTCAAAAGAAATTAAGAGAAAGAGCATAATATCCCAAGAGGATATTACCAAAAAAAATACTCATCATGGATCAATGTTAAGGCCAAAAAATGATATACTTGAAAATTATCATACTGATTAACCATAAGAGAACTAAATGTATCCATGGAGAACCAAAATGAGAACCTCAAATAGGAATCCCTAAAAAGCATGAGAGAACTAACAAGGTATCCCCACCATTTATAATTCCTCTAAAATTCCCTAAGAACCATTTATAGCACATCTAACATTATATAACAAAAGAAAAAATATCAAGAAACTCATCCTCGAACAATGGAAAACCATTATAGAAATACCCTCTCAACTAAAAGCACTTTTAAGCCCAATGGATGGAAGAGAAACCATAAGAGCCTCAAAATAATGATTATTGCACTCAACTTGGGTCATGACACATACAGATAACCTAGGGTCAAATACTAGATCACCCACACATTTTGAATACCAAAAAAGGACTAAAAACAAACACTAATTAGTATACCAAACTCAAATGGTGTGTGACACACCCTATTTACCCAATAATTCCCCCAGTGGTCTCTCTCAAGTTCAAACAAATAGAACTACTTGGGTCAACCAAAATAATGACCATACTCACTATCACCAAGAGAGGTTTCCCAAATAATGAGGCTTAGAAACAAATCACTCATAATCCAGCCACAAAATACCAAAGAGGGTAGAAGAGGGGGGAATATTTCTCAATGGAACAAAACATTCCATAAAATAATATTAAAACCATCCCTAAAAATATTCCAAAAGGAAATCATCCACAAGGAACATCCAAAAATGGAAAACATTCACAAAATCCAACCACATAAGATGGACCCCCTAGGATGAAATTACAACCAGAAAAAGAGTGGCCCCTAAAGAAATACCATCAATCCCCTCTATACTTGGCTAAAAATAGTGATAATGCTCACAAAAACTCTCATAAGAAAGGTTTCACATCCACCACTCCATTTAGAGTCTTGGTAGGCACCTGAACTAAAGAGGCCACTTCAACCATTCTAGGAGATAATAATAAAAAGACATGAAATAACATGAGTCATGTATTAAAACAAAAACAATGTGATTCCCTTACAAACTAGGAATAAAAACAAAAAAACATCAAATGAGGTGCAAACAATTCACACCAAAATAATCTTTGTTTTTTAAAATCACCTCATTGCTATGGAATTTTTAAATCACCCTCCTCTAAGGAATTTCTAGAAAATTGATCCAACACAAATTTAAAAAAATAACCAACCTTGGTAGAACATACCCATTAAACAGACAATGTAATCCACAAAATTATTTCTAAAATACCTTTCCCCTTTAAAATAAATCATCCAAAAATTCTTTTCAAACTCATCTCCATTTTTCAAAAAACATTCAATGATTTTTTCAAAAACGAAACTTCCTTTAAAAAAATCCCTTTATTTTATAAAAAAAAGTTTTAAAAAGTCAATCTCACACAATAAATACACATGAAATAATAAACGTCTCACAAACCACATCCAAAAAAGGAAACAAAACACTCCACATTCCACCTTCAATGTGTGAAAATCACTTTTGGATAAATATATAATCAAGATGAGTCCAAATAAACTAGTCAGGGATAACCAGTGTCATGAATTCCTTGAACACCAAAATTTGGTAGACTCGGTGTCAACCATGCATCACACCTTGAAAAAGGGAAGACTTGACCACACATTCCCCACATGGTTTCCCAAGAAATTTAGATAACTATTTATCTTAAGTTCCCTTCCACCCTAAAGCCAATGTGTGATCCCCAATATAACTCAATAGTCAAAGGGGACCCAATAATGACAATTAAATCAAAAACCATTAATAAAATCACAAAGAACCTTCAAATTCACCATTTGAAACACAAAAACCCATGGTAACTTGATGTTAAGGATGGGAAAGAGCTAGCTAGACTCTCCCCACCCTTACCTCTCAAGATCTAATAACCTAAATCTCCTTTCTACCAGGACAACCCAAATAACAAGAGATAAATAAGAATATTAGGCTCCTACTCAAGCAAAACCCAAACCTATGATACCATTTTGTAAAGAACCATCCAAGGTTTCCAATATACCCAACAACCAACCCGATTTATCATAAGGCCTGATGTGAATTTTCAATCCTCATGGGATGGATAAAAGCACTTAAGAAATAAAAGAACTCCTTTGGGAACAATTTTTCCTAAATTAGAGATAAAAAAGTGTAAAAAATAATACTTAAGAATAAATAAATAAATAAAAAAGCATGCCATGTTAGTTATAAATAACTACCATGATCCTACTGATTTTCACATACAAGGCCAACATCAAAAACTAAAGATTAAATCAAGAAGAAAAGTATGGACATGATAGAAAATGAAAATAAAACAATTAAAAACCAACCAACTTCAGCTAAGACAAAAAATAAATCCATGAAACCTTATATTTTTCACCACTGCCCACTAATCACACATTAGCCATGATGAACTAGAATGGGTCCAACTGGTAATTTAGAACCTAAAATTTTATAGGTTGAGTTAAAAAGACCAGTAGGTCTCCACATCCCATTGAAACTATGAAATTCATTTCATAAGGAAATTCAATAATTATAGTTTAGATTTAAATGTATAAAGTAATTCACATATATATAATTCATGTAAATCAAAACAATTCCATAGTCCAGTTTCAAAACATTTTCCCTTTGTTTCTAAAATATGAACTCAAATGTTTTGAAAATAAATCCACCAGCCTAATCTATTTCAAAACCACACACACCATTAACATTTTTAAAAAAAATCACACTTTATTTATCTAAATGAAAATGGATACTTTAAAAAAAATTTACAACTTAATATATCTTTAAACCAAAATCCATTTTGAAACTCACTTTAAATCACTCACACAAGCATCTTTAAAGATTAAAATAGGCTTTCACAAAAAATGTTTGAAAAAACATTTTAGAAGGAAAATAACCAACTCACATGGGTTAAGAACAATAAGCAGGAACCATATATATATATATATATATCACAAGGCATATAAAAATGCAATACAAGAAAGAAATGTGACATATAAAAGAAATTAGTGGAAATGATACAATCAATTACTAGATCAAAATCACATCAATCAATAAATACTGATGAAACAAGTGTGTCATGGTCCTACCCAAAGTCACTAACATTCCAAGATTTTAACCATATAAGGATATAATCACCCGAACTAGGTATTGACATATGTTAAGTCCATACCATCATATAATTAGCCCACACAAGCATCATTGTAATGAAAAAACCCCACCTAGACCTTGTTCCTAGAACATATGGTTGGAAATTAACTGCACATGAAACAACTAGAGGAACAAATTAGATCTTACACTTAGTACTTGACATCCCATGACCAAGAAAGAAGTGACGTATAGTGAAAACAAGCTATGTTTACCCACAAGTAATAACTATAACTATCCTCACCCCTACACCCAATTATGGAAATCACCATACATATAACATGAACTCATGACATAACAAGAACATCCCCACACAAGGGCAGAAAAAAGAATCACATAGAGATCACAAAACCACATAATGGGTAACAATAAAGGGGAAATCAAGGGGTATCATTCTCAAACTCTATTTAAAAACCAAAATTCTAAATAGAACATTAACATCAAAACATGGAATGGAATTTCAATACCTTTCACATTTTATAAAATACTTCCCAAATATCATTTGTAAAATGATGGAAAACATCAAATCATTTAAAACATTTAAAAGTCACCCCTACACAAGGGATCTCTTCTTTAAATTCTAAAACATGACTGAAGCCATTATTTCAATCACACTTTTCAAAAAATACCACTTAAAATTTTAATAGTTCCAAGGAAACCACAAATTTCTTTTTAAAATATTTCAAAGATACCCATAAACAAGGGTATTCCTCTTTGAAAACCAATTCAAGACCAAAGGGATAACCATTTGTCATAAAACCATTTAAAACAAGTTACCATGTAATTTCAAAAATTGGTAAACTACATACATCTTTCAAATCACCATTTAAAATATATTGAAACAACCCTTTATAAATAATTTTGAGTTCCAGACCTCAATTAAAAACCAAATTCCCTTTAAACTTCTTGTTTTCACTCATTGAAAACCAGAAGTAGGTTAAAACCCATTTATACATGGTTTTTCATAAAATATAATTAATTTAATTTTTGAGACTATTCATTTAATTAGACATTAGTGACAAAGATACAATTTTTTAATTTAAATACAATACTTTTAATCATACCTAATATAATATAATAATTTATAAAATTTATGTAATGTAATAATTACACCAAATTGAATCACTTTAAGTATTTTTAAAATGATTTAACTTATTTTTCTATTAATTGAATAAATACTGTGTCTATGTTGTGTAAAAATTTAAGGTAATTATTAAATAACTAAAAATTTAAAATAAATTACCATGATAAAAAAAATCCGTTCATATTTAAAATAAATATTTAAAACCTAACTTAACATATTTTTATACATACATATAAAAAGATATTAAAGTTATTAAATTCAAGAGTGTGTCATTTGTTTTTTTTTTTCTTAAAGTAAAATAAAGGTCAATATCAAAGAAAAATGGAATAAAGTGACCATATTTTCAATACATGGATATAAATTAACAAAATTAATTCATCCAATTGGATAAAGTAAAGTGTTAGAGAAATATTGAAGCCTTATCGCAAAGTTTTAACATAATTTTACCTGTTTTACCTTTACAATAGTGATAAATATGCACCAAAGTTATTATTCACAATGAAAAAAATAAACAGGACCTATTTAAAAAATTTAAATCATCTAATTATAAATATAAAATCCATTTTATCAAATTTAATTTGTATATTTGGTATAAATTAATTTAATATAAAAATGAAAAATGTAACAAAAAATAGTTTTTTAGAAAAATGCATTTTTAAGTCCAAGAATGAACATATACTGAAATCAGGTATAATGAAGATTAAAATGAAATTAATTAGGTTATTTTTAAATAAATATGGATTATGTAAATTTATTATTAAATTGAAATCATTACATGCCTTTCTTAATTAAAATAAATGACAATTTTAAAAAAATCGGCATTTTTTTCACAATTCACTCAAAAATAAATCATTTCTTTAGCCTAAGATAATAATAACATTATTAATTAAAATTTTTATAATTTTAACATAATAATATTTTAATATTTTTACATGGTTCATTTAAACTCACTGTTTCATATAAAGAAATCTATCAAAGAAATTTATTTAAAGATAAATATATTATAAAATCTTAGGCTGTTACATTCTACCCCATTATAAAAATTTCAACCTAGAAATTACATAAATATAATATAAATAACTAAGGATACCTATGCATCATCACATCCTCAGTTTCCCACATAGATTCCTTAATTTTATGATTTTTCTATAAAACTTTGACCAGACGAGTGGTCTTATTTCCTAACACTTTCTCTCTACGATCTAGAATCTCCACTGGTTGTTCCTTGTAAAAAATATCTTTATCTAGTGATATGAACTCTATGTTTACTTCATGTGATGTATTGGGTATGTACTCCCACAATAGAGATAAATGGAACACATCATTTACTTTAGATAGATTCTATGGAAGTGCTATGCGATAAGCTACCATCCTGATATGATCCATAATTTCAAAGGGAATGATATATATAGGGATCAAATTTCCTTTATTTATATGATAAACATATTTCAAGGAGATATTAATATGAATAACTTGTCACCATTTTTTAACTCAAGATACCACTTATGATTTTTAACATAAGTTTTTTACTCTGAAGTGCCCTTATGTGTTGTTGAAAGGATCTAATATTATCTGCCTCTTCCTTAACTAGATAATGTCCCAATAGATTTATTTCTCTAATTTAATCCCAACATGTTAGAGTTATAATCTTCTTTCCATAGATGGATTCATAAGGAACAATATGAATTCTAGAGTGAAATCTATTATTGTAATAAAATTCTACCGAAGTAATGTGTTGATCCAAAAAACTCCCATAAAATAGAAATATATATAATTTTGAGTTTCTCACCAACAATATGAGATAAATATCACTCATTAATAGGTAGTAAAACACCATTTATGGAATTAATTTCTATTGGGAATTCAGTTTCATCCTCACATAGAAATACTATTGTAGGTTGATTTAGAATATCGAATGTAACCTCCCTTCATAGAAAATTGATATGGGATCTATATTTAGAGAGCCTATAAAAGTATAAAATTATATCAAATTCAACTAAAAGTAGAATAAATATATTTTTAGGATTCATATTCTTATAAACTTCTATATTAGAGGAGCTACTGGCTTGAAATGTGGTGATCCTTCCATTAATAGTTTTTACTAGAAACTCAACATCTAATCATAGTGGTGGTGATGTGATACAAATATAAAATTCTTTAGATATAAAAAGGTGTGAATAAATTAAATCAAATAAAACATTTTTTATTCTATATTGGATGATAATTATACCCTTCACCACATCACTTAGAATTTCTACTTCAACTATAATAATTCCATATATTTTCCTATCCCCCTTAGCTTATTCTGTAGAAAATTCTATTAATTATTAGGGAAATTGCTTGAGTAATGCCTCATATATTTATAGTTAAAGAACTAGATAATAGTGGTTTCTTAATTTTATTTATAGTTATTATCTAGAGGACCCTAATATCCATAATTATAACAAACTCCCTTTCCCTTCAAGCATTTTCTAGGATGTTTCTTTTTAATATTTTACATGATAGAAATTGATTCACTCCTTTATTATTCTTTAACATGTTCCATTTTTCTTAGAGCACATCCTAACTCTTATTATATTTATTTACCTTGAAGATATATTATCTAGAAATTTATTTCTCTCTATTAATGAAACATGATACCATATCATCATATGATGAATACATTTGAGAAAAAAGTTACCTTTAGAGAATTGGATTAACCGCATCAAATAAATAGATAATCTTGATTTCTGGATAACCTATGTAGTAGTAATCCTTACTAAATAATCACATAAAGTTATCCACACACTCAACCATACTTTATTATTCCTTTTAATTTAATGTGAGGAACTTCCTTTTCATTTTAGCTTGCTATTCTCAGGGGAATTATTTCTCAAATAAAATCACTTTAAAGGTTCTCTATTTTATGATTTGTATTTTTTCATCCTATTTAGCGTTTTGGATTAGTAAAAACCATTGATCAATATATAATTTCAAATAATAAACTTCCAGAATAACCTTTTCCTATCAATAAATAAAAATTTCTATTATGATAAAGTAAAAGTACAAGATCCCAAAAAAAAGAAATGTTGGGGGGGGGGGTGTTTAAAATAGTTAAAACTGAGTGAATCCCCTTGAATAATGTTAACCCCCTCAATAGGATGTTATAAAGGCTATAGAAGTAGGTGAAGTTTGATTCATGGATGGACAAAGAGGCAAGAAAGTCAGCATCTTTTTCCCTCATTCTAGACATAGTACAGATAGATTTATCTCATAATCGTCATGGATATTTATATATAAAATAGAAAGATTAAAATGATAAAATTTCTCAAATACTCAATGGGATTATAATATTTATCTTGTACGGTGTGTTCATTTATAATATTGTTCCCAATGTTTCTACTATACTTACACAGATACAAACCATATAAACCTTAAATACAATCACTTAAAACCAATGTATACATTATTATACTGGCATAAGATACAAGGGATCTCATCTCGAAGGATTGATCAACTATGTATTCTTGAAGAACAAGAAACATATATAATACCCATATTATATTAGAAATATAAAATAAATAACATATGAAACAATCTTTTTTTCCTTGATATTATTCATAATATTCTTCTTTATATCTTACAGAAAGGATAAAATAATGGGTGAGCTCAGATTCTTAGTAATATTTACATAAAATAGAATCTATCATACTTAAATAATACATAATAAATGTGGAATAATAAATAACTAAAAAAATTCCATTTAATAAATAACTTGATCATGAAATGAATCCAAAGATAATATCAATGAAATAATATCATGGTAAATAATAACTAAATTTTCAATTAAGGAAATGATTAATATGAAACATCATGATCTCAGACATCATGGTATCATTACCATTAAAGCATTTTTCCAAGGCATTTTAATCGATGGGAAGGTATATACCATAAACCCCTTTAAAAATTTTGGCCAACTGATTTGTGTCATGATACTTGTTGATGCATTAAATGGATATCTATAACCAGGTTCCACCCATCACTATATTTATAATTCGTTTCTCATATAATTAATGATCAATTTTATTCATTAACAGTATACCTTATAAAAAAATATCTATATTGGGTAAAGAATATAGGATATTAATATTTTCCCAGTCAATAAAATAATTTATATAGTAAAAAAATATTAAAATGAAATAATGTTTAGGAAATAATCATATCCTTCATACAAAGAGTATATATAGTTAAGTTAAATTTAATGTTTAATTAAAAAAAATTACCAGATATTGAGTTTTTCATGTGAAAGTTAATAAACACAAAAAATATCAAAGATAAAAGATAACTGTCAATTCATCCAAAATATAGGTTTTGAAATAAAATCAGTTCCTTTGAAGAATAAAGAAAAATTAAAGAAAAACATTAACAAAATATTTCATTAAATAGTTATATTTTTAAAACCATTGAATTTTTTAGAATATTATAAGTTCATAAACTAGTTTTGGTGGTTGGAAAAACCATTAACACCATATATAATAAAAAACACCCCTTTTAAATTTTTATAAAGTAATAAAAACCTTTTGGAAAACATTAAAAATATTTCATTAAAATATTTTAAAAATTCAAGAATAAAAAACTTTTCTTAATAAATTATTTATGTAAATATAAATTACTTTTTTAATCAATTTTGGAAAATGTAATTGGAAGAAAAATATACCCGATCCAAAAGGGAAATAAGATAGGATTTTATTTTAAACATTTATTTTCTTGACTCAAGTGAAAAGAGATGAAAATTTGGAAGGATATATGGAAACTCCTAACATATTTAGATGATTTTAGAATATATGGAGTTTATTAGGGATCTATTATAATATTTCTTCAATGAAAAAAGATAAATCATAAAAAAAAATGAGATTGTCAAATAATTTCTTACCTCTTTAGTAACATGTAAATTGTAATGCCTTAAAATATGAAATTAAAATTAAAATTTAATAATCATAAATAAATATATATTAATTTTAAATGAATAAAAGGGGTAGTATGTATACCACATAAAATAATAGGTGCATTATACCAAATATGTCTCAATGGAGTGGAAAATGAGATAAAATCCATTACCTCAAGTTTGAATTTCCCCATAAGTGATTTTAACATACTATATAGTAAATTTATATTTATTATACTTACATTAAATAATTATATACCTATCTATAATATAATATATGATCCATTTATAACATTTTATCATCCATTTTTTAATAATATTTTATTATTGTCATTATTTTGGTTGTTAACTGCTTCATTTTTCATGTATGTTTTGATTCAGTAGTTTTGATCCTTGCATATCACTCATGGTTACATAATATCCAGAATTTTATTCATGATATAAATATCTTATATATTTAATATATATAAATTTATAGCCATCCATATAATATAGAGATTGAAAAATTAATTACAACATTTATGGAGTTGGTCAACAATAAGTACGAATAAATGCTATTTTCACTTTTCAACGGATTGGAAAAAAGAAAGGTAAATAATAATTAAACTTTAAAGGATCTATATTATAACTTATATGTCTTATATATTTATTAAACATATCCTTATTATCATCAATTTAAAATAGAAAATAAAAACGGATTAGATTACTTCGTGAAGGTGGTAGTTCACACTAACACAAGAGTGGCAATACCATTTTCTAACATATTAGAAGCTAAGAAGGTAGATATGATATTATAATTAAAGAAAAACAATGATTTAATAAATATATTATATATATATATATTCATTAGCTACATATTTATAAGTATACAATTAAAGTGGAGATGAAAAATGAATTACACTGCTATGTGGTGATGGTAAGCCATATGTACGTACAAACGATGTTTTCGCTTTACGTAGGATGGAAAAGAGATAAAAAATGGTTTTATCATAATCATAATAAGATATAAGTTATTTTTATACTATATTTATTATTTTAGGATGGTTATAATATATTTAGAGGAATTAGAATAATAAATAAACTTGAAAGATTTAATAAAAATAATTACCTCTTCTTGGGTAGACTTCCTTCAGATTCCTTCTTAAGGACCCATGGAATGGTATTTTTAGAAGAAAAGAACCTATAAGTTTGGTATAGAGAAGTGTATAATATAATTTTGGGGTGTTTGGTTGATCTATATGTCTCAATGTGGTGTAAAGATAATAGAAAAGGGGTGTCATTTTATAAGTGAGGGTAGATGCACTTTTAAAAATTCATGAAATGATATAATATAATATGTGATTAACTCAAGTAAAATGGTTACAAAATGGAATAGATTATAATATAATGAGTATATGGACTTAATATAATCATCAAATATAATTTTAAACCTTATCCTTTGGATTAACCCATTCATTAACCAATTTTAACCTTAACCATGTTAATGAATTTTTAAATATTAAAGGGCTATAATTTTACTTATAAGGTGAAAATTGGATCATAAATAGACAAGGGATGAATATTTAGAGCATATATTATCCATATTTTCTTATTTAAATATTTTTATGAATTTTAAATAAGATATTAATGTATTATTATCATAAATTATTATTGATGTCATTTTTTACACTATTCCTTTGATTTGACATTAAAGACACCGAGAAAAAGATCCAATTAAAATATAATTATTTAAAACATCTATAATATGATATATTAATATATAAAATTCATGAAACAAAATAATTCATCCAAATTGTATTGATTGTAATATTTTTAAAATTTTATATTTTATTTTTCTATTAATTGAATAAATATTGTGTCGGTGTTGCGTAATCATTTAAGTTCATTATTCAACCAGAAAAAATTAAAAATAAATTACCATGATAAAAAAATTATTCATATTTAAAATGAAAATTTAAAACTGATAATATCATCTTTTTTATCAATATGGAAAAATATTAGAGACATCAAAGTCAAGAGTGTGACATTTTGTTTTTACTCTTCTCTTAAAGTAAAATAAAGGTTAATATGAATGATAAATGTCATAAATTGGCTATATTTTTGTACTTATATGGAAATAGATGAACTAAATCCATATAATAGTATAAATAAAATAATTAGATATATTTTAAAGTCTTATCACAATGTTTTTTTACATATTTTACCCATTTTACCCTTACTGAGTGAAAAGCGTGGCCGATTGTCTCTTATCGACTGGTCAAAGTTTCGATGCTCTGATAATGTGTATAACATAACTCTGGTCGAATCCTCGGTGCTGATACCTTTTAATAGTTGGTTGTTTTTAGTTAATTGTATTATGATAGTGGGGTTTGTTTGTAGAGCTTAAATGAAGTGATTAATGACTGGTGTTTGATTTAACAATTTTATAAATATTGGGGTGAGTTCATCATTAGGTATTTAAGATTGTAATATCCTTGAACTTTGCATTATATTGCATTAAATCAACACTCATGTCACAAGTTGATGTTGATTGGGATTCTTAAGTGTTAAAGCTTTAATCCAAGCCTTAAACTAACTATGATTCTAATCTAAATCATTACTTGACTGTGGTAGTGTATTTATGGTTCCAATAATCCATGGAATCTATATGTTAAACAAAACAAGTCATTAATCCATGACATGCTAAGTTCAACATACACAATGTTAATTTGAAGAATATTCATTGAGAAAAATCTCTCAATCACTTAACATACCTAAATTATAACTCACCCCAATGATAGATTTAATCAGCCATTAAAATGATTAGTAATATCATTATAATGATTATGATGATAAATGAAGAAGATAAGAAAAAGAAATGGGTAAGAAAAGAGTTTTGCGACGAACACACACACACAAATGATGATGATAATTAAAAACAAACTTTAGATTAAATGAGAAATAAACAGAAGGGAAGTGGATTAAACTATATTTAAACTATTTTAAGAACATTAATATGAAACTACATAATGTGGATGAGAATAAGAGATATTGAATAAGAAACTTACATTAAAATAAAATTAGAAAAGAAAGACTTACAAAATTACAAGAAAGAAGAACACAAAAGTTAATGAAAACAATGAGAGGAGGAAAGGTCTCTCAAGTGAAAACTTGAGTATGGTAGGTCCTCCCAAGAATTTTTCAAGGCTTTGGTCGTTCCAATATGTGCTATTCTCTTCTGAAATTCCAACTCTTTGCAAGGAGAGGAGGGGGATGTATTTATAGCCCAAGGAAGTGGACTGTTGGCATTCCCAATCTATCCCTCCACTTGGATCGACGATTTGGACATCCATAAAGCCTAATATCAAGATATCTACTTCTTAAAAGTTTTAGATAATAATTTTCTAAGACTTATCTCAAAATTAGGGGTCATTTGGACCTATAGAGCCAAAGTTATTGAGGTTTGATTAGAAAAGTTAAAATGTCCATTTCAATCCATGCTTTTTCGATGTCCAAAATGTGAATGAATTTTGGAAAAGGAATATGCCTTCAAATATGAATTATTTATTCCACAAAGTTGGCCGATTATATCTCCTATTTCACACTGAAACATATCATCTTTATTTCGTAACTAGATCAAGAGACATGTTATGAATATTGTACTGATTTTAATTACCAGATAGAATGGTGGGCTGAGTTTAAATGAATCAGTTGGCCACCTTTTATTTATATTTGGGTCTTGAAATTTTTATCCAAGACTCCTTACATTGTCACCCAAATATTTGAGGATAGTGAAGTAATTTTAACTTCTATATTGAGCCCAGTAATTCAATCTTCATAGCTGGTCCAGTTTCTTCACATATTCTGTAGGTCTTCTTGTGTGGTCCATATGGGCCTTCAAATGGAATAATTGACCCATGATCCCTTCTAATGAAATGTTATATATTGAATAAGAAATCCTAAAAAATAGAAACCGGACAATTTGGATCAGTAGGGTGATAGTTATAAAAAAAATAGTAAACTGACTCAATTGGACTACATCTAAAAATGCTCAAAAATTATACTTAGTATTAAAACATTAATATTTCACACAAATTATGAACATTTCATATAAAATCAGTAAAAGGAGTATATAATAAGTCTTTAAAATATTAATAACATCAAATCCCCCACACTTATAACTATGCTTTCCCTCAAGCATATGATAATATGGTGAAAATCAACAAAAGGGTACCCAAAATAAAATCCATTCCCCCCCACACTTAAATTTAAAAAAATTATGCAATGAAAATCCATTTTGATATTGGGTGGGATAAGGAATTGAGACTGTAATGTGGCTACCAAAGAAAAATTTTTCATAGGCTTGAAGGGGCTTTCAAAAAGAGGATTATTATAAGGGAAATGGGAGGCTATTTGGCTATTGTGATTCTCATGTGGTTCAAAAAATGCCTCTAGCATATTAATGCACACTAAAGTAGGAAATTTAGCTTTAATGTACACAAAATCAAGAATCAAAAATGGAGGTGAAAGACACATATTTTGAAAAGATGGCCATAAGTGGCCTTGGCATGAAAGCTAATATTGGTTCTCACAGTTGGGGAAAATCATTTTACAAATCAAAAATAGAGCATTCAATATTTTTTGGTTTTGACACAAAATTATTTATCCAAAGTCATGATGAAAATACAAAATTTTTAATATGAAAACATGTATATTAACTCCCCAAAAAGTTTGGATAAAATTTCAAAATTAGAAGGTGAGTAAGCATAAATCTTTACTTTTCATTTTTTTATGATTTTTTTTTGTTTTTTTAGTTTTTTAGGTTTTTTAGTTTTTTTATAAAGACACACCCACACAAAAGAGAAAGAGTAAATAAAAATGTTATGAGGAAAGTGGTAAAAAATGAGAATGATGGAGGAATAAGAAGATAGAGAGAGAGATAGAGAAGAGTTAAAGAGAAAGAGGTGCCCACTGGTTTGGATTTGGTGGGTTTCCATCTCCATCCAGTGGTGGGTCGACTGCAGAAGTTGGGGATTTGATGGAAGCCAATGTGGTTCCAGGATTGCAGGATGTAACCTAAAAAATAAAAATCATTATTCATCAAATGAAAAACTAAAAAGAAATTAAAATTTCATAAAAGGAAAAGAAAACATGTGTTTCCTCCCAAGAAGCACTGCATTTATTTGTCTACAACTGGACAATTGCAGTGGACTACCTATAGTCCGATGGTGGCCACCATATTTTCTCAACTCTAGTCTGCTTCCATAAATACTTTCCCTTTGGGAGGCCTGATGATTCATTGACAAATTTCATCCCTTCCTTGTTGTTTCGCTTGTAATTCAATGATGATGAAAAGAGCATATGAATATCCTCCATTTGGTCTTCAATATGAGGAATGATTTTATCCACCAAGTGATTGTTTTCTATCATTATAAATTTAAGAAGATGTCTCAATTCCGATGGTTCATTTATGTAAGGTTTAGATAACACAAAACTAGAGTATGAGATCCCAATTGTTTTTGACTCATTTATTTCATCACTTACCGATATATACTAATGAGGATCAGGTGAGTCATAAGATTGAATAAAATTTTCAATATCCTTTATATCAATTTTTTTTCACCAAATAATGGTCAATTTCAACCTCCCTAGTGATCACTTTATTAATTAGGGAACAAATAGCACAACCTTCACTTTCATTTGGATAGGATAAACACATTTTTTTAAGGTTAACCTCACATATAATATAATTTTCAGAATCACGGATAGGAAATGATGAATGTTTGATAAACTAATCTGAATCAACAAATAAGAATTCTAGTTCATTTTCCTCATTATCATCCAAGAAGGAGAAGTGGATTTTAGAGGCAAGATTAGATTCTAAATATTTTTCAAGATCCTTTAGATCAATGGAGTTTTCATTTGTAATGTCAACATCGACTTCTCCATTTATGACTTGGTTAATGAGGATGCAATATTCAAAAACTCCTTTATTAGTAGAATATGAAGAACATGATGGATTGGGATTCAAGACACCGTTAGAGAGAGTTTTAGAATAATGGATAGAGAATGAAGATTCGTTCTCTGATGGGTATCACATGGATTGAAAAAATATTGAACTTGACCAGTTGGTCACCAAATTCCATGGATAAGATGCCAAGATGAACATCAATTTTGGTTTTAGATGTCATGAGGAAAGGTATTCCTAAAATCAGATAAGATTGGAAAGAATTTGTCTCACCTTCCATGTCAAAGACATATAATTGAGCTGGGAAGATAAGTCCATTGACATGAACAAGGACATCCTCAATTATTCCCTCAGGACTGGCTGTGCTTTGATTGGATAATTGAATGACAACACCCATTGGATGTAAGGGACCTATACCAAGGTTGGAGAATATGGATTTGGGCATGAAATTAATTGAGGATCCCAGGTCTATGAGTGCATCATCAAAGTTGGAACTTCCTATTTGGCATGTAACTGTAAAGGTCCTAGGATCTTTGCACTTAATGGGTATGGACTATTGGGTGGAAACATTTTCAAAGGTCCTAAGTTGCCTCTTGTGGGTGAAAAACTCTTTAAGAAACATGGCATACTTAGGTATTTGTTTTATGGAATCTAAGAGGGGAATGTTTACTTTAACACATCTAAACATGTCAATCATTTCAGGATCAGGTTCAAATGACTTATTTGGCTTAGAAATGGCTTGAGTTAAGTGGAATGGAAGGAGGTGAGGGAATGGATTCAGATTCCTTTTCAAGTTTCTTTTCCTTTTCATTTTCTAGGTCAACATTTAAAGGGGGGTTGGAGGACTTATCATGAGGCATAGCAATTTGATTTCACGGTCTAAGTGCAATTACACTTACATTACCCTTGGGTTTGGGTAATGGCTGAGTTGGGAGTTGGGAAGAATTTGACTATTGTTGCTGGCTTAGGTGGGATGCAGTTTGACCAATTTGGGTTTCAATGTTATTGATACTAGAATGGGTGAAGGAGGAACGATCTTCCACTGCACTTTCCCATAGTTTCTTGGAAGAAGAGGTCTGTCCAAGATTGGGATTACCTTGATTTTGGTTCTTGGGAAAGTGATTGTATTGTTTTGGGAATTGAGAAGGATCACTAGGATAGTGGAATCCTAGATGAGGATTGTTCCTTTGTTGTTGGGGAACAAAATGATAAGGTTGTTGGAAGTTACCAACACCTTGACCATATTGGAACTGGTTTTGGTTTTGATGAGGGTAATGAGGGGGATGAAAAATGGGACTACCATACCTCAAGTTAGGGTTATATGTAGAAGATAAGGGCTCAGAATGGGGTTGGTTGAAGTTTCTAACAAACTGACCTAATTGTTGAGTGTTGGTGTTCCTCTGAGCATATGCTGCATTGAGCTCCACTGGTCCAGATGAATCAGAGGGATCCTCTTGAAGCTGTGGATAGGTTTTTGTTGTATGAGCAGGTGAGTTGTAGATTCCACAATTTTTGACAGGTCCATTAAACATTGATTGCGGAGAAGACGAGGTTGGGGATTTGGTAGCCACAACTAGTTTTCACACAAGACCTGTAAGTTCACTCATCCACTTTATCATCTTGTTCGTCTATATTGATTGATTATCTTGGGCTTGTTTTACTTGATCATGTGCTCGAGTATGGAATTTTTGTGTGTTTTCAGACATATTGATTATGAGATCTCTTGCAGCTGTAGTAGTTTTATCAACAAGAGCACCGCCACTCATGGAATCAATGAGAGTTCTATCCATAGATAATAAACCCTCCTAGAAGTATTGGATCAAGATTTGTTCAGGGATTTGGTGATGTGGACAGGTTGCAACCAGATTTTTGAACCTCTCCTAGTACTCATGGAGTGATTCATTTGGGAATTGATGAATGTCACTTATTTCCTTTCGGATAGAAGCAGTACGAGAAGAAGGAAAGAATTTCTCTAAAAATAGTCAATTCATGTCATTCCATGTGGTTATAGAACTATAAGGGAGGTAGTAAATCCATGAATTGGTAGTGTCATATAGGGAGAAAGGGAATGATCAGAGTTTGATTTGTTCCTCAGAAACACCTTGAGGCTTCATGGTAGAGCACCCCACTTTGAACTCTTTAAGGTGGAGATTCGGATCGTCACTAGTTAACCCGTGGAAATAAGGGCGAAGATGAATCAAACCTAATTTTAGTTCGAAGTTAGCCTCTATGTTTGGATATTGAATACCAAGGGGTTGGTAATTTATATCAAGGGCAACGAGTTATTTAATGGTTTGTTCCCTAGGATTGGCCATATCTAAATCAATTGTTTGGACAAGGACTGGTTCTTGAATTATTTGATTATCTTTTATGTTCCTCCTAAGTTGGAGAAGTGTTCTCTTAATTTTAGGGTCAAACAAATCTGAGTGATTGTTTGGGAGGCTACGGGGAATTCAGAGAGATTTGGAAGAAACATGCCATAGTCACCTATTGTGGTGTGACCACCAAGGACCCCCTTGGTAAAAAATATTCTATCGTGGCATGTTTCTTCCATGACAGGTGACAACTCAACACCCAATTTGATTCATCCCACAAGGAACCCCTTGTAATGTGGCTACCAAAGAAAAGTTTTTCATAGGCTTGAAGGGGCTTTCAAAAGGAGGATTATTATAAGGTAAATGGGAGGCTATTTGGCCATTGTGATTCTCATGTGGTTCAAAAAATGACTCTATCATATTAATGCACACTAAAGTAGGAAATTCAGCTTGAATGTCCACAAACTCAAGACTCAAAAATGGGGGTGAAAGACACATATTTTGAAAAGATGGTTATATGTGGCCTTATCATGAAAGCTAATATTGGTTCTCATAGTTTGGGAAAATAATTTTACAAATCAAAAATTGAGAATTCAAAATTTGTTGGTTTTGACACAAAATTATTTATCCAAAGTCATGATGAAAATACAAAATTTTTGAGATGAAAACATGTCTATTGACTCCCCCAAAAGTTTGGATAAAATTTTAAAATTATAAGGTGAGTAAGCATGAATCTTTACTTTTTATTTTTTTATGATTTTTTTTGTTTTTTTAGTTTTTAGGTTTTTTTAGTTTTTTTATAAAGACATACCCACACAAAAGAGAAAGAGTAAATAAAAATGTGATGAGGAAAGTGGTAAAAAAATGAGAATGAGGGAGGAATAAGAAGAGATAGAGAGAGAGAAGAGTTAAAGGGAAAGAGGTGCCCCCTGGTTTGGATTTGGTGGGTTTCCATCTCCATCCAGTGGTGGGTCCACTGCAGAAGTTGGGGATTCGATGGAAGCCAATGTGGTTCTAGGATTGCAGGATGTTACCTAAAAAATAAAAATCAATATTCATCAAATGAAAAACTAAAAAGAAATTAAAATTTCATAAAAGGAAATGAAAACATGGGTTTCCTCCCAAGAAGCACTGCATTTATTTGTCTACAACTGGAAATTTGCAGTGGAATACCCATAGTCCGATGGTGGCCACCATATTTCCTCAACTCTAGTGTGATTCCAGAAATAATTTCCCTTTGTGAGGACTAATGATTCATTGACTAATTTCATCACTTCCTTATTGTTTCACTTGTAATTCAACAGGGATGAAAAGAGCATATGACTATCCTCCCTTTGATCTTAAATATGAGGAATGATTTTATCCAACAAGTGATGGTTTTCTATGATTGGAAATTTAGGAAGATGTCTCAATTCTGATGGTTCATTTATGTAAGGTTTAGATAACACAAAACTAGAGTACGAGATCCCAATTGTTTTTGACTCATTTATTTCATCACTTACCGATGTAGAGTAATGAGGATCAGGGGAGTCATAAGATTGAATAAATTTTTCAATATCCTTTATATCAATTTTTTTCACCAAAGTATGGTCAATTTCAACCTCCCTAGTGATCACTTTATTAATTAGGGAACAAATATCACAGCCTTCACTCTCATTTGGATAGGATAAACACATTTTTTTAAGGTTAACGTCACATATAACATAATTTTCAGAATCACGGATAGGAAATGATGAATGTTTGATAATCTGATCTGAATCAAAAAATGAGCATTCTAGTTCATTTTCCTCATTATCATCCAAGTAGGAGAAGTGGAGGTTAGAGGCAAGATTAGATTCTAAAGATTTTTCAAGATCCTTTAGATCAATGGAGTTTCATTTGTAATGTCAACATTGACTTCTCCATTTATGACTTGGTCAATGAGGATGCAATATTCAAAAACTCCTTTATTAGTAGAATAGGAAGAACATGATGGATTGGGATTCAAGACACTCTCATAGAGAGTTTTAGAATAATGGATAGAGAATGCAGATTCATTCTCTGATGGGTATCGCATGGATTGAAAAATATTGAACTTGACCAGTTGGTCACCAAATTCCATGGATTAGATGCCAAAATGAACATCAATTTTGGTTTTAGATGTCATGAGGAAAGGTCTTCCTAAAATCAGAGAAGATTGGAAAGAAGTTGTCTCACCTTCCATGTCAAGGACATAAAAGTCAGCTGGGAAGATAAGACCATTGACATGAACAAGGACATCCTCAACTATTCCCTCAGGACTGGCTGTGCTTTGATTGGATAATTGAATGACAACACCCGTTGGATGTAAGGGACCTATACCAAGGTTGGAGAATATGGATTTGGGAATGACATTAACTAAGGCTGCTAGGTCTATGAGTGCATCATCGAAGTTGGAATTTCCTATTTTCCATGGAACTGTAAAAGTCCCAGGATCATTGCACTTAATGGGTATGGACTGTTGGGTGGAAACATTTTCGAAGGTCTTAAGTTGCCTCTTGTGGGTACACAATTCTTGAAGAAACTTGACATACTTAGGGATTTGTTTTATGGCATCTAAGAGGAGAATGTTGACTTTAACACATCTAAACATGTCAATCATTTCAAGATCAGGTTCAAAGGACTTATTTGGCTTTGAAACGGCTTGAGTTAAGTGGAATGGAAGGAGGTGAGGGAATGGATTCATATTCCTTTTCAAGTTTATTTTTCTTTTCATTTTCTAGGTCAACATTTAAAGGGGGGGTTGGAGGAATTATCATGAGGCATAACAATTTTCTTTCCCGGTCTAAGTGCAATTTCACTTACATTACCCTTGGGGTTGGGTAATGGTTGAGTTGGGAGTTGGGAAGAATTTTATTGTTGTTTCTAGCTCAGGTGGGATGCAATTTGACCAATTTGGGTTTCAATGTTCTTGAGACTAGAACAGGTGAAGGGGGAAAGATCTTCCACTGCACTTTACCATGGTTTCTTGGAATAATAGGTCTATCCAGAATTGGGATTACCTTGATTTTGGTTCTTGGGAAAGCGATTGTATTGGTTTGGGAATTGAGAAGGATCACTAGGATAGTGGAAGCCTGGAGGAGGATTGTTTCTTTGTTGTCGAGGAAAGAAATGATAAGGTTGTTGGAAGTTACCAACACCTTGACCATATTGGAACTGGTTTGGGTTTTGATGAGGGTAATGAGGGGGATGATAAATGGGACTACCATACCTCAAGTGAGGGTTATATGTAGAAGAGAAGGGATCATAATGGGGTTGGTTGAAGTTTCTAACAAACTGACCTGATTGTTGAGGGTTGGTGTTCCTCTGAGCATATGCTGCATTGAGCTCCATTGGTCCAAATGAATCAGAGGGATCCTCTTGAATTTGTGGATAGGTTTCTGTTGTATGAGCAGGTGAGTTGCAGATTCCATAGTTTTTGACAAGTCCAGGAAACATTGATTGCGGAGAAGATGAGGTTGGGGATTTGGTAGCCACAACTAGTTGTGACACAAGACCTGTAAGTTCACTAATCCGCTCTGTCATATTGTTCGGCTTTATTGATTGATTATCTTGGGATTGTGTTACTTGATCATGTTCTCGAGTATGGAATTGTTGTGTGTTTTCATCCATATTGCTTATGAGATCTCTTGCAGCTATAGTAGTTTTATCAACAAGAGCACCACCACTCGCTGCATCAATGAGAGTTCTCTCCATAGACAATAACCCCTCCTAGAAGTATTGGATCAAGATTTGGTCAGGGATTTGGTGATGTGGATAGGTTGCAACCAGATTTTTGAACCTCTCCCAGTACTCATGGAGTGATTCATTTGGGAATTGACGAATACCACTTATTTTCTTTCGGATAGAAGCAGTATGAGAAGCAGTAAAGAATTTTTCTAAAAATAGTCACTTCATGTCATTCCATGTGGTTATAGATTCATAGGGGAGGTAGTAAATCCATGAATTGGTAGTGTTATCTAGGGAGAAATGGAATGATCAGTGTCTGATTTGTTCCTCAGAAACACCTTGAGGCTTCATGGTAGATCACCCCACTTGGAACCCTTTAAGGTGGAGATTTGGATCCTCACCGGCTAACCCGTGGAAATGAGGGAGAAGATGAATCAAACACGATTTTAGTTTGAAGTCAGCCTCGATGTTTGATATTTAATACCAAGGGGTTGGTAATTTATATCAAGGGCAACGAGTTATTTAATGGTTTGTTCCCTAGTATTGGACACATATAAATCAATTGGTTGGAAAAGGACTGGTTCTTGAATTATTTGATTATCTCTTATGTTCCTCCTAAGTTGGCGAAGTGTTCGCTTAATTTTAGGGACAAACAAATCTGAGTGATTATTGGGAGGCTACGAGGAATTCAGAGAGATTTGGAAGAAACATGCCACAGTCACCTCTCGTGGTGTGACCACTCGCTTAATTTCCATGCCTTAATTCACTCCCACCCTCATGGTATCTCACAATAAAGATACTATTGGGATTAATAATTGGTATCATAGCATATGTTATTTTACTGGTCTTATTTTTCTCTGAATTAATATAACTTGTTTTTGGAGTTAAGTTTTATTTTTATCTTATATTCATCAAGTTTCATGGAAAAGGGTTATAATATAAGGAAGAATCACATATATAAGGTTATTAAATATAATGGAATATTTCTTGGAATTTTTTTGATTAATATTAAAGAATATAGTATCTCTCTAATGAAAAATGTATATAAATATATTTTTGAATATATTAAGTCGCTTAGTGATTCTGAGGGATTAGTTGAAGAAACAGATTTCATTGGTGTAATTGAATCCACTTATGGTGAAGATATTATAAGAAACCCAAAGAGGTAATATTTACTGAGTAAAAAATCTGAGTGATTGTTTCTTCCCCTATTTGGGTTTCTTATAATCCACTTTGGGATTCTTCCCCTCTTTGGGTTTCTTATAAGAAACCAAGTAAATCTGTTTCTTCCCCTATTTGGGTTTCTTCACTTATGGTGAGGATATTATAAGAAACCTAAATAGGTAATAAGAAACCCAAAGAGGTAAAAAATATTCTATCGTGGAATTACTCAAGGGGGACTACCCTATATGAATAACATGCAACAGTCACCTATCGTGGTGCAAGGAACCCCTTGAGTAATTCCTTTAGAATCAAAATATTCTATCTTACTCATGCCACAAAGTGAACATAACTACCAAAAAATGAATACTATAACTCTTCTAGAAGAAAAATATAAAAAATCACTCTTTCTAGGATGAACATTAGGATTTATAGGACTTAATTTTATGTAACATATTTTTTACTCTTATTCATATAGGGTAGTCCTTGCCATTGTCAATTTTCTAGAAAAACCATTCATGAAATGACTTGGGGTGCCACGATGTGGTTTTTATATCAGAGAAAAAATTGGTGTAACTTCTCTATCATTCAAAAATATCTTCTAGATATCTTAACAACTCATTTCATAGAGTATCTTCTGAAACCCCAGCTCATATTAACTTTTAAACTTCCACTTCCTCAAAAATTATAAAACATTATACCCTATTCTAGATAACCTCAGCTATTAATTTCATAATAATGTATATAATTACTCCAACACTAATAAATTCTACCAATTTTTGTTATTTTAATTACAAAAATTTCTACAAATGGGTTTCTAAAAAAATACAATATCTCAAATTTATCATTAAGATGTAAATATATTTTTACAAGGTTCACCAACTCTTTTTATTAAGTCGCACATCCTTAATGAATAGTGATTATAAATCCATGTATTAAAATTATTGTATTATCAACAAAAATGAATAAATGGTGGAGTAATGAGATGGTATTAGAATCTATATAATTATAAAATATTCAATACAATAGAATAATGATGAAAAATAATCACAAGTGACCATGAATGTTCTTAAACTATCCCCCACAAGTTCCTATAACCAATGAATGTTTTTTATAACTTATTATTCTCTAAAAATATGACCATTTACTTATATGAATGGTATTTAGGATGTTTGGTTATCTATATTAATTATTATCTAGGTAAAACTTTAAATATTTGTAGATTCTTAAAAAACATGGAAGTATACATGATATTATAATGTAATCTATGGTCAAACTCAGGTAAAACATTCAATGATCAAATCAATTAATTAAATTTAAAAAATCCTCAACCATATATTCTTAATATAAACATATTATAAAACCATTATAGTGTGATATATTTTATCATGATGATATTAATTTCATCCTTAAAAACCTTAGGTAAACTCTTGAAATTCATTACATTATAGTAGTAAATAACAATGGAATGATTCCATATACTAAAATTATAATAGTTACAATAAATTATTTAAACTATTTTTTATGAATATAATTTTATTAATTGTGATGTAATATATTGAATTTTGATTTAATTAATATCCAGTAAAAACTAGTTGTGACATCATCTTCTCTTTCACATTATCAAAAATTTTCATAATGTCTTTTGTTATCTTCTTTATAAATCTTGACATATAATTACAATATGACACCTTTGTAATGGTTAGGCCTTGATTTATTTTTATATTGATATCTTATAAATTTCAATATAATATACTCTACCAAAAATCACATGAAATAACTACAACATAACTATAAAATATTATAACACAATTTTTTCACATATGTGAAAACTTCATCTTAATATAGAGTATTGTGTTTCTATAATGTTCTTCTCACAGTGTGATTTTATAGTCTGATGAAAAATTTATTCCATTTACTTATATATAGATCTAATTAAACTCTAAAAAATCAATGATCATGTTGATAATAAATATAATTTGAAAAAACATAATGTCTCAAATATCACATACTCATAAAACCAATCATAGTACACATATAATGCGAGTGTTATCTAAAAACCATATTATTTAATTGAGTACTATTTATGAGAGAAAACTAACTCTTAGTGAATATAAAACTATTATATTTACCAATTATCATTCAAGATCCTCAATATCCTACTTTTTTAACCCACTTTAAAAGTTGGTTTCTTGGTAAATCAATATTGAGTGGTTGATTCATTTCTCTATTTACCTATATTGGAATGAATGTGAGGAAAATAAATCTATGGTTTTCTTATAAGGAATGCCTAAATCACCCTAAAAGTGTGATTCTATTTGGGTGGTGGTGAATATACTAAAAAAATATGCACATTCTTACCTATTCATGAAATACATTTAGTGGAGGATCTTGGAAATTTATATATAAAGGATTCCATTAGAATTCATAATTTTTTGAGGTTCGTAATCTTGAATAGAAATCCTTATTTCACATCTAAAAATTTAAAGGGACCTAAAAATACATTGGTAACCTAGTTGATGATGAGTAGAACTTATCACCCTTTGATAGATAGCTAAATAGAGTTAATAATAATTTTTTTAGGGGATATTATGTAGGTGTGATTTATTGATCTTAATAGATTTTGGGAAGATTATATATCATTAATGGAATTTTATTATAATAATATATATCATTATTCGATCTGTATAGAACCATTTGAGGCATTATAGGATGAATTTATTGATCAATAGTATATTTGGTGGAGATATGTGAGTGGTCATTGTTGATGTCGAAAAGAATTTTAAGAAAGGAATAAAAGGTAAATAACATCCAATCAGTACAACTGTGGGTTGATCTAAGAAAAATCCATGAAAAATGGAAATAATTCATGATATTTTAGAGTTTTGTGAATGGAAGTAGAAATAACACAAAGCATGGAACTTCAATAATATGTTCATCTTCCTCGGAACATATACCTCAATGACCTTGATGCTTATAAATATGATATCATCTCCCAATTTTAGGTAGACCCAACCTTTGGAATTCCTATCAACTCATAAAAACCCTACCTTTATGAAGAAAAATCCCTATGGATTCCCAAATGTGTGGATCATTCATGAATAACCCCACATGATCCCTTAAAGGTACTGGATTATGATTGAGATGAATTTTGCGAAATTCCCATACATGAAGAATAAAATTTTTACTCATGGAATATGATTCTCACAACTCTAGGCTTTATGAGACATCAATCATTCAAAAAACCCATTTCATGGACATATGGAGAAAACACCTATTCTAGAGACCCTGGTCTCACATAACTATATATGTTTCAGAACTCCTAACATCCATTAAATCTCTATAGGGTTTCTCCATTTTATGTCTCTTTTAATTAAACATAGTTTCACAAAATTTAAGTTCTAATGGGACCCACAAAAACTTAATTCAATATTACTAATGAAAAATACATATGCACAACTATTTTTATGGAACATCATATAGGAGTCCTACATAATTCTTGAAATGAGAAGTATCCACAACATTTTCCCTCCAAAATAATATATGAAATGGATATTTAAGTCTAAGCCATGGAATCATTGAGGGTGATCCCCCACTTCCCCATATATGAGAACATGTAGGGTCCCTATATCCTTGTACCCACCAATCATAATTGGGACTATAAAACTTAATGTACAAGCCCCAAATAATCATTTTTTTCACTCCATTACAAAACCCACCATCTTGATCACATGATGTTAAAATTCACAACAATTTCCTAAATTCATGATGTTAAACTATAGCCTACCCTATGTGATGAACAGAAGATACACTATGTGATTATCCCAGGACACCATATGTAATAAGAATGAGATACCACATGTGATGAGAATTATATAAATTCCCTATTTTATGGATAGACATAAACTATAATCCCCATGCCATCAATCATTTTAACCCCTTTCACAACTCAAGCTTCTTTACCACATGACATTAAACTGCATGGTGTAGTCTTGTCACATGAACTTAAACTGTACAAATCAAACTTTGTGTATCTTGATCTCAGTCTTCCAAAAAGGTATGTAGTACACCTATTTGAGGTTCAATACCTTCATTTATATAATTCCATCTATCCTATAAGAGGAGTTATCTCTAAAGGCTTATCATATTCTCAGAGGATCCCAAATACCCCATTTTTTATAACAAATATCCCATTGGGATTTGGAATCATAATAGGATGTTAACTTATGACTAACCCATACATAATTAGAATATATGGAACCATCCTAATTAGAATCTAAATATTCTATTGAACCATATACAATGAGTGTATGTGGGGATTTTCTCATTGTAATCTAAATTTGAAATCGATCGATACATGATAAGCGTATGTGAAACCATCACCACTGAACTACCAATATGTGATCGAAAAAATATGTGATGATAATATGTGGGACCATTCCCAATAAACTCTAAATATGTGGCCCCACTTGATTCATTAGAAACCTATACTTAGGTGATGAGCCTAGGGAACCTTAGGGGATGAATCTAAGAAGCCTATGTCATGAGAATATGGTATCTTATCTCTCTAAATAGGTGAAATGCAAAAGATTACACCTCATGTGAAAAGAATGGTACGCCTGATGTGATGATAATAATAAGTCTATATTATGATCATAAGATGTTTTCATTCTCTATATAGATGATGATATTAGGATTCTTACCTTGGGCAATGAGAATAAGATGCATATGGTGATGGGACTAAGAAGCCTTATGTGATGATAATAAGTTTATTAAAAAGATGATAATCATATATCTATTATAATTAACATTAGAGGCCTTATGTAATGAGAATAAAATTCCTGAGGTGAAGAATTTATGATTCATTACACACTTATCATGAGTTTCCTCATGGATATCATAGGATTCCTTAGGTTTTGAGCCTAAAATGCCTTATTCCTTGAGCACAAGGTGACCTCAACCAATAGGAATAAGATATTTAATGATTAACAACATACCTAAATCATTCAATAGTTCCAATAATAAGGTATCCACCCTATCATTACAACCATAAGTGTAATTTACTGGTGTCCACTTGAGGATAGAATAAGGAGATAGATTCATAAACATGACTCAACTCTATAAGAGAAACCCAGACTAGAAGATGATATCCAAGGGGGAATTCATGAAAGGAAGACCTAAAATACCATCACACCATTCCAAGTAAAGATTAGAAAACATCAACCCCAGGCAATGGTGGTTTCCTGCCTTTATAAAGTAGGAATATGGGGCTAGAAAATAATTTCCACCAGTACAAGGATACAGATTTGACATAAGAGAGGGGCCCAAGTGGAAGAATTAGAATACATAATGGTGAAACCCAATGTGAATATATTATTTTTAAATAATGATAATATGACTAGAATTGGGTATCACCTATTATAGAAACTATTGACACGAATCCCTTCTCCTTCACTTGGGAGAGAATGAGTAACATTGGGTGCATTTATCATCACTTTCATCAGACATGTACTAACTGTTGACTCTATATGTCCCAACAGGATACCATCCATCAGTAATTCTCAATAAAGTACCTAAAACAACAATATTAATGGGGATAGGAGATCTAACCGCATGAAAATACCTCAAAATTACACTCTTGTAGAGACCAAAACATCTCCCACAACTCTAGATGACTCCTAATCCATATCTCCATCAGAGCTCATTTAGAGGAGGGTTATAACTGTAATCATCCACCAATATAAGTAGGAGGGGGTAACCCACATGGGTAAAATGGTAAAGAAGGACTTGGAGGATGTAGGTATATACTACCACCAATTATAGCAAGGATAATGAAATGGGAAATCCAATTTGTTTCCAATACCAATTTTTTGGGAGACTCTCCCCAGAATTCACTTACAGTTCTCTCCCATTTTTCAATGAGGTAGGGGATGTTCAGAATGTACCAAATTTAGATTCCACATGGGATTATACTAGAATTATTCCCACTACCACCTAAAATCACTGATAATACAGTATGACCCTACTAGAAGATCAATAGGTTTATCCGATCCCTGTTCCACCTACCCCAGTCCAGATAGTATGATGTGCACACTAGGGGAAGGCCACCAACCCTACCCAGTGGAACATCACTTCGACAACTCCTATGTTATCTACATCTAATGGAATATCTAGAACCATCCTCATCATAATAAAGTGGGTTTTTTTCTTTAGATTGGGATCAATACCCCAATCAATCACTGGGTATACTGGGTCAACTCTCCCTACCTTTGGCCCCATTTTCAACCAATATATAAGTCCTCTCCATTTTTCAAAAATATAACTCCCTAAAGGTACTCCCTATAGTAGAGGGCTATAAGGAACAACCAATTTCATTCCCATAAATCTAAACAACATACACATAGAATAACTCCCCATGTCTTCAAGAAGTATATGATTTAAGAACTCCTATATTATCACCAGTTGCAAGATAGGGGGAACCAACACCATGTTACCTTCAATCTCTCAGAATCTCTAATGACCAATGATTCCAAAGAGATACTCCCACCCCATCCACCAAAGCTGGAAGTATTCAACCATTAGTTAAGGATGATAATCCCTAAGTATGAGGTACTTAAGTTTCTTAAATCCCACTACAAGTACCTATATGTGGATGATGTTTACGATTCCTTTCATGGTATTTCTGTGCAGCCCGCTTTGACTCCATCAACTTCCCTTCTTTTTCACTCCAAACGAAAGGTAGGGGATACATTAGGGTATAATCAAATTCCCTCAAATGAGGATAATCATTCAGTTAATCCATGGGCACTTAATGAACACCATCTCTAGTAAGAGGCCAAAAATTCACTATCCAACATGGATGTGGCCATGAAGCTTGCACCACCTATAGAGGATACTCGACTCTAGGGAATAATATCTCCTATGATGTATATTCTTACCAAGGAAAAAACATTGAGAAGATATGTTTCACTTTATCCCCAATATTATTGGTTATTGTATATAGAAGATTGGGGGGGGGATCAAGAACTTGATTACCCACTTGATATAGAGTATGAAGAAGAAAGATTATGGAAAATAATGACTACCAACCAGTTAATGATTGTGTTTTTTTGCACCTGTAAAATTGTACTTCCCCATACTTGGGTTTATTTCCATTTATCATGTATTTTTCATTTGGAAGAATCTATTGGAAACATTTCACTTTCTTCAATACCATCAACTGACCTATTTAGGAAGCCATGATCACCTTTAGGATCTCCACCAAAAGTGCTAAAAGGTAAACATTACAACACTCCCTGTGGCATAGTATCCTAATTCATATAGACATAACCATAGTTTCCATAATAACTATATTATAATTATCTTAGTGATTTATCAATTAATAGAAGATACATTGATCGCGTTGTTGAGCGCGTCAAATTAGTTGTTTAATTTTGACTAGAATTTCTGCAGTATATTAGCAACCCTAGGTCATCTCTAGACAGAGCCTTAGATCATTAATTTAAAAAGATGGTTTTGATTATGAAATTAAAAGTGGAATGATGTTTTTTAAAACTTGTGGGTTTGATGATTAAAGTTGAAAATAGGAAATGAAAGCGATAAAATAAAGTAGAAATGAACAAGATTAATTAAGTGTGATCAACCTAGGGTACTCTCATGATGTTCATCCTTCATCGCTTCATGATATAGGGTTATGATATTTTAATCCCTAGTTTGTAACACCAAGAACCAGAATGTTACTGATTTTATACTAGGATACCTCCTAGGGTTCAGTCGAAAACACACAATGATTCACCGGACACTACCAATGATTGGGTGATTTGTGTTTGACATCATAACTGAAACTCACCAAGGAAACACACGAAGAACTCGATGTGCTGTCTAGGTTTGTATTTTATTTCATTTTGATACCATGAAATAAATGTACATGAACATAACATTGATTATATGAGTTTAATTGACCAATATGAACCACACAAACACCGCAATTGGAAGGGGGAAAAGAAAGTGGTGAATGGTGTGTGAAACATCACATGAATGGGTACCCCCAAACATGATAATATGAGTTGATCATGACATAACAGTACATAAATAAATTAATTAAGAAAAGAGGATGATGAAAAACAACACAAAAAACTGGAATTAAAAAGATCATTCAATATAATACAAACATGATGCTCGGGATTACTTCATGTTCCTCCCCGGGTGATCACAAGGGGTTTAGAAACCCATGGGAGGGGAGGAAGAAGAATATGTTGAAATAAAACTTCCCATAGCCACCAGAACTTACAGGGATGATAACAATACCACCTTATGACTCCAAAATGGTAGCACCTTGCCTCTTGGCCGAACTCCCAAATGGGGTGCCCAAGGTGCCAATTTATAGGCAAAGTAGGAGGTGGTTTTGGGCACCCTGATTTCAATAATCCTCCTAGTCTATGGTTTTGGCCAGTCAGAAAGTCATAAATAACATTTGAAAAAACTAAAAAGTTGTTTTATGATACCTTTTATACCTACATGTCAAAGTTGGTGGCCGGATATGGAATATAATAAGAGATATTGTCGAAATACAGAGGCAAAGTTTTGACCCCATGCAGATCCACTTTATTGGACAGATCAGTGTGTATCGGCCTATTAATGAATGAATTGGGCTTCAGTTCCTTCATATGAAATGCATATAATGAAATTTCGGACCAGAAGAAAAGGTTTCATCCCATTTTAATGCACGGTTAAGTAGAAAAAAGCATTTTAGTCTACTGGTGTTCTTGGATCATGTGCAGATTGGCCCATCTTTCTTGGACTTCATCATCAGTCCTCCAAATCACCTCCACCAACAAAATAATTATCAAAACATGTAACATTTACGTTTTTAAAAGTGTTAAAAAAAATATTTGAATCAAACATGGAGTGAAATCTGTTATTATACTTGTAATTTTCAATAAAATACCTATTTAATACATTGGTATAAGGGTGAAATAAAACAGTGAATCGTGGTACGATCACACCCCCACACCTAAACATTTGCACACCTGGGTAATGTAAAATATCCTAATCATGTCACATTCCTAAATAAAAGGTGTGAAAACATGAAATATTATTTTTAAATGAAATTCATCATGTCTCGTTTGTGGAATCAATTTTCCTATCATTTTTCTTTTCTCACATTCAAATTCTTTCAACTTCATTTGTTAACCCATGCAACATGTCGCAATCTACCTCACCTAAACAATTTCCCTCTTTACTCAAGGAACATATGAAATTGGATTTATTATCATTTCTCAATGTTCATGTGATCTTAACACATGATTGCAAAGATTCTAAGTTCTCTACCAATAGAAACTAGTGCGCTACTCAATAGGACTTTCAACAGGTTGTTCTAAGGTTCAAGGGCTAGTAGGATTTAATGTTTAAAAATATGAGGCTGAAGAGGAGTGTTTAATATCTTGTGTACAAATAATTTCAAAATTCAGAATGTTTTTACAATGAATATACACACTCAACACCTCAGAAAGTGTATCCCCTTCAACTCACTCTCCTCATCGTCCATTTTGTTTGTCACAATCAAATTAGTTTAATTTTGACTAGAATTTCTGCAATATAGCAACAACCCTAGGATGTATCTCGATGGAGCCTTAGATCATTAATTTAAAAATATAGTTTTGATTATGATATTAGAAGTGGAATGATGTTTTTTAAAACTTGGTGTTTTCATGATTAAATTTGAACATAGAAAATTAAAGCGATAAAATAATGTAGAAATGAACAAGATTAATTAAGTGTGATCAACCCGAGGTACTCTCATGATGTTCATCCTTAATCGCTTCATGATATAGGGTTATGATATTTTAATACCTATTTTGTAACACCTATAACGAGAATTTTACTGATTTTATACAAGGATACCTCCTAGGATTTAGTCGAAAACACACAATTATTCACCAGACACCGTCGATGATTGGGTGATTTGTGTTTGACATCATAACCGAAACTCACCAAGGCAACACATGAAGAACTTGATGTGTTGTCCAGGTTTGTGTGTTATTTCATTATGATACCATGAAATAAATGTAAATGACCTTGAAATTGATTATATGAGTTCAATTGACCAATATGAACCACATAAACCACACAATTGGAAGGGGGGAAAGAATGTGGTGAACGGTGTGTGAAACATCACATGAATGGGTACCCCCAAACATGATAATATGTGTTGATCATGACATACCAGTACATAAATAAATAAAATAAGAATAGATGATGATTAAAAACAACCCAACAACCTGGAATTAAAAATATCATTCAATATAATACAAACATGATGCTCGGGATTACTTCATGTTCCTCCCCAGGTGATCACAAGGGGTTTAGAAACCAATGGGAGAAGAGGAAGAAGAATATGTTGAAGTATCACTTCCCATAGACACTAGAACTTCTAGGGATGATTAAAAAACCTCCTTGGGACTCGAAAATGGCAGCACCTTGCCTCTTGTCCGAACTCCCAAATGGGGTCCCAAGGTCCCAATTTATAGGCAAAGTAGGAGGTGGTTTTGGGCACCCTAATTTCGATAATTTTATTGGTCTATGTTTTTGGCCGGTATGAAAGTCATAAATCACATTGTACAAAACTAAAAAGTTGTTGTTAGACACTTTTTATACCTCCATGTAAAAGTTGACGGCGGGATATGGAATATAATAAGCGATATTGTCTAAATACAGAGGAAAAGTTTTGACCCCATGCAGATCCACTTTATTGGATAGATCAGCTTGTATGGGCCTCTTAATGAACGAATTGGGCTTATGTTCCTTCATATGAAATAAATATAATGAAATTTAGGACCAGTAAAAAAGTTTCATCCCATTTTAATGCATGGTTAAGTAGAAACATGAGTTTTAGTCCACTTGTGTTCTTAGATCATGTGCCGATTGACCCATCTTTCTTGGACTTCATCATGAGTCCGCCAAATCAACTCCACCTACAAAATAATTATCAAAACAAGTAAAATTTATATTTTTAACAGTGTTTAAAAAAAAATAATTTAAATCAAACATGGAGTGAAATTTTTTATTATACTTGTAATTTTCAATACAATACCTGTTTAATACATTGGTATGAGGGTGAAATAAAACAGTGAATCGTGGTACGATCACCCCCCCACACCTACACATTTGCAATCCTGGGCAATGTAAAATATCCTAATCATGTCCCATTACTAAATAAAAGGTGTGAAAACATCAAATATTCTTTGGAAATGAAATTCATCATGCCTCATTTATGGAATCAATTTTCCTATCATTTTTATTTTCTCACATTCAAATTTGTTCAACTTCATTTGTTAACCCATGCAACATGTCGTAATCTACCTCACCTAAAATTTTTCCCTCTTTACACAAGGAACATATGAAAGTGGATTTATTCTCATTTCTCAAAGTTCATGCAATCTAACCATATGCTTGAAAATATTCTAAGTTCTCTACCAATAGAAACTAGTGCGCTACTCAAGAGGACTTTCAACAGGTTGTTCTCATGTTCAAGGGTTGGTAGGATTTAATGTTTAAAAATCTGAGGCTGAAGAGAAGTGTTTAATCTCTTGTGTATAAAACATGTCAAAATTCAGAAAGTGTTCACAATGAATATAAACACTCAACACCTCAAAAATTATATCACCTCCAACTCACTCTTCCTGTCGTCCATTTTTTGGGTCATAATCAAATTAGTTGTTTAATTTTGACTAGAATTTCTGCAGTATAGTAGAAACCCTAGGTCGTCTCTCGATGAAACCTTAGATCATTAATTTAAAAAGAGGGTTTTGATTATGAAATTATAATTGGAATGATGTTTTTTTAAAACTGGGGGTTTTCTTGATTAAATATGAACATAGAAAATGAAAGCGATAAAATAAAGTAGAAATGAACAAGATTAATTAAGTGTGATCAACCTGGGGTACTTTCATGATGTTTATCCTTAATCACTTAATGATATAGAGTTATGATATTTTAATACCTGTTTTGTAACACCTATAACCATAATTTTACTGAGTTTATACTAGGATACCTCCTAGGGTTCAGTAGAAAACACACAATGATTCACGAGACACCGACGATGATTGGGTGATTTGTGTTTGACACCATAACCGAAACTCACCAAGGCAACACACGAATAACTCGATGTGCTGTCCAGGTTTGTATGTTATTTCATTGTGATACCATGAAATAAATTTACATGACCTTTATAGTGATTATGTGATTTTAATTAACCAATATGAACCACACAAACACCGTAATTGGAAGGAGGAAAAGAAAGTGGTGAACGGTGTGTGAAACATCACATGAATGGGTACACCCAAACATGATCATATGAGTTGAGCATGACATAACTGTACACAACTAAATAAAATAATAATATTGGATGATTAAAAACAACACAAAAACCTATAATTAAAATGATCATTCAATATAATACAAACATGAAGCTTAGGATTACTTCACGTTCCTCCCCGGGTGATCACAAGGGGTTTAGAAACCCATGGGAGGGGAGAAAGAAGAATATGTTGAAGTAACACTTCCCATAGCCTCCAAAACTTCTAGGGATGATGGAAAGATATATTTTGGACTCCAAAATTGCAGAACCATTCTTCTTGGCCGAACATCCAAATGGGGTGCCCATGGTTCCAATTTATAGGAAAAGTAGGAGGTGGTTTTGGACACCCTGATTTCAATAATCCGCTTGGTCCATGGTTTTGTTTGGTCAAACAGTCATAAATCACTTTGAAAAAAACTACAAAGTGGTTTTATGACACCTTTTCTACTTCCATGTCAAATTTGGTGTCCGGATATGGAATATAATAAGATATATTGTCGAAATACTGAGGCAAAGTTTTGACCCCGTGCAGATCCACTTTATTAGACCGATCAGTTTGTATGGGCCTCTTAATAAACTAATTGGGCTTTGGTTCCTCCCTATGAAATGAATATAATGAAATTTTGGACCAGACCACAAATTTTCATCCCATTTGAAAATAATTTTAAGTAGAAACATGCGTTTTATTCCATTGGTGTTGTTGGATCATGTGCAGATTGGCCCATATTTCTTGGACTTCATCATGAGTCCTCCAAATCACCTCCATCTACAAAATAATTATCAAAACAAGTAACATTTCCCTTTTTAACAGTGTTAAACACAATATAATTTAATCAAACATGGAGTGACATTTGTTATTATACTTGTAATTTTCAATACAATACCAGTTTAATACATTAGTATAAGGGTGAAATAAAACAGTGAATCGTGGTACGATCACACCCCCACACCTAAACATTTGCACTATTGGAAAATGTATAATATCCTAATCAGGTCCCATTACTAAATAAAAGGTGTGAAAACATCCAATATTATTTGGAAATGAAATTCATCATGTCTCGTTTATGGAATCAATTTTCCTATCATTTTTCTTTTCTCACATTCAAATTTGTTCAACTTCATTTGTTAACCCATGCAACATGTCGCAACCTACCTCACCTAAAAATTTTCCCTCTTTACTCAACGAACATATAAAAGTGGAGTTATTCTCATTTCTCAGAGTTCATGCGATATTACCATATGCTTGAAAATATTCTAAGTTCTCTTCCTATAGAAACTAGTTCACTACTCAAGAGGACTTTAAATAGGTCATTCTGAGGTTAAAGGGTTGGTAGGATTTAATGTTGAAAAATATGAGGCCGAAGAGGAGTGTTTAATATCTTGTGTAAAAAACATGTCAAAATTCAGCAAGTGTTCACAATGAATATACACACTCAACACCTCACAAAGTGTATCACCTCCAACTCACTCTCCCCATCATCCATTTTGTGGGTCACAACCAAACAATGAATAATAATGAGTAAACACCCTCTTTATCCATTTTTTTCTTTTGTTCTGTTTTTTTTCAATGTACAGACCTATATTTTTTTTAGTTTTTTTGGAGATAAAGAGGGAATCATGTATAAAATAATTATGTAATATGCCTAGTGAACCCATTTCCCAAGGAAAATGTAGGCACCCTTTATATCGACCCATAACAATGATTCTCTTGCCAGAATTCCCATAGAAAGACCCTATCACCTAAACTTGCTGAAAATAAACAAGAATATACCCAAGATATGGGTAGGTAGGGATAAATTAGATTGTAATGTGGCTACCTAATAGACATTTCATGGTCTCTAAGGCTTAATAAGGATAAAATGTAAAGGTGGAAAAAAATAGAGGATAATTGTACAAAGGGCTTTTCAATGAATGATTACCTCTATCATGAATGTAGCATACTTGAATCTTATGGATTAAAATAGAATCAAGGCAAGTTATAGTTTCTCTACATGATGTGAGACTCTCATGAAATCTATTAAAAGGAAGAATATGCAATAAAGGGATTAGTATATCTCTCGGGTAAGTGATTAAAATATTGGTTAGTGCTAATGAGGCATGGGTTTAAAAAATCCATTAAACACAAAAGAATTATTTGAAAATAATTATTATAGAAAAAGATTTCATATCAACATTCATTTGGAAAACATTTTTCAAAAAACAGTGGAATTTTCAAAAAAATCGACTCAAGCATGAAAAATGATTTTGGATATTATTTTTAAGATCATTTTTTATCTAAAAACACAAAATAAGGGAAAATAAATCAAAAATGAAAACACTCTTTTTTTTGTTTAATTTTAATTTTTTTATTTTGTTTTTCTTTAATCCTAACTATGACATGTCACCCTCCCCCACTCCTAAAAGTTACATTGTCCTCAATGAAATTATTTGAAATAAATAGACAAGTAAATAAAAGGTAGGGAGAAGGGACAACTTGCTAAGTGGTGTCATATGTGGCATCTATCAGTTGGATTTTCTCCACGAAATGTTTTGGAAAATCCTCATAGAAGTGTTTTAGCCTCTTCCCATTGACATTAATCCTTTGTCCACTCTTCTCATTCAAAACCTTTATAGTACCAAAAATGTACAAATCAGTAATGGTATAAGGACCGAGCCATCGAGAATGAAGCTTACCTGGGTGGAGCTTTAGCTGGGAATTATACATGAGAACCTTTTGACCAATATGAAACTTATGTGGATGAATCATGCTATCATGGATAGATTTGTTATTTTCTTTATATATTCAGGAGTTCTCATATGCATCACGTCGAATTTCTTCTAACTCTTGAATCTGCAGCTTTCTATTCTCACCTGCATATGAAAGATTCATATTACATTGTTTAATAGCCCAATATGCATGGTGTTCTACCTCCACTGGGAGGTGACAAGCCTTTACAAACACAATTATGTATGGTGACATTCCGATTGGGGTTTTAAAAGCTGTACTGTACCCCCAAAGTGCATCATCCAAGCACAAACTCCAATCTTTCCTATTGGGTTGTACTGTTTTTTACAAAATTCGCTTAACTTCCTGATTTGATATTTTTACTTGTCCGTTAGTTTGGGGGTGATATTCTGTAGAGACTTTATGAACAACCCCATACTTATGAAGCAAATTTTTTATATTGTGATTACAAAAATGTGAACCCTGATCACTAATGATGAATCTAGGTAAACTAAACCTACTGAAAATTTGGGACCTCACAAAATCAACAACCACTCGAGAGTCATCGGTCCTAGTGGACTTTTCTTCCACCCATTTAGATACTTAGTCAATATACAATAATATGTACCCAAAGCCTAATGAATTTGGAAAATTCCCCATTAAGTCAATGCTTCATGCTTAAAAAATTTAAGAGAATAACATGGGTTGTTGGGGCATTTCATTCCTGTTGGAGATATTCCCTGTGAATTGACAACAACTGCATGAATTACAAAATATATGGGCATCCATATAAAATTTTGGCTAATAAATTCCTAAGTCAAGGACCTTTCGAGCTGTACATTGAGAGCCAAAGTGGCCCCCACATGCCAAGGTGTGGCAGAAGGTCAAAACAGAGGTGAACTCATGGTCAGGGACACACTGGCGACCTACTTGGTCACCAAAATTTTTCCAAAAATATGGGTCATCCCAAATGTACCACCGAGAATCATGCTTAAGTATTTGGGATTGTGAAGTGCTGAAATTAGAGGGAACCCTAGATGTTTCTAGGAAATTCACAATGTCCGCATACCAGGGGGTAAGGTCTACAACATCATAAAGGTTCTCAGGAGGGAAGAATCCTCCAATGGGGAGGGGTGAGTCAACATGATGGTCCAATGGTGGGGAAATACTACTAATGTGGTCAGCTACCACATTTTACACTACTCTCTTATCTATAATCTCATGGTCAAACTCATGGAGGATGAGCATCCACTGAATGAGGTGGGGTTTAGCTTCAGGTTTCTTTAGGAGAAAAAGAAGGACATCATGATCCGAAAAGACAATGATTTTTGACCAAATAAGATATGAATGGAATTTTTCCATGGAAAAAACAATAGAAAGAAGTTTTTTTCAGTGGTTGTGTAGTTCGCCTAGGCCGGGTCAAGCATATGTGAGGCATATGCAATGACATGAGGAGCCTTCTCAACCCTTTGTGATAAAACTGCCCCAACTAAAAAGTTAGATGCATCACACATAAGTTCGAATTGGAGATCCCACCTTGGTGGTTGGATGAGGGGAGGTAATTTGAGACTCTTTTTTAGTGAATTAAAAGTATCCTCACATTTTTTATCAAAAAAAAAAATTCATAATCCTTTTGTAATAACCTAGATAAGGGAAGTGTGATCTTACTGAAGTCTTTAATGAATCGGTAGTAAAAACCAGCATGACCCAAGAAAAATCGCACCTCACGAACACATTTTGGATATGGGAGGGTTGAAATTAATTCAATTTTTTATTTATCCACTTGAATTCACTCTTTTGAAATAACATTCTCAAGAACTATCCCTCGTTCAACCATGAAATTGCATTTCTCATAATTTAATACAAGATCTTTTTCCATGCAATGATGGAGGATAAAACCTAGGTGTGAAAAAAAATCATTAAAAGAAGTTCCATAAACTATGAAGTAATCCATAAAAACTTCCATGAAATTCTCAAGGTACACTGAAAATATACAAAACATACAATGCTGAAAAGTACCAGGAGCATTACAAAGACCAAAAGACATCCTTCTGTATAAAAATGTGCCAAATAGATAGGTAAATGTTGAGTTTTCTTGATCTTCAGGGGCTATATGGTTTTGAAAATAACCCGAATAGCCATCAAGGAAGCAATAATGGGACTTACCAGCCAATCGTTCTAACATTTGGTCAATGAACGGTTAATGAAATTGGTCCTTCCGTGTGGCTTGATTTAGTCGATGGTAGTCAATATAGACTCACCAACTGTTTTACACATGTGTTGGAACCAATTAATTCCTTTCATTTGACACCACTATTATTCCTATTTTTTAGGCACAATTTTCACCAGGCTAACCCATTTACTATCAGACATAGGATAAATGATCCCCACATCAAGTAATTTACTGACTTCCAATTTTACCACATCAAGGAGAGTGGGATTCAACCGAAATTGAGATTTTCTTACGGGCTTAGCCTCATCAACCAAAAGTATATGGTGCATACAAATAGATGGTCTAATCTCAAGAATATCAGACAATTTCCATCCTATTTCCTTTTTACACTCTCTCAGAAGATCAATAAGTTTTGATTCCTACTGTTGAGAGAGGTTATTGGAAATAATAATGGGCAATTGGTAAATACCCTCAATATAGGAATATTTTAAATTAGATGGAAGTGGTTTTAATTCCAACACCAGTGGTTTTTTGACTGAGGGAGGGGATTTAGGGGGAGTGAGGTCCATTAAACTGTCTATCTTCTCATGTTTATTCTCTAAAGATAGATAATCTATTGAAATGAGATTTTCAGAATCATTGAAGGTCATGGGTACCTCATAATTAACACACTTATCAATTAAAGCACAAAATTTTCACTTTTCAGAACCCACACAACACTCAAAACATGACTCAAAACTAAAATCATCCAAGGGTGAAGAAAAGAAAAATGAATCAGAATTTAAGTTGAGGAGAGAATTGTGTGTGTGAGCATTGTTTTAGATAACTTCCATCGAATAGAAAGGAAGAGTGGAGTGCTTTTCAATGGGGTGTTTCATTACCTAAAGGATGTTAAAACTGACCTTTTATCCTCCAAATTCCATGGAGAGAATACCATTGTGAAGGTTTATGATTGTATTTTCTATTTTGAGGAATGGCCTCCCAAGTATGAGAGGAGCATTTCCTTGGGTTTGGGTATCTTCCATCTCAATAATGTAGAAATCAACAAGGAAGATGAGATTTTTCACTCTTACAAGGACATCCACAATCACTACTGTTGGATGCGTAGTACTTCAGTTGGCAATTTGTACGAAAATTCCTATTGGTTAGAGCTCTCCAACCTGTAGAGAAGTGTACGCGGAGTGAGACATTACATTAATGGAAGCACCTAAATCTAGCATAGAATCAGAAAAGAAAGTCTCCCCTATGGTACATGGTATTGTGAATGTGCCCGAATCCTTGCATTTGGTTGGCATTGCTGGTTGAATCAAGGTCGAGACATTCCTTACCAAGTTGACTCTCTCATTCCCCTTGAGCCTTTGTCTATGGGTGCAAAGTTCTTTAAGAAATTTGGCATAATGGGGAATTTTCTTAATGGCATCCAACAATGGAATATTAACCTGAACTTTTTTAAATGTATCCATTATTTCATTGTCAATCTCATTATCAGAATTTTTCTTATATTTGGAGAGCCTTTGGGGGAAAGGAAGAAGAATGGATTGATCATTTGAATCATCAATGATAACTCGATTACCCTTTTTGTCTTGTATTTCATTACTTGAAATTTTTTAGGGTTGGGAAAGAGAATTTTTAAGAGCGGGACATACCTCTTGTGTAGAATCAGTAGAAGGAGAGACTTCTTTACCACTACGAAGTGTAACTACACATACATTACATTTTTCATTAGGATTGGCAATGGGTTGGGATGGTAGTTTTCTAGAACCTTGCATCTTAATCTCAACGATGGTGTTCTCCAATTGTCCTTCTTGAGTATGTTGGTCTTGAATTTTTGATTTTGTGGTTTTTTGGAATTATAGGTTCTGGGTTTCCATTTGCCTCACCATATCCTAGAGGCTTGGTTTAGATTTAAGAGTAGGAGGATGATTGTTTTGAGAATTTGAAGGATAAGAAGGTTGCATACCTTGGCCTTGTTGGTACTAATTCTTCTTGGGGTAGATTGAGTTTCCTCCTTGTCGATACTAGGGTTGTGTTTTCCACCCATGGTTTGGATTTGTCCGGAATTTTTCCTTCTTTAAGGGAGGTGCTTGTTAGAATGGACTCCCTGGGGACAAGACTACATAAGACTCAGGTGAATCTTGATGTTCTGGGCACTGGTCAGAAAAATGAGTATTGTCAGAACAAATACCACAATGTAATGGAATAGGAGGAGATTGTGAGTTTCCTTGTGCTTGAGCTAATTGCCTTAGAAGGGTATTCATCTCACCAAGTTTATTATCTACCTTTTTTTCTAGGGATTAATGACTTACCTCATGAAATCCTCGGGTTGGTTCAATTGCTCGTGTACAAAATTGTTGGGCATTTTGAGCCATGTTGGATATTAATTCATGAGCGACGGAAGGAGTTTTTTCAACTAGGGCACCACCAGCTGCAACATCTATCATTCCACAATCCATGGGGACAAGTCCCTCATAGATGTATTGGATTAATAGTTGTTCACTAATTTGGTGGTGTGGGAAGCTTGAGAAAAGTCTCTTGAATATCTCCCAGTATTCATGAAGGGTCTCTCCTTGTGATTGCCTAATTCCACAAATATCTTTCCTAATTGATGCAGTTCGGGAGGGAGGGAAGAAATTCTCTAGAAAGAGTCGTTTAAGGTTATTTCATCCCCCAATTGTGGTAGGCAGATAGTATATCCAGTCTTTAGCTACACCATCAAGGGAGAAAGGGAAGGCCATAAACTTAATTAAGTCCTCAGACACATTTTGGGGTTTCATGGTGGAACACACTATGTGAAACTACTTAAGATGTTTATGAGGGTCCTCACCAGGAAGAACACGGAATTTAGGAAGAATGTGTATGAGACTTGATCTCAGCTCAAAGTTGTCTACTTCCTTAGGATATTGGATGTACGAGGTTGTTACTCCACATTAGGGGTGGTCAATTCTTTTAAAGTTCGATTATTTGCAGCCATGTTTTATTGGATTTTATTGGGTTCAATTTTTGATTGTTTTAGGACCACTTGAGGTTCCAAAATTGGTTCCTCAATGTTACTTTATTGACCTTATCTATATTCCTTGATTTGTGCGTGAAGTGACTTTTCAATTTCAAGGTCAAATTCAAGTAGTGTTTCTTTACCAGATCGGTTCATGCGAATAAATTGTGAAGTTTGTTTTTTTAATATGAATAAAATCACTTAGGATGGGTGAAAATAGAATATAATTTTATAATACAGAATTATAGATATAGAGATGGAGAAGAAGAAGAAGAAGAGAGTGAGTGAGAGAGAGAGATAACACACCAAAAACAACCAAAAATAAAGAGAAAACCCCAAAACAAAAACAATCAAATGAGGGTGGGGTATTGAAAGGAGTAATAATTAAGAAGTAAAATAAATAAATAAATAAAATTAAATAATGAAAAGGAATGATCTTGGCTCCCCGAAAATGGTGCCAGAATTTGATTGCGTTGTGGAGTGCGTCAAATTAGTTGTTTAATTTTGACTAGAATTTCTGCAGTATAGCAGCAACCCTAGGTCGTCTCTCGACGAAGCCTTAGATCATTAATTTAAAAAGAGGGTTTTGATTATGAAATTAAAAGTGGAATTATGTTTTGTAAAACTTAGGGGTTTGATTATTAAATATGAAAATAGAAAATGAAAGCGATAAAATAAAGTATAAATGAATAAGATTAATTAAGTGTGCTCAACCCGGGGTACTCTCATGATGTTCATCCTTCATCGCTTCATGATATAGGGTTATGATCTTTTAATACCTGGTTTGTAACACCTAGAAACAGAATGTTACTAAGTTTATATTAGGATACCTCCTAGGGTTCAGTCGAAAACACACAATGATTCACCGAACACCGCCAATGATTGGGTGATTTGTGTTTGACATCATAACTGAAACTAACCAAGGCAACACACGAAGAACTTGATGTGTTATCCTAGTTTTTATGTTATTTCACTATGATACCATGAAATAAATTCACATGACCTTGAAAGTGATTATGTGAGTTCAATTGACCAATATGAACCACACAAACACTGTAATTGGAAGGGGGAAAAGAAAGTGTTGAACGGTGTGTGAAACATCACATGAATGGGTACCCCCAAACATGATCATATGAGTTGATCATGACATAAAAATACATAAATCAATCAAATAAGAATAGAGGATGATGAAAAACAACACAATAACCTGGAATTAAAAAAATCATTCAATATAATACAAATATGAAGCTCGGGATTACTTCATGTTCCTCCCCGGGTGATCACAAGGGGTTTATAAACCCATGAGAGGGGAGGAAGAATAAGATGTTGAAGTAACACTTCCCATAGCCTCCAGAACTTCTAGGGATATGAAAATACCTCCTTGGGACTCAAAAATTGCATCACCTTACCTCTTGGCCGAACTCCCAAATGGGGTTCCCAAGGTGCCAATTTATAGGCAAAGTAGGAGGTGGTTTTGGGCACCCTGATTTCGATAATCCCCTTGATCTATGGTTTTGGCCGATCATACAGTCATATATCACTTTGGACAAAACTAAAAAGTTTTTGGAAGACACCTTGTATACCTCCATGTCAAATTTGGCGGCTAGATATGGAATATAATAAGCGATATTGTCTAAATACAGAGGCAAAGTTTTGACCCCGTGAAGATCCACTTTATTGGACATATCAGTGTTTATGGGCCTCTTAATGAATGAATTGAGCTTAGGTTCCTTCATATGAAATTAAGATAATAAAATTTAGGACCATAAAAAAAATGTCAGCCCATTTTAATTCACGGTTAAGTAGAAACATGCGTTTTATTCCACTGGTGTTCTTGGATCCTGTGCAGATTGTCCCATCTTTCTTGGACTTCATCATGAGTCCTCCAATTCACCTCCACCTACAAAATAATTATCCAAAAAAGTAACATTTCCCTTTCTAGCAGTGTTAAAAACATAATAATTGAATCAAACATGGAGTTAATTTTTTTATTATACTTGTAATTTCAATATAATACTAGTTTAATACATTGGTATAAGGGTGAAATAAAACAGTGAATTATGGTATGATCACACCCCCGCACCTAAACATTTGCACTCCTGAGCAATGTATAATATCTTAATCATGCCACATTCCTGAATCAAAGGTGTGAAAACATATAGTATTATTTGGAATTGAAATTCATCATGTCTCATTTATGGAATCAATTTTCCTATCATTTTTTCTTTTCTCACATTCAAATTTGTTCAACTTCATTTGTTAACCCATGCAACATGTCACAACCTAACTCACCTAAAATTTTTCCCTCTTTACTCAAGGAACATATGAAAGTGTATTTATTCTCATTTCTCAGATTTCATGTGATCTTACCATATTCTTGAAAATATTCTAAGTTCTCTACCGGTAGAAACTAGTGCACTGCTCAAGAGGACTTTTAACAGATTGTTTTGAGGTTCAAGGGTTGGTAGGATTTAATGTTTAAAAATATGAGGCTAAATAGGAGTGTTTAATATCTTGTGTAATGTTTTTTTCAAAATTCAAAAAGTATTCACAATGAATATACACAATCAACACCTCACAAAGTGTATCACCTCCAACTCACTCTCCCCATCGTCCATTTTGTGGGTCACAACCAAACAATGAATAATAATGAGTAAACATCATCTTTCTCCATTTTTTTTCTTTTGTTCTGTTTATTTTTTTTCAATGTACAGAACTATATTTTTTTTAGTTTGTTTTTTTGGAGATAAAGAGGGAAACATTTATAAAACAATGATTTAATATGTATTGTGAACCCATTACCCAAGTAAAATGTAGGCACCCTTTATATTAACCCATAACAATGATTCTCTCCCCAGAATTCCCATAGAAACACCCTCTCACCCACACTTGCTAATAATAAACAATAATATACACAAGATATGGGTAGGTAGGGATAAATTATCTTGTAATGTGGCTAGCTAATGGACATTTCATGGTCTCTAAGTCTTAAGAAGGATAAAATTTAAAGGTGGAAAAAATAGAGGATAATTGAACAAAGGGATTTTCAATGAATAATTGCCTCTATCATGAATGTAGCATAATTGAATCTTATGGAATAAAACATAATCAAGGAAAGTTCTAGTTTCTCTAAATGACTTGAGACTCTCAATAAAGTGATTAAAAGGAAGAATATTCAATAAAGGGCTTATAATGTCTCTCAGGTAAGGGATTAAAATATTGGGCAGTGCTAATGATGCATGAGTTTCAAAAATCCATTAAACACATAAGAATGATTTGAAAATAAAAATTATAGAAAAATATTTCATATCAACCTTAATTTGAAAAACATTTTTCAAAAATAGTGTAATTTTCTACACAATCGACGCAATCATGAAAAATGATTTTGGATATTCTTTTTAAGATAATTTTTTATCTAAAAACACAAAATAAGGAAAAATAAATCAAAAATGAAAACACTCTTTTTTTGATTAATTTTAATTTTTGTTGTTTTTATTTAATCCTATCTATGACATGTCACCCTCCCCCACACCTAAAAGTTACATTTTCCTCAATGAAATTATTTGAAATAAATAGAAAAGTAAATAAAAGGCAGGGATAAGGGACAACCCGCTAAGTGGTGTCATATGTGGCATCTATCAATTGAATTTACTCCACGACATGTTTTGGAAAATCCTCATAGAAGTGTTTCAGTCTCTTCCCATTGAGAGTAATCCTTTTTCCACTCTTCTCATGCAAAACCTGTATAGCACCAAAAGGGTACACATCAGTAATAGTATAAGGACCAAGCCATCGAGAACGAAGCTTACCTGGTTGGAGCTTTAGCCTGGAATTATACATGAGAACCTTCTCACCAATATGGAACTTCCATTGATGAATTAGCTATCATGGATAGATTTTGTCTTTTCTTTATAGATTCGGGAGTTCTTATATGCATCTCTTTTAATTTCTTCTAACTCTTGAATCTACATCTTTCTATTCTCACCTGCATCTGAAAGATTCATATTACATTGTTTAACATCCCAATATGCATGGAGTTCTACCTCCACTGGGAGGTGACGAGACTTTACAAACACAATTCTATATGGTGACATTTTGATTGGGGTTTTAAAAGATGTACGGTATGCCCAAAGTGCATCATCCAAGCGCAAACTCCAATCTTTCCTATTTAGTTGTACCATTTTTTCCAAGATTCGCTTAAATTCTCGATTTGATATTTTTTCTTGTCCGTTAGTTTGGGGGTGATATGCTGTAGAGACTTTATGAATAACCCCATACTTATGAAGCAAATTTTTCATGTTGTGATTACAAAAATGTGAACCTTGATCACTAATGATAAATCTAGGTAAACCAAACCTACTAAAAATTCGTGACCTCACAAAATCAACAACCACTCAAGAGTCATTAGTCCTAGTGGACTTTGCTTCCACCCATTTAGATATGTATTCAACAACGAATAATATGTACACAAAGCCAAATGAATTTGGAAAATTCCCCCTGAAGTCAATTCCCCATGCATCAAAAATTTCACAGAATAACATGGGTTGTTGGGGAATTTCATTCCTCTTGGAGATATTCCCAGTGAATTGACAATGACTGCATGACTTACAAAATCTATGGGAATCCCTATACAATGTTGACCAATAAAGTCCTTAGTCAAGGACCTTTCAAGTTGTACATTGAGAGCCAAAGTTACCCCCACATGCCAAGGTGTGGAAGAAGGTCAAAACAGAAGTGAACTCATGGTCAGGGACACACCGATGAACTACTTGGTCACCAAAAATTCTCCACAAATATGGGTCATCCCAAATGTACCAACAAGAATCATGCTTAAGTATCTAGGATTGTGAAGTTCTGAAATCAGTGGGGACCCTAGATATTGCTAGAAAATTCACAATGTCCGCATACCAGGTGGTAAGGTCCACAAAATCACAAATGATCTCAGGAGAGAATAATTCTCCAATGGGGAGGGGTGAGTCCACATGATGGTCCAATGGTGGGTAAATCCTTATAATATGGTTAGCTACCACATTTTCCACTCCTCTCTTATCTCTGATCTCAAGTTCAAACTCTTGGAGGAGGAATATCCACTAAATGATGTAGGGTTTAGCTTCAGGTTTCTTTAGGAGAAAACAAAGGGCAACATGATCAGAAAAGACAATGATTTTTGACCCAATAAGATATGAACAGATTTTTTCCAAGGAAAAACAATAGAAATGAGTTCATTTTCAGTGGTTGTGTAGTTTACCTGGGCCAGGTCAAGGGTACGTGAGGCATATGCAATGACATGAGGAGCATTTTCAACCCTTTGTGATAAAACTGACCCAAATGAAAAGTTAGAGGCATCACACATACATTTGAAGGGGAGATCCCACCTTAGTGGTTGGATGATGGGAGGTGATGTGGGATTCGTTTTTATTGAATTGAAAGAATCCTCGCATTTTTTATCAAAAAAAAATTCAGAATCCTTTTGTAATAACCGGGATAAGGGAAGTACGATCTTACTAAAGTCTTTAATGAATCGACAGTAAAAACCAGCATGAACCAAGAAAGATCACACCTCATGAACACATTTTGGATATAGAAGGGTTAAAATTAATTCAATTTTTGATTTATCCACTTGAATTTTCTCTTTTGAAATAACATTCCTAAGAACTATCCCTCGTTCAACCATGAAATGACATTTCTCGTAATTTAATACAAGATCTTTTTCTATGCAACGACGGAGGATAGAACCTAGGTGTGATAGAAAATCATCAAAAGAAGTTCCATAAACTATGAAATCATCCATAAAAACTTCCATTCCATTCTCAAGGTACTCTAAAAGTGTACTCAACATACAATGCTAAAAAGTAATAGGAGCATTACAAAGACCAAAATGCATCCTTCTGTATAAAAATGTGCCAAATAGATAGGTAAATGTTGTCTTTTCTTGATCCTCAGGGGCTATATGGATTTTAAAATAACCTGAATATCCATCAAGGAAGAAATAATGGGACTTACCATCCAATCATTCTAACATTTGGTCAATGAAAGGTAGAGGAAAGTGGTCCTTCCGCGTGGCTTGATTTAGTCGACGGTAGTCAATATAGACTCGCCAACAGTTTTTCACACATGTTGGAACTAATTCATTCCTTTAATTTGACACAACTGTTATTCCTATTTTTGTAGGCACAATTTGCACTGGGCTAACTCATTTACTATCAGATATAGGATAAATGATCCCCACAAAAAGTAATTTACTGACTTCCAATTTTACCACTTCAAGGACAGTGGGATTAAACTAGCATTGAGATTGTCTTACGGGCTTAGCCTTATCATTCAAAAGTATATGGTGCATAAAAATAGATGGGCTAATCTCGGGAATATCAGCCAATGTCCATCCTATTGCCTTTTTACACTCTCTCAGAAGATCAAGCAGTTTTGATTCCTACTGTTGGGAGAGGTTATTGGTAATAATTATGGGCAATTTGTCAATACCCTCAAGATAGACATATTTTAAATTAGATGAAAGTGGTTTTAATTCCAACACCAGTGGTTTTTTCATTGAGGGAGGGGATTTAGGGGGAGTGAGGTCCATTAAACTGTCTATATTCTCATGTTTATTTTTTAAATATAGAGAATCTATTGAAATGAGATTTTCAGAATCATCTACGGTCATGGGTACCTTAGAATGAACAAACTCATCAATTAAAACACAATATTTACACTTTTCAGAACCCACACAACACTTAAAACATGAATCAAAACTAAAATAATCCAAGTGTGAAGAAAATAAAAATTAATTATAATTTTATTTGAGGATAGAATTGTGTGTGTGTGCATCGTTTGAGAGCACTTCCATCGAATAGACAGGAATAGTGGAGTGCTCTTCAATGGGGTGTTTCATAGCCTCAAGGATGTTAAAACTGACCTTTTCTCCACCAAATTCCATGGACAGTGTACCATTGTGAACGTTGATGATATTATTTTTATTTTGAGGAATGGGCTCCCATGTATGAGAGGAGGATGTCCTTGGGTTTAGGTATCTTCCTTCTCAATAATGTAGAAATCAGCAGGAAGGATGAGATTCTTCACTCTTATAAGGACATCCTCAATCACTCCTGTTGGATACATAGTACTTTGGTTGGAAAGTTGTATGACAATTACCATTGTTTAAAGCTCTCCAACCTGTAGAGAAGTTTACACAGAGTGAGGCATTACATTAATGGAAGCACCTAAATTGAGTATAGAATCAGAAAATAAAGTCTCCCCTATGGTACATGGTATTGTAAATGTGCCCAGATCCTTGAATTTGGTTGGCATTGCTGGTTGAATCAAGGTCGAGACATTCCTACTCAATTTGACTATATCATTCTCCTTAATCCTTCGTCTATGGGTGCAAAGTTCATTAAGAAATTTGGCATAACGGGGAATTTTCTTGACTTCATCCAACAATGGAATATTAACTTGAAAATTTTTAAATGTATCCAATATTTCATTGTCAATCTCATTATAAGAATTTTTCTTAGATTTTGAGAGTCTTTGGGGGAAAGGAAGTGTAACACCCCGCCCCCACCTCATTGTCTTGAGGAGGCGGTGAGGGTCACTTGGCCTTAAGAGACGTTCCCAAGGCACCAAAGGCTGGCAATAAAAGCCGAGGGGTTTAATAGAAAAGTGGTTAATGATTTTCCCTCGAGAGGATAACCCAACCAACTGACCACCAACAACTATAATGAATGCATTTAAACAAAACCAAACTCATACATTACCCAAGACAACCAGATAATATGTAATCATACATGTCAACAAAACCCAATACAACATCAGAGTATAATGCGGAAGACTCAACAAGAAGCACCACAAGCCACAACTCCACCACAAATCCACCCCAACTCCAAACTCCATGCACCACCAAGCATTACGAGGCACCACTAAAAGATGGAGATTCCTTAACTTTGCCCATGTCCTGGTATATTACACCTGAAAAGACGCAAAAGTGCCAAAGCAGGGGGTGAGTACATCTACTCAGTAGGATTTCCCCAAACGACTTCCCTACACATGCCACTAGGATAAACCGTTAGCGCATTATATAAAACATTTTATATAAAACAATTCCATTTGAAAACTGATTACAAAAGTCAAACATGCCACATAAGGGAAAGCCACATCAATCAAGCCAAACGATGGTTACTATTTTCATATTTCACTCACAAGCCCCATCTACAAACATCACATAGTCAAGCAATCAACCAACAATGGGGGTACTTCCTCGGCCAACCCGTTCACAACCTGACAAGTGGTACTTTCACAACCACTTGCCTAGATGGTGGCCCTTCCATCCATTATCCATCCATTTCCCTAATTATAGTGGCACTTTCTCGACCACTTGCCTAGATGGTGGCCCTTCCGTCCATCATCCATCCATTTCCCTAATTATAGTGGCACTTTCTCGACCACTTGCCTAGATGATGGCCCTTTCGTCCATCATCCATCCATTTCCCTGATTATAGTGGCACTCTCTTGACAACTTTCCTAGATGGTGGCCCTTTTGTCCATTATCCATCTATTCCCCTAATTATAGTGGCACTTTCTTGACCACTTTCCTAGATGGTGGACCTTCCTTCCATCATCCATCCATTTCCCTGATTATAGTGGCACTTTCTTGGCCACTCCACAATATCACCACACATTCCAATACAAAATCCCATCCATATTCACACAAGAACAAGCCACACAAAGACCTCACATTTATTGAAAACACCATCACATGCCATTTTCACTCTCAAGTTCCTTTTCATTTTAAAATCAACATTTTAAAATCATCCAATTGAATCCATTTCCAACAAAACCCATTTTCACACAAAAATCCCAATTTCATGCCAAAACCCCCAAATTATTCACCCATACATTTTCCAACAAAATTGCCACATGATTTACCAAATAAATTTCAACAAATAATTTAATTGTAAATTAACCACACAATTACACCAAGTGGAGTCGAGAGAGAATCCACTTACCTCTTAGGGTTTGGAGAAATCGACCTTTTTCCCAAACACACTTTAATCCGGTAGAATGCCTCCTCGAAACCTCTATAGATCCTCTTCCCTAACATTCATAAGCCCTAAAAACATCATCCAGGGCCACCAAAACCCTAGATCTATACACAAAAAGTGTAGATCTAGAAAACCAAGAAGGAGGGAAGAGCAGATCTAGAGGAAAACACAAAGAAACCATGGGAGAAGACTTACCCGGGAGAAATCGCCTTCAAACCCTATTGAATCCTCTTAAAAAACCTTCCAACCCGAGTGGGAGAGCACCCTAGAACCCTGAGAACCCAAAATACTGAGCGAGGCTCGAGTGGGAGTAAGAGAGGAGTAAAAAGAGGCAAACTTGAGTGAGTTCAGGTTTTATAACCCTAATTTTAAGTGGCCGCACGGTTAGCCCGCACGGTTTGGCAAACCGTGCGCTAACCGTGCACACGCCACTGGCTTGAGAGTAGGTGCCTACACAGTTTCCTTGCTTGTTTTGGCAAACAGTGCATAGAACGTGCGAGACATACTATCTTGAGAACAAGGGTCCACGCGGTTTCCTGGGGAACCTGCACGGTTCACACTAACTGTGCCCAAACCGTGCACCCCTTTAAAAGCCTCAAAACTCATCCAAAACCATTTCAAACTCCCCCAACCTCTTCCCAACTCATCCTATGCACTTTAAACACATAAAAACTGCATAAAAAGGGGCCACATAACTCAAACCGGGGGTGCTACATTCTCCCCACCGTTGGAATTTCCGTCCTCGGAAAGTAGTGAACCCGCCCTTTGCCGAAAGAGCTCGGGCCACTGCTAGGCCATTTCTTTCTCTCTTTCCCAAGTCTCCTCTTGAATCTGACCATGTTGCCACAAAACAAGAACCAAACTGATGCTTTTACGACGCAAGACTTTCTCTTGCCTATCCAAAACCCACACTGGAACGTGCACCAATGAAGCATTCGGTTCTAGCTCAACATGATCCCATCGAATCACATGGTCACAATCCGGATGATACTTTTTCAACTACGAAACATGAAACACATTGTGTACCACACTGAACCTAGGTGGCAAATCCAACTGATAAGCCACCTCACCAACCTGCTCAACAATATCAAAAGGTCCAAAGTACCTCAGAGATAACTTTCCTTGTTTCCCAAACCGACGATGTCCCAACCGGGGAGAAATCCTCAAGAAAACATGATCGCTCACCTCGAACGACAAAGATCATCGATGATGATCTGCATAAGATTTATGAAGACTCTGAGCCGTCTCCATCCTCTTCCGGATCAACTTGATCTTTTCTGTAGTCTCCTGGACAAGACTCGGTCCAACCATCGAAGTCTCACCCGTTTCCACTCAACATAGTGGAGAATGACACGACCGCCCATACAATGCTTCAAACAAAGCCATCTGTATGGATGCCTCATAATTGTTATTATATTAGAATTCAACCAAGAATAGGTGCTCATCCCATGAGCCACCAAAATCCATCACACAAGACCACAACATATTTTCCAAGGGTTGTATCGTCCTCTCGGATTGACCATCCGTCTGAGGGTGATATGCCGCACTCAGGGTCAACTTTGTTCCAAGAGCTTGTTGCAAAGACTTCCAGAAACAAGATGTAAACCTCAGATCTCTATCTGATATGATTGAAACTGGAACACCATGCCTATTTACCACCTCTCAGATATAGATTTTGGACAGATCCTCCACCGTATGAGATTCACTAATTGGGATGAAATGGGCCAACTTAATTAGACGATCCACTATCACCCAAATGGCATCGTGCTTATTGACCGTTCTTGGGAGACCTGTGACAAAATCAATCGTTATTTGCTCCCACTTCCAAACAGAGATAGGTAAAGACTGCAACATTCCCGCTGGCCTTTGGTGTTCTACCGTGACCTACTGGCAATTCAAGCATTGTTAAACGAACTCAGCCACTCTTATTTTCATTCCAGCCCACCAGAACTGTTGTTTCAACACCTTATACATCTTCTGAATTCTAGGGTGAACAACCCGCCTGGAGTGATGGTACGCCCTGAGAAGATCCTCCTGACAAGCCACCGGTACAACTATCTAATTCTGGAAACACAAAACTGATTATTTATTTAGTTACCAACACTCAATGGTCTCCCCACCATTGAGTCTCAACCCCATGGTCACACATTCAGGATCAGATTTCTATGCCTCTCTAACCTGGACAATCAAGTCATGAATCAATGTAACTGGAAATAAGACCGCTCTATCACCCTGGTCCTCACATTCCAACCGCATATAATCTATAACCGACATCAACTGCCTTTGGTCCGATGCCTTCTTCACAACCTGAGCATATGATTTCCTACTTAATGCATTCGCCACCGAATTTCCCTTACCAGGTGTGTACTTTAAGTCAAAATAAAACATCTAGAGATATTCCATCCATCTCCTTTGCCAAAAGTTCAGATCCCTTTGTGAGAAAATGTGCTTCAAACTCTTATGATCCATGTAGACTGTGAATTTCTCACCAAAGAGATAATAACGCCACATTTTCAAAGCATGGAACATTGCCGCCAACTCCAAATCATGAGTTGGGTAGTTCTTATCATGCGCCCTCAACATCCGTGAGCCATACGCAACCACATGATCCCCTTTCATGAGAACATACCCCAACCCTGATCTCGATGCATCGCAATACGCCACAAACCCTTTTCCTGGTTTTGGAAAAACCAAAACTGGTGCTAATGTAAGGTGAATTTTCAGCTCTTCGAAACACTTCTGACACTGCTCGTTCCACTAGAATGGAACCTTCATTCTTGTCAATGATATCATTGGTTAATCCAAACATGAAAAATCACAAAGAAAGAAGTGGTAGTACCCAGATAGACTGAGGAAACTCCGTACCTCAAACACATTCTTTGGTGGTTTCCATGAGATAACCGCCTCTATCTTTTTTGGATCTACTAAAACACCCTTTTTAGAAATCACATGGCTGAGAAAAAAAACTTCCTATATCCAAAAGTCACATTTTGACAATTTGGCATTCAACCGATGATCTCTCAAGATCCCTAGAAATATCGCCAAGTACTGCTCATGCTCCTCCCTTGTCTTTGAATACATGAGTATATCATCTACAATGACCACCACGAATGAATCCAGATATATCTGAAATATCTGATTTATCAATGCCATAAATACTGCTGGTGCATTCGTTATACCAAAGGGCATAACATCGTACTCATAATGGCCATGTCGACTTCTAAAATCTATTTTAGGAATATCCTCCTTCCTTACTCGCAATTGATGATATCCCGATCTCAGGTCGATCTTGGAGAACCACTAGGCTCCCCTCAACTGGTCAAACAACTCATAAATTCATGGAAGTGGATATATATTCTTTATCATCACTTGGTTAAGTCGACGATAATCAATATAAAGACTCAAAGTTCCATATGCCCTTTTCACAAACAAAACTGTCACTGCCCACGGAGATGTGCTAGGTCGGATAAAACCTTTATTTTATAACTCCTCCAACTGGACTTTCAACTCCTTCAATTCTGTAGGTGCCATTCGGTAAGATAGAAGTGATATAGGACTGGTCCCCAGAAGGAGACCAATTGTAAACTCCACTTCTCTTACAAGAGGTAACTCAGAGAATTATTTGGAAAAAACATCCATGAACTGATCAACCACTACTAGAAAAACACTCTTCCCGACACCCTCTATCGATTCCAATGACAATACCGCCAACTAATACGATAACGTGCCAACATCCAGTGCTAATATGCCTGCTGCAACCTACTTCCCATGCCTCTCTCCTCTAAAGTGATGTCTAACACCATCACGTGTCATAAAACTCACTGTTCGCGCATCACAATCGATGTGGGCCTTAAACGCTATTAGCCAACCCATGCCCAAGATTGCATCATAGCCATCCATCTCAAGTACTGAGATATCCCAAACTATCTCAATCTCGCCCACAATGATACAACATACTCTACACAAGAAGGCTTGACACTCTTTTCTACCCAGAGGGGTTTGAAGTTTCAAAACTGAAGGCATCATCTCTACCTTTAAACCCAATAACTCAACAACGTGTGCATCAATAAAAGAGTGTGAAGCACCCGTATCAAACAACACTTGCATGTAGGTAGAGTTTAAAATAATAGTACATCGTACTATGGATGGCCCTGACTGATCATGAATCACAACCTACTCAGCTCCGAACAACACCTTCGTTTCCACACTCTGTTCTTTATTGCCTTGCAAAGGCGTCGTGGTGTTTCAAGAATCACCATGACCCACTTTACTCTACTGATGAGGGATGTACTGCTGTCCCGATACCATCGAAGCATATGATATCTGTGATCTCTAAGGAGTGTCACGCGCACCCGACCTTGGAGCATTCCGACAATAAAGCTGCAGATTCCCCATTTTCTTAAAATTATGACATGCTCGAGGTTGTATCATACAATCCCGCTTGATGTGGCCTGTAGAACCACACTAAAAACATATCGGCTTGCTCTGGGTCTTCGAAGGAAGATTTACTGATCCTGTCATCGGATTATATTCCATATTCTTACCCTGGGAATAAGTGTCCCTCTTCCACTTGAACCTATCATTAGAGTTCCCACTATTCCCCTTGGGTACCACCATTCTCCCCCCGCCCGGAGCGCCCAACAAATCCCGCTCAGCCACCGAGGCTCTATTCACCATCTCTATGTAATCGTCTATACACAGTACTGCTGTCTTTGAATGGATGTCCTGGCTCAAACCAACTTCAAAGATACAATCTTTCAATAACGTGCTACCCACCACATTGGGTGAAAACCGCACTAAGTTCATAAACTTAGCTGCATACTCCGTCACAGACATATGCTCTTGCTTCAGACTGAAGAAATCAATTGTGCATGTACTTGGTGCCATTTCTATAAACAGAAAACAAACAACCATGAGTCTCACTTCCGTAGACATCATGAAATCCAATTTCAAATCACATTACACAACACTATCACAACAAGGCTTTCCATCCGTTCACATTTTTCCACATGTGCCATGTTTCACCATTTTGAAAACTAAACCATTTTCAAAATACCAATTTATTCACATTACAATTTCACATATTCTTATCACATCATAAATCATTATACACCAATGAAATATGCATCCTAGAGGGAAGTCATTTCTACCATGCATGTCATGCTCATCTCGTTGGCTACACCCACGGCAATGAGATATCCAATGCCTATAAGTGTCTCCAAAACACTTATGTACACAACTCTCTGGTAACTTGAAGTTCAACATGAAAGGGTTAGCTACTTCCTTTTATGTTATACATTCCAAGTTCCGACAGTCCTACACCTTGCTACCATCTCGACTCAAAGAATAACCAAGAATGAATGTCAACTCAAAATTCGAGAATCAACTCCAAAGGACAGAACAAGTTGATACCACTTGTAACACCCTGCCCCCACCTCATTGGATTGAGGAGGCGGTGAGGGTCACTTGGCCTTAAGCGATGTTCCCAAGGCGCCAAAGGATGGAAATAAATGCAGAAGGCTTCAAGAGAAAAGTGGGGAACAATTTTACCTCGAGAGGATAACCCAACCAACCGACCACCAACAACTATAATGCATGCATTTCAATGAAACAAAACTCATACATTACCCAAGATAACCAGATAATCCATAATCATACATGTCAACACAACCTAATACAATATTGTAGTATAATGTGGAAGACTCAACAAGAAGCACCACAAGCCACAATGCCACCACAGCCCCACCCCAGATCCAAACTCCATGCACCACCAAGCATCATGAGGTACCGCTAAAAGATGAAGATGCCTTAACTTTTCCCATGTCCCGATATACTAAATCTACAAAGACACCAAAGTGCCAAAACAGGGGGTGAGTAAAACTACTCAGTAGGATTTCTCCAAATGACTTCCCTACACACGCCACTAGGATAAACCGTTAGCACATTTATATAAAACATTTTATATAAAACAATTCCATTTGGAAACTGATTACAAAAGAAAAACATGCCACACAAGGTAAAGCCACATCAATCAAGCCACACGCTAGTTACCATGTTCATATTTTACTCACAAGCCCCATCTACAAACATCACATAGTCAAGCAATCAACCAAAAAAGGGGGTACTTCCTCGGCCAACCCGTTCACAACCCAACAAGTGGCACTTTCAAGACCACTTGCCTATATGGTGGCCCTTCCATCCATTATCCATCCATTTATTTCCCTGATTATAGTGGAACTTTCTCAACCACTTTCCTAGATGGTGGTCCTTCCGTCCATCATCCATCCATTTCCCTGATTATAGTGGCACTTTCTCAACCACTTGCCTAGATGGTGGCCCTTCCATCCATCATCCATCCATTTACCTGATTATAGTGGCACTTTCTTGACCACTTTCCCAGATGGTGGCCCTTCCGTCCATCATCCATCCATTTCCTTGATTATAGTGGCACTTTCTTGACCACTCCACAATATCACAACACATTCCAAAACAAAATCCCATCCATATCCACACAAGCACAAGCCACACAAAGACATCACATTTATTGAAAACACCATCACATTCCATTTTCATGATCAAGTTACTTTCCATTTTAAAATCAACATTTTAAAATCATCAAATTGAATCCATTTCCAACAAAACCCATTTTTCACCCAAAAATCCCAATTTCATGCCAAAAACCCCCAAATTCTTCACCCATACATTTTCCAACAAAATTGCCACATGATTTACCAAATATATTTTAACAAACAATTTAATTGTAATTCACCAAAAAATTACACCAAGTGGAGTTGAGAGAGAAGCCACCTACCTCTTAGGGTTTGGCGAAATTGACATTTCGCCCAAACACACTTCAATCTGGTAGAACGCCTCCTCGAAACCTCTATAGATCCTATTCCATAGCATCTATAAGCCTTAGAAACATCATCCAAGGCCACCAAAACCCTAGATCTACACACAAAAAGTGTAGATCTAGAAAACCAAGAAGGAGGGAAGAGCAAATCTAGAGGAAAACACAAAGAAACCATGGGAGAAGACTCACCCGGGAGAAATCACCTTTAAACCCTCTTGAATCCTCTTCACAAACCTTACAAACTGAGTGGGAGAGCACCCTATACCCCTGAGAACCCAAAATCCCGAGTGAGGCTCGAGTGTGAGGAAGAGAGGAGAGAAAAGAGGCAAAACCGAGTGAGCCCGGGGTTTATAACCCTAATTTTAAGTGGTCGTACGGTTAGCCCGCATGGTTTGGAAAACCGTGCGCTAACCGTGTGCACGCCACTGCCTCGAGAGAAGGTGCCCACACGGTTTCTTCGCATGGTTTGGAAAACTGTGCATAGACCATGCAAGGACTACTGTCTCGAGAACAAGGGTCCACACGATTTCCTGGGGAACCCGCATGGTTCACACTAACCGTTCCCAAACCGTGCACCCCTTTAAAAGCCTCCAAACTCATCCAAAACCATTCCAAACTCTCCCAAAATCTTCCCAACTCATACTATTCACTTTAAACACATAAAAAATTCATAAAAAAGGGCCACATACCTCAAACCGGGGGTGCTACAGGAAGAGTAATGGATTGATCATTTGAATCATCAATGATAACTCGATTACCCTTTTTGTCTTTTATTTCATTACTTGAAATTTTTGAGGGTTGAGAAAAAGGGTTTTTATAGTGGGACATACCTGTTGTGCAGAATCAGTAGAAGGAGAGACTTATTTACCACTACGAAGTGTAACTTCACATACATTACCTTTGTCTTTATGATTGGCAATGGGTTGGGATGGTAGTTTTCCAGAACCTTGCATATTAAGCTCCCTAATGGTGTTCGCCAATTGTGCCACTTGAGTTCGTAGGTCTTGATTTACCGATTGTGTGGTTTGTTGGAATTGTAGGTTCTAGGTTTCCATTTTTTTCGCCATATCCTCGAGGCTTGGTTCAGATTTGGGAGGAGGAGGATGATTTTCTGAGAATTTGAAGGATAAGAAGGTTGCATACCTTGGCCTTGTTGATACCAATTCTACATGGGGTATCTTGAGTTTCCTCCTTGTCGGTACTGGGGTTGTGTTTTCCACCCACGGTTTGTATTTGGCCTGAATTTTTCCTACTTTAAGGGAGGTTCTTGTTGGAATAGAAGCCTTGGGAACACGGCTGCACAAGACTCAGGTGAATCTTGAAGTTGTGGGCACTGGTTAGAAAAATGAGTATTGTCAGAACAAATACCACAATGTACTGGAATATGAGGAGATTGTGAGTTACCTTGTGGTTGATCTAATTGCCTTAGAAGGGTATTCATCTAATCAAGTATATTATCTACCTTTTGTTCTAGGTCTGAATGACTTACCTCATGAACTCCTCAGGTTGGTGAAATTGCTCGTGTTCCAAATTGTTGTGCATTTTGAGCCATGCTGGATATTATGTCATGAGAGGCGGGAGGAGTTTTTTCAACTAGGGAACCACTAGCTGCAACATCTATCATTCCATGATCCATGAGGAAAAGTCCCTCATAGATTTATTGGATTATCAGTTTTAACTAATTTGGCGGTGGGGGCATCTTGAGAAAAGTCTCTTGAATCTCTCCCAGTATTCATGAAGGGTATCTCCTTGTGATTGCCTAATTCCACAGATTTCTTTCCTAATTGATGCATTTTGGGAGGCAGAGAATAACTTCTCTAGAAATAGTAGTTTAAGGTTATTCCATCCCCCAATTGTGGTAGACAGATATTATAGCCAGTCTTTGGCTACACCATCAAGGGGGAAAGGGAAGGACCTAAACTTAATTAAGTCCTTAGACACATTTTGGGATTTCATGGTGGAACACACTATGTGAAACTCCTTAAGGTGTTTATGAGGGTCCTCACCGGGAAGACCATGGAATTTAGGAAGAAGGTGGATGAGACCTGATCTCAGCTCAAAGTTGGTTGCTTCCTTAGGATATTGGATGTACGCTGGTTGGCACTCCACATCTAGGGTGGTCAGTTCTTTTAAAGTTCGATTATTTGCAGCCATGTTTTCTTGGATTTGATTGGGTTCAATTTTTGATTGGTTTAGAACCACTTGAGTTTCCAAAATTTGTCCCTCAATGTTACTTGATTGACCTTCTCTAGATGCCTTGATTTGTGTGTGAAGTGACTTTTCAATTTAAGGGTCAAATTCAAGTGGTTTTTCTTTACCAGATCAGGTCATCCAAAGAAGTTGTGAAGTTTTTTTTAATATGGATAAAATCACTTAATAAGGGTGAAAATAGAATATAATGTTATAATACAGAATTATAGAGAGAGATATGGAGAAGAAGAGAGAGAGAGAGATAACACACCAAAACAACCAAAAATAACGAGAAAACCCAAAAAAACAATCAAATGGGGTGGGGGTATTGAAAGGAGTACTAATTAAGAAGTAAAATAAATAAATAAATAAAAGGAAATAATGAAAATAAATGATCTTGGCTCCCTAGAAGCGGTGCCAAAATTTGATCGCATTGTCGAGCGCATCAAATTAGTTGTTTATCTTTGACTAGAATTTCTGCAGTATAGCAGCAGCCCTCGGTCATCTCTCAATGGATACTTAGATAATTAATTTAAAAAGAGGGTTTTGATTATGAAATTATAATTGGAATGAGGTTTTGTAAAACTTGGGGGTTTGATGATTAAAGATGAAAATAGAAAATTAAAGTGATAAAATAAAGTAGAAATGAACAAGATTAATTATGTGTGATCAACCCGGGGTACTCTCATGATTTTCATCCTTAATCGCTTCATGATATAGGGTCATGATATTTTAATCCCTAGTTTATAACACCTAGAACAATAATGTTATAGATTTTATACTAGGATACCTCCTAAGGTTCATTCGAAAACACACAATGATTCACCAGACATTGCCGATGATTGGGTGATTTGTGTTCGATATCATAACCGAAACTCACCAAGGTAACACACGAAGAACTCGATGTTCTATACAGGTTTGTATGTTATTTCATTGTGATACCATGAAATAAATGTGCATGACCTTGATAGTGATTATGTGAGTTCAATTGACCAATATGAACCACACAAACACCACAATTGGAAGGGGGAAAAGAAAATGGTGAACGGTGTGTGAACCATCACATGAATGGGTACACCCAAACATGATCATATGAGTTGAGAATGACATACCAGTACATAAATAAATAAAATAATAATAGAGGATGATTAAAAACAACACAACAACTTTTAATTAAAAATATCATTCAATATAATACAAACATGAAGCTCGGGATTACTTCACGTTCCTCCCCGGGTGATCACAAGGGGTTTAGGAACCCATGGGAGGGGAGGAAGAAGAAGATGTTGAAGTAACACTTACCATAGCCTCCAGAACTTATAGGGATGTTTAAAATACCTCCTTGGGACTCCAAAATGATAGAACATTTCCTCTTGGCCGAACTCCCAAATGGGTTGCCCAAGGTGCCAATTTATATACAAAGTAGGAGGTTGTTTTGGGCACCCTGATTTTGATAATCCACTTGGTACATGGTTTTGTCCAGCCATAAAGTAATAAATCACTTTTTAAAAAGATACAAAGTTGTGGGCCGACACCTTTTCTACCTTCATGTCAAATTTGGCGGGCGGATATGGATTATAATAAGATATACTATCAAAATACAGAGGAAAAGTTTTGACCCTGTGCAGATCCACTTTATTGGAAAGATCAGTTTTTATGGGCCTCTTAATGAACGAATTGGGCTTTAGTTACTTCATATAAAATGAAGATAATGATAGTTTGGACCAGACCACAAGGTTTTAACCCATTTGAATTCACGGTTAAGTAGAAACATTCATTTTAGTCTAATGGTGTTCTTGGATCATGTGCAGATTGACCCATCTTTCTTGGACTTTATCATGAGTCCTCCAAATCACCTCCACCTACAAAATAATTATCGAAACTATTAAAATTAACCTTTTTAACAGTGTTAAACCCAAAATAATTGAATCAATCATGGAGTGAAATTTGTTATTATACTTGTAATTTTCAATACAATACCAGTTTAATACATTGGTATAACGGTGAAATAAAATAGTGAATCGTGGAATGTTCATACATCTCCCTATGCGAAGATCCATGGATAGGGTTAGTATGATTTCCATAAATTCATCCCTCTTTTATAATGATATTAGGTCCCTCAATATGATTTTTCTGTTGATGACAATAACTCTTCACCTCTAACCACTGCAACAGTGAATGTTATTACTATTAATCACTCCATTGAGAAAGAATGTGATACCAATGATGAGGCACTTGGGGAAGAGGATCCTCCTTTAGATGATACACAAAATAAAGTGTACTTTTTAACTGGTGTTTTTAACTAACAACAGAGATAGGTTACATGCATCCCTATCCTTACCAAGGTACTCCGAGATATTTTTTTAGAACTTTGAAAAATGTAAATGACTTTATGAACTCACCTATTCATCTGTGATTGCACCTAGAACATAAGTGAGTGCCATGATTTCTAATTTTATCTAATAACTTGAGGGATACAATAGGCTGATTTCCAAACTCCTTGGTGATAACAATTATAATAGGGAATGCATCTTATATGATCCCATCCTCCCCCTATAGGACCTCGACAAAAAATCCTATTTGGTTGACCATATATGGATAAAGTAGGTAGTTAAACCAATCCAAAAAGGTTAAATGTTGGGAATCCACTCAAACAAGACACAATTATGTATGTCCTATAGTTTCTTATTTGGTGGATTAGTGTGAAATATCACCACCAGATCACTACAATTACACTTCATGATCTAATAAAATATTCTGGTGGTAGACACATGCTGATACACCCCATGTTAACATGACCAGATCTCTTAATATTCACCTTAAAGACATTAAAATATAGCCATCCATAGTTCAACTTGAGAGGAAGCTATATCCAATATTGTTGGATCACACAACTCAACCCCCATATTTTGGAAACCATAGCTTTACTTCCTTTAATGGAATATGTGACCTAAAGAATAACCCTTCCCGCTTTCCCTCTCAGTGTGGACTAGTTTTGTAAACTCAAAATAAATATGAGGTATCCAAACTTTGGTGTTTTATTCATACCTTTGAAGGAACTAACTTTATTTAGTATAGTTATATAGAACAAGAATCTATCACAGGTTGAGTGGATCCACATAGATATTTCCACAATAATTCTAGTTCCACCTTGTGTAGGATGAGCGTCACTGACCTATCTAAGTAAAAATAGTGTGATAATGAATTTGAGGATAATTTCATTTCTTAGTGGATGGGACTAATGTACTATATTGATGTGAAGCCTCTCAAGGATCAGTTATTGGGAATTTTAATGGAAAATGTATGATATTATTTGGATCTAATACTCATATTCCTCAAATCCAACGTTACTTTTTTATTTTACAAACACTTTTAATGGGAAAGTGAGAACCCTCATAGGATTAAACAACAAAATAAATTACATATTTGTTGAAATTTTTTTTGATCTAATTGGAATGAATCTACCTAAACAGAATCTAGGAAATAAAATTTACCTGTGAGTTAGGGTAGCCCTTTAAGATGCATTCATACTGATGCGCCAAGTTGTCCAAAACTTTTGTGAATTACTCCGTGTTTATCTTAACCATATTTAATTCTCTCAGAATAATTCAGTCCTACTTATCAATATAATCTACATCCTCCTTATTGGATTCATGGAATTTTTTGAGAGATATCAGTGCCTTAAAGAATCCATGTGGAAGGCCAAGAAATATTTACACCCATTACCTCCTCCTGCACCAGCAAAAAATCAAGTAAGAGTGAAAAAAATATAGTTATGTTGACTCAGAATACCTAGATGATTTCAATTTAGGTGGCCCCAAAAAACAAGCCTCATTAGGCAGAACCTCACTATGATAATTTTTCCCATGATCCCTGATCACACTACGATTCACTGTTTCATTTTCACCCTTACCACACTCTGCTAAACTAGTTTTGTATTGAAAATTATAAAAAAAAATAAAAAATTTTACTTCATGTTTGATTCAATGATTTTGTGTCTACCACTTTTAAAAATGTAAATGTTACTTGTTTTGATAATTACATTATAGGTGGCGGTCGTTTGGAGGGCCCATGACAAAGTTCAAGAAAAATGGACTAAACTGCACAGGATCCAAGCACACTAGTTGACTCAAACACACAATTATAATAATATGTCTATCAAATGAATATGATATTTTGTGTAAAAATCTTAAATTTAGTGTTATAAAACTATTTTGAAGAAACACAAGACCAATCATTCTATTAAGGGGCCCATCTCAACTAATCTGTCCAAGGCATAGAATCTGCATGAAGTCAAAAGTGGTGTGCTGTGTTCTATCAATATCTCAAGATTTAGTTGTCCAAATGGTGACAATTTTTAGTGGATGTATTCAGTGTGTATGGATAGAACTTTTTAATTTTCTCCAAAGTGATATAATATTATCTGGAGTTCAAAAACCATGTTCCAATTAGTTTTAAGAAATCTATGTGCCCAAAACCACCTTCCACTTTGCCTATAAAATGGAACCTTGGGAACCAAATTTGTAAGTTAGTCTAGGAGGGAAAGATCTCATAGTTTGGGTACCCAAATGATCTATATACTCATACATGAATTTTTGTAGGCCCTTATATTCATATGGGGATCAAGGATGAAGGTGAAGTTCCACTCAAGCCTCCTCTTCCTCTCGATGGCGAGCTAAAAGATGGACAATCATTTTACTGGAGCTAAACATACTTTGGATGGAGTTTCTAAAAATTTTCTTCTAATGGGTTTCTATAATTTGTGTTTTAAATATTTCACTTATATTTTTTCTCAACACTATTATCCTCTGAATTCTTTTTTTGGGTTTAACTAAGTGAATCACTTTTTATTTCAACACCGATTGGATTGAGATTTCAAGTTGGAATCTTGGGTTTTCCCAATTGGGAAACACAAGAATTATATTTCTCTCAAACATATATAATATATTAGTATAATTTGGTAGCCTTCACACTATACTTGAGGTCCAATCCTTGAAAACACGATTTTTGTGTCAAGGGTTGGTACTTTGTGCAATGATTTAAGAGGCAAGAGAGGAATCAAGATCTTAACAATACTAAACAAAAGAATTAAACAAAACCATGTGTATTTTTCATAAAAATGAAATTTAAATTTTATTTAGTGAAATTTAAATGACCTCATCTAATAATTCATAAAACATTACATTAATTTATCAACTATTAAACTCTTTAAATCAATTTATTTTCTTAAAATTGTTTTCTAAACTAACCCACTTTTAGTACTTCTTATTAAATACGCATACTCTAAACCTATAAATTTCCCTAGAAATATGACCTAGGGTATACCCTATACTATAAATAAACCTTAAAAACATAATAAATTTGACATTTCATTACAACATGGCCATTACTGACGAGCGATTTTGTTTTTTTAGTGTGTGTTTTTTTATAAAAATATTGTTAATTTTATAACTATTTATTTGTTTTTTTTCCTTACTTAAATTTTAGCTAATTTATAAAATATTTCTCTTGTGTAGATTCTATACATGACACATTCTACTCTGGGATATTTACCCCTTTATAAGCCAAACACGAGAGGATCCTACGTCAACGACACTGAGATGCATAAAAAAACCCTTTGAAGGAGGACACACCACAACTTGAGACTTTTCTAAACCCCTATTCTTATGGAACCAAATTAGAAATTATAATTAACATGTATAAAATGGATGAAAACTATCAAACACTAAAATAACTAACCTCTCCTGATTTTGATATCTAACCCACTTATATTCAAATACAAGGCAAGACACACAATTCTGAACTAAAATCTAGTTTAATTCTCTTGTTACCAAGATTCCATGGACCAGATGGAGAATATAAACATAAGAACTTAAAAGGATTTCATACTATGTGATCTAAATTAAAACCTAAAAATTTGGATGAACAAAAAGTAAATCTAAGGGAATTCCTTTTTTTTCATTATAAGATACTACACAAGATTGGATATATTATGTTAATTCCCCAATTAGAGGCTGGGCGGACATGAAGTGCCTTTATGAGAAATACTTACCAACCTATAGAATTGAAACAATAAGGAAAAAAATATGTGGGATAAGACAATGTCAAGAGGAAACACTTCATGAATACTGGGAAATATTTAACATGCTTTTTACAAGTTTCCCTCACCACCAAATAAGTGATCACATTTTAATATAATATTTTTATGAACTTTTGATTTCTATTGATAGAAACATGATTGATTCTACTACAGGTGGTGCACTAGTTGATAATACCCCAATTACTATAAGAACCCTAATTGATAACATGGTATATAACACTCAAAAATTTGGTTCAAGGTCTAGTGTACCCATTTGAGGTGTCCATGAGGTAAAATCAACCAAATTTGAGAAGAAGGTGGACAAGAAGTTTGAAGAGGTAAGTACCCTTACTCAAAAACTTTCCATTTCCCAAGGTAAATACCAACATCCTCATCCCATCCATTATGGTATATGTTCTTCTAACACCCATTATTTTGACCAATTCCCTCAACTAAGATAAATATATGAGAGTTGTTGGGAAATCTTTCTAGGATTCCCCTATAACCAACCTTTTAGGTAAGAACCTTACTATCCATCAAACCCTGGGTGGAAAGAAAACCAAGATTATAGGCAGGGGGTATTAAAACCAACGTCAACAACCATGGAACCAATTAGGGAAAAGTAGTCAACCACCACCACCTAGAAATCCTCAACCACCCCAAAGGCCTTACCAACAACCACCTCCAAAACCCAGTCCTAGACAAGAATATATGATGAAACAAATGGCTTAAAACAATATTCAATTCAAAAAAAAACCACTCAATCTACCATACAAGACCTAAAAACCCAATTATCCAACTCTATGGGTGTGGGGGGGGGGATTCAAATTCACTGGTCGGGTAAACTCTCCTATCAACCACCAGTCAAAACTAGGGATAAGGTAAATGTTATTTACAATAACCATAGGAGTGGAACTCAAATTAAAATCCAAATGATTCCTCTTTAGAGTCATCCCCTCTTTAGAAAAACACCATCCAAACCATTAAAATTAGTCCAAATGTAGAAAAATATTGTCCTGAGAGAATCCATTCCAATGGAAAGAGTGTGCCTATTGATGAGTTACCTAGAACAATAATTCATATTCCATATCCCCAAAGGTAAACCCTACTAAGAAAAAAAGAAAATGAACTTGATAAAGAAATCCTAGAAAAAAGTGCAGGTTAACATCCCCTTGATTGATGCTATGAAGAAAATTCCAAGATATTCCAAGTTTCTAAAGGATACATGTACACACCGAAAGCACCTTCGAGGTGATGAGAAGGTGATCTTGGGGAGGAATTTATCATCATTTATAGAGACATCACTTCCCACCAAATTCCAAAATCCAGGAACATTCTCAATTTCGTGCACCATAGGGGAGTATTTTTTTCCATTGCTATGCTTGATTTAGGTGCTTCTATAAATGTGATGTGTCACTCTATTTACTCTCCATTAAAAATTTTGGAAATAAATCCCATTGGAATTTTTGTTCAGTTGTAAAATAGGAGTACAACACACCCCTTTGGTATGTTATAAGATGTTCTTGTGAGGGTGAAAATTTTAATTTTTCTTGTTGTTTTTTATTTGCTTAAAATAAAAGATGATAGGATGAATGAACATGACCTGATTATATTGGGGATAAATTTCCTAAAAACTACCAAAACTATAATTAATGCACAAAGTGGTAAATTATCTATGGAGTTTGGTGGTGACACTGTCCACTTAAAAATCCTTGTTGTGATGAAGCACCCCTCCGAAGAACATTCCTCAATCTATGTTAACTCTATAAATGTACCCCCATCCCCTAAAAATATTCTTTCCATTACCCTGATCCCTTTTTGAGTTTTATTCATTGATTAAAATGATAGTAAATTAATCATGCATAAAATTATGTACCTTTCTAGAAAAATGTCATGCATGTTTGTTAATTGATAATTTCTTGAACACTGAGGATCACATGACCATCGATGATACTGATTGGCTTGAAAAATCTCATTCCTCATCTAAGAATGATACCAATGAGTATTTAGATGATATTAGAGATCTCTCAATTTTATTAAAACTCCCATAAATCCAAAAATCCCCCTGAATTGGAACTAAAACAACTGCCTCAAGATTTTAAATATTATTATCTTGATAATAAAAACAAGCTACCTATAATCATTGCTAGTTCACTCTCTCCAGAGCTGAATTGCGACTACTTGAACTTTTGAGGGTGTATAAACAAGAATTGGGATGGACACTTGCTAACATTACTATAATTATCCTATCAATTTGTACAAATCATATATTGTTAAATGAAGTGGTTAATTAGTGAGGTAGTCACAATAATGTCTGAACCTAAAAATCCTAGATGTTGTCAAAAAAGAGGTTACAAAATTATTAGCTACTAGAATCACTTACCCCATCTCTGACAACCAATGGGTCAGTCCAATTCAAGTGGTTCCTAAAAAAACTGTTCTAATAGTAATAAAAAATTAAAATAATGAATTGGTTCCAACTCATGTCCAGAATAGTTAGAGTGTCTGTATAGAATATTGCTGACTAAACCAACACACTAGGAAAGACCATTTCCCATTACAATTCATTGACCTGATGCTAGAGAGTCTAGAAGGGAAGTCCCACTACTATTTTATTGATGGTTATTCTAGATAATTTCAAATCCATATTTTCTCCAAGGATTAGGAAAAGATAACCTTCACTTTCCCCTTTGGAAAATTTGTATATAAATGGATTTCATTTGGTTTGTGCAATGCTTCAGGTACATTCCAATGATGCATGGTTAGTATTTTTTCTGATTACCTAGAGAATTGAATGGAATTATTCATGGATGATTTCACTATTTATGGATCAAATTTTAATGAATGTTTGAGTAGTATTGGATCATTATTATGTCACTATATTATAATATCTCATTAAATTATGAGAAATTCCATTTTATAGTGAGAAAAGGTATAGTATTAGGACATGCATTTCTGGTGATGGTATCCAAGTTGATAAATCAAAATTGGATGTAATTTCTTCCTTACCATTCCACAAAAATGTATGGGATGTGTGGTATTTTCTAGGTCATGCTAGATTTTACTGTAGTTTCATTCACGACTTTAGTAAAATTTCACTCCCCCTCTACTGATTTCTCTAAAAAGAAAGACTTTTTTGATAAATAATGTGAGTATAATTTTAATAAATTTAAATGGAGTTTCAAATCACCCCCTATAATCCAACCACCTCAGTGGGATTTACCATTTGAGATCATGTGTGATGCCTCTAACTATGCAGTTGGGGAAGTATTATCATAAAGGGTAGAACGAGGCCCACATGTCATTGAATATTCCTCACATTCTTTGGAACCTTCCCAAGAAAAATAGACCCCAACTAAAAAATAATTCCTTACCATTGTGTTTACCATGGATAAATTTAGGTTATACCTTTTAAGGTATAAAGTTATTGTGTTCTCAGACCATGAAACCCTCCACTATCTCTATAAAAAACTGGAATCCAAAACACTTCTCATTCATTAAATGCTCCCCCACCATGAATTAAATCATGAAATTTGGGATAAAAAAGGAGTTGAGAATGTGATGGATGAAAATATCTGTAGGATCCTCCCATACTTAGACATTTAATCACCCCCTGTATTCCCATAAATGACATGTTTCCTAATGAGCAATTATACCTAGTGCAAGATGTTATTCCTTAGCATGCTGAAATTGTAAATTATTTGGTAGCATATTCCATTGCTACTAATTTCAACAAAAAACAACTTGATTGTCTAAAACATGAGTCTCATTGGTACATTTGATATGAAACATACCATTTGAGAACATGTACTGATCAATTACTTAGGCGTTGTGTTCTCAATAGTGAGTTTCATTCTATCTATAGGTTCTGCCACACTCTTGCTTGTAGGGGCCACTTTGGTCCCCATTAGACTACTCTGAAGGTCCTTGATTCTAGTCTCTTTTGGACAACATTATTTTAGGATGCCCATGATTTCTGTAAATCTTGACCTTACTATCAAATAATGGGTAATGTATCTAAAATAAATGAAATTCTGTATAAACCATTTCTATTCTATGAATTTTTCGATTTTTGGGGCATTAACTTTATGGGACCATTCCCTAATTAATTTGGGAACTTTTACACTCTTCTGGTAGTGGATTACATGTCAAAGTGGGTAGAAGCCTATTCCATAAGGAATGATGATTCCAATAATATTGTGAAATTCTTGAGTAACTAATTTTTTTTTGTAGGTTTGAATTACATAGGTTCATCATTAGTGATCATGGTTCTTATTTCTTTAACCAAAAAATGTGTTCAATTTTGTGTCAATATGGGTTTGGGAATCAAGTGTCCACTACATATCACCCATAGACAAATGGTCATGCTGAGGTTTCAAATAGAGAGGTTAAATAGAATCTTGAAAAAATAGTTTAACCAAATAGAAAAGACTGGAGTCTTAGTCTTGATGATTCATTATGAGATTATCATACTGTTTTCAAAATTCCTATTATCATGTCACTATATCAGCTAGTGTTTGGAAAGAGTTGTAACCTCCATATTTATATAGAGAACCAAGCCTACTGGGCAATCAAACAATGAAATTATAATATTTTTATTGCAGGTTATCAAAGGAAGTTGTAGATTCAGGAGCTGGAGGAAATGCATAAAGATTAATATGAGAACTCCAAGATTTATAGGAGGGAACCAAGGCTACCCATGACCATCCAATCCTTCATATTCAATTAAAAATTGAGCAAAAGGTCCTCCTTTACAATGAAAGTCTGAAGTTTCATACATGTAAGCTTCATTACTAGTGGTTTGGTTCAAACATTGTTACCAATGATTATCCATTTGGTGTTGTTCAGGTTCAAAATAAAGAAACCAAACCAACCTTTACGATCAATGGGTAGTAGCTTAAGCACTTCCACAAAGCCCTTATGAAGTTCCTGATGAAGGAAATTAATGTTTAAGAAGAAATATATGTATGAAACCAACCAGGTTTTATCCTTCCTGACCACATTCTCTTTTATTATAGTGAGGAAAAAATATACTCTAGGTGTGGGTTATGGGTACATTACTGGGTTAGTTAGTAATTTTTATCATCTTTATTTTTTTCTCCTTTTATCTTTCTGAATAGTATTGTTACTTTCCCCTACCCCAATCAATTTTGTGCCATAATGTTAATTTTGGATTCCCACTTTATCATAGAAAATGATGCCCATTTAATCAAGGAAGTTATTGAAAATGCATGTGAAATTTCCTTATTTCATGTTATTTTAACATTAAAAAAACTACTAAAATGTTCATTTCAACAATAATTCAATACTACGTTCTATTAAAATATGGTTATTTATTAATTATATAAACGATTTTATCATTTTGAAGCTATTTAGAAGAGTTGTATCCTTTGTGTGAGTAGTTTAAGTGAAAATTTTGTCACTTAATTTCGCCGCACACCTTTGCACCCAAGCATGAAGTGTGAATTTTTTTTACTTAATATAAGTTAAATATAAGTTAGGTTAATTTTACCTACTTTAAAAAATTATTTTTCCATACATTCAATCCTTATTTAATCTATTTCATTGCTATACCAGATTGACCTATGCATGTTTACTTGTTATCCGACTGTTGTATGCCCTAAAAAAACAAAAAAACAAAACAAAACAAAAAACAAATAAACATTGAGGGGAGTGATGAAATGTACAAAATATGGGAATATATTGGTTGAGAGATTATGGTTTGACTTCTGGGAATGCTTAAGTGAGTGCATCTTGAAATTTTATAACAAAGGATATAGGGAAGGTTCAGTGGAAAGGATCATGTAAGTAGATAGTTTTAGAGTAACTTATATTTACTCAAAAGAAAGTGGAATGAATAGAATGAAATAGTTTTAACACATATATATATATATATAGGTTGAATTACTTTCTTTGATTGGTACCATTCATTTCTTGGAATCTCATTTTGAAACAGTTTTTGAGACATTTTTTTCCATGATCACTGAGAATAACTCCTCAGTGTGATTTTTTCATTGATCACATTTCATTCAAGAATTAAATTTTAATTGAATGTTAATTCTTTATGAACATGGAAATATATACATGCATAATTTTTGGAAATATTATTTTACTGAGGAGTGAAACTATTTAGGTGCGGGGGTGTGATCGCACCACGATTCACTGTTTCATTTTCACCCTTACACCACTGTGCTAAACTAGTTTTGTATTGAAAACTATCAAAATAATAAAAAATTAATCTTCATGTTTGAATCAATTATTTTTTGTTTGTCACTGTTAAAGAGGTAAATGTTTCTTTTTTTGATAATTACATTTTAGGTGTAGGTGATTTAGAAGGACCATGGAAAATTTCATGAAAAATGGGCTAAATTACATAGGATCCAAGAATAGTAGTGGACTCAACTAAACACTTCTACTAATAAGTTCATCCAATCGGGTTGATATTTTTTGGGATTATCAGAAATTCAGTGGGATAAAACTCTACTAAAAAAACATAAACCCAATTATTACATTAAGTGGCCCATCCAAATTTATCTGTCCATTCCACCGAAAACTTCACTACGTCAAAAGTGGTATGGTGTGTTCTGTCGATATATCAAGTTGTAGTTGTTAGAATGGTGCCAATTTTTTTGAGGAGAATTTCATGAGGTTGGGATATTTTTTTTTAATTTTTTACAAAGATATATAATACTTTTTGGAGGTCTAAAACAACATTCTAAGTGGTTTTAAGAAATACGTGTGCCCAAAACCACCTTCCACTTTGCCTATAAAAAAGAACCTAGGCCACCCTATTTGTATGTTCATCTAGGAGGAAAAGCTATGCTATTTTGGAGACCCAAAGGAGTTCTTTCCTCGTCTAGGAAGTTCTAGAGACCCCTATCTTCATATGGGGATCAAGGATGAAGTCAAAGTTCCACCCGAGCCACCTCCTACTCTCGACGGTTAGCTAAACAGTGTAAAATAATTTCTAGGGAGCTACACATACTTGGAAGGGAGTTCTAGAACTTGTTCTTATACTTGGTTTCTGTAATTTTTATGTTAAATATTTGAATTATGTTTTATATCTACACCCTTTTCGTCTAAATTCTTTTTTTGGGGTTCAACTATGTGAATCACTTTTCATTTCAACACCGATTGGGTTGAGATTTTAAGTGGGAAACATGGGTTGTTCCAATTGGGCAACACAAGCATCCTCTTTCTCTCAAAAATAAAAAATATATTATTATGATTTGGTATGCTTCACTCTATTCTTGAGTTCCAATCCTTAAAAAATGATTTTTTTTCAAGGGTTGGTACTTTGTGCAACAATTTAAGAGGCAAGAGGGGAATCAAGATCTTGACAACCATCAACGGAAGAATTAAACAAAAACTTATATATATTTTTAGAACAATTAACTTTTAAATATGTGTAGTGAACATAAAATTACCTCCTTCTCTCATAATTCTTAAAACACCACCTTAATTTATAAACTATTAAAATCTTTAAATCAAGTTATTTTATTAAAATTGTTTTCTAAACCACCATCCTTTTAGTAATTTTTATTAAAAACACATACTATAACCCTATAAATTCTCTTTGAGAGATGAACTAAGGTATTTTATATACTATAAATCAACTTTAAAAACTTAATCAGTTTGGCGTGTCATGATAATGCATTAATCCCAATTAGGGTAAAGTATATAAAATAAATTATATAGAATGGAAGAAAATGTTCTACTTCTTTTGGGATGAATAGGTCCTTGGATTATTCATCTATGTTCTAGATAAGAACTTACTCAAAAAATAGTAAATCAAAATACCATAAGAAGAATACATAAAGAACCATCCCAACTATCTCCCATACCATTGATTCCTTAGAAAAACCATCAAGGAGTGTTTTATCTTTAAATAATGGATCCAAGAATAGGTGGACCATAATATAGTTGAACTGGATGGACCTCCAACATAAGTGACTTATATATCAACCACCCTTGAGGATGCTGAATATTCAGAGTGGAAAAAAGTCTATGATCAAAGTGAATATAAGTTTAATTATTTAATTGGATAAAATTTGGTCATTAAAGCTCCTAGGGTTATATAAACATGTTTTAATCAACTTGTTCTTCCCAGGGTGAGCTTTACCTCTATAGAAGCCTCATCAACTCTGGATCCATACAAGGCTCAAAAGAGCTGGTGATGATAGCAGAAGGAAAATAAAGAACCCTAGCCTATTTCAAATTTGAGCTACACTCTCATGGAATTCATGACCTCTGCATATGGAGGAGTTCCCATAACTCATCCAATTATGGAGGAATCTAATAAATAATTGGAATATGCATATGTCAATACAATCAGACTAGTGGATTATTTTGTAGAGCCTAGTGGTGAACCATTCCCACCATATTCATCAAGAAATCATAACTAACACTCTTAAGGAAAATTGAGATGAAATTATAGAAAGAATAATACCTAAGTAAATATCATTTATAATGTGTTTTATTCCACTTAGAAGATAAGAAAATAATTTATGAAGGCTCATTAGGAAAAACCTTCCATGACCACAACTTCTAATGAACCTCAAAAACCTATTCGGTTAGTTAAACATTTAGTATAGCCACAACCATACAAGTCTTAACTATAATGATATACAGATCATTAATAATTGTTTATTAGTTCTAAACCTTAAAAATATATCTAACTATAGAATCTGGTAGGTACCGATCATGCCCCATCCCCATAGTCAGTTGGGCCAACGATGCTTCATATTAAGGAGAGACCCCTACCGAATAAAAATATGTCCATTTCATAGAAGTATGATCCCCTTAACCATATCACTAGTATTAAAACATGGAATTTATCCTTTATGCTCTTAGTTTTTGAAAGGTGTTACATGAATCTCTCATTGAGGCTGTAAATATCCCTCTCTAGTTTGAAACTGAGTAGCAACTATCGAAGCCTACCATGTTTGGAAATATTAACATGAGAAGTTAAAAGAAATCAACTCCTTATCATAGGAGGATGATGATTCCATAATATAGGGTAACATCTTACCCCTATATGTATCAAAGAAATTTAATGATGTATAGATCCATCAGTTCTAGGCGAAACACCAACTCTAAGATTAACCTCATCCTGACATGAAAAGTCCACAAGCTGGGACTTATCAAGGACGACTTAACCTTGTCTAAAATAAACATTCTGGGACCAAACAAGAGAGAACAAAAAAATTATGAAATGATTAATCTAAAGACCCATACTTTTTATTTGGTATCAATTATTGAATTCAAGGTTATATCACATAATACTACCAACAACAACCTAATGGGAAGTCCCTAGATATACCTATATGTGATGATCCCCTCTTCGTATAATTACCAAATCAAATACTCCCTCAATGATTAGGTGGGGATGATTCACAGTTATGATGCTCCATTTTATTCTTGTGAAGCTCGATACCATGATTTTGGGTATTAAAATTGGGAAGGGAAGAAATCCTAGATTGATAAAGCTGAGTGTATCAATGCACCTAATTACTTAATAACCATTTCAATGGATAAATAGTTGGACATAAATGACTATTTCATCTTTCCAATTCACCACATATAAGTTAAGAATATAGATACCGGGAACCAATTATTATAACTAAGAAAAAGAAGTGTCATAATATCACCTTGTAATCATATATGAGATAAGTTCCTATGAAGCATGGAAATGTCACTTCAATTGTGTATTGAAAATATAAAACCTTGGTCATTGACTGATGTCTTTAACACTCATATAAAAGAGCTAGGATAACTCATTGGAAGTTGAACATGTGGCATTGATTTGACATAAAGGGTTGTCTAAAACAATAAAGACCATTTTGGGTAGTAGACTCAACCACTATTTCCATGGACTTTGTAGAACTATAAGGATATGAATATTCTTATAAAGACACTGCCCTTATAGAGGAAGAAAAAAGTGGTCTACCATAATCTCCTATAACTGAGGAAATATCTCCTCCCTTAAGTACTCATGCCTATGGCGATGAGGTGGATTTGGAAAAGGCTCCTTTAACCTTTAAAGTTGGAGTATACACTACTACTGACAATCTAGTATATGTTAAACTCGGCACTAGGGAATTACGAAGGTCAGCACTAATCAGTTCCATCATGTCTCGTGATGATAAAAACTATATGTTTCATTCCTAAAGTGGAACTGTAACATATTATCAAGTAATTACAAGGAGATACTAGGGATTGATCCCAAGGTTACTATAGATATAACCATATTGTCCATCCCATTGTACAGTATGGATTCAAGAAGCCACCTAGGAGTAGGAATCCCTCCCATGTTGCCATGATCATGACCAAAGTTGATAAACCAATCAAAAGAAACTTTATCTAGGAAGTTTAGTATCCCAAGTGGATGGAAAACATCATCCCATTTAGGATTAAGAATAGAAAAGGTAGAGTATACATCAAATTATTTGTCCTCTATCACCATAACATGAAATAAAACTTTCCCGTCTTGGTCATGAAGTTTATATTTAACCCAAACACTAGCTTCTAGGTCCTTTACTTTAGGGATGGTTATTTCATATACAATCAAATACATATGTATTATAAAGATGAAGAAGCCACCTCCTTTAAGTATAATCAAGGAACTTTATAGTTCTGAGTGATTCCCTTTATCTTGAAGAATGTTGGAGTAATAAATCAGCATTACATACACAAAATCTTCAAGATGATCCTCAAAAAATTGGTGGAGTGTTACATAGAGGACATTGTGATTACGTCTCACTAGTTTTAAGACCATTAAAAGGATATAGAGGAAGTGTTTAGCATGCTTCATGTTCACCACTTTGAATACCAACCCATTAAAGTGTGCATTCCAGGTTACCTCAATAAATTTTCTGGGATTTTTTAGATACAGAGGCATTGAGATTGACTCAGATAAGATAAAGACTATCACTAGAATGTCTCCTCCATATAGTCACCATGAGATGCGAGTCACCTAGGAACATTTTTCATATATAAATCATTTTTAATCAACTTTTAAGTAAAATGTAATATCTTTACCTTGATGATGAAGAAATGGGTCACATATTAATGGGATGAATATTTTTATACTAAGAACGATGAAATTGAAAATCCTCAGAATCACACTCCTCGATACAGTGCTAAAAATTGTTTATTTTAACATCTACTTTGATAAAAAGTGAGATGAAAGTATATTAATTTTTCATAACTTTAATAAGTTAAACATTACATCTCACATATAATCACACAATATCAAGAATGAAAGGTTTAGTGTATTTTATTATAATATATATAAACATCTTATATTACAACACTTATAAAAGTTTCTTTATAATTAATCCACACTAGCTTCCCTTTTATATTTCTCAAAATTTATACTCATCTTGATAACCATGGGGATGGAAACATAAGAAAGGGGTAATATCCAACTCTTAGTAAAAGAAAAACACATCAACATGTCATAAAGGGTTAGATCACATGTATATGAAAAATCATGAACATTAGAGAAATGTATCCTTAAAAAGAACATAGAAAAATAATATTTATACACAAGACAAAATAGAGTGACCTGTATCCTTATATGATGAAACATATACCATAGAATAGGATTTTATAAACACGAGACAATAAACATGAGCCAAGGTAACATAATGTAAGTATATAACATAGAAATGTGGAATATGTGAAATCATATGAAATAAAAACCCAATGGAGAATGGATTACTACATAATTGTCATAACATAGTGGGACTGAGATGATAACCCATGTACCCTATTGGGCATGGGCTACAACCAGTGTACCTTTTTAGTATTGGGATACTACCCGTGTAACCTTACGGTCTAAGACTACTACATGTGTACATTATTAGGCTTAAGATATTACCCATACACCCTTTTGGGCTTAGGTTATTAATAGTTTACCTTATTGGTCTTATTCTACTACCCTTGTACCCTCTTGGGCTTGGGATACTACCTATGAACCCTCTTAGGTTTGTAATACTAACAATGCACCCTATTGGGGTTGGACTACTACCAATTTACCCACTTTAAGATCATGAGATATAAAACATCCACCAATTCATTGGAGGAAGATATAGTTCCCCACTAATTAATCATCTATAAATCTGTGTGACACTTGACAATAATCAATTAATGCATCATAAATAATCAATGAAAAGAAAATTTTGGTTTTCATCATTTTTATATAGTATTAAAAAAAATGACCTCAAGAATGTAAATGGTTGAAACCAAAAATTCAATCACTAAAAAGAGATTTTTATATGAATATTAAGAGGATGATTAATGAAAAATAATTTCAATGGAAATAAATCCCTTAGAGATAATGAGAAAGTGGAAGTGAAATTATAAATGAGTTTTTAGAAAATTATTTTATCTTTGACATAAAAGAAGATGTTATAATCACTTAAATTTTTTTTAAAAAAAGGTAGAGTGAAAAAAATTGGAAAAAGTTTCTTTTAAAAATAACCTTCAATAGTGGATCCTTTAAAAATATAAAATATTTAAAAAAGATGAAGCAAAAACACCTGGAAATATTTTACTTTTTAAAATAATCTTCAATAACGGATCCTTGAAAAATAAAAAAATGTTTAAAAAAGGTTAAGTGATTTTTTTTGAAAATATTTAATTTTAAAAATAATATTTAATAATATAGTTTTAAAAATACATAAAGGATTTAATAAGAGAATATAGTGTGGAATATAAAATATTTCATTTTGAAAGGATATAAAACCTTTCTAAAATGATAAAATGTCTTTGTTGAAAAACCACATTTTAAAAGGAGTAACGAAAACAAAATTTTGAAAAAAGGATAAGAGAAACATAATGGTCAAATAGGTAACAACATATTTGGATTTCGAAATAATAAAGTAAAACTTTTTTTTTGGAATAATGGATATGGAAATTGAGGAAAAAACGTCTTTAAAGGATATGATATTTTTTTCTTAAATAAATTTCACAATTCTGATAAATAAATTCATTGAGAAATCATATTTTAGTTAAAAAATAATTTTATTTATATAAAAAAGAATAAATATATTACTAAATATGAAATTGATGAATTAATCAAACTTAAAAAACGATTCTCAATGAATAACAGTTTAACTCAAAGAAAGGAAATTTGAGTTAACAAAATCCCTTATTGGTATCATAATTCTTGAAGTGAGATAAATTTAGAAATATTTTTTTAGTATAAATGTAAATACCTATAAAATAAATAAAATATAACATATAATTTAATAAAATAACACAATTTTCCTAACTTACATGAAATAATTTCCAGAAGAACAATTATAACTTATTGAATGAGAAGTAAGTTTATTTAACCCTTATAATGCCGTAATCTTTAAAAATAAAAATAAATGGGTAGTAAAACATTATATGGTTGTTTAAATAACATATATTTAATAAAGAATTATGATAAAATAAACCCATTGAAAATATCTACACCATAAAAAGGAAACAAGAGATGGATCCACATCATATCTCAAGGAGGTAAAGTTGAGAAGAAAAAACTCTTATCTTGGGTCCTAATTCATTCCATGCATACTCCTAGCATATTGAATTATAAAATTAAGTTTATTAAATTTTATATTAATAATATATTTCATATATATTTTATTTTTTATGTTTTATTTATTACAAATTATATTTATTTATTGAAATGTTTTATCCTATGGAAGTCACTTGAGGCGGGTTGGTTGATTTCTCTAAAACTTCCTTGGTATATTGAACATTGTAAAAAGTGTATTATAATATATTAACAATGTCCATAATTGTATAGGTTTATTTATTTTATTATTCCATTATTTGAAAATATATATAGTTTCATGGATTTTCCCAGAATGGACTCAAGTTAATAAAGGTGACTTAATATGTTTATTTAAGGTGGTTAAGTTTACTATGACCATTTTTCATTGATATATTTTATAGAATGTACAATATTTTCTTTCTAAAATGTTATAAATTTCATAAATTACATTATTTTATATTAAATACATTTTTAAATTCATCCATGTTTGGCAGTAATAAAAAATGAAGAACATCTTTACATGGAGGTCGTAATTCACACAAACACTTGAACGTCAATATCATTTTTCATAGAATGGGAGTGGGTAGAAACAATAACATAATTATTATTTAATTTTTTTAATAATTTTATAAATATTTTATTTTTTAATTAAATAAATATTTTTTATCATCCATGAAACGAATTTATGAAAAATAAAACACATTTTTCATGATGGTGATTGTCCACACATACACACAAAGATGTCTTCATTTTTCAAATAGTTTTGGTGGAGGATAGAAAATGGATGTTACATTAGTATAATAAAATTATAGAATATTATAAATATTTATGTTATCATAATTTAATGGAAATAAAATATTTTATGGGGTAAAAGAAGAAAATAACTAAGAGATTTTAGTTGATACCATTACCTCTCCCTTTGGTTGTTCTCTCTTGGTAAACTCCATAAATATCTTTAGAATGGTCTTTTATAAAAACCAAGGATTATAGGTCATGGTTATATTGTTTAGGAGATACTAGGAAATGGTTTTGGTTTAGATAAATCTTTTTAATTGGTGAATAAAAGTTAGGGAAGTGATCTCATTTTATATGTGATGAAAATAGAACTTTTGTAAATACTGATTACTTTTTCAATGATGGCATGACACTATTCAAGATTCAATGGATCAAAAATTTTAAATAATGAAATTTGGGGTGATATAATGTAATTAATTCCTCTAAAAATCATTTTCACACATGTTTTAAACATGTTTCAATCCTTTTACCACTATATTTGTACATGTTGTTTTTTATATGGTAACTAGTTCTTACCCTAGTAATTTGTATTTTATAAAAAATATAAGGTAAAATTTATTACCAAAATTTTATTTTATAAATAAAAATTTAATCTCCATTTAATATAATATAATTTCTATATAATATAAAATAATATTTTAAATTAAATCACTATTTATATTGAAAAACTATTTTGTAGGAAATTGTTATTTTTACCATTAAGTGCTCTTAATCTTATTTAGTATTGATTAATAATTTAATGAATATTACAATACTTATATGTAGGATTTAAAATTATATTATATTAATTTTTTGTAAGAGTTTAATTCATTTTATTTGATAAAAATTACATGGCGTTAATAAAAATATTCATTGAAAATGACCATTTCACCATTATCATGGTCATTAACTCTAATACGCATAATCATAATTTTATGCCTAAAAATAAAATTAATCATATTAAATCATATTAATATTATTATCTAAATATGTAATGAATTTCTTTTTTTTATTTTCTATAAGTGATGAGAACTAATTTTTAATATAAGAAAATAAATATAGTTTCTAGAGTAAAATATTACATAAGTTTCTAAAATGTTAAACATGGGTTTTATAAATCCAAAATAGTATTTTTAAAAGAATAATTTTACTTTATAAATATATTTTTGTTCTATTTATTTTTTTTAAATTTTAAGTAAAAATTAATTCATGATAATGTTATAAATATTATAGTATCAATAAAAACTGTATTTTTTTCTATTTACTTAAAAATTAATTATTTTAAAAAAATAAAAACAAATTCACCCAAAGATTGTTTTTACATAATAAATTAAAAAATAAATATAATTTTAAGTAATTGAAATAATATATTTCTTAAATTTAGTTTTTAAAAGAATATACAATAAAGAAAAACTATTTTTATTTAATAATTCTCTTTTAAATATTTTAGAATTTTAGTCATATTTTTTTCATTTATAATTTAATATAATATTTTTTTATTTAAGATAATTTATTATTATTAAATTTTATTAATAATATTCATCTATTGTGTCACAAAACATTTTATTTAGATGCCGTGTGTTGAGGAAGCTATAAAACATATTATTATTTTAGATAAAAGATATTTTCCAAAATCTTATGGTGTTACATTCTCTTGCCGTAAATAAAGTACATCCTCACAATTTTATCTATCATTTATTATTGAAATAGATAAGGGATTCATAAAAAAATGAAGATATATTTTATACTGAGATATCAACATCATAATCTTAGATACTATGAGACTCATCATTTTCCCCATAGTTGGAATGTACTGAGATTTTTTTATCTCAACAATTTGTACCAAATATGCTTCTAAAGTTGTTTATAAGAGTTACTAGGGACATAATTTTCAAAACGATATTATTATGATCTTATTTACAACCAAATACTAAGAAATGGTTATGATAATATCCAATTAGAATAAATGATGATATTAATGTGAAAACTAAATCCTATAATGGCTTCTCCAATGAAACATTTACTTCAACCAATAATACATTCAATTGTGCTATGATATAATTGGATCAACCTATAATTTATTTAGTTTAACCTTTTTAGTATATGTACATATTTTTATTAGTTTCTTTAACCATACCCTAAATATGTACTCAAATCCTTCATAATGGTTTAAAAAGTGTGAGTGAATTTCCAAATCATATCCTCTGGGAGTGTCTAGATAGGTGTGCAGTACAAGGTACACTTATCGTGAACCAAGTGAATATTGAATTTATACTTGAGAAACCTTTTTCAAGGTGATTAACCCGAGGTTCATATATTACAAAACCTTATACACTTACCAATATCTGACATGGATTTAATTTATTAAAAAACCACATATAGAATACTTTTCCAAAATTCCAGGATATTATATAACTCTTAGTCTTATCCCTAGGATATTTACTAAATTTAACTTATCCTAATCTCCTAAAATAACTAAAAAATTATAAAAAATAACTAAAACCTACTCTAATATCAAATGTAAACCCCATACCAGCACTCCTAGATCTAGTGTAAAAACACTTTCTTTAATCACTGAATTTGATATAAAATGAGGTGAACCAATATTTTTTTACATCAATTCTATTAGTTGAACATTACATCTCACAAATAATCTCAAAGTACCAAGAATGGAAGGTTCAATATTTTTGAGGATCAACTACATAAGTATCTTATTTTATAACACTTGTGAAAGATTCTATATAAATATTCCATACTAGACTCCCTTCTATAATTCTCATATTTTATAAACATATTAATAATATGAGGGATGGAAACAAAATAAATGAGTGATATAAGAGTATTAGTAAGGGAAAAACTCATCAATATGTCATCAATGGTTAAATTATAGACATATGATAAATCTTGATCATGAGAGATATATGTTATTAAAAAGAACATGTAATAATAAGAGTTTTCCGTATGATATAATAGAATGAAATTTATCCTCAAATGATCAAACATATACCATGTCATAGGATTTTAGAAACATGAGATAAATAACATGAGCTAAGGGAGGATAACATAAACATATAAAATATAATTTTTTGATAATATCAAGAAAATGAAATCACAAACTATTAGTGAAAAAATTTCCACATATTTCTCATAACATAGTAGGATTGAGATGATAACCCATGTGACGTATTGGGATTGGGATACAATCAATGTACCCTCTTAGTCTTGGTCAATTACCAGTGTACCCTCTTCGAATTGAGATATTACCCATGCACCCTCTTAGGATTAGGATAATACCCATGTATCCTATTAGGAATAGGATACCACCCTTGTACCATCATGGGCCTAGTCTACCACCCATGTACCCTATTTTTCTTGGGGTACAACCTGTGAACTCTCTTGGGCTTGGGTTACTACACATGTACCCTATTGGGATTGGGCCACTATACATGTATCCTTTTGGGATTGTGATGATACCCATGTACCAGATTCTATCTCATGAAATATAAAACATAAAACAATGCATTAAAGGGTGATATAGGACCCGACCAATCAATAATCCATATATATGTGTGCCACTTGAAAATAATCATTCAACATATCATGAAAAATCAATGGAATGAAAAATAGGTTTTTATAACCATTCCAGATGCTATCAAAAAAAATTACTCATGAATGTAAATGGTTGATACCCAATATTAAGTCACTTCAAAATATTATTTTACAAGTATATTTTTAGGGTTATTTATGAAAAATAATTTGAAAAAAATTTGTTAGGGATAAGAAGAAAATGGAAGCGAACTCATAAAAGTGTTCTTAGAAAATGATTTTATCTTTGGCATAAAATAAGATGTTCTAGTCACATTGATATTTCATTTTCAAAAATCTGAAGTAATTTTTTTTAAATAATTTAAATTTAAGAAATATTTTCAATATTTTATCCTTCAAAAAGATATAATTATTTAAAAACATTTATGTGAAAACATCATCAAAACTTTTACTTTAAAAAAAAATCTTCAATAAGGGATCCTTGAAAAAGAAATAAAGGTTTCAAAATGGTGATGTGAAATATATATGGAAACTTTTAATTTTAAAAATAATATTAAATAAAATATATTTAAAAATAAATAAAGGTTTTATAATGATAATGTAGTGTGAACATAAAAAACATTTGATTTTGGAAGGATGTAAAACCTTTTTAATATTTTGAAATATCATTGAAGAAAAACCACATTATAAAATGTGTAACCAAAACATAATTTTAAAAATAGGTTAAGTTAAATATAAATGAAACACACTTAAAAACGTATTTTGAGTTCAAAATAATATAGTTAATTTTTTTTGGAATAATGAACACAAAAATAGATGAGAAACTGTCTTTAAAGAAGTGATATTTTTTTAAATACATTGCGCTTTCATAAGAAATAAATTCATTGAGAAAGAATATTTGATCTAGAAAAATAATTTTCCCTATATATAAAAGAGTAAATATCTTATTAAATTGTAAATAGATGAATTTATAAAATTTAAAACAACAATTCTTAAGGAATGATAATTTAACAAAAGGAACATAAATTTGAGTTAAACAAATCCCTATAGATATCATAACTATTGAAGAAAGATACATTTATAAAGGGGTTTATGTAGTATAAGTGTAAATACCATGAAAAAATATAAAACAACACATAATAAAATCAGAGATAAATGCACTCCCAAATTATATTAAATAAGTTCAAGAAGAACAACAATAACCCATTAAATAAGAATTGAATTTCCAGAAACCCTTACAATATCATAATATTTCAAATTAAAAATCCATAGAAGGTATAAAATGAGTTTTATTTTTATTTAAATTATATTTCATGAAAAATTAGTCTTGAATAAAGCAATGTATAATATATATACCACAAAATAAATAAATGGTGAATACATATCCTATCTTAATGAAGAAAAATTGAGATGCAAAAAACCCTTAACTTGGGTCCTAATTCGTTTTGAATGTTTGAATGCCATCCTAAATAACAAAATTTAGTTTATTATGAACTTTATTAAGAAAATTTTCAATTTATATTTCATTTTTGAGGTATATTTATTATCATATTTTATTTATTTTTAAACAATTTTCTCATATGGTGATTACTTGAGGTGGTTCGATCATTTTCTCTAAAACATTCTTGGTATATTGAAAATGATCAATAGTGTTTTAAAATTGATTCATAATCTATATAATTTTATATGTGTATGTAATTTATTTTACTATTAGCATAAAATATACATGGTTTCTTAGTTTTTCCCAAAATGGACTAACGTTAAGAAATGTGCCTCAATATGTTCATTTAAGGATTTCAAGTTTACTATGAACATTAATCATTGATATCACTTATGGAATGTCCAATAATATCTTTATATAATATTAATATTATAATAAATATCCTTATTATATATTAAATACATTTTTAAAGTCATCCATTTTTGGCGGTAATTGGGAATGAAATACATCATTCCATGGAGGCGGTAGTCCGCACATACACACATACAACACTATCATTTTTATAGAATGGGAGGGGGTATAAAAAATAAAATAATTATAATTTAATAATTTAGATCATGTGATAAATATTTTATTTTTACATTAAATAACTCTTTGGGATAATCCAGTAAATGTTGTTACAAAAAATATAACACACTATTTATGGAGGCGGTAGTCCGCACACACACATGATGACATCTCCATTTTTTCAAATGGTTTTAGGGGAGGATAGAAAATTTATGATAAATTAATATAATAGCATTTAATGATATTATGAATACCTATTTTATCAAAATTTCATTTAAATAAAATATTTTATGGTGTATAACTAAGAGTGTTCCATTGAGAACATTACCTCTTCCTTTAGATGTTCTCTATTAGGCAACACCTTAAGGATCCTTAGCTTGGTCTTTATGAAAGAAAAAATTTTCTAGGTTGTGAGTAAAGGGTTTAGTAGATATTAGGTTAGAGTTCTGGTTGAGATAAATCTTTTTAATGTGTATATAAAAGTGATGGAAGTGATATCCTTTTATAAACAATGAAAATGAAACTTTTGTAAATACCAATTACTTTTTCAATAATGGTACTCCACTATTAAATATTTAGTGGCTCAAAAGTGGAAAATAATGAATTATGGGGTGACATAAGGTAAAAAAATCCTTGAAAACTCATTTTAATTCATGTTTTAAAAATTATTCATTTATTTTACCACTATACTTTTACATTTTACCATTTTGGGTTTTACATTAGTAACTAGTTTTAGCCATAGTAATTCTTATATTATTAAAAATATAAGGTAACCAATATTACCAAATTTTTATGTAATAACATAAATTCAATCTCCATATAATAAAATTAAATTTCTAAATAAAATAAAATTAACTTTTATGTAAATGAAATTATTATATTGAAAAATTATTTTCTAGAAAAATGGTATTTCTACCATTAAGTGTCATTAATTTTATTTAGTACTGATTAAAAATTAAATGGGTGATAATATATTTATATATAGGTTTAAAAATTATTTTATATTAAATTTTTAGAATAAATTAATTCATTTTTTTAGATAAAAATTGCACAACATTAATAAAACAAGTCTTTGAATATAACCCTTTAACCATTGTCATGATCATCAAATATAATACCTATAATCATAAATTTTTGACTAAAATTAATTTTAAAATTATTAAATAATATTAATATTATAATCTAAAATATGACATTATTTTCTATATTTAATTTATACAAGTGACGAGAATATATTATTAATGTAATATAATAAAAAAATTAATGGAGTAAAATATTACTTGTGTTTCCAAAAATCTAAACATGAGTTTTATAAATTCAATATAGTAAATTTAAATGAATAACTATACTACTTAAATACAAATTTTTTTCTAATAATTTTTTTATTTGTTTTTAAGTAATAGTTACTTCATTATAATGTTGTAAACCTTACTGTATTAATAAAAATGATATTTGTTTTAGTATTCACCTTAAAATCAATTATTTTATAAAAATAAAAAAAAATCACTCAAAGCTATTTTTGACATTCTTAGTTTAGAAATGAATTTTATTTTACAAAATTAAAATTCTAAAATTTATAAATTTATCTTTAAATTGAAAATACAATAAATAAAAACTAATTTTATTAAAAATTACCTTATAAAACATCAAATATTCTTAGTCCTATGATGTATGAATTTCTAATTTAGTATTATTATTTTATTTTCTTGAAGTTTTATTATTATTAAATTTTATTAATAATATTCATTTAATGTTTCATTGATGATTTTAGTTTGATATTGTGTGTGAAGAAAGATATAAAAGAAAGTATTAGTTTATAGAGCACATGAGCCTCAGCCTAGTTGGTGAGGTCTCTCTAAGTGCATCCACGAGATCCAGGTTCAAAACCCGGCGAAGGCATAATTTCAGGGGTACTATAGTAGTGATGCAGCAGTACTGTAGCAGGTACTATAGCAGGTACTGTTCGGTACTGTAGTAGTCGGAACTATTCACCTTGGGCCACATGTTTGGGCTTGGAGTCCTTAAGGCCTTCGGGCCACCCAAGGCCTTCAGGTCAGTAAGGCTTTCGGGCCACCTCATGGCCTTCGTGCCACCTCGAGGCCCTCTGGGCCACCTGATTTGCAGTTGCACAGAAAGATTCTACAAGGAACCACTCCAGAGGAGGAAAGAGCAGGGCACATCCACCAGAGTAGGGATAAACGGAATTTGGAATAATGAGAGGGTATGACATTTTCCATCGGTACCGCTCCTATGTACCCCTGCACATGGACATACTAGCCGAACAGTCATGCAAAGGTGGAGAGCTGATCACGATGCAGATGCTGGGGAGGAGCAGTTTTAAGTAGTCATAGTCCGTATGATTTCCTTAAGACCTACGGGTCATGTAATGTCTCTAAGCCTATGGGCAATGTAATTCCTAAGACTACGGGCCTTGTAAGGGTTCCTCCTCATCCCTTGAAAGGGGGGTTATCAGAAAAATCAATAAAAAAGAAGGCCTTCTGGCCATTCAATCACAGAAAAAATATATTCTAAAATCTCACTGTGTTACAATAATTAAGAAATATATAGTTCTTCCTGTAGCTCAGTTTCCCCCCGTTCAATAGAAATATTTATAACTCTATGTGATATACCTAGAACAATATGTCAATGAACATATATCTCAGTGAAACAATGATTTCAAGGAGAACTGTTTATATTATCTTAGTCACATACTACTTGATACTAATACTAAATATTACCCTATTGAGAAGAAATACCCTACCTTGGTCTTTGGGGTCTAGAATATGTGATACAATTTAATAAACCATGATATTTATCTAGTTTTTCATATTGATCCATTGAATTAAATTATCAACCATACCAGGTTTACTGGGTTATTGGAACTATGGGTAGCGAATATCCCATATTTCGACATCAGGTTCATTCTCTAGAATTCTATCAAGGTATAATAGCTAGATGATTTTCTTACCATACACCTAAACTCTGATGAATTTCCTCAAGATGTGGAATTCCCAAATTTGGTTATCCTTTTTTTTTATCATGAAATTCTATGCTGGTAGATATAATTCAATGGTTCCTCCTAAAGCATGTCTGGGATAAGACTCCACAACCCTAAGATCAATAGGGTTATCCTTAATTTTTTCTTAATCACCCAATCTAATTCCATAATGTCATACTATTTCTTACTCTCTAAGGGATATAATAATAATGAGGTCAACGACCAAACCCTCATCACTATACAGAAGCTTCCCCTCAAGATTGAGGTTCCACTATTTAACATAAAAGTTGATTCCAAGCTAGCCAGAAAAAAAATAAATGGTGACTATAGTATTAGAAAATATGTTCTCACCCCTCTACTCAAGAAAACCCATGAATTGATATCCCATTTCCCCTTTTAATTGAGGGTGAATCATGTTCCACTATCCTAAAATGATTGATCATATTTTATAGATAGTTTGGACACATCCCTTATAGATCCATACAAGGATTACCTCATCATCTATGTGGAACATTGGAGGGATATTTCCCACATAATTCCAAACAAAGAGGACTACTAGGTGAATCAACTTATTTATAGAACCTCCCAAGAAGGCACCTCAAATTAACCTTTGATAGAGGAGGTATCTAAGTGGAAAAATCCTTTGATTGAGTGCTTCCAGTATAGAAAACTCTCTCAGATCGGTTCGAGAATACATTGAATTTTATCCTCTACGAGAGTCCCAACATAGAGAAGGTACTATACAGATGCATTATTGATGAAATACTTATCTATTGAATCTAAGTAAAATAAATCCCCATGGTCTTTTGATAGGTCTATAATAACTCTTGTGGGGATCATTAGTTAGAATTGATGCTCTCTCACTAGATCTAAAGATTGTAATACTTCTATCTCACCATGGTTTTTGACAGCATAAAATTTACTAAGAAGTGTCATTCATGAAAGATTCATGCCAAATTCACAAATTAATTGCTATATCTTCTCTATTTTATGAAATATCATTTTAGATTTGCTATATGGGGATAAGATTCCATGGATCCTTACTCACTATAAACAACATGACAATATAGGTTTATCCTTACTACCACCAAATTATTTTAAAATGGGCTAAGGATATTCCTTTTAAGTTGGTAAAGAGATGATCTATGTTAATGTTCTTGAAATACCATATCATTTATTAGTTTGGGATCCCTAACACTATCCTCATGAAAAAAACCAATTTCTAATCTATCGAGATGAAGAAGTTGTACACCAAGTATAACATCTAGTCCAACCATGATTCTTACTATCATGTGCATGATAATATATATAACAAAAATTTCAAAAAAATTATCTATAAAATTACTTATAATACTATATATAAAAACAATTACTAGTCTGAAAATCTCTCTAATGACCTATGGTCATATTAGACAACAACTCTAACTTCCACCCAACCAACCCCTTATTCCATAGTGAACAGAACCTTAATAGTGTTTCCCATTGGTTTTCAAATTTCATCTCTTTGAATAGTCATCAATTACTAGATTAATATAGAAATAAGATGCTAGGTATGCCTAGTAAAAGTATAATCCCTCAATGAGAACATGTTCTGAGCATTACACAACCTTGAGGTCCATTAGAACCATGTGACCTAAGAATTCAACAATAAGGTTTGTATCTATTCATTCCTTTAATTTTACTTTGTGATGGATTTGAGAATACCAATGATACCAAAAATGAAACCACCATATTTGGATCCTGAATTGGATGCACTTTTTTAAATTTATAAAGTATACTCTAATGGTTCGTACTCATTGATCACCATAGGTGGGGATCACATCACACCACCAACCAATGAAAGTTTCCTTTAGAAAACATTTTCACAATATCATATTTGTTAATAATGTCCTGGTCAAATGACCTTAAAATATACAAAATACATTCTTATTTACATGAATTTTAAATTTAAAGAATTTCATCCTCACTATATCATGTAAAAATGTGTGTCCAACATCCTCGACACATGATATTAAGCTATATGACATAGTTTGAAGTAATAATACCATAAACTGCATAGATTCTATATCATAATTTCAATATGATATAATTTATATCATTTCATACACACAATATAATGTTAATATTCATGATCAAACTCCCTTTGAAATAATGTAAAACTATTCACTACAGTCCCTGCTACACAACCTAAAACTACATAGCTAATTCCTTTATGTATGACACATAAAACTATATAACTGAGCTATTTAATTAGAGAGGGAAACCCCTATTTTTAGAATAATTATCATATTTCACTATCACCACCAAGAACCATGTGTTTCTTTATTCCTACTTTTCAGGATATGTAATGATGCCAGAATCTCTTATCTTGATCACAACCCTTGATGTTTTTTTCCACATATTATTTTGGTAACCATGATCCTTTTATTGGGTTCCCCATATCTAATAAAAATTTTCATGATGATACTATTTGGAAACAATTATGAATCTCACTTACTGATATGCCCCATCAATGTAGTTAAGTGCACAATGGTGTATTACCTAGATAGTTAAACTTTACCTAAACATCCTTTAGTTCACACTCAAACTTTGATCCTCCCTAGATTTGAATCTTCATAACCATAAATGTTTGAATATACTCCACTATGGTGATTAAAGAAAAATTAAAAGTCCCACATCCCATATAGGGAACAATATCTTAGAGGAATTTTGGTAGAAATATGAAAAGTCATGTGTTTCAAATACATGGTTAGCGGACAACCCTAATTCATTTTACCCATTCCTTGACAATGTGACAGAGGTGCCTAATTTTTTAAAATATTTAGTTGTCATCCTCCACTCATTTTTACTTAATTTTTGATTCATATTTTGGGAGACATGATTTATATCCTTTTTACCCACCATCATTCTTGTAAAGACCCGTAAAATTCAAGGAAATTTTTTTTCTTAATTTTCTTGGTAATTTTACAAGAACGTAGTTTCAGAAAACACCTGATTCCGAGGCCCGGTGTGGCCGGAATCATTTTCCGAAGTTTAGCTCGGGTACGTTCAGTGAACGAACGAGCGGGGTTTTCTAACTTTTGAACTGGTGCTCGAAATCGAATTCCGAGGGCACCGATGGAATCGCAGCACCGATATTTGCTTAGAAATGCCTTTTCCGGAGTTGCGTTTGCTCGGGTGTGGTTTTTAATTTTTGGGGTTAAGTTAAGAAATAAAATAAAGTGGTGCGACAACTTTAATTTATTTAACTTAAATCCACTTAAGCCAAGTTAAGCGGATAAGGTGGAACCCACAATATCCTACCCACTTGGTAGGATATTTGTGAGGTGGGGCCCACACGAGCCCCACCGTTTCTTCCCTCATAAGTAACACACCCGCAACCCCCCCTTTTAATGAAAGTCAACCGTGTGTTTTTATGGTTAAGAAACGCCCCATTAAATTGGGCTGTTAAATTGTTACAATTAATTCATTGAATTAATTGTTCGTTTCTTATCCTTTGAATTTCAAATTCTTAAGTTGATAATAAAATAAGAGGAGGACTTATTTTATTATGTTTTGTTTGTGTTGTGTTAAAGACTTGGAAGAAAAAGATAGGATTCTTCATTCTTCGACGAAGAACGCGAAGAACGCGCCACCGCCAACGAAGAATGCCAACCTCCGACGGCGGATGACGGAGAGAGACGCCTTCCTCGGAGATCACCTAACTCCAACGATGATCCACTTCTTCCGCGGCGATCCTCTTCTTCCGCAACGACCCTCTTCTTCCGCGACGGTTAATTCCGTGATGAACGTTCGTTCGACGACAACATTGAGGTATGGATTTATTTTATTTGTTAGTTCATGAAATATTCCGTCTCTTCTCATTTTCTTGAACCGCCTGTTATCGTGATAACGGGAGGAGGTCGGACCGTACGAACACGACCGACACTCCTCCCTTTTTTTGGTTGGTTTTTGGTATTGTTGCGGCAAGCACGGAAACGTGGTGCAGAAGCACCACGCAGAATTTTGATAAGGAAAGGGGGAGGAGCGTGGCGCCATCGCGCCGTGCCGTTGAAGATGAAGAAAGACGTAGCGCCGTTGCACCGTGCCATTGAAAACGAACCAAAGATGCGGCGCCGTCACGCCGCACCAGAGAACCACTAAAGAACAACGGCAGGAGCGGGGCCACGAAGGAGGGGCGTGGTGCCGTCGCGCTGTGCCGGACGAACCAAGGCCGCAGCCGGTTCAGGGCCATGGCGGAACAGCGGAACCGGAGGCCGGCACCGGGCCGCCGGCGTCGGCGCCAGGTGACGGGCCTTGCCGGTCCCGTGGCGGCAGAGGCCGGCCGGCCGGAGCGGGCTGGCCGATCCTTGGAGGAACCGGGGGTTCAAAACCCCCAGCTGGCCAGATGAAGTGACCCTATTAAGGAGCCGCGGTTTACTTCACGCGGGGGCAGCGCCCCCGCCTCGAACGGTTCGACCGTTTGGCCAAACCCTTGGCTAGCGCGCCGCGCGCCTGGCCGGCTGCCTGGCCGGTCCGCCAGACCGGGCCGGGCCGCACCCAAGCGGGCCGGACCCGGACCCGGGACAGGTCGACACGGTTCGGGCCGACCCTGGGGGTATCGGGCCGGGTCAGACCGGGCCCAAACCCCCTAATACCGAACCTTATTTGGTCTGTTGCCCATAACTTGAGCTAAGGACCTTCGATTGATGCACCATCAGTTTATATGCGATCCTTGGATCAAGACGGTCGTTTCAGTATATTACACTCAAGGTTTCGGAGAACTTTGGGTTCGGCCGAGTTGGTTCGTACACGAAACCAACCAGTCCCTCAGAGCGAAAATGCTCATATCTTGAGCTCTGGATGTCCGATTGACGTACCGTCGACTTTTATGGATTCCTCTTAGTGAGACAGATCTTTTGGCTTACTCCGCTCGAGGTTTGGACGCTGTCGGAGTGCGGTCGAGTTGGTTCGCTCACGAAACCAACCGGGCCCCTAGAACGAAAAAGCCAATAACTCACAGACCGGGCATCCGATTGACGTGCCATTTTTATCGTTATTTTCCTCTTGATGAGATGGAACTTTTGGAATACTTCTCCTGAGTTTTGTATGTAGTTGGAGTATGGCCGGGTTGGATTGTACCCGAAATCCAACCGGCCCCCTAGAACGGAAAAGCTGATAACTTTCAGACTGGATGTCCGTTTGACGAACTGTCAGCGGAGTTGGTGAACACGTTGAGAAACGGTCCCTATGATTATACCTATGTGAGTTCGGGGTACAATTGAGATACAGTCGGGTTGGTTCGTACACGAAACCAACCGGGCCCCTGGGACAGAAAGGTTAATAACTCACAGACCGGGCGTCCGATTGACGCGCCATCTGCTGCGTTGAGACCCCTATGACGAGGCGGTCCTTTGAGATACTTCTTCGTGGGATTTTGTGATACTTGTAGTATCGACCAGTAGCTCATGGAGCGGACCCTCCCAGAGACAAGCCTGCGGAGCACGGAGATCGTGTAGCTGGCTGAGACCTGACGACTGCTTGACTGATCAACTCGGTGTGTTTCGGATAGCCCAGTGGGGAGCGCTTGGTTCTAGCGGCAGACCCATGGCGGAGGAGTGCTTGGTTGTAGTGGAAGACCCGCGGTACTCAACAGAAGGAGTACCTTTGGAGGCTATGAGGGGGAGCGCTTGGTTGTAGTGGCAGACCCACGGCGGAGGAGCGCTTGGTTGTAGCGGCAGACCCGCGGTACTCAACAGAAGGAGTACCTTTGGAGGCTATGAGGGGGAGCGCTTGGTTGTAGAGGAAGACCCAAAATGGAGGAGCGCTTGGTTTTAGCGGCAGACCCGCGGTACTCAATAGAAGGAGTACCTCTGGAGGCTATGAGGGGGAGCTCTTGGTTGTAGCTGTAGACCCATGGTGGGAAGCGCTTGGTTGTAGCAGCAGGCCCACTGTACTCAATAGGAGGAGTACCTCAGTAGTCCTAGGTTAGCGAGCAGTACCTCGGAGTCGTGACAAGACCACTGTACACTCCAGAGACATGGCTCTTTAGCAGTTACAGTTTCGATAATGAAAATCCGGTGTGATCTGAATCCTGTTTTTCTTTCTTATGGGGATTGTGTTGTACTATCCTATGTGGATTTACGTTTTTCTTTCCTGTGTGGACTAGGTTGTACTGGGCTCGGAAGTTGGAGCATACTGGAATTGATGACTTAGGTATATGTATGGGCATATACCTAATCAGTGTCGAATGTTACTTCGTGATTGTATCTTTCCTTTGTGGATTCTGGGAGACCTTCGGGGGTCTCGGGGTCCCTACTAAGTAGCTTATACTCACCCCTACATGGGCTATGACCGCACTACGTTGTGTTGGTTGCAGATGACGGATAGTGTTAATCGTGGTTGAGGCTTGCGGAGCAGGACGGTACCTGGAGGTGGACCACTGGGCGGGACGTTCTCGGAGTGGACGGCTGGACCCGAGGAGTTGTGGAGGCTATCTGTACTCACCCTTCAGGTGGGAATTCCAGTGGACAGCTCGACGTTGCGGCTTTACTTTCAGTTGTTGTTTTCCATTTCCAGTTGTACTTTACTTTCAGTTTGGGTTTGTATTTCTGGCCCACTTACTTTTCCGCACTTACTTTGTATCAGCTTTTACTTAGTGTTTACTTCTACTGCTTGCTTGCTCTGTGGTGTTTGTTTACTTTAAAAAGGAAATGCCTTCCCTTTTTACCGGGATTTACACCTTGGTGCTAGTCACCATCCCCTGGCCTATGGAAGGCGGGCTTAGGGTAGTCACAACACGGGCCCCGAGGACGGTTCGTGACAAATTGGTATCAGAGGAGTTCGGTTCTACCGCAAAACTTTGGACTCTGATCTTTTTTCTAAGTGAAGAAATAGTGTTAAGCATATTGAGTGTGGTTATCAATCCAGGGAGTCCAGTGTTGTTGCGGCGGCTGACGTATCCGTACACCAGGACCCTCACTTCTGATTTCTGACTTAATGCATGAAAACATTGATTGCATGTGTGTTTCAAGTTTTCTTTGTGATTAATTTGTGTCAGCTCACCAGGTATACTGTTCTGACCATGGCGCACCTGTTTCCTCTTCAGGATGGCCCACGACGGCAGCCATCTAGGGTTCCGAGAGTTGTGTGTGACAACAACCCACCGAGCGATGAGGCCTCAGTATAGGGCCCTTTGAAAACTGAGGCACCGACGGTACCTCTACCTGCAGAGCCACCGATACTACCAGGCCCATCCACTGATGATGCACGTCGCCTTAGTGCACTGCACGAGTTTCAGCGTCAGCGACCGCCCAGATTCCATGGGGAGACGGACCCTCAGGCAGCCGAGGATTGGCTGGAGGCTGTTGTACGAGTTTTACTTTTGGTAGGGACACCAGCTGACCTTATGGTGGTCCTTGCAGCGAGCCTCCTGCACGCGGCAGCAGGCAGATGGTGGAGCCTGATGCTCTAGGTGCACGACGAGACATCTCTCCTTTGGATGGACTTTGAGAGCCTTTTTCGCTCAGAGTTCGTCCCATCCACCCTCCGAGCAGTGTGCATCCAGGAGCTTCTATAGCTGCGGCAGGGCAGCATGACAGTAGCCCAGTACGTGGCGAGGTTTACCGATCTCTCGTGTTATTCGAAGGACATGGTACGAGACCCATTCTTCAGGGCCTGAACCTTCGAGCAGGGGATCAGGCGAGAGATCAGAGCTTCAGTTGTTTCTCACAGCATTCCGACACAGGCAGTGGTGTTGGAGCGAGCCCTCTTAGTGGAGATTTTCCTTTCTGAGAAGTCTCCAGCAACATGACCCACCACTAGCCGGCATGCGGCAGAGTCTTCTGTAGCAGGAAGTAGACAGATGACACAGAGGTCCAAGAGGACTAGTCCTACAGTTGGTCGACTGCATGACACATGATCATTTGTGCGAGGCACCCGGGGTGGAGAATGAATTACAATGCGCAGGCAGTGTTACTCCTGCGGTGGGGTTGGTCACATGGCTCATGACTGTCTGACCCGCCATAAAGATGACCAGAAGATGAATGAAGGACCTCCCAGGCAGAGGCAGAGGTTCGATCGAGGCAGACCTCATGGAGAAGGAGACCGTGGCAGGGGAGCTGGCCTACAGCTGGAGGTGGACGACGCTTCGAGGTGTTGCCACCACCACCACCAGGAGGTCCACCCCGACCACAGGGACCAAGTGGATGTGGGAGAGCTCAGATGTTGGCAGCTGAGGCCTACGATCATGGAGCTCTGGGAGCAGATGGACAGGAGCAGGACTAGTTCCAGAACTGGATACTTTTGTTCATGTTTCTTCTAGCTCCGTTGATGTTTGTTTGTTGTTGCTTTGTGTCTGTGTATTTTGAGCTGCAGTAATAAAAAGACACCTTTCTTGTGGCTTTTACCTTCCTGTCCACTCTTTTGGTTGTTACTAAGAGGTTCCGGTTTAAAAACCATTGACTTAACCCTCACTTGAGATACCTACTGGAGGAGACCCAGTGACCACACACTGATGCCGACAGTGTGACTCAACCCTTGGAGGCGAGAGTAACGGTTGGATATCTTAGTAGTAGCATCGAGGCCTTACGACATCATCCTTGGTATGGATTAGTATCATCCATGCCGGGATTGACTGTATTAGGCAAAGAATGTGGTTCATCCAGGGGATGAGACCAGATTTCTCTTATTAGAAAAGAAGAAATTTCAGAAGCTCTAGTAGGACCAGAAAGGTCCAAGTCATCCAAGAACGGATGAGGATAGCTCAGAGACGGAAAAAGTCTTGTGCTGACGGGGGGCAGAGACCACTAAAGTTCGAGGTTGGTGACCACGTTTCCCTACAGGTCTCACCTAGACGTGAGTTACAGAGATGTGGCCGAGGAGACAAGTTATCTCTGAGGTTCAACGAACCTTTCTTGGTCCTCAGTAGGGTTGGCGAGGTGGCTTATCGCCTGGCTTACCACCTTAGTTGCACTGGGTGCACGACGTCTTCCACGTATCTCAGCTGAGGAGATACATGAACGACCCGACGCATATCATTGACCTTGGGGAGCTGGACGTTGATGATGGGGAGACTTTTGCGGAGGTCCCAGTGGAGATTGAGGATCGACAGGAGTGGGTCCTACATGGATGGTCGATTCCTCTAGTATGCATCAGATGGCAGCACGGGAACCTCTAGGAGAGCACTTGGGAGCGGGAGGCTCAGATGCGTGCTCAGTAACCACTTTTGTTCCCCTAGTTTTGATGTATCTTTATGGGTATGTAAAGACCTGAGGTGGGAGTGATGTAAAGACCCGTAAAATTCAAGGAAATTTTTTTTCTTAATTTTCTTGGGAATTTTACAAGAACGTAGTTTCTGACGGCACCTGATTTCGAGGCCCGGTGTGGCCAGAATCATTTTACAAAGTTTACCTTGGGTACGTTCAGTGAACGAACGAGCGGGGTTTTCTAACTTTTGAACCGGTGCTCAGAATCAAATTCCGAGGGCACCGATGGAATCAAAGCGCCAGTATTTGCTTAGAAACGCCTTTTCCGGAGTTGTGTTTTCTCAGGTGTGGTTTTTAATTTTTGGGGTTAAGTTAAGAAATAAAATAAAGTGGTGCGACAACTTTATTTTATTTCACTTAAAGCCACTTAAGCCATGTTAAGCGGATAAGGTGGAACCCACAATATCCTACCCACTTGGTAGGATATTTGTGAGGTGGGGCCTGCACGAGCCCCATCATTTCTTCCATCCTAAGGAATGCACCCGCAACCCCCCCTTTTAATGAAAGTCAACCGTGCGTTTTTCTTGTTAAGAAACGCCCCATTAAATTGGGCAGTTAAATTGTTACAATTAATTCATTGAATTAATTGTTCATTTCTTATCCTTTGAATTTCAAATTCTTAAGTTGATAATAAAATAAGAGGACTTATTTTATTATGTTTGGTTTGTGTTGTGTTAAAGCCTTTGAAAATGAACCAAAGATGCGGTGCCGTCGCGCCGCATCGGAGAACCACTAAAGCACCGCAGTCGGAGCAGGGCCGCGGCGGAGGGGCGCGGCGTCGTCGCGCCGCGCCGGAAGAACCAAGGCCATGGCCGGTTCCGGGCTGCGGCGGAACAATGGAACCGGCGGCCGATAACGGGCTGCCGGAGCGGGCCGGATGGAACTTGGAGGAACCGAGGGTTGGAAACCCCCGGATGGCCGGACGAAGCAAGCCCATTAAGGGGCCGCAGTTTACTTCACGCGGGGGCAGCGCCCTTGCCTCGAACGGTTCGGCCGTTCGGCCGAACCCCTGGCCAGCGCGCTATGCACCGGGCCGCGCCGGCCGGGCCGGGCCGTGCCGGCCTGGTCGGGCCATGCCGATCGGGCCGGGCTGCGCCCAAGCGGGTCGGAACCGGACCCGGGACATGTCAACACGGTTCGGGCCGACCCTGGGGGTATCGGGCCGGGTCGGACCGGGCCCGAACCCCCTGATACTGAACCTTATTCAGTCTGTTGACCATAACATGAGCTACGGGCCTCCGATCGATGCACCGTCAGTTGCGATGCAATCCTTGGATCGAGATAGTCGTTTCAGTATATTACAATCTAGGTTTCGGAGAACTTTGGGTTCGGCCGAGTTGGTTCGTACACGAAACCAACCGGGCCCTCGGATCGGAAACGCTCATATCTTGAGCTCCGGACGTCCGATTGGCGTGCCGTCGACTTTGATGGATTACTCTTAGTGAGACAGATCTTTTGTCTTACTCCGCTCGAGGTTTGGACTCTATCAGAGTGTGGTCGGGTTGGTTCGCTCACGAAACCAACCGGGCCCCTGGAACGAAAAAGCCAATAACTCACAGACTGGGCGTTCGATTGACGCGCCGTCTATCTTGTTGTTTTCCTCTTGATGAGACGGAACATTTGGCATACTTCGCCTGAGTTTTGGATGCAGTTGGAGTATGTCTGGGTTGGATTGTACCCAAAATCCAACCGGCCCCCTAGAACGGAAAAGGTGATAACTTTCAGACTGGACGTCCGTTTAACGAACCGTCAGCAGCATTGGTGAACACGTTGAGAAATGGTCCCTATGATTATACCTATGTGAGTTCAGGGTACAGTTGAGATACGGTCGGGTTGATTCGTACACTAAACCAACCGGCCCCCTAGGACAGAAAGGTTAATAACTCACAGACCGGGCGTCCGATTGACGCGCCATCTACTGCGTTGAGACCCCTATGACGAGGCGGTCCTTTGAGATACTTCTTCGTGGGACTTTGTGATACCTGTAGTATCGACCAGTAGCTCGTGGAGTAGACCCTCCCAGAGACGAGCGTGCGGAGTACGGAGACCGTGTAGCCGGCTGAGACCTGATGACTGCTTGACCGATCGACTCGGTGTGTTTCAGATAGCCTAGTGGGGAGTGTTTGGTTGTAGTGGAAGACCCACGGAGGAGGAGTGCTTGGTTGTAGCGGCAGACCCGAAGTGCTCAACAGAAAGAGTACCTCTGGAGGCTACGAGGGGGAGCGCTTGGTTGTAGCGACAGACCCACGATAGAGGAGCGCTTGGTTGTATTGGCAGACCCACAGTACTCAATAGAAGGATGACCTCTAGAGGCTATGAGGGGGAGCGCTTGGTTGTAGCGACAGACCCACGGCGGAGGAGCGCTTGGTTATAGAGGCAGACCCACGGTACTCAACAGAAGGAGTACCTCTGGAGGCTATGAGGGGGAGCACTTGGTTGTAGTGGCAGACCCATGGTGGGAAGCGCTTGGTTGTAGCAGCATGCCCACTGTACTCGACCGGAGGAGTACCTCAGCAGTCTTAGGTTAGTGAGCAGTACCTCGGAGTCGTGACAGGACCACTGTACACTCTAGAGACGGGGCTCTTCAGTAGTTACGGTTTCGATAATGAAAATCCTGTGTGAGCTGAATCCTGTTTTGCTTTCCTATGTGTATTGTGTTATGCTATCCTGTGTGGATTTACGTTTTGCTTTCCTGTGTAGACTGGGTTGTACTGGGCTCAGAAGTTGGAGCGTACTGGAATTGATGATTTAGGTATATGTATGGGCATATACCTAAGCAGTGTAGAATGTTACTTCGTGATTGTATCTTTCCTTTGTGGATTATCCTTTGTTTATTCTGGGAGACCTTCGGGGGTCTCGGGGTCCCTACTGAGTAGCTTATACTCACCCCTGCACGGGCTATGCCCACACTACGTTGTGTTGGTTGTAGATTACGGACAGTGTTGATCATGGTTGTGGCTTGTGGAGCAGGACGGTACCTGGAGGTGGACCACTGGGCGGGAAGTTCTCAGAGCGGACGGCTGGACCCGAGGAGCTGTGGAGGCTATCTGTACTCAGGTGGGAATTCCAGTGGACAGCTCGACATTTCGGCTTTACTTTCAGTTTCTGTTTTCCCTTTACAGTTTTAATTTACTTTCAGTTTGGGTTTGTATTTATGGCCCACTTACTTTTCCGCACTTACTTTGTATCAGCTTTTACTTAGTTTTTACTTCTACTACTTGCTTTCTCGGTGGTGTTTGTTTACTTTACAAAGGCAATTCCTTCCCTTTTTTCCGGGATTTATGCCTTGGTGCTAGTCGCCAACCCCTAGCCTATGGAAGGCAGGCTTGGGGTAGTCACGGCACGGGCCCCAAGGATGGGTCGTGACAATTCTGGTGGAACTTCAATGCCTTCAGCATTACCCCTCTCACACATTCATGAACTTTTACTGAGCAAGTTGGTTTGATTAAGTACAGGTTTATTGCTCTTTTGTGAGGGTATTTTTTCACTAATCCTTGATTCACACACTGATCATGGCTCATGTAGGCTCAATAGTTTTATTTTATTATCTCCCTAACATAATTGAAGCATGTTGTAATCCCATGGATTCTTATTTTTAGTCTCCATGGTATGAATTTTAACTACACATCCCCTTCTACTCCATCTTATTCTTGAGGACACCTATATCGGTATTTGGTTTACCAATACACATTTAGTTTTTCCTTCTCCTAATGTTGTATATATCACCTCACCCTATGGTCCATGCTCTATAAACTTAAACTGGTAGCACCCTTTGGTCACATATCATGTCCTTAAACTGTATGCTCTAGTCTATGCATTATGACGTTAAGAAATGTTCCCACCATTATAAGGGTGTTTATGTGTCCAAGTGTCTCTTTATCCCTCCATTAACATCAGTTTTGTATTTAATTTTATACCACATGGACTCCTTTATAACACCTTTTGTCTAAACACCATGACCCTTAATAGTTTTCATGATTTCATGAGGTTGTCCAAATAGAACTAAAATTTTATTTTTTCTAGTATTTTTTTTTCCATATACATAGCATGGATAATATAAAAATATTTTGGTCAAATATATGTGTCCTGAAACTCTAGATAACCCCTTTTTTCCCCTTTTGAGATCCTCCATATAGAATTGGAATCATAAATTCACTTCAAGTTCTCCTCTACCCTCCGTGCTATATGTGATATCTTCAGCCATGGTTTATAGAACATTAAACTCTAAAAAAACCCTTTCATCCTTAATGTATGATGTTAAAATACATGGTTCCAGTCTAAGAATCATGTATTTAAATTTCATTCCAAATCCTTCTCACTATAAAATGTTAAAATACATGGTCGTATTCTAATCATCATGAATTTAAACTACATTCCCTTTTATCCTCACCGTATGATGTTAAAGTACATGGTCATAGTCCTAAAATCATGAATTTAATTTTCATTAGCTTTCATACTCACTATATGATGTTAAACCATATGGTTGTTATTAATGCATAATGAATTTAAATAACTTTCCCTTTTTTCCTCACCATTCGATATTAAACTACATTTTTATAATCCAAAAATCATGCCTATAAACTATATGTACTTTTTTCATCCATATAAGACATTAAACAACATTTTTTTTGTATGAGAATCATGAATTTAAACTGAGTTCCCTTTAATCCTCATCATATGACATTATACTATGTGATCAAAATCCTAGTTTTATGACGTTAAATTACACTAGAACTTGGTCATAGTTTCATGATCTTAAACTGAATAGCTAATGTCATTATATATGACATTTTAAATTATAGAATTGAATCATCATCCTTAAATGAGAGGATGAAACCCTAATTTTTTCATTACTATTACACTGCACCTTTACCACTAATAACTATGTATGACTTGATTTATATCCCACTGGATATGTAGGGATTCCCATATTTTATATCATGGGCCCAACTACAACCACTATTTACATTTTCACATCATCATCCTCACATTTTTCTTGATAATCAACACCCTTATATAAGGTTATTTTCTCCCACTTTACATCAATACAATACTCCTCAAAGGAGAAGAATTTTACCCTCACTAGTACAGACACACCACATGATGTTCTCAACATGTAGATTTATAAAAGTTGGAGTGTTGATCTTTACTAGAGTATCATTTTATGAACCACCCTCATACTTTTGGAATTGCCTGATTTGAGTCCTCACAATCCTTCACATTATGACGGTCCCTCATTTGGAAATGTAAAAATTCTCTAAAGGATATCCTTTCATTCATGGTATATGCCCTAGAGGCCTTTTTACATTAATATGGATGGTCTCATGTTTTGAATACATAGTCAGTGGTTCACCCCAATGTTACTTTCCCCAATAATTGATAGTTTTATAATGGAATAAATGTTTTTAATACATGTCTAGAAGTCATCCAAAACCCTATTATTACTCCCCATTTTGATTCACATATCAGAGGTATCAATTTACTTACTCCACTTCCCCTTTATTCTGGCTCAATTCAACTCCCTCAGTGTTACCCCGATCATGCATTCACACACATTGCTTAAACAAATCAGTCTAGTAGGATGATACCATAGAGGATATCCCATTTTAGTGGAATAATTTTAATATTTTTTGTGTCATTTTGATTGCAACCTTTTCACCTTTATTCTGTGATCTCATGAGGCATGGAGAATCTTTTTCCACCCATTTTTTTCTACACCAAACATGGATCATTTTAGATTAAGAGTTTTTTTTGGATTGTCTCCATGATGGGATCAAGACATATAAATCATTTTTAGTCCTTTAATGATCAATATAAAGTACAAAACTCCATTTCAACTCTTCTGGGACTCTTTATACTAGTATTTGATTCCACAATTCATGTTGGGTTTTTCCTCTTTCTGGTGCTACATTGGATGTATCACTTTCGGTCTAAGTTTCATGACCATAAACTATGAACCATCACATATGAGAATATTCAAATTGGAATTGAGTCTCTATTAATTTTGAGTGTGTCTCCATCCATTCATTCCACACAGGTTTCATTTCCTGCAGTCCAACCTCAATAGCTTTAAAATACATCACATTACCCCTATCCTAAGTTACATAACTATAAATTTCACCGTATTTACCTTATTCCGAGATGAAAAACTATAATATGGATTGAATTACCTCAATCAAAGTTTTATTAATTTAAACTACATAACACCATCATGGTTCAAGCATCACAACCTTAAACTATACGTATTCACTTTTGAGGATATTTTTTTGGCCTAGGGTCCTTTAGCCCTCCATTCACATCAGGTTTTCATTACCTTTCATGTTTTAAACACCACATAACCCCTTTATATCTTTATCACATGATGTTAAACTACACATCACAGTCCATATCAGATGGATTTAAACTATGTGATACTTTAGATCCTCTCATGAGAGGATTCTACCCATTTGGAGTTGATCCCCAACCACACCACATTAAGAATTATGCATGGATTAATTCCATTATTTAAGGACACATGATGATGCCTAAAACTATCATTCGAATCCCAAAACAATGATTTTGCTATCATGTATCATTACTCTCAGTGATAGGAATCTCATTGATCTCTATCTGGAATTAGCCCATCCTTTTCAATAGAGAACATATTTTTTTGACCCATTTCATATGTTAATCAAATTGACATAGAATTCCTATGTCCCTTTTTGGGTTTTTCATCCTATCACATCACCTTATAGAAAGATTTTTTGATCTATTAACATTTATTAGAAAATATAGTGATGCCTAGATCTCTTATCTCAGGTCCAACTTAAGTCTCCTACTACCTCCACCTTTTTTGGACCATATCACTCATTTGTCAGACTTTAGTTCCTCCCTGCACACTCGGGTGGTGTGGCACTCATATAGAAGTGGTATAATATATATGACCATAAATTATAAATCTACTATGGTCCATGCATCATGAAATTAAACTGTGTATATTTCCTCCTGATATCACTTGTATCAATATTAGGTTCTCTAATTCACATTAGGTTTTTATTTCCCCTCTTCCTAAGAAACCATCTCTTCAATTGGCCCTAAAATTATGACTTTAAAATGGTATCAACTCATGGAAAAATCATGAAGGCCTTAGATTCTACAGTATTAGGGACCAATTTACTACCCCAAAAGGCATAATTGAATCTTTACCTCCTATCCCTTATGGATCTAGCACTATATTAAGCCTAGTGTACCCTATTGACATGAGAAACACCTAACAGTTGATCCTTGAGTACCTAGACCTCCAATTGATATTTTTATTCATCACCACACTTTTTTACATATATTTTTAATTATAAAATAATAATTTCATTTATTAATAAACTATACTATGATTATGTCACAATTCTCTAAAGTCCCACCTCCCATACAAGGAACATAATCCGTGGGACTCTAGGAAGCACCATGATGGGCCTAGTGTTTTGAAGAAATTTCCAGTAGTCAACCATCATTTTTGACCCAATTTCAATAGTAGGTCCATCAAATTCATGTTTTAAATGTGGTCAATGGGATTCCCATACTACTCATTAGTTCGCTTAATGATTCATATTAAAGAAAGAAAAACTTACATCTATCCAGTCCCCTTTACTCACATAGAGTATTAACACCCTCAGTTTTGTCCTTTTTACCTTTTGGTATGATGGAAGTTTAAATATTCCCTATTAAATCATGTCTAAATAGTCTCATCCCATTCATGGGGTTTTTAGTGGTTGATACAATAATCCAATACTAACCTTTCCACCCCATTCTGACACTCTCATATAATTGAGAAATCTTCTATTTGTCTCCCGTTTCTCATTATAATCATGAATCATGTGGGACTAAATATTTTTAGTTGGTTGTTTCATTGGTTTGATCGAGATGAAAATTTCAAAATAGGTAATCATAACAAGTGATATTTTTATTAATTGATAAAATGGGAGTGTTATCAACAAATTTAAGCATCTCCCCTACCATAAAAAAATCATCTTATGGTTCTAAGTAGACACTAGACTCCATAAGTCCATCCAACATCTATTGATTCGATTCAATTATTCCTTGTAGTATTTCTAGTTCTATCATATCATCATGTACGCCGGTATGGAACTCCTCCATCAACAATTTAAGTCAAACTTTATAAACTTCTCACTCTATTATTTAGAATGATTCTTGAGCATATTTTTCCTAGGTTATTTCTAGTTGATCTTCTAAATAGTGAAAAATATATTACCTGGTATAAAGGGAAACCTGTTATTTTCATAATTGAATATATAGGTGAGAAAATTCTTATTTATAAACTCAGATAGTGGTGAATCCCTTATAGATAGACATATACTTAGTGGTGGAAAAATCTATGAACTCTAGATGTACCCACTCATCCATGTAGTCTCGATCTTCTTCATGGAGCGCATGATAACCAACCCCTCTAGTACCCAAGTTCATCAAGTGGTAGTGAAGGGACCCCATATACCCCACTAAGTCACCATATTTGATGCAATTAATGAATTTCTGAATTCTCTTCCATGCCCTATTCTAGCCCACCTGGTTCTCCTTTCCAATATCTAACACCAGATCATCTATTTCTTATGGGGAAGGCCAGTACTCTAGGAAGTGCACTAGAACCTCAACAGCTAGATCATTCTTAGAAATAGTGGGGTAAGATATAATTAAAAAATGAGGACATCATTAATATATTTCTCTATATGAGGTTTATGTTCCTTCCTCTCTCACCATAGAAAGAACCGTCTCCTCTATCCCCACAGGTGGGATCACCTTAGCTACTACCACCATTAATTGTGACTTTGGGGCTGCCACCTCCATAATAGGTTTAGTAAACTCATCAGTTGTCCTTGTTGATGATGTCCCACTCACTACCTTGTTAGTGGAGGATGATACCACCTTGGGTATTTTAATGGCCTTCTTAAGGACAGACACTTCAATGACCCACTTGGTCACATTAATCTCACTATTAACTAATTACTAAAGTGAAACCTAAACATTCACCACATCAGTGGTGGGATCCATGCGATCTATTGCCACTTTGAGTGGTTAATTCCCCAATACAGGGAGAACTGTCACTAAAGGAAGATGTCCCTAAGGTATGATATAAGATACATGAGAATCATAACTTTAGGAATAGACTTAGAGAATATGTAGAGGGTGAAAAGGTCAATGAATTGGGTACATTAGAGGATTAATTTCCAAAGTATGATTTCTTGTCTATCCCCAACCACTAGTCTTTATCTAGTATGTTCTACCATTCTGTCTAGTAAATCAAGTCCCAAGGTGTTGAAAATAGATCCCATAGTCAATGACATGTCCATGGTAGTGGGTATGTTAGTGGACACCACAAGACTCTCCATGGATAAGTTTGTATAATTTATAATAATAGGATATGAAAGAAAACATAGAGTATTAAAATATTATATACACAATAAATTAGAATATAAAATCACCTTCTAGGCCCTATAATGTTGGTAATATCACTAAGGCTGGGAGTAGTGTCCCGTCGATGGAATATTGACTTCCCACAATATTTGGAAGTTATTTCACACACAAATTTTCATTTCCTAGGACTTGATCACCACCTCTCTATTAAGGATGATACTCTAGGAGATCCCCAAGGATCTCACCCACTATAAGCCTACTAGACCTAATGATAACAAAGGGAACCAAGTTAGTAAAACCCAAGGGTTGATGATGAACATAGGTTTGTAAAGTGTGAGGATTCACCTTGCCTCCCCCAGAAGACCCTTGGTATGTAGTGGTTCCCCAGGACTCCGTATCATCGGGTTCCCCTCATACCATGTTTTTAGCTGGCATAATTTTTAGGAGATCTACATGAGATGGTCTATTCAAAAACTCTTCGGCCTAGTCATTTAGTGAGGTCACCCTACCCTAAGAGTAGATAAACCTCTGCAAATCAATTATATAGTCCCTGACCTCTAGTCTGGAGGGACTAAACATAGCCGTATCATTTTTGATTCCATGAAGATATATCACATCACCCTATAGATACCCTCATACCAATCATTAAGAGTTGAAAAAAATTAATCCTAATTTTTCCAAGAATCTAGAAAGGTGGAATCTTTTGATACTTCAATATCATGGTGTATGTACTTTCTTAGGTCCTTTTCAGGTGTTTTTAAAGCCACACTAGATCCTGAACCTTTCTCTCAGACTCACTTCCCCAAAGTATTCCACCTTCATCCGTACTTTCCTTATGAGTTTTGAGTTTGTAAGAATAATTATCCCTTGGAGATACCTCCACCACTTCCTCTATAGGTGAACCCCTTCTTGGTTAGTGTATTCCCCCAGAACATTATGCCTCCCACATTTCTACCACAAGTCCTCCTCCACTTGACCCGAACAAATCTAAAACTACCTAATCCTCTCCCTAGGGTATGATCCCAAAAAACTCATCACATATGAATATAGTAACCAAAATATAGCCAAAATAGGTGGTAATTTAGTCTTACCCCTACTACCTTAATGGGTGAACATATTCTAAAGATTCTAGATAACCATGGGGTGAAATTCATAGTGTACCACAATGTACAACCATAGAATGAACTAATGTAGATAATATAATTGGTGAGAAATCCAGAATATGTTGTATAGATACTAAGTTTACTCTCTATTGATCCAATCCACTAGTACCCCAACTCAAAAGGATAGTAGATATGATAAATTCTTAGTGGTCCCCTGGCCATCATCACTGATCACCCCCATTGGTATGGGGAAATGATGAAAGGTAAAATTTATCCAATGACCCTTGTCTTAAAATCACCCCAACTTTATCAAGATGATGAGTTTGATTCTGATGAATATATAGTAGTTATATCCATAAGTCAGATCAAGGAGGGTAGATAGAGTTTAAATACTCATAACCCCCCCATGTGTGTAAAAATACACCCATACAAAAAGTGGAATGGGATGAAAAAAATGTAAAGGTGTCTTCCTCCTGATGATGTGATTCAACACCATATAAAGATTTTAAAATAATGAGAAAAGAAAGCTAATGTGATGTCCTTTTTAAAGAATCACTACTAAGAAGAAGGTATCTTACCATACACCCATGGGGGTATCACAAACTAGAAAAAACTACTCATAGAGGAATGATATTATAAATCTAGACAATCTTAACTCTAGGGTGAAATTCTTCACACTGTAACCCCATAATTGATATCGTTACTCCCCCATGAGAACACATTTTGATCCATCCCTCAAAAAATATATAGATACTTATAATTTACTTGGTATTCCTGGAATCTATCCTAGAGGCACGTTCATGAAAATATCAAATCACTTCTTGAACTGGACATCTCAATGTCTGGGATTGCAACACGGATTTAATCTTACGACACTCAAAAACACCCTGAAAAGAACTGAGACCTTCTCCCAATCCTCCCAAAAATCCTCCTCTAGAATAAAATCATCATAAATTTCCTCCTTGATAGAGACACCACCAATATGGTATAGATCCCATAAATTGATTTCAATATTCCCATAGTGAAGGTGGAATGAGTTGGTGCCTAGTAGCCACCTTCTTAATAATTCTTGCATCAAATCTAGATGGTGATAAACATGAAACTTAGATCTCAATGTTTCTTCATAATACCCAAAATTTTGGATTTCCTCATTGAAATAATCTCATAGATGGTGGAACTAGTATACCTTATCCCATTCATTAGAGAAGTTTCATCCCTATAACAAATCCCACTCTATTGTCCAACCCTGATAACAGTATATAGGACCCCTGAACACCCTGAGAGAGGATGGGTGAATTAGGGTGTCATATATTTCCAGAAAAGTGATAGATCTTGTTCCCACATTGTTAGAAACATGTTAAACCAGTCAGATGATAAATTTTAGTAATTAAAACATTCACTTGTAGAGAGATGACACAACAGTTTTACTTGGTTCCCCACTAAGGGATAGTACAAGAAGCATACGCTGACCATGTATCATTCTTACCTAAATAAACTAATCTTCACTAGTTGTGGAATATATAAATTTCAAAATAATACCTTTGTACCAAGAACACTGAATTTACAAGATTTTAGGGGTAGTAGATTTCCTCACTTGGAACACTTCTGTCGACTCCCCTTATCCCACAAATTTGGGTGAAGTATCACTTAGTTTATCTACTTGAGGGTCAATTTAGTAGATTGGAATTAAATTATTTATTCTTGATAATAATAAAACTTTTATTTCACTATATACCTGAGTTGATTCACTTTAAAAGTACTGTTCACATAAAACTAATGTTCAAAAGCTGATATTAAAAAATCTCCTTCGTAAAGCACACTAACCTCATGATGTAAACTGCCTTCATAGAACACACTACCTCCATGAAAATCACTGAGTCAAAGCATAATAAACATTCATCATGAAGTACCCATTACTCAAAAGCATTGACATCAGTTAAGACTTAAGTAGTATTTTCGTGATGATAAAGCTCCCATAGATTTCTAGATTCATGAATCTCCCCAAACTTCATGAAATAAGAGAATTTTTTATTATCTCCAATTAATTTCTTTGTTTTGGAAGTGGGGGTAACCTCATATATATAGGCTTGTCCCTTTTTGATGATCCACTACCTCAAACATATTTTTTTGATCCCTCAAAAAATCTCCATGTATCTCTTCCATTTGAGAAGCTCCATTAATATTTGTCATAGTCATGAAGATCATCATCAAACCATCATGGACTTGTGATGCTACACTTTTTTTAATTATGGATAATACTGTCAACTTTGTGATGCTTCACATCTCCACATTTTCAAATCTCAGTATTCATGAAACTCATGTTTTTACCATATTTTTGAAAAGTTTATTCCAAAATATAACCTTTTGTGATGCTCCCATCAATCTCTAGATTTTGAACCCAAAATTTTTGAAAACACTGTGAAATGCCACCACCATCAATACTATATTCAACTTATATCGTAAGATCAGTTTCATTTAAAAATACTTGATCAACCTAGTATATATTGACATCAAACAAAAAACATACTCTAATTTCAACAAATAAAGTCCTTGGTTCCAACAATCTCCCGCTTTGGGTTTTTTTGGAAATCTGTGAAAAAAATCATCAAAACACCAACCACTTATCAAAACTTGATATGTGAGAAACAAATCATTCAACACTATAAGTCTACATGAGAAAATATCAATGTAGAAAACAATATGGGAACCATGAATTGGATTCTCATTTTTTGGAATGATTAATGATGTCCAAGATAGTCTTTGATTGTGACTCATCATGTCACAGAAGCATTGCATGACCTCAATGGGGTTCTTGTGTTTTGGAATTCTTAAAGATATCCAATCTATACTCTGATTGAGTAATTTTTTTTCAATGAATCATTTCATGACCTGAACAGTTTCCTCATAACACCTAATTCTCTTCATATCATGGAAGAATTGTATGGTTTCCCCAAAGACTACAACTAGTAGTCCCAGAAACCCATTAACATTGAATTTCATTATACCCCTTTCTCCATTCACACCAATGTATCATTGAATTTCATTTATTCCCCCCCTTTGAAAATAATCCCAAATAACCTAAATTTGTATTTGTAGAGCTCAAAAAACACACTCCACCTAGATCGTATCTCCCACAAATACCTGTATCAATTCCAAAAACAGATTAAAATAGTCAACACAAATGGGGAGAGGGGATGACTCATAACCTCATCATGCACTGGGATGTGGTTTTACACCAAGGTTCAACCAATGTTTCTTGAACAAATGTTCTACCAATGGCTTATTTAGGATGTCAACCACTTGGTAGTCAGTTCCAACATGATTCATTTTAATGATGACTTGTTCAAATTTTTCCTTGATGAAGTTATATCCAATATAAATATTTCTTGTAGGAGAGTGATGAATTGGATTGTTCATAAGATCAATCACACTCTTGTTGTAACAATGAATCACCATTGGTCATTTCACCTCATCATCAATATCAGTCAGTTGTTTCTTTATCCATAATATTTGAGTGAATTCCTTCATAGTAGAGATATACTCTTATTCTTCCATGGTGAGATAATTTCTTACATGTTTCTTTCTCAGACATCCTACACATGTTTTTCTAACAAAAAATACTCCACCACTTGTGAAATTTCTATAAAAAACTTATCATGATTCATTTAACTAATGCCAAATGATCTTACATTGGATTAATTTGAAATCAGATTGTTAAGAATGTTGAAAAGATGATATCTGGATAGGTTTCAGTCAAGTATAATAAGATTTCAATGATTCTTTTGTATATGGTGGGATCAACATAAGTATTATCCTTAATCTTTCCATGTTTTGTTCTATATGAAATTTGATTCAAAATTGTTTACAATACATTAAATGTTATTTTCAAGATAATGTGTCAATGTGGGGTTCATTAAATTTTCTTCCCATATACTTTTCCATAGTTTAATTTCACAACTCTCCACCTTATTAAAATGAAATAAAAATTTCATAGGAAAAAGGGTATCAGTCCATAGTTAAGCATTTTTTCATCCATTATTTCACTCTAAGTGTACTTGAGTTGGGCTCAGGGTAGAAAACAAGAGGATATTATTTAGAAAAAAATCTATCAATTACCTACCAATCATGATTCATTCTAAAATTAAAACTCATAAACTTATCTTCAAGGGGTTTCCACATTCATTTTTGGATGAAGATAGTAAATATGATATGAAAATTTTAAGAATAATCAACCCAAGACTCCTGTACTCACTTAAACAAATAGATATAAAGTATTCAAGTTAAATAGGATGTATAAGTGTCCTTATATAACTTTAATTATTATTATGTCACTTTTCCAATTAAATTATATACATTCAATTTACATAGTGATTAAATTTGCTACAAATTGAAATAATGATCCTAGAAGCATCTTCTTTACCCCCCTCAAGGGAAACACTTATCCACATCTTCATAATTGTGTATCTCATCAAGAATGGTTTTTAAGAAATTTTAGTATAGAGAATAAATCAGAACAAATATTCATCTTGTGACTGTCCACTTTGGAAAACTTGCACAACATCACGAAGGGTAATACTCTTAAACACTTGTTCTCTAGGATACTTGAAATAAGAAGAATATAATATGGTACCTTCTTTATCATAATTGTATAGAATAGAATATATGAAACTTCATAAAAAAAAAATAATTTTTTTTTTCTATTTCCATGAACCCTTAGCTAGAGTTTTAAAACTATGGATATAGGTAGGCTATAGGCCATTTTTTCAAGGGCTATAGCTACGGTTTTACAAAAAACCATGGCTATAGGTCTCCCGCCCCTACGTGGGAGAAAAATTATCCTACCAAAAAAATACCAAGAGCCTCTATTACCATGTATTTCAAGCTATTTCCATGGTTTTTACTAATATATATAACATTATATATATATATATATACCCGAAGTCGTCGACGGTGTAGTGGTTAGGCAGCTAAAATTTAAGTGTGAGGTGCATGGATCAAATTTGGACAGGGACATATTTTTTTAGGATATAGTCACAATTTATTGAGGCTACAACCTTGGTTAAAAAATTCAAGACATATTGCCACTATTTGAAAAAAATGTGGCAATAGACACCTATTTCTATGGTTAAAACCATTGTAATAGGTCATACCCTATTACCACAGTGATAGCACCCACAGTTGGAAAAAAACCGTGGTCGTAGGCTACTACCATGGTTTTGGGTCCTATTGCCATGGTTTTTAATCATGGAAATATCCGTTTTTTATAGTTGTGAAAAATGATTCTAAATAAATTTTTTTATTTGAATACTAAATTGAGAAATCATTCAAGGATGGTGAATTCTTCAACTTATCTTAAAAAAATGATAACCCTCACTACTTCTTAGTTTCTCCCCCTGAGTACTTGACTCACCATTCAATTACCTATATTATAATAAGAAATAAAATAACAAAATATTAAGGGAATAAGGTGGATCCTACTTGCTATATAAATATAAACTATATGGTTGATATGATATTCTCAACTATATTTCTCCATTTTCTATAGTCTTTATGATTTCACATATAAATATCTAATTTATTTTATATTGTGGTAGCATGTACCTCTTCACTTTCTCTTTTACATTGTGTAAAAAAAATTTCTTCTTAACACCCAACATTGATGAAACATTATTACTCCTCGAAAGGAAATTATTTTTGGATGTAAGGTTAAAAAACCTTTTGTAATGTGACTATATTTCTTTCCTATCTCACAATGAATTTATACAACACAAGATTTTACTTTTGTTTTAAAACTCTCATGAACTTTTTTTCATCATGTGGAATCTTTTCCTTTTCTTTTTCACCAACCTTAGCCTTTGAATCTTCAATTTTACTCATTCTTTTAAAATATTATGGAAAAATAACTAACATGTCATTAGAAACTATTGTTGTAAGTTTGGATCTTCCTCATTGGTTTGTATCAGTGTCAACCCTCTTAGTAGTTCTTTTGGATGAACTTACCTTTAAATTATTGGAATTAAAAATGTAGGTTCTTCTCAGCTTCCTTACTTGGGATATTCTTTGGAGAAATTGTGATCACAAAACTCTTCTGATTTGTTCCCAAGGTAGATTCTTCATACTTAGAAAACTTTTATGGTATTACATTATTATCAATATTGAATTAATATTAAGATAATAATGTACCAACTTTGTGACCACTCCCATTGTAACACCCCAAGATTTCATATTACGTTATTTCTTCAAATTAATTCAATAACACTCACTAAACGCAACACCGAGTTCAAGCGCACCACGACTTACCAAACTAGTCGTTCAAAAGCGGTTACAAATAGTATTAAATGAATTTTTAACTTTATATAATCCTTATAATTTTAGAATCCATATTATGATTTTCTTAGACATAATTTAAGAATAAATTCATTTTTTTAGATAAAAGAAGTATTTTTCAAAAAAATGCAATTTTACAACCTTTTAAAGGGGAACCCTTTTTAAATACAATATTTGAATCTTATATATATATAAATGTATTCAATTTTACAGAATAAACTTATTCTTTAGAATCAGGACATAAGAATTTAGTTTCAATTAATTTTTTGTGTTTTTCTAAAAACTTTCATTTTTGGGTGATTAGTAAAAAATACTATATTTTTACTGAAAATACCATTTTTAATCAAAATAATTTATAGTGTTCAATTATACATTTTAATGGATTTTAAGTATAAATAGATTATATTTTTACAATTTAATCCAATTTTATTCATTGGAAATAATTTCACTTTGAAATTGAACATAAACAAGTATCAATCTTTTGATAGTTATTATTTCTAAAAAATACGCCTTCTAGTTTTGACAATGGGAATTAATTTTAAATTAATAAATTCAACTTATATTTTTTGAATTTGGTAAAATAGACTTAATTTTTGAATTCAGAATATAAAAATTAGCTTAGGCTGAAATTTTGGTATTTTTATGAAAACTTTCAATTTTTGATGAATAGTGAAAAACACTGAGTTATTTGTTAAAACCGAATTTTTATTTAAATAATTATTTATTTAATTTAAATTTATTTTAGGTAAAAATAGATACATAATACCTATATAAGTTAAATATAATTCATTGGAGTCATTTTATAATAAGTTTAGATATATAAAAATTTTATTGAACTTTTTACCGTCTTTTACCCACCTCTTAGAAGCATTTGAAAATTAGCATAAAACATAATTTTACTGCTTCTGTGAATTGAATTTCAAAAATCCGAGAGACACGATTGATATCAGTAAGTAAAATTTGGTTCAATAAGATAAAAATAATTTTTGGTGAATAATAACTTTTGACTTTTATTTACCACGGTTAAAAGTAAATAGAATAATTAAAGGTAAAAATGATATTATTATTACCCTAAAAAATGTCTTAATTCTATTTGATAAGTTTAATTCTACCAAAAACAACATTAGGAATAAAATATGATCCTTTAGGTCCACTTGTATTAGATTAGGACATTTATTATTATTTAATTTAAAGAAGAGTTAAAAGTGTTAAATTCAAGTTTTCATAACTAATTTTTTTAATATAGATTTATACATAAGATAAATTTGACTATAAATATTCATTAGAAATATAAAAAGATTCCTACATAATTTTATTTTATTTATAATTTTTAGACATTAAATATTTAAATTTATTTATGACACAATGATGAAGCAATAATTACCTTATCAATAAAATATTAAAATAATTGATATTATAAATACCCAAATAAATGTAATATGAGACTTATGATGAATTAAAATAAATTTATAGGTTAACATGACATGTTAGGGTTGATTAAATCAATTTTGTTCGAAGTGATCATGTTGTTATGATTTTAACAAAAAAACAAATACCAAATAGTGTCGAAATTGACATACAATAGTTTTTAAAATAAATATTATATTATTAATTGATATAATAGTCCTAAAAATCTAAGGTTCATCCAAAAGACTTATATAATAATATATATGTCATTAATTAACCAATTGGGGTTATATTTTCATTTTATTGTAAGTTTATTAACCATATAATTTAAAAATTCAAAGAGACATGGTAAATGTCAAACTATTTAACTAAGAGTTAAATCCAAAAGTTAAGGTTAATATGGTCACATAAACCTGTGTAAAACATATTTCTTGAGAGGTTTTCGACCCATACCCACCTTATCATTTAAATAATTCATTTTTGAGCCATTATTAACCGAAAATGAATTTATTATAAAATAATATTTTATGTTTTTCCTAAGGTGCCCCTCACCCCTCTTATAAAAGGGCACTTCCCCTTCTCTCAAATTCACACCTCCAAATCCATTTGACTCGGCCAAACCCTGACAAAATATCCTCCCAACTATCCTAACTTCATCCTAGAGTCCTTCCTTTAGTCATAAAGCCAACCTACGGAGCCCTTTTGATCAAATCAAAAGGAAGAACCCGAAGAAGAGGTAATGATTTCACCACCCTCTTTCAAGTTCTTTTATTCTTCCACTTCCTCTTTCTTTGTTGTTTACATTCTAAAATAATAACTCCAATATCTTCTATATACCGTGATGTTATTATAAAAATGGTATAACCATATTCATTATTATATCCATCCTATAAATGACAAAATCACCATACTTGCGTACGTACGAATTACCATCTCCACGTCGTGGTGTAGTTTGTTATTCAAACACTTCATTATTTAGATGGGTATAATAATGAGTATAAATGATGTAAATAATAAATATAACATGTTATTTATTCTTTATATATGATATACCATCCAATTACATATTATTTCACCATCAATATAATGATATTGTCGCTCGTGCGTACGCACAGATTACCGTCTCCATGACGCGATGAGATTCATTTCCATGTTCACCATTCAACGATGATTATAAAAATATATATTATTAATAAGTATTTAATATATGACATAATAATTATACTGGATATATATATATATGTATGTATTTATGTACTTACATATATCTTATTCCCTTACTTCTGTTCAATACGATGTGAAAACAGAAACAACGTTTATGCGTACGTACGACATACCGTCTCCATAAACGGTGTTTTCCATTTCAGATATATACATATATTATACATATTTATATTATAAATATATATTATATATAAATCATGTTTTATATTCTGGAAGTATTTAAATCATGATCTAAGTGATACAATCAAGAGTAACAAGTTAAAACACGTACGATAAAGAAAGTGATTATTACCTGAAATGTTAATTTGACATGAAAATTATTATTAAATGGGTAGTATAAAGTCATAAATGAATCATGTATGATATCATAAATATGAATATGGTTATGGTATAATTTAATAACATACTACAGTCTTTATACAGAAGGTTAAACATACCCTCGACTAAAGGAAAGTGCAAGGTAAGGGGTTTTCATCTCACTCCTTATTCCCGTGAGATTCATGCTATATTGCCACTATTACCTTTTGTGTGGTGTATGTATTACCCATAATTGTATTATTTGTGTAATACACTTTAATTTATGTGTATTTACATATTCATTGTCTGATACTTCTTTCATAGGGTGTATGCTTCGTAAGTTACCAAATTGGTAAGGGTTAATTTCACAATATATTTGTTATCCGAGGTTGTTTTTATGTAATTATATATTGAGAAGTATTTATTATCCATGTTCATGTTTCATGAAAGAGTTTTCAAATGGATTCCTTTAAGGGATTTTTTTTACTAAAACATCATTTTAAATTTTATAAATATTTATTCTTCTAAATCATTCTCATTAATGTCCATGTTTTCAAAATGGTTTTTAAGGATTTATTTATATGGACATGAATGTTTTGAAATGACAATTCTTTAAAAAAATATTCAAAGTGGTATGGGAAACTTTGAATCAAAAATCTCTTTTAAATTAATACCTTTATAAATTGTGATAATTTTAAACGATTTCATGAAAAATGGGTATTTCTCTCAAAGCACTTTACTGATCATTTTCATCTATGTCATCATCCTTTAATATATTTTAAACTTGTTTGAAGTTGATTTATTATGATACAAATCTTCCATATTATGTTGAATGCTTTGTGATATGTTTGACTATGGATGTGTTATTTTTATACCATTCATGGTTTATGGATAAAGTATTGACATTTCATATACTAGTTTTAATACAAATGTTTGTGTTATATTTCATCTTTTTTCTTATAATGAATTTATTGGACTAGTATGTTCCGGGTTGGGGACCGGTAAAATTAAGACCTCCGGGTTGGGGTCTGGTTACAGTAGACCCTTCGGGTTGGAGTCCGGTTAAAGAGGCTCTCTAGGATGGAGTCCGGTTATTGAGGCTCTCCGAGTTGGAGTCCAGTTACAGAGGCTCTCTGGGATGGAGTCTGGTTACAGAGGCTCTTTGGGTTTGGGTCCAGTTATAGTTAGCCCATAGGTCATGGCACGAGGCCTTGAAACAGAAATTAAAGTCCGGTACTATACATTCCCTCATTATGAAAATAATATTAATGGTTCTTGTGGTCATTTGACTAGTAGAATACCCATGATTATGTTTTATTATGGAATTATTTACTCAGATCATATTCCTACCATAAAAGTATTCATGTTTATTATTGGTAAAGGCATGTGGTTTCAATTATTCACCATGCTTAATATTTATGTTATCTTCCACTTTATTGCTTACCCTTACTGAGCATTTGATCTCACCCCTTTCTTATGTTTTATTTTCCCAGGATTCCAAGAAGTGTTTTGTGATTGAAAAGCAATGTTAAGCTAGGGGATTAATGGTGGTCTCAAAGGATCATTTATGTTGTGTTTTATCTTCTAATGTGTAATGTAACATTCATGGATGTAATCTATTTTCCAAGACTGCTAAAAACTGATCGGTCCTTCGGGGGCTTGATTCCTTGTAATCATGCCAATGTATTATAATAATGCACCGACTCTCGGATTCAGGGTTCGGGGCATTACAGATGGTATCAGAGGAAGTTTAGAAAACATCTTGGAAACTAGATTTAGATAAACTCTGATTAGATCAGACTACCCTAAGATAGATTTTTAGTATTAGTATAGAATAAATTCCTTGAATTTTGGTACTGTAGAGATTTTGTGAGTTTCCAAGCAATACATCCCTGTCTGGATACGAGCAGGTAGAGGCAGCTCTGGCACAGATGTACCTAGGGGTAAAAACTGAAAACACCACTTTGAGCTAGACTCGAACGAGAACTGGTGCCCGACAATGATCCTTGCTGCACTCTTGGTTACAACACTCCCAGGGGATATTCTTAGGATAATTTTTGTTTTCTTTACAAACCACTATGAAGGGTTTATGAGTATATACCTCCTCAAATAAAATATTTTTGTGATTATGGATTATATCCATAAACTGTTCAATTTACGTTAGGTATTTCATATGTTTGGAATTATGAATTGCGATTTATAAACTGACCTAGTGTATGCCATTGTTTAGAAATGGCGCCCAATAGAAGGAATGAGAACTCCAGTAATACGTATGATCCAAAGAGTAAGAAGGGTCATATCATTCATGGTATTAAGCCAACATTTAGAAGGGAAATAGTCTCCCATGTATTCTTAACATATGAATAAATAATATCAAGTGTTAGTAAGATAAGTAATTAATTCTCTGAGTCCTATGGCCTTGAAGGTAAGAAAGAGAAGAAAATGATGGTAGAGAGAAAGTTGGATAAAGGGATGAAGGGGAAAGAAGGATTTTCCTATATGTGATAAATGTGGAAATAATCACCTTGGTAAATTCTTGAAGGGAATGGGAGTTTGTTATAAGTGTGGAGAAAAAGGACACCAAGTACATGATTGCAAGGGTAAGAAAAAGTTTTCGAATGTAAAATGATTCATCTGCAAGGAATTAAGACACTACACGAATCAATGTCCTAATCATAAGAGTATACCACAAATGATGTTATTGGATAATAATCAAGTTATGATACTACCTCAGATGAAGAGGAATGACTAGTGTTCTTATGTTGTTATTATAGAATTATTTCATTTGAGTGTTGTATCAACATTATACTGGTTATATGAATTATGGAGATAAATAAGGATTGTATTGCAATACTATTTTATTGAGGATTTGAGATTATATGGTTCTAAGAAAAGTGACTTAATAGTAAGCTACACATTTTGGAAAATACATGGTTTAAGGAAAGTTAATCCTTAATATGGTCCTGGTAATGAGGTAGTGATTTTGGAATAAGAGATGGTTGATTTTGATAAATTTTATTGGATATTATTAGCTTCCTTGGAACTGATTAATAGTTTTCTTATTTAATAATTTTTGGAATATTCAATATTTTTGGATAGAAGGAGTATATCTAGTATTCTATACAGAATATGGGAGCATGAATGTAATCAATAAGGTTTTATGGAAATTCAGGATGTTGTAGTGTTTTAAAAGAATACATGATGAAGGTGTTCACATGTTATTACAAGGAAAAAGGATATTCATTGTGTTTACATTCCTTATAAATTTTGGACTGTGAGTTTGGAAAGAAGTATATTGGATAAGTAAAGTTTGAGATTATTTTTGTATTTCCATAAAAATGACAACCCAGTGGTCAGGCGGCAACCCGTCACGTCCAGCAAGGCCACGAGACTTGAACCCATAACCGAATGGCGACATGGGTGTATCACCTACCACTAGCCCAGGTAATGTACTGGATTGAATACTGTAGTTTTTCTAAAAGGTTTGGTAGATGAATTATAAATTCATTTTTTTTGGAACCCTATACGAATAGGATAAATAAAATATTTTTTAAGTTCTATTATATTTTAGAGTGTGTTGGTCAGAGTAGTTTACTCAAGAGGGGAGGGGTGAATTGAGTAACTATAAAAATTTCTATTATAAAAAATATTATTTTAAAAGAAATGGTTTTCCCCAAAAATAGTTACAGCCCAGTTAATCAAGGTTATACTGTTATAAGAGTTTGAATTTTTCAATAGCTTCTTAGAAGATTGATTAATTCTCAGTAATCTTAATTTGTATTATTAATATTACTTTTGAAGTTATCCTAATAAGACAAATCAATTATAACTTCTTTCCAAGACTAAATATCAAAGTGAAATTAGCGTTTCCTAGATTATGCAGTAAAGCAGTAAAACAGAGAAGAATAAATTTAGATAGCACAACGGATATGAAACAAGTGGTTCAGTCTCAAGCTGAGACCAAATCCACTCCACTTGGTGATCACTTGCCACCAAGTAGTTTATATAAATAAACTTTGATCCACACCCTGGATCGGGGTTAACAACAGTGCACATACTATCCAGGTCACACAAGGACCTCTTCCACAGTTTTTATGGGTAAAAAATAATAATAACCAGGCCACACAGGGACCTCTTCCACAACTTTCCTGGGTAAACAGAAGTGTAAAGTGTTTGGTGTAAGGATTTAGAAATAATCCAATTTAGCATAGGATTCAGTGTGTGTATGTAATATACAGAGTACACACATTGCTCAAGAAGTAAGTAAAATAATCACTAAGAGAGAGTAGATATGAGTTTAGAATGATCTAGTGATTTGAAGTGAAACTCTGGACTCCTTTGATTAGACAGAAATGCTTCTGATTCCTTCTCTGGTTTTTGTCTTGAAAAACAGAGTGTCGCGATTTAGCTTGTGTTCTTCACAAGTTTTGATAATCTGAAGATATTCTCTGGATTCCAGTGTACTTCGTATGTTATTTAGTAGATTCGATTGTATGCATGAGATAGTACTTTCTTTAAAAATATTGCAATATTTTTTTCACGGCCGTGCTCACAAGCTTGTTCTTTGTTCCGTATCGCGCTATCTTTCTCTTGGGCACTCTTCACTGTTTATCTTCAAATGTATGAGTTTTAGCCGATAGGTTCCATGTGTTCTGTACCTCATACCTCGTACTATGTCTACAAAGAAACATTAATTATGTCAGTGCATTAAAGGCATCAAATATTACCATTAAAATTTAAATTGAAGGATGGAAAAATAGTTTAAGAAACGATGTCATAGTAAGTTATGAAAACGGTGTCTCCTTCACACGGTGTCTGAGTGTCATGGTGTCTCATTCACGGTGTCTTGCTTCATGGAGTCCTGCTTCATGGTGTCTTGATTAATGGTGTCTTGCTTATGGTTTATGGCTTACGGTGTCTTGCTTATGGTGCCTGGCTTATGGTGTCTTGCTTATGGTGTTTAGCTTACGGTGTCTTGATTACGGTGTCTGGATTACGATGTCTTGCTTATGGTGTCTATCTTACAGAGTCTGGATTACAGTGTCTGGCTTATTGTGTCTGTCTTATTGTTTCTAGCTTCACGGTGTCTTGTACTTAGTCAAATAACTGTATTCAGACTTAAACCGTGATATGCATGAAATGGATTGAGCTTAACCATTATAAAGCATGAGAGAACTTGAAACATAAATACACATAATTGGATATAATTTATAGGATCTAACAAGGTTGAATAAGATTTGTGATCATTAATGAGATTTGTGATCATTAAAACATGATTAATACACGAGGAGTCAAAAAATATCCCCCTTTTTGATGATCACAAATCATGTATTGGTAAAGTTTAAATTAGATTCAAATATAGAGAAAATAACATATAGACTTCTCCCCATTTTGGGATTATCAAAATGTTGAAATAAGAGAGGGAAAACAGTGCACATTCCATTAAAAGTAAATAGAGTGTAGTAAAAAATAAAGGAGAAATACAAAAACAATGTCATCCCCATCAGAAAGGAGTAAGCACCAGTCTTCTTTAGGGATTGGACTTCTATTTGACTTTATTAGTAGCACAAGAGGAAGCCATAGGGGAAGTGGTTGATATAGATGAAGGCGGATATGTGGTAGATAGAGTGGGTAAAATGAGACCTTCAAAGACTGAGGGAGCCAAGGTAGGATTAGTAGAAGATCTAGGCAGTTGCTGATCAAGAATCATAGTCCGGATCTGACTGAGAGCTTGGTCAACAAACATGGTAGTTAAGGCTAAGGCAGAGGTAAAGGTAGGTAGTCTAGGTCTGAGAGGTGCAGCTACTGGAGCAACAATTTCTGTACTCTGGACATGAAGATAAGGTCTCAGGAGTTTTATGAAGTCTGAAATAATCTCTCCACCATACTATATGGCTTTTTCAATGTCATATTTGTTTTCCATGAACTTGTCCAACAATTGGGTATACTCAGTTAGCTTCTCGACTTGTTTCTTGAAGGCTTGAGTTACAAGAGGAATTTTTAGATTCTCCACAAAGTATTTTAAGCGGTTGGTCATATCAGTATAGAGAAAATTTTGTTGAAATAGAAATACACTTTCTTAGAAATATTCTTCTAGGCATCATTTTCAATCTTGGAGTGAATTTGCACAAGGTCAAGAACTCTATCACTATTCTTGACAACTTCAGAGAAAGAAGAAACATTAAATCCATTGAAAGCATTCTGAATATTTTCTTTGACTATAGATTTGAGCAAATTACTGTACAAGGTGGGTGTAGAGGATTCACCAGAGGTATTAGAAGCTTTGGCAGCTGTTGTCAGAGATTTTAGCTGATTTAGTGCCTTTTAAAGACAACTAGTGTACTCATCAGTGAGTTTATTAAGGTTCACCACAAGCTCTCTCATTTCCTTCAACATCTGTTTGTGACTTTCTACAATATTTTCATCGAAGGATTCCAAATAAGGGTGAATCTGAGACACAACATCTTGAGAGATTTGAGAAATAGTGGGTGAAAGAGAAGCAGTAGTAGGATCTGATCTCGAATGCAGCTCTTTCTGCATGTCTTCAACCATGCTTCTTAGGGTTGTGACTTCATTACTGAGCAACTTATTTTTAACTCGTACTTCTTGAATCTCATGGAGCATCTTAGGTTGTATCTGCCAAATGATCATTTCTAGTAACAGCGAGGCATCTCTCTCACTCAAATTTGTCACAGGACGAGGTTGGGTGTTCATAAGTTTCTCCACTCCAGATAAGAGAGTGTCTCCAAATTACTTCAAATCATCCTTACTAACAAAGGACAGCTGTTCAGATAAAGGTTTAGGTGTAGGAATTGGTACAGGGACAGGTTCAAGTTCAGGTTCCTTCTCAGGTGAAAAGGTTGTGAAAGATTTCAACTGAAACAGGGAAGAGAGATCAAGCCCGGTTGTAGTAACCTGCTGAGAATCATTCACATCATAGAAACTAGGAAATTTGTACTGAGTTTCCATAGTAATTGAATCAATGGGATGTGAGGCTTCATCAGACTCAGGATTTGGGGTTTTCTCCCCCTCAACAGGTGCTTCCTTCTTAAGAATGAGAGACTTAGAATCTTAGTCTAAATCCATAGGTCCAGCTCCAAGTTCTTCATTCATTTCTTGTCTAGCCAGCTGAAAGGCTATCTCCATTCTTTCTTCAACATAGGGTATTATTTCCGGAATAGGTTGTTCCTCCAGATTTTCTTCTTGAACAACAGGGAGTTCTTCTACTATAGGCCCTTCCATGGATTGCTTCTCAGATTCTGTGAAAACTGATTCTCTTTCAGCCTCAGGTTGGATTTCTTGATTAAAATCATATCTAGGGGAATGAACTTCTTCTTCAATAAAAACTTAAGGAACAACAATCCTTTCTTCCTTAAAAACAACTACTTCCCTATGTGGTACTTCAACTTCTTCTTCCTCTTCTTCTGAATACTCAACAAGTTCATCTGGTTCTAAACCAGGATCATAAATGTCTTTCGGCCTTGATGGATAATCCTCAAGATTAAACTTCTCATAAAACTTATCATTGTCTTCCACCCATTCCTTTTCCAAGGATTCCAATTTATTTTCATTCTCCTGATGATGGATTTAGAGATACAGTACTCACATTCCACAAGCACTTCTTCATTAGGTCCAACTACGCCTTTTGCAACAAGCATGACTGATATCAGTCGAGAGTAGAACAGAGAGGTGGACTTGGATGTAACCTTGATCAACTCACACATATGGTGAATTATGTACTTGCATAGATTTATTTTGGATCCATTTTTCATAAGATGAATCAAAAACACATCTTAATATTTTAACACAGCAGAATCACCTTTTCTTGGACCAACAGATTTTGAACAAACTTCAACAACAACCTTTTTTCTCCATCTAGTTTAGCTGCGATGACCCTTCTCTTGGTGCCATTTCTAGTTAGGGTTTTCAGAGCATCTTCAATATCAAAGAAATCAGTTGTAGGTGGAGGTTCCCTCTTATAATCATCCCAAATACCTTTATGAGGTATCCTATGGCATGCAACCCATAACCTCGACAATAAGGAGAATATTTGGCCATTAATCCAGCTTCTCACAATATAACTTTCACCAGAGTCAAAGGCAAACTGTACATAATGTTAGAATTGAGATACTAACCTCGGATAGAAGGGTCTATTCTCCCTTGAGAACCATTCTATCAAGCCTTGTTCTTTTAACACTTTCAAGACAAGATATTTTCTAGACAAAATCCATTCAAGGAACATTTCTTTCTTAGGTACAACACTGCGATTTACTAGGTTCCGATTTAACGGTCCTTAGGGGGGCATCTTAGGTGAAATATTCTTTTTTTCTTTGAGTTGTGCTTCTCAGGTGTGGATGAAGATGGCCGTTTTATTCTTGGCATCCATTCAAGGTTCAAGAGAGAGAGAAAGAGTTCCAAGGTTGAAAGGGTTCGAAACGAGTGAATATGAGAAAGTCTAGGTGAAGAACTGAGTGAAACTCTTTGTTTTATCATTTAGGAATGCCAAACGTTACAAAAATAAAAACGCGAGAAAGTAAAAGAGGTGAAATAGTAATTACTACAATACGGGTTTAAAAGAAAATCATAATGAATTTTCACGGTGAGACCGTGAATGGTTGTTATGGTGAGACAGTGAGTGATCGTCATGGTGCAACAGTAAGTGATCATCACGGTGAGACTGTGAGTGATCATCACGGTGGGATAGTGAGTGAACGTCAGTGCAAGTTACGGTGAGATAATAAATGTTAGGCCATGAATAAAAAGTGATAACGGTGAGACCGTAAACATGAGAGACAGTAACTGAGAAACCGTAATCATGAAACAGTAAAGTATAACATAATAAAATGTTGAATAGTAAGACAAGTAAGATATCTATTTGAGATTTATCATGCCAAGATCATGTATGATGTAGTCTATTATCTCAGAATTTAATGGTTTAGTGAATATGTCAGTAAGTTGATATTCAGTACCAATGAATTCCAAGGTGATATCACCTTTTTTATAATGATATCTCAAAAAGTGATGTCTTATATCTATATGTTTTGTCATAGAATGTGAAATAGGATTTTTTGAGAAGTTAATAGTACTTGTGTTGTCACAATTTATTGGTACATGTCTGAATTGATATCCATAATCTAATAATGTGTGTTTCATCCACAGAATTTGTGCACAACAACTACTAGCAGCTATATATTCCGCTTATACAGTAGATAATGCAACAAAATTTTGATTCTTACAACACCATGATACTAGTGACTTTCCTAAAAGGTGACATGTTCCAGAGGTTCTCTTTCTATCTAACTTATAGCCACTGAAGTCAACATCATAATAACTAACTAGTTCAAATTACTGTCCTTTAGGATAGAACAGTCCTAGTTTGGGTGTATGCTTGAGGTATTTAAAAATTCTCTTTACAACATTTAAATGAGATTCATTAGGATTTTATTGAAAAAGAGCACACATACACACAGTAAACATAATGTCTAGATGGCTAGCAGTTAAGTAGAGTAAACTTCTAATCATTACTCTATAAGTGGTTTGATCAAAAGATTTTCCATCTTCCTCAAGATCAAACTTACAGGTGGTGCTCATGGGAGTGTCACTACTTTTAGTTCTATCCAATCAAAAATGTTTTAGAAGATATCTGGTGTATTTACTTTGAGTCAAAACAATTCCATCATTATTTTGAAAGATTTAAAATTAAAGAAAGAATTTTATTTCACCCATTAATCTCATTTAAAACTCGTTTTGCATCATTTTAGAAAAATCAATACATAATGAATTTTTTGAAGATCCAAAAATAATATCATCTACATAGATTTAAATAACTAAAACATCATTATAAATTCATTTTATAAAGAGGGTAGGATCAACTATTCCTTTTGTAAAACCTTTGGAAATTATAAAAGTACTCAATATGTCATACCATGCTCTTGGAGATTGTTTTAAACCATATAAATCTTTTGATAGTCTGAAAATATGATTGGGAAAATGAGGGTTTGTAAATCCAGGTGGTTTTTCATCAAAGAAATCCTCAGCTATATACCCATTTAAGAATGAACTCTTAACATCCATTTGATATAGTTTGAAATTCAAATGTGCAACATTAGTAAGTAGGATTCTGATGGCTTCAAGTCTGGCTACTGGAGCAAAGGTTTCCTCATAGTCAATTCCTTCTTCTTGAATGTAGCCTTGTGCAACTAATCTAGCCTTGTTCCTAACTATATTTCCAGATCCATCTACCTTATTTCTAAACAACCATTTAGTACTTATGATGAATGTGTCCTTGAGTCATTCAACAAGTTTTCAAACTTTGTTTCTTTCAAACTGATTAATTTCTTCTAGCATAGCCATTACCCAAAATTCATCATTGATGGAATCATCAATGTTTTTAGGTTCAATTTGTGACAAGAAGGGTTGATGTTCAACCTGATTTCTAAGAGAAGCTCTAGTTTGTGTTACTTTATCTAAGTCTCCTACAACAACGTCTAAGGGTTGTATTTTAAGGGTTTTAACCTTTCTAGTAAAAGAGGGACTAGTGATTTCAGGTTCATCAATAGATTCAGGTTCATTATGAATCGATTGAAGGGAATTTCCAAAATTTGAAGTTTTCACAGATTCTTTCACAGAGGATTTTGAGGATTTTGAGTTTATGTTCAGATTTTATACATCATCCTCCAGATTTTCTAAGATGGTTCTAGGCTCATGTGGATCTGTTTCATGAAACTTTATATGAACATATTCTTCCACACATTTTGTTCTCTTATTGAATACTCTATAAGATTTAATTAATATTTAGTAACATAGGAAAATTCCTTCATCCCTTTTGGATGAAAATTTTTCAAGATTATCCTTAGTGTTGAGAATAAATAATTTTCAACCAAAAACTCTAAAGTAATTATCCTTAGGATTTCTATTGATCCAGAGTTCATATGGGGTATTTTTGAGAATTGGTCTAATAAAGACTCTATTGATTATGTAGCATTTTGTATTAAAAAATTCAGACCAAAAGTAAAAAAGGTAAGTCATATTCACTAAGAATTGTTCTAGCAATTTCTTGAAGGGTTCTATTTCTTCTTTCTACAACACCATTCTACTGAGGTGTTCTAGGGGCAGGGAAATTGTGACTATAACCATTATGTGAGCAAAAGGATTCAAACTCTTGATTTTCAAACTCACGACCATGATCACTTCTTAATGATTTAATTTTAAGGATACTAATATTTTTTACAGACTTGGCATATTTAGTAAAATAAGAGCAAGATTCACTTTTGTGAGCCATGAAGAAGATCCAGGTATATCTAGAAAAATCATCTACCAGAACATAAACATAGTGCTTCCCATTTAAACTAGAAACTCTAGATGGTCCAAACAAATCCACGTGAACCAATTCGAGAGGTTGAGAAGTAAAAACTTTTTTCTTTGATTTGAAAGAGATTTTGTGTTTTTTCCCTTTTGACAAGGATTACACACTTTGTCATGTGGAAACTCAAGTTTGGGTAAGTCTTTAACTAGGACTTTTCTAGTTATCTTTCTAAGGGATTGAAAATTACAGTGTCCTAGTCTCCAATTCTAGATCCAAGATTCTTTATGAAATACACATAAGCATGAATCATTTTTAGAGGCTAATGAATCTAAATTAACATAATAAACGTTCTCATTCCTTGATATAGAAAATACTAATTCATCTTTATAATTAAACACATTACATGCATCATTTTTAAATTTAACATGATATTCATCATCACATAATTGTGAAATACTAAGCACATTATATGTTAAGTCATTAACAAAATGTACTTTAGAAATTAAAATCGAATCAGTGTTTCCAATCTGTCTTAAGCCAATGATTTTCCCTTTGGCATTGTCACCAAATCTAAAATGTCCTCCATCTACTTTTATCTTGTTCTTGAATAATGGGTAGTCTCCTCTAATGTTCCTTGAACATCTACTATCCAAGTACCATATATTTTTTCAGGATCTCTTTAAGAATATTTCCGATAACATGATCAAGCAAAGAAAAATTTTGGTACCCATACTTGTTTGGGTATAGTAACATTAGTAATAAGTGCTTTAGGAACCCGTATATGTCTCATAGGTTTCCTATAAGCATTATGTAGAGTATTTGAAAAATAAATTGTATTTGGTCCACAAAAACATGAAATAGTAGAATATATATCACGAATTGAGATAGTTGAGCTGTGTTCAAAACTGGGAACAAAATTATATGTCCTAGAATTGGAAACAAAATTCGTTCTACCAAGGTTTCTTTTACCAGGTTAATAACCAATGCCTGTATTGTATTTGGGGGCAACTTGTTTTCCTAGGATTTGGGTAAGGGTATTTTTCCCATTAGTATAATTTTCTAAGTCACTTTTTAATTACTCATAGGATATTTTTAATTCATTTTTTTCATTGAGTAGTTGAGCATTTTTCTCCTTTTCAGTAGTAAGTTTATATTTAACATTTACAGTGAGAGCATGTTGTTTCTTCAATGATTTAATTTGATCTTTTAATTCATTGCATGTCTCTTCAAGCATGTTGCAATATTCAAACATTTCTTCATTAGTCATATTTTCAGAGTCACTTTCCTCTTCAGAATAGTATGAATTATGTACAGAAGAGTTCAGTGTTACCTCAGATGTATTTTTCATAAAACACATATTTTCTTTGTTAGCCTGTTCATCATGTGATGTCTCTGAGTTGCTTGAACTATCCTCAGAGGCAATCCAGGATGCTTTTATTTCCTTTTTGTACTTATTTTTCTTGTCCTCACACTTCTTCTTATACTTAATCTTTGGGCAGTCGGCCTTTATATGTCCTTTGCGCTTACATTCATAGCATACAATTTCATCATTTTTTTCACTTCTTTTCTAGTCCTTTTTTTCCAGTTTCCATTTAGATCATACTTTCCCTTGAAGTTAGGCTTTATGAAAAAGTTATTCTTTTTGTAAAATCGTTTGAACCTTCTGGCCATTTGAGTCATCTCCTCATCACTGTCAGGTGATGATTGTTCGGTGGTGGACCTTTCTATAGAAGCTTCCAGTTTCCCTTTGTCTTTGTTCTTCAAGAAGGTGGTCTTGAATGCTACAGATTTCCTCTTTGGTTCATCCTCTTCTTCTTTGTTAACTTTCAGATCTTAGTCATACATCAACAGTTTCCCAATGATTTCTTTTATAGGTAGCTTGCTGATGGCACAAAATTCTCTAATAGAGATAGAGGTTCCCCTCCATCTGTCAGGTAGACATCTAAGGATTCTCATGATCTGTTCTTTGGTAGTGATTTCTCTTCCATTTGAAATCATTGTGTTGAAAATCTCATTGAACCTGAGATACATGTTAAAAATAGGCTCATCAGGTTTCATTTTAAAATTATCATATTTTATAGTGTAAGTATTAAGCCTCATTTTCATTACACTAGATGTGCCTTCATGTGAGTCAGACAAGGTATCCAAAATTTCATGGGTAGTTTTACATGCAGAAATCCTATTAAATTCTTCATCTCCTAAGGAAGAAAATTCATGGATTTTCAATTGTTATTGTAAGAAAGTTTTGTAGGTTCATCCCATGTAATTCTATCAGTCACATGAAGTTTGTATTCATCTCTAATGGATGACCAAATTTCAAATCTTATACTCTCTAGATGCATTTTAATTTTAATTTTCCATTGAGCATAGTTGGTTCTGTTAAAGAATGGTGGTTTGTTGGTTGCAACACCTTCCAATATATTATCCATATTAATAGATTAATTTAAAAGAGCTAGAAATTTAGAATTATCATAAATTTACAGATCTTTAAAGTACAACTGCAATCACAGTTGAGTAAGATTGCATAGAGTCCTAATAAAGAAACCTATGATACCAAATGTTGGTCGGAGTAGTTTACTCAAGAGAGGAGGGGTGAATTGAGTAACTATAAAAATTTATGTTATAAAAAATATTATTTTAAAAGAAATGGTTTTTCCCAAAAATAGATACAGCCCAGTTAATCAAGGTTATACTATTATAAGAGTTTGAATTTTTAGACAGCTTCTTAGAAGATTGATTAATTCTCAGTAATATTAATATTGATTATTAATATTACTTTTGAAGTTATCCTACTAAGACAAATCAGTTATAAATTCTTTACAAGACTTACTATCAAAGTGAAATTAGTGTTTCCTGGATTATGCAGTAAAGTAGTAAAACCGAGAAGACTAAATTTAGACAGCACAACAGATATGAAACAAGTGGTTCAGTCTCAAGCCGAGACCTAATCCACTCCTCATGGTGATCACCTGCCACCAAGAAGTTTATATAAATAAACTTTGATCCACACTCTGGATCGGGGTTAACAATAGTACAAAGACCGTCCAGGTCACACAAGGACCACTTCCACAGTTTTTGTGGGTAAAAAAAAATAATAACCAGGCCACACAGGGACCTCTTCCACAGTTTTCATGGGTAAACAGAAGTGTAAAGAGTTTGGTGTAAGGATTTATAAATCCTCTAGTTTAGCATAGGAGTCAGTGTGTGTATGGAATATACAAAGTACACACACTGATCAAGAAGTAAGTAAAATAATCACTAAGAGAGAGTAGATATGAGTTTAGAATGCTCTATTGATTTGAAGTGAAACTCTATACTCCTTTTATTAGACAGAAATTCTTCCGAGTCCTTCTCTGGTTTTTGTCTTGAAAAACAGAGTGTCGCGATTCATCTTGTGTTCTTCACGAGTTTTGACAATGTGAAGATATTCTATGGATTCTAGTGTACTTCATATGATCTTCAGTAGAGTCGATTTTATGCATGATACAATGCTTTCTTTGAAAATCATGCAATATGTTCTTCGTGGTCATGCTCACAAGCTTGTTCTTCATTCAGTATCACGCTATCTTGATCTTGGGCACTCTTCACTCTTTATCTTTGAATATACGAGTTTTACCCAATAGGTTCCATGTGATCTATACCACGTAACTCGTACTATGTCTATAAACAAACTTTAATTATGTTAGTGCATTAAAGGAATCAAATATGACCGTTAAAAATTAAATTGAAAGATGACAAAATAGTTTAAGAAACAGTTTCATAGTAAGTTATGAAAATAGTGTCTCCTTCACACGGTGTCTGAGTGTCATGGTGTCTGAGTGTCACGATGTCTTGTTCATGGTGTCTTGCTTCACGATGTCTTGCTTCATGGTGTCTTGATACACGGTGTCTTGTTTACGGTGTCTGGCTTATGATGTCTTGCTTACGGTGTATGGATTATGGTATCTTGCTCTCAGTGTTTGGCTTATAGTTTCTTGCTTACGGTGTCTCGATGACGATGTCTTGCTTACAGTGTCTGTCTTACGGTGTTTGGATTATAGTGTCTGGCTTATGGTGTTTGTCTTATGGTTTCTGGCTTCACGGTGTTTGTATCACTGTGTCTGGCTTCACGGTGTCTTGTACTTAGGCAAATAACTGTATTCAGACTTAAACAATGATATAAGTGAAATGGATTGAGCTTAACCATTATAAAGCATGAGAGAACTTGAAACATAAATACACTTGATTGGATACAATTTATAGGAGCTAACGAGATTGAAAAATATTTTTGATCATTAATGAGATTTTTGATCATTAAAACATGATTAATACATGAGGAGTCCAACAGAGTGAAAGATTATTTTGTGGAAGAAATTTGTTAAAGGATGGAACTATACTTATCAAGTGTGTATATATATATTTTCCTCTCTTATTCTATGAAGAAATTAATTCTTAAACTTTAGGTAAGGGATCTTAAAACTAAAAATGTTTTATCCTAATACCTTATGTTTTGTTGAACTGATGATAATTTAAATCATCATAGATTGATGGATTTGAGGCCCTCAATTCTTTAATTGTTTATGACTAATGACCTCAATCACTCCCTATAAATATTTACATTTTCCTCCAATTATGTGTCTCTAATTTACACCAATTTTCTTTTACTCGAGATTATAATTTGGTGGTGACTTTTTCATTCCCCTTTTACTCTTATTAAGACTAAATTTTATTAACCCAATTTCCGATGTGGGTTTTTTCCACAAAGGTATTTTCTATTTTCAACCTTTTATTTTTGAAGAACAATTTCAAATTGCGAGGATACAATTTAATGAAGGAGGGAATAATGTAACACCTCAAGATTTCATATTACGTTATTTCTTCAAAGTAATTCAATAACTTTCACTACACACAACACCGAGTTTAAGCGCACCACGACTTACCAAAATAGCTGTTCAAAAGAGGTTACGAATAGTATTAACTAAATTTTGAACTTCATATAATCCTTATAATTTTAGAATCCATATTATGTGTTTCTTAGACATTATTTATGAATAAATTCATTTTTTCAGATATAAGAAGTATTTTTCAAAAAAAATGCAATTTTACCGCCTTTTAATGGAGATCCCTTTTTAAATCCAATATTTGAAACTTTTATATATTCAATTTGATAGAATAAACTTCTTCTTTAGAATTAGGACATAAGAATTTAGTTTCAATTAATTTTTGGTGTTTTTCTAGAAACTTTCATATTTGGGTGAATAGTGAAAAATATTATATTTTCACTGAAAACAACTTTTTTAATCAAAATAATTTATAGTGTTCAAGTATACATTTTAATGGTTTATAAGTATAAATAAATTATATTTTTACCATTTAATCTAATTTTATTCATTGGAAATAATTTCACTTTTAAATTGAATATAAACAAGTATCAATCTTTTGATAGTTATTATTTCTTAAAAATACGCCTTTTAGTTTTGACAATGGGAATTAATTTTAAATTAATAAATGAAACTTATATGTTTTTAATTTGGTAAAATAGACTTCATTTTTGAATTTATAATATCAAAATTATCTTTGGGTGAAATTTTTGTATTTTTCTGAAAACTTTCAATTTTTGATGAATAGTGAAAAACACTGAGTTATTGGTTAAAACTGACTTTTTATTTAAATAATTATTTATTTAATTTAAATTTATTTTTGGTAAAAATAGACACATAATAAATATATAAGTTCAATATAATTTATTGGAGTTATTTTATAATAAGTTTATTTATATAAAAATTTTATTGATCTTTTTACCATCTTTTACCCACTTCCTAGGAGCATTTGAAAATTAGTATAAAACTTAATTTTACCGCTTATGTGAATTGAATTTCAAAAATCCGAGAAACATGGTTGATATTAGTAAGTAAAATTTGGTTCATGAAGATAATTTTTTGGTAAATAGTAACTTTTGACTTTTATTTACCACGGTTAAAAGTAAATAGGGTAATTAAAGGTAAAAATGATATTATTATTACCCTCAAAAATGTCTTAATCTATTGGATAAGTGTAATTCGACCCAAAAAAACATTAGGAATAAAATATTATCCTTTAGGTCCACTTGGATTAGATTAGGACATTTATTATTATTTAATTTAAAGAAGAGTTAAAAGTGTTAAATTCAAGTTTCCATAACTAAAACATTTTTAATATAGGGTTATACATAAGATAAATTCGACTATAAATATTCATTAGAAATATAAAAATATTTCCTACATAATGGTATTTTATTTATAATTTTTAGACATTAAATAATTAAATTTATTTATGACATAATGATGATGCAGTAATTACCTTATTAATAAAAAGATTAAAATAATTGATATTATAAATACCAAAATAAATGTAATTTGAGACTTCTGATGAATTAAAACAATTTTATAGGTTAATATGACATGTTTGGGTTGATTAAATCAATTTTTTTTCGAAGTAATCATGCTGTTATGATTTTGAAAAAAAAAACCAAATAGTGTCAAAATTGACATAAAATAGTTTTTAAAACAAATATTATATTATTAATTGATATAATAGTCCTAAAAATATAAGGTTTGGTCAAAAAACTAATATAATAATATATATGACATTAATTAACCAATTGGGGTTCTATTGGAATTTTATAGTAAGTCTATTAACAATATAATATAAAAATAAAAGAGACATGTTAAATGTCAAACTATTTAACTAAGAGTTAAATATAAAAGTTAAGGTTAATATGGTGACCTAAACCTGTCTAAAACCTATTTTTTGAGAGGTTTTCGACCCATACCCACCTTATACTTTAAATAATTCATTTTTAGCCATTATAAACTGAAAATGAATTTATTATAAAATAATATTTTAATTTTTTCCTAAGGTGCCCCTCACCCCTCTTATAAAAGGGCACTTCCCCTTCTCTCAAATTCACACCACTAAAGCCATTTGGCTGGGCGAAATTCTACCAAAATATCCTCATAACTATCCTAAATTTATCCTAGAGGCCATACTTTGGTCATAAAGCCCACTTAAGGAGCCCTTTTGATTCAGTCAAATGGAAGAACCTGAAGAAGAGGTAATGATTTCACCACCCTCTTTCAAGTTCTTTTATTCTTCCACTTCCTCTTTCTTTGTTGTTTACATTCTAAAATAATAACTCTAGTATCTTCTATATAATATGATTTTATTATAAAAATGTTACAACCATATTCATTATTTTATCCATCCTATAAATGAATAAGTCACCATACGTGCATACGTACGGATTACCGTCTCCACGTCGTGGTGTAGTTTGTTATTCAAACACTTCATTATTTGGATGGGTATAATAATGAGTATAAATGATGTAAGTAATAAATATAACATGTTAATGATTATTTATATATGATATACCATCCAATTACATATGATTTCTCCATCAATATAATGATATTGTCGCTCGTGAGTATGTACGGATTACCGTCTCCACGATGCGATGAGTTTCATTTCCACGTTCACCATTCAACGATGATTATAAAAATATATATTATTAATAAGTATGTAATATATGACATAATAATTATACTGTATATATATATATATATGTATGTATGTATGTATGTACTTATATATATCTTATTCACTCACTTCCGTTCAATACGATGTGAAAACAGAAATAGAGTTTATGCGTACGTACAGTCTACCGTTTCCATAAACGGTGTTTTCCATTTCATATATATACTTCTATTGTACTTATTTATATTCTAAATATATTGGATATATAAATCATGTTTTATATTATGGAAGTATTTAAATCATGATCTAATTGATACAATCAAGAGTAACATGTTAAAACACATACGATAAAGAAAGTGATTATTACCCGAAATGTTAATTTAACACGGAAATTATTATTAAATGGGTAGTATAAAGTAATAAATGAATCATGTATGATATCATAAATATTAATATGGTTCTGTTATAATTTAATAACATACTACGGTATTTATACAGGAGGTTAAACATACCCTCTACTAAAATAAAGTGCAAGGCAAGGAGTTTTCATCTCACTCCGTATTCCCGTGAGATTCATGCTATATAGACAGTATTACCTTTTGTGTGGTGTATGTACTTACCATAATTGTATTCTTTGTGTAATAAACTTTAATTTATGTGTATTTACATATTTATTTTATGATACTTCTTTCATGGGGTGTATGTTTCGTAAGTTACCAAATTGGTAAGGGTTAATTTCACAATCTCTTTATTATCTAAGGTTGTTTTTACGTAAGTATCTACTGAGACATATTTATAATCCATGTCCATGTTTTATGAAAGAGTTTTTAAATGGATTATTTTAAGGTAATTTTTTACTAAAACATCATTTTAAAATTTTTAAATATTTATTCTTCTAAATCATTCTCATTAATGCCCATGTTTTCAAAATGGGTTTTAAGGATTTATTTTGATGGAAATGAATGTTTTGAAATGACAATTCTTTTAAAAAAAATATTCAAATTGGTATGGGACACTTTGATTCAAAAATACCTTTTAAATGAATACCTTTATAAATTGTGAGAATTTTAAATGATTTCATGGAAAAGGTGTATTTCTATCAAATCATTTTACTGATAATTGTCTTCTATGTCATCATTCTTTATTGGATTTTAAACTTGTTTGAAGTTGATTTATTATGATACAAATCTTCCATATTGTATTGAATGTTTTGTGATATGTTTGATTGTGGATGTTTTAATTTTATACCATTCATGTTTTATGGATAAAGTATTGAAATTCTATATACTAGTTTTAATACGAATGTTTAAGTAATATTTCATCTTTTTCTTATGATGAATGTATTGGACTAGTATGTTCAGGGTTGGGGACTGGTAAAAGTAAGCCCTCCAGGTTGGGGTCTGGTTACAATAGACCCTCTGGGTTGGAGTTTGATTATAGAGGCTCTCCAAGATGGAGTTCGGTTACATAGGCCCTCTGGGTTGGAGTCCGGTTACAGAGGCTCTCTGGGATGGAGTCTCGTTACAGAGGCTCTCCAGGTTTGGGTCCATTTACAGTTAGCCCATAGGTCCTGGCATGAGGCATTGACACAGAAATAAAATTCCTGTACTATAAATTCCCTTATTATGAAAATAATATTGATGGTTCATGTGGTCATTCGACTAGTAGAATACCCATGATTATGTTTTATTATGGCCTTATTTACTCAGATCATATTTCTACCATAAAAGTATTCATGTTTATTATTGGTAAAGGCATGTGGTTTCAATTATTCACCAAACATAATATTTATGTTATCTTCCACTGCATTTCCTACCCTTACTAAGAAGTTGAGCTCACCCCTTTCTTATGTTTTATTTTCCCAGGATTCCAAGAAGTGTTTTTTGATTGATAAGCAGGGTTAAGCTAGGGGATTAATGGCGGTCTCAAAGAATCATTTATGTTGTGTTTCATCTTCTAATGTGTAATTTAACATTCATGTATGTATTCTATTTTCCAAGATTGATAAACCGATCGGTCCTTCAGGACTTTATTCCTTATAATCATGCCAATGTATTATAATAATGCACCGACTCTAGGCTTCTAGGGTCAGGGCGTTACACCCATTACATACATGACAAATATTATCAAGATTCCCAAATCAGTTTTCAGTATACATATTTTTATAGACATGTGGATGTTTCTTATTCTTCTCTAATTTTCTCCCCTTTAAATTTGGATTCCTTTGTGATTCTCCATGTAGAGTATTTTACCAACAATCCAATGCACAATGCCAAAATCTATTACAACACCAACATTGACCAACAAAACTGGACCTCCTTATATATTTTATATAAGGTTGTTGGATCTTACTAAAGACATATTGTGGTCTTTGTGGGTAACCTAATTCCATACATATTTTCCTATCCACCCTAGTCATGATGGTGGGTTCTAATCACCTTTATTTATCCATACTTATTTAGCATTTTTCTTACAACCTGCACTCTTCATGATATTAGGTTTAGAGGCATTAACAAATGTTGGGATGGATGGTACCTGTTTCTTCTCAGCTACTTGATATAGATCATAAAAATATGTCATGATATTATTATAAAATGTTGGAGGTATTTCAGCTTTAGAATCCTCTATTTATCATTGTGTAGTTTCCATAACTGTTTCCTTATTTTTGTGAAATATTGATATATGTATTCTAAAGATTGGCCAACTGGTATTCCAAATATAGACATTTCATATTGAGGATGATTTTCTTATCTTCAATCATAATCATATTTTCTTAAAAAGCCTTATTCATTCTAACATCTTCTTCTTCATGTAGCTTCAATTTATTATGAATCAAATAATCATGTTCATTGATTTCCTCAGATATTCCTTTCAATTTTAGACCCTTGACATCAGTTTTATTTTTCAATTTCTCTTCAAGCACATGGATCTTTTATTAAAGAGAATTTTTGACTCCATATTTCTATTAAACTTATTTGAGGTATTTCAAGAAACTTATTTCAAGTACCTATTTTTTTCTTTAAAGGTTTGAACCTATCTGGAATTCTTTAAAAATTCAAGAACTTTTTTTCCAAGACCTTTTCCATAGAATCAACTTCTCCTTCTAGCTGGGTAATATTTACCAACATACACTGAAATATTCTACAAATAATGGATTATATTTATTCATGAATACCATGTATATAATTACTTAATCTCTGAATTGAAAATTTATGTGAGTTTTTAGATTAATCAACATCACCAGTTGTTCTAGGATATTTTTTTTGAGGAAAACCTTCAAAGGTTCTAACATGTACCTCCTGGTCACTTTATCTTTTTGATTTATATGAGGTATAAGTATTTTCATTTTCTTTGGTGGAAACCTAATCCACCTAATATTCACCTTCCAAGATCAATATATCTTCATTGTTAGAGAGGCATAGCGAATTAGATACTACCTCTTCTTTAGATAAGAGGGACTTATTCAACTATCTATTCTCCTTCCTTTTCCTGTTCATTATAGTCTTAGTGGATATAGACTTCTTCTTAGAGGTAACTATATCTTTGTTAAAAATTCTCTTCATTTTTGACTCAGGAAAGAAACTCAAATCTTTAATAGAGAATATATTTAATGTAGAGTATCCAACATACGTGAACCTTGGCTCTGATACTACATATAGGACCCCAGAACACCCTGAGAGGGGATGGGTGAATCAGGGAGTCAACGTTTTCTGAAAAAGTGATAGATATTGTTACCAAATTGGTAGAAACCTATAAAAACTATCAGACGCTAATGTAAAGTAATTAAAACAGTCACATGTAGAGAGATGATACAACAATTTTACTTTGTTCACCACTAAGGGCTATTCCATAGAGCATACACTGAAAATGTGTCAATCATACATTAACACACTAATATTCACTAGTTTTATAATACATAAGTTTAGAAAAAATCACTCTATTCTAGGAACACTTCTGCAACAAGATTTTAGGGATAACACACTACCTCCATCAGAACACTTCTGTCGACCCCCTATCCCACTACTTTAGGGGAAGTCTCCCTTAGTTTATTGAATTGAGGGTCTCTTTAGTATATTATAATTAAAGTTTTTCTTATTGACTAACATGAGAATATGATTTCACTATAGACCTGAATTTATGCACTTTGAAATTACAATTCACTTGAAGATGATGTTCATAAACTGTTGTTCTCAATGTTCTTTCTCAAAGCTCATTACCCTCACGAAGAAAACTGCCATTTTGGAACAAACTACCTTCACGAAGATCACTGAGTCAATGAGGAATACCAATTCATAATGTATAACCCATTACATAGAAGCATTTTCATCAATCAAGACTTAATTAGTATTTTCACGATGCTCAAGCACGCATATATTTCTAGATTCACGAAGCTCCCTTACCTTCACAAAATTAAAGAAATGTCATATTTTATCTAATTATTTTCATTGTTTATGATGTGTGGTTAGAAATATATATATAGTCTTAGACCTTCATGATTATACCCCACCACAAGTGTAATTTTCAGATCCTTCAAAAACATTTCCATAAAGCTCTACCATTCACGAATCTCTATTGAGATTTTTTATAGCTGTGAAGATCACCGCAAAACCATCATGCACTCATGATGATCCACTTATTGTAATCATGGACAGAACCATAAAAATCACGATTCTTCATATCTTAGACTTTATAAACACTATTCCTCATCAATCCCATGCCTTTACCATATTTATGAAGAGTTTATTCTAGAAAAACATCCCTTTACAATGCTCCATTGATCCTCCATATTTTGAACCCAAAAATTTGGCAAACACTGGGAAATGATGCCACCTTGAATACTATATTAATCATATACTATAAGATCACTTTCCTTTTAAACTTACTAATCAATCTAGTTTGGATTGATAGAAAACACAAACCATACTCTATTTCAAATAACGAACGTCCTTGGTTCCAACATGGTATGATAAGACTCCATTGAAGATGATGGTATACCATGGATGATATATTTTATTGATAATTTAATCTTTATGAATAGTCTTTATTTGGTTTTAAAGGCACTTCATCATCACTAGGTTATGATCCCTTATTGAGTGACTGACCACATCCTTATTTCAACTAATCTACCTCAAGGATCTCTGGAACTAGTAACCTGATGCATCATGGTTATAATCTGAGATATAGACATAATATCTCAATATAAATATATATAGTGGTGGCCTATTTTGGAGTGGGAAGTCCTTCTAATTTTTCTTAAGCAACTCATACATGTTTTTTTCTTGGAAGCAATCCCATAACTTAGTCCAATGTGAATTCTCACCATTATCTGCCTTTGTTGTACAAAAGTAGATTTAACTCCCTTAACTTCAATTTATAGAGTTTCTAAAAAATATCTAATTCCAATTCATGGAGTTTTTTGTTCATGAAACACTAATTTCATGAATTTTCTTCTTCACAGAAGCACCTTGGAAAAATAACTATGTATAGAATATGGTTTTATAAAGATCCTTTTGGAAAACAAGTGTATGATGAGAGGTAAGGATTTTGGTCAAAAAACACCCATGTAATGATGAGTTTCAAAAATATTGAAAAATTACAATCTTTAACAAAATATCATGTTCCCTAGCCTTATTTATACATGAATGGAGGACCTGAGTTTCATGAACCATGGAGTTAGCATTGATATTTTTTGCGTTTTTGGACTTATAATATAATCCTCCTCTCTCCAGTTGGCTCTAATTCCAAGGGTGGGTGTATTTTTTGATGATCAAAATAATGTTGAGGAAGGAATCAAATGAAATAAAGAGAAAATTGGAACAACTCTAATATGATCTGATCAAAATACAATAAACATTTAAAATATTTGAAATTCTTGAATTTTACAAATGGAAGTTTGAACACCATAAAATTTAAAACTTAGTAAGGATAATATTATTCCATGAAACATATAACCCAAGACCCTGATGCCTATAACTACCACATGATATACTTAGTTTTTATGAATCCAATCTTTAGAAATCAATAAAAAGCTCTTATCTCTTGAAAATCCAACCTTATTGAAACAAAAGTCCCATAGATTCCCAAAGGTAAGGATCATTCATGAATGAGAAAAAATGAGTCCTTTAATGCATTGTATTAGTATTGAGATGGAATTAATTAAACCTCCATCCATGAATAAAACCCTTTATACTTGAGGATTGTTCTTCACACAACTAATATCTTCATGTGACCTCAAAATTTCATGAAACCCATATAGTAGTGTTTGGAAATCTAGTTTCTTTATACTCATAGTTATCTATTATATTCTCTTGGTTTAATTTAATTATTCTTCAATATTAAATTGGTGGATTCTAATTCCATCAGGTATTCTATGAAACATCAATTTAATTTTTATTCTAGGTCTAAAACACTATGGACGATTTTTAATTATTCCAAAATTTAATTTCTTTTGATCATAATTAATCTATTTTATTTAGGCTTTCCAATATTCGGTTCATTCCTATTTGGGTTAGTTTATAACAATTTGGTTCAGTTTGGGTTTATTTAGTACAATTTTGATTGGTTAATTATCTTTTGTTTTTCTTTATTTTTGGTTCTTTTTATTTCATTTAGTTTAGTCAAATTTTATTTGATTTAGGTTTTATTCAACTAAGATATTATCATTATGGTTTATTGTGTTCAATTTGTTTGTTTTAATTATGTTTAGTTTGGTTTTCATTGGTTTTCCATGATTTAAGTTGGTTTGGTTTAATTAATATTGAGTCCTTATTATTCTATTTAGACCCTATCCAAACAAAATAAAATTGTTAGGAAATAATTTGAAGTAAGAAACCTTAATTCAAAATGAAAATAACAAACTAACTTGACTACAGTAAGAAATCACAAAATCAACTCGACTCATCATAAAACGAAGTAAAAAAAAACCAAGCTAAATGAAACTAAACTATATAGAATCAAGAAATGATGAAATTAAACTAATCTAGACAAACCAAAATATGTTGAAGTGAATAAAACCACACTGATCAGATCTGAACCAAACTACATTTTACTAAACAAAACTAAAAAAATGGGACTACTTGAATGGGAATTATTTAGATGAATGTGATCTAAAAAAACTAATTTGAAATTATCCAAATCAACTTAACTTGAATATTCTATAATGGGTAAAATGAAACTCTAACCAAATATAACCAAAGTGACTTGAAATGACCTAACATAAATAGAAAAATGGAACTAAACACAACTAAACAAAAGTGAAATGTACCTTTAAGATCTAATTCACCACTAAATAAACTAAATTGAAATGAATTGATCAGACCCTAAGAAAACTGAATTGTACCAAAACAACCTAACTAGGCTTGATAATAAATGATCCAAACAAATAAAACCTTTATACATTGAAAACTAAATGAACTAAAAAAATAATATCTATATCATAGCTAAACCAACTTGACCAAACAAACTGAATTGAATTGAAATGACTTGATCTGACCCAAATGGTCCTGACCAGACCTGAACTACACAAAAATGTATCATACTAAAGTAAAATAAAAAACTTAACTAAATTGAAATTAATTTAATGAAGTTTAATAGTAATGAAAAAATTAACTCACTTGAAAAATCATAAATAAAACACTAATAGGCATTCACCGACCTAAACCAAATAAAATAACCAAACCCAGCCAAACTAAATCAACTAGAACCAAACCAAACCAAACCTTAACAAATAGAACCAACCAAAACTGATTTAGATAAAATAAAAAATATAGAACCCAATAGAATAAATGTACTAAATTATTCTGAACCAAACCAAAACAAACCAGTCAAACCCAAATTAAACTAACCTAAAGCAAACCAAACAAAATCAATAGACTAGAACATAGACAAATTGAATTAAAGAAATTAAAATTGAATAAAATTTAATTGAACTTATCTAAACTGAGCCTAACCAACCTCAATGATATATTATAGATTTAAACTAAACTAACCCAAGTAAAAAAACTAGAAAGGGAAATATTTGAACTAAACCAAACCAAACTGTCCCAACTTTAATAGAACCAAAATTTTCAAAATTGAACTGGACCCTATCAAATAGCACCAAACCAAACCAAATTGAATTCATTCAAACCAAACTAAATAGAACAAATTTGAATCAAACTAACCCACTTTGAAATCCTTAGGACTCTTCTTTATAATTTATAATCAATCATATTGAAAACTTGATCCCTCACTCATGCAGAAGTCTACCACATGCACAACAACCACACTGGAAATGTTATATAATCCACAACATCAACCTCAAATTTCTCCACCTAACATCTACCCATTTGGAGTCATCATCATCAATACCATTGAAAACCACAAAAGAAAAGTCTATAGGATTAGGAATCCAAGTTATCCTTTCCTAAAAATTGTTATTGATACCAAAAAATATCCACTAAAGGTGAATTCCTCATAAAAATCCAAAGCATAATCATGCCTACAAAATATATAGAAGCACATTTTTTTAATTGATCTCAAAGAGAAGAAGGATTTACTTTAACATCCCTCAATATGAGAAACTACTAATTATGGAATTATCCAACCTAACTTCATAATTTATATATGCTTCAAAAGATGGTTACCAAGAATTAGTAATCTTTTATACATGAATTTATATAATAAGAATAACATTAGTTAATAAGTGGATTGAATAAGTGAAAAAATAAAAACAAAAATTATAAACACATTTTTTTGTAGTATTATGTATAGTCATTACTCATTGATATAATTGAATTAAATATCATGGTTATATTATTTAGTTATATATATAGTATTATATTTTATTTTAAAATATTATTCTCATATAGACTAGTTTGTCAGTTATGGTTTCATATAAAGTGAAAATTTATCATTTCCTTAAATATATTTTCAATTTAACTACAATTTTATTTCATTTCTTATAAGACATGAAACATAGATTTTTTATAGAATAGATAGAAGTTGGATGTATGAAACTAATTTGATCTCAAGAAGTTTTCAAAACTAGTTAGAGATATTTTTATATTTTTTATTTAAAAATGCTTCACATAGTGTTCATATACCCTACCCATGTTATAATTATGTTTAAGACCTTGGGTAAGTCATAAATAAGTTAGATACCATATAAAAAATATAGTTTAAAAAATACTATGTGTGGTATCACAATGAATAGAAAATGAAATCTTAAAATTTCTATGATATGAATGAGAGAACTGGATTGAATAATTTTTTAGATGAATGGTTTCCGTTTATGCATTATAATGTAAAAAATCATTCTACCCCAAGAAGACTTTGATATGAGAACACATGATGCATTTAATGAAGATGATGATATTGATAGGGTATAATTATTGAATAATTCTACCACGACTCTAGTGTATGGTTAATGTGGTAAAATAGAAAAGATGAAATTTTTAATCTGACTATTTAATGGGAAAACCATGTATCATATTTATTATAATATAGTAAATTATATTCTAAACCTTATTTAAGGTATTAATTTATAATGATGCCAATATTCCCTCAAATAATTATATAGAATATAATTTAGTTGAAAACTTAGATTTTTTAAAAACAAAATTAATTCTTTCCCAAAAAAATGCAACCTATTCTAGGAGGAAATTTCTGAATGGAATGATTGTAAAAAATGTGGAACATCCTGATGGAAGCCAAATGTTGATAAAACAACATATCATTTGCATAAAATGTAATTTGGTACTTTCCATTGATACACAGACTCTAGAATCATTTCATGTCTGATGAAATATCAATAAAAATAAGATGGAATGATATTGAGAGAAAGAAGGATAATGATGATTTCATTCATCCTGATATTCATTTTATAGAGTACATGTGATACTTGATATCCTGATTTTGAAGCTGATGTGCATAATGTGAGGTTGGTTCTATTATTTTATGGTTTTAATTCATTGGGTAAGATTCTTGCGTCAGACAAAACATGGATGGTTTTCATATGCATTTATAACCTTCCTCCATAGATGTGAATGAAAAAACATTTCAATTTCATGAGTATAATCATATCTGAAACTTGTAATCCTAAAATGATATATATTTATATATGTAACCTTTAATAAATGAGTTGAAGCATATTCAGAATGTGGGTTTGTGTATATACGATGCATGTTCAAAATACATATGTTAGATATATGTTGTGCTTTTGTGGATGATAAATGATTTTTCTAATTATGCAGTGGCGCATGGATGAAGCATGAATGGAAAACTATAATGACCTATTTTTATGAATAATACATAATTCATAACACATAAATAATACTACATTTTTATTTTTATGGGACATCAATGATTAGTTATAATGGATCATCCATATAGAAAAAATCGTCAGAGTTTTGAAAATACAATGGAGAACAAAAATCCACCTTAGTGTAAGTATAGAAATAACATGATTAATGAATTGAAAGATGTCAGTTTTTCATTTTGGAAGGGTCAGATGAAATATATAAAGATGTAGAATGTCTCTACTAAAACCAATTAGAGTAATAAGAAGAAAGGTATCTTATTTGAGTTTCTTTATTATTCAACCAATTTCTTATGTTAATTATTAGATGTAATGTACATTGAAAAAAATATATTTGAAATGTTTCTTTAAATTATTATAAATGTTAAGGGAAATAAATAAGATGATTTATGATATTGGTGTGACTTGGTATATTGGGGCATCAGACCAGAATTACATCCTATTTGTATCAATTAAAATAAATTTAAAGTTCTGTGTTCTTCTAATGTGATGAAACTTACAAAAAGAAATCAATTTTAGGAATTACTAGAGGCTATTAAATTTCTTTATGAATATTTAAGCAACATATCAAAATCAGTCAATATAAGATATTTTAAGAAAAAATCATTAAAGAATCATGATTATCACATCTAACTCCATGAGTAGATTCCAAGAGAAATAAGACATATAGTATCCAATAATGTAAGGGTTTCAGTTATTAAATTGTTCATTTTTTATAGTTATATTTTTGGTTATGATGTTTTCCAAGTATTTATTATAAGAAATTGTGGCAGAAGAACCATAATTTTTTTTGATTTAGATAAAATATATCCTCTGTCATTTTTTACATGAATGTTGCATCTAACTATCCATATTCCAACCTAAATACTTCTTAGAGAAAATTTTAGTTGTTGTTGGATGTATCCAATAGAAATAAATATGTACACATTGAAGTTTTATGTTTGAAACATGAATGAACCGAAAGCTTTTATCCTGAAAGGTTACATGGCTCAAGAATGTATGGATTTATATTCAATTTATTTGTATGATGTGACTATGAGATAGAACAGAAAAATGGGAAACAAAGAAGAAAAATATGATCAAATTGAACATAGTTTTCCATTACTTCCCCAAATAGGGGGAATTATTGGATCATATACATTTACCACATTATTACTTGAAGATTGGGTGATGAAGCATCACACAATTTTGTTAACTGTGATTTGCTTAATGACTACATCAAGTAAGCAAATTGAATTTGTTTTTGTTATCTCATTTAATGTAATTGTACATATCTATTAAAATATTTCTACTTTTTAAATAGGAACATAAACAAAGTATAAATATAAATCACTGTTCTTTATCTTTGTAAAGTAGATAGAGTTTTCAAAGCAAATCATTATCTGCTTGGTTGAAATTAAAGGTAAAGTATTACTATAATAAATTAATAAAATTAAGATTTAATTAATTTTAATATTCATTTATATTTAAGGTATTGAGTGTGGATATTGAATATGTATCTAAGGAAATAAGATCATAGGATTTTCATCATAATTCTATGGTTTGTGAATGAAAATAAATTGTGATCAATGGGTAAAAATTTATTATCACTAAACAATAACTGAACAGGAGAACACAACATGATGGTGTTTTGTAAACTACCACAAAATACTATTATTCCAGTTCATTAGATAGTAGACCTTGATTTGACAATATATCTTACTGTAGAGTCATTGAGAAAATACTAATATTGGATTATTACTCTCAGGGTTGAGTCACTGTGAATAAATTCAAGTGGTTTGATTCAATGATAAGGAATGTCATATTTATTAATGATTATGGATTTCAAGTTATTGTCATGAATCAACATATTGCTACCGATGAGCCATATATATTGACATTATTGGAGAAACAAGTCATTTATGTGAAAGATAATCCATGACCTATTTTTTTCATTATTTAAGTAATCCCAATATATATTTTTGATGATGGTGATGATATAATTGACACCATATTTAATCCCACTAGCCTCAATTAATTTATTACTTATAATGAATCTAATAGTTCAATTGTCAGAGTTGATTGTGAAACTGAAGTTGTGGTGATAAATATATAAAACCATCCATCTATGTTCTCAGTTCTCTTGGTTTAACTCGACTTGGGTTGTTAAGGTTGGTACTATTCAAATTGATTTACTATTGATTACAAATATTTTTTATCCAACTTGAACTTCATATTCACTTTCAATATATACTAGTTGTAGTTTTCTTTGAGTTTAATTTTCTAATATTGAATTGAAATGTATTAGAACCTACCAAACCATAAAAAATTAAAACAATTACACTAGAACAAAAAAAGGTGAATTTAATTAAAACATATTAAACTAATTAGAATAAAAATAAAAAAGATTAAAATAATAACCTAACCAAAAAAATAGAAAAAATTACCTAACCCAAAATATGAACCAAAAGTGCTAACCCAAAAAATGAAAAAATGACCCAATTAGTTGACCAAAGTGAACCAAATGACCTAAAAAATTTATTTGGATAAAATTCAAAATAGAAGAAAACTATATCATACTCATTATAAACATGATAATTTTTTCAGATTTATTTTTCTATGAAATTTCTGGCATGTTTTGATATTTTTACTACTAAATATAAAATGATTTTGTTATATCACTATGTATTATTTATTTGGTTTGGAAATTATTATTCATTAATTAAGTCATGTCTCATCTTATTTCTTGTTTGTATTATACATTAGTTATGTATTTATAATTAATTACATATTTTGTTTTCAAATAAAAAAAATGAAAAACACTAAAGAGATAATAAGGAAAGGATGATAGACAAAAATCACTGAATGGGTGAGATAGAAATACCTCTTTATTGCCTATTTTGAGTATTTTATTTAAAATATGTATATCAATAACATAAAATTTAATGTCATTTTTTTTAATTTTAAATCAAGTACCACCACCTAGGTGATAGTTATTATATAGCCAGCCTAGTGGCACTAGTGCTTAGCCAGCTAATACGAGGGGGGTGGTACTAGAGCTTAAAACACAACTCTTCATACCCAATCACATGCTCACACTTCCTCTAACATAAAATTTATAACACCTTCTTATCCCATAGTGTCATTAGAGGGACCCAATATATTTAAGCCTCCTATTTTTTCACCACCATTTTCATACGATCCTTCTCACATATATTTTACTTATCTGATTATGGGTCTTACACCCCATCCATATTATACTTTTCCACATATTTCTATACCATATTATTTTACTTATACTTACTTCTCCCTAAGAATTTATATTCATTATCCTATAACTTATACTCTAACACATTATATTCCTCTAGATCAAACATTATGTCCAACTCATTTTATGCAGTTTTAAGTAGATATGATTATTTCCACTGTCCAAGATAAGGGAAAAGATAAGTAGAAATTTGGAGAAGAGCCGGTTCCACCAAAATTTAGTTAATAAATATCTTCATATGAAAAATAATATAGTGAGAATATAAAAATAGATGATTATGTTGGTGAAAAAGAATAAAGATATGAAGAAGTACATATAGAAGAAGTGGAAGAGGATGATAATAATAAGGATGTTATTCAAAGTAAAAATTCTCATTCCAATAAAATTTTACTAAGATCTTCAGATGCAACTGCGTACAAGTTACCACATCCAGGAGTCCAATCCTCAAAACAATCTTCTTATAAAACCAAATCTGATGAAGTAATTCATATTTTTGATAAATATAAAGAGATTGAGTCTAATGAAAAACAAAAACAAACTTTAGAAGATATGGCTTTTGGAACCCATAATAGAGAGGTTTCTGATTTTGTGGAAGATACTGACTCAGATAATACAATCCCAATAAAAGGATTTTAGTATATTGAGAATGTTATAAAAATGATCGGAAAATACCATTCCATATTTTCTAAAGCTCGATGAAAAAATAGACTTGATTTATGAAAATCAAAAAGAAAATTTTGATTTAGTCAGAGTTTTAATACACATACTAATAATTCTTGAAGACGATTTTAATATTTTTTAAGAGTGTTCTTAAGAAAACAAGAAGGAATTAAAAAAATTTGTAAAATAGTATCATAATTCCAATGATAATATAAAATTTCATGAGGATACAATTAAAGATATTAGGAAGCTTTTAAATGAAGTCTCATTTGTCTTCAAAAAGTTAGCTAGTGATACTCTCTAAAAATTAAGGTTTACAAGACATCAGAATCTCAGAAGATATCCAGTTAGTAGAAATAAAATAGATAAATGTAAATCTGAAATACATTTCATTATAGGATTAAAGTCTTACTAAATAGAAATATTAAATAGTTGAGTTGGAAAATAAAAATTCTTTTCCGAATGAAAAATTGAAGTTTTAGAAAAGCCCAGGAAAGACCAGGAAGAAAACCTTTAATTTTAAGAAGAATAAATTCATAATCAGGATCAGATATTTTTAGATCAATAAGAAAATTTAAATTCTTTAATATTTTCTTGAAAATTTGAATGAAGATAGAAAATAGTTTAAAAAGTTGAAAGAAATTATGTTAAATCTCATAGAAAAGAGGATATTTTTTTAAACTATTATTGTATTTTTTTATTTTAATTTAAATGAAAAGTATTATACATCCTTATTCAATTTAATTGAATATATTTTAATCCCTTTGGATAAATTATATTTCATTTTAGATGATCAGGTACTTTATTATTTCATATATTTTGTTTTTTAACCCTTTTTCAGGTATTAAAAGACTTTTCCATATTCCTTTTTGAAAATCACAAAGGGGGAGAATTTTATACTAAGGGGGATAATTATTTAAGTAAGGGGGATAAAATATCTTAAAGAAGAAAATATAAACCTTTGGGAAATTCTTATCCTAAGGGGGAGTTAGTCATATTCACTATTGTATTCATATGAGTTATAAACTCAAGGGAAGATAAATATAAATGTTTATTTCTGAATATGAAAGTATTTTTAAATGAAAATTAGATTTAAGCTCATAAAAGTTATTTTCTAATTAATCATTTTGTATTGTGCTTTCCAAAAGGGTGATATTCTTGAGTCAAAAGTAACATTTTGACCTTTTCATTCCATTTGTTTCAAAAATCACAAACTCTTTATTAAATACCTAATTTTCAAATAATTTCTTGTCCAAAGTATTTAAATAATTTTATTATAGAAAACACATAACATTTTTACCATACGTACTTTAAGTCTTTTTACCTTACAGAAATAATTTTATATTTTTTCATTATGATACTCAAAATGAGAATGCATACGCTAAATATCATACTAATGAAAACAACAATAATGAAAAATTCCATTATTATCAACTCATCTTGGATATGATTTATATCATACACATCATTTGAAAATTGATTATAAATAATTCTGTCTAGTCTTTAATACTGATAATATTTTCTTAATCTTGTTAACAATTATATCAATATAAATCATATTGAAACTCATAATTAATATCATCAAAATCATTCCAATTTTTTTTCATATCCTAAAAACTTGATTGTAATGTAAGAAAAACTTATAATACAAAAAAATTCATAAATTTAGTTATTATATGACCATTTATGTGTTAGGTGTCTAAGTTCTCTTGAAAATATCAAATAAAATATGACAATTGGAGATCAATATGACCATTGGAAGACTCGCCTATAAATACCAGGTTATTTGATGAGCTAAATACATTAAACAAATAACTAAAGTGTGATTCTATTGTAGCTCCCATTGAAATTTTAATTCTTAATTTTCTAAAGAGTGAAAAGTGTGAATGAATTTTTCCTAGTATTTTATATTTCTTTATAGAGTTTCATTATTAAGGAAACCTTGTCAGGTTGTCTCTTTACGAAATTTCATTTTACGTACAATCTTTTGATGATTGATGAATTGTATGGATAAAAATCTATAGAAAAGCCTATCTTAATATCAATAGGTTACCATAGTGTGGGTAATACCAACTTTCTTGAAAGTATAATTCAAGGGACCTTTATCATAGGTTACTAGATACCCTTCTCTTTGGGTTAAAATAATTTCATTCAATTGTATTACTTGTTTCATTTGAAGTATTTTAGTTTCTACTGCATAAATAGATATTGATATTTTTTTATTCATATTTCTATTTGTATTTCATTTATCATAGTAGATTTAATTACAATTCATATGTTTTATTGAATATGATTCTATAAACTTTAAGATAGAATCAATAATTTTTTTTATTACTATGATAAATAGTAACCTTTACAATTAATATTTATTTTATAATAATTTATAATAGTATTCTGATTATCGTAATTGCTTTTGATTAAGATACTTTTTTATTAATTTGTGAATATGATAGTATTGTGAATACAATACTTTTATAACACATAGATTTACTATATCCTCTGTGAATAATATTTCTGTGATTATGATATATTTTTTATCGGATCTAAGGGCCCAGTACAATTTCAATTGAATACATTAAAAAAATTTGTGAATAAAATTTGTTTAACCTTGTTAAAAAAAGTTTATTTTTATATTAAAAATGAATTTTTTTAAACATAAAACTCACCACCTTATATATTTATCTATCTGTATATAATTTTTGATCCAATATTATTTTTATTATACTATGTATTGTCATAATATTGATTTTTCTTTAATAGTTGGGTATTCCACTAAGAATTATGGGAATACAAGAATGTGTTTGGAGTGGAACCATCACACATAGATGATGGTGTAGTACGATGAGGACAATCACATTATTAGAAAAATATGGTGATAATGTTGGAGTTTCATAGAGACACTTTATAAATACTCAAACATCATTCCCATATGGACACTCTCCTAAAGACTCCTTCAAAATGAAGTAAAGTATAATGTTTGGGAAAAAATATGGGTAGGAAAAAACATTGGATTAAAATTTATATTATTATTTTATTTATATTAATTAATATTTTTGTTCCTACTTCATTATAATTTTCTTGATGTTGAGGCTGTGAGGACAACACATCTCATAGAATTATGTGAGCTATGGAGAGAATATAATAATTATTTTTATAGTGGATGGAATACTAGATTTGGTATAGATGTAGAGAGTACACCTATCATGAATGAGTTTCCAATAACATATTATTGTGAAATTATTGCTTATTTGAAGAGTACTGAGTTCAAGGTATTAATAAAATTTGTGGGGTTTTAATGGAAATTATCATGATTTTCATTAATACTTAGTTTTTAATTATTGAAAATTATTTTATTAGAATAATCAGAAAGAAATAAAAAAGGATGATACAAAATACATACACAATTTGGGGTGGAATATTATTCTAGACAATGAGAGGAAGTAGGTATGCCACTCATTTATAATTTTTCTATTTAAATAAATTATGGAAATAAAATTTCTTCAATTGTGAATTATATGAATTCATTATAATTTATTTTGAAAAAATATATATTTAATAATTATAAAGATTAGGTTATTTTAAAGATATATTTATTATAGGGAAGTTTAAAATGGCGTTAATATTGAATATTTTCTTGTGGAATCCTATATAACTTCTTAATCACATGTGAATGTTATTTGTGTTAGTTAGGATACTATGGGAAAAGAGAGTGGGATGCTTTTTATGATTTCTATTGTTTTTATTTATTAATTTAATATTCTTTTGTTTCCTCTATATTTTAATCCATTTATAATTCATATAGATAAATGATCATGTATTCTTTATTTTATTATTGAAATTATTTAGTGTGTATTAAAATTTTAGTGTCAGTATTGTTAAGTTTTTGAGAATCTCATAAAATTTCATTTTTATATGATTTTATGGTATTTGTTATTTTTGATTTTATCTCATGTTTTCCACCTAATAACCAATCAACCAATGATTAAATCTAGAAATTTATATGTACAACTTTCTATTACTATAAATATCTACAACAAAAAACTTAAAAAATCGAAACATATTTAATGTTTTTATTAAAAAATAATACGTATGTATGTTCAACCTTTATATATAATACCTACACAACCAATATAATATTTTCTCAAAATACATAGTATACATATTTTTATATTACACTTATGTATAATAAAAAATATTATTATATATAATTTGTATAAATAACTTCACTATTTATAAAAAATGAAATCTCATATGATTTTTATGTATCAACACAAACCATTAAAATAAAAATCTTAATATCTTTATTCCCCATAAATGTCCAGTGAAACATCCAACCCAATCATTTTTCTCATGCCCCTTATTTACCAGAGGTGATACCCCTTAGGTGTCATGCTGATCAAAACACCCAACCCGGGTATTTCTCTATAGTTGTTTTCGACATTAACAAAATTCATGTTTCATTCAAATCCTAGGAATCATTCACAACAAGAAGGTAATTTCACCTTTCACCATGGAGTCTACTATGGAATAGTCTTCCTTATAGTGGTGTACTTATAGTGAAATTTCATTCCAGGACCATCCAATATTTCTCTATAGTCTAATTGATCCCACAAAACAATATACTAGCCCATAAAAACATAAAAAACACCTCATAGATATGTTAAAACTATCAAGATTCCAATATGATTTTTAGTTTTGAAAACAAACCCCTCATAAAATTAAAAATTAAAAATTCCTCTGAAAAACAAAATCTTTAAAAGTGAGGGTCTTTACACATCAAAATATACTTTAGAGTTAACCACACTGCAATAGGTATTCCATACAACAACCATGAATGGCACAAAAATTTGAAATGCAATATGAAGGAATAATTTAGGACCTATAAATGTTGTGCATCCCTTTGATTGTTCCCATTTGAAAGACAAAATACAATGAAAATGATCACTCCATTTTATATAATATATATAAGATGATAAACTATGAAACATGGTGCAAATAGTACTAGATTATCATTTGAAGCCTAATTTTTCATTGAATTAGACAAATAATTAAAATCTTTAACAATAATGGATAATATTTGGATGAAGGTATAGTAATAAAATTATGAAACTAATTTTCCTCAATTTTCACAACTACCCAACCATTAAGAAATTATAAAGGGGGACTATAATATATAATTATTTTCCCTAACTAATGTGACGAAGCATCCAATGTATATTATCTAGAATTAAAAATATCTAATTGATATGTTGACCATATGTTAACATCATATTAATAAAAAAATTGTTTTTCCGAAAACCATTAAGAGATTCTATGATTGAAAATAAAACCCAACCTGGAACATGAATATAAATATTTATAATTTTTTATGACCCATAACTCTTAACATAAACTGAAAGCTACACTCAGTGTATATACACACTTCTAAATTTTTAATGGGCACCCTTTTTCTAAAATTTTGGGGAATTGGGTTGAATTTTCCCTTCTCACCATCAACATTAACATGTAGGGATCCAAGAATATTTTAACCCAATCATTGAAGAGTATATCTATGTATTGTTAAATTTCCTTTTTTCTTTTGGTTCTTGTTTTCTTCCCACAATACCATGGCAAAAAAGTGGGGCTTTCAAAAAATCATCTTAAATATTAAAAGTAGGAGTGAATTCATTTTATAAGATTCCCATAATAATATTTCTACTATACTTATGGATATCTTAAAGGATAAATCTGACTCTTTATATAGTAAGATAAAGATATTCATCTAGGGAAACTAATAATAATTCATCTCTAGAATCAAATTAGAATGGTTTTAGATAAACTTTCTTACTAATAAGGACCAATAGTCAAATATGAAATTTGCACTTGGTGAAGGTCTATGTATAAAAATCCATGCCTCCTCTATTTAGTGATTTATGTACTCAAAATAATGAATAAATTGAGGATTTTTGGTTCTTATGCCTAATATTGATAGGTATTCATTAGATGATAGCTTCATAGGTTGAAAATATCTTGTTTTTTCCCACATGGATGACTTTTTCATTCAATAAATTATTTTCCTACCCATAAACTGTAAATGGAATGAGACACATGGTTGGGTGATTACAATATGAAACTAAACCGAACTAAATCTACAAAAAATGAATCAAATAGATTTTAATATTCATGACCTAAACTTGATTTAATGTAACCAAATTTTATTATAGTGAAATATACAAACAATAAACTAAAATAAAAATAACCAATATAAAACAAAAAAAATTTCATTGACCAATACAAAGTGAATAAAATAGTAACCAACCAAGATAAACTAGGTTGAAATAATTTAACATAAAACAAACCAAACCAAAATCAAAAAAATCTAAGAAACTTAACTAAAATAGAATTTAATTGTATTGAATTAAATTGAATAGTCCCATTAAACCAAAAATAATTTTTATGAACAAATAGAGTCCAAAAATAAATAATTAAATTGAATTGAACATAAAAAAATTCATCGTTATAAAAGATAATAAAACAAAACTGTCATAAGTTTAATCAAGACAAACTGAATATACATGACTTAATTAACCTAAATAAACCAGAACTGAATGAATATGAAACTATAGAAACCAATAATTAAGGCGCAAAATGAGATAAATGCATCACAAACCAACCAATCCAAAACATATCTAAGTCAATAATGAGAAAAAAGTTTAATAATACCAAACTAAAATGACTGGAATCTAATGAAACTGAACCAACCTAACTAGAAGATAAACTTATATTAAAAGAGAAAACCAAAATGTAATAGTATGAACATGATTCAAAAAAGTGAATAAAAAATGACAAAAAATCACACTAAAACAAATAAAAATGAATTGAATTGAATTGAAATAAATCAAATGAAAGATAACTTAACTAAATGAATATAATGTAACATATTGAAAACTAAATAATATGAGGGCTGAAAATACTAAATCAAATTGAAATGAAAATTTATAAAAAAAATATAGTTGGATTAAAATAAATATAACTGATCTGGAATAAATGAAACTAAATTGAGATGAAAAAAAGTTAAAAATATATAAATGGAACTTCATTAATAGAAATTGGACATAATTGAACCAAAATAAATTGAATTGAACTATAAAAAACAAAATTTAATTTAAAATAACTAAATAAAATTAAACCATGTAAAATTGAATATGAACAACAAGGATCAACACCAAACTAACCTTAAATACACTCATAGTAACTAAACATTAACATTATTTAACCAAATAATAATAAATCCAATTATTTTATGTGTATTTTTAAGAAAAAACTACCAATATTGACTATACTCTAGTATCTATATCCATCAATGAAAATTTTACCTAGATTTACCATTTTAACCCCTTTCAAATTAAATCATAGAATTGTAGAAAAACAAGTAGGAACACATCTATAATATATTTTTCCTTTCCATTTTAACATATTATACATGTATTTAATATTAATTAGTTTTATTTCAATATAGAAATTCCATTTACATTATTCTATAATTACATTTCCATTATATTTGGAGAAATAATATATAAAAAAAATAATCCTTAAATTACACTTTATGTTAATTTATCAAATAATTATTTAATCATATTCTAAATTCTCCCAAATTATGATATTCAATTTATTTTATTAATTAACTCATATCTTACTAGAACAAAGTAATCAATCGTTATAAATTTTTTTATTGCATTATCAAGTATATCCATTTTATTTTAGTTATGAAATTAATTATTAATAAAATATTTTAAATTATGGTTTTCCTTATTAAAATACATTATAGAGGGATGTTTTGAATATTGAATGACCTTTTCCTCAAGATTTTTTTTGATCAAGTAGAAAGAAGGAAGTGTGGTAAAGAAGCAGACCCTCAATAAGATTATAAGTTTTACGATGTTGATTTCATATTTTAAAATTTAATTTGTATCTAAATAGTCCTTATATATTTGTAATAGTGTGCTTTAGAGGCCCTTGATAGAAGAAATCTAACAACTTTGGTCCAAATGATCATTTACATTAGGTTTTGGGAGAAGATCACCATGGAAGAGTATGCTATAGACAAAGGAATAACATTGTCCCAATTAGATATTAGCCTTATTCAAGTTCCGGTTCAGGTAGAACTGATTTGGAAAAAGATAATACACGGGTTGTAGAGGCCTAAAACAAGGAAAAAGAGGGCAAAAAATGGTCATACAAGAGCATGAACAGAATCAAAGGGCCAATGATGAATTTATGAAATTTATGAAAGTATTATAACCATCACTTCCACCAGATACCACTAAGGATTGTGATGCATATATTCTAATTATGAGTACATTATATAGTGCACTAAGCAGTGGTCCTAGTGTTCGTTGTGATGATGAAATTCCTAGAGATGGCGACGGTGTGGATGATGGTGAGGATGATGGTGAGGATGATGAAAATGATTAGTGTGAGGATGATGATAAGGATGATAGTTAGGATGACAATGAGTACTATAATGATGATGATTATGGTGATGGTGATGAGGAAAAAACTAGTCCTTTATATTTTTGAATTATATTTATTACATTTGATGTTTTATTATTTGTTCTGAATGAATATATGTAATGTTTTAAATCTGTGTTATTACTGTTTGAATGCATTAATTGTATTCTTGTGTAATCATTATCTGTATATTGGTTGGTGATGTTTGTTAAAGTAGTTAATCAAGGTGTATTTATGCTATGATTTCTAGTCACTGCTTGTGGCTATTTGGGTAGGGTGGGGGTGCTACTGGTTGTGGAATTAAGGGGTAGGGGTCTATATAAATGGTTTCAAAATCATTGGTATAGCTCTATAATAATGTTTTTAATTGAACCATTGGTATAAGGCTATTCTAATATCTAATTATCCAATAGTTTTTAAAACTATTGGTATATGATATACCAATGGTTCTCCATCCTACACCGTTGGTTTTGAACCATTGGTATAGCCAATAATTCTACCATTGCCTCTTCCTTACAAATCATCTCTTCCTTTAGTCCAAAAATTATGACTTTAAACTATTAGAGCCTCATGGTTAGAGAAATATGAACATAAATTATACAGTATTAGGGTCCAATCAACTCCCCCAAAGCAAAAGGTGAATCTTTCCCTCTTGTGTCTTATGGTTCTGGTACACCATTAATCCCAGTTCACCCTATTGATATGACCAACACCTGACAGTTGACCCTTGGGTACTCAGACCTCCCCTTGAGATTTTTTTATCATCACCACACATTTTCCTATAGAGTTTTAATTATCACATAATACTTGTATTTCTAAATACAGACTACTATGATTCTGACACAATTCTCTAAATTCCCACCTCACATCCAAGGAACACGTCTTGGGGGACTCTAAGAAGCAACATGATGGGCCCTGTGTTTTAAAGATATTATTAGAGATCGAACCTCATTTGTTTGACCCATTATTAATATTAGGGTAATCAAATCCATGTTTTAAATGTTATAAATGGTTATCCTCATCCTAATCATCACCCCTTAATGAATCTTATTCTAGAAAGCACAAGTTTCCTGTATCCAATCCCATTTACTCACATAGATTCATAACTCTCTAAGTTTTGTCCTTTCGTACCTTTTGGTATGATGGGAAAATAAATTATTCACATAGAATCATGAACAAATATTCTCCTCACACTAATGGGTTCTATTAGTTATTGACAAGAGAATCCAATTCCAACATGTCTGACCTAATCCAATACTCTCATATAATTGAGAAATCTTCTATTTTTATATTGCTTCTCATACCAAGAGTGACTCATGTGGTCTTAGATATTTATAGTTGGTTGCTTAATTAGTGTGATTGATATGAAAATGTCAACACATGTAACCATAATAAGTGATATGTTTATTGATTGATAAAATGGGGAGGGTTATCCATAAATTGATGCATCTCCCCTACCATAAAAAATGCCTCCAATGGTTCTTCCTGGGCAGTAGACTCCACAAGTCCATCCAGCCTCGTCTGATTTGATTAAAAGGATCCTTGTAGTATTTCTAGTGCCATCATATCCTCCTCTACCCTAGTATAGAAATCCACCATCAAAACTAGAATTCAAACTTGATTATCTTGTCACTCTATTATTTTGGATTCTACTTGAGAGGAATTGTCCTGGGATATTGATAGTTGACCCTCAAAATAGAGAAAAATATATTACCTGGTGGAAGGGAAAACCTTGTATTGTCATGATTGATCCTATAGGTGAGAAAAATATTATTTATAGACTTATATAGTGGTTAATCCCTTATAAATTGATGCATTCCAAGTGGTTTTATACTCTATCCACTCCAAATACACCCACTCAACCAAGAAGTCTTGATATTATTTATAGAGAACATGATAGTCAACACCTCTAGTATCCAAGTTTATTATATAGTTATAAAGGGATTACATATACCCCACTAACTAACCAAATTTAATGTAATTGATAATGTTCAAAATTCCCCTCCATGCCCTGTGCCATCCCACTTGGTTCTCCTTTGTAATATGTGACATCAGGATATCCATTTCTTATGGGAAAGGCTGGTACTCTGGGAAGGCCAATAAAACCTCGATAGCTAGATCATTCTCAAAAAATGGTAGGCTAAAGTAGATTTAAAAAATGAGGATATCATAAATATACGTATCTATATGATTCTCATGTTCTTCCCAATCTCTCCGTAGGAAAAACTATATCCTCTATCCCCACAGCCAGGATCACTTTAGATCCTACCACCGTGGATTAGGTATTTGAGGTTATCTCTTCCTCAAATTACACATTGGAATCATTAATATTTTTTATATTGATATCCCACTCAATAACTCTTTATTGATGAATTATACCACTCAGGATATTTGAAAAACTATCTCAAGGACATACACTTCAAGGAACCATGCAATCTGGTTCCACTCTAAGTTGTTAATTTCCCTATACAAGGAACACTTTCACTAAATAAATATGTCCCTGATGTATGAGATAAGATCAGTGAGAAGAACATATTTTGGAATATGCTTAAATTTATGTATAGGGTGAAAAGGTTGAACCCCTGGTCATATTCGAGGATCGATTTCCTGAGTAAGATTCCTTGTCCAAATGTAACCACCGATCTATGTATCGTATTTTCAACCATATTTTCATGTAAATAAAGCTTTTAGGTGCTAAAAAAAGTCACATAGTCAGTGAAATGTCCCTGATAGTGTGTATGTTAGTGGAAAAAACAAGATTATCCCTAGAAAAGCCTATAGACTCTACACTAAGAGGATATAAAAGTCGACAGAATGTATTAAAATATCATATAATTCAGAAAAGGGAATAAAAAATCACCATATAGGCCCTATAATAGTTAGATTATCACCTAGGTTTTTTTGAATTACCCTGCCGATGGAATATTGACTTCTAACAGTGTTGGGAAGTGATGCCGCTCCCATATTTTCATTTCGTAGGACTTGCTCACTTCCTCTATATTAATTTTGATACTCTAGAAGCTCCCCATGGATATAACCATCCTATATGACTGATGGTTACTATGAAAATAAAGGTAACTAAATTAATAAAACCCAAGGGTTGATGATGACCATAAGTCTGTAAAGTGGGTGGAGTCACCTCACCTCCCTCGGAAGACCCGTGGTATGCAGTGGTTCCCTAGGACTCCTCATCACCGGTTTCCCTATGCCATATCTCTATATGGAATATTTTTTAGGATATCTCCATGATATGGTCTATTCCACAACACCTGGGCTTGGTCATTTAGGGAGTTCACCCTATGTCAAGTGTAGATCACTCACTCTAGATCTGTGATATAATCCCTTACCTCTAGTATTGAGGGAATAAACCTATCCCTAGTGTGTTGGATTCCATGAAGATATATCCAATCACCATATAGATACCACATGCCTATCATTGGTATTTTAAAAATCACAATTTATCCTAATTTTACCAAGACTATTGAAATTTTTAATATTTGGATACTCTAATATCATGGCATATGCACTTTCTTAGGTCCACATCAGGTGCTGCTGAAGCCACCCTAGAGCCTTCTCCTTTCGCTCAGAATTGCTTCCCCATAAGTCTTACTCCTTAATCCATGATCTCCTTAGGAACTATGTTTTTTTGTGGAGAATTAGAACTTGTAGAAGCCTCCACCACTTCCTATATAGGTGAACCCATTCCAAGTTAATGTATTTTCCCCTATCCATTACACATCCTACATTGCTTCCCTAAGGCCTCCTCCACTGGACCCAAAAAATCCCTAACTGCCTAATCCTATCCCCTGGGTACAATCCCTCCCAACTAAACACATAGGCATGGAGTAACCCAAATATCACAACAGTAAGTGGTAAGTATATCTTACCAATAATGCCTTGATGGGTGAATATATTCCAAAGATTCTATAGTACCATGGGGTGAAATTCAAAGCATACCCCAATGTGCACCCATTAGATTGATCTATAGTTGATAATAGAATTAGTGAATGAACCAATACAGGTTTGTAGATTCTAAGTGTCCCTTATATTGATCCACTCCACTAGTACCACACCTCAAAAGCACATAATATATGATCACTTCTTAGTGACCCCTAGGCCATTATCCATGATCACCACATTGGTAGGGGGAAATGATAAAAGGAGTCATTTCTACAGTCCCCTCAGTCTTGAAATATCTCCAAACCAATCAATATTACGAGGATTAATCCCAAAAATATTTAATAGTTATTTCTAAAAGTTATAGCTATGAGGGTATATAGAGTTTAGATACTCATAACTCCCCATATGTGAAAAATAAAACCTTATAAAAAGTATAATGGGATGTAAACTCATAAAGGTTTATTTCTTCAAATTATGTGATTCAACACCTTGTAGATATTTTCCACTAATGATACAAGCAAGTTGATGTGATTTAATATTTCTAACATCACTTCTAAGATGATGGTACCTGACCATTCACCCATGTGGCCTTCAAAAATGAGAAAAACAACCCAGAGAGGAATTCTACTATAAATCTAGACAATCTAAATACTAGGGTGAGGTTCTTCACATTTTAACCCCATTATTGATACCATTATTCCTCCACGAGCACACATTATGATCCATTCCTCCAAAACTATATATCTCTTGGTAATTTCCTTGGTCTTCCTTGAATCCATCCAGGAGGAACACTTAGTGAAATATCAAACCACCTCTTGAACTGCACATCTGAATGTTTGGGTTTGCAACACTGATTTAATATTATAACACTAAAAAATAATCTATAATGAATTGATAATTGATCAAAATCTTCATAATAATTATCCTATATATGTAAATTATCTTACATTTCTTCCATGATAAAGAGCCCGTTAATATAGTAGAGATCCCATAAATTTATGTTAACATTCCCATAGTTAAGGTGGAATGAGTTAGTGTATGGTGGCCACCTAATTAACGATTCTAACATCAAATATGGGCGGTGATAAACAAGAAACATAAATAACTATGATTCTTTATAATTCCCAAGCTTTTTGGAGTTCCTCCTTGAACTCCTATGATGGATTGTGGACCTAGTATACCCGAGCTTATTCATCAGAGAAGTTTCCTCCCTGGTACAAATCCCACTCTTCTGTCCAACCCTGATAATGGTATGATAAGAATTATTTAGAGATGATGGTATAATATGTAGTAGATATTTATTTGATCATATAATCTCTATTTATGGTATTTATTAGGTTCTAGAGGGTGTGGACCATCACTAGGTTATGATCCCTTATTGAGTGACTGACAATATCCTTGTTCAATCTAACATTCCCCAAGGATCTCACGAACCAATAACATGGGGAATCATAGTTAGAATATAATATCAGTACATAATCTCTCAATATGAAGTTATATAGTGGTATCTTATTTTATATTGGGCATTCCTTCAAATATTTCATCAATAACTCAAATAGGTTTTTGTTCTTGGACATAGTCCAAAAAATCAGTCCAATGTGAATATTGACCACTATCTCCCTTTGTTTCACAACAATAACTTTAGCTCCCCCAACATCAATTTAGAAGGTTTTTAGAAAATATATAAGTCTAATTCATAAATATTTTTTGTCATGAAACTTTTTTTTCATGAATGTTCTTATTCAAAGAAGCAACTTGGAAAAACCACTATGCATAAAAGTTGGTTCACTGAAGATCCTTCATGTAAACAAGTCTATCACGAGAGATAATTATTTTGGTCAAAAAACACCCATGAAATGATGAGTTTCAAAAATAGATATAAAATTACAATATATAAAAATATAACATTGTCCCTTAGGTGGGATCTCCCCTTATTTATATGTTGAGCGGTGAGTTTTATGAACCATGGAGTTAGAAAAAATAAATTTTGGATTTTAGGCCTCAGAATATGATCTTATTCTCTCTCGTTGACTCTAATTACGAGGGTGGGGGGATTTTTGATTCCAAAAATCATTTTTATGAAGAAATAAAAGGAAAAAAATAAAAAAAGTGCCACATATCTCAGATGATCTGATCAAAATCCAAGAAAAAAGGGAACATTAATGAAAGTCTAGTGTTTTATAAATTGAAGTCTAAACACTAAGAAACTAAAAACATAATTAATAATTTAATATTCCATGAAGATTATATTCTAATGACCCCCATGATTACAAATAACCTATAAAATCTCTAATTTTGGTGGATCATACCTTTGGAATTGAATCAAAATCACTTGTCTCATGAAACTTCTACCTCCAAAAACTAGAATCCACATGGATTCCCACAGATGAGGGTCATTGATGAATAACCTCACATGAGTCCATAAAATTATTTTATTAGGATTGAGATGGAATTCATGAAACACCCATTCTTTAATAAAACATTATTTTTTTGAGGAACATGCTTTAGAAAACTCTGAGCTTCGTGGGATCTCAAAATTTTGTGAAACCCAAGAAAGGGCCTTTTAGAGAAAACACTTATTTTGGAGACCCTGTTATTGATAAATCCAAACATAAAAAACTCCTAAATTTCATGAAACCTCTATAGGGTAACTTATATTAGATGTATCCTTTAAAAAATATTGGTTTCATGAAATTTTAGTGATCATGGGCCTGGCATCCAGTTGATCTGAAATTCCGCATGAAAATTCAATATACACAATTGGTGTTGTGGACCATTATTCCCAACCCATCTATACCAAGAATAGGTTGGGAAGTTTCCTTGACTTTTAATCTTAATAATATGAAATCTCATGTGAATAATCCCATATGAATCCTCAAATGGATAGTGTCCATGACTTTTTACCTCTAAAGGAACCCAAGCCGTGGATAAGTGAGCCCCGACCATGACACTATTGAGAGAAATCACCCATTTCCAACATGATGAGTGTATATGGGGTTAATGTATCCTTTTATACATCCATAGTAATCAGAATAGGGAGTCTCAATTCATAATTCCCATGAAATCCTTGGTTGTCTTTCAATTATGACATCCCCCATCCTAGTCACACTATGTTAAACTACATGACAACATCATCATCACAAGATGTTGAACTTCCTCCTACCCTAGTAGAATAATATAGGATACACCATGTGGAGAATATGTGATGCTTTATGTGATAATATTGAGATGAAACCCCCATTTCTCAGACAAACTTATTGAATAAGCCCCTCTCCATCCCTCATTGTTCCCCCTTTCACAAAAATAGCATCCTTAATGCATGGTGTTAAACTGCATGGTGTGGTATTATCATAGGTTCTTAAGATACACACCTCAAAATACCTATGTTTTGATCCTTATATTCTAACTGGATACATAGGATCTATCTTTTAGGTTCAATCACAACATGACTATAATTCTATATCTCCCTTGGGAGTAGAAATTTATGAATCCCAATAATCTTCATGGATGATACCAAATATTTATCTATTTTATATTCAAGTCCCCACTAGGATTTAGAATCATCATTGGATTTTAACATGTGACTGAAAAATACATTATGAGTGCATATAGGACCACCCCACTGGACTCTAAATATGTTATCAAACTATACATGGTGAGTTCACTTTGTTCTATCCCCACTAGACTCTAAATATGTGATTAAACCATACATGATAATCACATCGTGGACCATACCCACTGGACTATAAATATGTGATCAAACCATATAGATGAGTATACATGGTACGAACCCAACTGGTCACTAAATATGTGATCCTACTAGATGTATTAGAAATGCAACCCTATATGAAGATCCTATGATACCTTAGTAGATGAACCTAATAAGAATATGTGGTGATCATATGATCTATTATCACATTAATTAGGCGATTTTACAATGTGATAATAAAAAGAAGCCCATGTGATGAGTATATGATCTTTCAATTCTATTATTAGGTGATAAACTCAATATTCTCACCCTATGTGATGAGTATAGGATACCCTAAGTGAAGAGTGTATGAATCCTTATATGATGAGTATAAGTATACTATCATTATGAATGTCAGATGATTCATATGATGAGCATTATATTCCTTGTGCAGTGAGCACATGATCACCACTGTGATGATCCTAGGATGGCTTACAAACTGAGCATTAGTTTCCTCATGGAGATCATAAGATGACTTGGTTTTTTAGTTTGAGAAGCCTTATTCCATGAGAACAAGATTACATCATCTCACAAGAGAAACATATTTATATATATCTAACATGAATAACACATTCATCAGTTGTAAATGAAAGGTAGCTCCTCTCCTATGATATAAAGTAGTGTAATTAACCAGTGTCCACTTGAAGATGGAACCAGGAATGAGATTAATGATCTTTTACTATATATGTAAGGGAGACTTGGACTATGTGATAAAATTAAAGGATAAATCCATGGAATGAAGAGATAACATCCCATCATCCTATTATGATTAAGGAGAAATCATCATAAACTCTAGGTGATGAAGGCTTCCATCCTTTGGGAAGAAGTAATGTAGGACCAAAAATGGATCATGACCATTACAAGGATGGAGATCTAATATGAGAGTGGGGTCCCAATAAAAGTATTATAAAATAAGGATCGAGTTAGGTATAAGAAACAATATATCAAATAAAATTTATTTATAATTTTATAGGGAATTTATAGAGTGTAAAAATTTATAATATAGATAGGTGATTATGATACTTTTGGTTTGATGTTAAAGATCAAATATTGTTTTAGGTGTCTCCTTTTTAAAAAAATCATTGTCCTAGATATATTGTAAAGTGGGACCATACTATGTGCATTATTTTGTGATTATAGAAAATATTAGTGAAGTGTTCCATCATTGATTTATACTATATCTTTATGAATCAATTAATAATCTCTCTTATGTTTATCAACTGAAGAAGTACAGAAAATAATGTCTCCTATCCTAGATTAAATAAATATTGACTTGGAGATATATTCTTTATATGTGGTGAGTTGGATATTACTAATCGATTCATTATTAAAGGTTTTAAAGGGCTATAATACTCTCTTTGTGTAGATTTTATGGAAACTTAAGTCAATTCATGATAAAACTTTGGATTGGGATAACCATGTGTGAAAATAGTTTCTAAAGTTGTATAGGGATGATAGGGTATAATAACTTTTCAAAATCTAGAGTCATATTGTGGGATGAAATAAAACACCATTAATATGATAAGTATTTTCATTTATTTTTCTTGGATGCTACATTGAAATAATGGTTTTTATAGAACTTATAAAGGAGAGACGATTAAAGATCATGGTTATTTAACCATGTATACTTACTACATGGGCCTAATTTTTTGGGAAGATACAAACACATGGTTATGTGAACTATTCACCAAACATGAAATATAACCATTTGAGGTGGTTTTTAGGATAGATAAGAAAGTATGGTTATATGCATGGTTAACTAAGAAAGTGTTCTAATAGTGATTTCAAATGAAAAAATTCTATGATTTTATTTAAAAATAAATGGAATTAACAAATAAAAATTAATTAAATTTTCCTAAACGTGTTAAAATAATATTAAGGAATCTCATAGGTAATTTTTATGATTCTTCACTACTGTTAAATTATATTTGTATAATTATTTGGTGAATTAATTCTATATTAAAGATACAAAACCCTAAATGTATACTTTTGATATATTTTCTCACCTATATCTTGTTTTACTCTATTGAATATATATGTTAGCGGTTTTATCTTTATAGATATGATATTAAATTATAAAAAAGAATAATTGTTGAAAATAATTAAGGGATCTTATTTATAGTGTCATTGACAATGTTTTACATATTTCTTTTTAGAAAATTTTAACTATTTTTGTAGCTTAAATTTGTTTATATCATTTGAATAATTCCATAATTATGATGTTAATTATTATTAAATAATTTTTAATTTAATATTAATTTATTTATAATAAATAATTTGTGATAATATAAATAATAGTAATTTTTATATAGATGGATATTATTGAAAAATATGTATTTTTATGTTTCAAAATGATTTTTTTGTGTATCATTTTAATTTTTCATTGAGATCTTAACCCAATTTTCTTGGGTATTTCTCTTTTAAAAGTCATACTAATTAATTTTTGAAAAGCATCATCCTAGTAAATAGTGGGTTATTATTATGAAAAGGTCAGGGGTAGTGTGAAATGGCTTAGTAATCCTTTGTATAAATAGGGTTGTTATTAAAACTATGATTTCTTATTATGGTAAGTCCTGCATATGGATATAATAGAGAATAATAATTTAGAGAGGTGATTAAATTTTATATACATTTGGTTTGGAAACTTATGAATCATTATATTGGGAGTTTCAATGACTAGCTAGTGGGTTTATTTTTTTAATTCCCAGGTAAGCCTAAAAACATTTATTTTTTGGTAAATTTTTAGATGACATGATATTAATAATCATAAAATTGGGGTTTCATAAAATAGGGGTTTCTAGAGAGGAATAAATTCATCATTAAATATATAAGAAATATTTTCTAAAAAAGTAATTTTTAACCTTTCAAATATAAAGAGTTATTTTAATTTTACTCAAAAATATTTTATTAATCATTTTTTATATGCTCTGATTGTGAAAAATATATTTAAAAAAAATTATATTTCCTTGTTTATTTGAAATTAGTTTTGATTTTTTTTCATAGAATTAGAATTTAATTTTGGAATATCTCATTCATGGAAATATATTAAACAATTTAGGGAAAAACTATTTAGTTTTATAGCCACACTAACATATACATGTTGAGGTACTTATGTAGTTGTTTTTTGAATTTATAGCAAGGAAAAAATTTCATAAACTATTGGTGTAGAGTTTCATATCCTATGATAGAAATATTGTGAGATAGTAATTTTTACATGTTTTTATAGATCAATGGGTTTTTTTCCTAATTTGGATTTTTTATTATGAGTAGATTGGTTATTTTTGACTTGGATTCTTATCTGACATAATTTTATATTTTTTGTTCAGGTTTTATTATAATTTCTTTATATTTTTTTGTATATTTTTAGACAATATTACATGTTTTGGTTTATATTTTTTGGACAAATAATTCCCCAAGATTTTTATTTTATCCCATGAAAATAGTTTATATCTTTTAAAAATTAGGGAAATCACTTGATCCCAGGCGATGGCCTTGTTTTGGGGTTCCAGATTTGGGTATCTTGTTAGTGTGATACAATCTCGTTGTACCCTAGCCCCACTATACACCCTAAGAGGGGAGGGGTTGATTAGGGTTAGAAAACTTATTTATTTTTTAGATCAAATTGGAAATTATCTTTTAATTGGAAAATACAAATTGAATATGATTATTAATCTTAATAAAATGTAGATATATAAATATCATTAGGACATTGATTTCACTTGGTTCACCAATAAAAGGATACTCTATGGAGTACATATCAATAATGTGTTGACATTCTGATTAATCACTAATTAAATTATATGTGATTAAAAATTTATAAATATCTTAATGCTCATTAAAAGTCCATGAAATCTTCCCCTCCTACATATAATAATTTTTAGAGGGATAAAAATAGAGTTGACATAGAAGTCATTCTTATAATGATTTAAGATAATGAATGGTACCACCAATTTATAGGGGTGTTCTTCTATGATACTCTAATTTTTCAATTCTAGATCTTCAAGGATATATAAAATAGGTTTTTATTTTAATCATTGACATCAATACACTTTAATATTGATCAAAATAATTTGATTTATGATGTTCAAGAAGTCTCATTATTATTTTTTACATGATTACCTCTGTCCTACGCAAAAAAAATTATTTTTTTACTTGAATAGTTTGAGTTTAAAATTTAAATTCAAACTATGATAACTTCGAAAATTATTCTACTTTAATATTAAACATTTTTCAAATTATATAGAAACTATATTTTATGACACTATATAACCTTTATGGAATGATGAGGTTGTTTAGTTTTATCTAGTTTTAAACTATAGTATGATATATAATAGTGAAAAATTATTCATTGTAAAAAATTCATAGAATCAGTGGATTCTCTATAGAATAATTGAGTTCCATAGTGTGGGAATATAAAATCAATAATAACTAGAATTACGTTCTATTTTTTAAATCTAGACCCTCTATGGGATAATTAGATTCTATAGCGTGGCCACCTGTAGACCTTAAAATTCAACCATCATAAATTTTTTTCATTGTTCTCTTAAATCCAATCCCTCTATGGTGTAATTTGATTCTGGAAAATGAATAAACATAAGTCATTCATAATGGGGTGTAGACTAAGACTCTGACATGGGAATCACCAAATATCTAACACAACTAACATTTTTCTAACCAACACCAATGATGTATCCTCAATCACTACAAAAAAGACACTGTATTTGTAAACCCTTTCGATAAACACTATTCAAGTCACAAAGATTGAACTATAGTATGGTAATCAAATCTATAGTGTGAGACATTCAATTACACTATAGAACACACTTTATCCATAATTCCAGAATCATTAAACCACTATTTTTAGATTCTATAAATTCATTTACAAGATTTGAAATTTTTTTACACTTACAAATATTTTAATTAAATCTGTTAAAAAATACATATCGTTGGGTCCGAACTTCCCCCTTTGGATTTTATTTGAAATTCAGAACATAAACATTTTTTAACTACTGACACATTGTTTCACTCCCCCTTTAATAATAAAACTAAAAGGGTTATTCATTTATTCATTTCTTCAATGACCAATTAAATAATATTTAATAATTTTTCTAAGCTTATATGAGACTAATCTTGGCGTAGGGAATAAGTGAAAGTATCAAGTACTACAATATGATTAATGATTTTTTATAATTCATTATCTTTGAACCCCCTATATAGTATATACCTTATCTTTGATACCCAATATAATGTATGAAACTTCAATATTATGAAAATAAAAGATAAAGTATTATATTTAATGGAGAGAGTGGTATCTATGAACCTTCTTAGTTTGAGGAAATTAGTTGAACTCCATGGTCAAACCTTGGATTATCAAATAAATGAGTTTTTAATGGTTTGTGATGATATCATCCACTTTATATTGAGTTCAAATGAATTCCATCCTCACTATGTTTTTATCCACTTTCTCCTTTATGAATGGGTACCCAATTTTAATTCACTTCGTGTGATAGTGTTAAACCGATTTTTTAGAAAATTGAATAAAATTTTGTTGTCTCATTGAATAATCATAGGTTGTTTGACCTCTTTACTAATTTCATATAAATATTTATTTATCTAGTTAATTTGTGTAAAATATTTGGGTAATGAAACATATTACATCTCTATTGTTCTTAAGGAAACAGAATCAGGTTTCTTATTTAGCTAACCAATAAAATTATTCCCAATTTATAAATCATGAGCACTTATGGATTTTTAATACAAAATGTCACCATTATATACTATAAAACTAGGTTTATCCAGTGCTATGGATTTAACAGTGCTAGCTAAAAGTGCTATTAAAGACCCCCTTTATTAGTGCTTGAAAAATCACTATTGGGGGGGGGGGGCTTTTAATAGCATTTTTTACACTATTAATGGGGGTCTTTAATAGTTCTAAAAAAGTACTAATAAAGTACCTCCTTTATCAACACATTTTTATAAGAACTGATAAAAGACCCCATTTATCAGTGATTCTAAAAAAGTGCTGATAAAGGGGGGTCTTTATCATTATTTTTTAGAAGTGATGATAAAGTGAATATTTCAAAAAAAAATCATTAAAAATAATAAATTAATAAATTAATATATAAATATAGATATATTGATATAAATATAAAATACATTTATATTGATATAAATATAAAATATATTTATATGGATATAAATATAAAATATATTTATATTGATATAAATATAAAATATATTTATATTGATATAAATATAATATATATTTATATGGATATAAATATAATATATATTTATATGGATATAAATATAATATATATTTATATGGATATAAATATAATATATATTTATATGGATATAAATAAAATATATATTTATATTGATATAAATAAAATATATATTTTTTAAATGTGATATAGATAAGGCAAAATAAACATTTACACTTAATATATACGGTATTTAGTGAAAATGGATTATAAAATAATTTAAAAAATATTTTTTAATTAATAATTTTCTAATTATTATCAAGTAATAGTCATTTAATTTAAATTTGAAGATAAAAAAAATAAAAAAATAAAAAATATCCAAAATATGTTTAAAATATGACACAAACATCAAAAGGCCATAAATTTATACCTGGGTGTTCGTTTGGGCTCTACCGCATATCAAATAGAAGATTGCGATGAAATCAATGCCATGTTGACTCGTGGAACTTAATAATTATTTTTTCAAGGTCAAAAAAAAGACCAGAATGTGTCCAAAACTACATTTTTAGTTGGGGTACCCCAATTTGATAACATTTAATGGATTTTCAACGTCATTTTATGGGGAATTATTTGATTTTTTCACTGGGGACTGAATTTATTCATAGTAATTACATTCATATCGATATCATTCTTTTAAAATTTTACCATATTTTATATTGTACTACTATTTATAATATATATATATATATATATATATTATATTGAGACATAAACACAAAAAAAATATTTTATATATGTATTTAAAAAATTATATATATATAAACATATATATAAATATATGGACTAAAAAATTTAATTAAATTTATATAAATATATAGATATATCATAAAATAGAAGAAAAAACAACATAGGTGAGTAGAAAATGCGCTGTCATATGAGAATGAGGCCTTAAGTTCAGAACTAGCTAGAGGTAGGGTCGCATGTGAGAGGGTGGAATTATCTAAAGCACTGATAATAGGGGGGGATGTTCTGATAAATTGGGTGAGAAGTGATGATAAAATGTGGGGTGGAAAAGTGGTTCAAATAAAAAAATAATACCCTTTATCAGTGAGGCCTTTGACATTTCTAAAATAACTTCTATTAAAGGATGCCTTTAATAGCACAAAAAAATGCTGATAAAGGCCCCCTTAATCAGTTCTATTTTTTGGGTATGTTAAAGGTAGCCTTTAAGATCACTTTTTAAGATCACTGTTAAAGACAAAACTTTATCATCACTTGAATTATCATTGCTTCTATAGCGATGATAAATCCCTTATAACTAGATCTATTAAAGGGACGATTTTTAGTAGTGAACCTAATCGATATCCAAGTATAATAAATGCAAGTTCTTTTCATATTTAAATAAAAAACTATAACATAATGTTCCTTGAACATACCTCAATATTATTTTCACTTCCATGAGGTGTCACATCTTAGGAAAAGTATAATATATTTCTTCAAAAAATGTAGCATAAAATATATCCAGTCATCTTAAATTATGTAGAGTAAACTAATAGATATTCTTTTATATAAGGTTGAGTCTACCACATCACTTCTATCATGTGTTCCCAATTTTTTTCACACCACAATCAGAGCTAAAACATGATTTAACTCCTCCATTATGAATTTATTAAAGACTTACATTACATACTTCATCAGTGAATTTAATGTTTTTCCTTCACATTTATAAACTTATAACCCCATAAAATATTTCAACTCAATAATAATTTACATTTCAATCTACAATCTTATCAATTTGGAAAATTTATCAACATATTTTTCTTTCTTCTATTGAATATGATAAAGTGGGCATACACTAATTCCATGAAATGATCCTCTTTGAAAAAAAATAACCTATAGGTTGTCATAAAAACCTCCACTATTGAACTCTCTCTAACTTAAAGAAGTTTCCATCCTTGAATACCAAACATGTGGTTTTTGATTTAGTCTATACAAATATTTTCTCAATATTCACACTTTAGAATCATTATTTTTAAGAATAAATCCAAATGATTGTTCAATATACACTTATTTATTTAAAACTATATTAAAAATTCCATCTTTACATCTATTTAAATAATTCAAACTTCATCAGGTAGCCTCAACTAATAAGAGTCTAATATACACCATCCATTCCACTGGATAAATTCTTTATTTAACATCTATGCCTTCAACATGAAAATAAATCTTTCAAAAAACATGATTTTTTGGATAAACATTCCATTTTAATCCAAATTATTATTTATGAACCATTTTTTACCAATTTAATTATAATTTTCAGCTAAATATACAATCTTCCAAGTCTTTTTTTATAAATTTGATCCAATTTATCATACATGGATTTAACCCATTTTTAATCTCTTATTGCTTCATCAAACGAAGTAGTTTCAATCTTATACATTATTATAGTATGCTCTGCCCTTTTTATCCTCCATGTTTGAGTTGGGGAAACTTCATCACCATTTATATTTCATTGATCAACTTCAAACCTTTTATTTATTTAATGTATTAAAGGTTTAATCACATATTCTATATTCTATTTTATAGATTCAAATTTAAAATCTACATCATCCTAAAAATCAAGTGTATCTCCAAAATCTATAATAGTTTCTTTAGTTTTTTCAAATAAATCTCTAAAAACAAAATTAATAGAATTAAATTTAGATTAATTCTCAAAAATAATTACATTAATGCTCTAAATTTTTTAATCCTCTAATTAAATCTATTTTAGGCCTTAACCTTTGTTGAGTATCCTATATAAATACCTTTATATGCTGCATCATGATACTTTCCTTAATTTAATTCTTTATTTCATATGAAACAATTTATTCCAAATACTCTAAGATTCTTAAAAGTTGGTTTACATACATTCAACATTTTTTATGGAGTATTTTACACACCCAGCCTTTCTAATAGTATTTTTTTGAGTATAGAGAACCACTTAAACTACTTATTTCTAGTAGTGATGTACAATTTCACAATCCATCAATATTTTTTTCTTTATTATTATTTATTAATTATTTACATAACCCCATTTTGTTTATGGGTTCTCAATTAAGACAAATAATTATTAATACCATGTTTTCAAGATAATTTTCAACCTCATATTATGTGTATTCCATCCCATTATTTTATTTCATAATTTTTATAGTTTTTCTGGTTTCATTTTTTATCTTCTTGGAAACCTTGTTGTAATGTCCATAACTACTTTTTTTAAATGTATGAACATATATAACCCCATACAATAATAATAATAATAATATAAAAATGATATTAAATCCCACTGACTATAGGTTCCAACCTAACCCATCAGACCACACACATTAGTATAAATCAAATTCAATAAACCATATGCTCTATTTTTCTTTGGAGTAAATGGATTTAGAACTATATTTTCTCACATGGTTGAATCTAAAATATTTTCTTGATCACTCTTAAAATAATGAATATCTACCGCTTCTTTGAATCTTAGAATATTCTATGCACTTAGTTGATTAAGATGGACAAGCCTCCAATACCACACTTTTCCTCTTATACTATCAACATGAAAGTGTTTTCTATTCTATAAAAATTATATAAACTTCCATTTTTTCTCCAAACATTCAGAAAATAATTTATAAATTTTCCTTTCATACAACATCCATTATTACTAATTGTGACCTCTAAAACTGAGTGAAAAATTTGACAATCACTTATGTCATAGAAAATTGATATAAATTACATCAATGTTTCTCAATAAATATATATCCAAACATGTCTTCTAACTTACTTTTATGTTTAATGATCTATCATTTCCAAAAAACATAGTTCCATGAACTATTCCTTTAGCATTCTTCAGCAGTTCATATTTATTATTATCTAATATAAACACACACTATCTAAAATATAGGTGTTTCTATTCTTTTTTTTTCATCCAAAGTAATTTCTACCAAGTTTTCCTTTTTAATATTTCTCCATTACTTCTATTAAATACCAAAATAAGTTTTATCAATTGATGGTCACTTTTCTTTCTTTTTAATACATTTTTTCAAGTAAAAATATTTCTCTTTAAGAGGGTAAAATTAGTTTTTCAAGGTAATTGGATTATATTGTCTTGTATCCATTTTCTATTATCCTTTCCATAAATATATTCTCTTATTTCCAAATAATTAACTAATTTATGTCCAATGTTTGAATAATTAAAATAAAAAACATAGAAATAATTTCTTTCCTGATAAGAAGTGCATGTCCCAAATAAATTCTACTGGATTTCAATGTCATCTCCTCTTTGATAGATTTTAGCTTCACCATAATAAGACATAACATAGACAAGAAAACCATAAAACTAAAATTTTATCAATGAAAAAATTATTTTGTCATCTCATCTCCACATATCTCCATCTTTTTAATAATTCATTTATTTTTTATTAGTTCTTATTGGTTGAGAAAATTTTCACATCAATTTCTTCCCCACATTATTCATGATTATAGACTTTCTGTCTAATGTTTCTCCATCAAAACTAATACAAAATTTTCCATACCATTTTTCCTTTTATAACCCAAAATTTCCTTGAATTTTATTGTACATTTTCATCCATTTATTTCATGTATTAATAAAAAAACTTCATAAAATAGAGTTTCTTATTTGAGCTATCTTTTTTGGTTTCTGGTTCAATGTTCTTTCTCAAAGAGACAACTTATTCTTCAAGAGTTTCAACATTCTTAATATTCTTCTAGATAGATAGGTTAATATCGTTAACAATATTAGTATGTAATTCAATCTTCAAACTATAATTCATAACTTCTTAATATTTCACATGATCTTTTTCACTATCTTCCAATTGTTTTAAATATTATCAAATTTTATTTTAATTTTATCAATATAACTTGAAGGCTCCTTAGAAAACCTATATTTTCCTTTTCTTTATTTATTATAAATAAATATAATTAATCCCTTATTCCAAATCCACTTAGAGATCAAAAACTCCTTATTGACTATTTTCTTCAACATCTGATTTTAAATTTTTCATAGATTTCATTATAGAATCTTCCAAATCTGGAATAAATCAAATTTTTATAACTTCTACTTAATATTACTTTCTAAAAAACACTTCTCTTTGAAAATTATTTCCATTAAAAAATCAAAAATTTATTTTCTTTATATATGGAATCTTTTTATTCAATTTTTGTGAGAACCTATACTCATCATCCTCTTCACTAAACCTCTTTAGACATATAGTATCAATGTGTCCATCCAATACATAATGGAAATAAGATAGGGGTATCTTTCCTTTAAATATTCAATTTCAAATTTTAAACTTCCTTATATAGAGTGATAAAAAATCATAACTTATATTATATTAATTTGAAATCTCTTTAATTTTTTTATTTTTTGATTTGACTGAAATCTATTTAGATGAATGTTCTGAAGAGTTTTCTTATTTTACTCCCATATAATAATCAACCAACTTACTATGTAATTCATCAAGAGATAATTCAACAAGATTTATTTCATCAATCTATGATATGTTTTTATTTTAAACATAAGTTAATCTTCTAGTAATATTTTTCACAATTTTAGGATATTTGAGAAGACCACATCAACAAAAAATCCAGTCAAAGAGATCCAAAGTGCGATCTCATCATATATTTCAAATCTAATAATTAAATCTATCAAAACATGGAACTCCATTAGAATTATAAATTTTATCCATGAATATAGAAAACTCTTAATAGAATCAAGAAACAACTAATCGGTTTGATACTACTGGTTTTACCCTTGTCCCACTATACACACTAATAGGGTGTGGGTGAATTTGGGAGGCAAAACATCAATCATTATTTAGATAAAATCAGATATTATCTTGGGTTGGTAAAGAAAAATTAAATATAATTATTAATATTGATCAAATAAAGACATGGAAAGATCATAAGAACATTTATTATACTTGGTTCACTTATAAAAGGCTAATACAAGGAGCACATAACAATAATATGTTGATATTCCAATTAATCACTACATATCTTATAATTGATTAAAAATATAAGAAGATAACACTACTCATACATGTTACATGGCCTCTTACTATTTTACACACACTAAATTATAAGAGGGATAAAAATATATTAAACACATATGTTGATATTGAAAAGATTTTAGATACATAAAGGTAACACCAATCATCATGGGTGGTCTTCCATGGTTCTCTAATACATTAATTCATGATCATAAAGGATATGAATAAAATGATATTTTTTAGTCGTAGAAATGAATACACTTCTTTATTGATCAAAATCATTTGTTTACAATTCTTAAAGAAGACTCCACAGTCTATTTTTTTAATTATTTATGTCTTTCACATCTGAATTATTCTTATCCAGATTAGCTTGAATTTAAAATTTGAAATTATAACTACAATAGCTACAAATTTTTTTCTACTTTAATCTCAAAATTTTTCCATATAACAGATATATTTCATACATATAATTTAAATTTGTAAGTTTATAATGTTTATATACCTATCAAACCTTAAAGAAAATTCCACTTTAACAAAGTAATTCAAATTCTTAAGAAACTATCTTTTAAAAACAAACATACCCTTTACAAAGAGATGGGGTAATTTTTTATATACTTTTTTAACTAAAATAATATCTATGGTGTAGAATGAACCTTCACTATTAAAACTTCATTTAATCCTTAGATTCTCCATAGTGTAGTTGAGTTTTCCAACATGGATGAACAAAAAAATCTCTATAATTTCATTCAATCAGTTTAATCTACACCCTCTACTTAGTAATCATATTCTATGATCTGGCGACAAATAGACATTTAAATTCAACCATATTCATAACTTTCCATCATTCTATTAAATTTAAACCCTCTATGGAATAATATGATTCTATGTAATGGAGAAACAAAAGTCATTCATACTATAGTATAGTATAATACTATTGTGTGGGAATCCCCAAATATATAGAGAGACTATAATTCTTCTTGAAAACTCCAATTACAGATCATCATCATATAAAATTAATATATAATATCTACTAAATCTTTAGATAAATCCACTTCACATTGTTTGGATCTAACTATGATGTAGTACTCAATTTTATGGTGTGAGACATACCCTTGTACCATAGAGAACCCTTTCTCAAAAATTATAGAATCATCTGACCAACATTTCTAAATTATCCAAATTTCATTAAATACTTCAAAACTTAAAAAACCTCTAAATATTGGCTATAAATTAAAAAAACATGCATTTGGGATCTAACAAAACCCCATAATTTTTACCTCATTCTCAATATATAATTGATAAATAATTTTTTGAAAATAGGGTGTAGCCCCTTTCTAAATGGTATATAAGATAATTTCCACTAATTGATTCATGGATCCTATAATTTCTATCTTATAAAAGAAATATTTATTTATTCCTCAACATATAATATCATCTAATATTATTTTTTTTGTAATTTTTAGAATATAAACGTTTATAGGATATAGTGGGAAACTACACAAAAAATAATGGAAAAAAAATTAACCTCAAAACTGATAAAATTTCAAATAAAACCCCAAAATTCACAATTTAAATTGATATAATACATGTTCAAATTAATGCATCGAGTTCAATGTCACCACTGTACCCCAACATGATCAACGACGATGTCTTTATCCTTCTTCCTGTGATGCCAAACATCCTTCTAAATTAAATTTCCACAATAACGTACTATAATTATAGCCAATGAGAATATAATAACCTAAACCACCATCAATAATCACATAGTTCCATCGTCAACCAATACCGAAATCTATTCCATAAAAAATAACACAAAATCAAGGCGAGAAACCCACAATTTTTGAACACGATAACCAATCGAATACATCAATATCACATTCATAAAACCAACCAAAATATAATAGACAACACATCACCATTATCATGAGAAATATATAGACGAACACCATCAATCTATAATTGATAGTCATAAGAAACGTAACTAATAACTCACAAAACCATACTAAAAACCTAAAAAAATCCAAATGAAACAAAACTCAGAATCAAACATACTCCCTCTTCTACCATAAAAACACCCACAAAAAACATGGTTTCCTCTAAGAAAGGGAAGCAATGCATCACCACTTAAGGATGAAAGAATTTCCACTAAGCCTTAAGAGGACCACTGAGGATGACCCTTTAGATAACCTATCATGATAGCCTCTAATAAGTCTTTCAATTGAACAAGTATGAATGATAGGAAAAAATATGGATGATACACAAGTGTTATATAATGTAGGGAGGAATGATAAGCATTATTCAATACAGAAGATAAAGAGGCATGGGGTTATGGGAATTGCAAAGTGGAAACTAATCCAAGAAGAACATAACAAACATAACAGAATAGGATAAGATCAATTTTGTTGGTAGTGAGAGAGTGGGAAACCATTAGCTGAGAAGATGAATGTTTTCATAAAGGGTAAAAACCATATAAATAGGAGGAACATGATTGAGGGATAATTCCAAGTGAAATCTATTCCATCCTCAAATATAAAATATGGAATACTTAATGTTAATACACTTAATTTTGTTAACTGAGTAATAAAAATTAAATACTGTATAATTTTAACTAATTTTAGAATTATATATATATATATATATTTTACCTTGGTAATGAGGTGCTTGGAGGTATGAAATTTCAATAAATAATTAGAATATACCTTAATAAAGGACACAAATTATTATAGTAACATTGACAATGGAATGAACCCCAATTTAAATTTCACTGTATTTTGATTATAAGATAATGGAATTTATTTTTAGTGTAAAATGTAGATAATTATCTTTATAAATCTCAAATATATGATATAAATAATATTTTTCAAACACCCCTCTAAATGGACTTTGAAATAAAATATATGAAAACTTATAGGGATCCAAAACCGAATGTAATTTTATCTTTTATCAAACTAGTTACTTTAATAATTTTATACTCTTGAGTGTATTTAAATTGGTGTCATGGATGTATATGGCTATTTTTGGACTTCTAATAGGTCGATTTATATGAATTCATTATTATGGGAAGATAGAGGATGGGATATTCAAGATGATGTTTTTTCTAGATAATTTCTCACCCATGGTAATTAATAAAAGGATTTTAAAGTGTTTTAAAATGGATATATAAATTTCATTGTGGAATAAAATTTTTTATCAAGAGGAATTTGGTTTTGGTTGGTTGATTAATAAATATAAAAAAATTTGAGGAAAAGGGTTTTTCATAGCATATAAAATGAGTTTTATAGAAGGGAAAGTGGTAGTTTTATAGGAAATTATGTTGAAATGATTCGATATTGATGGATCAATATAGGTAATTTAGGGGATGAAGGTTATAGAAAGGTTAGTGTATGGGATTTGGATGGCTAAAGAGGTTATGGTAAAGGGACAAGTTGGGTATTTTATATTATAGAAATTTATTGGGAAAATGAAGAGTTGCATTTAGCCAGTTGTGGAAAGTTTCCATTAAGCCTAACATATGGATATGAATTATCAATAAAAAAATATCAAAGGAATTTTCTTGAAAATTATTGATTAAATGGTCAATTTTTAATTTTTCTGATAAAAATATCATGGAGAGAACCATACATTATTTTGTTAATTGTATATTTTATTATCTAGGAAACTAAGTTTGAAATATTGATTTGGTGTGTATGTTTCGTGATTTTATAGTTTTATATCAATAATATATTTTGGAATAATTTTTTATATTATTTGGTAAGGTTATTGTTTAATTTATTATAGTCAATGCAAAATAAAGGTGTTTTGTGTTTATAAGAATCATTGTTTTTGAATTGATGTTATTGTTTGGTTTGGGGATTTATTTTATGAAATAGATTGGTTATTTGGAAACAACCTTGATTTTGGGTTGATAATGAACCATGTGAAATAGAAGTGATATTATATATTACATATCCATAAAGTTTTTTGTTAGTGACACAATATGTATTCTACTACTATAATTTTGGTTCATCCTAGGATCTTCACTCCATTTTATCCTCCCGATTCAATCACCCATTTTCACCACATCAAAATTTTATTAACGGTTCCGTCACACTACATTTGGAATCCAAAATTTCCAGTCTCTTTTTTAGTGATCACAAAAGCTATAGATCTTCTTCACCTTACACTAATAGCATAATTTGGCTAGAGATTGGTATTAGTTTATTCCCTCCAAAGATTAGTCAGTAGTTCTTAGGGTTTAAATAAATGAGTGTTTTTGGGGTTACTAAACTCACACAATATTTAGATTCTCTTTGAGGATGACGAGTATTTTTTATCCACTTGATCTAAAACATAAATATATATAGAAGGTATTAGATTATACCTTAGACATGTTCCTAGGATTTCTAGATAAATTAATATCCCCCATTTTAAACCATTTATATTTCATTTCATGGTTTTCCCTTTTACTTCCCAAATTCACTTATATTAATAATTATAGGAATCCTTATAAGAAATTTTTTGAGTTTTGACATTAAGACCTTAGCCTTGTGACATCCTATTACTCCATGTATATGTGTTGATATTGAGTCTTCAAAGACTCTGATTGAATCAATCCATCTCACGATTGAGGAAGAGTCCCACTATTTCCAAAATCTAAAATTTAGGTTTTGGTTTTATTTTTTAATTCTATTTCTCTTTCTTGGGATATATATAATAGATATGTTGTCATGGTCATATAAGGAAATATAATTCTATTGAGTATACCACCATAGAAACTATGGAAACCCTAAATCCTATAACCCAGAGTCAATGTGTTCTTTATTACATTGGTATGAGATTCAAAGTATCTAACCATGAAGGATCAACCAGTTTAGCAGTCTCAAAGAACTAGATATTAGGTCAAAAGGTGATGAAAAAAGGTCTAGGGGATGAATAGACCAGATTAAAATTTAAACAAGATAAAACTTTTATAAAATTTAATTAATAGTGTTAATAAGTGGTATAAATTAAATTAAAGAAAACATAAAATTTTTATATTTGTTTATTCCATCTTGGATCAAGTCAAATATTATTCCTCTATACTCTATGAGAGATACATTATTCAATAAAATAATTTTTATGGGGAATCATAATGTAATTACTATATAATTTTCTATAAAGTTTGGGAAAACCACACTGACGCATTGAATCTTTTATAGGGAGTCACAAAAAAATTAAAATAATGACTTTGGACAATAGGATTGACAAAATAAACATTCTTGAATTTATAATTTGGGAGCCACAACCTCATGAAATAAAGAATGATTTTAAATGTAAAATCATAAATATAAAGTGAGAGAACATGTGAGATGTTGGGAAAAAATCCCTTAATGTTTCCTATCAGTATTTTTTTGGGTGTGATTGTGTTTTTCGACAAATACATATGACCATGAATGAGTATGGTTGATGTTTTCCAAAATCCGATTTTTAAGGTTTCATAGTTTCCTAGTGTTTCTAAAAATTTGGGCCTCAAAATCAAGAATTTATGTTTGGAAAATGAAGGTTTTCATTATAGGATTGAATGTTATCAATAAGTATGAAGAAAATCAGAAAAATAAGGGAACCACATACCTTGGAACATAGACCGCGTACCATGTCTGGGAATGGTTCGTGACCACGAACTGAGTAGCGGGAACATTACATGGAACGATTTGTGGTGAATGGATTATGGTATGTAGAAGGAATAGAGGTTTGAGAAATGGTGAGCTATGTAGGAAGAGATGTAGTACATGGATCATGGTTTAAAAATGGTTCACAGAAGGGTTATAGTTCATAGTAGGAGGATTGATATGCGATGAAGGTGGTGCTGAATCAAAGATTTGATAAGTCATGGATTAACAGATATTGTGGTCATCTTTTCCTATATAAGAAGCATTAATCCCACCAATTAGATTGAGATAAATATTCATTATAGAAATAATTTTGCTCTAGGAATTTAGCTAAGTCCAAAAGTGATTCGTGTGGAAGTAATTCCACTGATGTTTTTTGCAAGAAACTATATCTCGAAAAGGATGTGGTACATGGAGAAAGAAGGAGCGGTACATAGGAGAGTCTCTAAAGGAGAATTATTTAGCCTAAATAAATTATTAAAAGGGTGAACTTATTCATAGAATAAATTCTGGGAAAGGTTTTTTAGGGGAATTGTATGCCACAAAGGAAGAATTTCTATGAAAGAAGAATGTGGTACGCGGAGGGGGAGCTCCGATACGTGGAAGCGAAGGCATTCTGTGAACAAATAATATTTTGTGGATAGAGGGTGATTCATGGAAGAAAATGGTTCATAGAAGTGGTTTTTAGAGGATGTGTGTAGAGTCAGTATGTGGAGGTTGTACATGAAAGTGCATGCAAAGGCAGTCCATAGAAGAGGAAGGCTGTATAGGAGAAGTAGTTCGTGGAAGCAGCATCGGTAAATCGAGGAGACATTCTGCACAGAAAACATGATACACAATACGTGGGAGGAGAAAGTGGTCTGTAGAACACACAAGGAAGCTTTAAAAAGATTCAAATCAGTTTGTGAAATTATTTTTAGGTATCTAACAATACCTAGGAAGGTGGAATTCATCTACGGGTAAAAAACTAACTTCAATAGATCATCTACCTAAAGTTGTTGATGTAGGAATTCATCCAAATTAATAGACATATATGTCCATAAACTGTGTTTAACCTATATGTCTATAAACTATGAGTGGATTCCTTTCCAAGATTAGTGAGAAAATGAAGAGGATGATGGTGAGCCTTTCCACTTGTAGTGATCCAGATAAAGAGGCATAGGGATTAACCCTTGAGAATGTAGTGAGTGGACTCTAAAACTTATAAAGGCAGTGATATTGGGAATAAAAGATCCATCCTAAACCTTGTACTCATTATTTTATGTGAGCCTTAGTGAATTTTTTACATCCGCACACCACCATTGTATGATCCTTCGACGTAGCCCAGTGAGGCTGAACCAAGTAAAAATTGATGTTTCTTATGAATAATTTAAATTATGATCATACTTTGCAACGGGAATGAGGGAGAAGAGAGTTTTTTTTAATGATGTATCAAGGTCCTAAGAGAAATAAATTTTAATTTTTCATACCCTGATTCACCCCCCTCTCAGGGTATTTGACCTAGTGGACCTAACATGAGTGATGAGGAGTAGTTTTACAAAAAAAAATTGGGATAAAGTTTAAGATAAAATAAGGAAGCACATGCATTGGTTATTAATTAATGTATGCAGACATCTTGTCAAGGTTCTAGTATAATTCATAAATTTTTTTCATTTAATTCTTCATAGACCATCAATAAGATGAAAACTTTATCATAAATAACTTTGTTTTCACAACACTTTAACGTCTAGAGTAAATACTTGGTTCTCAAAAAAATTATTTTCTTGTAACTCAAATCCTTTGAATAGGTCATAAAGTCTTTGAATAGGGTATGTAAAAACCAAAAGGCCTCTATCCCACCAGGTAATATAATATAAATTCAAATACTATAATTATCCAAAAGATAGAAAATTATAATTCTAGAATAATTATAAGAAAAATCATTCGAAATTAACAATTAAAGGAAAATTCAAACTAATTTGAAATAAATTTTAAATAATTCCAATAGTCTAAAGAACAGTTCAAATAATTTCAATGAACATCATAAAAAATATGACTACTGAAATAAAATTTCAAAATAATTTTTAATTTATTACAGTGATTTATTATTATGAATTTAATTATATATCATTAAATACCAAAAAATAATTTTTTATAATTTATATTTGAATAAATATTAATGTATAAAATAATAACAAAAAAAATATACTCAAAATATAAAAACATAAATATTTTAAAAAACATAATCTTTATATGCGTGTGAATAAAGTGTAAATTAAATCATATTTTAAAACTGATTAAAATATTTTAAAAACACTTAAAATAACTTTTATATAATATTAGTTTAATGAATCAATAAATTACTTAAAACAATTAATATTAAAATGTAGTTAATCAAAGTATCAATGAATAAAGAAAACAAATCATTCTAAATATTTCATATTTTAGAAAAATTAAATATATTTATCAAACTGACTATGAGTGCCAAGTGACAATGAGGTATAGTCCTTTAAGGTAGTTGACTTACAATTTCATATGGTCAGTTCAAGTAGTTTTGAAGTTAGTGTACTAACCATGAGAATATTATAATGAGTTGTCACTTGATATAATGTATGATCCCTTATTATAATGTGTGGTCACTTACTTATGGTAGATTTAGTGACATTTATTCTCCATGAAAGCTTCAATCAATTCATGAGGATTTGGTTTCCAATGAAAATATTAAACAAATCATGGAAAGATACACTTCATGCTAAGATTTATAAACTATCTATGTACAAGTTCTACAAACCATGTGAATCTCATGAACTATATGTTAGTATATTGGAATTTTGAAGATCACATTGTGTCCCATGTGATCAACTTCTTACATCAGATTGAGGCTATCAATTGTGGTATCTTTATACTTGGTGTGAAAGTTCCATCTTCATGTTGTAGGATAGGTTAACTAATATGGTAGGTTAAAAAATCATGCTATATTTAGCAACATGAAAATCCTTCATGTGGTAGCATCAATGTATATCCTGTGGTAATTTGATAGTAAAAATTCATGTACATTCACTTAAAAAATTTGTCATGGTAGGTTTAAACTTAATTAATGTGGTCACTTGACATTATAAATGCATATTTGATCACTTTAAATATTACTCACTAGAGGTTGGAAGATAAACATGTGATAACTTGATCAAATATGTGGTAACTTTAAAAATATATCATACAGTAACTTTAAATATGATATAATTCCAACAAACTAAATAATAATTCCATCCAACTTCTATATCAAGATATATCTTCAAAATAATTTAAAAACCATAAAATAAAAGTGGAAGAAAAAAAGCACTAAAATTTTGAAGAAGTTATACCAATTTTTTGAGTATATAAATTTCAATCTAATAATTTCATGTAGTTGAATGAAAGATATAAAAATGTATTAGATTTCCATCACAATAAATGAGATGCAATTCAAAGGTTTGTTGTTAGAGTTATCAATTAAATAAGAAGATACTGTTTTTTGGAACATGTAGAAATCAAAAAATATTGCATTGACTTTGGGAACATTTTACACCACTCAAAAAATGATTTTAGACTTAATTTTAGTTTAATGAAATGTAAATAAATCTAATATGTTTCCAATAAATAGATTTCATGAAGATATCATCTATATAACACATGTAATAAATGAATAATTAACAAAAATTATAAACTGAAGGCCTTTGGGCCACCTTAAGGCCTTCAGGCCACATGTAGTTTCCCCATACACACTACAAAAAAAGAGCAGCCCCAGAAGAAGATTCAGAGTAGGTGCAATCACCAAAGCCGAGCCAAATGGATTTTTCATAATGAGAGGGTATGACTATGCCATCAAGACCATCCAGTGCTTGCACAGGAATCCTATACAGACAACTATGCGAAGGTGGAGAGATACTATCATGATGCAGATGCTGGGGAGGGGAAGTTCCTTGTAGATAGTATGGTTGAATTCCTTAAGACCTTCGAGTCATGTAATCTCCACAGCCTATGGACCATTTAATCCTTGAGACTATGAGCATTGTAAGGGTTCCCCCTCATCCCTTGAAAGGGGGGTTATCAAAAATCAATAAAAATGAAGTCCTTCGGGCCATTCGGGCTAGATTCATACGTGATTTAAATATTAAATTGGAAATATAAAATACATAGCATAAAAAAAATTCTCATATAATTGATATTATTCATAATATTCTTCTTCAAATATTGGAAAAAAGACAAATAAAGGGTGATCTGATATGCTTATAAAGGGTTACATACATTAGAATATATCATTTGTAAATAAATAATAAACATATGGAATGGTAAATAATAGAGAAAAAATTATATATAATTAATAATTTGAGAATGTAATGCAATTATGGATTATATCAATACAGTAATATCATGGATAATAATAACTGAATTACGATGAAAGGAAATTATTAAGGTTAGATGTCATGATATCAGATATCATGATATCTTTAACATAAATTCCTTTCACCAATGTAGTTTAACAAATGGGTATGTATATAAAAAACTCATTTAATATGTTTTTCTAACTAGTGCGTCGCATGATACCGTACAATGCATCGAGGGGATATCTATAACTGGGAATCACCCATTATTACATGTCTAATGAATTATTCTTATATTGAATAATTAATTTAATTCATAAACAATATGTATTATCAAGAAATTTCTATATTCAGTAAATAATACATAATATTAATATTTCCCCTTCCAGTCAAATAACTTTCAATGTAAAACACTATATATAGAAATATTTTATGGTTTATGAAATAATTTTATCCATGATACAAATAATATGGATATTTAAGAGAAATGTAATGTTCAACCATTACAAGAAATTGTATTTTTCATAAGAAAGTTAATAAACAAAAAAGTTAAAAGAGATAAAAATGAATCTCAATTAATCAGAAATATTGGTTTTTTAATAATGTTATGTCCTTTATTTAAGTAAATAAAATGGATGAAAAAATTAAAATAATCATTCATTAAAAGGTTTTATTTGTAAAACCATTTAAAAGTTATAGAAGAATATAAATATTGTAAAATCATTTTAGAGGAAAAAATACATTAACTCTATACACATTAAAAAGAAATATTCATTTGGATTTTTTAATGAAAATGAAACAATGAACCTCTCAAAAAAATTAGAAATAATTTTTGAATAATATAGACAAAGAAGAAAAATATACAAGATCAAAAGAGAAATAAGTTCAACTATTCTTTTAAACATTTCATTTCTTGATTCAAGGATCAAATAGAGTAATATTTGGAAGAAAATAACAAAACTACTTAAATAACTATTGGATATTAAAATTTTCATATTTTATAAAGGATATATTAATGATTCCTTGAATAAAAATAAGTGTAAACCAAAAAAATGATATTTTAAAATAAATTATTAGCACTATGGTAACTTTGAAATTATTACCCCTTGAAAGGGTAAACATGAATCAGAAGGTTAATAATAATGAATAAAATTATAAAAATTTTAAATACATACAAAAGGAATTATATAAAGCATATAAAAAATAATAATTTCATAATACTAGATATATATCAATGGAGTGGAAATTGAGATGAAATACCTTACCTCAAGTTCAAATTGCCACATAAGTATTTTTAAGGGACTGTATAATAAATTTATATTTACTACAATTCAATACCATAAACATATAAATATCTATAATATCATATAAAATACATTTATAACATCTTATAACTTATTTTTTGACAATATTTTATTACTATCAATATTTTTGGAGTTAACTTCTTCGTTTTTCATGAGAATTTTGGTTCAATAGTTCCTGTCCATGTACTTTGATTATAGTTCATTCATCTCAAGAATATTAATCATGATATAAATATCATATATATTCATTATATATATATATAGTCACCAATAAAATTTATAGAAACAAAAATTAATTACACCACTCATGGAGATGGTAGGCCGTACGTATGCATGAACACTATATTCAATTTCTGATAGATGGAAAGAAAGAAAGGAAAATAATAATTCACCTTTATAGAATCATTATTATATCATATATTTCATATATATTAATTAAATACACCATTATTACCATCCTTGTAAATCATAACTGAAAAAAAATTATAACACTTCATTGAGGTGGTAGTCCACAAGTACATACGAGCGACGTTATCGTTTTCCAAAAGATTAGAAAGTATGTAGTTATATATGATATTATAATTTCAGATGTATAATGATGTCATAAATCAAATATATATTCATTAGTTCTATAATTACAACCATCCATGTAAATTAGTAATGAAAAATGACTTACACCACTACATATAGACGGTAAGTCGTACATAGGCTTGGGAAAAGTTTTCTCTTTATGTAGGTTAGAAAAGAAGTGGAAAACTAGTTTTCCCATTATCATAATAAAATATATGTATATTTATGATACTATATTTGTTATTTTATAATGGTTACAATAGATTTATAGTAATTAAAAGAATAAATAAACATAAATGTGTTAGTAAAGGTGATTACCACTTCTTTGATAGAATTCCTTTAGATTCCTTCTTAAAACCCTGGGAATGGTATTTTAATAATTAAAAAACCTATAATTTGTGTATAGGTAAGTGGAGAATATAATTTATCTGGGTTTGGTTAAGATATATGGATAAATTTGTTTTAAATAAAAGAGATAATGGATTTCCTTTTATAAGTTAGGGGAAGGGAACTTTGGGAATTCAAGAAATATTATAATATAATATGTGTCAAACTCATGTAAAACAATTAAAAAATAGAATATATTAAATAATAAGTAGTATATGGTATTAATATAATCATCCAATGAAATTGTTACAGGTTTATATTTCATTTTAATCCTTATCCATTGAATTAACCGCCTGGTTAACCCATTTTAACCTTAATCATGGTAATGATTTTTTAAATATTAAAGGGTTATAATTTTACTTATAAAGTTGAAATTGGATCATATATGGAAATGGGATAAAATTTACAGCCATATATCATCCCCCTTTTCCTATTTCAAGATTTTTATGTTTATTTAATAATTTATTAATATGCTGTTTTCACGAAATACCATTAATGTCATTTTTGACACTGTTTAACTAATTTTAGATTTAAGATACTAATAAAAATATGTAATTCAAATATATTCCTTTAACAAATCCCTAATATTATTCATTCATCGATAGAATTCATGGAAAATAATAATTCATAATTTTTTTATTAATTTTATTAACTTTAATATCATTTGTTTAATTTTTTTATTTATTTAATAAATACAATATCATGAACCAATCCGGGTCGACCTTGAATCGGTCACCCAAATCGATCCGTGACAAGCCCTAAAAGAAGTTACCGATACCCACGGATTGGTAACTAGTTTATGGGTATTGATAAAATAATTTAGGAATGATTTTCCCAATTTTATAAATAAAAACAATTAACATGATAAATAAACCCAAAATGAAGTTACACAACCAAACAGGGTATATTTAAATTCAAAATATAAATTTATAACTCTAAGAAAAAACCACAAAAGGACTAGAAAAAATGAAAACTAAAACTCTGACCCAAACCTCCATGCAACATGAGGATAAATATCCTCAAGCCACCACCACCAAGACCCACGAAGGAATCCATGAGAACCCAAACCGCCACTACCGAACACATTTCCTTTACCTAGAACAAAAATACAACAAGATCTACATACACCCAAGGGTGTATGTAGTGTGTGAGACTAAGCCCAATTGGATTCCACCCAAAACAGTATTTCATGCTATAAACATTAAAAGACAAATAACTTGTAATTTATATAAATAAAATAAATTCTAGAGACAATTTTAAGGAGAATTTTTTTATTAAAAACAACTTTGAATGAAAAAAAATTAAATGAAAAACAGTTTTAAAGGGTGAAAATTTAAATAAAACACACTTGATTTTCAAATTACCAAACCAACATTTCATATAGTGATTTTAAGTGTGATATAAACATTGAGCACTAGTCATGAAAAACACCCCTAGGCACTGGATAGAAATTGGACCCTACGATCATCATATCTTAGTGAATATGGTATAGAAACCACAACCATCAACTTTCTCATGCACAAGACACTAGTAGGAAACATACCCATAACATTGTGGTCTCCGATCATCATCCATGTTTAGTTACCATTTTCATCATCAATCCCGCTAAGTGAAACTAGGATGTAGACATGTCCAAATCACTAGCATACTAGTCCAAGTCTGCCCAACTAGATACCTGGGATTCTATTTTGTGCTCAAACAAGTTTCACATATCACATATCACCACTTTCACATTTCATTACCCAAATAAAGCATTAAAAATTACAAGTCCCCATTTTCAGACCAAAAATACATTTTTAAAATCATATGCACACAAAAACTCTTACCTAACATGTTTTTCACCCTTTATATAATTTAATAAATCATTAAAACAAATTGTAAAACAATTTCAATAAAGACTCCAAGTCTTTTACACAAAAAATGCCCCAAAAACTCATCTTTTAAAATTAACCACACCTCAATGCCTTATAAAAACATAATTTCCAGCCCACACATAATTTAAAAAACCACTTGCATGATTTATAAAATCATATCAAGTGACACAATAGGGGTTTCCACATGAAAAACAACCAATTTCGCATAAAAATGACACTTTAAAATTTAACACATGTTTAATCCTATCAAATACCACTTTCGTACCACACATATAATTTAACAAATCAAATTAAACAATTTATAAAACCCTTCAGATTAGAACAATAAATGTTTACACTAAAAATATTTTATTTCATATAAAAATGCCACTTTAAAATGAAATTCACAACATAACCATATCAAAACATGATTATCACCAATCATATAATTTAATAAAATAATTAAAAAATTAATAAACACTTCAAATTATTACAAAAAAGTTTATAAAAAAACCCCAATTTCATATAAAAATTCCACTTTAAATCTAAAAGTACCTAAATTCCATTCACAAGGAATTTTTGCACCACATAAGATAATCATAGAACAAGAAAAAACACTCAAGAAAGAATAAAAATTTGTCAATAAATGGTTAAGCATGGTGGCACCTACCTCGGGTGGAGAAAACCCTTAAATTTGGAGTCAATATTAAAGCGGACCCTAGCCGCACCTCAAGAAATCAACATCAAACCCTAATCATGAAGATTAAAACCAAATGAACCCAAAATTAAACCCCTAAAACACAAACCTTCCCACCGGAGACCCAAATTCCCGAAGAGAATGAGGGAAAACCATATATAGAAGGAGGTGAGGCTTACCCAGAGGGGAAGCTGCTGGAGGGAGGGGTCATGTACTGGGGAGGCACCGGTGAGGAGCTTTCTGGAAATAGGAAGGTGTGATGGAGGAGATCCATTAGCAGGGGTTTAGGCAAGATAACTTGGTAAGGGGGAGAAGGGGGAGTTGCCACACATCATGAAGGAAGGGTAGCTGGAGGGATTCAATGGAAGGAGGTTGCCGAAGGGAGGTGTGTGCATAGGGGGACTCACCATTAGGGTGGGGCATGATAGAGAGAGGGAAGGAAAGGGGGTGTAGCATGAGGGAGAAAGTGGGAAGAGGTAAGAGGGAAAAAATTACGCCTAAAATAATTAACTATAACTTAATAATTATAAAAACAATAATAATAATAATAATAATAATAATAATAAGATTAATAAGATTAATAATAATATTTATATTATTAACACTAATAATAATAATATTAATATTAAAACGAAGTTTTAATTTTTTTTGATTTTATTATTTACTTTTATTTTTATTTTATCACTAATTTTATTTTATTTATTTATTTTGAACACCGGGTAGGACACATAGAGACCTGGGAAAAGCTGCACAGTTTCCAAACTATGCTCTGCCCATGCATCAGATAATGTCAAGCCGAAGACACTCTTTTTCAATAAAAAACTCAAAAATTAAAACCATACATTAACCTAAACCTTGACAAGGATACCCAATTCCAAGAAAACTAATAAAATAAAATAATTTTAAAAGGATAGGTGTGACAATTATCCCCACCATAACACTTTTTACTATCAAAAAGCCACAATAAGGCCTAACCCCAATGTATAAATTGATACACCTTTATCGTCCAAGGGGACTCCCAATGAACAACACACGAGAAAAGGCCAGAACACTCTCAATAAAAGAAGGGACTTGCAAATCAAACCCAAAAGACTCAAAATGGACCCCTCGTTGTATTCCACCCTACCCCAAAAGTGAAAACACATCCAATTGATTGATAAAAAAAGAGCTTCCGACAACACAAAATCCAACCTCTTATGTCGAACACCCCAGACATCACTAAACAATACACACACTACTTGCCTAAAATGGGAAACAAGTATCAAACCAAAACTCGATAAATACTCCCATGATTTTAATTCAGTGAAACTATTGGGTACGCTTTAGTCCCAAGTCGACACCTATCACCAATTCGACACCAAGAACATATTTGAATTACATACATGGGTATGCTTTGAACGAACTCCCCACCATAAGAACAAACCAACACCCAAGACGAAGCCATAGGACCAACATGGGGAGGCCTAAATGGACTCTAAACCATAAGGAATATGCTACATTAATTCGTTATAGTGAAATTTTAGCAAGACCCATGGTGGATCTACCCACAATAAAGATCAACTAGCTTAATTGAATGGCACAGACCGACACGAAAAATCTGACATGGTTAACATGGGAGCTTCCCAAACAACTAAATACCCCACCATAAGGGACCCAATTAACAAACTCCAAGTCCAAAAGAAGATACTTCATGGTTTATTCCCCCCTATGGGAATTTACATCCTTCAATGAGACTAACCAGATCCAAAATCGAAATGGACTTACAAGGGTGTTTATACATGGACAACCACATAGAGAGCGCACCCACTAGGGTACCAGAATTGAGGTTCAAGAGAATTAAATGAACCGACCTCCTTATAAAAAAGGAGTGAATCCTCTACCTACATGAGTAACAACATTGAGGAACATGGTCCCCATGTATCCTTACACCACATGGGACCACTTAAAACAAAACTACTTCACAAAACATTTAAAATGTCTCTATTTACAACACTGAATAAAGAAATTAGACCAAAATCTCCTTACACCTCTAGGGGTTCCTGAATATGTTCCATATTTACTCCAACTCATATGGATAGAGTTTTGAAGATTAAAGCTTATCCTACCTCACAGTCCGACATTGAAAACCAAAAATGAAACTTCTTCCTACTTGTTCTATAAGAAACCAAACCATGATCCAACAACATCAACAGAACACAACACATCCCATAAAACACTTACTCTTACATGGCACTTTAATCAAGACAGGGCTTAAAAGATGCATACTCATCACCCCTTTTAATATCTAACAAGAAATTTATAAAGTAAGGACAAACAAAAAGTGCTTCCACCTAAAATAGAAAAATTTAGAATTTTCCAAATGGAACACACACTTCTGGTAAGATAGAGGATATCTAATGTTTCTACAACATATTCCTTCTAATTTGGTCAAGAACACAACACTAAAAAATGAAAGTGAACATGACCATTTCAACCTAAGATCCCTTACAAGCGAAGGGACCTTTAATCATGTCTCGAACAGAATGTGATTCTTGAAAACAATCATAAAGACCTTTTATGACTAGATCTTCCACATTGTTGGGATAACATAAACCTTTACTTAGATGAACCGAACGATAGGTCCAAAGGCCATTTAAGACAACGGCTCACACCAAAAAACCAGAATTATTTCCACTTTCCCTACTAGAATCCACTTCATAGTTTCCAAGAAGAACCTTTAGACATAATGGTTTCAAACTTCATACCCAGTGACTTAGCTAGCTCGCAGAAACCAAATCTTCCTTCATCTCCTCTCACATCTTTTATCCCAATACTATATGACTCACATAACTAAAACATAAGGAAATAAGACTTGTCTTCCAGAATTCAAGGATAGAGTAGTTACATTGATCTTCTGGAGAGTCTTCCAATGGTGAATCACTCATGGCCACACATCAAATACATGTCAATTATTTAGAGGGAATGCATCAGACAAAAAGGAAAAGACAATGACCCAATTAAACCAGTCCATTATCCCAAACATACCACAAAACAAAACTGATCACACAAATGGAACCACAGAAAGTCTCCCTGAAGCACTCTTTATATGAACCCACTAACCACCCATTTTCACACTAACTTACCAAAAGGAACTCAAAATCAAGACACAAGTCAACCAGATAGGATTCTCAAGATCAAAATGCCTCGCAAATAACATTATGAAAATATAAGAAGACATCAAATGTCATTTCTTAAAAAAATAATTTTGAAAATGAAAAAATATTGGTGGGTTGCACCCTCACCAATGGAATCTCATTGAGTCCCACACATGCTTGTTTTCATGCAAATCAGGCACTCACCTCATGTCTATCCAGGAACTCATCCACTCATTCGATTGAACATCCACCTTTCCAAATATACCCATTCATGTGGTCACGCATGAGAACACCAAAGACCAAAACCAAACCTTTTAAATTTTCAAAACCAAAACATTCAACCCACACTTTCTCTTTCTCAAAACCCCTATCCACAAAAATCAAAACCCAAATTAAATCTCATAAAACTTTTTCAGAAAAGCACCAACCATTCAAATAAAAACCCACTTTCATTAACTCAAAAGCATTTCATAAAAATATAACTTTATAAAGTTTTATTCAAATAATTTCTAAAAAACCACTTTCTAACCTTTTTGAAAATCAAACCATTTCTATTTTAAAGTCCATATTCCTTAAAATTTCAAAAAAAAGTTCCCAGATTAATTTTTAGAACCCAAGGAGACACAAGATAATTTAATAGAAAATTAGTTCTGGTGGGCGTGTTAGACATTTGGTTGGCGGCCATATGCTAATCACTCCAACATCACAGAGTGTTCTAGGAAAATATTTCCCGCTCCATATGGCATTCCAAGATTTGCGAGATCACAAATACTATTAACCCAACTCGCTTTCATTTCCCCAAACATTAATGAACCAAAATTGTAACACCCTGAGATTTTATGAGAAATAGTTTTTTTTATTTCTTATGTTTTATGCAACACCAAAGGAAAGTTTCGCTATACACAACATTGGCTTGGCTTGCGTTACACGCAAGAGAAACCTTCCTCGATAGCTTGCGTTGTACACAATACCGAGTTTCACTAAACAACGATATGTTATTAAGATATTATATAAACTAGCCATTATGAATAGTAATACCCACTTTTTGAAATTTTATAAATTTTAAATGGACATAATTTTTGGATTCGGAACATCAAAATTAGCTTAGGGTGATCTTTTGGTATTTTTCTAAAAACTTTCAATTTTGATGAATAGTAAAAAAACACTGAGTTATAGTTTAAAACCGAATTTTTATTTCAATAATAATTTATTTAAATTTATTTTAGGTCAAAATAGATACATAATACCTATATAAGTTCAATGTAATTTATTGGATTCATTTTATAATAAGTTTATATATATAAAAATTTTATTGAACTTTTCACCGTCTTTTACCTACCTCCTAGGATAATTTTCAAATTCACATAAAAATTAATTTTACCACTCCTATGAGTGGAATATAAAAAATAATAGAGACACAGTTGATATCAGAAAGTAAAATTTGGTTCAATAAGAAAAATTTTTTTTTGGGTGAATAGTAACTTTTTAATATTATTTACCACAGTTAAAAGTAAATAGGGCAATTAAGGGTAAAAATGATATTATTATTACCCTAAAACATGTCCTAATTCTATTGGATAAGTGTAATTCGACCAAAAAAACCTTAGGAATAAAATATTACCCTTTAGGTCAACTTATATTAGATTAGGACATTTATTTTTATTTAATTCAAAGAAGAGTTAAAAGAGTTAAAATCAATGTTTAATAACTAAAACATTTTTAATATAGGGTTATACATAATATTAATTAGACTATAAATAATAATTATAAAGATAAAAATATTTCCGACATAATGGTTTTTTATTTATAATTTTTAGACATTAAATAATATAATTTATTTATGACACAATGATGATTCAGTAATTAACTTATTAATGAAATATTAACATAATTGATATTATAAATACCAAAATAAATGTAATTTGAGACTTTTTATGAATTAAACTAATTTTATAGGTTAATATAACATATTAGGGTTGGTTAGATGAATTGTTTCGAAGTAATAATGCTGTTATGAATTTAGAAAAAAACAAAATATCAAATAGTGTCAAAATTGACATAAAAGAGTTTTAAAAAAAATTATATTATTAATTGATATAATGGTCCTAAAAATATAAGGTTTAGAAGAAAGACTTATATAATAATATATATGACATTAATGAACCAATTTGGGTTCTATTGGCATTTTATAGTAATTTTATTAACCATATAGTGTAAGAATACAAGAAGACAAGATAAAAGTTAAATTATTTAACTTAGAGTTAAATATAAATGATAAGGTTAAAATGGTTACCTAAACTTGTCTAAAATCTATTGGATGAGATTATTTTGACCCATCCCCACACTACCCTCAAAATAAGTCACTTTTGATCCATTATAAACCGAATATGAATTTATTATAAAATAATATTTTAAGTTTTTCCAAAGGTGCCCCTCACCACTCTTATAAAAGGGCACTCCCCCTTATCTCTAATTCACACCTCCAAATCCATTTGGCATGGAAAACCCCTTTTCAAATACCATCTCAACTATAATCCCTTCATCCTAGAGGCCTTACTTTAGTCATAAATCCAACTTAAGGATCCCTTTTGATCAAATCAAAAGGAAGAACCCAAAGAGGAGGTAAATGTCTCACCACCTATTTCAAGTTCCTTTCCTCTTCCACTTCCTCTTTATTTGTTGTTTCCATTCTAAAATAATAACTCCAGTATCTTATATATACTGTGATTTTATAATAAAAATGGTACAACCATATTAGTTATTTTATCCATCCCATGAATGAAAAAGTCACCACACGTGCGTATGTAAGGCTTACCGTCTCCACGTCGTGGTGTCGTTTATTATTAAAACATTTCATCATTTGGATGGGTATAATAAAGAGTATAAATGATATAAATAATAAATATAACATTATTATTATTCTTTATATATGATATATCATCAAATTATATGCAATTTTAATATCAAAAAAATGATATTGTCGCTCGTGCGTACCTACGGACTACCGTCTCCACGAACGCGATGAGATTCATTCCATATTGTATCCATTCGAGAATAATTTTCATTTGATGTTTAAAAATAATGTTTAAGGACTTAATATCAGTCTGGATATGAATATTATACAACCTACCTATAACAATCATGGCTTATGTAATAAAATATATAAAAGAAAACGAGTAAGTTAACACCCGAAACGACAATAATACTAAAATATTATTAACAAAGAAATATTATAAGATCATATATGATATCATATTTATGTATATGATTCTTGTATAATTTAATAACAATGATTTAACTATTATACAGGAGGTTAAACTACCCTTGACCAAGGAAAAGTACAAGTTAAGGGTTAATTCTACAACCTCTTCATTATTCAAGGTTGTTTATATATAATTATCTATTAGGACCTCTATATCATCCAAATCCATGTTTCCTCAATATTTAATACTATTTATATCCTCCTAAAAGTTTCTAAATCCAATTTTACCTATTGGTGAATTTTTAGTAAAAGATATGAAAGGAACATTTTTTCATTTTTAGTACGAGATACTTTTTGACTTTTTTAGCCAAAGTATGAGAAGAATGTTTTTTTAACTTATACGGCATGAATGAATTATTTCCATGAATCTTCCTTTATATCTTTTCAAGTTTATTTTCAATTAACTTCTTTTAGTTTAAAATTGTACAACATTTTGAGAATGAAAAAATGTTTTTGAAGTAGAAAGGATATTTTCCTCAAGAACGGAGTTCAGGTGTTTTATCAAAATTATTTTCCATCTAAGATAATATAGGGTTCTGTTTATATCCCTATTATTACATTGATTTGATCATGTTATGATGGAATTATTTTTATGAAGTCCTTTTATCTTATATTTATGATGTTATGATGGAATGATTTTTAAGAATCCCATTTTTTATTACATGGGTTATGCTATGATGTATGATTTATGATTCGGTGGAACACATAAGAATGGTTTCATTATGAGATGGGTGGGACCTATATCTCCCTCCAATTCATTGGGTAATGATTTATATCTCATCAGATAGACATGGCTAGAACGCCAAGTTAATCTGGTTTAGTGATACATGACTGGAACGAGGAGTGAAATCAGTTCAGTAATGGACTTTGTCCACTATGATGGTATTGGTAATGAGTCTTGACTAATATGAAATGATTTTCTATGATTATGTGTGTATTTTAAAAAGTTTCATGTCTTATGTTATGAATATTGGGATTTCATTTCACTACTATGATTTTTCCCATGTCATGATATTATGATCTCTTTTGCAGTATAAGATTTTCAAAATGTTATGTTCTTATGAATATGATATGTTTGATATTTCATTTGTTTGCCCTTACTGAGAATTTGATCTCACCCTTTTATGTTTTATTTTCCCTAGGTTATGAAGAAGTGTATTAAGTAGGATATTCCAAAAAGGGACTCTAAATATGATGAAATAAACGGGAGACAATGAAGTTGATTTATGAACCAGTTTTTTATACTTCCCGGTTTCTAAAGACACTATACATATGTAGTCCTATCCTGGTTTTGTTATATGTTGTAATAAGTATGATTCAATTCTGAAGTAATAACAATGTATGTAAAGTACGGTTCGTTATAGTTGGTATCCGATGAAAGGTATAGTCAACCTTTGGAAACTAGGATGTGAAAGCCTTAGTAAGAACCCTAAGGATATGTCTAAGCATAGAATACAATATTAGTGTTTTAGAAATGGATGTGAATAACCTTTTATAAGACCTAAAGTGTGAAATTTTATTCTTGATTATGTGGTTTTCCTATTATGATTAGTGTTTCTCACACTATGCTTCATGGTTTTAGTCAATGGACAGAACCCGAAGGAACCGTGTTAATGACGAATGCGATGGGAAATGCAATAATTGTCCCCCTGAGCAACCAAATGTTATGGGAGCTAGAATGAAAAATCTTGTATCCATGCTCACACAACTTTCTCAATCTATGAATCATGCAGGACTTCCATACGAGCAAAAGAGGGAGAAACATTCTGTTGAATCATTCATAAGGAAACATCCACCTTTATTCAATGGTTCTTCTGATCCATTAGTGGCTGAACAATGGATCAGTACCACTGAAAAGATATTTTCAGTCCTTCAATGTTCTGAACATGATAAAGTCATCTTTGCAGTATATCGTTTGGAAGGTGAAGCTGATCAATGGTGGAATCTTGTCAAGAATACAAGGCAAAGGGATGAAATTGGGTCCATGGAATGGGATGATGCCAATAACTTATTTTTCAACAAGTACTTCCCTTATATTCTTTGAATAAAGATGGAGAAAGAGTTTCTTAAACTGAAGAAAAAGGATGATTAATTTGTTGGTACCTACGAAGAAAATTTTACAAGACTTGCAAGGTACGCTACTGGGATTATTATCCAACCTGAGAGTAAGATCGATCGATTCTTTAGTGGATTAAAACCAAGTCTCTGAAGGGAATTATCTATAAGGGACTTCAATAGCTATGAGAAAATTGTTTGATGTTCTCTCAAGGTTGATATGGAGATTGGAATAACCCATCAGTCATATGGGTTTCATAAGTAGAGGAAAATGGAATTGAAAGGAAAATATAAAGACTACACTGAAAAGAAGATGAGTTCTCCCTTATTCTCAAAGTGTGGAAAGAAACATGGAGGGAATTGTCTTAAAGGGACAAGTAAATGCTTTAAGTGTGGAAACGAAGGTCATCAGGCAATTGAATGCCACAGTGATGGGAAAAAGATGTCTAATGATAAAAACAATGAAAAGGCTACACAGAATGAACCTCCTACACTTCAATGTTACAAGTGAAAGGAAATGGGGAATTATGCCAATCAATACCCTAATCCAAGGGTTTCTGATGATGATCGATGTCAAAAAACTCTTAAGGCCAATGAAAAAGGAAAGTCACATGCAATTTCTATCGAAGATGTGGAGTACAATAATGAAGTGGTGAAAGGTACACTTACCACCCACTCTAAAGTAGAAAATGTTTTATTTGGTTCTAGATACACCCACTATTTTATTTCTGAAGAATTTTATAAGGGTATCGCTATACTACCCCAACGATTAGCTGTTGACTTAGTTGTGACAACTCGTAATGGCACAATAGTCTCATCAAAATTTTACAGTTCTTCTCCGATTGAAGTTTGTGGGAAAGTGCTTCCTAAAAATCTTGTGATCCTTCCAATATTGTAATTGGATGTGATTCTTGGAATGTATTGGCATTATTTATATGAATCTCATATCAATTTCCAAATAAGGGAAGTCACATTTCATATTCCTGATCAATCTATGATCATCTATCGATGCAAGGATGAACACAACCTTCCAATGGAAATTTCTTCCATATTGTGGGTCTTGGTTCCAATAAATGAAGGTTATTTTATCTCAAATTTTTGGAGAGAAAATCATGATTAAGAATATTCCCATTGTACGAGAGTTTGATGATGTCTTTCCAGAGGAATTGCCAGGTCTTCCACCAAATTGCGAAGTTGAGTTTTCAATAGAACTCATACCTGGTGCTATTACCATTTCAAAGACACCATATAGAATGACACCAATTGATTTGCAGTAATTAATGAAGAAACTCCAAGAGAATCTTGATAAGGGATTCATACGCCCTAGTGAATCACCTTGGGGAGCACCTGTTCTGTTTGTTAAGAATAAAGATGGATCAATGAGACTTTTCATTGATTATTGATAATGTAACAAGATCACTATCAAGAAAAAATATCCTCTCCCATGCATTGATGACTTATTTGACCAACTACAAAGAGCTCAATACTTTTCCAAGATTGATCTTCGTTCAGGGTATCATCAATTAAGGGTCAAAAAGGAGGATATACCAAAGATGACTTTCCATACAATGTATGGACACTATGAATTTATAGTGATACCATTTGGTCTTACTAATGCCCAGAATATCTTTATTGATCTACTGAATAGAGTCTTTTGAGACTATCTGGATCAGTTTTTGGTAGTCTTTATAGATTATATTCTTGTCTATTCAAAGAGAAAAGAAGAACATGAAGATCACTTGAGAATTTTATTAAAGACCCTAAGAAAGGAGAAGATTTATGCCAAACTTACCAAGTGTGAATTTTGGCTTCAAAAAGTTTCATTTTTGGGTCACATAATCTCAAAATATGGGATATCTATGGATCCAGCAAAAACATAGGTTATCGAAAGATGGTCGAGACCAACAACAGTAACTGAGATCCAAAGTTTTCTTGGTTCAGATGGATATTATCGATGTTTTGTGAAATATTTTTCACGATTATCTAATACACTCACCAGGTTGACTCAAAAAGGAGTTAAGTTCGTTAGGATGGAAGATTGTGAAGATAATTTAAAGGAGTATAAAAGAAGGTTATCCAGTGCACCTGTGCTCACACTACCTTGCAGTGGAGAAAGGTTTGTGATCTATAGTGATGCATCCAAGAAGGGATTGGGGTGTGTTCTCATGAAAAATGATATGGTGATAGCTTATTCCTCACGACAGTTGAAAATCCATGAGAAAAATTACCCAAATCATGATTTGGAGTTAGCTTTGGTAATATGTGAATTAAAGATTTGGAGGCATTATATTTATGGTAAAATTTGTGATATTTATACTGATCATAAAAGTTTAAAGTATATTTTCATGCAAAAGGAGCTGAATACGTGCCAAAGAAGATAGTTGGAACTGATTAAGGATTATGACTGCTCAATTTATTATCACCCTGGGAAAGCAAACAAGGTGGCAGACGCATCAAGTCGACAATACCATGCTAGCTTATCCATGATGAGGATCACTAAAGATCCAATATTTATGGATTTACAAAGGATGGATCTTGGAATTATAATGGAAGGGGAAAAATATTATCTTTTTCAAATGAATGTTCAACCATTTATACATGTAAAGATTAAAGAGGAACATAAAGAAGATGTAGAGTTACAAAAGAAGGTAAGAAATGTTCCTGAATCCCACATTGATCGTGAAGCAATAATAAGGTTAAGGAATCAGGTTTGTGTTCCTCCCATTCTAGAATTAAAGAAGGAAATATTTGATGAGGCTCATAGTTCTTCATTCACTATTCAACCTGGAAGCATGAAGATGTATAGGGACCTAAAAGAGTATTTCTGGTGGGATGACATGAAAAGAGATGTTGCTAAATATGTCTCTCAATGCTGGGTTTGTCAGCAAGTTAAAGCTGAAAGATAGAACTCTAAGGGGATGTTACAACCATTACCCATACTAGAATGGAAATGGGAAAACATCAATATGGAATTTTTCACTGGACTTCCTAAAACATCCAAAGGCAATAATGCTATCTGGGTTATAGTTGATCGTCTTGAGAAGTCGGCACACTTCATTGCTATAAGAGAAGATTTATGTCTTGATCAGCTTGCCAAGATATATATAAAGGAATTGGGAATATTGAATGGAGTACCAGTTTACATTATATTTGATCGGGATCCGAGGTTTACCTAAATGTTTTGGCGAAGTCTTCAGCACACTCTAGATACAGATTTGAGTTTCTGCACTATCATCCTCAGACAGAAAATCAGTCTGAGAGGACAATTGAAACTCTAGAAGACATGATGAGAGCTTGTTCTATGGATTTGAAAGGTGGTTGGGATCAACACCTACCTTTGGTGGAATTTTCTTATAATAATATCTTTCACTCCAGTATTCATATGGCTCCTTATGAAGCTCTCTACGGAAAGAAATGCAGAACTCCAACTTACTGGGATGAAGTTGGGGAAATAAAGCTATTAGGACCTAATCTTGTTTATGAGATGGTAGAAAAGGTCAGATCTATTAAACAACACATAAGAGAAGCTCAGAGATGACAAAAAAGTTATGCCGACAACCGAAGAAAAGACCTACAGTTTGAAGTGGGCGATAAAGTGTTCTTACAAATATCTCCTGGGAAAAGAGTAATGAGATTTGGAAAGAAGGGAAAGCCGAGCCCTAGGTATATCGGTCCTTTCGAAATACTGGATCGTGTTGGGAAGGCAGCTTACTGATTGGCACTTCTAGAGAATCTCTCTCAAGTTCATGATGTGTTCCATGTATCTCTCCTGAGAAAGTACATACCCAATCCTTCACATGTACTAAGCTCAGAAGTTGTACCGCTGGAGCAATACATTTCTTACGAAGAACAACTGATAGAGATTTTGGATCTTAGTGAAAAAGTTCTATGAAACAAGACCAATCTCTTAGTTAAAGTTTAATAGAGGAACCACCAATTAGAAGAAGCTACATGGGAACTTGAGCAATTGATGAGGGAGAGGTATCCTCATCTGTTTGTTACGAAGTGATGAATTTCGAGGGAAAAATTCATTTTAAGGGGGGTAGAATATCACACCCTGAGATTTTATGAGAAATATTTTTTTATGTATTATGTTATATGAAACACCAAAGGAAACATTCACTATACGCAACACTGTCTTGTCTTGCGTTACATGCAAGAGCAACCTTCCTCGATAGCTTGCGTTGTACACAATACCGAGTTTCACTAAACAACAATATGTTATTAAAATATTATATAAACTAGCCGTTATGAATAGTAATACCCACTTTTTGAAATTTTATAAATTTTAACAATCAAAATATACTTGATTTCTGGATTCAGAATATCGAAATTAGCTTAGGGTGGATTTTTGGTATTTTTCTGAAAACTTTCAATTTTGATGAATAGTGAAAAAACACCGAGTTATAGTTTAAAACAAAATTTTAATTTAAATAATTATTTATTTAAATTTATTTTAGGTCAAAATAGATACATAATACATATATAAGTTCAATTTAATTCATTGGAGTCATTTTATAATAATTTTAGATATATAAAAAATTTATTGAACTTTTCACCGTCTTTTACCCACCTCCTAAGAGAATTTGAAAATTTACATAAAACTTAATTTTACCACTTCTGTGAGTGGAATTTAAAAAACTCAAGATACAAGGATGATATCAGTAAGTAAAATGTGGTTCAATAAGATAGAAATAATTTTTGGTGAATAGTAACTTTTTAGTTTTATTTACCACGGTTAAAAGTAAATAGGGTAATTAAGGGTAAAAATGATATTATTATTACCCTAAAACATGTCATAATTCTATTTGATATGTGTAATTCGACAAAAAACAACCTTAGGAATAAAATATGACCCTTTAGGTCCACCTGGAATAGATTAGGACATTTATTATTATTTAATTCAAAGAAGTGTTAAAAGAGTTAAAATCAAAGTTCAATGACTAAAACATTTTTAATATAGGGTTATAAATAAGATAAATTCGTCTATAAATATTCATTAGAAAGATAAAAAATATTTCCTACATAATGGTATTTTATTTATAATTTTTAGGCATTAAATAATTTAATTTATTTATGACACAATGATGACACAGTAATTACCTTATTAATGAAATATTAACATAATTTATATTATAAATACCCAAATAAATGTAATTTTAGACTTTTTATGAATTCCTCTAATTTTATAGGTTAATATAACATATTAGGGTTGGTTATATTAATTGTTTTCTAAGTAATAATGCTTTTATGAATTTGAAAAAAACAAAATACCAAATAGTGTCAAAAATGACAAAAAAGAGTTTTTAAAAAAAATATTATATTATTAATTGATATAATGGTCTAAAAATATAAGGTTCTGCCAAAAGGAATATATAATAATATATATGACATTAATTAACCAATTTAGGTTTGATTGGCTGTTTATAGTAAGTTTATTAACCATATAGTGTAAGAATACAAGAAGACATGGTAAAAGTTAAATTATTTATCTTAGAGTTAAATCTAAATGATAAGGTTACAATGGTAACCTAAACATGTCTAAAATATATTGGTTGAGAGGATTTAGACCCATCCACACCCTAGACTCAAAATAAGTCACTTTGGATCTATTATTAACCGAATATGAATTTATTATAAAATAATATTTTACGTTTTTCCTAAGGTTCCCCTCACCCCTCTTATAAAAGGGCACTCCCACTTCTCTCTAATTAAAACCTTCAAATCCATTTGGATCGGCCAAAACCTGCCAAAATACCCTCTAAAATATCCTCCCTTCATCCTAGAGGCCTTCCTTTAGTCATAAATTCAACCTAAGAAGCCTCTTTGATCAAATAAAAAGGAAGAACCAAAAGAAGAGGTAAACGTCTCACCACCTATTTCAAGTTCCTTTCTTCTTCCACTTACTCCATCTTTGTTGTTTCTATTATAATATAATAAATCCAGTATCCTCTATATACTATGTTGTTATTTTAAAAATGTTACAACCATATTAGTTATTTTATCCATCTTATAAATGAAAAATTCACCACACGTTCGTATGTACAGCTTACCGTCTCGACGTCGTGGTGTGGTTTATTATTTAAACATTTCATCATTTGGATGGGTATAATAATGAGTATAAATGATAAAAATAAAAAAATATAAAATTATTATGATTATGTATATATGATATACCATCCAATTATATACGATTTTAATATCAAAAGAATGATATTGTCACTCGTTCGTACAAACGGACTACCGTCTCCACGAACGCGATGAGATTCGTTCCCCATAATATCCATTCAAGACTAATTTTTATTTGATATTTAAAAATAATTTTAAGGTCTTAATATCATTTTGGATATGAATATTATGCAACCTACCAATAACAAACATGGATTATGTAACAGAACATATAAAAGAAAACGAGTAAGTTAACACCTGAAACGACGATAATACTAAAATATTATTAACAAATAAAAATTAGAAGATCATATATGATATCATATTTATGTATATGATTATTTTATAATTTAATAACAATGATTTAACTATTATACAAGAGGTTAAACTACCCTCGACCAAGGAAAAGTACAAGGGAAGGGTTAATTATACAACCTCTTCATTATTCAGGGTTGTTTATATGTAATTATCTATTGGGACCTCTTTATCATCCACATCCATGTTTCCTAAATATGTAATATTATTTATATCCTCACACAATTGTTTAAATCCAATTTTACCTATTGGTGAATTTTTAGTAAAAGATATGAAAGGAATATTTTGTCGTTTTCAGTATGAGATACTTTTTGACTTTTCCGGCCAAAGTATGAGAAGAATGATTTTTTAACTTATACGGAATGAATGAATTATTTCCATGAAGATTACTTTATAAGTTTTCAAGTTTATTTTCAATTAAATCCTTTTAGTTTAAAATAGTATGACATTTTGAGAATTAAAAAATGTTTTTGAAGTTGAAAGGATATTTTCCTCAAGAATAGAGTTCAAGTGTTTTATCAAAATTATTTTCCATCTAAGATAATATAGGGTTTTTTACTATCCTTATTATTACATTTATTTGATTATTTTATGATGGAATTATTTTTATGAAGTCCTTTTATCTTATATGGATGATGTTATGATGGTATGATGTTTAAGAATCCCATTTTTTATTACATGGGTTATGCTATGATGTATGATTTATGATTTTGTGGAACACATAAGAATGGTTTCATTATGAGATTGGTGGGACCTATATATCCCTCTAATGCATTGGGTAAAGATTTATATCTCATGAGATAGATATGGATGGAAGGGAAGGATTATCTGGTTCAGTGATACATGACTGGCATGAGGATTGAACTCGGTTCAGTAATGGACTTTGTCCACTATGATGGTCTTGGTAATGAGTCTTGACTAATATGAAATGATTTTATTTGATTATGTGTGTATGCCAAAATCTTCATGTATTATGTTATGAATATTGGGATTTCATTTCTCTACTATGATTTATCCCATGTCATGATATTATGATATCTTTTGCAAGATAAGATTTTCAAAATGTTATGTTCTTATGAATATGATATGATTGATATTTCATTTGTTTTCCCTTACTGATCATTTGAGATCACCCTTTTTATGTTTTATTTTACCCAAGTCCGGAAGAAGTGTATTAAGTAGGATATTCCAAAAAGGGACTCTAGATATGATGAAATAAATGGGAGACAATGAAGTTGATTTATGAACCAGTTGTTTATGCTTCCCAGTTTATAAAGACACTATACCTATGTAGTCCTATCATGGTTTTGTTATATGTTGTAATAAGTATGATTCAATTCTGATGTAATAACAATGTATTTAAAGTATGGTTCATTATAAAAATAACCAAATGACTCAGATAAAACTCAACTTCCCTGGTGACTTGAGTCTTGTCACAAGGTGTTTTATCCAGGAACCCTACTCATAATCAAAATTTCAAGTCTCGACAATCCTAGATCTAGTGTACCCAGAATCTTCCCTAAGGAACTTGAACCAAAATAATGTGACCTTATCTGATACTATTTTGTCACAAACCAACTTGGGTTGACCCTAAACCAGTCATCCGAGTCGATCTGCGAAAAGGAACAAAGGGTGTTCTCGATCCCCATGGGCTGGTAACTAGTGCCTAAGTACCGATAACATACTTTGGGAATTATTTTACCCAATAATATAAATAAAAACATCTCACAATAGAAATAAACCCCAGCTAAAGATACCCAACCAAATGGGGTATCAAAAAGTTTCAAATTTAAAGTTTACAACTCTAAGAAAAAAACCCATAAAGGACTACAAAAAATGAAAAATAAAACTATGACCCAAACCTACATGTAATTTGAGGAGAAAAATCCTCAATCCACCACCACCAAGAACCTATAAAGAAATCACAAGAACCCAAACTGCCACTACCAAACACCTTGCCATTACCTGGAACAAACAGACAACAAGATCTACAGACACCAAAGGGTGTATATAGGGTGTTATCTTAAGCCTAGAAGGATGCCACCCAAAACATGATTCCATGCTATAAATATTTAATAACAAATAACTTGTAAATTTTATAAATAAAAGAAATGATAGGGACAATTTTAAAGAGAAAAAATTTTAAGAAAAAAAACTTTGAATGAAAAAAACTTTAAATGAAACCAGTTCTAATGGATGAAACATTTAATAAAATTCACTTGATTTTGAAATTACCAACCAAATATACCACATGAAGATGGAAAGTGTGATATAAACAATGATAACTAGTCATGGAAAATACCCCTAGGTAATAGCATGTAATGAGACCCTAAGATCCTTGTATCTTGGCTAATGTGGTATATAAACCATGACCATCATCTTTCTAGTGCATTAGCCACTAGTAGGGATCATACCCATAACCCAATGGTATCCAATAATCATCCATGTTAAGTTAGAGTTGTCATAGTCAATCCCGCTAAGTGAAACCAGGACACAACCACTTTTGAATCACTAAAATACTTGTCCTAGTCTGCCTACCTAGATACCCAAGCTTCCCTTTTTTGCTCAAACAAGTTTCACATAACACATGACACCAATTGCACATTTTGTTAACCAAAAAAAGAATCACACATTACATGTAACCAATTACACACCCAAAATCCATTTTTAAAATCACACATATACCAAAACTCTTTCCTGATATGTTTTTCACGTTTTATATAATTTAATAAACCATTAAAACAATTTGTAAAACAATTTCAATAAACACTCTGAGGATTTTACCCAAAAAAATCTCCAAAATATCATGTTTTAAAATAAACCACACCTCAACACCTTATCAAAACATAATTCTAATCCCACACCTATTTTAATAAACCACTTACATGATTTATAAAATAATATCAAGTGACACAACAAGGGTTTCCACATGAAAAACACACAATTTAACATAAAAATTCCACTTTAAAATTTAACACATGTTTAATACTATCAAATACCACTTTCAAACCACACATATAATTTAATAAATACAATTAAAAAATTTATAAAACACTTTAGATTAGAACAAAAAATGTTTACACCAAAAACACACTCAATTTCATATAAAATGACACTTTAAAACAAAATTCACAACATAACCATATCAAAACATGATTTGTTCCACTAATATAATTTAATAAAACAATAAAACAATTTATAAACACCACCACAACAAAATTTTACACAAAATATACACCTTATTTCACATAAAAACACCAATTTAAAACCAACCATACCTCAATTCCTTTCAAAAACCATTTTCTCACCACACAAGATAGTCATATAACATGCAATAAAACTCAAGCATGCATAATTTTTTTTCAAATAATGGTTAAACATAGAATAAAAAACCTCGGGTGGAGAAACCCCATAAATTTTGTGCCAATATTCATCCACATCCATGCCACACCTCAAGAAACCAACATCAAACCCTAATCCTGATGATTAAATCCAAATGACCCCAAAATTAAAGTTCTAAAATACCACCATACATGATGGAGAACCAAAGATCCAAATAAAATGAGGTAAAACCCTAGATCGAAGGAGGGAGAGACATACCTAGAGGGGTTGCTGTTGGAGGGAGGGGTCACACACTGGGGAGGCGTCAGGTTGGAGATCTCTGTAAATAGGGAGGCATGCTGGAGGAGATCTAGCCAGTTGAGGGGGTCACACAAGTGAACAAGGGAAGGGGGAGTGACCGCACGACATGGAGGAGGGGTTGCTGAAGGGAGTCACTATAATAAGTACACTAGAGGGAGGTGTGCATGTAGGGGGTTTTCCAGTAGGGTGGGGCATGCTATGGAGAGGGGAGGGAAAGGGGGAAGAGTGGGGGAGAAAGGGGGAAAGAGGGAAGAGGAGAAAAAAGAAACCTAAAAAAAATTAAAACCAACTTAATAAATATAAATATAATAATTATATTCTTAATAATAATAATAATAATAATAATCTTAACCCTAATAATAATAATAATATTCTCAATAATAATAATAATATTATTATTAAAACAATTATTTTTTTCGCTTTTCTTATTTTAATTTATTTCCATTTTATCACTCATTTTATTTTATTTGTTTGTTTTGAACATCGGGCAAGCCACAAGGTGACCTAGACAAAGCTGCAGAGTTTCCAAATCCATGCTCGACTGATGCATCAGATGCTGCCAAGCCCAAAACAATAATTTTAAATAAAAAATAAAAAATTCAAACTAAGAATCAACCCAAACCTCAAGAAGGAAACCAGATTCCAAGAAAATTAAAAAATAAAATAATTTTAAAAGGTCAGTTGTAACATACCTTGTCATAATTTCATATGAATTTAAGAAATTTATTCAATCATTAAAACTTAAATATAAATTACCTTGATAAAAAATTTATTAATATTTCCAATTAAAAATTAATAGCAAACATAACCTCATTCTATCCTTATGAAAAAATATTAGATATATCAAAGTCAAAAGTGTGTCATTTTGTTCATATTCTTTTCTTAAGGTAATATAAAGGTCAATATCATAGGAAAACAACACCATGTGGGAATATTTTTGAGAATTCAATAGAAATGGTAGATATAAATTCATCCGATATGATAAATTAAAGTTTTATAGAAATTTGGAAGCCTCATCCCAAAGTTTTATCCCAGTTTTACATGTTTTAAACTAGTCTAGGTGAGAAATATCCACCAAGGTTACTATTCAAAATGACAAAAAATGTAACTATTTAAAAATTTTGAACCTCATGATTCAAAATATGGAATCCATTTCATAAAATTTAATTCATATAAGTGGAATAATTTTTTTAACATAAAAACATAAAATGAAATAATAAATAGTTTTTTAGAAAAATGTGTTTTGAAGTCCAAAAAACAAACTTCTAAAAAAACAAGGTTTAATGGTGGTTAAATTATAATTAATTATATCATTTATAAATAAATAAGTATTATATCAATTTAGGATCAAATTAAAATAATTATTTTGTTTTTTTAATTAAAATAAATTATAGTTTATATAAATTGATATTTTTTTACTATTCACTAAGAAATTAATCTTTTTAGAAATATCCCAAAAATTAAACCTATGATAATATTAACATGATTAACTAAAAAATATATAATTATCACATAATAATATTTTAATAGGTTTTCATGGTTCATTTATCCTCTATGTTGTGTGTAAATAAAGTATCAAATAAATTTATTTCATGAGAAATATATAAAAAAATCTAAGATTATCACATTATACCCCCTTATAAGAATTTTTACTGTGATATTCAGTAACTTTGACACAAATAAATGAGTGTAAATTGCCTCATAACATCCTTAGGTTCCCACATTTCTTCCCCAATTTTAAAATTTCACCATAAAACTTTGAAAATAATAGTGTTCTTATTTTATAGAAGTTTATCTCTTTGATCTAGAATCAACACCGATTATTCATCATAAGAAAGATCTTTCTATAGTGGTATAACCTATGAGTTCTATACACATGAAGGATTACGTATATATATCCTCAAGAAATATATAAAGAACACGTTGTGAACTAGAGAGAGATTATGTGGATGTAGAAAGTGATAACCTACCATCCCAATACGATCAATAATTTTGAAGGAACTGATATATCTAGTGCTAAAATTTCCCTTGTTTTCAAATTTCATAACATTATTACAAGGAGATATTTATTATAATACCTTGTCACCAACTTTGAACTCTAGATCTCACTGAATATTTTCATCACAAATTTTTTCTCATCTCCAAGATGCCCTTATGTGTTATTGAATGGATCTAACCTTATTTACAATTTCCTTAGCTAGATCAGGTCCTAATAGATTTTTTTATCTAACTTTATCCCAAAACATTGAATTTTATCACTTCCTTCCATAAAGGGATTTATAAGGATCCATTTGAATGCTGGAGTGAAAGATATTTTTGTATGAAAATTATACCAAAGGAAGATGTTTATGCCAACCACATTTAAAATCCATAGAAAAATATCTCAACATTTACTCTAGATTTTAAATGGTATACTCAAAATAACCATATGTTTAGAGATGATAAGTAGTACTGAAACACAGTACTTTATAAAAAAATGACAAAGTATTATACAAAACATTTAGGTAAACTTGGATCCCGACCAGATAGGATTGAGAGTGGTACTCTATGAAATTTCATAAATTATTTAATTATTATAGAGTAATATGATCCAGAGATAATTCTTCTATAATAGTGAAAAAATGTGATGATTTCATATGGAAATCAACTACAACCCAAATATCATTGTTCCCTTTAGATTTTTTGGGGAGTATGATAATGATATCCATGGTAATATTTTTCCATTTACATTATGGTATAGGTAATGGTTATAAAATCTCCTTATACTTATGTCTCTCAACCTTAAATTGTTGACACACTAGAAATTGTGATACATACTCTTTAATTTTCCTTTACACTTTATCCCACAAAAAATATTTTTCATATCTTTATAAATATTTTTTACTTCTATGTTGAATATAGAATGATGAACTGTGAGCTTCATCTAACAACTCTTTCTTCAACTTTCATATTTATAGGACACCTACTATATACCAGAACCTTATCATTACATAATGAACATGGTTAAACACAAGAACACTCCATACCATCTTATGTAATTCCAAATCATCCTTCTATGCCTTTTTTCTCCCAATGATGGATGGTTAAACATTTAGCAGTGAAATATGAGATTTGTTTCATTTTCTTTATATTTCAAGATCCAAATTCTATAAAAAAAATATTGGATATTTTTCAATCATCACCATAGAAAAACTATAATGATATTTCCAACTCAGAGTATCATCCACCTTGTTTGCATTCGTAGGGTGGTAGTGTATTGAATAGTCATAATATTCGATCAATTCCAACCATCATCTTAGGTTCATATTCAACCCATTCTGAGTAAATATATAATTCAATATTTTATGATATATATATATGTCACACATTCTACCATTAAGATAATGACTCTATATCTTCAATGAATAAAATATAGTTTCAAACTCCAATTCTTTAGTGGGGTAATTCTACTCATGTTTTTTCAATTGGAGAGAGGTAGAATCCATCACCATATCATACTTCCTGAGGATAAATCCGAATACCTTCTTTTATGCATAATTATATATCATAAACCCTATCCACTGCAGGGTAGTGTAAGTATAGGTGTGTTAACCAACCTTATCTTAACTTATTTTAAACTCTCCTCACATTAATCTATATATAAGAACCTAACCTCATTTCAAGTCAACATAGGGAGTGGATTGGATAATATTGATAAATATATCATAAATCCTCGGTAGTGTCTATCTAAACCAAGAAAAATATGGATATTAGTTTCCCTTATTGGTTTAAGCCAGTGGTAAATAACATTTTTCTTTGAATGACCAATCGATATACCATCACTTGAGATTATATGACACAATAATGAAACTTTTTAAAGTTAAAATTCTCACTTGGTAAATTTAATATACATTTTTTCCCTCAGGTTATTTATTATAATTTGTAAATGTTCTTTATGCTCATCTCATAACACCCTGAGATTTTATGAAATAACTTTTTTTGAATTAATTTAATCTTTTTGGTATTTTTCATTTCACACAACACAGAATAATGTTTTTTATAAATATTAATTAATTTTTTCTAGCGTTATTTTCACCTCCAAGTTAATTTTGCGCTACATGAAACACCAGTTTAGCTTGCATTGCACACATCACTGAGTCTCTATGAAAAATCATTTTGTTATTGTAATTATTTAAACCATATAGTTATGAAATATCCATTAAACATATTAATATAAAAATTAATACCTAATTTTTAATTTTTTTATATAAATAATACATATTTATAATGAAATTTATAATTTTTTATAAATTCTATACATATATAGAAATATTATATTCTTTGAAGAACTGCTTTTTATGTCCTTTTATGAAAAAAAATAAAATTAATTTTAAAACATTTATTTAATTTAATTTGATAAAATAAACATAATTTTTGAATTTAGAATGTCAAAATTAACTTATGGGGAATTTTTAGTATTTTTTCTGAGAAATTTCATTTTTTGATGAATACTGAAAAATGGTGCATTATAGTTAAAAATGTCTTTTTCATTTAAATTATTATTGTATTTTATATTTATTTTTACATCACAATAGATAAATTATACACATATTAATACAATTTAGTGCATTGGAATCATTTTTTTATAGAAATTATACATAAAATCTTATTGAACATTTGAAAGATATTTTTTTCCGCCTTCTCGCCAGGTTTGTGGGATTAACGTTAAACTTAAATTTTCCACTTATATGAATTTAATTTTGAAAAAAGTGGATATATGGTTATAATAATTATGAAATTTATATTTTAATATGATTATATTAATTTTTTTGAATATTAATTTAGGTATTTTTTTACCACAGTTAAAGGTAAATTATGTTATTAATTGTAAAAATAATATTATAATATTATAAATTTCCCTAAAACTCGTCCTAATTTCATTATATGAGTTTAGTTTGACTACATTTAATCTTATTCTGAAATTAAAATATTTTTAATCCATTTGTCTATGAATATGTCATTTATTATATTTTATTTAAAGATAAGTTAAAAATGGCATACTCATATCTTTAATAAGTAAATAATATTTAATATAGGGTTATAAAAAATATAAATTAGACTATAAATATTAATTTTGAGGATAAAAAATATATATTCATCACGATAATTTATTTTTTATTTTTAGAGAAGAAATAATTTAATTAAGGGATTTAATAATGATGAGGAATAAATTATTTTATTAATGGAAATATCAAATAAATGATAATAAAAATATTAAAATAAATATAATTTAACATAATTAATGACATCATAGAATTTTATAGATAAATTTTATATGTTATAAAAATATTATAAGTTTTTTTTGAAGTTATTATGTAGTAAGGATGTTTTTTAAAAAGTCAAATAATGTATAGTATGATAATTGACATAAATGTTACTTTAAATTAAATAATATTTTATTAAAAGGTATAAAACTCATAGAAATATAAAATCCTTACAAATTACTAGAATAAGGTTAAAGTTGTCATAAATGACCCATTTGGTATTCTTTTGACATTGTATTGTAACTATATTAACGTTAGTGTAAAAATCTGAGTTGTCACGGTAAGAGTTAAAGTGTTCAACTAAGGGTTAAATCCAAAATATAAGGTTAATATTGTGACCTAAACATGTATAAAAATAATTGGTTGAGATTATTTTTACCCAAAATCATCTTTTCATTGAATGAAATCATTTTTTTCCTATTTTAGAGTAAAAATCAATTTATATTAATTTAATATTATAATAGTTTCCAGAAGTGTCACTCCCTTATCTTATAAAAGGGAGCCTCTCCTATTTTATTCACACCTCTAAAACCATTTGTCTAAAAAAAACCTTACTATTTATCCTACCAACTTCCCTCACTTCTTTTTAGAGGCCATACATTTGGCATAATTCTAACCCAATAAGTCCTTTTGTGCAAATCAAAAGGAGATACCCGAAGAATAGGTAATTATTTTACCAACTCATTCAAGTTATTTTCTTCTTATACTTCCTCTTCATATATTTTTTAAATATTATAGAAATAACTATAGTATTATCTATATACTAATAAGTTATTATGATTATGGGGAATCCATTTTCCTCCTTTTATCCCTACCATAAAAAAATATCACAATGTGTGTGTATGTACGTCTTACCATCTCTGCACCATGGTGTAATCTGTTTTTCATCACTACTGTATTTCGATGGGTATGATGAATATATATTACAATTATAACATGATATTGAATATAGAAAAAAATATATACCATCCACTGCCTTATAATTTCACAATTAAGGGAATGATATCATTTCTCATGCAAACATATGACTTACCAACTCCACAACACGATGAGATTCATCCTTCATGTAATGGGCATGGTTTGACTCTAGGCCTTCGAGTCATATAATTCAGGTCATGTCGGGCCTTGTTCCTTGGGCCTACGGGTCATGTACTGATTCCCCTTCAACCCTTAAAAAGGGGATTATCCATATTAAAAATAAAAAGAAGGCCTTTGGGCCATTTGGGAAAATAATATATAAATATATACACATATATATATTATATTTACTTGCTTTCATTCAGTATGATATGAAAATAGAAACAATGTTCATGTATACGTATGACTTACCATCTCCTTGAACTATGTATTCCATTTCATATATCTATATTATATATATTTATATTTATATTCAAGATATATATGATATATAAATCCTATTTTACATTTTTTATTTAAATAAATCATGATATAATAAAAAGGATCAAGAATAACAAGTCAAAACATGTATGATAAACAAAACAGTTATTACCCGAAATGTTTCTTTATCTTGGAATTGATAATAATCTAGTAATACTAAGTTTTATGTAAATCATATATGGTATTATATATATGAACATAGTTTTGTGATAAATGAATAATAAAACTATACCTTTTATATAGGATGTCTAAATGAGTACGATGAGTGTCAATTCAAAAGGTAAGGGAATTTCATCTCACTTTTTATTTCTATGAGATACAAGCCTTATCCACCACTAATTTATTTAGTGTAGTACACATACTTCCCATTAATTTATCCTATTATTTATATAATTTAATTTATGGGTATTTACATATCCATTTGATGATCTCTATTTTAGTGGGTTTTATGGGTCAAATGTTTCCAAATGAGTAAGGTAGTTCTGTCTCAATTTTCCTTCATTGAGACACATGTTTTGTTATGCACCTATGTTCTTTTACACAGTGTATATACTACCTTTTTACATGTTGTAGTAGGAATATCCTTATTTTAGTGATATTTTAATCTTCTTGTAATGTTTTTATTTCACAATGATTATGATTCAAATGTTTCAAAGTGGTATGAGACACTTTAAAATGTTTAATGATTATTCTAAATAAGAAATATTTTTAAAATATCCATTAAGGTCATTCTCAGAGAAAAGTATTTTGAAGATTTTTTTTATATTTTGAAGTGTTTTAAAGGATTCCATTATAATTTTTCAATTTCATTTTCAAGGAAAAGGGATTTAAAAATGTTTTCAAGATTCCATTACGTGTTTTCAAGGAAAATGGGTTTCAAAATGTTTTGAAGCTATCTTAACAAGTTTTGATGCTTATTTTCGATGTTAAGGGTTAATTTCACTATCTTATTATTATCTATGATTATTTATATGTAAGTGGTTATTGGTAAATATTTATCATCTACATCCATATTACATAAAAAAATATTCATAAATATTCATATTATTCTTTTACAATTGTTTAAAATCATTTTTACCCATGTTTGAATTTTTACTAAACAGTTTTAAGGGAAACTTTTTTGTTGTTTTCTAAATGAGGTAATTTTAGACTTTTTCGATGAAATTATGAGAAGAATGTTTCTTTTTAACTTATACAAAATGAATTTATTTTTTCAATTTCATGAAATTATAATTCCTGGAGGATTCCTTTATAATTTTTCAAAGGTTATTTTTAATGAAAATGATTTCCTTTAATATAGAAAGGAATTTTAATAGAATAAAATGTTTCCAAAGAAGAAATGATATTTTCCTTTAAATATTTTAAAAGATATTTTTAAATATTTTCACATCTATATGAAATCCATTGATATTAATCTTACCTTTATGGGAAATGATCTATATAATCCATTCATATTATTTTTCTAAATGGTTTATGTTTTATGGCATGATGTTTAAGAAATACATGTCTATTTTATAGATTATATACTTATGAAACCTTATTCTTTTCATGGGTTATCCTTTGATGATAGGATTAAGAAGCCTATCTTTTTTCCATAGGCTATGATATGATTTCATTTTTATGATACCCATTTCATTTCATGGGTTATGATATGACTTTTTATGATCATGTGGCATTTGTATATATGATTTTATTATGAGATGGGTAGGACCTATATCAATCTTCAATGCATTAGGAAAAGATTTATATCTCATGAGATATTCATAAAGTACTTTCTAAACTAATATAGTTATGGGAGTGAACCATGACTAACAAGATGGTATGGGAAGTTAAACCATTCTACCAAGATGGCCTTGGAAGTGATGCATTGACTACTGTGGAAATAATTATTATATGATTATTTGTATGCCACCGTTTCATGTTTTATTTCTAGGATTTAATGGTTCATTTTCATTATTTCCTTATGATTCATGTTTTATGAAATAATATTCATTATACCATGATTATTTTTTATGATCTTGTATATTAATGTTATGATCTTCTATTATCATGATAATGTTCTCATACCATTATGATCATGAAAATGTTTATATATCTCCCCTGTTTACCCCTACTGTGCATTTGAGCTTGTCCCTTTTTATGTTTCCATTCACCCAGGTTATGAAGATATGTATTATATTTGATGTATCTAAGAAGGGTTTTCAGTCAAGAAGAACCTAGTGGGAGATAATGTAGATCACTTATATACTAGTGTTTATTTTCCATGTTTTCAAAGGTAATAGACTAATACGGTTGTTTTTGAGGGTTTCTACCAGGGAGTGCATCGTTTGTGAGGACATGTTAACAGTTGCCCTATATTCTCTCTTTCCAAAGGTGGGAGACATTCATCACTTCTAAATAGATGTTTTATCCTTGATAAAAATAGGATGATGGGATATCGGTTCCTTCTTCCATGGATTTCTCCTCAAAACTCGATGCCTAGTCTGGGACTCCATTAAAGATTAAGAAATTGTTCATGAAAACCTTCCAAGTGACATATCTTTGTGGATGCTAGTTAATTACACTGCTTCCATTAGGACATCCCAAAGGGTCAATTTAGGGCAGCAACATTCAGTCAGAGTAGATGGTAACATCAGGCATATCGAGGTATCTCTGGTTACTAGAACATTGGTACACTTTAATTCTCCCTATTAAAAGGGCTTGTCAAGGGTGTGGAAGCTGGATATATCCCATGTCAAATGTGGGGAAATTTATGCCAGAGGCATGTATATGAGGTTTTACTTGGCTTCACATGTTTAACACAAGATATGCCTCAAGTTTAATGTTTTGTGGAGACAAATAAAACTGATCTAAACACTGAGATGGAAAGTCCCAAAAACCTGAGATGGAAAGTCCCAAAAAGGGAATATCCCTCACGGTGAATGCTAATTTGGATTCCACAAAGGGAAGATCGAGGAATGGTGGGTCCCAACAAAGGGGACAAAAAATTTTACTGTTGGATGGGATTTAACCTCTAGGAGGATTCCTATGTACCCTGTATTGAAGACATAGATCAAAACACACATAGTTCTAAAGGGTGATGCATGGAATCAGTGTGTACACAAAGGAAATCAACCTGCAGACATACCAGGGCTTACAAATTGCTAGTATCCCATCACAAGAGGGACACTATTAATTGGGTGAATATGGTTTGCGTGTGGATACTTTATGGTTCACTACCTGAATTTTTCAAAATGAAATAATTGTATTGATGGGGATTATGCATGGCTAGCAATCTATATGAATGGTGTGATCACACTAGGATGTGATCGACCAGGTAACAATCTAGATGGATGATAGAGGGTTACATGAAGTGGGTGGAATGAGATGTAACCAATGAAAAGATGGTAGTTTTGGTCTTGAACCATAAGGAGGATTTCTATGTATCCCAGTGGTTGGGAATCAAAGTCCACATAGTTTGGGGTAGGGTGATGATACACCTAAGGAGGTGGCTCTTAAGGAGTGTAGTGCAAGGATAAGGACTCAAAGGAAATATAACCTTGGTCTATAACCTGACCTTCCCAAGACACAAAGGCCCAAGGGAAAGACTAGGATGGGATATGGGTAGTGGGATTGAACCTACGCGAGGATTCCTACGTACACTGTGTATATGAAATGGATCAAAATCCATGTAGTTCAATATGGGGAATAGAATTGGGGTGTACACTAAGAAATAAACCTAGAGATATGATGGGGATTACAAATGGTTAGCATCCCATCACAAGAGGGACACCCTTGGATAGAAGAGTATGGATTATGTGAGGCATACTCATGGATAGAAACCCATGGACTGATCTAACACTACTAAGGGTAGACCAAGGAGGTAGGTCCCAACAAATGATACACAAAGGTTCAACATTGATTGGGATTGAACCTTAGGGAAGTTGCTTATGTAACCTTCATAGGTCAGGGATCAAAACCCGCATTGTTTAGTAAAAGAAAGGGGCTTGTAGTTTGATGTCATGTAGGATGAAAGTGAACCGATGTGAAATAGTAGGAACAAATAGATTGTGGGGAGTGAGGGGATTGAATTTTATAAAGGATTCCTACATAAGTTAAATGATAAAATTCAATGTAGTTTAGGAATGAGGAATGGGGATTAGGCATGGTTAGCAGGCTAAGTATTATAACAACTTAGGGTGGTGGATCTAGGGGATGTTCCCCAAAAAGAGAAGATGCCACATCGTAGAGGTACATCCCTATGAGGGATCACTAGATTCTACTAGTGGTTCGGTTATAAAGCCCTACGAGATAGGAATTAGGGTGGTGTTTCCCATAAAGATAAGATGTCACACCTTGTAGGTTGATCTGTACAATGATAGAGGTGGATCACAGAGGGTGTACCCCTAGAAGGGGGGAACAATGTTTACCATCTGTTGGGATTGGACCTCAAAGAGGTGTGTCACGAACCGAATTTGGTCACCATAAAAAATGGCCCCAAACCTGGCATGTGGCATAGACCGAAAGGCATTCCCAATCCCCACGGGCTGGAACAAGTGCCCGGGTAATAGAAAATTAAATTTTGGAATGATTTTCCTGAGTTTATAACCATAAAACAATGAATAAATCCAATAAAACAAATCTGGATTTTTCAAACAAAACCATCTTTTCCAAAATTTCAGAACTGAATTACATAATTTAAAACAATTATATAAGACTATAAAAACAGAAGAAACCCATAATGGATAGCCCAATAACCTCCACATGATGAGAGGCATCGCCCCCAATCCATTTCCACAACATCGTATCATGATGGACCGCTAAAAACCCAAAATGTTGGAACAAAAGTTGTACCCAAACCTACGACAAAAAAAAATAACCAAGTCTACTTACACCCAATGGTGTATGTAGGGTGTGAGCCAATGACCATTAGGACACCACCACTAAGATATTCCATGTGATAAACATTCAAAGACGAAAAACATGCAAGTTTTCAAAAACATGTAATTTCTACTTACAATTTATAAAAGATGGAACTAAAAAAAAATCAGTTTTCAAGTGGGATAATTTAAAGAATCAACACTTTTAAAATAAATTCAAAATCTACATGATTTTTCCATCCAAATATACCGTATGCTGATGGTAAGTATAAAGGATCTAATGAACACAAGCAATAGGAAATAACCCCTAGGCACTAGCTAGCTGTGGGTCCCAGGTACATCGTATCTCAGTGAGAGTAACCACAAAAAAATATCTGTTCTCATGCAAGAGACACTAGTATTGAACATAAACATAACCTAGTGGTCCCCAATCATCATCCTCACAGTTTAGTTAGAGTTGTAAGCGTCAATCTTTCTAAGTGAAACAGAGGCCAAACCTCACGGATTCACTATCATACTAGAACACGTCCACCCACCAAGATACCAGAGTTTTCCCTTTCTGCCCAAACAAGTTCAACAAGACAAGAAATATAGTTTTCACATGAAAATATCACTTCAACATTAGACATTAACCAAATATCCCCATGTACATCACACAAGTCACAAATTCCTCTTTTCATTAAAATGTGTTTTGAAATCAAACTCACACCAAAATAGCCCACAACACTTTTTGCATAACTTTCAGAATCCAACACATCCTTTAAAAATTTTATAAAGTCCCTAAAAATATGCTAAACATCACATAAAATCCCACTCAAATGTTTCATAAAATCATTTTTATAAACAAAATCCATTTTTCACATCGCACTCACACAAACAGCCCACATCACGTTCACACCTCTTTCAAATTTCAGTAAATCCATTAAAATTTTTTATAAAACATTTCCAAAAGGATACAAATAAAATGAAAGACCTATTCAAATTTAAAATGGTCTATTTGAAAGTATAAACAATCCAAAATAGTTTTCCAATATGGTTTCACACCTTACATAAATCATTAAACCATTCAAAACTTTCATAAAACAATTCTAAATAGTGTACCAAAGATTTTCACATAAAACCCATTTAAAAAATATATTTCAAGGAAAATATCACACCAATAAAAATTAAAAACATAATTGGATGCCCCAAAAACATTTATTAAACTACCCCCAAGTGTTATACAAACACCTCAAACAATACCACAAAAGATCCACATGGAAAGCACATGTTTTCAAAATCACTTTCAAGAAGTACAATAAGGTTTTACACCTTAAACCCATAAAAAACCCTCTTTAAAACATAATGGCACACCAATAACCTACCAAATAAATTTTTTTAGCCCAAATAAATTTATTAAACCAATTTCATATGTTATAATACACACCCAAACAACACCCAAAGGGATGCACATGAAAACACCCAATTTTAAGCTAAAATGAAACTATAAAAATAAATGCTTAACCAAATCCAACATAAACAATTTTATCAACAAACACATCATATTAGGAACATTAATAATAAGTAATTCAAGAAAACTAACTCATATAGAAATGATTACACATGGAATCACCTACCCGAACAGTCAAATCCCTCAAAACTTGGTGCGAAACATCAACCGCACCACAGCCGCACCACAAAAAAGATAATTCCAGACCTAGACGAAAATATTTGTCAAAAAAAATACACCAAATAAAACCCTAGGTTCTAACCCTAACTTCTATAAATTTTAGAACATAATAAAAGAGGGAGGAAACCCTAAGTGAAAAGGAAGAAACCAAGAAGGAATCACTTACCCAAAAAGATCCTGTAGAAAACGACCCAAAATTGAAAATAATTTGAATTTTAAAATAGATAAAAATTTAATGGAGTTTCAAACAAGATTGAGGAGGTAATTTATGAACTGTAATGGGGTAGAAATAATATAAATAGAGGGAGTTATGAAAGGATCAATTGAACTTTTCAAATCTAGGAAATGTTGTGCCATCCAGAAACGTTTCTCCCAATTTCACAATGAAACCGAGGTCAAAAGAGGAGGATGAGAGACTGGGGGAACTCCTGAGGTATGTGAGCTCTAGGGAGAGTTAGAATCACTGAAACAATAAAAATAATGAAGGAGATATGAAAAAATTAAAAACTATTTTTACTGCAGGAAATGGGCTTTCGGGAAGGCCCAATCTCTTAAATAAAAACCCATATCCACCATGATTATGGATTACTAAATGGTTCAAATTAATATGGTGGTGTTAATATTTCATGGGATGACAAGTAGGTATTATAATGGATGAAATTATTTGAAAAATGAAGTAGTTATAATGGAATAAAAAATTATTTTTAAATCTAGAATTGGGCTCACGGTTTGGCCCAATGAAGGAAAACTCACTCATTTCTCCATAAAATCATGGGAAACCCCAAAAACAAAGCATGAATTGAAATTAAATGAAATATGAATTTAAAATAAGCCATGTATGTGTTAATTCTCCCCACCATGAAAACTTTCCACCCTGAAAAAGTCACAGAATGTACAAAGCAACAACGAAACCCAACTGAGAAACCAAGAGGTACTCCTTTGCCAGGTTTCACCCCCAAGGCCAAAACACCTACAGTGATCAATTAAGGAAGTAATACCCTCAAAAAATATACATAAAACACTTTCATGAAATAATAAATCACATTCATGCTTTATCCAAAAAGAAAAATCCTCAAACACAATCCAAACAAGACTCAAGAAATTCACCTAAACGAACAACAACTTCGAACAAGGTTACACTTACCTTACTTTAACTAAACCATTGGGTGCTATCTAACCCCAATTTTTACTAAAGGAAGATGTTGGTGGTTAGATAGTTCCAAACAAGACTACCTACCACCAAGAAAATACCATGGATAAATCTTTGTTATTGGTATGGGGGGACACAAATAGGCACCCCACCATAAGAGACAACCTATATTTTTTCTGAGACCGAATCAGGACACTAACAGGGGGAGGCCTGAACAAAATCCCTAGTAAAAGGGTAAAATTCCATTAAAAGTTTACAAAGGAACATACATGAGAATCATAGTTCGTCTCCCCACCATATGAACCAACCATCTTAACCGACTGGCATGGGCCAACACAGAAAGACCCAAAAAAATTAATGATTTGGGAAGGGCGCAGGGTTAGTCCGCACGGTTTGGGAAACTATTCAGCAACAGTGAATATCATTTTTTCTACATGGATTCCTAGTACATGACCACTACTAATCGTGCACAAACTATGTGCTCAACCATGACGACACCAGAGGTTTGAACTATTCTCATCTTTCATACTAAGGATAGGACATTGTACATGGGTTTAAGCAGCCTTGGGATTTCCCCAGACTATGAGCCAGCTTCTCTCTGAGACCTATGGTTGGAGCTCAATGATTGAAGCATCTTCGACCTCATAGTTAGGATTTGGAAACCCCATGAACCAAAATTCTTCTTTCGGTGTCACCAAAAAATACACTAAAATCCCCGATATGTTTTCCAAGACATAACAAATTCTAGACTCACTTTACCCTAACCTGATATTTCACTAAAATAAGGGCTTAGAAGATGCACACACATCACACCTTTTTTCTTTCAGGTGAGAAACAATAGAAGTAAATAAAACTTATACTCACCATCCTCTAAAATGGAATATTTTGATGTTTTTCCAAGGGAGAAATTCTCTCAACATAACAGTGACTCTCATAGGATTGCATGAATTTCACATTTACGGTCAATCAAGCACATGACATCACAAGGCATCACCGAACATGGCCATTGCGACTGATATAAACAATGCATGGAGAGGGACCTTATACAACATCCCAAAACAACACAAAATTCTAGAAAGTGGCCACAATATCTTCTCATGACCACATTTCTCACACTGGTAGTTTAACGTGAACTCCTTCTTCGAAGAGACTATGAAGAACCAAGAGGACCTCTTAGACACAATCGAGATACTCATATAGGCTAACAACCCCATACCACTTCCACCTTCAGTAAATCAGGAAACTTAAGAAGCTAAGATCTCTTTAAAACTTCCATGGTCACTCTCCCACTTGGAAAGGATACAAAAAACCAAGAAAGGAAAGGGTGTAGACTCAATCTAAAAATCTTAAGAAAAATATTCCTTATAATGATCAACTTGAGGGTCTTCAAAATGGAAAAACAATCAAGGTTTCACTTCAGTTGTGCAATAACCCTTAATTGGGCATACCTTATCCAACGATTTAACCCAAGGACCAAACCAAGATCGTCCATTGGTCAAGATATACAAAAAACTAGATCCAAACACTTGAAGGGAACCACCATAAAGGCATTAAAAAACATTTTTCAAGAGATAACACTAACCGTCCCTATAACACAACTTACCGACCAAGCACAAATCCAAGACATAGTTCAAATTGGATGGGTTCTTGAAAAAAAAAACATCCAACAAAAAAAAAACATTTTCAAAAACCCATAATAAAAACCATCCCAATCTATTCACCAAGACATCATGTTTTTCTTTAAAAACATTATTTTTGAAAACAAACGGTTCAGCGGTATGCGTATCCACCAATGGTACCCCATGGGCCTCACACATGCATGTTCTTGTGCCACACCAGGAACCCTACTCATATCCATCCTGGCACTCATCCAGTCATGCCATTAACCATCCATAATCCTATATAACCCCATGCATGTGGTCGCTCATGGAAATTCCAAATGTTAAAACAAAGATTCTTTCCACTTTTCAAAACCAAAATGGTCAACCAATACTTACTTTTTCTCAAGACCTCTAACCATGGAATAAAAATCCCAATCATCCAAATGAATACTCACTTTAAATTCATATACATCAATTTCAAAACATCTCATCCCATTAAAATACCCTTTGGTTGTTTATAAAACTCTATTGGAAACACTTTTTCAAAACCAAATTCAATTTAGTTCCTGCTTTCAAAAGAGGTGTAAAAACACCATTTTACATTTCAAAATAATTTTAAAAATTCAGTTCCACCATTTCATAAATCAATTCATTCCTTCTTTATTTGAAAATCATTTCACAAAAACTTTATGCTTCTTAAAACCAAGTCCCTTTAAACCCAAAGTTCAAAGATTGCAAAACTAAAGCACAAAACAATGTGAGAGGAAACTAGTTTTAGTGGGTGACTTGGAAATATGGTTGGAAGCCAAATTCCAATCACATAACTATCACAGAGAGTGTTCTAGGGAATATCCCCAGCCCCACATGGCTTTCTAGGCCCTGTATGCTCACTGATACCATTAACCCAACTCTCTTTTCATTTCCCCTAATCATCATTAAACCAAGAAAACCAAAGGACTATGAAAGGTCCCGAATTCCCCTTGATACTTGAATCCTGTCATGAGGTGTGGTGATCATCCACACTAATCATAACCTAATTTAAAAGTCCCGACAATCCTAACTCCATACTATCCCAACTGTTCCCCAAATAACAAGACCCAAAGAGAGCGAACCTCCTCTGATACCATTTTTTCACGAACCGAATTTGGTCACCATAAAAAACGGCACCAAACCCAGCCCGTGGCAAGGCCCAAAGGGAGTTCCTGATCCCCACGGGCTGGAACAAGTTTCTGGGTAACAGAAAATAAAATTTTGGAATGATTCACCCGAGTTTATAAACATAAATCAACGAATGAATCCAATAGAAAAAATATGGATTTTTCAAACAAAAAAATATTTTACAAAATTTTAGAACTGAATTACATAATTTAAAACAACAATACAAGACTATAAAAATTGAAGGAACCCACAATATATAGACCCAGAACCTCCACATGGCGAGAGGCACCACCCTGAAGCCATATCCACAACACCGTATCATGATGGATCACTAAAAACCCGAACTATTGGCACAAAAGTTGTTCCCAAACCTGCAACAAAAAAAAACTAAGTCTACTTACACCCAATGGTGTAAGTAGGGTGTGAGCCAATTACTAGTAGTATACCACCACTAAGATATTCCATGTGATAAACATTCACAGATGAAAAGCATGCAAGTTTTCAAAAACATGTAATTTCTAGTTACAATTTCTAAAAGATGAAAATAAAAAAATCAGTTTTCAAGTGGGATAATTTAAAGAATCAACACTTTTAAAATAAATTCAAAATATACTGAATTTTTCCTGCCAAATATACCCTATTACAATGGTAAGTAAAAAGGATCTATTGAGTACAAGCAATAGGAAATAACCCCTAGCCACTAGCTAGCTGTGGGTCCCAGGTACCTCATATCTCAGAGAGAGTAACCACAAAAAAATATCCGTTCTTGCACACGATCCACTAGTAGGGAACATACCCATAACCTAGTGTCCCCCAAGCATAATTTTCAAAGTTTAGTTAGATTTTTAAGTGTCAATCTTTCTAAGTGAAACTGAGGCCAAACCTCACGGATTCACTAGCATACTAGTACCCGTCCACCCACCTAGATACCCGGGTTTTCGCTTTGTTCTCAAACAAGTTCAACAAGAAAATAAATATATTTTTAACATGAAAATATCACTTCAACATCACACATTAACCAAACAGCCCCATGTACATTACACAAGTCACAAATTCCACTTTTCATTCAAATGCATTTTGAAATCAAACTCACAACAAAATAGACCACAACACTTTTTTGCATAACATTCACAATCCAACACATCCTTTAACAATTTTATAAAGTCCCTACAAATATGATAAACATAACATAAAATCCCACTCACATGTATCATAAAATACTTTCTATAAACAAAATCCATTTTTCACATCGCACTCACACAAAAAGCCCACATCACGTTCACACCTCTTTCAAATTTCAGTAAATCCATTAAAAATTTTTATAAAAAATTTCCAAAAGGATACACATAAAATGAAAGAAATATTCACATTTAAAATGGTCCATTTGAAAGTATAAACAATCCAAAACTGTTTTCCAATATGGTTTCACCCCTTACATAAATCATTAAACCATTCAAAACTTTCACAAAACAATTCTAAAGAGTGTACCAAAGATTTTCACATAAAACCCATTTCAAAAAAATATTTCAAGGAAAAAATCACACAAATACAAATTAAAAACAGAATTGGGAGCCCCCAAAACATTTATTAAACTACCCCCAAGAGTTATACAAACACCTCAAACAATACCACAAAAGATCCACATGAAAAGCACATGTTTTCAAAATCACTTTCAAGAAGCCAATAAGGTTTTACACCTTAAACCCATAAAAAAACCTCTTTAAAACCTAATGGCACACCAATACCCTACCAATTCATAATTTTCTGCCCAAAAAAGATTTATTAAACCAATTTCATATGTTATAATACACACCCAAACAATACCCAAAGGGATGCACATAAAACACCCAATTTTAATCTAAAATGAAACTATAAAAATAAATGCTTAACCAAATCCAACATAAACAATTTTCACACCACAAAAAGCATATTAGGAACATGAATAATAAGTAATTCAAGAAAACTAACTAATCTAGAAATGATTACACATGGAATCACCTACCGGAACTGTCAAATCCCTCAAAACTTGGTGTGAAACATCAACCGCACCATCGCCGCACCACAAAGAAGATAAACCCAGACCTAGACCACAATATTTGTCAAAACAAAATACACGAAATCTAACCCTAGGTTAGAACCCTAACTTCTATAAATTTTATAACATAATGAAAGAGGGAGGAAAACCTAAGTGAAAATGAAGAAACCAAGAAGGAATCACTTACCCAAAACAATCCTGAAGAAAAAGACCCAAAATCAACCATAATTTGAATTTTAAAATAGATGAAAATTTAATGGAGTTTTAAAAAAGATTGAGGAGGTCATTTAGGAACTAGAATGGGGCAAAAATAATAAAAATAGAAGGAGTGATGAAAGGATCAATTTACCTCTTCAAATTTTAGAAATTTTGTTCCATCCAAAACCTTTTCTCTCAATTTCGTAATGAAACCAAGCTCAAAAGAGGGGGAGGAGAGCTTTGGGGAACGCCTTAGGTATGTGGACTCGAGGGAGAGTTGTAATCACTAAAACAATAAAAATAATGAAGGCAATATCAAAAAATTAAAAAAAATATTTTTAATGCAGGAAATGGGATTTCGGGAAGGCCAAATCTCTTAAATAAAAACCCATATCCACCATGATTATGGATTCCTAAATGTTCCAAATTAAAATGGTAGTGTTAATATGTTAGGGGATTACAAGTAAGAATTATAATAGATGAAAAATTTTGAAAAATTAAGTAGTTATAAAATAATCAAAATTTATTTTTAAATCTCGAATTGGGCTCACGGTTTTGCCCAATTAATGAAAACTAACTCATTTCTCTATAAAATCTTGGGAAACCCAAAAAACAAAGCATGAATGAAAATTAAATGAAATATGACTTTAAAATAATTTATGTATGTGATAAGGTGTCACACATACCCTATATAGAAGATAGGTATCAAATCCTTTGTAGTTTGGAAAGGACTGAGGATTACACATAGGAGAGGCCTAGGTGCTGCTATAGAGCAACAATGATGAATGGTGTTTTTGTGTGGAAGATGCCCAGGTGAGAGGGGACATGATGGGGCTTATACCTGGATGTCTTCCCATTGGACATGCGGGGGCTTGTTCATGAGAGAGTCTCATGAGGTTGGGGTTTGGACTTACATGTAAGAACATCCCCGGAGGATGGATAGGTGTCTTGGTTGCCACTAACCCCTCATCCCATGTGATTCATACTCAGTGTAAGTAAATAGAGGAAGCACCCGACCTGATAGTCATGTCATGAGTGGTGTTACAACGAGATATGATATGGTGTCCTATGCATGGAAGATACCCGGGTTCCACTAAGGAGCAACCATGGTGGATGGTGATTACATGTAAATATTGATTGAGTGCCACTAAGGAGTGGAAATAGTGGATGTGGATTATTCATTGAAGCAACATGTGTGTCTCTAAGGAGTGGAAATAGTGGGTGGGGCTTACACATGGAACTATCCCATGCACTAGTAAGGAGAACCAATGGTGGATGGGGTGTTCACATGGAAGCAACCCATAATTTCTTCCTCATATCAGGCCATGAGGGAATCCTATGTTAATTTAAAGGGTTAAGGATTCGGTTTAATGTCATGTGAATGGATGCAGTGTGTATGGATTATGCAATGAGCTACCCATTTTGGTTCAAACTGGAATTGGATCCAGGTGATGGGGTTTGAAGAGATTCTGGAGGAATTTTATGAATCAAGGTACTTAAGGAATCTGAGATGATAATATCAACATAAAACATGGAAAGGGGGATGATAGGAATATTTCAACTCATGGTGTTTCATGGATTGATGAGGAATATCTCAAATCACGGTATTCCAAAGGTTGAAGGTGGGTGCGAAAGGTACAATATTGGTGACTTGGCCTAAAAAGTCAGTGGTGTGACTCTCCATTTTTCATGGTGGACAATAATGGTAGCGAAGGGACCAGGCTGGTGGGTTGGAATCATAGATAGATAGTGATCCCAAGCAGGGTTTGGGGGGCATAACCCTGAAGGTATGGACTGGTTGGCACAATCCTGGACACTGTTTTGCGCAAGATGGGATATCAATAAGATGGGTTGTACAAAATATTGGGCAGAGTAGCATTGGTGTGCACAATATCAGGTATTTCAGCACTATTGCATGAATGATTGCACTATTACACACAAGGTCAAGGATTTCACACATGTTTGGAATCTTTTGTGCACCTGACTTAGGCTGAAAAGAGGTCGGGTGAGGATCAAACCACTGTGGGGCTGTGCGAAGGTGAAACAATATGTGACCTATTGAGTAAGATATCTATAAGAAGGGTTCTATTCTTCCGTACGTGTGCAGAAGAGGTGGTAGTACATCAAGAAAAGTGGATACCAACCTCTAGAGGCTCTTTGAAGAAGGGGGTGGGGATGGCCTTCTATTTACAGGAAACATATTTGGCGGTGATGTGTAAGATTCTAGATGTGGAAGAGGTATTTTTCACAACTATGTTTCAAGACATGGTGGGGGTGCATGTAAAGGGCTACCTGACATTTCATTGAGTAGTGCGTAAGGGCTTTTCATGTAGATAGAAATATTGTGTGCACATATCAAAACTTTTATGCACCTACCTTATCCATTTTCCCTAGACATCGTGGAAAATTCATGACATTGATTTCATTGGTAGTATAAGAGTCTTGCACACAGAATCCAATCTTGAGCGCACATCTTGAGACTTCTGTGCACCTTACTTAGCCGTTTTTAGGTGGTTGGGGCAGAATGTTGACAACACATTGGGAACATAAATGGTTTGTGCGATGGGTTGCTTATATGATTCCGTTGTTTCATGCAAGATTCCATTCTTGCACGCAAATCCATAATTTTCCCCAAAATCATCAATTATGGCCATTTTCAGTGGTATGACTTTGAAAGACCTTTAATTATGACCTATAACTCCATTTGGGATCCATGACTAGTCAAATCAAAGCCTATGAAATGTGATATGCTTCGAGGTCATGTTTGTAAGAATTAGATGCATTACTTGGACACATTTTTTTAGTATGAACAAATCCCCCCATAAGAATAGGGTCCAACAAGGATGAGGAGGGTGAGGCAGACCACGTTATGAGGTAACTACTAAATAAAATTCCTACCTTGGGGTCTAAGGTATCTTGATTGAATTGAGGAAAAAACCAAATAAATATATAAGACTATGTGGGTTATGATCGATGTGGGAAACAAGAGATAATAGAATATTATTCACTTATACAAGAGTGATAAACAACAAAAGATGTGCTAGGATATAAATGGGACATCAATCGACTTTGGACTGTCTAAAACGAGACTATTTTTATCTAGATAATGGAGCTCTCTAGATAACCCAATTGCTTTTCCAGATGTGTTTTGGTGCATGACTGAGAAAATGACATGGGCGTTTGAATCAATCTGAACAAAGGGGAATACGAAATGTGAATCATGATACCCATATTTCAGAGCATAGTGATAGAGAGATAATAATATGTGATAACTACTAACGATATTCAAATCAATGTATCCAAACTATTATCCTCAAATAGGAAAAAATAGAGGTCCAATAACTGATCATTTTAGAAACATGGGTCCAAAGTCGAAATGGCGTCTGATATCATTTGACACATTGGCTCCGGATGATAAGAAAACCATGAGGATGAGCATCCATACTGTTAGGGGGATCATTTAGACATGAAGTAGGATGATGATAAAAATAAAGGGAACTCCAAGCATGGTAGTGGAGTTATGGAATGCTCAAATAGTTTCAAACGCTCTTGGAATTACACCACTATGGTATATAACACATTGGTGTATGTACATTTCTCTGAACATAGATCAAACCTATCCTCTAGGGGAGCATCATATCAGATGTCGAGTGATAGCTGAATATGTAAAAAATGTGATAGATGATGAGAACTGTGGGATAGAACCTCTTAGTTGAGGGTTTGAGATGCTTTGTAGTTTCCTGTTATGAAAGTGAGGATGATGAACATGTACTTTAACATTGTATGGTGGGAATGATTAATGTTGTAGTTTAATTTCATATAACATGGAAATTTCACATAGTTTAATGTAATACTTCATGGACCCTAGAAAATAGTAAAAAGTCATGCGGTATAGATTGGAGGCTCCAAGTTTAAGTTCATAGAGTCTGGACCATAATTGGGGGAAAAGGCTAGAAGGGTTGATCAACCTATGGCTAGTCCTGAAGATGATATATTCAGGCATCACTACATATCCCATAAGGATAGGAATGAAGAAGAACATAATCCTCAAATTTCATGCAGTTTAACATCGTGCAATGAGTATGAGAGTTTTAATGCAGTTTATTGTCATATGGTAAGGAAATGGGAACCCTGAAGGAAAAATGTGTGGTGTTCTACATGACCCAATGTGAATGAGGAAAAAATAATTCCACACAACACCACATATTCTTAAAAGAGGATCCTATACCCAGAAGGATGAAATAGGGAGTTTACAATTCTATGGCTGGGCCTAAAGATAAGATTTTCAGGTGTTTCTACATATCCTACAAGGGTAGGAATAAATCCATACATAGTTCTTGTATGTTGTGAAGTTTAACATCATGTGGTAAGGAAATAACATTTTAATGTATTTTGGGACAAGGTAACATAGTTTAAAATCATATCACATGGAAGAAAGTGATCTTAGTTTATGTTCATAGAACCCAGGATATGAGGTCTCATAGTCACTTATGTCGGTATGACCCTGCCAAAAATCTTAAGCCCACGTGATCCATACTCGGTGCGGGAAACACAGAGTTAGGTTAGGCTTTCTACATCAGATGAGAGTGTACAATAGATAAAAGTAAATTTATAGTGGGAAAATACCAACCATGTCATAATTCCTACCTGACGCGTATGGATGCATAGAGTAATGACCCTCGGGGTTTCGAAGATCCACAAAAACTGAAGGGGGCATAAAAAATGTGAATCATAGAGTCTAATATTTGGGATGCAGTGAGAGTGGAAAGACAATAGAAAATAATTGCTGACCATATTCAAGATATAGTATCCATATCACGTGACCTAATATGGGAACCAAAAAATGAGGGCCAGTGGCTATCTATATTCTAAACACAAGACCTACCAAAAAAAATTCCATTCAAGGTCCTCTGGGACATTGGCCCAAAATGGTATGTGATACATAAGGTCGAGCATCCTTATTGTTTGGGGGTCCCTTCAGATGTGAAAGATGATAGAGACCCAAATAAAGGGATGCATGAAGCGTGGATGTACCCATGTAGTTTAACATCATGTGGTAGGGGAGAAGGTGATGAGTACCCTTAAGGGAGGAACGTGGTGCAGATATTGCAAAACCAACTTGAATGAAGACCAAGGAGGAATCAACCACACAACGAACCTCTAGAAGAAACCAGGACCAGGGGCCAAAAAGATGAAAGGGTTTGCTGCTTTACCATAGAAGAAATTTCTAGGCATCACTGTGTATCCCATAAGAAAATTAATCAATCCACACATAGTTCTAGGATGATGGCATGATAGATGGACAAAGGAAAAATGGGAAATATTCTCTCAAGTGAGAAAAATTGTAGTTGTAACATAGTTTAATTTAATTTGTACTAAGATATTGGAAATCATAGTTTTAAAGTCATAGAGTTTGGAACATAAAGGGGCGAAGAGGTTTGTTTTTTCACCATGAGTCAGTCAAACATGAATGAGGATAGAAGAATCCCACACCAAGATGCATGTTTCATGGGAGAAAACCTAGACAAAGAAAGGGGTGAAAAGGTTTATGAATTTGTGGTTAGACCTGGAGGCAAGGTGTCTAGGAATCACAACATATATCACAGATGTGAGAATCAAGAGACATGTAGTTATTGAAGTTGGAATAGAAAAGGGATAATGACAAAGGGGAAATATCTCCTCAAATTAATACATCATATGGTTGAGTAGTTTATCATCACATAGCTCAGATGCAGAATATGCAGTTTAATGTCATACGATACAGACAAAAGTTATTGTATATTTTTTCATTGTAAAACAAGGACGGTGAGGGTCTTAGTTTATGTTCATATAACTAGGACCATGGTATGAGACTTTCTAAGTGGGAATGTATAGTGAGACACCATAAGGCAACCCAACATTAATGAGGACAAAGGAGATCTACAACACACAACAAATTGTAGGGATGTAACCTCATAGTTAAAGGATGTAATGTTTAGACCATAACAAAATGTGACTTCCATGTGGGTAGAAACCTTATCAAAACCCCAAATCCCACATGATCTATTCTTTGTGTGGAAAAAATGGGGCGGTGAATGTATTACAGCACACAAAAGTGCATGATATGGGAATGGAGGTTCAGAGTCAAGGATGACCCCATGACACTGATCCTCCAACTCAACACACAAAAATTCATGGAGGGGTAACACCGAGAGTGCTGAAATTCCTTTTGGACATAAGGATGTGGAAAGGGATGTGAATCATAGTGTATATTTTTGGAACAATGGAGTTGGTGCAATGATGAAGGATAACTTTTGACCATATTCAAAACACAATATTCATATCACGTGACTTTAGATGGGAATAATAACTTGAGGGTTGGACACTAATTGTATTCGAAACATGGAACCTAACTCAAAATGTCATTTTAGATCCTCCAAGACATTGTCTCAGAATGGTAGGAGAAATATAGGGCTAAGAATCCATACCATTAGGGGGTCCCATTAGATGTGATAGATGATTGAGACCCAAATAAAGGGATGTGTAAAGCACAAAAATAGAATTATAGAATTTTCATACAAAACCCAACAAACTAAGCTCTATACCATAGTGCATATGAGCACTTTGATGAGGCATAACAGAGGTTAAGGGATAAAATTAAGAACATGATAAGATTACTCAAGAAGATGAGTGTAGGAAAGAGGTAAAATGGGTTGGTGAACTAGGGGTTGGACCAGAAAATGAAATGTATGTGCTTTCCTACGTATCCCATGAGGATGGGAATCAAGCCACACATAGTTCTTAATATTATTTATAGTTTAAAATCATAATGTAAGGAAAAATAAGGGGTTATATGGTCCTAAGGAATATGTGCATAGTGTTATAAATCAAACTGACATGAATGAGGACCAAAAAGGTTCGTAAGAAACTACACGCTCCCAAGAGGGGACTCAGGCCAAGGGTCTGGAAGAAAGGGTACTCAGCGGAGCGCAATGTGGTTTAATGTTATGTAGGAAAAAGGGGAACTTGCGTGCTATGTAGTTTAATTTCTTAAAAGTAGGTTAGGGTAGTTTAATGTCATGTGGGATGAGGGAGATCTTAATTTAAGGTCATAGAACTCGGATTGTGAAATAGGTATGAAATGGCTGGAAAGGTCAAGGAACCTATAGATGGACCTGAAGACAAAATGTATGGGTGTTCCTATATATCCCATGAGGATGGGAATCGATACATACATAGTTCTAGAATGTATTTCAGTTTAACTTCATGTGGTAAGGATGAGAATAAAGGGGAGGATCCCTAAAGGGAACATGTGATGCGATACTTTTAGACTCAATGTGAATGAAGACCATGGAGGTCCCTCCCCACACCACGTGATCCTAGGACATTCATGCTGAGTAGCCAAAAAGAAGGCATTACCTATAATACCTAGGGTTAGACCTGAGAAAAACATTTATGGGTATTCCAATATATCTTGTGAGGGAAGAAATGAAGCCACACATAGTTCTGGAATGCCATACATTTTAACGTCATGAAATAAAGATAAAAATGGGGGGAAGTTATTTTTAAGCGAGAAACATGGTATGGCTGTTGAAAACCCGATATGAATGAGGAACAAGGAAATTCAAAACACACCATGCACCCCTAGAGGGATCCTCAATACATAATATTGAAAATGGGGGAACTTGGGATAGACCAGAAGACAAAATGTCCAGGAATTCCTATATTTCCCATTAGGATGGTAATCAAGTCACACATAGTTCTTGAAGTTTGTGAAGTTTATCATCTTTTGATAAGTATGAGTAAGTAGTTTAATTTCATGTGGGATGGGGAAAGAAAAAGGCTCTTGTATTTTAGCTTCATGTGGGATAAATATGAGAAATTTGATGTCACACAAGATAAAGATGATCGTTTTATTATCATGCAGGACGATAAATTAGTTTAACATCATGTGGGATGAAGATGAGAAGTTTAATGTCATGAAAGATTAAGATGATTAGTTTATCATCATGTAGGATGATAAATTAGTTTAACTTCATGTGGAAAGAAGATGATAAGTCTAACTTCATGTAGGAAGATATAATAGTTTAACATAATGTTTTGTAAGATGAAGATGAGTATTTTAGCATCACATAGGACGATAAAGTAGTTTAAAGTCATGTGGGATGAAGATGAGAATTTTAACATCATGATGGATGATATACAAGTTTAACGTCATGTGGGATTAAGGTGAGCAGTTTAACATCATGCAAGATGAAGATGATCATTTTAACATCATGCATGGAAATAAATCAATTTAAAGTCATGCGGGATGAAAATGAGAAGTTTAACATCATATAGGATGATAGATCAGTTTAATATCATGTGGGATGAAGATGGCTAGTTCAACATCATGAAGGATGATATAGATATTTAATGTCATGAGGGAAGAAGATGAGTAGTTTATTGTCCTGCAGGATGAAAAAGTAGTTTAAAGTCAAGTGTGATGAAGATGAGAAGTTTAACATCATTTAGGACAATATAGTTTTTTAATGTCACGTTGGAGAAATATGATAAGTTTAACATCATGCATGATGATAAAGTAGTTTAACATCATGCGAGGTAAAGATGAGTAGTCTAACATAATGTAGGAAGAAGATGAGTAGTTTAACTTCATACATGATGATAATGAATTTTAACATAATGTGGTACTAAGATGATAAGTTTAATGTCATGAAGGATGATATAGTAGTTTAATGTCATGTAGGATAATGATGATAATTTTAACATCATGTAGGATGATATAGCAATTTAACATCACATAGTATGATTATGAGAAGTTTAACGTCATGCATGATGATATAAAATTTTAACATCATACATGATGATAAATTAGTTTAACTTCATGTGTCATGAAGATGATCACATTAACATTATACATGAAAAATATGTGCAATTTGACATCATGCTGGACAATAAACCAGTTTAATGTCATGTGGGACAAAGATGAGTAGCTCAATTTCATGAAAAACAATGTAGTAGTTTATAATATTGTGGGATGAAGATGACTAGTTTAACATCACATGGGATGATAAATAAGTTTAACATCATGTGGGATGAAGATGAGAATTTTAACATCATTCATTACTATATAGCGGTTTAACATCACGCAGGATGATGATGAGAAATTTAAAATCATGCAGGACAAAGAATTCTATGTGGATCAATTGTATCTGTACACATCCTACCAAAACTATTAATCCCACATGAGTCGTGCTCGTTGTAGGAAACAAGGAGTAGTGGTGGGATTTTCCTGACACATGGAATCACACACCAATGGAAATGGAATATTGGGTGAATAACATCCTAATGAGACTGACATGATTACTCAATGCTTATAGATTCATAGAGAAGTAACATAAAGAGTGTTGGAGTTATAGCTAAACATAAGTGGGGGGATGGAGTGAATCACATTACCCCTTTTTTGGATCACAAGGATAATGGAATAATGATGGAGGATAACTACTAAACATAATCAAAACATAGTACCTATACTTCTGAGCCTAAAATGAGGAAAAACTAATAAGGCCCAACCACTAAACATATTCCAAAACATGGGTTCTAACTCAAAATGTCATCCAATTTCCTCTGGGACATTGTACTAAGATGGAAGGTGAGCCAAACTAGCATGAGAACAAGCTGTTAGGGTGTCCCTTTAGACGTGGAGGAGGTTAGGGATCCAAATAAAGGGATTCCATGAAGCATGGACATAGATTGAGGGAATTTCCCTGTGGAGTCCAACACTATGTTCTCAACACCAAAATACATTTCGGTACGTTAATGAGACTTTCCAGATAGAGGGAGTTGAACCCCTTCTCAAGGAAGAGGGTCCTCAGGATATAAAATTCTAGTTTAAGGTTATAAAGAGGACTAATAACTCTCAGTTTAGGGTCATGGAGTTTAGACCATTTGTAAGGGACTTGGTTCAAGGTAATATAAAAAGCATGAATAAGTATAAAAACTTGGCGTGAATGGGGGATAAGGAGGCCATCCACCTTACGACGCATTCTGATGAAAACCAACACACAGTTTAAAGTCGTGATTCTTGGAATTTGTATATGTTGTTTAATGCCATACAACACAGACTATAGTAACACAGTTTAGTGTCATGTTTTAGGTACAAGAGGGGACATTCCTTTTAAAGTCATGAAAAAGGACAGTATATGTTATGCAGTTTAACATCTCGAAGGTAGGACACGATAGTTTAACACCTTATGGGATAAGGTAGCATAGTTTAACATCATGTTTCTTGGAAGAAAGATATCATAGTTTTAGGTCGCAGAGATCAGACTGTAAATAGATGACCGTGTCTTTTACCATCATGAAGGACTAATCAGATTCTTAGTTCTAAGGTCGTAGAATTTAAACTATTATCTCTTAGTTTAAGGTCAATGAGTTTGGACCATTAGTGTGGATGAGTGGAAAACCTGACATGAGTGAGACCTAGAAGTTCCAAATCCACACAACATATTTTTGAGAGAACATGAATACATTTTAAAGTCATGATGTTTAAACATGAATTCATAGTTTAGTGTCATGTTGTGGGGATGTATGCAGTGCATTTTAGGGTCATATTGTGAGAACCATATATGATTCTTAGTTTAAGTTCATAGAATTTGGACCATAATTTCATACAGTTTAACATCATGTGACCAGGATGATTATCCTAGGAAATTTTACATCTTGCAGCACATACATAGTGTTAGTTTAATGTCATGTGGGACATTGAAGTGTTTGTCTTGACAATATCAGTACACATCCAACAAAAACTAATAATCCCCCTTGATTCATACTCAATGTGGGAACAATTACTGGTGATGGAATTTATTGACACATGGAAACACACATAATGGGCATGTAGATGTTGGGATGAGAACATACCAGTGATAATATACCACTTACTCAATGTGCATGAATGCCTGGAGAGGTAACACTAAGAGTGTTGGAGTTCCACCTAAACATAATGAGGTGGAAATATGTGAATCATGATGCCCAAAATCATGATCAAAATGAAGGTGGCATGATGATGAAGGATAACTACTGATCATCTTTGAAATAAAACATCTATACCGTGTTACCTGAGATGGGGAAAGACAATTGAGGGTCAACCATTGACCATGTTCGAAACACAGTACCTATCTCAAAATGTCATCCAATGTCTTTCAGGGAATTAGCCCAAGATGGTAGGTGAGCTAAATTGTATGAGACTATGCTGTTAAGGGGTACCTTAAGACATGAAGATGATGGGTAGAATGGGGAAATAGAGCCCAGAAGGCATGGATGGCTGGAGTGTCGATACGACGGGACGATAGAGATAGGAAGGCAGTGAAGCCTCGATAGTTGATATGATGGGACGATGGATCCTAAAATGCATGAAAGCCTTGATTGTCGGTATGACGGGTCGATGGAGCCTAGAATCCAGGGATTCCTAGATTGTTTGTACAATGGGGAAATGGACCCTAGAAGACATGGAATCCTAGAGAATCTATATGATGTGGCGATAGAACCTGGAAGTCATGGAAGCCTTGATCGTCGGTACGATGGGGAGAAGGGGCCTAGAAGGAATGGAAGCCTCGATCGTTGGTATGATGGGTGATGGATCTCAAAATGTGTGGAAACCTCAATCATCTGTACGATGGGATGATAGAGCCTGGAGGGCGTGGAATCCTGGATCGTCGGTATGATGTGGCGATGGATCCCAAAAGGCATGGAAGCCTCAATCGTTGGTACGATAGGGCAGTGAATCCCAGAATGAATGTAAACCTCGATCATTGGTATGATGGGGAGATGGATCTTTGAAGACATGGAAGCCTCAACTGTCAGTATGATGGGGTGATGGAGCCCGAAAGGCAAGGAAGACTCGATCTTCTGTATGATAAAGTGACGGAGTCAGAAAGGAGTGGATATCTGGATCATCAGTATGATAGGGTGATGGAGCCTGGAAGACGTTGTATCCTAGAGCATTAGTACGACATGAAGATGGATCCTAGAAGGTATGGAAGCATTGATCATCAGTATGATGGGGAGATATATCTTGGAAGGTGTGGAAGCTTCAATCATTAGTACGATGGGGAAATAGAGCTTGGAAGGCATGGTATCCTGGAGCATCAGTACGACACAATGATGGAGCGCCGAAGGCATAAAATCCAAGAGCGTCAGTATGAAGGGGTAATGGAACCCCAAAGGCATGGAAGCTTGGAGAATCTGTATGACATGTTAATGGATCTTGGAAGGTGTGGAATCCTCGATCGTCAGTATGATAGAGCGATAGAGCCTCGATGGTGTGAAGTCTCAATCATCGGTATGACAAGAAGATGGAGCCTGGAAGGTGTGGAATCCTGGATCATCGGTACAAAGGGGTGATGGATCATGGAAGGTGTATAATACTAGAGTTTCGGTATGATGGGGTGATGGATCCAGGATGTTGTGGAAGCCTGGAGCATTGATACAATGTGGATATTGATCACAAAAGTCATGGAAGCCTCAATCGTCGGTATGATGGGGCAATGGAGCTGAGAAGGCATGGAAGCTTTGATCATTGGTATGATGGGAAGATGGATCCCGAATGACATGGAAGCTCAGAGAATCGGTATGATGAGGAGATGGAGACCTAAAGGCATGGAATCCTGGAAAAACATCTCATAATGCATAGAAACCAGAGCAGGGAGACGTTCGACCTGTGCCCAATGTTGGTTCTTCAGTGCAAGGAATGACTTTGAGATAAGGAGGACCTCTATGATGACTTGAGGAAGCAACATGGGGAGGACCACCATAATGTTTGATGATGGAAATGTGGGGAGGACCTCCATAATGGAAGATGATGGTGACAAGGATGACCTCTGTTCCTGATGATGGAAGTGTTGGGAGGGCCTCTGCAAATAGATTTTAGTTTTTTGGTGATGTGTTGTTTGTTTGGGGTGTTGCCCCATGTGTGGCCCATATGGGAGGTAGAGTCATTGAGGGGCCTATGGAGTCAGGGGGTTGATTCCCCCTATGTGTCCCATGGGGGTGGAGGTGTTGGCGAGGAGCCGATGGAGTCAAGGGTGGTTTCCCCCTGCACGACCAATGAGGGTGGCAGTGTCAGTGAGGAGCCAATGGAGTCAGGGAGGTGGTTTCCCCCTACGTGGCCCATGAGGGTGGTGATTTTGGGGAGGAGCCGATGGAGTCTTGGGGAGAATTCCCCCTGCGTGGCACATGAGGGCAGTAGTGTTGGCGAGGAGCCGATGGAGTCGAGGGGAGAATCCCCCCTGCACTACCCATGAGGGCGGCAGTGCCAACGAGGAGCCGATAATGTCAGGGGGAGAATGCCCCATATGCGGACCATGAGGGAAGTGGTGTCGGTGAGGAGCTAATGGATTTGGGGGGAGAATGAACCCTAGGCGTCCCCTGAGGTTGGTAGTGTCGGTGAGGAGAAGATGGAGTCTGGGGGGGGAGAGAATGCCCCCTACGTGGCCCATGAGGTCGGTGAGGTCGGTGAGGAGATGATGGAGTTGGGGGGAGAATTCCCCTGAGTGGACCATGAGGGTTGTAATGTCGGTGAGGATCTGATAGAGTTGGGGAAAGAATGACCCTGCTCAGCCCATGAGTGTTGTAGTTTCAACAAGGAGCCGATGGAGTCGGGGGGAGAGTGCCCCCTGTGCGGGCCATGAGTATGGTTGTGTTAGTGTGGAGCTGATGGATTTGGTGGGAGAATTCCCCCCTACATGGCCCATGAGGGTGGCTGTAACATCCCATAATTTCCAAAACTAGTTTTATTAAATAAATATTTTATTAAATGGAATTATTTATAATTAAAAACAACTAATTTTTTGAGGCAATTTTCATTGAAAATAATATGTGATATCAAGTGTTTTAATTAATTTAATTACAATACTTATAATTAACTATACCTATTATTTATAGTTTTCAAATTAATAACTTAAAGAAAAATATGATTTTTCTTTGTTTGAGAGAATATTTTTTAAAAAATATTTTTAATATTTTTGAAAAATAGAATATATTTTTATCAAAAAATTTATTTAATAAAATATTTTAATAATATTAAGAATAATGATTAAAAGATTTTTTTAGAAAATATTATTATAATTTTTAAGATAATATATTTTATAAATATATGAAAATATTTTGTGTTTCAGTTTTATAAAATTTATAAATGTATATAATTATTTTACTATAAAAATTGACTTTTATAAATTTTTTTAAAAAAATGTTATTTGATTATTTTCTTAAAAAATTGAATTATATGTACAAACAAACAAACAAAAAAATAAATATATATATATAAATACTAAAATGATATATATATATATATAAATGAATTTTAACTTATAAAAAAAGGTCATGCACATTTTGTGTTAAATATATATAATTACTTTATATATATATATATATGTAAACATGCCTATATGTTTATGAATTTTTATTTATCATTTTTATTATGTTATTATATGTTTAATTTTATTATTGTGAAATGATTTGTAAATCATTTAATGGTAAATAATTTAATATTTTATAGTGATTTGTATATAATTATTTTTTTATGTTGTATCAATTCATAATGGTTTGTGTGGTAAATCAATATAGTGTTTATATATTTATCATATTTTGTAAATATAAATCAAAATTGGCATACATAACCAAAAAGGGATATATTTTGAGCCATGACACATACAAAAGAAAAATAAAATGAAACGATAAAAGTGGGAAAACATGATATGCAAAAACAAATTAAAAAAATGATAAATGATTAAAATATAAATGGGTAAAAATGTTATAATAAATAAAAAAAGATAAAATAGGTGTTAAGGGGAGGGGTGTAATGACAGACTAAGAAGGGGATATGGGTGTTTTTTCAGACCTCCAATCATGTTCTTCTCATCTTAGCCGTCCCCTTTAAATCCGGATCGGCCCCCTCTTAAAATTTTATTGGGTTTAATTCCAGTCCTTGTATCGAGAAGTATTCAATCCTAGCCATCTGCTATTCTCCCCTTCCCCCTCATTGAGTTGGGCCTCAGACCAGGTCGCACCAGATAGTGGGTCAGCCACTAGCCTCCATTCTTCCTCTTCTGCTGTTCTTCTTCTAGCCTACGAGTCAGTAGGAATCAACTCGTGATGCACTTTCCTTCTCCTAAGCTGATGTTTCTCTCCCTCATGGCCCGAGATGTTTTTAATATTTATTTATTTTTAGAACCAAACCATACCCAATGTCTTCCACCACATCTTTTGATTAAAACACACACACACACAAATATTTTAATCCTTGTTGGATCTGATCAATTGGCCAAATGGGTCAAAAACCATGGGCAGTTTTTCAAGGGTTGTGTTTTTTTATTTTAAGAAAATAAATTTTATAAAAACCCCCTTTTCACTTCATTATCTTCCAAAACTCACCACCCAAGTTCCCCCATTTTTTTACTACTCGAATTTATAGAAGTTCACAACCCCTCTTTTGATCTAAATTAGGTAAGGTTCTATTTTATTTCATAAAAATTATAGTTGGTTTACAAATTGATATATATATATATATATTTTCACGCACGTATGTGTATGTATATACATATATCAATACATTCTTAGTAAATATATGTGATAATAATTTTATAAGATAATTTAATAAGAATTTATACTTATGAAATGGTGAATTTTAGTTTATCAAATTAAGGTTGTCTTACAAAGATTTATATATATATATATATATGTGTGTGTGTGTGTGTATGTATACGTACACATATATAACTTATTATTTTCAGTATATATATATATATGAGTTAAGGGTTTTTGTCTTAAAATTTATTTTTAAAACTTTTGTACATAAGGGTTCATCAAGTTATTATGTTTTAAACAGTTATATATATATATTTATATATGTTTGAATTTATTCATACAACAAATTACTTTCATAATTTAAAAGTTATGGGTTTGGTTTTAATTTTTTTTTATAGGGGATTTGTTATTTGAAAAAAATTTGTAATGGTTTATTTTATCTTAACAAATTATATTAATATATGTATATATATAAATATATATATATATGTGTGTGTGTGTGTGTATACATATATACACATCAATTTTTAGAATAAATGAGATTAGGGTTTTTTTAAAACATAATTACTAAAATCTACAGTTGTAAGGGATTGTTTTATTTTCATTAAATTTGTCGGATTTAAAAAATTTATATGTATATATGAACATATAAACATATAAATATATTTATGTATTTTTTTCAGAATTTATTAGATTAAAGACATGTTTAAAATATAATTTATAATAATATGTATTGAAAGAGTTATTTAATTTCATTAAATTATCTTCATTATTCAAGATATACATTTTTATATATGTATATATGAATTATATATCAATTCATATAACATAATATTTTTAGATGTAATAAAACAAGATTTTTGTTTTAAATTTTAATTCTAATTGTATGGCTTGCATGAATTCATTTTTATTTTTGGTCAAATCAATTTGTGTTGATAATAATGATATATATATATGTAAATAAATTTCTATCTTTCAGATTTTAGTAAATAGTGGTTTTGTTTTAAATTTTGTTTCTAAGCTAATATGAATGTTTAACAAAGGGTTTGCTTGAGTTTTAAAAAACATCATTTTATTTGTATGGTATACATATATATATGTATAGAAATATATATATGTATATATGTATGTATGTATGTACATATATGTATATCAATTTTATTTAATAAAGATGGTAAAATTTATTTACAAAATCTATATATAGAGTTATGTTTTTTTTAATTTATCAATTTATGGTTTATGATTTTGCATAACCTTATTTCTAAATGAAAATAGTTATTATTTTATGTGAAAAACCAAAACAAACTACTAATTTATGTGCACAAGATTTCATTTCATTTGCGAAACTGCATTCACACCTATTGGTATGTCATACAAAGCTAGTTATGGCCATCATCTAATTTATAAATTACGCTCTATGAATTTTAGAGAGAATGTATGTATTTATTTCAGTATCCTTTTTATTTGTGAATTTTAAATAAATAATGTTATTTACATGGTGAATGTATACATTGTTTATATTTAACCCCATTAATACGTGGAATGAATTGGACTTATTAAGTGATGGGTGAGGCCTGCTATTACCTCTCGATGCATAGGTAGGTCTCATGAGACAAACTAGTATCTTGGCACAAATCCTTGACAGAATGATTATGATGTCCCGCATTATAAATTCCATCGTGGACTGTATTGGACTTAGTAAGTGATGGGTGGGGCCTGCTATAACCCATCGATGCATCGGTAGGTCTCATGAGATAAACTAGTGTCTTGGGACAAGGCCTTGCTGGTATGGTTATATATGGTCTTGGAATGAGGCCTTGATGGTGTAGTAATGATTTCACACATTATGCATTCCCTCATTATGAATCTGCTATTTGACCTTCCATGTGAGTATTTTACTAGTAGAATATCCATAATTAAGAATCATTCTTTTATGAATATTTTTCTGGCCTTATTTAATCAGTTTTTCTTCCTTCTATGTGATTCTCAACATTATAATTTCCAATTGTACAAGTTATAATGATTTATATTTATGTATATACTTATATGTATAACAATTCCTTTATAATGAGGAATTAATATTTTGTTTCCAATCTATAAACAAGGGTTGTAAATTTGTCTATCATTTCATGGTTTGCAATTATGTGTTAAATGATAATTGATTTCATTTTATGTGCAAAATATGAACAAGTATTATTTCATGTGAAATTTTTTTATTCACACCCCTAGTATGCCACACGTAATTAAGTATGCCCATTATCTAACATATATGTGTAATTCCATGCATTTTTATTTAAGTGTATTCATAATTTTTTATTAATTTTATTTATAAATTTTAAATAAATATATCAATTTTTGATAAAGGGATTACCCTAAAACTTATTTAATAACTCTTTAAAAATGATGATGACATGTAATGTGAAATTTTAATTTCTTTTTAAGAAAATGATTTAATGTATGTATTTTAATACAAGGAATTTTTTAAAGAATTTATTAATAGTTTTTACATAACATTATTGGTTATTCTAAATGCACTCCATATTTTTTAAATTTAATTTTATAGGTTTAGTAGATTTATTAGTGACATACTTTAATTTGTGGAGGCAGCACTTTGAAGCTCATTTGTGACCAATTTTGAGTAAGTGTAACAATTGAATATAATTATAAAAAACCTAGATTGGTAATGGGCCTCATTATTGTAATAAGTTATGTAAATTTTCACTTCCTTTTATAAAAAAAATTACACAACATCTTTTTAGCACTGAATCCAGAAGTGGGGGCTCAAGGCATTATAGCGGTAGTGTCTGGGGGGAGCCGATGGAGTCAGAGGGGGTGTTAAGGGGGTGGAGAATTCCCCCTACGTGGCCCATGAGGGAAGTGGTATTAGTGAGGAAGTGATGGAGTCAGGGGGGTGGGGGTGGAATTACCCTTATAGGGGCTATGAGGGTGTCAGTGTTGGCGAGGAGCTGATAGAATTTGGGGGAGAATACCCCCTACGCTACCCGTGAGCATGGCATTGTCAGCGAGGAGCCGATAGAGTCGGGGGGAGAATTCCCCTGAGGGAGGTGGTGTCGGTGAGGAGACGATGGAGTTCGGGTGTGGGGGTGGGGGGGTATTTCCCCTGCATTTCCCATGAGGGAAAAATGTTAGCGAGGATCTGATGGAGTCAGGGGGAGATTCCCCAGTGTAGCCCATGAGGGTGGAAGTGTCAGTGAGGAGAAAATGGAGTTTGGGGGGGGGGATGCCCCCTGTGTGGCTCATGAGGGAGGTAGTGTCGGTGAGGTGCTGATGGATTCAGGGGATAATTCCCCCTACACAGCTCATAAGGGAAGTAGTGTCGATGAGGAGATGACAGAGTAGAGGGAGAATTTCACCTGCGTGGCCCATGGGGGTGGCAGTGTTGGAAAGGAGCTGATCGAGTCAGGGGGGGGGGGAGAATTCCCCCAACTTAGCCCATGCGGGAGATGGTGTCAGCGAGGAGCTAATAGAGTCAGGGGGGGGGATTTCCCCTGCATATCCCATGAGGGTGGAGGTGTCAGACCGATGGCCCCTTGTCTTCATGCACCTATTGCTACTCATCCTCCCACACATGAATAAGATGTGATTTCCTGGGGGGATGCCTCAATTTATCTATTCTTGAAAATTTTAACCCACTCACTGTCAATGGAGAAGAGATTCACATTGGTTCACCATTTCAGTTTCGGACACTTTCCTCTAGGGTACATGTCGTTTGTGGGGACACTGACTATTTCCCTGCATTACCACTTTCCAAAGGTAGGCAGAATTCATCACTTCTTCAGAGTTGTTTTGTCTTTTATCAAAATGGGTTGATGGGATGTTGGTTCTTTCTTCTATGGATTACCCCTCAAAACTCATTTCCTAGTCCAGGTCACCCTTAAATATTAAGATATTGTCCGTGAAACTATTTCCAGTGCCATATCTTTGTGGATGCTGATTAATTACAATGCATCAATTAGGGAATTCTAAAGAGTAAAGTTAGGTAATCAAACTTCAGTCAGAGTAGATGGAAACATTAGGCATGTAAGAGAATCTCTGGATGCTGGAATATTGGTACACCTGAAATCTGCCTTATAATATGCCTTCTTGAGGATGAAGAATCCTAATACATCCCACATCAAATGCATGGAATAGAATGTTAGAGGCATGTCTCTCAGGCTTTCCTTGGCTTCCCATGTTTTACATGAGGTATTCTATGAGTTTAATATTTTACTGACATGGATCAGACTGATCTGAACACTGATGAGAGTAGATTAGATTGGTGCATATCTAGGAGGGAGCACCTAGATTGTTTACTGGTTGGATGGATTAGAATGCCTGATGGGGACGAAACTGAGATGGAATGTCCCAAAAGGGAATATATCTCACTATGAAGGCTGATATTGATGCCACCAATGGTAGATCAGGTACTGGTGGGTCCAAAAAATGGGGCACCAAGGTTTACCATTGGCTATGATTGAACCTTAGGGAGGATTCCTACATACCATGTATAGAAGACATGGATAAAAACCCATGTTGTTCAAAATAATGAGGCATAGAATCTATGTGTACACAATGGAAAACAACCCAAATACATACTGGGGCTTACACATATTTTGCATCCCATTTCAAGTGGGACATGATTGGTCGGATGAATATGGATTATGTGGGGCTTCTGCATGGTTAGCTGGCCAGATGCTACAAAAATAAACAATTGGATGGATGGGGAATATGCATGGTAAGATGCCCGTATGAATGTAATGATCCCACTAGGATGTTGAGTCCTAGGTAAGAATCATGATGGATGATGGAGGGTTACACAAAGTGGTTGGAATGTGATGGAACCGATGTGAAGATGATAGTTTTGGGGTTGAACCTCAGGGAGGCTTCATACATATCCCAATGGCTAGGAATAAAATTCCACATAGTTCGGGGTGGGGTGATGAGACGCCTAAGGAGGTAGCTCGTTCAGAATGGAGTGCATGGATAAGGACCTGAAGGAAACCGAAACTTGTTCTATAACATGATCTTTCCGAGACACAAAGGCTTAAGGTAAAGACCCTGGCGGGACAAGGGTGGTGGGATTTAACCTCAGGGAGGCTTCCTACGTACCCTATTTATAGGATATGGATAAAAGTCCACCTAGTTTAGGATGGGGCATAGAATTGATGTTTACAAAAAGGACAACAACCCTGATATATGCTAGGTCTTACACATGGTTAGCATCACATCACAAGAGGGACACTCTTTGTTAGAGGAGTATAGATTATATGGGTCTTATGCATGGATAACTGCCTAGGGACTGATCTAACACCACTAAGGGTGGAACAGGAAGGTGGGTCCCAACAAAGGGAACACTATGGTTTAGCATTGATTATGATTAAACTTCAAGGAGGTTTCTTACATACCTTGGTTAAGAAAGTGATCGAAACCTATGTAGTTTTATAAAATAAAGGGTCTTCAAGTTTAACGTCATGTTGGATGAATGTTAACCAACATGAAATAGTTTGAATAGATGGATTATGGAGAGTGTGGTGCTTGAACCTTGGAGAGGTTTCCTACATACCTTTCTTGAAAAGGGAAAGGACCAAACTCCACGTGGTTCTGGAATGGGGCATGGAGATTATGCATGGTTAGCAACCCAAAGGGATCAGAACACCTAAGGGAGGTGGATCCAGGGGATGTTCCATAGAAAGGGAAGATATCACATCATGAATGTAAATCCCTATGGGGGAGCACCAGAGTCTACCAGTGGTTTAGTCAGAACTCCCTATGAGAGCATACCTAGGGTGGTGTGTCCCATAAAGAGAGTATGTCACACCATAGAGGTTGATCTGGACACCGTTGGAGGTTGGCCAAGGAGGTTTCACCCCTAATAGGTGGAACAAATGTTTACTATATGTTGGGATTAAACCTCAGGGATCCATACTATGTTCCTTGTGTAGAATAAGGGGATCAAATCCAATATAGTTTGGAATGGACTGATGATTACACATAATATAGGCCTAGGTGTTTCTATGGAATGAAAATGGTTAATGAGGCTTATGTTTGGAAGCTATCCAAGTGATAAGGGGCATAATGAGGATTATACTAGGATGGATTCCCATTGGAAATGTTTGGGATTACTCATGAGAGCATCCCATGTGGTTGTAGTTGGGACTTACATGTAAGAATGACCTAGGAGGATAGACATGCATCTTGGTTTCTACTAACCCCTAAGACCACATGAGTCATGCTCAGTGTGAGAAACAAGAGGAATCTGTAGACCTGACAGTCATGTCCTGAGAGGTGTTAGAACGAGAGATGATATGGGGGAATACATGTGGAAGCTACCCAGGTGCTGATAAGGTGCGAAAATGGTGGATGGGGCTTATGCATGGAAGCTTCCCATGTGCCACTAAGTAGGCCCAATAATGAAGGAGGCTTACACATGGAAGTATCCCATACACTTACAAGGAGTGACAATGGTAGATGGGGCTTACACGTGGAAGTATCCCATAATGTCTTACTCAATTCAGGCCATGAAAGCATGCCATGTGCCTTAAAAGGGGTAAGGATTATATTTAACATCATGTGAGTGGATGAAGTGTGCGAATATTATGAAATAAGCTACCTGTTCTAGTTTAAGCAAGCATTGGGGCCAGGTGATGGGGTTTAAAAAGTTTATTGAGGATTTTTTTGACCCAAGGTACTTGGGGAAACCAAGATGATAATATCAACCCACAGCATAGAAAGGGTACCAAGAGGAATTTGTCGACTCAAGGTGTTTCATGGAGCATTGAGGAATATCTCGAATCATGGTATTCTAAAGGTGGAAGGTGGGTGTGCATAAGGGAACAAGGTAAAATATCATCAACCCAACCTAAAAAGTTCATGGTGTGACTCTTCATTTTTCATGGGGGTCAGTGATGGTAGTGAAGGGACTGGGTTGGGACCACAACCTTATAATGATCTAGAGTTGGGGTGCAGGGGTGCATCCCCAATGGTATGGATCAGTGAGTGCATGCTTCAACAATGTTTCATACAATATGGGATATGTATACGATTGGCTGGATGAATGATTAGGAAGATTAGTGTTTTTGTATGCAAGATCAGGTGGTTTCAGACTCTTGTGCGCATGATTGCACTATTTCATGCAAGGTCAAGGGTTGTATTCAAGTTTGGAATCATTCGTACACCTGACATAAGATGAAAAGAGGTCAGGCAGGGATTAAACCGCTATGGGGCTATGCAAAGGTGGACCCATATGGGACCTTGCGTGCAAGATCTGTACATGGAAGGTTCCATTATTCCACACAGGCATGGAAGAGGCATTCTTATACGCAGTAGAGTGAACGGTGACCTCCAGAGGCTCTCTGAAGAGGGGGGGGGGGGGTGAAATTTTATTTATAGGTGAAATATTTTGTAGAGACATGTAAGATTTAGGTTGAAAAGGAGGTCTTTTGCATAACTACATTTGGATCTATGGCTAGGGTGGATGTAAGGGGATAATTTACATCACATTTAGAATGTAAAGGCTTCGTGTGTGGATGGAAATATTGTGAGCACATCTCAAAACTTGAATTCACCTCCCATAGATGTTTTCGATAGGCTTCACATAAAATTCCTGACATATGTCATATTGAGCATGTAAGACACTTTTGTGTGAATGCCAATATTGGGTGACCATCTTGAGACATCCGTGCACATTAATTAGCTATTTTTAGGTGTCCAAGGTGGAATTTGGACATCACATGTAGTGTGTAAAAGGTTTTGAAGATCAGTTTTATAAAATATTCCATTTTTGTGTGAACTATTCCATTCTTGTATGGAAAATATACATTCTAGAACGTAAATTCATACTTTTCCCCAAAATTGTCCTAAATGGCCATTTTTAGTAGGGTTAATTTCAATGGCCAAAACCTCTAACCCATTACTCCATTCGGGCTCCACAATTAGTCAAATTGAAGCTTGCAAAATGGGCTATGCTTTAAGATCATGTGTATTAGAATTTGATGCATTATATGGACATGTTTTCTGGTTTCAACAACATTATTTGAGAGGTTTTTGTGTAAAGTTTTAAGTATTCTAAAAAAATGATATAATTCCAATATATGAAATGAGAGGGTCACTGTAGGTTGTATCATAGAAAAAGATTAGTTAAAATTTGGAAACTAGAATAAGAGAACCTTAGTAAGAACCCTAAGGGGATGTCTAATGATAAGTTTAAGTATAATTAAATGTTTAAGAAAATGTACTAGAATTTTGTTAAAAGATAGAGAAAGTGGTTTCCTAAAAATATATCATTATCTGAATACTACAAGTGGATATGGCTCTAACATAGATATACCTAGGGCTATCATCACAAATAATTTGTATCAGGAATGACTCGATGTAACCTACTACATGAAAATATGCCTTGCTGCAAACCTAGTCCGACCCTCCTACGGGATATGGTTTGGTAATTCAAAAATTCTTCACGAACCATCTTGAATTATTTAAATAGAAATTTTCTTTGAATAACCTAGGATAAGCCTAAGGTGTTACATATTATGGAATTTTTCATAATTTAGACATCTTATAAAATATTTTTTAATGATTATGTGGTTCCTAACTATGATAATTGTTTCTTAATCAATGCTTTATAGTTTTAATCAATGGTGGGAACTAGAAGGAATTATGTTAACATTGATTTTGATAGATAATTTTCTAACGATAAGTCAAATGTGATGGTCATTGGAGAGAAATATATTGTGATTATTCAAAATTAGCTATCTTGATATATGATTATAATGTGAGATTTGGTGATAATCCTAACACATATGATATGTGGAAGATGTGATTTTAGGAAGGTTCACCTGGTGAGGAATGTAGAGGAATGAATATTCTACTTCCTACATGTCAAGAAGAAGAAGGTAAGAAGAACCTTGACTAATACCTCAAATGGAGGGGATGATGTTATCTATGCAAGAAAAAGGTTTATAAAGTAAAAAACTATCATAGAGTTTAATTTATTATCTTTGGAGAACATAGAGATTTCCCAACTCAATGCCATGACATAAGAATTTACATCTAAACCAAGGAGGGACCTATTCCATGCCAATCATTAAAGTGGATGTATTGAAGTATTTATGTATTTATATTCCATAATTATGAATGGTGAACTATATAATGACTATAAAGCTTATGTTTTTGCTAAGTATTTACAAGAATATGTTGAATGGTTCTGATAGAATAGAAAGGTGATATTTTTAATAAGGAAATATAAATTTTAATTTCTTCTTGATGATTAAGATAATGATGTTTGGATAAATATATGATGGATATGAATAAGTAAATTGGATGGTATTGATTACCTTAGAACTGATAAAGGATTTGTTGACAATGTAGGTTATGTTATCATGGATGAAGTTTAAAACTTCTTGAATTTAAATAATATATCAAGTATTCTTTAGAATAATGGAGAATGCATGTTTTAAAAAAGTTTTTATGATAGTTGTGGTTATTACCATGTTTCAAGAGAATATAGGATGAGGGTATTCACATGTTTGGAATGTGAAAACCAAGAAATAAAATTTGATATATGGGGGATCAATGTTAATATGATTTTGTGTATTTCTTTCTAAAGTTTTGGAAATTCAACTTTTGGAAGCGTTATAAGGTTAACCATTTATGGAAAGATTAAGTTACACTTTAGATAAAGTTTTTGTGATTAAAGTATTGCCTCACTACATGAGGATTTTTAACTATTGGATAAAGTATTCTACAAAAATTGTGTTAATGATAAATGATGATAGATGAGATGGCATATCATAGATATTATGATCTATTAGATCTTTATAAATTAAAAAAATTCACCTTCCTCTTTGAGAAATAAGTGAAGTGGATTAAGGAGCAACAAAGGGATAGATTTTCTTGAAAGCATGTAAGTATATGTTTTCATGAAAATTATTTATCTTTAGGAAAAAGGATCTTGAAACCAAAAGGTTTATCCTAGTACCTGTATTTCTGATGAATCAAATGGTCACTTAGGTCATCATAGATTTTTGGAATTGTGATTGTTAAATTTCTCATAATCATGTTCTATATCACTTTACATCAGAACTTGATAGTTAGATTTCTCTTCCATTTCCATGTTTTCACTTACCACATATGTTCTCCAATGTGGAAACCTAGTTATGAGTTACTTTGAGTAATCATTATGTTTCAAAAATTCTTGTTTAAAATGAAATTTTAGAATTCTATTTTATGATGGGGGTTTATATGAATGCAACTTTCAAGTATAAAACTTTTAATAGCCAAAAATAATTTTGATGGTGAAATTCATTTTAAGGGGGGGTAGAATGTAACACCTATGGATTTTATGAAATAATTTTTCTGAACTAATTTAATCTTTTTGATATTTTTCATTTCACACAACACTAAATAATATTTTTTATACAAAATAATTAAGTTTGGATATAATTATACACACATCCACATTATTCTTGGGCTACATGAAACACCATCTTAGATTGTGTTATATGAAACACTGACTTTCTACGAAACATATTTTTATTTTTACAGTTATTTAAAATAGAAATTTATGACATAGCCACTAAACATAGAAATATGAATTGTAATAACTAATTTTTAAATGATTTCACAAAAATAAAACATATTTATAATGACATGCTTAATTTTTGTTAAAGTCATTATATGTTTAGAAATATTATTTTTTAAAAGAAATACTTTTTATTTCCTTCTATAAAATAAGAAAATTTAATTTTTTTAGAAATTTAATTTTATAAAACAATCATTTTTTTTTGAATTTTGAATGTAAAAATTAACTTATGATGATTTTTTAGTATTAATCTGGGAAGTTTCGGTTTTTGATGAATAGTGAAAAATGCTGCATTATAGTTAAAAAATGCATTTCTTAAAATTAATTACCATATATAAATTTTTTAAAGTAAAAATATATCAATTATACATATTTTAATTTAATATATATCATTTGAATAATTTTTATATTTAAATTAGATATAAATACTTATTGATCTTTTGAATGTTCGTTTTACCTACCTTCTCGCCATATCTACGGGATTAATATTAAACTTTATTTTGGCACTTATGTGAATGAAATTTTAAAAAAATATACATATATGGTTGTAATAAGTATGATATTTTTAGTATAAGGGGATTAACTTAATTTTTTGTGGATTGTAACTTTAGTATATTTTTACCACGATTAAAGTTAAATCGATTTATTAAAGGTAAAAAATATATTATAATATTATAAAATTACCCTAACACTATTCTCAATTTCATTGAATGATTTTATTTCAACCAAAATAAAACTTATGATTAAATTATAATCTTTTTATTCCACTTGGAAATGAATACGACATTTAGTATATTTTCTTTAAATATAAGCTAAAAATGTCAAACTCATATATTTAATTAGTATTTTTTAATATAAGATTATCCCAAAGATAAATTATAATATTAATATTTATTTGAATTAAAATAATTATATAATCATCATGATATTTTTTTTTATTTTTTAGAGAAGAAATAATTTAATTAAGGGAATGCATAATGATGATGAACAAATTGTTTAATTAATGGAAATATCAAATAAATGATAATAAAAATATTAAAATACATTCAATTAAAACTAATTAATGACATCCACAAGTTTTATATATAAATTTTCCATGTTAAATATATATTATAAGTTTTGGTTTTAATTTATCATGTTTTTTGAATATTTTTTTAAAAGTCAAATATTGTATAGTATCAAAATTGACATAAATGATCCTTTACAATAAATAATATTTTATTAAATTATATATAACTTATAGAAATAAAAAAATATAACAAATAAATATAATAAGGGTAAATATTTCATAAATTATCCATTTGGGTTTCATTTTTAATTTTTTAGTAACTATGTTAACCCTAAACTGTAAAACGCAAAGTTTTCACGATACGAGTTAAAGTGATTAACTAAGGGTTAAAGCCAAAATATAAGGTTAATATGGTGACGTAATCATGTCTAAAAGTCATTTTGAGATTATTTAGACTAAAATAATTTTATAACAAAATTAAATCACTTTGGATGTATTTGAAAAGGAAAATAAATTAATATAAATTTAATATTTTTAGAGTTTCCTAAAGTTCTCATCACCTCTCTTATAAAAGGGTACCTATCCTTATCTTTTATTAACATCTCTGAAACCCATTGGCTTAGACAAAACCTACTCATCCTAAAAAATTCCCTCACTTCATAATAGTGGTCAAATTTTTGGAATAAAACCAACCCAAGAAGCCTTTTTGTGCAAATCAGAAGCAGATACCTGAAGAAGAGGTAATTGTTTTACGAACTCATTCAAGTTATTTTTTTATTATATTTCATATTACTATTTTGTTTCCATATTAAAGTAATAAATATAATATCATTTATATTTTGGTAATTTATTATGATTATGGGTTAACCATATTTCTCTTTTTATCAATCCTATGAAAAAAATATCACCATACGTGCGTACGTATGGCTTACTGTCTCCACACTATGGTGTAATCTATTTTCATGACCACATTACATTAATGTGTATAATGATAGAAATAAAGAATATATATTATAATTATTATAATTATTACATTATAATTATTCTGGAAGAAAATATATACCATCCACTTTCATACCATTTTACAATTAGGGGAATGATATCGTTGCTTGTGCGTACGTACGACTTATTGTCTCGATGACGCGATCATATTCATCCTTCACATTAACCATTAAAGAATGATTAATAAATATATATAATGAATAATTATGAAAGATATTAAATAATAATGATAATATATATATATATTCATATACAACATTTACTTTCTTACATTTAGTTCAATAAGAAAACAGAAATAACATTCATGCTTACGTACGACTTACCGTCTCCATCAACAACGTATTCAATTTCATATACCTATATTTCATATATATTTATATTATAAATATATATAACATATAAATAATGTTTTAAATCTGGAATTAATTATATCATGATCAAATTAACAGGATCAATAATAACAAGTCAAAATAGGTACAATAAACAAAGCGATTATTGCACAAAATGTTGATTTGACTTAGAAATGATAATAAATGGTTAATATAAAGTTTTATATAAATCATAAATGGTATAATATATATTAGTATTATTCTATTATAGGTTTATAATAAACTTATACCTATTATACAATAGGTTTAAATGAGTACAATGAGTGTCAAGTCATAAAGTAAGGAAATTTCATCTCACTTTTTATTTCTGTGAGATACAAGCCTTATCCACCACTCATTTCATTTGTGTGGTATAAATAATACTCATGAATTTATTCTATGATTTTATAATTTTATTTATGGGTATTTATATTTCCATTTTATGATATCTATTTTTTGGGGTTTTACGGTTCAAAAAATACCAAATGAGTAAGGCAATTTTGTCTCAATTTTCATTCTTTAAGACACACATTTTATTATGCACCTATCTTATTTTACAAGGAGTATATAATACCATTCGAAATGAAATATAAGTAATATAATTATTTTAATGATATTTTAATATTCTTTTAATGTTATTATTTCATGGGGATTGTGATTCAAATGTTTCAAAGTGGTATGAGATACTTTGAAATGTTTAATGGTTATTTTAAACAAGAAATGTTTTTATAATATCTCTTAAGGTCATTATAATGAAAAATAATTTTAAAGAAATTTTTGATGATTTAATGTGTTTTTCATGGATTCTATTACAAATTTTAAAAAACATTTTCATGAAAAATGGATTTAAAAATGTTTTCAGTCTTCTATTATGTGTTTTAAAGGAAAAAGGTTTCCGAAATTTTTTCATGATTTCTTTATAAGTATTATTTTTTATTTTAAAAGGTAAGGGTTAATTTCACAATGTTATTTTTATTAGATATTGTTTATACATAAGTTTTTATTAGGTAATATTTATCATCCATATCCATGTTTCTAAAAAATGTATTCAAAAATATTTTCAATACTCTTCTACAATTGTTTAATTTCATTTTTACTAATGTTTGAATTTTTACTAAATGGTTTTCAAGGAATTTTTTTTCATTTTCCTAATGAGGTAATTTTTTACTTTTTAGAAAAATGTATGAGAAGAATATTTCTTTTTAACTTATAAAATATGAATGATTTTGTTTGCTTTCATGACATCATAATGACTTGAAGGTTCCCTTATAATCTTGTAAGGTTATTTTTATTGGAAATTGTTTCTTCTAATATAGCATGAAATTTTAATAACACAAAATGTTTTCAAAGAATATAGGATATTTTCTTCAACATTTTTTAAAAAATATCTTTTCAAATTATTTCCCATCTGTGATGAAATCCTTTGGTGTTACCCATAACTTTATATGAAATGATCCAATGAATCCATTCATATTCTTTTTCTGAATGGTTTACATCTTATGGAATGATGTTTACAAAATCTGTTTCTCTATAAAGAAATATATACTTATCAAACCCAATTCATTTGAAGGGTTATGTTTTGATGAAATGATTAAGAAACTTGTCTCTTTTAGATTGGTTATGGTATGATTACATGTTTATAATACCCATTTCATTTCATGGGTTATGATATGATTTTTTTGATCTTGTGAAACTTGTATGTATGATTTAATTATAAGATGGGTGGGACCTATATCTGTCTCCAATGCTTTGGGTACAAATTTATATCTCATGATATAGACATAAAGGACATTTTCCACTAAGATAGTCATGGGAGTGAACCATGATTACCAAGATAGTATGGGAAGTGAACCCATACTACCAAGATGTACTTGTAAGAGATTCCTTGACTACTATTAAAATAATTATTATATGATTATGTGTATGCCACAGTTCTATGTTTTATTTATATGTCATGCTTTCATGGCTCATGTTCTTCATTTCCTTATAGTTCATGTCATATGAACTTCCCATCTTAATGCCATGATTCTTATCTATGATCTTGGATATGCAGGGTATGATCTTATATTCTCATGATCATGTTCTCATACCCTTATTCACATGATTATGTTTACATATCACCCTTATTTACCCTTACTGAGCATCTGGGATCACCCCATTGTTATGTTTCCTTTCACCCAAGTTATAAAGATATGTATTATGTTTGATGTATCTTAGAAGGGTTATAGTCAAGAAGAACCTAGTGAGAGATAATGTAACTCACTTATTTACCAGGGTTTATGTTTCTATGTTTCCAAAGGCACTAGAATAATATAGTCTTTGGCCATTTGTTTGTGTTATATATTAAGTATTACACAAATGTGATTTAATGTCAATACATGAAATGCGAGGGTCATTATAATTCCTTTATCATTTGATATATAAGAATATCATTAATAAATACTACCAAAAACTAATCAAGGTAACCTCTTGTAACATCCCAGGTAAATAAAGAATAAGATATTTTCATATTTATTAATATTTATGAATAAAATATTAATTTATTTTACTTTAAAGTGGTTTCTATGTTCTATAGCGTACCTGATACGAAACAATAGGTTTCTTTGAAATCTTACGTTGCACACTAATAATATAATATTATTATTTTAAATGGTTGTTAACTCGTAGACGTTGTATTAGCGAGAATGAACAAAACTAACTAAACTATAATTAAACATGTTTGTTAAATGTATTTACATTTATCCAATAAAAGTTAGAGGCTTAAAATGTGAATGAATCTAATTTTAAGCATAACTTACATTAAAAGGTCGATTTACCACTTTTTAATGGAGAACCCTCTTTAAATATAGTTTTGGTAACTTTAATATATTCTATTTGACCAAATATAATCCTTCTTTAGAATGGGGACATCAAAATTTACTTTGAGTAAATTTTTGTAATTTTTTCGATAAAGTTCATTTTTAATGAATAATGGAAAATATTATATTTTAATTCAAAACTGTGTTTTAATATAATTTATTTATATGGATAGATTATATTTTTAATTGGTTTTAAAGTTTAATTAGAATATATTTTTACCATTTCATCCAATGTTGTTTATTGTAATTAATTTCACTTTGAAATTGGATATAAACACATATCAATCTTTTGATAGTTATTGTTTCTTAAAAAAACGCTATTTGTTTTGATAACAGGAATTAATTTTAAATTAATTAATGAAACTTCTATGTCTATAATTTTGTAAAATAGACATCATTTTTGAATTCATAATATCAAATATAACTTAGGCTGATGTTTTAGTATTTTTCTGAAAAACTTCAATTTTTGATGAATAGTGAAACCACTTAGTCGTACGTAAAAAACCGACTTTTTCATTTAAATGAAATTTTACCACTTCTGCGAATTGATTTTAAAAAATCTGACATAAATGGTTGTTATTAGTATGTAAAATTTGGTTCAATAAGATGAAAATAATTTTTGGCGAATAGTAACTTTTGACTTTTATTTACCACGCTTAAAGGTAAATAGAATAATTCAAGGTAAAAAGAATATTATAATAATTCAAAATTACCTTAAACCTTGTACTAACCATATTGTATGAGTAATGGATGAACTTGGGAATCTTTGGGTTGATTTTGGGACCCCATGGAGCCACTTATGAATGATAATGACACTTTATTTTAATTAACTTAAAGGCAAAAATGACATAAACAAATATCTATTTATAAATTAATTTTTACATGGTGTTATATAAGTTATATTTTCAACTATAAATATTAATTTTAAATCTAAAAATATTTCCTACATCATGGTATTTTTTTAATAATTCTTAGACATCGAATAAACTAAATTATTTATAACACAATGATGATGTAGTGTTTATCTCATTAATAAATGTTTTAAATAAATAAGATTATAAATATTAAAATAACATCCAAAACCTGTAAAATTTTTATTGGATGAATTTATTTAGACCATGAGTCTTCTTATCTTCTACATTGATGAGTTTTGGACTTTTAGAAACCGAATATCATTATATAATAAAATAATATTATCATACTTTCCTAAAGAGCCCCTCCTCCCCCTTATAAAAATCCCCCACTTCTAACCAATTACTCACACATCTCAAGCCTTTTGGCTGGTACAAACTCTGCGCAATTAATCTTGATACATCCCTCTACTAATTCTAGAAGCCTCAACTTATGAATAAGGCACTTCAAGAAACCCTTTTGGTTCATACCAAAGGGTGTTACCCAAATTAAAGGTAACAATTTTTCTTAACTTATTTTCATTTATTTTACTTCTCCAACCCCTAAAATCTTTTTATTACTTTATTTTATAACAAAAATAGTATCCTCAATATATTATGATGTTTTTATGAGAATTATTCGAACTACACTTACACACACCTTTATATAATGGGTGAAAAACAAACTTTTTCTGTGGATGGAAAACCAACTCCTCACGAAACAATGATTGTTCGATTATCTCCTGCTGCCTATCATGGTGGCCATTAAGATGAAAATATATTTATATATGATATATATTAAGTTTATTTTTTCTTTATTCTTCTGTATTTTTCTTTTATAGCATACCTTTATGGTTTCCATTATGGGTAAACACGATAATTTTATTTGAGGAAGTGCGGACTACTGCCCCCTCAAAGTGATATGACTCTTTAATTCCATATGTGGGATTTATAAAGGATGGATTTAATGATATTATATATGATATTATAGTGGAATTATAATATACCTATCTATAATTGTGTTTTCACTCCCTTAAAATACGAAATTGAAATGAAATTAGCTTTTATGCGTACGTACGGATTACCGTCTCCATTAACGGTGCATTTCATTTCTTATCTCCAAATGTTATGTACTATTATAAATAAATACATATACTGGATTTATATGATATATATGATATCTACATCATTAATTTCATTTTGATGATAATGGATATTTTACCACATGAACAACTTGTAATTATAAGAAGTCCATTTTTGACTCAAGTACCAAATATCGAAAAAAATAAACATTTTTAACTTAAATGATTATATTATGTTTATAACATGGTAATAAGTGTTATAAAAGGAATAATAAACTTGAAAAATGTTCTTAAGCAAGTATAAATTAACTTTAGTTTGTTATTCATGAGATTAAAAAACAAATGAGTCAAGTCGGACACGAGGTAAGGGACTTCGTCCCAATCTTCTTTCATTAAGGCATATTTTATTATAATACACTACTTTCTTTTATACGCTGTATAAACACCTTTGAATTTTCATTTCATTCAATGGGAATCTTTTTCTATGAATCATTTTACTAAATGAAAAAAATAATGTTTCTTTTTAATGTAAGCTGTGACAAATACCTTTCCGCTGCCGTGAGTATTATTTGATCTTTGGATTCCTTAACAAGCTGTAATGTTTTTAAAAGGAAAAAAATACCATATAAAATTTTATGTAATTTTGGAATTGAAAATGGTTTTGATAATGGTTTTGATATGTTAATATATTGAAATTTTACATTGTTATTTCAATGTGGAAATGTTATCTTTCCTTTATGCTTATGTTATGTGTTATGATCATGTTATGATTCTTGGGCATTATTTACGTATACGGGTGGTTCCGTGATAAACCTAGGGAAGATGAGCCCAAGATAGCTCTCCAATGCATTGGGTAACGTGACAGAGGTAAACATGAATGTTTCTCCTAAGATATTTAGGGAATATACTGTGATGTGTATTCCAAAGTAACTCCTTATATAGCTGTGATAGCTACAATTGAAGTATGTTATGGATGCCCTAAGTTACCTTTATGATTTATAATTTCTATATGTTATTCATAAATCTTATTATTTCATGAGGTATGTAAAAGATTTAATGTTTTGTATGTATTTATGAACTAATGTTTTCTTTCCTTGTTTTACAACCCTTACTAATCTTTTTATGCTCATTCCAAGTTTTGTAATGTTTTCATAGTACTTAAAGATGAATAGGGTGAAGGATGGGATCAAGGAAAAGTCATGATGTCTAAAACATGGAACTGGGCATGAATTTTTTTAAGAGTTTTTATTTTACGAAAAAATAGAAACTGAGTAGAAGTGTCTACATTGTAATCTTTTGAGATGTAATAGTTATGTCATAATTCTATAAAACCCTAAACCTGAAAAGATCCTCAATGTGAATTAATTCGTTTAATTCAATATTTTGTAATGTTTTAAGGCTGGGTCCTTATAGTTGGTATCAAAGGTTAGTTATGATAACTTTAGGAGTAAGGGTATTGTTAAATTAATATCCACAAAATTAATTTATGTTAATATTGAAATAATATAGCATTTACAGATTACCATGTTGCTTCACCTAAGATATTATTTTTATTATAATGGTTTTCCGTAGAGGAAACATGGTAGCTATGTTGGGAAGAAATCAGGAGGAAGACAACCTTCCAAATCAGCAACCTGAGATGGTCGGAATCGGAACTGAACAATTTGTTACAGTGATGGAATATTTGACTCAAGCTATAAATGCTGGTGGTATCCATGCACGAGATTAGCCAGATCAACCACAGAGGAACATGTCAGTAGTAGAGCATTCCATGAGGCAACATCCCCTATCATTCAGAGGATCATCTGACCCGGTGGTATTAGAAGGGTGGATTAAAGCACTGGAGAAAATTTTTGATGTCATGGGAGTGTTCATAACATCAAAAGGTTAGTCTTGTTGTTTATCATTTTGAAGGTGAAGCTGATCAGTGGTGGTCGATGGTGAAACATATCAGGGATAGTGATGAGATTGATGCTCTTTATTGGGATGAATTCAAAGGTATGTTTCTTGAAAAAAATTTCCTAAGGTGTTTTGTCTTAGGATGGAAAAAGAATTCCTGGAATTGAGGCAGGAGGATGAATCAGTGGCTGGTTATGAAGAAAAGTTCACTCGACTGGCAAGGTATGCTCCAAATTTCATATGAGATCTTGATAGTAAAATCAACTATTTTTACTCAGGATTAAATCCAAATTATTGAAGGTCTTTAGCTTCTCGTGAGTTCAAAATTTATGAAAAACTTTTTCGTTGTGTAAAGATGGTGGAAATGAAGTTTTCTGATGATCATGTGGTTTTTGAAAAACAACAGAATAAGAGGTCGAGGTGGTAGAAAAAGGAAAGAACTCTTCAAAAAAGTCTGATAGTAAGAAACTTAATTTTACAATTTGTGAAAATTGTGGTAAAAATCATGTTGGGGAATGTCTCTTGAATTATGGTAAATGCTACCGATGTGGTAAAATGGGACATAAGGCTCGTAACTGCACTGAAAAAGATCAGGGTAATGGTAAGACAAAATGTGATTTACAGTTAGTAAAATGTTTTAAGTGCAATGAAATGGGTCATTATGCAAATGAGTGTCCAACAAAGAAATCAACTAAGGGAAAGCATCTAGACTACAAGCAGAAAGGGGTGGTGAAATCCTTCGCAACTACTTCAGCATATGTTGGGCCATAAAATGATGTAGTAGCAGGTGCACTATTTGTTTGTTCAGATTATGCCAATGTGTAGTTTGATTCAGGGTTTACACACTATTTGATTTCTGAGAAGTTTTCTTGTAAATTGGGAATTCCATATTAAGATATGAATACATAAATTATGGTAAAAACACCTAGAGGAAATGTTGAGACAAAAATAAAACATAAGAACCTTCCTGCACTTGTGTGCGGAAAGAATCTACCTGTAAACCTTATTGTTTTTCCTCTAGTAGAGTTTGTTGTTATTTTAGGTATGGATTGACATTCTGTTTATCATGATAATATTGACTGTAGAGCCAAAGATGTTTCTTTTCAGAATGATTTATAGTTTTTTTACAAGAATGAACCCTTGGTTTTGATAACATATTAGGAATCTGAGAAATAAGTAAAATAAGGAAATGAATATTACCTTGCACATATTGTTGAAAACAAAGGAAATGTTTAGATTAAAAATGTGCCAGTGGTAAATGAGTACCTTGATGTTTTTACTAATGAGTTTCCTGGTATTATACCTGATTGGGAAGTTGAATTTACTGTTGACTTAGTTCCTGATGCTAAGCCAATTTCAGGACCCCCTTATCGAATGGCTCAAATTGAACTTTTAGAGTTAAAGAAGAAATTGCATGAGTTATTAGATAAAGGTTTCATTCGACCTAGCACATCTCCATGGGGTGATATTGTATTGTTTGTTAAAAAGAAAGATAGTTCAATGAGACATTTCATTGATTATAGAGCATTGAATAACATCACTGTTAGGAACAAGTATCCTTTGCCTCATATCGATGATTTGATTGATCAGCTCCAATGAGCTCAGTATTTTTCGAATATTGACTTGAGATTGGGGTACCATCAGTTGAAAGTGAAAGAAATAGACATTTCAAAGACCACATTTTGTACTAGATATGGCCATTATGAATTTTTAGTTATGCCTTTTGGTTTAACCAATGCACCTATTGTATTCATGTATCTTATGAATATAATTTTCTATGAGTTCTTGGATATGTTTATGGTTGTGTTCATTGATGATATTTTGGTTTATTCAAAAAGTAAATAGGAACATGAATGTCATTTAATGGTTGTCTTGAAAACCTTAAAATAAAAGAAACTATTTGGGAAATTTAGAAATTGTGAGTTTTGGTTGCAACAAATTTCTTTCCTTGGTCACATTGTTTCAAAAAATGGAATAACTGTTGATCCTGCTAAAAAAGTTGTTGAAGAATAGAAAAGATGCACAAATATAACCGAGTTCTATAGTTTTCTTGGTTTAGAAGTTTATTACCAGAGTTTTGTTGAAAATGTTTCATGGTTATCTAGTCCAATGACTAAGATAACTCGGAAAAGTGTTAAGTTCATCTAGACAAAAGAATGTGTTGATTGTTTTCATGAATTGAAATGAAGATTGGTGAATGCTTGAGTTTTGGCACTGCCATCCAGAAATGGTGAGTTTGTTATCTACAGTGATGCTTCGTTGAAGGGACTTGGTTGTGTCCTAATACAGAATGATCAAGTAATTTCTTATTCTTCTTTTCAGTTGAAACCACATGAGTTAAATTACAATACACATGATTTGGAATTAGCTACTATTTTTTTATTTAAAAATTTCGAGGCATCATTTGTTTGGAGTAAAATGTAAAATATATATTGACCACAAAATTTTAAAGTATATATTTACTTAGAAAGAATTAAACATGATACAGAGGATATGGCTAGAATTAATCAAGGATTATGATTGCATGATCCATTACCATCCCAGAAAAGCAAATAAATTAGTTGATGCTTTGAGTCTAAAAAGTAATACTTCATTAACCATGTTACATTTGGAACAATATCCTTTGGTTTTTTATTTGATAATCATTAGAATAGAAGCTTTTGGTGTAGAAAATTCTTCTGTTTTGTATCAGGTGTCAGTGAGATCATCTCTATCAGACAGAATTAAGAAAACACAGAAGGAAGACAGTGAGTTATAAAAAAAGGTAGAGTTGGTTACAAAGGCTAAGTTGCTTGAATTTAACATTGATAATTATTGTTTTTTGAGATTTTGAAAAAGATTATGTGTGCCTTGTGATTTATAGTTGAAGAATGAGTTGTTATGTGAAGCTCATAGTTCCCCGTTTTCAGTTCATCCTGGCAGTACTAATATGTACAGAGACCTTCGTGAGTATTATTGGTGGGATGGAATGAAAAGAGATATTTCTTATTTTACAATGAAGTGTTTGACATGTTATCAGGTTAAAGCAGAGCGGCAGTTACCGAAAGGGGTGCTTCAATCTTCACCGGTGCTAGAGTGGAAATGGGAAAATATATCCATGGAATTAGTTGTGGGATTACCGAAGACATCTCGATGTAATAATGCAATCTGGGTTATTATTGATCGATTGAATAAATCTTCTCATTTTCATCCTATTTGAGATACTTTGTCTCCATATCAACATTGTCGATAGTATGTTAACTAGATTTTAAGGTTGCGTGGAGTTCCCCTCTCCATTGTATCTGATCGTGATACCAGTTTTACTTATAACTTTTGGAAAGGCCTTCAAAAGTCATTGGGTACTGAATTAAATTTTAGTACAACTTTTCATCCTCAATTAGATGGGCAATCAGAATGAACAATTCATACCTTGGAGGATATGTTATGTTCTTGTTCACTGCATTACCAAGGAAGTTGGGACTAATATCTTTCTTTGGTTGAATTTTCATATAATAACAGTTTTCATTCTAGTATACATATGACTCTATTTGAGGCATAATATGGGAAGCGTTGTCGAACTCTAGCTTTTTAGAATGAAGTAGGTGAAAGGAAGCTGATGGGACCATAATTGGTAGAAGAGATGGAAGAAAAAGGTCTATTGATTCAGAAGCACATGAGAATAGCTCAGAGCTGGCAGAAAAGTTATGCGGATAACCAGAGGAAGGATCTTTCTTTTGAGGTATGTGATCATGTCTTTCTCAAAGTTTCTCCATGGAAAAGTGTGATGCGTTTTGGTAAGAGGGGAAATTTGAGTCTGAGGTTCATTGGACCTTATGAAATCCTGGAGAATGTTGGATCAGTTTCATACATAGTGGCTTTATCTCCATTTTTATCCCAGGTACATAATGTTTTTCATGTTTTGATGTTGATAAAGTATATACCCAATCCATCTTGTGTTTTGAGCCTAGAGGTCGTTCAGTTAGAAGAGAATGTCTCTTATGAGGAACAACCAATCCAGATTCTTGACTATAGAGAGCAAGTGTTGTGGAATAAGGTAATTCACCAGGTAAAAGTTTTGTGGAAAAACCATATGGTGGAAGAGGCAACATGGGAATATGAAAATTCTATAATGGATACATACCCCCACTTATTTGATAAGTGAATAAAAATTGTAAGGACGCAATTTCAAAAAGGGGGAAGGATGTAACAACCCAGGTAAATAAAGAATAATATATTTTCATATTTTTTAATATTTATGAATAGAATATTAATTAATTTTACTTTAAAGGGGTTTCTATGATCAATAGCGTACCTGATACACAACAACAGGTTTCTTTGAAATCTTACGTTGCATACTAATAATATAATATTATTATTTTAAATGGTAGTTAACTGCTAGCCGTTTTATTGGAGGGAAAGACCAAAACTAAGTACAATATGATTATACATGTTTGTTAAATGTATTTACATTTATCCAATAAATTTTAGAGGCTTAAAATGTGAATGAATCTAATTTTAAGCATAATTTACATTAAAAAGTCGATTTGCCGCCTTTTAATGGAGAAACCTATTTAAATCTAGTTTTGGCCACTTTAAAACATTATATTTGACCAAATAAAGTCCATATTTATAATAGGGACATCCAAATTTACTTTGTATATATTTTTGGAATTTTTCTGATAAAGTTCATTTTTAATGAACAGTGAAAAATATTGTATTTTAATTCAAAACTGCATTTTTATCTAATTTATTTATATTTTTAGACTATATTTATAATTGGTTTTAAAGTTTAATCATAATATATTTTTACCATATAATCCAATGTTGTTTATTGTAATTAATTTCACTTTGAAATTGGACATAAACACGTATCAATCTTTTGATAGTTATTTTTTCTTCAAAACACGCTATTTGTTTTGATAACAGGAATTAATTTTAAATTAATTAATACAAATTTTATGATTATAATTTGGTAAAATAGACATAATTTTTGAATTTTAAATATCAAATATATCTTAGGCTGAAGTTTTGGTATTTTTTTTGAAAAATATCAATTTTTGAAGAATAGTGAAACCACTTAGTAGTAGTTAAAAACAGGTTTTTTCATTTAAATGAAATTTTACCACTTCTGTGAATTAAATTTCAAAAATCCTACATACATGGTTGTTATTAGTAAGTAAAATTTGGTTCAATAAGATGAGAATAATTTTTGATGAATAGTAACTTTTGACTTTTATTTACCATAGTTAAAGGTAAATAGGATAATTCAATGTAAAAATAATATTATAATAATTCAAAATTACCTTAAAACTTGTATTAACCTTATTGTATGAGTGATGGCCGACCATGGGAATCCTTGGGTCGATTTTGGGACCCCATGGAGCCACTTATGGATGATAATGACACTATTTTAATTAACTTAAATAAAGGCAAAAATGACATAAACAAACATCTCTTTGTAACTTAGTTTTTACATGGTGTTATATAAGTTATATTTTCAACTATAAATATTAAATTTAAATCTAAAAATATTTCCTATATCATGATTTTTATGTAATTTTTAGACATCTAATAAATTTAATTATTTATGACACAATAATGATGCAGTGTTTACCTCATTAATAAATGATTTAAATAAATAAGATTATAAATATTAAAATAAGATCCAAAACCTATCCAATTCTTATTGGATGAATTTATTTCGACCATGAGTAATCTTATCTTATACCTTAATGAGTTTTGGACCTTTATAAACCGAATATCATTATATAATAAATTAATATTATCACACTTTCCTAAAGAGCCCCTCCTCCCCCTTATAAAAGGCCCTCACTTATAACCAATTCTTCACACCTCTAAAACCTTTTGGATCATCCAAAATCTACCCAATTAATCTCCCTACATCCCTCTCCTCCTCCTAGAAGGCTCACCTAAGAAAAATTCACTTTAAGAAAATCTTTTTGTTCATACCAAAGAGAGTTACCCAAATTAAAGGTAACAATTTCTCTTAACTACTTTTTGTTTATTTTACTTCTCCAACACCTAAACTCCTTTTATTACTTTATTTTATAATGCAAAAACAGTATCATCAATATACTAGGATGTTGTTATGAGAATCATTCGAACTACACTTACACACAGCTACATCTAATGGGTGAAGAACATATTGTTTCTGTGGATGGAAAACTAACGCCTAACGAAACGATGATTGTTCAATTATATTGTACCGCCTATCATGGTGGCCATTAAGATGAAACTATATTTATATATGATATATATTATATTTATTATTTATTTATTCTTCTGTATATTTCTTTTATAGCATACCTATATGGTTTCCATTATTGGTAAATGCGATAATTTCATTTGAGGAAGTGCGGATTACTGCCCCCTCAAAGTGATATGACTTGTTAATGTCATATGTGATACATATAAAGGATGGAGTTAATGGTATTATATATTATATTATAATTTAATTATAATATACCTATGTATAATTATGTTTTCATTCCATTAAAATAATAAATAGAAATGAAAGCAGCGTTCATGCGTACGTACGGCTTACCGTCTCCATGAATGGTGAATTTCATTTCCTTTCTCCAAATGTTATGTACTATTATAAATACATACATATAATTGATATATATGATATATATGATATCTACATATTTAATTTCATTTTGAAGATAATGGATTTTTGACCACATGAACCACATGTAATTATAAGAAGTCAATTTTTGACTCAAGTACCAAATATCGACAAAACAAACGTTATTAACTAAAATGATTAAATAATGTTTATAAAATTTTAATAAGTGATATAAAAGGAATAATAAACTTGAAAAATGTTCTTAAGCAATCAAAAATTAGCTTTAGTTTATTATTCAGGAGATTAATAAATGAACGAGTCATGTTGGACATGAGGTAAAGGACTTCGTCTCAATCTCCTTTCATTGAGGCATATTTTGTTCTAATACACGACTTTATTTTATATTCTATATAAAAACAATTTAATTTTCATTTCATCCAAATGTAATATTTTTCTACTAAGAGTTTTACTAAATGAAAAATAAATAATTTTTCTTTTTAACATAAGCGGTGACAACAACCTTTCCTCCACCGTGAGTATTATTTGATCTTTGACTTCCTTAACAAGACATAATGTTTTTAAAAGGAAAATAAATACCATATACTGTTTTATGAATTTTTGGTATTGAAAATCGTTTTGATAATGGTTTTGATACATTAATATATTGAAATGTTATATTGTTATTGCAATGTGGAAATGTTATCTTTCATTCATGATTATGTTATGTGTTATGATCATGTTATGATTCTTGGGAATTATTTATGTATACGGGTGGTTCCGTGATAAACCTAGGGTGGTTGAGCCTGAGATAGCTTTCTAATGCATTGGGCAATGTGATATAGGTAAACATGAATGTTTCTCCTAAGAGATTTAGGGAATATACTGTGATGGGTATTCCAATGTAACTCCCTATGTAGCTGTGATAGCTACAACGTAAATATGTTATGGATAACACAAGTTACCTTAATGATTTATGTTTTCTATGTGTTATTCATAAATATTATGATTTCATGAGGTATGTAAAAGAGTTTATGTTTTGTTTGTACTTATAAAATAATGTTTTCTTTCTTTTTTTTATAACCCTTACTGATCTTTTTATGCTCATCCAATGTTTTGAAATGTTTTTACAGGACATAAAGACGAATAAGGTCAAGGATGGGATCAAGGAAAAGTCATGTTGTCTAAAACATGGAACTAGACATGACTTTTTTTAAGAGTTTTTATTTTATGAAACAAATGGAAACTGAGTATAAGTGTCTACTTTGTATTCTTTTGAGATTTAATAGTTTTGTCCTAATTTTCTAAAACTCTAAACCTAAAAAGATCCTCAATGTGAATTAATTAGTTTAATTCAATATTATGTAATGTTTTAAGGCTAGGTCCCTATACCTCTAATGACTCTATACATTAAATCCAAGAAGATAGTAAATGAATTGGTAAATCCAAATGTAATTAATATTACTTCATAATGAACATAAATCATATGGAAGGATATCTTTGTTATATCTTCCTTTTTGAAACATAATTCTCAATATATAGATTGAAGATCAATATTGAAAAAATATTGATTTATTCATATTTGACCAAAAATATCATCAATACGAGTTAGATACTTGTTCTTAAAAGTGATTTTGTTAATTTTACAATAATTAATACAAAGATGAATTGAACCATCATTATTATTAACAAAATAGAATAGGTGCACCCCATGGTGAATCACTACCCTGAAGTAATACCATATCTATATTCTCTTGGAATTTATTTTTCAATTACTAAAACTCAATTGGGGCCATTATATATGATGTATTTGAAAAAGGTTTATCACTATGTATGAGCCCTATTGAAAAATCAAATTCATGGTTCATGTGAAGATAAGGAAACCCTTCTAGAATGACATCAAGAAACTCCCATACAATTTTTATTTCTTCAATGTTGATTTTCTCCCCAACCATCTAAGATAAATATCCCCAATGAATAGTTAATAAATCAAATATGATGGAAGTAATTCCCATTATGATTTTATGTTTATCCTTACACCAAAAAGATATTGTATTTTGATTTTGAATATTGAATGTAACTTCACAAAGTTTGGAATATCATTTTAAGGCATATAATCAATTGTCTAGTAAGAAATGGATCAATAGTTAAATTAAAATATGAACACTTATTTTAAGAACCTACTTTTTGCTTTGAAAGACTTTGGAATATTCTTGATGATATTCTAGAGCACCACCTTCAGACGGCGTGTGATTCCGAGCCCCAGAGTGGCCGAAATTAAATTTTCAGTGCGTTCACACTGGAAACGAAAAATAATTGGGATAACTCTTGAACAGAGTTCCAGATCAGAGATATGAGTGTACGGGTGGGTCCGTAATGGGGTGTTTACCCTAGGAACGACATAAAACTTGTCGGCGCGGGATGTTTGGACCCCTCGCTCGCTTTCGGAAGGTTAAACAGATAAATAAATTAATTAATTTATTCGTTTAATGGTTAAACTCGAGTATCTCTTAAACGGTGGATCGGATTGGGAAACCGAGAGCACCGTTGAGTTCAGAACATGCCGTTTACCCTAGGAGGGGTATAAGTTTCCCGGGCGTAGGCCGTTTGCGAAAAATGGCCCCAGGGGCGTTTTCGTAATTTGGCGGCCTCAAGCGCTATGTTTTATAACTTTAGAACGGGGTCTCAGATTAAAATTCCGAGACCTCCGTTGTGCTCGAGAGGTCGTTTTCACCCTATGGGAACCCTCATTTTTGTCTGCATCGGCAGCATAGTCGGGGGCGTGCCGGGCGGGGGGTTTAAGTGTTTTCTACTTAAACGCACCCCCACCCTCTTCTTCTTCTCCTTCTAACTCAAACCCTCCCCCTATCCTCCATCTCCAGCGAAGCACTCTGGCGAGGCACCTCCGGCGAGCCAATTCCGGCAAGGCAGTGGAGCGGCGACGGACTCCCTGTGAAGCTCCGGGCATCGCTCAAGAGGTAGGAGTCATTTTTGTTTCGTTTTATTTTTCCCACAATCATTGAGCTTAATTTATAGCATCAAATTTTTATCCGATCTTCGATCGATGCCCATGATCACGTAGTACATTCTCTATGATTTCCAACGCTTATTTTGGATTCAAAATCTGACCTCCGAGGCCTCCGCAGCGGTCCGGCAAAGATTCGCGGGTTTTTGGGGTTCTCCGGCCGGCGCGGTGGTCTGGTGGTTTCCAGTGGTGGCGGTGCGGTGGTCCGGCGAGAACCGGGATGGTGGCGCGGCAGCGGTGGCAGAGAAGGCCGACCCTTCGGTCGGCCGGGCGGCATCTCGCTGGTGCGGGGCGGCTTGGGCTCGCCAGTTGAGGGCGCCGACTGTGGGAGCCGGCGAGAGGGGACGACCGGGGTTGCGCTGTGTGACCCCGCGGCTGGACAGAGACCCGCGCGGTGCGGGTCTTCGCGTGGAATCAAAGACCAGCCTTGTCGGCCGGTCCGTGGAGGAAGTGCCAGTGCAGCGCACGGGCGAGGGGGATTTCACGGGGTGGACTAGGCCGGTCCGGCCCAAGCCCCCCCCCCCTTTTAAAATGTTTGGACGCCCGTATTTCGGGCTACGGGCGTCCGTTTTGAGCACTGTCTATAGTGATGGGGACCTGAAGTTGAGGCGGACTTTTTGATATGGTTTCAAGAATTTTTAATTCCCGAAACGAGGGGCCTCGGAGACGCGACGCGTCTTTAAGCAAATTTTCATTTTTCCTAGGAATACTTGTTTTGGACGGCGTGGACGCGTCCGATGTCCATTTTAAGCGCAGTCTGCAGCGTTGGAACTCTGGCGTCGAGGCGGAGGTTTCCAGGGTGGTTCTGGGCGTTGAAGTCGGGGTTGAGGCGTGGTCCCTGCGACCCGTCTTTTGAGCTGCGTGCAGCTTTTAGCAGCTTTTTCATTGGACGTCCGTTCGGGGCATGCGAGCAGTCGATGTTGGGTGTTATTCCGAGGGCATCACGTTAGCGCAGCTTGCCCGCTGTAATTCTGCACGACGGTGCGGTCCCCGCGAGGGCTGTTTCAGGAGTTGACGGTGATTTCCGGCCTTATCACCGGGCGAACGTTTTGGACAAGTGAGTAGTCCATCTCATGTGTTTTTTGAGAGGATCGCAACGGTGCAATCCGTTCGTTGAGTTTCGGGACCGGGTTGCGGGTCTCACGAAGCACTGCTCGTGTGCGGTGCGCCGGAACGTATCTTTTTCTTCGGATATCCGTTGCACTCAAGTGAGTAGTGCTTTTGAAATGTTTTCCCGAGGGGATCGCAATGATGCGATGTGCCCAACTGTTTCCGGGGCCGAGGCTCGGGATCACGGGATGTCGTCCGGGTGTGAGGCGGTGTTGGGGATTTTTTCCGTCGGATATCCGTTTGAGGCGAGTAAGTAGTCTAACTCGCATGTTTTTCCGCGAGGATTACAACGATGCTATCCGTTTGGTTGTGTGGAGCCTTATACGCAATCTTATTAAATGTGGAGTATGTGAAGGTGCCCCGGTGGCGGTTCCTCTACCGTGTTCATAGCGGACCCTTGGCATGTGATCGCGTGCACTCCTGGGAGAGTGATGTTGCTGGATAAAGAGATGTGGTTGGTTGTGCCCCCGTCGTTGAGGCGGCAAGTTGGAGATGTTACGTCATGCCTTCGCGTTGACGTTGGGTGCCGTGTGCACGATGGACCTTGGGTTGAGAATGTGGTATACTCTTGGAGTATACGTGAATTCTTGGAGGTACACATGGTTTTTCGTACCTGAGAACGGTTGGGCGCTTGGTTGGGGTTGCGATGGGGCAACACGTTGTGTGGGCCCCACATGCGTGTCGGGTTCTACATTGCGCACTTTGACCTCTCGCGATGTAGAGGGTCCCTCTGTGCTCGTTTGTTTTACCAGAAGGGTTGAGTGGTCTCCCCTAGTTTCATTCTCGATGGATCGGCCGGTAGTGGTGTTAGTGACACCTAGTGATGGAACATGCACTGAACCCCTTTGGGTGAGTTGTGCTGGAGTTGGGTGGTTGCGCGATACCCACCCAGTGTTCGGTTGGGCAGTGTTGTACCCTCCATTGGAGATTCCCAGGATAGTTATGAGTTTTACCCTCCAGCGGGGCTGGGCAGTGGGTTACTCATCGGCTTCTAGGGTCTACCCTCCAGCAGAGACTGGGTAGTGGGTCACCCGACGCTCTTAGGGTCTCCACTCTAGCAGATACTGGGCAGTGGGTAACCCGACGACCACTTAGGGTCTACCCTCCAGGAGAGACTGAGCAGTGGGTCACCCGACGAACTCTTAGGGTCTACCCTCCAGCAGAGACTGGGCAGTGGGTCACCCGACGACCTCTTAGGGTCTACCCTCCAGCAGGGCTGGGCAGTGGGTCGCCCGTCAGCTAGTTCCAGGTCTACCCTCCAGCAAGGCTGGGAAGTGGGTCTCCTGTCAACTTATTCTAGGTCTACCCTCCAACGGGGCTGGGCAGTGGGTCGCTTGATGATGTGTTAAAGTTTACCATCCAGCAGGTCTAGGAAGTGGGTCGCCTGATGATGTATTATGGTTTACCCTCCAGCAGTGCTGGGCAGTGGTTCACCCGATATCTGGTTATGGTTTACCCTCCAGCAGGGCTGGGCAGTGGGTCACCCGATATCATATTATGAATTACCCTCCAGCGGGGCTGGGTAGTGGGTCACTTGTTGACATTCTAGGCTCATTCCTTTCTACTAGGCTAGCTTGTGGCTTTCCTCCGTGATTTCCGGAACGGGACCCTTGGTTGTACGAGTCAGTGATGTGACAGCTTTGACTTTGAGTAGATCCCTCGACTGTGGGGCAGTGAAGAGGTGTGGCTTGGCGTTCCCCTATAACTCTCGAGTACGAGGGACGCTTTCCCCATCGAGACGTGTCCTTGTGACGCGATCTAAAACCGTGCGGGCGAGTCAGTGCCGCCCAAAGCAGATAGTGTCGAGGTGCAGTGATTTGGGCCCCTTGACTTGCAGTTCGGGGAAGACGTGTGGAATGCTGGGAGACGATGATGGTTTACTTCTGGGACTGTAGGCGACTCACTTCTCTTGGGCTGAGATATAGGATGGGGATCCCCTTACGACGTTGTTCAGGTTTCTTGTTGAGCATACCGATATGTATATACCTTGTTTCCGGTACCCACTTCTTGGGTTTGGTTACTCTCCTTCCAAGAGAGGCGAATACACACAGGGTATGCCACGTGCTTTCCGTGTCTAGCTTCTCGTGGTTAGACAAGTCTACTCTCCTGCTATAGGTAGAGAAGACTCGATGGGAAGTTCGTCTTCTCACCGTTTCCAGCTCCTTGTGTCTGGACGAGTCTACCTTCTTTCCTCTTGTTGGGTTGAGCTAGACTCTTTGCTGCACTCTCTGTTGTACTTCTGTTCTACTCCCTGTTCGATCTACTTCTCCCCCTTTGGTACCTCCTTTTTTTCTCCCTCGAGCCTTCGGGGTATCCTACTGGGTATTTTTATACTCACTCCTGCTTGGGCTTTGCCCGCACTTGGTGTGCCCTTGTAGATGACGGATAGGTGGAGCGTGACTTCAGTGGAGCGTATGAACTTGGGAGCTTGGACCGTGTGCGGTGGTCATGGCTAGGTTCCAGGTGGGAGACCAGTCAGCTATTTCTTTTTGTTTACCTGTTTCCAGGTTGTGGCACTTTTCTGGTTGGGCGTGTGTTTTCCCCTTTTTCGTTTTCAGCACTTTGTTTGTACTGTTTAGATGTCGATGCACTTTTGGTGGTTTACATATAGCAGTTCCACTTTATTCTGCTTGTCTTTTCTTTTACTCTGCACTTTTACATTGAGTGTGCTGCGTGTGTGTGTGTATAGGTGATTAGGCAAAGGCCTCCCCGAGTTGTTGTGCCTTCGGCATTGGTTGCCAGCCCCTGGCCTATGGAGGCGGGCTTGGGGTAGTTGCGGCTCGAGCCCGGGTAGGGTCGGGTCGTGACACTTATTTTGCATGAAGCTATCCAACATAGGTGGATCACATTATGAAAAAACAAGTTTCTTTATATGGGAAAGGTTATTCATCATAATCTATATTAGAAACCCTAATATGGCCATGATCTACTCAGTTCCAACACCAGTTGAATTATCCTGATCAGTATAGAAATCTCTATGTTAACTAAATGTATTTATTGATTTTATTTTTTAGGTTTCATCACTAAATAATTCCCTACACCATGTTATCTCATAAACATCATGGATATTGATCTGTAAAATAAAAATCACTATAATGGTAAAATTTCTATAATACCATTGGGAATTATCAAAATTATCATGTCAGTTATGTTCATTTAAATCCTATTTCCAATGTATTCTAATAAAATAGATATGATACCAACTATAGATACCTCAACTCTAGTAACAAATATCTAGTGCCTTTATTATTACATTGGTACAAGATACAAGGGATCTCAACATGAAATATTGACCAATTTAGATGTCTTGAAGAACCAGATACATTAATGATTTCTATATATCATTGAAAATATAAAATAAATATAATAATAAAAAATATATCATCCTTGATATTATTCATATTATCTTCTTTCATATCCCAGGGAAATGAAAAAACAAAGGGTGAGATTATATGATCAGTAAGGGTTATGTATAATGGAAGATATCATGAGTAAATAAGTAATAATTAATAAAAAAGCTAATGTATTGATATCACATTCCATTTAATCATTATCGTGAGCACAAAATGCATCCATGGATAATATCATTGTTGTAATTTCATGAATAATAATAACTGAATTATGAATAAAAAAAATTCTTAATGATGGATATCATGATCTCAAATATCATGATATCCTTTCCATCAAGGACTTATGTCAATATAGTTTTATCTATGGGTAGATATATACCAAAAACCCATGTAATAATTTTGGCCAATTGGTTTGTCACATGAGACCTATTGATGTATCGAGGAGATATCTATAACCAATCCTCAACCATCACTGCATGTCCAATGAATTAATAATATATTTAATGACTAATATAGTACATAAACAACATGACTGTTCAAAAAATCTCTATATCGAGTAATGAATATAGAATATCAATATTTCTGTAGTCAGTTAAATAACTTTTAAAATAAATAACTTTGTTTAGAAAAATTATACAATTTATTCCATAATCATATCAATGATAAAAATAATATATATATTTAAGGTAAATTTAATGTACAATGATAAAATGAAAGTGAATTTTTTATTATAAAGTAAATAAACACAAAATTAATAAGTTATAGAAGATGACCCTTAATTCATTAGAAATACAGGTTTTATAAATAAATCATGAATTTTAGAGAAAAAATAAAATTGAAGTGAAAATTAAAATAATATTTTAGAAATGGGTTTTATTTTTTAAAAAATTTAATACTTTTATAATAATTTAAATATCATAAAGTTTTTATGGTAGTTGTAAAATCAATTAATGCTGTATATGTTAAAGACAAACATTCATTTTGAATTTTGTAAATAAAGTAAAAAAGGAAACTTTTAGAAACATTCAGAAAGATTCCTTTAAAGCCCTATAAAAATTCAAGGATAACATAAAACGTCCACAATAAATAGTTTTACTAAATAAAAAATACTATTGTTTAACAATTTTGAAAAATATGGGCATAAAAGAAAAATATACCTTATAAAAAAGAGAATCAAGATTGTTTTTTTAAAATATTTCTTTTCTAAATTTAAGTTCAAAATCAAGTAAATTTTAGAAAAATACATAGAAACTCATTATTTATTCAAATAATAATATACTTTATGTAGTCTATAACAAATATTTTATAATTTTCCTTCAGTGAAAATAAGTGGTCCCAAAAAACGAGATTGTAAAATAAATTCTTACCACTTTATAACTTTTAAATTACAACCTCTTAAACTAGTAAACATGAATTGAATCATTAATATCATGAATAAATATATATTCATTTTAAATAAATCAATGTGAAAGTATATACACCACATAAAAATTAATAGGTGCATAATACCAAATATATCCCAATAAAGTGGAAATTGAGACGAAATCCCTTACCTCAAGTTTGAATTTACCATATTTGATTTTAAAATACTTTATAATGAATTTAGATTAATTATAAATACATAATATAACCAAATAAATATCTATAATCTAATTTATTATCCATTTATAACATATTATCTCCCATTTTCGAGAATCCTTTATTACTATCATTGTCTCATGTATTAACATCTTCATTTTTCATGAGAATTTTGGATAGGTAGTTACACTCCTTGTATATCTATTATGGTTCAATCATCTCCAAAATTTTAATCATTATATAAATATAATATAAATTCATTATATATATTTAGATTAACCTATAAAAGGTTTATATAGAAAAATTAATTACACCGTTCATGGATACGATAGGCTGTATGCACACATGAACATTGTTTTCACATTTTAACAGATGGAAAGAAAGGTAAATAATAATTTACCTTTAAGGAATCATTATTATATAATATAATATAATTCTAATAATTAAATCAATCTTTATTACCATCCAATTTAAACAAAAATGAAAAATTAATCACATCGCTTTGGGGATGTTGTAGTACACATGTGCGCACGAGTGATGTTGTCATTTTCCAATGGGTTGGAAGGTAAAATGGTAGATATGATATTATAATTTAAGAAGGTTAATTATGTCATAAATATCGTAAATAATAATTATTTCATTATAACCATCCATGTAAAATGGTGTGGAGAAAAAAATTACACTACTATGTGGAGATAGTAAGCTGTACGTACACACGAGCGACGTCTTCACACTTTTCATAGGATGAAAAAGTGGTAGATAATGGTTATCCCATAATAATAATAACATATTATTATATTTATCATTTTGGAGTAATTATTTTAGTATGGGTACAATACATTTATATGATGTATAAGAATAAATAAACATAAAAGAGTTGGTAAAGATAAATAACTCTTCTTCGATAAAATTCCTTTATATTCCTTATTAAGGACCCTTGAAATGACATTTTAAGAAAACCAGAACCTCCAATTTGTGAAAAATAAAGTTTACAAGAGAATTGGGTGGGTTCTAGTAGATCTATATGGCTCAATGTGTTTTGAATATAATAGATAAGGGTTACCCTTTTATAAGTGATGGGAGAGGCACTTTTGGAAATTTATGAAATATTATAATATAATATGTGTCTAACTCACATAAAATGGTTCCATAATGAAATTTAAAAAAATATAAAGAGTTTATGGTCTTAATATAATCATCTAATCAAATTTTTATTAGTTTATATATTACTTTAAACATTATCTTTTGGATTAACCTCTGGGTTATCCAATTTTAACCATTACTGTGGAAATGGATTTTTAAATATTAAAGGGTTATAATTTTACATATAAGATGAAAATTGGATCATAAATGTACAAGGGATGAATTTTTTGACCATATATTATCCCCTTACCCTCTTTCATGGGTTTTTTATTTTTTTTAAATAATTTAATAAAATATAATTTTCATAAAATATAATTAATATCTTTTCGGAATTTTTTATTTAATTTAACATTTAAGACCATAATAAAAAAATGCAATTAAAATATAATACTTTAAAACATATCTAATATTATCTATTCACATATAAAATTATTTGAAAACAATAATTCATCAAAATTTTGTTAATTTTAATATTTTTATAATCATTCATTTTTTTTGTTAATTGAATAAATATTGTGTCATTGTTCAATTACAATTTAAGATAATTATTCAATCAATAGAAATTAAAAATAAATTAACATTATAAAAAAATAATTAATATTTTAAACAAACATTTAAAAATAAGCATAATGTCATTATATCCTTATAGAAAAATATTTGAGATATTAATGTCAAGAGTACAAAATTTTCTTTTAATTCTTTTCATAAAGTAATATAAAGTTCAATATCATCGAAAAATGGAACCAAGTGGATGTATTTCTGATAATTGTATATACATAGTAAAACTCCATTAATCCTATAGGATAAATTCATGTGATAAAAAAATTGAAAGCCTTATGCCAAAGTTTTAACCCTGTTTTACCTATTTTACCCATACCAAGGTGACAAATATCCACCAAGGTTTATATTCATAATGAAAAAAAATAAAAAGGAAATATTTAATAAATTTAAAATTAATTATTACAAATAATAAATCCATTTTTTCAAATTCTATTAAGAAATGTGTCATAAATCAATTTCATATAAAAATTCAAAATTCAACTGGAAACATTTTTTTAGAGAAATGAGTTTTAAGTCCAATAATGAACTTATACAAAAATTAAGTATAATTATGGTTAAAATATGCTTGATTAGATTATTTATAAATAAATGATTATTATGTTAATTTAATATTAAATTAAAATCATTATTGTTATTTTTGGATTAAAATAAATTATATTTTTAAAAAATTAGTATTTTCACTATTCACTAAAATATTTAACTTTTCATAGAAATCCCAAAATTTTAGCCAAATATATTATTGACATATTGAATTGAAAAAAGGATATAATTTTTGCATAATAATATTTTAATTGGTTGGTTATCTAAAATATATGTTGCGTGTAAAGAACATTATCAAGAACTTTTATTTAAATAGAAATATATCATAAAATATTGGGTTGTTATAGAAATTGGTCATAATGAAAATGAATATTTGTTGACTTTCATGGATGATGAGTTATAATACATTAAGGGAAGTGTGATTTTTTGTGGGATAATCCTACCCCCAGGCCTTACCACCTCTGTTTATATGATTTAGGCAATATATGGCAACATAGTATGTCGTTTTCCTTCCTTCCATGGTCTGTGGTCCTGATAGGGTCCTCTAGATCTTGATAAAGAAATCCAATTTAGGTATGGTGGTCAAAAGGGTAAAGGAAAAGGGAACCCTAAGCATCTGATGGTGGAGATAGATGAAGGAATTAATAAAATACAAGGGTCTCCACCTTCTTTAAGTGCGGGTACTGGTTTATAATGATTGGTTTACAATCAAACTATAGAAATTTTTTAACATATTATTTAATGTATTTATAGGTAATGAATACTCAAAGGGATAAAAAGAGGAAAGTAAAAGTGGAATAGGAAATAATACTATGGTGATAAATCATAGGATGAAATAGAAAAACATTTCCATATAGTGGGATCTATAAAGTCTTATAATGATCTAAACGGGGTAAAAAATACCTTTTAGGCCAATGTTGACTTTTATATGGAAAAAATTATTACATTGATCTTACACTAAGATGAAAAGAACATGATTAAGGGAGTTTTTTATTTGAGGAGGTAATCAGTTTACAAGTGTAATAAAACCATAGCTCGTAAGGATTACTCAAAACTATCAAAACCGATAGTCACCAGAGTAGAACATAAATAGTTATGATCAATTTCATATGTTAAATATTTAAGAATAAGGATAGAAATTAGAATAGAGGAATCATGGAATACTAACCCTAGTCTTGAGGTTAATGAAGGTAGGGAAGAAGAAGGGACAAAAGGTTTTATCCCACCTAATCTAAATCTCAAGTTACTAGAACATGAGAAAGATATGATCTAGTGTATCTTGGTTGGGGGTTTCAATATAGGTCCCAAATCCAAGGTATCTAAACCTAACGAATACTAGGGTCCTATAAAGAACGGTCTAGTAACCGGGTGTTTTAGTATAGATAATAAACATCAAGTTAAAGATGGCTGGTTCAAGTTATTGTAGAAGGAATATAAAATTTAACCTATAACTACCTTGGACCTTTTAATCTTATCCAATGTAAGAGATTATGGAAGTGGTGTTGGACAATGATTCCTCTATGAAAAAATAAAAAAAATGTATTACAGGGAGCTACGAGTTGGAGATAATGATGAACAAACATTATTGATCTTACCCAAGATCACATACCAATCCACCATTTTAAGGAATGGAACATAAGTATGGAAGATTATATCAAAATTTAGGATAAAATGGACTACTTCTTTGAGCACTTCATTAATGATGAACCAGACAGAAGGGATTTTCCCATTGATTGGATTTTACATAGGGTACACATATCATAGAGGTTATTTTTTTGGAATAGTATTGTGATGTCATATGTGTATTAATTCATATACATTTTTATTTTCTATTAAGGTTACCACTCATCCTTATAAAGTGTATTTATTAATAATGGGAATAATATATGTTAGAGTGGTGTCTTAATTTAGAACCCTATTCTTAGTTTTATCCACATTCCATTCATATGGAATGATTTAGAAAAGTAATAATGATATCCTTAAATAAAAACAAAAAAATGGATATAAATTCAATGATTTGGAATGGAATTATAAAATGGTTCAAAAAATTATTTACCTATAGAAAATGAGGAAGGTAAAACTATATTTGGAAAAGTTAGCCATGGTTTAGCTTTGTTACTTGAAATGTTTTAAAGGAAATGGTATTAGGGAAAAGGTTGAACTTGGTATGAAAACATAATTTACATTTATAAAATGAGGAGTCTAAGTAGAATGTGGAGATTCAATATTGATGGTTAATTATTGTGGTTGAAATGGGTTAGATGAAAAAAACGAGGTTAAGGATTTCATTAAACTATGTGAGTAAATAATTAATCATTATTTTAGAGGGTACATAAACTGTAATTTAGGTATTTAAATTTTTATGGCTTATTGGAATTTAAATATAAATACACATGGTAGCAGTTGTTCTTTATCTAAATTGAATACCACTGAAATATTAATACAAGGGAAAAATGTGTTAGAGTGAAAAAAATCATGGTTTCTAGATAGGTTCAACGCAATAATAAAATTGATATGGGAACATGGATTTACTAAGGTTAATGGTTACATTATTTTTTTTATTCTATTAAACAAATATGTTTGTCCTGAATTCATACAATATTTTTTTAGTATTCTACGAAGTTCCCTTTGAGTGAATTGTATTTTTTTCAATAAGGTTTATTTAATTGGCAGTGAGAAGATGTCAATATGTGTTAATACTACTGATGATGCTTATAGGATTATTATAAATATATCCTGAAAATAATTATGATAGTTTTTGAACTATTCCTAATACCAAAAAGATGAGAAATAAGTGTTTTAATATTTTACATTGTGTTATATAGATTTTGAAGTGAATATATTTTGATGTTCAAGAATTTGGATTTTATAATTTAATTCCAAGATAAAAATATTATATATTTGTGTTTTAGTTTAGAGATAAAGAAAATTGATAATTTTGAGAAATGAATATTTTTTAGAGTCTGGTAATTTGATGGTGTGTCACGAACTAGGCCGGGTCACCATCTGACCCGACACCCGACCCAGTCCATGACATGGCCAGAAGGGCATTCCCAATACCCACGGGCTGGCACAAGTGTCCGAGTATCAAAATAATATATGGGAATGATTTACCTGAAATAAGATACAAAAAAACAACTAACAAGATAAATAAACTGAGACTGGAATAGACAACCAAACACGCCTTTAAACTATAAACAGGTCTAAGTCTACAAATCAACTAAAAACCCAAAGTGAACAACAATAAGGATAGAGAACTAAACTCCAATACCAACCTCTAAGAAGCACGAGAAGCCGCATCTCTAAGCTACCAACACCATCCTGCATGCGAAGACCAACAAAATCAAAAACACCATCACTGAGCATGATGTCACAACTTGGAATACACAAGAAACAAGGTCTACATACACCCAAAGGTGTATGTAGGGTGTGAGTGAAAGGCCCAGTAGGATGTCACCCAATGAAAAGATTCCATGCCACAATATATAAGAGACAATTTAATGTTCTTATTCAAAATTATACTTTCAAAATGCTTTTAAAATAAAACATTTACAAGCTAAATGCTAAAAGAAAACACTAAGAGAAAACATTTCACAAACACTATTTAAAGAGGAAGAGAAAAATTAATTAAGCGTGCACACACAAGTACTCAAACATGCACAAACAAGTAATCCTCCATATGTCGATGGAAGGAACCACATCATGGATGGTAGAGCACTATGGGTAAATCCCCTAAGGTTCATCTAGCTCAAGTGGGACCCTGGAACCTCGTGTCTTGGTGAAACGTGGCTTAGAAACCACGACCCTCAGTAAATATGGATTAGAAACCACGAACCTTAGTAAATGTGGCATAGAAACCATGAACCTCAGAAAATAATATGTTTAGTTAGTGTTGCAATCATAAATACAGCTAAGTGAAATAAGAACTATACCGCTCCAAATCACTAGTGCACTAGTTGTAGCCCGCCCACCTAGATACCCTGGATTTTCCCTTGTGCTCAAATAAGTTTCACATTTACATAGTATAATTCTTTCTCATATCATAGGACAAACAAGAAAGTACACATAAAATCCAACACTTAAATACCAAAAAAAACATTTCAAAAACACACCACACCAAATTCCTTTCCAAAATATGTTTTTCGTTACATAGCCATTTCAAAAATCCCAATTTAGAAACACACAAAAAATAACATAAAAAATTCGCACAACTTAGAAAAAATTATTTAAATAATAAAATACTGGATGACACAATAAACATACCCAATCACAAGTATAAGAAACCATTTTCAAATCACTTTCCTCCATATAGCAATGTCATATTAAAACCAAACACACATGGTAACCACATCAAAATAAGTTTTCCATCATTCAACAATTTTTAATTAAATTTAAAAAAGTGCACAATAGGGAAACACACCCAAAGTGATTCATTTCCCTTTGAAAATCTCCATTTAAATATACACACATCCCAAAGACCCTGAAAGTGTATTTTGGACCTACCAAATAACCCCGAAAACCTTTCCAACCATGTTTCGAACCTAAAAGCAAACATGTAAAACGTTTTTATAAAACAACTCATTACTTTTCCCAAAACACACAACAATTTATTTTAAAGAAAATTTCATTTCTAGCCGAGAAACACATTAAATTACTTCAAAACATCCTTTGCACACCAAAAATAATTAATTGAACATTTCCAAGAATTCTCAAATCAAGGCTCACATGAGAAACATGACGTTCTAAAAGGTGACCCAAATCCCATCGCATGTGCATATCAAAAACATTTCCGAAAACATTTCACACCACCCAAAAAAATTCATTAAACACTACCAAACATTTATATAACAAAACGCATATGAATGAAAATACTATTTTATTCAGGAAAATGAATTTTATCCAATGAGTACACAAAAAAAAACATTTTAAAACATAGTTTGTGCATTGTAATTAAAACATTGAACATATTAAAATTAGATAAAAAAACAAGATAAATTATCTAAAAGATTAAAAGGCATGGAATCACCTACCTCAGGTGTAGGAAACCTCAAAATTGGTGTAAAAACTTCAATCTCACCCTAGTCGCACCACGAGGGATACAAATTGAACCCTAAAAACAAGATATCGGACCACTCGCATCAAAATCAAGCAAAAATACACAAAAAACTAAATAAAAATCTACCAAAAAGAAGGAATCGACTACCGGTGGGAGGCGCATGTGGTGGAAGAGTCACACGAGGGAGGCGAGGAGCTCACGACTGCTGGAGGAGGGAGGTGTAGCTGGTTTGAAGGCTGGCTGAGAGAGGTCGTCGATGGCTGGTCCGAAGGCAAGCCAAGGGGAGTCACTGGCAGAGGGGGTTCGTGCGGCGGTGCGAGCCGAGTAGGCCGGTCGGGAGGCCATTGGTCCGACAGACGGTGTGGGCAAGGAGGGTAGGTGTGCGGCGTGAGGGGAAGGCCGACCGGGAGGGTGGCATGGCATGATGTGACGGCATGAGGGTGATCAAGGGACAGTGTGCGTGGAGAGGAGGCCAGTGCGAGGTGGTCTCTGGGTGGGAGGAAGGCAGGGCGAGGGTTCATGGGGGAGGCGTCGAAGTCAGCCAACCGGGTGTTAGGGTTAGGGGTGCGACGGGATAGATAGGGGGAGGAAGATGGAGGTAAATCAAAGAGAAAAAAAGAGAGAGAAGAGAGAAAATAAAATAAAATAAAAGAATAAAATATAACAAATAAAATAGAACCTAAAAAAATATAGTTTAAGCCACTCAATATATATATATATATATATATTTATGATATGTTGAGTTAATAATTTTACATTTATCAATATAATTTGGTAATATCAACCAAATTAAAATGTTAAATTAAATAATAATTATAATAATAAACACATTAATAACAATAACAATAATAATAAAAAACTTAATAAACTATATAATTAACTATACAATGATCATCCTAATAAAATGCTATAAATAAAAAAATACTCTCAATTAAATTATTAATTAATAAAATAATAATAATAATAATAATCTCAAGTGAAATTATTATTATTATTATTATTATTAGAACCATTCTTAATTAATTTTATTTCTTTAGTTGACCATCGGGCAGGGTGTGTGGTTAACCGGGTGAGATCACGCGACGACCCAGGCAAAGTCGCGCAGCTTTGACCTTGCCCCGCCCATGCGTTAGACACCGACAAGCCTAAAATATTCATTTATTATCATATTGTAAAAACTTTAATCGGTTTCATCCCACACTTCGACAAATATTTTCAAAAGGGAGTAAAAATAATAAAAGTAATAAATAATTTTTTTTAGAAATCTGGGTGTGACATTTCTCCCCACCATAACACTTTTCATCCCCAGAAAGACACAAATAAGATTGAATCCAAAAGTAGGAAAAAACCCCCCCTTAATGTTCAAAGGGGTTCCCCACCAAAGAGAATGTTAAGAGAGGCCAACACATCGTGCTCCGAGAAAGTGAATCAGAGACAACATCAAGAAACATGTAAAAAAGACTTTCTGATATGTGTTGCCCACCCCAAAGAGCTACAACACCTCCAGTTGACTGTTTTAGAAAACCAACTCTTGAACCCACAGAAACCATCCTCACATACTGAAACACTTCAAGTACCATAGAAGGAAAACCCCACCGTTTATTTGAAAGGAACAAACAAGATCAAATAATTTACCAAGAACACTCTTATCACCTACTACCAAGTCACATCTAGGGAATTGACCAAAAAGCAAACACTGGTTTACTCTATAGAAATTTGAGTGAGGCTTATCATGGGTCTCCCCACTATTAGACCTAGTAGAAGATACAAAACCTTGAAAATGTTTCGACGGTGACCAAACACCCCACCACAATGGGCGGGGAGGGAGGGGCCCAACCACCGATGAATCAAAACCACGACCTAAGACCAACCAGAGTCTCTAAATTCCTAGGTGAGCACTATACAATTCTGAGACCAATTTAACCTACACACCCCACATGAACCACTAAAAGTGATTACATTCGATGGGACACAATCCCCCAAAACATAGGTAATGAGACGACCATGCCTCCTCATATCTACGGGAGACCACACACACCCAAACGAGTATTTCAGAATGGATCATCCACAAAAAAATTTAAATATACTTCACCTTTAGTACTGATGACAGAAATAAGGTTGGGATCTCAAACAATCCCGAGGTTCCTGACCATGCGCCAACTTCAATTCGAGGCATATGGAAGGAGCCCTGATGTTTGAAGCATCCATTGCCTCACAGTCAGGTATTGGAGACTCCCGAAAGGTACTTCTCCCTTTGGTGCTGCATGCATCCACACCACAATCAAGACTATTCCAACAACCACCACATACTCTGACATTCATATATTCCCTCACGACACCATCCACTAAAACAAGGGATTATATGATGCACAGGCATCGCCTATTCACCTTAACCAGGAAACATAAGATGGAAAGATGCATGATGAACACTCCCCCCCAAAAAGAAAAATTATAACTCCCTAAGAGGAGGGCGCACTCCTATGAAAACGGGGATTCTCATAGGGTTCTACAAAATCCACCCTTTCACTTGAAAGAGGAATCATGATATGAGGTGCCACCAAACATGACCTTTGAGGCTGATGGAAGCACTAAAAACCTTTCAAGACATCGGTCAACATCGATAATTCTAAACCGCCTTCACCCTTCCCCGCTGGAATTCCTTTCACAATTTCTGGGGGGAAACCTTCCAACACAACAGTGTCAAATTTCATACCCAGTGACTCAGACAACTCAAAGAGAACAAAACTCATATCAATTTCCCTCGTGTCTGTCATCCCGTTGTGAGAGGATCTAGATGACCAAAAAGAAAAAGGAATATACTTAGCACTATCATTCAAAAGGGAGAGTACTTACTTTAATCAATTAGAGGGTCGGCCAAAAATGAATTACCCGTATCCACACATCAATCGCATGTTAATGCTTTTTTGGGCATAAACTAGTCAAGAAAGAAAACCATGGACCTAATCAAACTGGTCCAATGGCCAAGACATACTGCAAGCAGACACTAAACGTGCAGAGAGAACCACTGCAGGGGCTTCCTGAAGCACTTTTCAAAAGAATCCATTAACCACACGCTTGCACACTAACTTACAAACAAGAATTCAATCCCAGGACATAAATCAGCCAAAAAGGATTCTCGGCTCGAAACGCCCCATATCCAACATTCCCAAAATACAAGGACACACCCCACAACCGCCGATCTTTAAAACACCAATTCATTTTTTACTTACAAACCAGATTTCCACGAATTTAAAACCAAGAGATGAGGAATGATGAAAGAGGAGACTAGTGTTAGTGGGTAACTGGAACATATGGTTGGCAGCCATACGCCAATCACACCACCGACATAGAGGGTATTATGGGAAAACGTCCCTGGATCTACATGGCTTGCCAAACCCTGCGAGCTCACTAGGATCACTGACCCTACTCCTTTTTAATTTCTGCTAAACAAGATTAACCACACAAACTAAATATTTAGACATACCTCAACTTACTTTGGTAACTCGAGTCCCACCACGAGGTGTGCCGGACAGGAACCATGCTTATAGCTAGAACATCAAGTTCTGATAACCTTAACTCTAGTATACCGTGACTATGTCCCAAAGGGACACGCCCCAGGAGAGAAAACCTGGATCTAATACCATTTTTTCATGAACCAGACCAGGTCTCCATCCGACCTGGTTCCTGATCCAGTATGCGACATGGCCCAAAGGGCGTTCCCGATCCCCACGGACTGGAACAAGTGCCTGAGTATTGAAATAATTCATGGAATCAATTTACCCGAAACAAGATATAGAAGAACAACCAACAAGATAAATAAACTGAGACTGGAACAGACAACCAAACCCACCATTAAACCATAAATATGTCTAATTCTTCAAATCAAATAAAAACCCAAAGTGAACAACACCAATGATATAGAACTAAACTCCACTACCATCCTCTGAGCGGCACGAGAAGCCACATATCCAATCTACCAACACCAACCTGCATGCAAAGACCAACAACATCTGAACCACCATCACTGAGCACAATTTTATAACCTTGAATACACAAGAAACAAGGTATACATACACCCTAAGGTGTATATAGGGTGTGAGCGAAAGGCCTAATAGGATGTCACCCAATAAAAAGATTCCATGCCACAACATACAAGAGACAATTTAATGTGCTTATTCAAAATTATATGTTCAAAAATCTTTTAAAATAAAACATTTACAAGCTAAATGATAAAATAAAACACTAAGAGAAACCATTTCACAAACACTATTTTAAAGAGAGAGAGAAAAATTCATTATGCGCACACAGACACATACTCACACACGCACACACAAGTGATCCTCCATATGGAGACGGACGACACCACATCATGGATGGTAGAGCACTATGAGTAAATCCCCTATGGTTCATCTAGCTCAAGTGGGACCCTAGAACCTCATGTCTCAGTGAAACATGGATTAGAAACCACAACCCTCAGCAAATGTGGCTTAGAAACCACGAACCTCAGTAAACATGGCTTAGAAACCATGACCCTCAGTAAATCATATGTTTAGTTAGTGTTTCAATCGTCAATCCAGCTATGTGAAATAAGGACGATCCCCCTCCAAATCACTAGCTCACTAGTTATAGTCCGCCCACCTAGATACCCGGGGTTTTCCCTTGTTCTCAAATAAGTTTCACATTCACATAGTATAATGCTTTCTCATATCATAGGAAAAACAAGACATTACACCCAAAAGCCACCACTTACATACCAAAAAAACATTTCAAAAACACATGCACACCAAAATACGTTTCCCAAACATGTTTTCCATTACTTAGTCATTTCACCAATCCCAATTTGGAAACACACAAAAAAGCACATAAAAAATTCTCACAACATAGAAAACAAAGTTTAAATAATACAACAAGGGCCGAGAAAAATAAATATACCCAATAACAAGTAGAGAAAAACATTTTCAATTCACTTTCCTCCATATAGCAATGTCACATTAAAACCAAACACACACGATAACCACATCAAAACATATTTTCCATTATTCAATAATTTTCAATTAAATTTCAAAAGTGCACAACAAGGCAACATACCCAAAGTGATTCATTTCCCTTTAAAAATCTCCATTTAAATATACACACACCCCAAAGACCCTGAAAACGTATTTCACACCTACCATATAACCCCAAAAACCCTTCCAACCATGTTTTTCACCTAAAAAAACATGTAAAACATTTTTATAAAACAACTCATTACTTATCCCAACACACACAACGATTTATTTTAAAGAATAGTTTATTTCTAGTAGATAAACACATTAAATTACTACCAAAACATCCTTTTCACACCAAAAATAATTAATTGAACATTTCTAAGAATTCTACAATCAAGACTCACATGAGAAACCTGGCCGTCCTAAAAGGTGACCGAAATTCCATCGCATGTGCATATCAAAAACATTTCATAAAACTTTTCACACCGCCCCAAACAATTCATTAAACACTGCCAAACATTTATACAACAACACACATATGAACCAAAATACTATTTTATTCAAAAAAACCAATTTCATACCACGAGTGCACAAAAAAAAACATTTTAAAACATTGTTTGTGATATGTAATTAAAACATAGAACATATTAAAATTATCTTAACAAACCAGATAAATTATCTAAAAGATGAAAAGGCATGGAACCACATTCCTCAGGTGTAAGAAACCAAAATTTATTTGTGAAAACTTCAATCACACCCTAGTCGCACCACGAGGGATGCAAAGAGAACCCTAAAAACAAGTTATCAGACCACTCTCATAAAAAACAAGAAAAAATACAAAAAAAAGTAAATAAAAAATCTACCAAAAAGAAGGAATCAACTACCGGTGGGAGGAGCGTGCGGCAGCAAACTCACACGAGGGAGTCAGGGAGCTCACAGCTACTGGGGGAGGGAGGCGTGGATGGTTTGAAGGCTAGCAGAGAGAGGTCGTCGATGGTTGGTCCGAAGGCTAGCCGAGGGGAGTCGCTGGAGGAGGGGGTCCGTGTAGCAGTGCGAGCTGAGTAGGCTGGTCAGGAGGCCGTTGGTTCGGCAGACGATGCGGGCGCTGAGGGTAGGGGTGCGACATGAGGGTAAGGCCGGTTGAGAGTGTGGCACGACACGACGCGACGACATGAGGGTAGTCAAGGGATGGTGCGTGTGGCGAGGAGGCTAGTGCGAGGTGGTCTTTGGGTAGGAGGAAGGCAGGGCAAGGTTTTATGGGGGAGGCATCGAAGTCGGCCAGCCCAATGTTATGGTTTCGGGGGTACGAAGGGATAGAGAGGGGGGAGGAAGAGGGAGGGAAAGAAAAGAGAAGAAAAAGAGTGAGAAGAATGAAAAGAAATAAAAATAAAATAATAAAAGAAAATAAATAAAATAGAAATAAAATACAACCTAAAAAACCTATAGTTTAGGCCACTAAATATATATATATATATTATAATAATAATGATGAGTTAATAATTTTATAATTATAAAAATAATTTGATAATATCAACCAAATTAAAATGTTAAATGATATAATAATTATAATAATAAACACATTAATAACATTAACAATAATTATAACAAACTTAGTAAACTAGATAATAAACTATACAATGATCAACCTAATAAGATGCTATAAGTAAATAATAATAATAATACTCTCAATTAAATTATTATTTAATAAAATAATAATAATAATCTCAAGTGACATTAATAATAATAATAATAATATTATTATTATTATTAGAACCATTTTAATTCATCTTATTTCATTAGTTGACCATCAGGATGGGCGTATGGTGAACCAGGTGAGGTCGTGCGGTGACCCAGGCAAAGTCGCACAGCTTCGACCGTGCCCTGCTCATGCATTGGAAACCACCAGACCTAAAATATTCATTTATTAGCATAAAGTAAAAATTTTTATTGGGTTCAGCCCGCACTTCAACAAATATTTTCAAAAGCGAGTAAAAATAATAAAAATAATAAATAAAAATTGTTTTAGAAATCCGAGTGTGACATGGTGAGTCTTATATGACTTGAAATAAATTTTTTTGAAAAATTATTCTTGTTTTTTTATTAAAATATGGGGATAACCATATGCCAACAATAAGACCCATGAAACCACTACTTAAGTGAAAAATAGGTCAATATTATCCAACCATGATGGAAAGTAAGGGTTCATAGCACCCACAATGACCACACAAAGAGAGTATATGTGAATGGTGGATGAATAGGTCCAAGAGGAATGTGCATGGGTGATCACACATGTTGGTGGGTAGGTGGGCCTATTACAGAAGGCATGACCCATGAATCCCATTTGTTTTTTGTGTATCCAGGTGATGATGATAATTTTGGATTTAGAGTTCCAAAACATGACATGCATTATTAAGCGAAGATATTTTGAATGAAATATAAACATGTGATGTAGGATTAATGGATCCCTATATATCTATTAAAAAAAGATAAAAATAAAATGAGGATCATCCAATCTAATGCACTGGTGCCTTATAATTAGTGTTGTGCACATCCTATATCTCATACCTTCACTCTATGGTTACGCTATAATAAATTACCATGATTTCATCACTCAAATGTTATCCATATTTGGTGACTATTCCAATATAATGAGACTCACTCGATCATCACAACACCATGCATACAATGTATATATTTAATTTATGTGAAAATTCAATGATTATGATAACTGCTGAGGGTAAAATGATTTTCTTAGAGTACCTTCACACATTCCTAATACATGAATGTTTTTGAGATTATAAAAAATTTAATTTTAAAAGATTATTTTCACATGAAAATGAGTATTTATTTCATAAGAAAAGAAACCATGATTTTCATTGTCATAGAGATTCTAATATGGAAAATCATAGCTGAAGAATCCAAAAAATGCCAAGATCTTCAGAAATTCAAATATATTGATTGAAAAAATTTGAAATTTGGGATTATATGGAAGTAAAGGAATAAGGGATAATTGGTGATCCTAATTTATAAATATTTAGGGCTAGTTGATACTTTAGTTTCTGATGTCGATCAAAATTTTAAGGATATAATTTTCATGAGAGAAACAGAGAACCATAAAACTCTTATTACATAAAGAAGTGATCCTGTGTACATTATATGTTATGTGATGGTTGGAGTTTCCACATGGTACTTTTGATAAAAATAACCCCCAAGGGTTACATGATGAATAAATACAATCTAGGGTTCTGTGAAGCCATCCAGGTTTGTGTGACGTACTGAGATACCACATACCTGTCTGGTGTACATGAAGTGTAAGTCCCTAACCCCAGAATGATGGAGGCGGTGAATTATTTTAGTATATTGGAATGATTACAAGGAATAAAATACTGAATGAATGATCTATTTAGTAGTCTTGAAGAACTATATATATAAATTATTTCCTTATTATATTTTTGAAATCTAAAATATAACAAAGGAAAATAATTTTCATCCTTGAACTCAATAAAAAATTTAATCTTCACGACCTAGAGAAAATAGAAAAAATAAAATGGTAATCTCAAATTCTATGTAAGGGAAAGTAAAGAGGAATAAATAATGAATTAAAGAGAATAAATAAATATGTAATGGTAAATAGATAATAACACATTCCATTAAAATAACTAGATAAGGCATAACCAATATGGCAATATAAATAACTAAAACACATGCCATCTAAATAATCACATGGGCAGGAAACTAAACCATGGATATTATACTAGTATAATAATCACAAAGAATATCAATAACTAATCTCATAATGATGGAATGAATAATGCAGTACATTTTGAACATACCATGGAGGCATCATATAAGGCATATAAAAATAAATGGTTATGGCTTCATCCAAATCCATATCTAAAAATAAATGGGAAAGGCCTCAGCCAACTCCATATCTAGTTTGTTTCTCAAGAACTAATAATGGATAGAGTGGGGTATAGAAGGCCCTCTTATCACATAACAAGTCCAATAAATTCCACATGTGAATAGGGTGAATCATAAATAATGCAGATATTTGTATTGAAAAAAAGCATACGAAATGTTAATACATTAACCATAAACAATGAATGGTTTCAAAATACAACATCAATAGGAAAAATGATAATAAAAACATTAATAAAATATCATATATGGTATCATAAGAGACAAAAATCAATGAATTACAAGATTCAAGAAACTATGTTGACATATATGAAGATACTTTTAAATGATATTATAGAAAAATTCTTGAGGAATATAATATTTAAACATTCAAAGTGTCCCACACCATAGTGTAACATTTAAAAAATAATCCCAATGAAGGAATAAAATTAAATGAAAAATATAATATCATGAGAATAAGGATATTTAGGATATGATATATTATTGGGTAGTATATACACAACACATGTGGAATAAGTGGTGAACAAAGACATATATCTCATAGAAGTAAAAGTTAGATGAGAAAAACTATTACTACTTGAGTAACTTTTTAATAATGAGATTCATGAAATAATAACATTAATTTAAACTTATTATAATGTTAAATAAAGGAAATTCATGACATAATGTGTCTTATGTCAGTATATACACCACATAAGATAAACAAGGGATGAATATGGAAATTATGTCATAGATATAAAAAGTGAGGTTTGATTCCTTACTAATTTATAATTTTTTTTGAAAGTAAATGAATTTTTAAAATAAAATATTTTAATTTAAAATAAACTTGTAAAATTTTAAATTAATTTTCAAAACATTAGGGTGTGATGATGGTGGGAAATTCCATTCCTATCGTTTAAGTTAAATACAATTATTCCTTTAACTTTTGTAAAAAAAGTCATAAATTACCTTATTTTGGGGAAATATAGGAAGATAAACTTTGAATAATTTTTAAAAAGTAAAAAATGGGTAAAAATAAATTTAAAAAATCATTTTATAATAGTAAAAACATTTTTGAAAACATTTTTAGAAAACATCGACATGGTGAAAAATATGTGGTAATTAAATCTTTAAACATTAAAGGTGTCTCATACCACTTTCAATATTAAAATCATAATTAAAATGAACGAATAAAATTTAACAAAAGATAATAATAAATAAATGACATTATAAGTCAAAGAAGATGTATATACAACTCATAAAAGAAGGTGGGTATATAAATCAGACTATGCCTCAATTACAAATGATTAAGACAAACTACCTGGCCTTGCATTTACTTTTGTTTGAAAATGATTTAATCTTATATATAATTGTTTAAAGAAATTTATTAATTTATAAAAAAACCATTTTCATAATTATTAATCCTTATATTTTCCTCTTATATCATTTTATCACTTACTTGTTAGTAATGATTCATTATTACATTTGTTTTGGGTGTTAACTGCTTCATTTTCCTATGTATAAAAGGTTGGGGCCGAAGCCTCATTTTATTATTTAAATAAAAGACCTCTTTTATTAGTAGAGGGAGACCCATTACATTTTCTAAAGGCCCAAGGAAAATTGGCCTGAATACAAGTTTTAAAATCCCATTTTTTAGCCCAAATGGCCCATCGATGAACAGTACTGCTACAGTACCAAGATTTCCACAGTTCCACCACTGCTATAGTACCACTTCAGTTCCCTACTACAGTACTACTGAAGTACCCTAGAATTGTTTCCTACCCATATTTGATCCTAGGGCTTTTTTATTCAGCATTTGAATGAAACTTATCGCGCCATGGAGACAATATGCCTTATGTATGCATGAGCGACAATATCAATCCCTTAATGGTAAATTGGTAAGGAAGTGGATGGTAATATTAATTATAAGAAATCAATATAATGTCATATTTATTATTTATATCCATTATATTTATCATTATAATTATAAAAAAGGGGCGATGAAAAAATAATAGCACCACATCGTGGAGACAGTAAGTCCTGTATACACATGCATGGAGATGTTACTTTTCATCGGATGGATAAGAGGAGGAATATAGTTGTACTATAATAATAATGAAATATCATAATATATATTATAATTGATCAATTATCTTTTTATGACAATAAAAAAGGAAGATGAAGTATAAGAAGAAATGAACTTAAACGAATTGGTAAAACAATAACCACTTATTCGGTGGACATCTTTTAGATCTCCTCTTAGGGATAATATGGTTGGTCTTTTGAGAATACCAAAAACTCTAGGACGTGTCTTGGGAAGTTTATAAGGTAAATTCACATTATTTTTTTATCTATAAGGATCATATTGGTGTGAGGATGCGAGGGAGGAGGTGTCTTTTTATAAGAGAGGGGAGGGGGACTCATAGAAACCTTTAAAATATTTAATTAATATAAATTTATTTCGATTTCAAACAGCTCCAAAGTGATTTATTTATAATATAGTATGTTTATGTGTATAAATAATCTCAAGAAAATTACTTTTAGTCATTTTTATATCACAATATTAACCTTATAGTTTTAATTTTACCCTTAGTTAAACCCTTTAACTCTTACCATGAAAACTTGTCATTTTACTATTTAGGGTTAGTATAGTTACTATAAAATTCCTAAATAATCAAAAAATAGATCATTTATTAAATATATAACCTTATACTAGTTATTTTATTGAGTTTTAGTTTTTTATGAGTTTTATATCATTTAATAAAATATTATTTATTTTAAACTATCCTTCATGTCAATTTTGATACTATTCATTATTTGTTTTTTGAATATCATAAGAAAATGATAACTTCAAACCAAAACATATAATATTTCACTAACATGTCTAAGTTATCTATAAAATTCATGGATGTCCATTAATTATGTCAAATTACATTTTTTTCATATTTTTAATATCAATTATTTGATATTTCCATTTTTCCATTAATTAATCAATTACATCATCATTATTTTGAAAGCCCTTAATTAAATTATTTATTCTCTTAGTAATGTGTTTCATTTTTTCCAAATTCAATTCACTTAAGTGAATAAATTAAGTTCAACAATAGTCCCATAGATGTGGCAAGAACGGGGGTAAAAGGATACATTCCAATGTTCCATGTGGTTTTATATCTAATTTCAATATAAAAATGATTTAAATAACCAAAATTGGATTAATATATGAATTATCGATCATTAGTGGATTTAAAAATCAATTTAAATTATAATAATTATTTAAATGAAAAGTCAATTTTGTAACTACAATGTAGTATTTTTCACTATTCATCAAAAATGAATCTTCCCAGAAAAATACCAAAAATTTACCCCAAAATAATATTGATGTTCCAATTTCAAAAAATAAATTCAATTTTGGAAAATAAAATTTATAAAATTTCAAAAATTTAGTTTCAAAATAGTTGTACCATTAAAAGGTTGTAAAACCCTCTTAAAAAATATAGTTTTATGCATAAAATCATATTTTTTTCTTATATTATTTTCTAGGAAGCACACAATATGAATGTTAAAATTATATGGAATACAAATAAGTTTCATAATGTGGTTAAACCTATTCATAATCACTATTTAAAAGTCTTGGTTAATAGATCGTGGTACGCTTGAACTCAGTGTTTTGTGTAACACAGGACATTGAATTTATTTAAAAAGTAAACATATACTGAAATATTGGGGTGTTACATTCTACCCTCCTTCAATAAATTACATCCTCACAATTTCAAATCTCACATCGAAAATCAGTGGTTGATACTTCAAAATTACAATGCGGGAAACCCATATCGAAAATAGGGTTAATAAAATATCTTATTAATGTGAAGGAAAGTGAGATGTGATGGTCACCACCAGATAAGGACTTTGAATATGAAAAAATTGATGGTATGTGAAAACTTGTTCATGTAAGAGAAATCTGATCATCATGTCTTGATGGAGAGTGATAAAGAACATGGTCCATAGGAAGTTAATAATCTCAAATCTATAAATATGTGATAATACAAGGGACCAATTTATTCATTAGAAAATAAGTTACTTGGATTATATTTTTGGTTTCATGATTATTTACCTATATTTTAATAATTCACTTACCTTATAGACAAATAACATAAGGAAACATACTTACTTGAGAAGTAGGGTTTTATTATTTAAACAATTTCAACCAAAAACTCATCTTTTTCTCCAAACGATGAGTATTTAAGATGATTTTTTTATGAATAAAGTTTTCAAATCAATTATAAAGATAAAAATATCCACAAAAGTATAACTATATATTTCTCTTGTCTTTATACATTAACAAATACCAAAATGGGTAGGATAAATTTAAGAGAATATTCCCAAAATAATCTCTAAAATTCAATAGTAAAACCCCAAAGTTTAGCATACATCATTCAAAAAATAACTATCCTTACTGAAAAATATTCTAGGATAATATTTAAGCCTAGAAATCTAAAGTATTCATTCAAATATTATTCTAAAAAATATGAAACACACTTCATATCTCTCAACAAAAATCTAATTTCCTAAATAACATAATCACTGAAATATGATAATGATTTCCATAAATTAATTGAATCAACATAAGTCCACAATAAATTCATATTTGAATCCAAAATAAAATTCAACCATTATTTATCGTAATATTCGATTTACATTAAGATTAAAGGACTATTAAAATAGCAAACATATTAATAAATATCATGAATCAATTAATAAATAAATCATTTTCCAATCGTGTGGTTATCTATTAGATAAAATAAATGCCCCTAAAATCAAAATTACCTTTATCCAATGAATATTTTATCAAAAACATATTTTACTAATGAAGAATTCACATAGGCAAGTGGTTGTCAATGCACCCTTGTCTCCCTTTGGTTGTGGGTTCAAACCCCTCGACCTTGTTGGATGTGATAGCTTGTCACCGAGCCTATGAGTTGTAATTTTATTAAAATTAATTAATATTATTAGAAAAATGTGATAAGCATCTTCAAAAAATAACCTAAGTTTATACAAATTTAATTAAATAATTTCACCACCAAGGATATCTAATATGTTTCATTTTTCATTCCCAATAATATAAAGACTCATAATTACCTTAAATTAAAAGATCATATAAACCCTAATAGTTATCATTACCTTTAAACACATGTCCACAAAATTCAATGTCATTATTCCGTAAATAAATCTTTCACGCATATTAAAATAATGGGTTGTTTTATATAATCTATTTTTTCCTAAATCTAGTTCCAATGGTTTATACTAAACTTCCTTTGATACCAAGTATAACACCCCTACCCCAGAAGCCCGTAGCCAGTTCATTGCTTTATTGCATTGTCATCATTATAAGGAATAAAATCCATAATTAATTATATGTTTAGTAGTCTTTAAGAAATATATATATAAAAGATTCCCATATTACATTATTAAATCATAAAACATAACAAAGGAAAATAATTTCTATTCTTGAACTTATTCAAAAAAATCATCTTCATACCTAGGGAAAATAGAAAAAATAAAAGGGTGAGCTAAAATGATTAGTAAGGTAAAGTAAAATAAAATAAAAAAAATAACTAAATTAAAATATATCAATATGAAAAGGTAAATAACTTATAACACATTCCATTCAAATAATTGGATAAGGCATAAACAATATGTCAAGGTAAATAACTGAAACCCCTTCCATTTAAATAATCACATGATCTAGAAAACATAACCATAGATATTATACTAGTCAAATAATCACATGTAATACTAATAAATAATCTCACAATGATGGAAGAAATGATGGAATTTTGAAACATACCATCAAGGCCTTGGCAAAGACATCTGAAAATAAATGGTTAAGGCCTCATCCAAATCCATATATAAAAATAAATGAGAAAGGCCTCAACCAAGTGAATATATAGTTTTTATCTTGAGACCTCCCAATGTATTGAGGGGTTATAGTGGGACCTAACCATAAATTACTATGTCCAATACATTCTACATATGAAAATGGTGAAATAGAAACGTCATAAAAATTCGTATAGAAAAAAATCATTAGAAATGTGAATAAATTATCCATAAACCATGAATGGTATTAATATAACACATCCAAAATCAAAATAATAATAAACCCTTCAATAAAATATGGTATATAGAATCATTACAGATATACCTCAATAAAGTATAATATTTAAAAAACTATTTTGACATAGATGAAGATACTTTTAAATGAGATCATTAAAAAACTCTTGTCGAATATAATATTTAAACATTTCAAAGTGTCCCATCACTGGTGGAAATGGAGGTTTTCCCAATGATTTTCTACCAATGGTTTGAACTAACCATTGGTATAATATAAAAAATATGAACCTTTCCCAATATTTTCTTCAAACTATTGGCATTTTCCTTTTAGAAGGAATTTTTTTAAAACCGTTGGGAAATATTGAAATTATCTAATCTATACCAATGGTTTTAAAAAACCATTGGTAAATAAATGATTTATCAATGGTTTTTAAAAACTATCGGGAAAGGTTTCCCCCAATTACATAGCATCCCATATCCCATGTCTATGCAATTTCAGGCCCTAATCCGAACCTCTCCTGAAGCTCTCTCTTTGCCCTAGGGTTAAAAACTCCTTCCACCCAATATATACATCTTCAATCAAGAAATGTTTTATTTTTACGCTTTAAATTAGTAAGTGATACCTTAGTATTGTTGTTTTGCATCTATTTTTTTTGGTTTTTGTTATGATTTGGCATAATCTAGAGTTACGTGCAGTCTGTGGCATGGTATACCGAACAATTTGATTTGTTTTCTATTTTTTCTACTTCTTAAGTGTCATGATTGTGTGAATCACCTTTATTTTAAGTCTTCATACCCACTCCTTCTATGTAGGGTTTTTGAACCATATGAACTAACGAGTTCTGGAGAGATGTTTCCCCACTCAATGATGGTAAAGGGTAATAGATATAAGGATGGTCCATGTAAAGGGATTGGGGACCATTGGGGTTGTGTTGTAGGTGGTTTTCCATTTTTTAGTGGGGTGGTATGGTAGTTTCTATGAAGATTAGATAAGTTGAAAATTGGATTTGGATTTTGTATTTATAGTTTTTATTCATGGAATAATGGGAATGGTAGTGATATTAAGGATGTATTGGTTGTTAGTTGGGTGATGGATTGGAATTGTAATATTGGTTGGATTGGGTATAGGTAATTTTCAAGGTAATATACAGGTATTCACTCCCTTGAACACCCCAACCCCCACCCCCAGGACCCCCATTGGATATCCCCCCACCCCCTGCACACCCCACCCGCCTTGGACAACCCCAACCCCCTGAATACACCCACCCCTTGGAAAAATCCCCTCGAACACCCCTCAACCCCATGGGAAACCCCCCTACCCACCCCTGGACATCCCCCATTCCCTGGACACCCCACCCCCTAGACAACCCCCACCCCCTGGACCCCCCCCATTGGACACCCCCACCCCCTGCACACCCCACCCCCCTTAGACAACCCCCACCCCTGGAAACCCCCACCACCTTGGATAACCCCCATCCCTTGGACACACCCACCCCTGAACACCCCTCACCCCCATAGACAACCGCCTCCCTCCACCCATTAGGACACCCCCACCCCCTTGGATACCCCCTGGACACCACCACCCTCTTGGAAACCTCCCTCCCTCCCCCCCGCGGACACCCCAACCACATGGACACCCCCACCCCTGGATAGCCCACCCACCATGGACACCACCCCACCTCTAAAGTGCTTGGACTATTTTTTAAATTGGAATTTACCATGTAGGTGATTTCCCATTTCCCCAATGATATTTCCTAAGTGACCCATAAAGCCTTATAAATTGATTTTTTAATGTTTTGATAAATAAAATGGGTTATTTTGAATGAAATGAATAATGCATGAAGGTTTGCCTTCCTTAATTAATTAAATGGTTATAAATAAAATTACCCTAAGAGGGGATGTAGGGGGTTAGGGTGCTGTCCAGGTGGGGGGGGGGGGTGGGTTGTCCATGGGGTAAGGGGCTGCAGGGGGGTAGGGGGATGCATGGGTGTGGGGGAGGGGGTGTGGGCTGTCAAGGGAGGGGGGAGGGGTCAGGGTGAGCTTTCCAAGGAGGGTGGGTTGTCCAGGGGTGGGGGTGGGCTATCCAGTTGGGGGAAGGGGGGGGGGGGGGGGGCTAGGGGGGGCTGTCCTGGGAGGAGGTGGGCTGTCCAGGTGGGGGGGGGGTGGGCTATCTAGGTGTGGTGGGGGAAGGTTGGGGATGTCTAGGTGGGGGTGGGGGCTTTCCGGGGGGTATGGGGCTGCAGGTGTGTGGGGAAGGGGTTTCTGCTATATAGGGAGGGGGTGGGATGTCAGGGGGTGGGGGTGGGCTATCCAGGTGGGGGAGGGGGTGTGGGATATCTAGAGGGTGGGATATCCAAGGGGGTTGGGGTGGGATGCCAGGTGGGGAGGGGGGTGTGGGTTTCCAGGGAGGAGGGGGTGTCTAGGTGGGGGTGGGGGGGGGGGGGTGTCCAAGGAGGGAAGGTGGGTGTGCTATACACTCCAATACTCTACAAAAAATAGGAATCACACACGACCTATTTATGTTTTATTTCACAAGTTAAGACTTTTCTTGAAGTTCCATACCAACACTCACTCTTAACCTTCAAAGAAGAAGTGATCTCTACAAAGAAATCTCACTCAGGTTCTTATACACTATCCATATTGATCTCATAAAAATTTAACATTCGTATAACTCCATATCACCTAATGATATATCAAGGCTCATACTCCCATGAGTAGTGTCTCATCGAAACATGGCTCATATGCCTAAACAGCATACAAAGAATCATATTTGACAGAAACACAAAATTTTTTAAACAAAGAAAATACTATTTACACCATGTATCATAACCTAGAATTACCTCTTAGCTAGCCTCTCAAGGAATCAATAAGCCACATACCAAGCTCAAAATTTGGAGGAGTGTTTACAATTTGGGGTGTTTTTCAGATTTCATGTATGATACTGAGAGTGGAAGATAAAATCTGATCCACGTATGATATTTGGAGGTGTGTTTACAATTAGGTGTGTTGTGATTTATATGTATGATATTCATGTCTTACACTAACAATCTTCTGGGTCATCTATAATAGTATTGAAGTCATTCTACAATTGGATAGAGATCAGTTTCTTCGACCCTAGTTTGGGGGTGGAAACCCCCACCCCCTTCAACATCCTCTCACCCCACCCCCACCCCCAACCCCTGGACACCCCACCCCCTGGATACCCCCAACCCATGGACACCCCCACCCCAAGGACATCCCCCACCCCAGAATTGCACCGACCCCTTTGGCACCCCAACCCCTTGGAAAGCCCCCCTGGACACCACCCCACCCCCAGGACACCCCACCGGGCACCCCCACCACCACTGGACACCCCACCCCTAGACACCCCCTAGACACCACCCCACCATTGGACACCCCCACCCCTGGATATCCCCCACCCCCTGGACACCCCACCCCCTGGATAGCCCCACCCCCTGTGGATAGCCCCCACCCCCTAGACAACCCCCACCCTTGGACACCCCACCCCCAAGGACACCACCCACCCCTTGGACACCCCCACCCCCTGTGGACACCCCACCCCTGGATATCCCCCCCACACCCAGTACATCCCCCCAACCCATGGACACCCCACCCCCTTGGGTAGTGTATGTGATCACAAAAATAATCTACTAAAATATAAAATTTCTTCGATCTAAAATTTACTCAACACCGGAATAATTCTCCTCTACAAGTGTACATGATCTTCTACACTCATGTATAGTTCATTAAATATTTTTTTATAAATATAGTATTTTATTCTTTTATATTATGATTCTCATATAGAGTAGTGTGTTAGTTATGGTTTCATATAAAGTTGACAATTCTCATTTACTTAAATATATTTTTGAAGAAACTTCAATCTTATTGAATTTATTTTGATGAAATGAATTATATTTTTTTTAAAGAATGGATAGAGGATGTATGTATGAAACTGATCAGATCTCAAGATATTTTAAAAAAAAATTCGAGTTATTTTTATATTTTTCATTTCACAATGCTTCAAATCATGGTCACATACACTGCCCATGTTACAATTGTGTTAGAAGACCTTGGGTGAGCCGTAAAAAAGTCAGATACCACAAAACCAAATATGGTTTTCAAGAAAACTACTATGTGTGATTTCATAATGGGGAGAAAATGAAATCTCAAATTTTTGATGATCCAAATGAGAGGACTATATTGGAGAATTTGTTATATATTCAGTTTCTATTAATTCGTCATCATGAAAAAAAGGATTCTGACCCAAGAAGACTTCTATATGAGCACACATGATGCATCTAATAGAAATGATGATGTTTTCAAGGTGAAAAAATGGAATGATGCTTCCACAACTCCAATATATCGACTATGTGGTAAAATGAAAAAGATTTAATTTTTAATTTGATTGTCTATGGGAAAAATATGTATAGGATTTCTAATACTGCAATCGATTACATTCTTACCTTCTTGAATGACTTACTTCCAGATGATGCAGATATTCCATCAAACCACTACATGGAATAGAAGTTAGTTGAGGAACTTGTATTTTCATGAAATTAAATTCATGCTTGATTGAACGATTATAGTTTATTCAAGGAGGAAACTACTGAACGAAATGTTTGTATAAAATGTGGCACATCCTGGTAGAAGCCAAAAGTTGATGGAACACCATCTTGTGTGCCGCATAAAGTAATGTGGAACCTTCCATTGATCCCTAGACTCCATAATCTTTTTATTTATGTTGAAATATCAATAAAAATTCTATCACATGATACCGAGAGAAAGAATACTAATAATGATTCGGTTCACCCTGAAGATGGATTTTCATGGAAGAGATTTGATACTTGATATCCTAAATTTTCAGCTGACATGCGTAATGTGAGGATGGGTCTTTCATGTGATGATTTTAATTTGTTTTGGAAGATTCTTACTTTTCACAACACATGGATGGTTTTTATACAAATTTATAACCTTCCACCATGGTTGTGTATGAAAAAACCTTTCACATTCATTAGTATACTCATATATGGACCTTATAATCACAACAATGATATAAATGTATATATGAAAAATTTAATAAAATAGTTGAAACTTCTTTATGATGTGGGTGTGTGCACATACGATGCATGTTTAAAAGACATATTTCAGATGCGTGATGCACTTATGTGTACGATCAATGATTTTCCTACTTATGAAATGATGTATGGATGAAGCATGAATGTAAAACAATCATGTCCTGTTTATATGAAGAATATGTGATCCTAAAGACTAAAACATCTCTGTAGGTTCAGTTTTATGGGATATCAATGATTCTTTTCAATGGACCATCCATATAGAAATAATCATCAAAGATTTGACAATACCAAGGAGACCGATGAACCACCTCAGCATTTGTCTGGAACTGATGTTCTTAATGAATTGAAATATTTGATTTTTTCATTCAAGAAGGGTCAAATGAAATCTGTAAAGAGAAAGAAATTTTCCACAGAAACCTGTTACAATTGGAAGAAGAGAAGTATCTTCTTTTATTTGTCTTCTTGGTCAACCAATTTGTTACATCATTGCTTAGACGTAATGCACATTGAAAAAAATATATGTGAAATGTTGCTTTCAATTCTTCTAAATATTATGGTAAAGAAAAAATATGATTTATGGTCTCAGTGTGACTTGGTGGATTTGAGAATTAGACCAGAATTGCATCCTATGCGTATTAGTGAAAATAAATGGCAAGTTCCATGTGATTCTTATGTGATGAAACCTACAGAAAAAATGAAATTTTTGGAAGTACTAGAGACTATTAAACTTCTTGATGTATATTCAAGAAACATATCTAAATGAGTCAATAGAAGAGAGTTAAACATAAAATCTTTGAAGAAACATGATTATCACACCCTTCTGCATGAGTTGATTCCAATAGAAATCCATCATCATTTTTTCCAATAATGTAAGGGTGGATGTTATTTGATTGTTCCATTTGTTTGAAGATATTTGTTCTAAGAAGTTTTCCAAGTCTTTCTTGCAATAAATGTTGGTAGATGCCCCATTAATTTTTGTGTGAGCTAGAGAAAATATTTCCTCTATCATTTTCCACATGCATGCTGCATCTGACTGTCCATATTCCAACAGAAATACTTCTCAGAAGAATTATTTTTTTTGTTGGATGTATCCAAGTAAAAAAAATATGTACACATTAAAGTCTTATGTATGAAATAGGAATCATCCTGAAGGTTCTATTGTGAATGGTTACTTGGATCAAGAATTTATGGATTTCTACTCTCTATATTTTCCTTATCATACTTGTCACACCTGACTTTTTCAAATAATTTTATTACTTTTATTATCTTGGCATCGGGTGTTTTTGGCGAAGTTCTGGTGAGTCCCGGGACAAATATTTGAAGTTTGGAAAAGTTGAGGGTAATAGGTTGGTGAACAAACACTATACGTCTTAGCGGAAGTCATGCAAGAAGTTGGGATACACATGCGGTCACTGCTAGATTGGGTAGTGGACACTGCACGACCCGTGCATGGTTGACTGAACCATGCGGGGTGACCGCACAGTCGCCCTCCTTTAAGAGTAACTAAATAAATTGGTTAAGCGGATTTATAGTGAATAAATGAGACAAAAGGTAAATATGTTTATATATGTGTATATATATTGTTAGTGAATGTGCTATTTTTATTGTTATCAATGTTTTATTTTTATTATTGTTACTAATGTTTGATATTAATTATTATTTAAAAAGTTATACTAGTATTGTTGTTATTAATAAAGTTTTATAAAAATGATTATTGTTATTATTAATACTATTAAATTTTTATTATTTCAATCATATTTTTTTGAGGTTATTATGGATGTATATCTATTATTATTTGTTTTTGGGTTTTTAGTAGAATAAAATAATAATTATAAAAGGAAAAACAATTCATAGAACCCTAGCGCCTCCCCCTTTCTCTATTTTTTTTCTCTTATCTCTCACACCGCCACCCCCTATCTCTCTCCTCTCTTCTCCTTGAGCGAGCTTCTCCCTGTTACCCTTTTTCTATCAGTATAAAAAACCCCGTGAAACTAGTCGAATACTCCTTCCTCATGATCCTTGCAGTATGCTAGCCTCATAGCGCACCCCTCCGTTGTGCCCCAGCCCCTGCTTCCTCCCCTCATCCCGGCTCCCCCACACCTGCTCTGCCACCACACAACAGCCCCACACAACACCTTTCTGCTCCGTCTTTATCCCTCACACCTCCGACTGGCCTCGCCCCTACTGCACGACACCTCCACCCGCCCAATGAACCCCTTGCTGCACCAGCCCTCCACTCGCCTGACCGCCCGTCAGCTCCATGCACCGCACGCCCGGTGTCTGCCAGCTAGCCTTATTTTTTCCGGTTAGCACCTAAACCACCCATCTGACACCCCACCATCCTACTATGATGCCTGACCTACCCCTCAACCCTCTTTCACTATCTCTTCCGGCCAGTAGTAGTATAGAAACCCCGACGATCTCTTGTTTTTTCTAGCCAGTAACTCCCCTACTGACCACTTTTCTATTTGACTAACCATTGCTCTCTAGCTGTCCCCATATACGACCTCGCACCACCCCAATGGCTTTCTCCAGTGACCAGCAGGCGTGTTTCCCCTTGTCTGGTGTTTTGTTCTTCCTTACAACATGACCAGTGACATCCCAAGGCCGTTTCCCTTCCCTAACCGTCCACGACCTCCGGTGCCCCTACCAATAGTGCACCTTCGAACTCACGCCAAACTCCTCCTGCTTGAGACCGTAATGTCCCCTCATTTTGCATACCTATTTCCAGCTCATGTCCCTGCGTTTGTAACCCTCATCGTCATCACCTCCTTCAGCCACAATGTCCGGACCCCTTTCTTTGTTCTGGCAGACCAGTAGCTACACAGCGCCCCAACAACATTCCCCATCACTGCACTAGATGTGGACCTCTATTCCCATGACCATCCATGCACATTGTTTTCAATTGGGTGCATGATGAGCATCCTCCACTGAAGGCGAGCGGTTTGGGTTCGCGTTGTTTCGCCTGCACTGCGTTTCATGTGAGGTATGCACTGTCTTCTGTTTTGATTATTTTAAATTAATGTTTATGTCTGTTTTTATTTATTTTTATGGTGTTTAATTTTTGGGTTATTTCTGGTCAGTGTTTCTGTGTTTTGTTTTATTTTACTATTGTTTCATCACTTTGGCGAGGTATTTCCATGATATTGTGGTAATCAACAAGTTGTGTGTACTTGTGCGCAAGTGTGAGGCGTGTCTCATCATCGTAATTAAGCTGAAATTTGAGGCAGGTCCCCCACTACACTTGCCTTAAAATTTAGAATTTATTAATTGATTGATATTTTATAAATTTTAAAAAATAAGATATTTTATTAGATGATAAATTTTTAAATGACCACTCGATGTAAAAAGAGCCATTTATTTTGTACATGACACTTGAAATATTTTATTGATGAGAATACACCTAGTAGTGAAAGAATTCCCATTTGGCCTTTAAAAATAATTCATGAAATTTTAAATGTAGTTTTGTTATATTGATAAATGATTTATTTTGATGTGCGAATAAGTGTTTTGGTTCACTTGAGAAATTAAGATTTTCCTTAAAATTGTTGAAGGCCCGTTTGGCAATTTAATAAAATAAATTATTTTTGAAAACTCTATTTGGGGTGACTTAGATGTGATATTTGGTGTATGATGACTGCATGATTTGTGTGTGATGTTTGTACTGTTTGATTGACCTTGTTGACTCACCCCTTTCCTATTTATTATATGTGTTGACATGAGAACCTGACATAGTAAGTGAATCTTATAAGAACGATTGCTACACTAGTTTAGATTACGCACTGTCTAGTGGCCCTTAGTATGGATGACACTCTGCTAGGGGATTGGGCCCCTCAGTTAGGCCATGTAGGGAAACACCAGGCATTAGGGTATTATAACGTCATCGAGAGTAGGAATGCCTTTAGGATGAGTCACATGTATAGTACATTCTGGATTGTTCATGAGATCCTAGGTTCGACCCATGTTTCCTTTAGTGTTTTTTGTATGTTGTGGATGATTGAGAGGTCTAGTTCTGTTGTAGTCCCATGTGTGCCACTTTTTCTCTTTCCCTTAGCGTGTGTTGTGTGTTGTGTATGGTTTTCCTTTTAACTAACAACTAAAATTTGGATTTCTAATTTTTTTTCCAAAATGTTTTAAAATGCAATGCACCTGTTTCTTTTAAACATTAAACTTGTTTTTAAATTAAAAAGGGAAATAGACCTTTACTTGTTTTAGAAATGAAAGTGTGTCTGTGGAAACCCATATTTTTATAATTTAGTTCAAACATGGAATTAGTGAATTCTTTATTTAAAGGTAGTGCATTGAGAATAGTTTTTTGGGAATGCCTACTGAGTTTTAATAGTCATACCTATAGTGTTTTCATGTTTTTTAGTTTTTTTGTAGGTTTGAATTGAGCTTTTTCACCATGGGAGATACTTGGTTGTGGTTTGGAGAGTGACACTCAAGTCCATGAGGAGTTTTGGTTGTGGTCAGGTTAGTTTTTGTTGTTGGTCGTTCAATTTTATTTGTGTTGTTTATTTACTTTTCATTGTTCTATTTTATTTCCTCCACATTATTTATTTTTATTGGGAGAAATAATTCCCTAATGATCTCTTTTGATTCCTTGGCTCATGTCTCTAGCCCGGGAGGATCGGGAATGCCTCTCGGGCCATGTCGCGGACCGGTTCATGTGACCAGTTCAGGGTTGACCTGGGTTGGTTCATGAAAACAATGGTATCAGAGCAGGTTCAGCTCTTGAGAGAACCTTTTTTTAGAGTTCCCATTGTTATTTGGGGTTGTCATTGTAGAATGAGTATAATTTTTGGGACTTGAGGCATAGGAATGGGAAGGACTTCATGAACCCTTGCTCGTTCCGAACCTCAGGTTACCATGATATGTTTGGGTTGTCAATGTCTTTTGATTATAATGGTTTGTTTGGTATTGGGAAACGAAATTGGAGCCAGGAAAGTTACCTCTGTGAGGTCTCATGGTCTGGAAAGCCATGTGGATTTGGGGACCTTACCCTAGAATGCTATCAGTGATGGTGGTGTGACTGGCGTATGGCCACCAACCATATGGATGAGTCACCCATCATCACTAGTTTCCCCCTAGTGAATCATTTAGGTTTTCCTTCACTCTGAAAATCATTGTGAAAAGTTTTATTTTGGTATTTGAAATAGAAATAACCATGTTTGACCCATATTTTATTTTATTGTTCCTTAGTGTTATACCCCATGAAGGTTTGATGGATGCCCAAGGTGCAGCCTCTTGTGGTTCATCCTTAGAAAATCCTCCAGTTGATCAACCTATGGACTATGTTCTGGAGTTCTGAAAGTTGAACCCTCCCCTGTTTTATGGTAAAGAAGATCCAATTTAGGTGAAGGAGTGGTTACTTAATATTGAGAGGAATTTTAGTTTCATTGGGTGGCCTAAGTCGTTAAAGGTGAAGTTGGAAACCTTTATGCCTGAAGGTCCATCTTGGAAATGGTAGAAGTCTATGTCTCGTAATAAACCTCAGAAAGATCTACCATGGTAGTTTTTCATATTATGATTCATCCAACAAAACTTCTCTAAGTTGAAAAACCTGAGGAAGAGGATGGTGTTGTGTTTTCTTTAGCAGGTAATTGAATTGGTACTAGAATTCTATCGACATTTCATAGACCTAGTTTGGTATGATCAGTGGTTCCTTGAAAATGATCCCAGTAAGGCTTGGCAATTCTATTTTGTACTCAACCTGAATTGAAATCGAAAGTGGAAGAGCTCAACCTAACCACCTTCTCAGCTATTGTGGGGAAATCCTTTCTTACTGAAGTTGAGCTAGCAGGAGGACTTGAGGTGGCTAATCCTCCCTTGGCCTTGGGAAGCAGTGCATAGGATGGTGAGGGAATGAATGAGAAGCGCCCCGATGTGAGTGGCTCTAATAGAGAGATTAAGAGGCCTTAAGATCTTTAATCATCTTCTTCACAACTTAATGTCGTGATCTGTCACCAATGTGGTGGGAAGGGTCACTAGAGTCTGACGTGCCTGAGTGCTCTAAGATCCTGCCACACCTATGGATGTCTGGGTCACTTGCCATGATTCTGCTGTGGTGTTTCCAAGAAGCGTGCTGAAGCTAGACATGGCTCGTCTAAGGTCACATCATCCCATCAACAGAAGTTGGGCAATGTTTGGGGACCTGTTTGTGGTGTTCTCTTTGTAGTGATTTTTTGGTGTAGTAATCATCTCTAGTAGCATTTCGCTGTGTTTATTTTCCATGTGTTGTGAGAATGGTTATGGTCGAACCTCTTTGAACAATTATTTTATTGGAAGTGTGTTTGGTGAAATTATGGTTTATGGGTTATGTTCGGGAATTTTTGAAGCCTAACTATGAGGTAGGATATTCTTAAATCATTGGTGCTCCAACCATAGGTCCCGGAGTGAAGCTGGCGAGTGGCCAGGAGAACCCAAATGGTGAAGAAGGGCCTTGGTTTAAGCTTTGTACTTAATGTGGAATGACTTGTTTTCTTCTGAGGGTGCTACATTGTTGATGGGGTAATGATGATAGTTTTGATTCTCTATCTATCAAGACCTTCCCTTATCCCCACTTATGATATGGGTTTTTGGTCCGTGTGAAGAGTTTTCAAATTCAATTAATCTCATCAGCTCTTATAGTGGGGAGACCCACAGTGGGTCTCACAAATTTACACCAAAATTAATTTAATGTCAACCTGATTCTTATGGTGGGAGTCCGTTCAGGCCTCCCCATGTCAGTAACAGAGTTTTGATTCGAGTATCGTTTAGTGGAAAGCGATCACGTATAGAACCACCTAATTTTAAGTTATTCCTCCTGGGTAAATCTCAAGATTGGAGTACACCCAATGGTTCTGTTGGACCAAGATTATAGTGATAAGTCTCGGAGGTGAATTAAGTTCATTCATACCTTGGTTGAAATTGATGGGTTGGGTTCTGTTTGGTGATGGTTATAGTGATAGTGTTTTAAGGACAAGTTGCGTGTCATGGGTTTAGAGAGTCTGTTCAGATCGATCAACTAGAGATATTTAAATTTTTGGTGGGGGTGACACTTAAAATGTTTTATCTTCGGGTCTAGATCTTTTTGTGGATTTTTAGGGGCAAAAATCATTCCAGTGGGGAGAATTTTCACATCCGACTTTTTCAAATATTTTTATTCCTTTTTATGTCTTGGCATCGAGTGTTTTTGCTGAAGTTATGGTCTATCCGAGGTCAAATATTTGATGTTTGGAAAAGTTGCGGGTAACAACCTAGTGCATGAACATTGTATGTCTTAGAGGAAGTCTTGCAGACTGTTTGGATACCTGCGCGGTAACCGCTGGAGTGGGTAGGGGACACCGCACGACCCGCGCATGGTCGACTGAGCTGTGTGGGATGACTGCGCAGTCTCCCACCTTTAAGAGTAACTAAATAAATTGGTTAAGCAGAGTTATAGTGAATAAATGAGACAATGGGTAAATATGTTTATATATGTGTGTATATATATTGTTAGTGAATGTGCTATTTTTATTATTATCAATGTTTTATTATTATAATTATTACTACTAAAGTTTGATACGAATTATTATTTCTAAAGTTATATTAAAATTATTGTTATTAATAATGTTTTATAATAATGATTATTGTTATTATTAATTTTATTAAATTTCTAGTATTTCAATCATAATTTTTTGAGGTTATTATGGATGTATATTTATTGTTATTTGTTTTGAGGATTTAATAGAATAAAATAATAATTATAAATTCAAAAAATATCAAACCCTAGCGCCTCCCTCTCTCTCTCTATTTTTTTTCTTATCTCTCACGCTGCCACCCCTATCTCTGTCCTCTCTTCTCCCCGAGCGAGATGCTCCCTGTTACCATTTTTATCTCAGCGTAAATAATCCCGTGAAACCAGTTGAATCCTCCTTCCTCATGCTCATTGCAGCGCACTAGCCTCGCAGCGCACCCCTCCATAGCGCCCCCATCCCTTGATTCCTCCCCTGATCCCAGCTCCCCCGCACCCGCTCTACCACTACCCAGTAGCCCCGAGAAACACCTTGCTACTTTTCCTTCATTACTCGCTCCTTCAGCTAGCCTCACCCCTACCGCACCACAACTCCACCCACCCGACAAATCCCCTGCTGCACCAGCCCTCCACTCACTCGGCCACCCACCGGCTCCTTGCACCATGCGCTCGGTGTCCGACTTCCAGCCTTCTGTCGTCCGTTCGTCACCTGCACCACCCATCCAACACCTCACCATCCTGCCGTGATTCCCGACCTCTCCCTCAGCCCTCCTTCACTATCTCTTCCGGACAACAGTAGTATAACAACCCCGACGATCTCTTTTTTTTCCTGGCTAGCAACTCCCCCGCCGACCACTTTTCCGTCCGACTAACCACTGCCCTCTGGCTGTCCCCGGATATGACTTCGAAGCACCCCAGTGGATTTCTCTAGTAACCAGCGGGTGTGTTTCCTCTTGTCCGGCATTTTTTTTCCTGCGAACATAACCAGTGACACCCCAAGGCCGTTTCCCTTCCCTGACCATCCACAACCTCTGGCATGCCCTCTGCCTGTAGCGCACCTTCGGACGCGCCCCGACCTCCTCCTCCTTGATCCCGCAATGTCCTCTCGCTGCACATCCCTACTGCCGGCTCAGGTCCTTGCCTTCATAACCCTCATCGGCATCACCGCCTTTAGCCACAATTTTTTGAACCCTTTCCTTGTTTTGGAAGACCAGTAGCGACACAATGACCCAAAGACATTCCCCATCACTGAACTAGTTGTGGAAATCTGTCCCTGTGACCAGCCGTGCACATTGTTCCAAATTGGGTGCGTGACGTGCATCCGCCACCAAAGGCGAGTGGTTTGGGTTCGCGTTGTTTTGCTTGCACTGGGGTCCAGGTGAGGTATGCACTGCCTTTTCTTTTGATTATTTTAAATTAATGTTTATGTTTGTTTTTAGTTATTTTTCTGGTGATTAATTTTTGGGTTATTTATGGTCATTTTTTCTGTGTTTTATATTATTTTACTATTGTTGCATCACTTTGGCGAGATATTTCCATGATATTGTGGTCATCAACAAGTTGCTCGTAATTTTTCACAAGTGTGAGACGTTTCATGTCGGCGTAATTAAGATACAAGACGAGGTAGGTCCCCCACTGCACTTGCCATTAAATTTAGAATTTATTAATTTCTTGATATTTTATAAATTTTAATAAATAATAAATAGTATTAGATGATAAATTTTTAAATGATCACTCGATGTAAAAAGAGCCATTTATTTTATACATGACATTTGAAATATTTTAATGATGAGCGGACACCCAGTAGTAAAATAATTCCCATTTGGACATTAAACATAATTCAATGAATTTTAAATGTAATCCTAGTTTTTTGATAAATGATTAATTTTGATGTGTGAACAAGTGTTTTGGTTCACTTGAGAAATGAGGATATTCCTTAAAAATAGTGAAGGACCGTTTGTCACTTTAATAAAATAAATTATTTTGGAAAAATCTTTTTGGGGTTAATCAGATGTGATATTTGCTGTACGTTGACTGCATGATTTGGGTGTGATGTCTGTACGGCTTGATTGACCTTGTTGACTCACCCATTTCCTGTTTTTTATATGTGTTGACATGGGAACCTGGCATAGTAAGTGAATCTTCTTAAAAATATTGCTGCACTAGTTTAGAATACGCATTGGCTAGTGGCCCTTAGTATGGATGACTGTCTATTAGGGGATTGGGCCCCTCGGTTAGGACATGTAGGGAAACACCAGGCATTAGAGAATTATGACATCATCGAGAGTAGGCATGCCTTCAGGATGAGTCACATATATTGTATGTACTGTATTGTTCACGATCTCCTAGGTTCGACCCATGTTTCCTTTCATGTTTGTCTGTATGTGGAAGATGATTGAGAGGTCCAGTTTGGTTGCAGGCCCATGTGTGCCACCTTTTCCATTTCCCTTAGTGTGTGTTGTGTTTTTTGTGTGGTTTTCTTTTTAATTAACAACTAAAATTTGGATTTCTAAATTGTTCGCAAAATTTTTTTAAAATGAAATTCACATGTATCTTTCAAACATTAAACTTGTTTTTAAATTAAAAATGGAAATAGACATTTACATATTTTATAAATTAAAGTGTGTATGTGGAAACCCATATTTTATATAATTTAGTTCAAACGTGGAATTATAGAATTCTTTATTTAAAGGTAGTGCATTGGGAATAGTTTGTTGGGAACGCCTACTGAGTTTTAATACCCACGCCTATAGTGTTTTCCTATTTTTTAGTTTTTTTGTAGGTTTGAATTGAGCTTGTTCACCATGGGTGAGACTTGGTTGTGGTTTGGAGAGTGACACTCAGGGTCATAAGGAGTTTTGGTTGTGGTCAGGTTAGTTGTGGTTGTTGATTGTTCTTTTTTTGTTGTTGTTTATTTACTTTTCATTGTTATATTTTCTTTCCACTGCATTATTTATTTTTATTGGGAGAAATCATTCCCTATTGCTCTCTTTTGATGCCCTGGTGCTTTTCGCCAGCCCGAGAGGATCAGGAATGCCTCTCGGGCCATGCCATGGACCAGATCGGGTGACCGGTTCAGGGTCGACCTGAGTTGGTTCGTGACAATAATAAAACAATGAACATACCAATGAGAAATGAAGAATAAAAATATGAGAAAATTGAACCAAGTATTCCATCAATTCTATAAACAGGAGGAATTCATGGATCATATACAATGATGACATTAAGCCTAGAAGAGCGGGAGATGGCACATCACACAGTTTTGTTCAACTGTGATTTGTTCATTGACTACATTAGTTAAGTAAATTAAATATATGTATATTATACATATATATATGTTAAACTATTCCTATTTTTATCTACATGGAACATAAAGAAAATATAAATAAAAAGGCATCATTCTTTATCTTTGAGAAGGTGGGAGACTATTCTTAGCAAAGAGTTTTCTGGTTGGTTAAAATTGATGGTAAAAATATTACTATTTAAAATAATTAATTCAATATTTAATTAAGTTCAATATTCATTTATATATTTGGAATTGAGTTTTCTTTCTAACTCTATCTCTGAGGAATTGAGAGCTTTGGATTTTGGTCCTAATACCATAATTCATGACTGTAAATCAATTTTTATCAACGGGAACAGGTTTATTATCACTGAGTGAGAAAAGAACACGAGAACACAACATAATGGTGCTATGGTTACTGACAAAACATACTATTATGCTAGTGCATCAGATAGTAGACTGTGATTTGAAAATGTAGGTTATTATAGAGTTATTGAAAAAAATAACAATATTGGATTATTATTCTCATGGACGAGTCACGATGATGAAATGATAGTGGTTTGATTCGATAACGACGAATGGAACATTTATTAATGATTGTGGATTTTGAGTAATTGATATTACTCACACTCTTGCTACCGATGAACCATATGTATTAGCATCAATGGCGAAACAAGTTTTTTATGTCAAATACCATATTTGACCTAAATTTGGTGTCACTATTGAAGTATTTCTAAGACATTATTTTGATGATGGCGATGATGAAACTGAAACCATCACTACTGCCATTGGAAATGATCCATTTATTAATTTTGATGGCTCAAATAGCTCAATTTTCAGAGTTTACTGTGAACCTAAATTTGTGGTTGGAAATATATAAAATCATCTTTCCATGTTCTCAATTTTTTTTGGTTTAGATCAACATGGGTTTTTAAGGTTGAAACTATTCAAATTTATTTAATATTGATTACAAATATGTTGTATCTGACTTGATCATTATGTGAATTTTCAATGTTTATTGGTTGTAATTTTATTTTAATTGCATTTTATAATTTGAAATTTAAATTTATTCAAACATTCAAAAACCAATATTTCTAACTTGGTGAACATTTCAATGCTTTATTGTCCATGTATAAAATTAGCATAACTCTAATACCTCCCTTTAACATTTCACTAGATAATGAATATGATGGTTTGTCTTCTTCTACAGAACATGTGTAGAAACATGCATCATCTACCTGAGCTAAAGGAATTAATTTTTTCCTTAATATTAACAAGTGCTTTACCCCTTATGAACATGATGGTTTATCTTCTTATTAAATAACCATACTACTAAAAACTAAAATTCTTTATTACATATTGTAAAATTTATTTAATTCATTATATATCTATACAAGATAACCTAAGAAATGGATAGTTAAATTATACATGAACCCCCTATTCCCTTTCAATTTTTTGGGTTACAAATTAGTTATCCTTTCCTACTTAATTCCATATTTGTTTTCAAATGCAAGAAATGCAACCAATTGAAGAGAGGTGACATAAAAAGATGATTTACAACAATCATCGCATGGCTGAGAAGGGAATTCAACCACTAGTGCCTATATTGAGTATTTTATTTCAAATATATATATTTAAATAATATATATTGTCATGTGATTAATTTTGTTTTAACCATTTTTGCAGGATCCACTGCTTAGGCATCAATTATTTGATGAGAATCCTAGTAGTGGTCCTAGTACTCAGGGTGTTTATATGAGGGGGGTGGTACAAGAGCTAACCGATCTGGTCGGCGTACCCGATTAGACCCTACCCATCCCACTGACATACCATCTATCCCAAATTATGATCCTTGTGTGTCTTTAAGGAAACACGGGATATTTAAGCCTCCAATGTTTTCACCACCCTTTACATCTGAGTCTCCTCACAAGTCTTTACCATATCCGATGATGATTCTCACTCTCCATCCAGTATTCGGCAAGTCATCTGTGCCATCTTCTTTTACTTCTACTTTCTTCTCTCCAATCTTCTATATTCCATATTCTTCAACTCCTTCTCTGCTAGAATCTATCCCCGTGGAGCATACATTGGGACCCAGCCCACCTGAACATGGAATTCCATCAGTTTCTGTGGATCCGATGACGCCCATTGATCAATATTCCTTAGGTATATTTATAGAACCCTAACAAATTTTTATACCATTATTTATTTTCATTATAATAAGTATTGATAAAATATTTTTCTCATTCATAACAGATACATCTAATGAAAGGAGGTAGGGGCGAGTGTGTACACGCATGCGTGCAGTGTATAACCTCCACACATTGTTGATGGTGGAGTAAAATTTAGACAGTCAAATGATTGAAAAAACCGGGCATCGATGTTAGAGTTTTTTGGGGACGCTTTCCAAATACTCCGACATCATTCATGTCAGCTTGATCTCATGGAGACAGTTGCCAAATGAATTCAAGGATAATGTTTGGGCAGAGATATGGGTAAAAAAATCTATTGTATTTAATGAAATATCTTATTATTTTTATTTATATGAATTAATATTTTGGTGTCATCTTCGCTTTAATTTCCCTGATGGTGAGGGTGCACGAACCGCATGTCTAATGAATTTAGGTGAGCTTTGGAGAACCTATAAGAACGAGTTTTATATTTGCTGGCATGCTAGAGTTGGAAAAAAGTTAGAGGTGGTCCCTATTATTGATGAATGTTTGATAGAATAGTATCAGTATATGATTATTTATTAGATGACTACCCAGTTTAAGGTATTATTCATATTTGAGGTATTTAAATGAAATATTTCAGGTTTTGTATTAATACTATCTTTTGTATTATTGAATTTTATTTATGAATAATATAGAAAAAATAAAAATAATATTGATTTTAAAAAATTTCTCCAAACATTGGGACGTACTACGATGTCTGATCATGAGAGGAAGCAGGTATGAAAGTTTATAATTTTTCTTTACGACTTGCACTTTCTGTTGTTTCGTCCATAATTTATTTGATTACTAAAGTTGTTATATTATTTTAGTTTTCAAATTAATTATTGGTAAATTATTTTTAATTATGGTTTCGTACATTCAATGTCATTATAGAGGGAAAATTGAATATTAAAGGACAAGTGCCTCAAATAAAACTATTTTTCTTGAGTTGAAGGAAGAAAGATGGAACTGTCGTTAATGAACCGACTCAGTGGAAGATTGTAAGTTTTACTTTGTTAATTTCTAATCTTAATATCTATTTTTCAAATTAATAATATATTTATATTTGTAATAGGCTACTTTAGAGGCCCTTGATGCCCAGGAACATGAAAATTTTGGGCCAAACAATCACTAACATCAAGTGTTGGGAGATGAGCACCCAAGAAGAGTACGCTGCTGACCTGGGAAGAGTATAGACTTGATGAGGTATTGGACCTCCTCAAGTATGAGTTGTAGTTCCACAAAGTTTTAACAGGATAATGAATAGCTAGAACAGGCTGAAAAAAGGTCCATAGAGACGGCAAAATAGTATGATAGGGAAAACATTTCATTTATGAAACTAAGGGAAGTTTTACGTCCAACACTTCCACCAAATGCCATCACAACTTTTGATGAATATATGTCATCGATGCATTCTATATATGGTAAACTAGGTGGAATTTCAAGTGGTGGTCGAGATGAGGGTGAGGTGGAGGCCGAGGAAGAGGCAGAGGGTGAGGAGGAGGCCGTGGTAGAGGAGGCGGCCAAGGAGGAGGCTGAGGCAGAGTACAAGGGAGAGGAGGAGGACATTGAGGAGGGCATGGACAATGATGGGGATCCCAATGAGGACAAGGGTGGGGCTGATGATAATTGTGATGATAGTGATGGTTATGAGGGATATATTGATTAGTTACATTTTTGACTTATATTACTGACATTTGATGTTTGATGATTTTTTGTGACTGGATGTATGTGTGATTAGGTATGTCACATTATCTTTATTTCCTTATCTATAAATAATAAAAACTGACTTGATGATTTTATGTGACTGATTCACCCCTCCCTTGGACACCCCCACCCCCTGGAGAACACCCACACCCCCTGGACACCCCCACCCCTAGACACCCCTACCCCCGTGGAAAACCCCCCACCCTCTGGAAAGCCACCACCCCAGGAAACCCCCCCCCCCCCACTGAGACACCCCCACCCACTTGGACAACCCCTACCACCTTGGATAGCCCCCCAACCCCCTGGATAACCCCCACCCCCCGGGAAAGAACCCCACCACCTAGACACCCCCACCACCAGACACCCCACCACCATGGTCAACACCCACCCCCAGGATTTCCCCCCAACCCCATGGACATCCCCTACCCCCCCCCCCCCCAACACCACCCCACCACCGGGACACCCCCACCCCACCTAGATGCCTCCACCCCCATGGACAGCCCCCACCCCCTAGACACCACCACACCCCTGGACACCCCACCCCCTGGACACCCCACCCCCTTGACACCCCACCCGCATTGAGATCCCCCACCCCTTGGACAGCCCCCACCCCATAGTCTGCCCCCACCCTTGGAAACCCCCACCCCTAGATACCCCTACCCCCGTGGACAGCCCCCCAACCACCGGGACACCCCCACCCCATAGACACACCCACCCCTGGACAACCCCCACCCCTAGACACCCCCACCCCCATGGAAAACCCCCACCCCTGGATATCTCCCACCCTTGGACACCTCACCCCCTAAACACCACCTACCCCTGTGGACAACCCCCACCCCCTGGACACCACCCCACCCATAGAAACCCCCACCCCCTAGACACCCCACCCCTGGACAACCCCCCTAGACACCCCACCCACTGGACACCCCCTACCCCCTTGGAAAACCCCCAACCCCAAGGACAACCCCCACCACGTGCAACGACCCGAAAAAATGTACTTCTTTTATTTATGGATCTCTTTCCTCCTAATATCTTTTTATAGTGTTTTATAATAAAATCACATCAAATTAATTTAGGCCCAAATTATAGTTTTTAGAAATGATATAATTATTACAACAAATTAAGGTATATGGAATAATGATTAATTTAATTAAATAGTATGATTAAAAAACCCCTTTCTAAATTTAAATGATAAAATAATTTTATTTATTTTGTGTTAGAAATTTCACTATACAATTTTAGTATTCATTTTTTATTCGCTATTTTTTTAATAAATAATGTTTTTTATATTTTAAAAGTTAAATTTCTCATACTTATAGAATTGTTATGGTTAAATAAACATCATATTTGAATTCCAAATGTCAAAATTAATCTTGGGTAAATTTTTAGAAGTTTTTTAAGAAGTATCAATTTTTTGATAAATAGTATTTTATTTGATGAATAGTGTTTTCCTGATGAGTAGTATTTGATGAATAGTGTTATTTTGATGAATATAATATGATGAATAGTGTTATTTTTATGAATAGTAAAAAAGTAATTTATTGTTAAATAACTTTTTATGTGAAATGATTTTCAAAAATCCGTCATACATGGTTGTAATCAGGGTGAAATAATATGGTTAAAGAACATCGAAATAATTTTTTGGTGAATAGTACATACCCTTATGAATAGTAATGAATAGTAAATTAGCCAAAAAATAGGAACTTCACCCATGAATGTATAAGTACAATTTTGACATCTTAAAATTGAATAAAATGATCATAGTATTAGTTTTGGTATTTTTGTATCTCATAAATATTTTATTTAAAATTTTATAATTAATTTAATAATTTCAAATGGAAATTTATTTTCACAAAATTTAATCATAAATTGTTACTTTACTATCTAATGGTTATAAAATAATATTATGGGACCTTGATTGCTTTTTCAAGGTGTTACAAAACAAGTTATAGTTTTAGAGTTGTTTTTTGAACAAATAAAGAGTTTATTTAAAATTTAAATTTAAATTATTTAGAAAATTATTTTCATAAAATGGAGTAAATTTTTGAATTCAAGGAATTGATATTAACTTAGGGTAAATTTTTCATAATTTTCTAAGATAGTTGAATTTTCAGTGAATAGTAAAAATACAGTTTTGAGTTTCAGGTGTTTAATGACATCATTGATGATGTAATCATGATGTAATAAATATTGTCAACTTTTTAATAGTAATATATCTTATGAGGTGTCCCAAGTGGCCAATACCATGGGAAAGCCCATATTTTTTCAAATACAACCAATGAGGTATCCCTTGGAAATCAATTAAATATTCCCTCACTTTTGCTATAAATACCAAGACATTCCCTCATTCCTTTCATTAAAAGATCCTACTCAATGAATCTCTATTCTTTTTACTGACCATGGATTTCTACCAAGGTTCCCTCATGCCCCCAAGGTCCCAATGAATGTGTATGATCTCTTTAACATATATCCTTCCATGCTGATCAAGTTAAAAAGTAATCCTTGATAGGTAAAATGTGAATGGACTTTGTTAGCCTATTGAAAATCACCCATACTGTATCACTACCAAAATGGGATATCATGAATCCCATCAGAAAATCCATATTCCAAGGTGTACTTCCCAAATAGGGGCTAGATACTCTCAATCAATTCTTCCCATATGACTGTGAGAACATAGACATTTCTAGGAATGTGAAGAACCCCATCCTCATTCATAAACAAACTAGGTGGTGGATCATCACTGAGACAGTCTCCCATAGGTTTAAGCCCTCAAAATCAGAAATTTGTCTCATATTTACTCATTCTAGAATACACTATTTCACTACTAAGGATACTAAAACATGCTACCTGTGATACACTAGAACCTCCAAATACATCTTAGAAAATAGGGCCTTCAGATATAACTCACTAACTGCATGTGTCTCAGTCTTCTTGATAAGTGAATTAGAAACTACATTACCTATTCCTGATATATAATCAAGCTTGAAGTCAAAGTACTATAGGTATTAAACCCACATTCTCTACATGTGATATCAATAATGATTTGTAAATATGTATTTGCGTATTTTGTTGTTTGTATACAACACAAAACAATCTCCTTGTATGTAATGTCTCCAAAAAAGCAGGTAATGACCTACCACTACTTATTTGAGGTTGTGTGTAGGGTAATTATTCTATGGGGGAATTAACTATGGAGACCCGTACACTACTACCCGACATCCTTGCATTAGAATGACCTTCAACCTGATGCCTAAGTAATCAAAATAAACTTTAAAACTTCTACCCAGATCTAGAATAATATGTATTGGTTTTGAATTCAATATTCACTTCAACCCATAAAAGGAAACTTCATAGGATTCAGACAATGCAAACTTGACCCCTTTCTTGGTTAAGCCTATAAGAGGCACTCCCCAACATGATATTTATTGATCAAAATGCCTATAATATCAAGATATCCCTATAAAACTCCAATTTTCAAAGACATTCTCTAGATACTCTCATGACACCGTGTCTCTCACCTCATCTGGTTCAATAGATACTCTTACCTCTATGATGATACAATTCATGAAGTGAACCTTATTGATCCAAAAGTGCAATTTTGTGAGATTAACATACAACTAGTTCTATCTTAGTGTATTAATTATGATCTAAATATTTTTGGTATGGTACTATCGAGTACAATAATTCACCAACATGTCACTAATGAAGACTACCATAAATGAATCTAGATTCACATGAAAACCCAATTCTTTAATTCCATGAAAACTATGAGCATGTTCATGAGACTGAATGACGTGACCAAATACTCTTATAGTGAATATATACTATAGAAAGATTTATGTGGTATGCATGATGGTATCACACACACCTAGTGATAGCCTAACATCAAATTGAGCATAGGGAAAACCTTATCTCTTCAGAGCTAGTCAAAGATGTCATTTATAAATGGTAGTGGATAAAAGTTCTTTACTATAAGCTAATTCAGCCATCTATAATTCACACGAAGAACGATGATACTATTTTATTTCTTATAAAGAACTACATGTGCACCCCATGGTGAAGTACTTGGTCATATAAAACCCTTAATTTTCAAATCCTCCAACTGGTTCTTGAGTTCATGGAGCTAAGGTAAGTGCCATATTATAAGGAGGAATTGACACCTGTGCTACTCCTAGAACTAGATCAATAGTTAAATCAATTTATGTAAAGACCATGTTCCCAATAGTTTGGACCTGGTGTCCTAATTTTTTTACATTGGCCTAGATACAGGGATCTAATCTCAAATAGACTTATTAGTTTAGTAGTATTGGAATCTAGATTATATATGTGAACATTACATTACAACTTGAAATGAAATACAAAATAGAAACTCCATTGGAAACACCCATAAAATCATAGATTATCCAATAAAATCATTAATAATATACATCATTGAATTCTAAGAAAAAATAAAACAAAAGATTGAAATGAGATAAAAGGTTTAGTAAGGGAACCTAATACAATAGAAGATAATATAAATAAACATGAATAATAAGGAAAAGGTGAATAACTAAAAACACATTCCTTTTAAATATAAACTTTATAATAATTTGGTAAAAATAAAGGATGAATAAATAATTAAGTAAAAGATAATAATAGTCAAATGAAACTTAACCATGGATATTCCACTAGTTGAATAATAAACATGGAAAAAATTACTAGTATCATGATGAGGTAATGCATAATTATATACATCATAAACATACCATTAATGTTTTAACCAAGAAACCATATATAAGTGGGTAAAAAATGTCCTAGATTGTCTCATGAGACCTTGCGATGCATCTATGGGATATAAAATTCCCCACAAATCATTTAGTATGTACAATTGATTACTTATATGAAAAGGGTGATGCATAAATAACATAATCATTCTTATTTAAAAACTAGCATACAAAATGTGAATACTCTAAAAAAACATGAATGGTATCAAAATAACACATCCATAGTCAAACTGATCATAAAACATTAAAAAACATATGGTATATGGTATCATAATAGATAAAACTCAATTAAGATAAGATTTAATAAATAATGATGACAAATATAAAAACACTTTTAAATGACACCATTGAAAAATTCTTGTGGAAAATAATCTTTAAACAATCCAAAGTGCCCCATATCACATTGAAACATTTGAATCATAATACCTATGAAAGAGTAATATTAAATGAAACATAAAATATCATGATAATAATATGACACTTGATATGATATATAAAATTTTAGTACATACACCACACATTAAGAATCTGTGGTGAACAAGGAATTTATCTCACATAAGTAAAAGTGTGAAGAGGAAAAACCGTTTTTTATTAGGAAAGAAGAGTTGTTTTAAAAAATAATTTTTTTCATAAAATAAGATTGTAAAATGTATATCCCAAAAATTAAAATGGATGGAAAATGAAATTTTATTTGACGCATAAATGTTTTCTAACATAAGTGAAATATGTAAAAAGATCATTTAAGAAACTTTTAGAAATGAGTCACTTTAGTACTGTTTAAGGGAAAATACTAAAGAGTCATTAAAAAAACAAAGGAATAATTTTGGTAGAACACCAGAAATGAAAAAATATTTCATGATAAAATAAGTGATTTTATAAAAATAATTGTGGATTAAAACTGATTATGTAGTGGACTTGAAAATGGGTACGAAATTGGGAAGTTCCCTTAAATCAGACATGCTTATTGGAAAAAATTGAGAAAGGAACCTTATAAAAGCATGTATTTCCTATAAAATAAGGATGAAATGATCATGATACATGAATTTGGAAGATATAAAAAAATTATTAAATATTTATATAAAAATAAATAATGAATACATTGGGGTAAAGAGAGAGATAGCATAACCCGAATGAAAAATAGATGTTCGGGGAGAATCCTTTACAACATTGCAAATAGTAAAACTATGTGCCCCATAATTTTAATAAACATAAAAAGAATGATTTAATACCATGAATATAAATAGAAAAATGATATGATAAATTAATTTAATGTACATAAACCACACATGATAAATAGTGTTGAATAATGCATATCTTAATGAAATGAAAGTGATATGGTAAAAATTCATACCTTATGTCTGAAAGTGTTTTTCACTTGTACTTAACGTCATGGATAATAAAATTAGATTCATTAATAATTTAATTAATAACCTAAAAAACATTTATTTGATTTATTATAATTTTATTGAGTTCATTTTTGGCCTTTTTCATGAGTTATTAGATTCATTTTTTATGTTTGGGAGTGTTCCTTTCTTTGGTTTTCATGATTAGTTCACTTTTATACATGTATGAAAGATTAGGTAAAATGGGAATGGATATCTAGAATTGATGTCAAATATTTTTAATGATATTATAGAATATTCAATGATCTTATATATCATTTATCTATATATGAGTATGATTCATGATATAAAATGTTAATGACAATCGTTAAGATTATTTTGGCATTTTTCGATAATCACGAACTAGTTTTGTTGCATTGACTAATATTATGCACAAAAACTAATTCTAGAACATTAGATAAGATGTAATAAAAATATAATAATCTGGTTTAACCATAAAAATATCTTTTTTTTAAGATCCTTGAAGGCATAATTTAAAAATTAAAAACCGTCTTCCATGAAGGCAGTAAATCGGCACCTCATGGACGATGATGTCATCATTAAAATGAAAGGAAAAGGAGAAAAGACTTGATAGTGGATTTTCAATTGACATAATAAAATTATATTAAAAAAATTATACTACATTTATAATGTTACTTTGGATAAGGTCTGTGAGACAATGATATTAAAAGAAAATAAATTGAAAATAAAATAAAAGAAAAGAAAGAAGGGGTTTACCTCTTGAATTCTTCTCATTGAGAACCTCCTTAAATGGATTAGTTTTTGTATATTCTTGAAAAAACATGATCCTAGAAGTGGTATAGGATATTTTTAAGAGTATTGGATATAAATTGGAAAATACTAAAGTCTTGGAAGTTGTGAAGAGAAAAGGTGGTATTTATAGTGGAGGTGTGGGGTGTTTTTTTGATTATTTTAATCCATAGTTTTTTTTTATTTTGGCTCAAGACTATGAATAATATAGTCTATTTTGAAAAAATAGGAACTAGAGCATGTGAGTTTTAAAAAAATTGTCACTTACATCATCTATGACTCAAGCATGACTTAATAATTTATTTTCTTAGCTTGTGTCATAAATTTTCATATTTCACTATTCACCAAAAATTAATGTATTTTAGAAAAATCCCAAAAAATCACCCAAACAATTTGTTGGTATGTTGAATTAAAAAATGAAATCCATTTTTTGAAAATATGTTTCTAAACATGAGAAGCATAATTATTAATTAAAATCCCCAATTGCTCAAAAATACTGATTTTAATATTATAACCGATTTTATGACACATTGAATAATTAATTAAGGTCTCAAAAATTATATAATAGTCATAAAAAAATATTTTTTTTATGAAAATAAATATTCTAATAAATAATTATTTGAATTAAAATTTTTTAAATAAACATTTATGTTTCCCAAACATATCAGCACTGAATTTATCATTTTAAAAAATTTATTTACCTATTCTATGATATTATACACAATATTTTTATTTATAAGGTACAAAAATCTTATTTATACTTTAATAGGTGAAGTTACTATTTGATTGGTCACATTGATATTCTTAATTGTCACATTACTATTCTTTGAATATAAATCTTATCAGAAAAATATGAAAAAATAACCAACGTAAATTTTGATATTACATTTTCAAAAATAATGTTTGTTTTATCAAATATAATTTATAAAAGTGTAAAAATTTATATTTAGAACAGGTTTTCTATTAAAATTTAACAAAACTCTGTTTATAAAAATATAGTCTTCTATATATAAAATAGGATTTTATACTTATCTAGTACCCTTAATTTTTTGGATGAATGTAAAAATATATGATTAAATATATAATATATAAATTTCATTTTTATATTTCACTAATAGTGATTAATTATATTTATTAATATAAGATATCATTTTGTGTATAAAAATATTTTTCTATAAAAATACATCCTTTATATTCAATTGGTTTTCATTTATATTTAATCGGTAAGAAATGAATTAATTTTATAAACATGTGTAATATATATCTTCATAATTTAATTAATATCATTCATTACCTATATTCCCAATATAAAAGATAGAACTATAGTAATTAAATAATATTTAATCATTTCTTAAGTTTGTAAGCTATCAATGAATTTTAAGAGAGAAATGCCGTAAAAGCTTGGGGTGTTTTATTCTCGCCTCCTTAAATAAATTGCATCATCACAAGTTTAATTTGTAATTGACAATACTAGATTGATACTTGAAAAATTCCTTTATTTGAATCCCACATATAAAACAAGGTTAATAAAATATTCTCTTAATAAGAGAGAAAGGTAAATAATAAGATTACCATAAAACAAGGCTTTCAAATAAGAGATCACTAGTGAAACAAGGATATAGAAGAAAAATAAATCAATGAAGTTCTGATGGAGGGTGATAGAGAACATGGTCATTAAAAATATCAGCCTCCTAAAATCATATATGTTGATATTGGTTAAAATAACATCGATCTATTAGAAAGGAAACTTAATGAATACCATTTTGGTTTTAATATCCTTTTCTTAGAATTGTGGGAATCTTTTCCTATCTAGAAAATAACTTGAGAAATTAATCTTACTTGATTAATTTCCATGTAATAAGAACAATATCAACCTTCAGTTGTACTTATATATATTTTCACTTCATTCCTTATACCAAGGAATATTTATTCATGATGGATATTTCATTCCTGAAGAAATCAAATCAACTTCTATAGATAAAAAAATTTAAAAATGTTTAATTCTATATTCATCCTATCTTTATAAAATAAAAAAAATAAAAATATTTAGGATAAGATAAGATAATTCCCAAAATAGAATAAAATTTTATATGAAGAAAAACAACTTTAATCTCTAAAATTCAAATGTAATACCCAATGTTTGACATAGATTTTTCGGAGAATAACCCTCCTTCCCCAAAATATTCTAAAATATGATCGAAACTCCAAAATAAGAAGTATTTTGATCATATAGTCTTCTGAATAACATCAATCATTCTTATTGTCTCATGCCAAAAAATTAATTTCCTAAAACACTTATTCTTTAATATATACTAAATGTGGAGAATGTCGTACGATGCACTGAATGGAAGGTATCATAGGGATGAGAAGATGTTTTCTGTGTGGAAAAGAAGGACGTAAATAAAATAACTATAGAAAAAAGAAGTGCTTAGTTAATGAAAAGGTTGAGAATAATAAGCTACCTAATGTATTATTAAATATTAAATATTTTAAATGTGTAAATTATATGAATTATAAAAATCAATGTCATAAAGGGATTGATCCTGAAGGGAATCAGTGAGGTTTTATGAGTAATAGTCATATTGATGATGATGAAGAGACTACAGAGGATATATAAAAGGAAATAATCATTAATGAATAAGATGACATTGAATATTTAAGTGGGATTATTAAAGTGATTATGTCTTATAATTCAATAATTATGTTATATAGATCAGAGAATATATATGGATTTTTAGTATCAATTTTTCATTAAAGATATGAAAGAATGTGTCGAACAATACTAGTGACCTGGAAAAGTGTTTTAATAATAATGTAATATTTTATGGAAACACTTGATTAAAGTAAGATAACCCTTAATATATTCTTTAGGTTGAGAAAATGGTGTGTAGTTTAGATAAAGAGAAATTTTTTATTGATGAATCAAATTTGATAATCTTGATGGCCTCAAAACTAATAGACAATTTGTTGAAAAAGTGGCGTACTTTATCATTGATGGAGTTTACAACATTTATGGATTTATAGAATATATCTAATAGTCTATTTATTATGTAAACAATGAGGAGGAATGTATGTTTTTAATAAGGTTTTATAGAAATTCTTGATATTACCATTTTTAAGAGAATACATGTTTAATGTATTCACATGTTTTGGATGTGATAATCAAGAGCTTCTTAATGATATTTGGTGGATTAATGTTAAGTTGATTTTGAGAAATTTAGTAATCTTATTTAAAAATTTTGAACATTGGAAGGGTTAAATGGTTAAAATTTTATGGAATGATTTAGGTTGAATTTTAGATGAGGTATTTGAAATTTACATATTACTATACCATATAAATATTTATCCATATTGGATATCTAGTTCTATCATTTTTTACTAAAGATGGAATTATGACTTTTCATTCAATTGTAGATCTTATTTAGTTCTTTAGACATGGAAAATTCATCTCTTAGAGTAAGAGATAATGTGGAAATTTACCAAGGCACAAAAAAATTATTAAACTATGTCTATGAATTAAAAATATATCAAGAAAGAACATTTTTTTATATTCTCAATCTAGATGGAAAATAAATTCCCAAACATTAGGAAAAGGAACTTGAAATAAAATATTGTCCTATTTTCATAATATTTGACGATATCAATGAAGTTTTTCATTCCTTTTTGGTTTACGGATTTGGGTTTATTAAATATCTCCTAAACATGTTCTTTATTATTCTCCATTAGTATTTCGGTGTTTGTTTCCTCTTATATGTTATGTTTTCCATTCCCACTTATATAGTCTTATTTGAAAACCTATTATGTGTTATTCTAGATAAATTTCAGCAATACCTTTATATTTTTCAAGAGGAATTTTTTATTAATAATTTTTATGATTTGAGTTTCTATGATGTAATTTTCAAATGTTAAACCTTTGATTACCTTGATGGATTTTAAGGGAGACATTCATTGGGGGGGGGGGGGTAGAATGTAACACCCTGAGATTTTGTAAAATATATATTTTAATTCAATGTAATATTTTTTATATTTTTATACAAAAAACTATGTTTATCTTTAATTATACACAACACTAATTTTTTATTCTATTACACATTATACCATGTTTAGCTTGTATTACATGAAACATCGAGTTTAAAAGAAAGTTGAAATATTATTAAAATATTACTATTTAATATGATAATTATCACCTAGCAATTGGATTGCTAATTATGAATAGAAATAAAAAAAATATTAAAATATATGGTTTACACATATGTATATAATGAATTATTTTGTGACCAATTAATTAAAAATAAAAATAAAAACATTTTGAAAATAATGGAAATCTTTGTATTGAAAAAAATTTAAGCAGATAAACACATTTTACCTCAATAATTTTAAATAATCACTTTTAGTGAATTATTTTATTGAAATTTATATATTATATATTAAATAATTTTTTTAAAATTTAGCTTTTCTGTTTTCTATACAAGAGATAATAATAACTCCAATTTTACGATTGTATTTTCTAAAAAGTCATTTTATCGCCTTTGAGACACTTATTTTAAAATTATATTTTACCAATTATTTAAAATTTATTTGAAAAATTATGATTATTTTTTAAATCATAATATCAAAATTATATTATCTTAAAATTTTGAGAATCTTTTGAAATGTTTCATTTTTTGATGAACAGTGAAAATATTGAATTTTAATTGATAAATACATTTTTGTTTAATTTAATTATGAAGATAAATTATATTTTAAATTGGTTTTAAAATAAAATTAGTTCAATTATACATACATTAATATAATTTTGGTTATTTTAATTAATTTTATATTGAAATTTTATGTAAAAACTTTTTAAACTATTAAACCTTTTCACTTTTAAAAACCCGCTTTCTCATCATGTTTGTGAGAATATATTTAAATTAAAATTTTTCCACTTATGTGAATGGAATTTAGAAAAATGAATTTAAAATTAGAAACCATAAAAATTTATATTATATAATTAGGTCAAATTATTTTTTTACAAAATGATTAGTGAGAACACTTAAAATTAATTACCATGATTAAGAATGAAATGGGGTTTTCAAAATTATATGTGTTATTATTGAAATTAATTTTTCCCACACATATTATTTTTATTTAATAAATAGGATTTCGTATTTATTATCATTATGTGTAAATTATCTAATAAATCTAATTTTAATTTTATTATTAAATGGTAAGTTACCTAGGTAAATAATAAGATACAAGTTACTATGGTAAAAAAACTAAAAAGGCTTAAATTGAGTAAACTTAAAGGATATGGAATAAAATGATAAAAACAATATTTTGTGTTTTTTAGGTTTCTATCAATCAAATAATCCCTCTAGACCATTATTTATCTATTTTTTAGGAAAATGAGGTAAGAGTGTCCTCCCAATAGTGAATACTCATGGGTATTTTAAAAAATGTCACCCCTCCTCAATTATAAAGGGGAACTAACTTTCCTCACTAAATCATAGCTATCAAGACATTTATATTGACTACCCAACCCCAATTATTTTTATAATTCACTCTTATCATTATATAATCCTCAGTTTTTTCATAAATCCATCCTAGGAATGATTTGGTGCAGACCTATGGTTGATACACAGAAAAGAGTTAATGTTCTTCAATGAGAGTTCTTTTCCCAAACCTTTGTAGATTATTATTAAAACATGATAATATAATTAAATCAATATCTTACATAAAATTAGAAGTTCTTATTCCAAGTTCATGACCTAAAACCACCTTTACTCCCATCTAATGGGTTGTAAATCATCATTCATGTGTACAACTGACTACCACTTCCTGAACTGATGTCATTCATTTTTTTATTACCACCTATCACTATTGTACTTGATGATGATTTTTTGTTTATATGTTTATGATATTATTATTCTTATGGAATTATTATATAACACATACATTCCTGATTTCTATTTTTTGGGAATACAACAACGTCGCCTCATGTGTAAGAAAAACTACCTCCCCCTAAATCAATGTGATTCTTTCACGCTTTACATAGAAATTAATATGGTTGGGTATAATGAAAAAATAAAATATAAATGAAATAATAATGTTTATATAATGATATTATATTATTTAATATTTTTTATTTAAATTCGATAATAAAATGGAAACAACATTCATGTTTATGGAAGACCTACCATCTCTATGAACAATGAATTTCATTTTTTTAATTTGTACTTTTTATGGATTCCCATAAAAATGTATATACTGAATTTATATTATATGTATTTCATTTTTAAAATAATATAGGTTATTAAAAAATTATTTATTCAATGAAAAAAATAAAAATTCAATATATACTCAGAAAACAATGCAGTTGTTGCTTGAAATGTTACATTAACAAGGAATTGTTAATAAACAGTTAATTAAAGTAAATAATTAAACTATATATGGAATTATATATATAATTATGATACTATAATATATTTATAACAAAATTTTTTTATATAGAAGGTTTTGAAATGTATGAAGGAAGTCAAAACATATGGTTAAGGATTTCTAGTGTCTCTTTTATTTCAGAGAGACATGAATTTTCACCACTCATTTATTTTATGTGGTGTATATACTAAAAAATTGAAATTTTATATCATTAATATCCTATTTTTTATGATATTTAATGTTTTATTTTATGTTATGAGTTATTGGTGATTATGAATCAGATGATTACTAATGTGGTAAGGCATTTTCATCTCACTTTTATTTTTAGTGAGACAAATTCTAAATTAAACACCAATTTATTTTATGTGGTTTAAATACTACACATGATTTTATTTCATGATTACTTTACTAAAAATTATTATTATTTACATATCCATTTTTTAATATCTCTTTCATGGTTTTTATATTTCACAATTTAACAAATCGGTCATGGATTTTTGTCTTACTTTTCATTCTTTAAGACGTATGTCATGTTATAAACCTATATTATTTTACGATGTGTATATAATACCTATTTCACATGTTATATAATTAATATAAATTTTTTAATTATATTATAAATTTCATTAAATCTTATTCTTTCATGGGTATCATTATTCAAAGTTACCAAAGGGGTAAGAGTCTTATATTACAATCTAATTATTTATCAGGTTTCTTATGATTATGCTTCCAAAGATGAAATATTATGATCCAACTATCAATAAACTCATGAATTTATTTCTAATTTAGTTATTGATGATATTAATAGTTCCATTTTTTCCAATATTTGGTACATAAAGTAACTAATAAAACGTTTTTATGAAAATTCAACTTTATTTTTCTCTTTTGTCATATATCTATTTTCATCCAAAAAAATAATATTTTCAAAATATTTTAATATTTTAATATTATACTATGTTTTTGAAGAGATATTTTACTCATGTATTGATTTTTACAAAAAATTATATGAAAGAAATCTTGATTTCATTTTCCAAACAATGCCCATTTAAATTTTAACAAAATTGTGAAAGGAATATTTGTTTTAACATGTATGACATGAAAAAATTACCCATATTCATGACCATTATTTTTATTTTAAGCTCAATTTATAAGATTTCATGGTTATTTTTAATGAAATATATTTTTAAATAGGTTTTATGATTTAAAAAAATTACTTTCAAAAAATTTATTTCCTTTAATAAATATTAAAAAGTAACTTTCAAAATCATTTTGCATTTAAGTGACATCCAATGATGTTACCTATGATTTTATGGGTATATGAACCAAGAATATTATTATTATTCTTTCTTGAAATATTTTAGTATGATAATTTTTTATTAAACCTGTTTCACTTCCACTAATTGTACCATAATATAATTCTTATGAAACCAGCTTCTTTTCTATGAGTTATGCTTTAATGAAATGATTAAATGATTATGAAACTTTTCACTTTTCTATAGCTTATGATTTAATGAAATGTTTATGAAATATATTTCATTTCATGGGTATTGATATAATGAATAGTTTCTAATCTTGTGGTGAACATAAATAAGGATTTCATTATGAGATGGTTGGGACGTAAATCCCCCTCTGATGCATTTCGGTAAAGATTTATAACTCATAAGTAAATATGTTACTCATGAACCTAATAACATGTTCACAATGTTATTCATGAAATTTATTACATGTTCATAATTTTATGCATAAACCTAATTACATGTTAATAATTTTACATGTGAACTAGAGTACATGTTCATAATGTTATGCATGGACATGATTATATGTTTATAATATTATGCATGCACCTGATTATGTGTACACATTGTTATGTGGAAAACTGGTTACATGTTCAAAATGATATTCATAGACCTATATTTCAAATCCAAAATTCTATACATTGACATTGATGCATGTCCATAATTTTATGAGAGGGCCTGCTTTCATGAGTGAACCCATTTCTATTTACAAATGTTCACAATGTTATAAGATAATATGTATGCCACAAATCATTGTATTATGAAAATGTTTTGATTTGATGGCTGATGTTCATTGATTACATTATGATTCATGTCTTATTAACTACCAGTATTTATCCCATGAATCTATATTATAATATTGGATATGCAGGGTATAGTTTTCAAATGTTATGATCATGTTCTCATACCCTTATGTTCATATTATAATTACATATCACCATAGTTTACCCTTACTGAGAATATGATATCTCCCTTTCTAATATTTCCTTTACCTAGGTTATGAAGAAAGGTTTTAGTAGGGTATATTTTTAAGAATACTAATGGGGAAGATATTTATGGGATATGATGATTATATTTCACCAAATTAGATGATTATGAATCTAGTCTCTAAGGGAAATAAACTATTATAGTCCTCAGGCATGTGCTTGTGTAATGTATTAAATATTTATCTAAAATATATAATATCCATGTATAAAAATCATGTGTCACTAACAAAAAGAACAAATCATAGGAATATCTCTCATAACTGAGCATTGAATCCCATATTAGGAATAATAGGTGGTTTCACAAGTTCTACTAGATGAGTTAATTTAGATGGCATGGGGCCCACCACCTATAGAGAATTATCGTCACCACTCTCTTAGCACATGACTTGCAGAAGTCATGGTGGAAGAGATATAAAATAGAATAATACACACATCATAGAGATTCAACAGAAGATATGAACATAGATAATAGAATAAGATATGTATATAACCATCATAACCAGCTCTTAAATCTAGGTATAGGTGACATAGAATATCATAAGGAATAAAAAAAGACACTTCTTACTTAACACTAATATTTTTAGGTTAGGTTCATGGCCTTTCATCACATAGTAGGGGTCCCGATATATAGAGTGTCAATTTCAATGTAAATATGGAAAAAATATTTACACTAAAATTTTCATCCCCATTTTACATAATCCATTTTATATCCAAATTAAAATTTATTTATGTTCATAATCATATATATATATATGTGTGTGTGTGTGTGTGTGTGTGTGTGTTTGTGGGTGTATGTATCATAGTGTAATTTTTTATTCACTATTTCTATTTTATATTGCCATAATATTTATAAGTTTCAATTGGAACATCATGTAACTATGACCTAACCCTTACATCCAAGATCAGGATGTTATAGGTTGTAAAAAATGAATTGATTATATCAATCACCATGTCCAATTTATCAAATTACATTCTTTATAAATTAAAATTTTCCTTAATATAATCAAATAAACATACATTTTAGCCCATGCGACTAGTGGCCCATGGCTCAAATGTTCCATAATTGGTTAATTATGATGCCACCATCAAGCTAAACTGAGGAACACCATTTAGGTTTTTGTAGAAACTTTAATTAATCCTATTATTTTGTCCCTTCAAGAAATATTAGCACATTTTCAAATATATTATCCAAGAAACCAATAATATGTAGTTGGAAATTCACACAATAATATAAATATGGCATAATATATGCATGCCATTTTAATCATCTGGTTCCAGTTATGATGAATGATTTAAACCCCCTTTCTCTACCAAGACAAGGTAAAAGAAAATATATAATAATTATAACAATAATAACATTAAAAATTATGTGCATCACTAAATGGTGAGATTAGTATAATTTTAATAGGAAAAAACTATAATAACAATTCACATCCCAGGTAATTTAGAATTTTCCTGTATTTTGATGAGTTACTCCAAGAAATAGGCTCATGACTAAATCCTAAAATGTTCCATGTCACCTTTATATAAACCCAAAATAATAAGACAAAACTAATATTGGGGCTATGATATAACTTGAAAATTCCTCGACCCAGTTCATTCATATGTAACAAAATCTGGTTGGCAACATGGCCTCAGTATCACCTCCCCATGTGAGAGAGGTTTTAGATTAACAGAGAGGGTCTATGATGGTATGGTGGGGAGACTATACCATCATGACCAGAGTGTATTATAGTGGTATAATATAACAGTAAGTAGAAGAAACAAAAGAATCAATGAACCATCGAAGCATAAAAATCCAGATATAACAAATAGATAAAAACAAAATCAATATCACATAGAAAATTGATGATGATGATCTAATTCTATAAAAAATGGAGGAATATAGGTGATACAAAGGTTAAGGTATTTACAAAATTCCATAAAAAGGAAAAAAATAAAATATCTCCACAATCATCACAAGAATTATCTCAATAATATTATCTCATACTCCACCCTAGTATAAGATATCAGGCATCCAAAGTTGGACGCTTCCCTATGTCCCTACCAATATATATAAGATCTATTTAGGTACTAATTGGAAACACAGGCAGGGTGTGACATATACTCAATAGGCCACAACCAATTTTTTCTAGTATAATCTAGATAGTGCATTTAAAATGAGAAGTGTGAATCTATTAAAATGTAAGTGGAAATATAAATTGTTTTTAAGCCCAATATGGTTCTTAAAGAACACTGGGCTGACATTAACTCCTTCATCATAATCCAAGATATCTCTGAACATGTGATTATATATATATATATATATATATATATATTTATGGTCTACATATGTAGTGACACATATATACATATATATAGATTCTATTACTATCAAGTACCCGTGGCGTAATGCAGGAATCCATGGATTGGAATAAAAGTATCATAAAATGAAAGGGAATGCCATGCCTTGGTATAATGAATCATATGGGCCACCATTCTTGAGTATAACAAGTATACAAGATTCCAATCTTGTGTATCACATGTAAATGGTATACCATACCATAGTATAACATGTATATGGGGAACCATGCCTGAGTATCATAAGTATTTGATATGTCATACCCAAATATCAGATTTAAATCTGGATTCCATGATCCTTTGTCATATTTAATTTGTGATTCCTTTCACGAGTATCACATTTTTTTAGGGATTTCAATCCCGAGTCTCATAAGTATATGGGAGGCCATTCTAGAGTATCACATGTATATGAGATTCCATGCCTGATTATCACATGTATATCGGACACCATGCCCAAGTATCAAAAGTATAATGAATTTCATTCTTGTTAGATAGAATCAATATTAAAATCCTATCATGTTTTAATACAATCCAAATGATTCTTTACAAGTCATTAAAATTTTATTTTATCTAGGTCATATTTCACTAATTTTATAAGATTCAGGTGTCTTGGTCATACCACTCAGTACCATTTAATTCAATGTGGTCATTTAATTTGAGCATCAATAAAATACCACTTAGAAGGTGGTTTGTCCATATAAACATTAAATAATTCAAGCTTCATTTCATAATCACACCTCAAGGGGTGGAATTAGTCAGAGAGGTCATTCTCTATTGAAGAAAAGGCGTATATGTACATTCAAAACTTGGATTAACATTTTGATTTAGGTAAATTATAATTTTAAGGAAACTCATTGAATGGAAAGTGTGATTCATGGTAAAGGATGATATAAAATGAATTATTTGTTTGGGAAAAAGTACTTGAAATCGTACCATAGCTTGAATGTACCCTCATTGTCTAATGTCTTCCATTAATTCAGGTTGAAATGGGAGAACTTTATAGAATAGAAAAATTACTTGAAAATATGGCTCTTTTTCTCAACTAGAAATTAAATTCATGTGGGTGAGATAAATGAGGAAAATAAGGAAGTTCAATAAAGGGATTAACAGTAAAAATAAAATGCAATAGACAGTAAAAAATGGAGTTTAGATGAGGAGCCTAGCTGAAAAGTTCAGTGAATTAGGAGCAAGGGCTCGAGTCGCTGGGGTTTTCTACATGAAAGGGTAAAAAAGTGAGGAATACATATTAAATAATTTAGGGGGAAAATATACATCTACACATTTTTAAGAGGTTCATATTTAAGCCCCACAGTTTTTCAAACCATTAACTTAATCCATGTGGAACCACTAGTTAATTAGAACCACCCATGTAGGTTGGAGCATAGTTCAGAAAAACAATGAATTTACAATGTGTAAACTTTATAGTTTTATGTATCTCTCTTTCATGACTATATTGCCCCCTTGAACTCTTTAAACAAATAGTGTATCAACCTTTAAGGCTTGTACAACTGATTTTCCTGGTTAGTACTTATCATGTGGATTAGTCTGTCTTTACAAAATCAAGATTTATGGGATCTGACCAATCCTCAGATTCTCCTGAACCACACCTTATTATATTAAGAACATTTCAAGTATATAAAAATAGTTTTTAATAAAAATTTAAAGTATCTATAATTATCATAAAATATTGTATTTTTCAGATTCTGAAGTAGGAGAAGATGCATTGGGACTTTGTGTTGATTGTTTATGTAGGTTGGAAATTGTAATATCTAGTGGGAATATAGAGTTGGAACACTGTGGGACTCAATGTTGATAGTAATGATACTTTTATTGGATTAATTAACTAACACATAACGAAGAATCTATAAATGGGGGTAATAAACCATTACACCAAGGGGTAGGTCATTTGACAGAACCTTGAAAAATCCTTATGTGGAGTTCTATATTTATTACAATTGCATAAAGGGAGAAACATAGAATTAAGGATGCGGTATAAGGACCTTAATCATCAAAATATGAACAATTTTAAGAGAGATAAATTTTGAAAACTCTATACCACTGATTCACCCACCTCATAGTGGTACATAATTAGTCCATTTAAACTTCATCCTCTTCAAAAAATTCTCTATTTCTTCTTTACTGAATACTATCATTCTCCAAATTTTATAAATTTTTTTATCATCTTAATAATGCTTCATAATTAATGTAAATTTTTTAACAAGAATCCAAATATATCCATACAAGAAATAATTAATAAACTAAAAAGTAAATTATTTTCTTATATTTGTTATCCTAAAATTAAAATATTTTTGGGGTTTTTATAGGATGATACCATGGATCCTTGAATCTTATATTTTGGATGAAAAAGTCTTAGAGGTGAATGAGTCGATAGAAGTTTTTGAGGATGCATTAGATATTTTAGTGGAGTTTTTATGTTTAATTCATATAATTTCTTTTTTTATGTTGAAATTGTTAAAAGTTTTGTTTTTATAAAATTATATTATAGGTTTTGGTTTTCTTATTTTTGGAAATACAACCTTTAAATTAGAGTATATAAACTTCGTGCAAGTCAATTACCTCTAACCAATTAGGGGAGGGATTTGGGGATCATAACTCAATATTATCATAAATACTGGTGGGTTAATAGTGGGGCCAAGTCCTAAAATCAATTAAGTTTATAATTTATTCAAGATTATATTAAAAATATAGATGTTTAAAATAAATTATAAATTACTTATCATGAATCAAATAACATCAATAAACAAATTAAAAAAAGAATCGAAAATTTGCATTATAATTACATAAAGATCCTAAATTATTTTTAACAAAATTAATTTTTCTTACATTTGACATAAGATCTACCTTTATATATATATATATATTAACATTCAAAAATAGATATAAAATATAAATTTTCTATAAAATTAGTGTAAATGTAAGCTAAAAATGCTCATCCAAGTGCATTAAAAACATTAGCATCACTCAAATGCTCTAATTTGGTCTTTTGTATCATTTGAATACAAGTGTCATAAAAAATATTACATATATGGATGTATAGGACACCTCCATTTATAGTGATCTAAATCTTTGAGGATTTATAATCTTATATGGATGTAAATTTTTCATAAAAAATTCTTATATTCCCTTATGATTCAAAGATTCATCCATATTATAAAAAAATTGAAATATAAAAAAACTATAGAGGTTATATAAAAAGAGATTTTACATGAATTCATAGTGGTAATATGAAATTTTCTAAGTAATATAATGACTTTGGGGGAATAGGGATGTAACTTTATATCATATATTTTCATTTTAATATATAATTATTTATAATCTTATTTATTTAATTATAATATTAAAAAATATATTATCATTTAATTAATTATTTAAAACAAACAATTATACATAGTGGTTTAATTATTTTCATGGATCATCCAATGTGTGATATATTTTAGGTTAGAGGTAGGGTATAACTCCTCTTATTGATATATTGAATGAAAATTAAATTTTTGTTGTTCAAACAATTTTAAGAAAAAAAGTGAGAAACCACGAGTTCAACCACAAAAGGAAATAGTTAATAAATTGAAATAAAACATAAGACTACTAGAATAAATATACCTAAATTTTTTTGATGAGATGTTAATTACCTAAGTATCTAGTTCCTCCATTAGAAAATCCTAAAAATGAAAGTCCAACTTATCCCAAGACAAGATATACTAATAGATGCTAATATTTCAGCTATTTAGTCCCTCAATAAGGATTAGATCCTACTTGTCATTCAAATTATATTGGTCCTCATTGAGTTCCACCCTTAAATAACTCCCCATCATTCAAGAAGCTTCCTCATCAGTAGCATTAAGTGACAAAATCTCTTAAACCACATATTATTTTGAGTTCATAATCAATTCAAAATATTTCTCAATCACCACACCCAATTTTTATAGTTTTCAGGTAATATTTCTATCCATATTTATAGATTTTAACTTCTTTTCTAACCGTGTATCGATTAGAGGTGGAATATAGGAGTAATTCTCCCAATCTTTACAAATAAGATTCCGACTTTTGCTTCTCCCCATTCTTGGAGATATACCTTCGAGAACCTCATCCTCTAATTCTATCGCACTAGATTCACTCTAATCCAAAATCTTCTGGATCAGATCATAGAGCATAAATTTTTATAAAAGATTACCCAAATCTATTACTACAACCTCCATACTAGGACGTGACCTAGAGCCTTTCCCAGAGTATATAATCTCCATAAATGATGCTCCCAAGGGAAAATTGGGAAATGCCTCAATCACATTGGAATCTACTTCTCTAACTAGATCTGATCATTCCATCTCACGGTGGTTTGAATTTATTTTAACCTCATCCATTTCCAATAGAGAATGAATTTCATATATTTCCCTTTTCATCCTCAATTTAGTGACATCATACGTATCACTAAAAAAACCCACACCTTGTGCATTTCTTGGATCCACTACCACTGGAGGGTTTGGTCCACTGAGATCACCTATTAACCATCATAAACCAATCTTGAATTTTGGATTAGGAGGTATAGGCTTAGATAGATTTGGCCATACCTGGGATACTTCACAAGAATTTGAAATTTCATAAAAAATAAAACATGGTTCACCCCGTTTCATAGTAGTAATAATGCACTCAACCTTCAATGCCAATTCAAAACCATCCATATGAACGAGTTCATCACCCACAATATAACTAAAAACATCACACCCAAAGAACTATCCCGACCAACAGGAACCTCATCTGAGACTAGTTTAGTCCAAGAAGTAGTCACTCCATGTTCCTCATGCATTGTATGCATGCATGACTTCTCTCCATGTCTCAATTTCATACAAATGGGATAGAAATTGTACCAAGTTTCAAAAATACCAGATTTATTATACCTAAACTCTTCACAAAAAATGATCAAAAAAAAATAAAGAGGTGGATTCGAAAAATCTACCTCACACAAATCCTAGGCGAAATTGGGTGACATAAGGATCGAGTTTGGATATCCGAGCACAAATAAAGACCTATGAGATTCCATAGAATACAATGAATTGAAGGGTTCTGAAAGGGAATGAGAAGTTTGGTAAGCCTTACCCAAACTTCCATATAAGACGAATCATGATTCATATTATATTCAGAAGACCATCTGAAGAGGATTAAATGAGGCCTAGTAGAGGATCAAGGAGAACTAGAACAATCCAAAATAAGGTCTTCCTCTAAATCAAACCTGACCATGATGCTTTTAGAATCAAGAATTCCAACTATCTCCTGCTCTTGAAGGCCCCATGAATCAATGAAGAATCAGTCAAAAAATTTCACCAATGGATGATGAAGCATAAAATGGGATATTAAAGTCAAATAAAGCAAGGAAAAAGCTTCAGGGGACACATTATTCGATAACAACACTTGAGGATCTCTATTGAAGATGTATGGAACCTTAGGGCAGAGATATATCCGAGGGAAGGAGGGTAGAAATTCTAGGTTTGAGAAAAAGTTAAAATATGGGGGTCCAACACCATAAAAAGATTCCAGAGAACCCTCAACCCCCAAGGGGGGAGGGGTAACTATGAGGGCCATCAATGACTAGGGAATTTCTGACCAAGCAGAGCGCTCCCACTTCCCATCACCCATTTTTTCAAAGAAGATTTTATAATCATACTAATTAAATATAAAAATGATATCAGAATACTTATTATCAATCCCATGTTTTTATCACTTTATTATGAATCAAATCAATATCTTTGAGTTTATATCCTTTCCAATACCCAATATACATATAAAAATGAGAAGATAAATTTCTAAAAATAATACATAAGCAGATTCAGTGCACCCTTTGGTATATTTTTATAGTCACTCTTATTCTTCTTCTTTATCACTATGAATGTTTTCCTAAAAACCTCTCCTATTATCTATATTTTATATACTGAAACTCCTTCATTGGATTCGTAATATAATTATTATTATATACTTTTAAATACTCACAACCTTAAGAATCATCACTATAAAATATACTAAAAACACACTACATGTTCTCCTTGACTATCTCATACGACCACCATTAACTTTTAATGCACCATGACTAACTTCACAATATCAACAATTTTTTTTAATTTTTTCCAAAACTACTATCTACAATTATCACAACCATCTTGAATATTAATTAATGTATTAATATGATATGTATTTTTTCTATATTCTACCCATGTGTAAGGAATAAAATTATCTTTCTCTTAAAAATACCATCATTGTTCTTGAACAATCCCATTTTGGAATAATCCTTTTGAATAAGATAAAAAAATTAAAATAAGAGATTATTATCTATATCACCATTATACAAATAGTGTTATTCCGAAAATTATATATATTTTTTAAATAATGGTTGAAAAATACCTTTAACATCATTTTCATTAATAATAATTTAAGTGATTACACTAATTGAGGGAAACATTATGCCATTATAAAATTATATGTTAATATAATTACCAATAATAAACCCTTTTCAATATTTATAATGTGAATTATTTAACTATTTACAAAAAACACATCCTTCTAATTTCAATAGAGAAAAACTATAAATAGTATATGTGATAAGTTATACATTATAACGTGAACACCATTATCCCTATAAAAATTGTATGTTTAATTCTATAATAATATTTATTCAATATATTTTTTAATAATTTAAGTAATATTATGATCATAAAATTGTATACTGTTAACACCATTATAACACCTTTATCAATAATAAAAAAATTACTTCAATTCAGTTTACTTGGCTTATATTAATACGAAGACCTTTCCAATGATTTTTTTTTATTTTTAAAATTATTATTGATCAACTATGTACACTTCAACACACCTTAAAATCTATTTAATGAATATCATTATATTAAATATACGTAGGATATGAGAAATGTTTTCTTGATCACACTATTTAGGTGATACTCATTAATTTTACTTAATTTAATCTTGAAATCTATTTTGTTTTCTTACATTTTTACTGTATACTACATTAAATCATCATTGTATTGATTACATATAAATAAAACTAGACACCATCGATAAAGAAAGTGGATCCATCATTAAATTCAATATTTTTTTGAAATCTATATTCTTAAAATGAATATAAAATGAATAATAACATTTCACTTTTATTCAAAAAAATGATAAAACTTTATGTTCAGAGGGATAAATATTTTTATATCTCTATATTATAATATCTAAAAAAATTATGAAAAGAAATAATATTTAATAAATATAATCATCAAAAATTAAAATTTAATAACATATAAATTACCTAACTAACAATGTAACACCCCCAATTTGAGGTATTTTTTTATGTTTTACAATGTTTTTGTTGATTTCTATGAGATTATAGATGTTTTTAATGAGTTTTGAAAGAATTACAGAGGGAGAAAAGGTCAAGAAATGTTAGAGGAACCCATGTAGGTTCCCCAGGTAACTGTGAATTGTAGATAAAAGGATCAAGGGAAATACATAGTTTGGGTAAATCATGTAGTCTTTTAATTTATTTGGACTATGGAATTCATCATAGTTTGTGAGTTGTTTTCTAAACTATGTATCCCAGATACGTGAACAATTTTTTATCTTGTAACACTTTCATGGTTAGTTCACTATCTACAAAGATGAGCATCCTAACAATTATAGTTGGTTAATGAAGTCTAATGATTTGATTTTTTACCCAAAAATTTTCTTTTAAATTCCTCATTCTTGATTCTTTGTCTAGGGATATCAAAATAGAGTGTTCCTTTGGGCATTTTTGGTGAATCACTTCCTTTTAAATGTTAGTCTCTTCAAATAATGTATAATTGTACATAGAAATCAATTTTATAATCCCCAGTATTCCATTTATTCTTTATATATATCATTTTCTCAGAGGGAAAACCCCATTCTAGTGATTTTAAGCCATATCTAGCGGTCAAGGCATGATTTTATGGAGAATTTATTATGAATAATCATGGTGGGGTTACTAGATACACGATATATTATTGAGTGTCATCATTTTTTCTTGGTGACTTTTTTTGATGAAGGGAGTATATCATTATCTCAATATTTATTTAGAACATGAGTGCTTGTGACTTTAAAAGTTGAAATTCTTAATTTTATCTATCTCAATGATTATGAAATATTTATTTATATTATATTTATAGAAAATGAAGTTAAAATTATGGTTTTGGGAAACACCCACATTATGTTTGGAAAAATGACATTTTAGTTATTTATTTTCAATGTGATTATTTTGAAATTTTCTAACCTGTCTTGGAAACAAAGAATAAGAATGAGTTGTGTATGTTCTCAAAAGAATATATAAAGGGTGTTTTCATGTTACACTTGGTTTCATAGCTAATTTTTTTGGATCAAGAGATTTTACTACCAACTGGTGGTTTGAGTTCTAAGTGATGGTTTATTCTTGTGAGTATGGGATATTTAGTGGGATTTATTTTATACAAGATGCGTGTACGATTATGAGTTCATTATATGGGTTTGTGTGATGGTGTGATTTTTTATAATTAAAATAGATTATAAAAAGAAATAAGGATTTTTTTGCGAATAACTTATATGGATTTATTTTCTTATTTATTTTACTACACTTCTGACATATTTTTTTAAATATTAGCTATATTTTTCTTATTTAATTAGTGTGTGTGGGAATCCATTGGCCGATTGATTACTCAGTTGATATACTCACCCTGTATATAAACCTTGGGGTGTATGAAGATTTTGTTTACCATGATAAAGGAAAGAGTAAGATATCATTTTTTAGTGGAGAATCCTATTGATTCGGTCATGTCCTTTTGGATCTAGAACATGTATATGGTCCTAATATGGTGTTTTCATGGTTCCAAATTAGTACCATAGAGACTTTTATGAATTGGGATGTTATATTATAGTCATTATATATTTCTCTTCAGTGTCTCTAATTCTAGTTTTTTATATATGTGGGATTTATTTGGTTTTTATATCATAGACCTTGGTAATTTTATTATATTGTGACTATATATAGAAGGTTTTATTATGTATGTAAGGTTAAATCAACCCCAAATTATGTTTATGTCAATGGAATTTTTTTATCCTTTGGTATCCTTTGTAGATCACATAAGGTTAGTATAATTTCTCTTCTTCCCCATCTAATGGTTCATGGTAAGGATGGTTCAACATTTATAAGTTTAACATGGACCATATTTTGGGATGGTAGGTGTGGATATAACATATATAAAAAATATACACATAGAAAATAAAAAATACATAAATAACCTCTTGATACTGAAAATCAAGTTATCATGGTGGTTCAGGTATGAAAAGTGTTTTGTGGATCTTTTAGGCATTTGTTGCCTCATTTTCATGGGTTTAACCAATGAGTGTGAAGTTTCATTCATAATTAAAGATACTTCTAACTAGTACCGCGCCATTTATGTGATATTTTTGGAGTTATTAATGGGAAAATAGTGAGCTAATAATTCTTATTGTAGGAAATTATTTGGAGTGAATTGGATGAAGTTGATATTTTATGAAAAATGAATTTGAAAACATTGAAAATACTACTTTCATTTATGTTGTGTGCTAATGATGGATAATAATGAGATTTTTATATTTCTTCATTGTGTTCTAAAAATTATGGGAACATGATATGAATTTGTAATTGGAACATAAATTGGTAACAAAATTGATAATAAGTAATTATTTAAATAGTAATGAGAATCCATGTTATTTTAAGACAATTCTAACAACTATATAATGAGTACTCTAATGTATAATTCTATGTTCACTATCATTATTTGTTAATGTGATTTTCATTTCTACACTGTAGAAAAAACATTCACATGATTGAATTTTTTTATTTATCCTAACATTCTAATATTTTTATGACATTCCATGTGTTAATTTAATTTTAATGATTTGAAATTTTTTTGCACATTGACTATGATTATACAAAGAGCATGATAGAAATTTGAGTTATAATTTCCTTCATTAATTTTATGTTATGTTAAAAATAAAAACATGCATTAATCCATGTTATGTATATAGTTAGTGATGCATGTTTAGTATAATGGGTAGTTTTGAATGCAAAATTGTGAATATATAAAAATTGATAATTGGTTTTAATTTTTGATCTATTTTTTTGATTCTTATGATTTTTCTTTTACTTTCCCTAGAAACCTGTAAACAATCTATGATATGTTAATTTTTGGGTTCACTAATTATTATTCACTGAGAATGATTGATTGGTATAGGAATTAATTCAGTAAAATATTTATTTCGAAGCATCATGACACAAATTATGACCATGGAATTTGGGTCATAAAAAGGTAATTTATTTATTATAAAATATAATTTAATAAGTTTTAGATTTTTGAAAAAGGACCTAACTAGATCTTATATAAAATTGGTTTATTGATTATGGGTTGATAATAAATTAAAAAAACATTTTATGTATTTGAAGTGATTAGTACGAACTATTAATGTTTTCTTATTTGTTCTTGCATGACTTTTTAGAGTTAATATTACCTGCATTGATGATCTATTTTTTGTTGATAAAGTGATTTTTAATTTAGAGAATGGTGTTTGTAGGTTTTTTGTAAACAATTTATTGATTTAAAATAGGTTCTACAAAAGTATTTTATGGAATTTTTTTGGAATATTTTTTGGAATTTTAGGTTCAACAAAAGTCTAAAAAATCCTTCTTGAAAAAATTTTATTAAATGAAAATTTCTATATTATAATTGCTGAAAAGAAACCAATTTTGGTATTGAAAACTACAATTTTATACTTTTTAGGAAGATTTGTTTTATAATGTTCCATTTTTTCATACTAAATTTATATAGATTTTATAAAAATATTTTCTTAATGATTTTATAGTTTTCTAATCACTACAATAGAATTTAGAAGTTTCTTTAACTATATTTTTTTTAAATAATAATGTCTCTTGGAAACATTTTAAATTTTTTATGAACATAATTTTTTTATTATACTATTTTGGACTTTTATGATATGGTGAATTGGTGGATAAAAACCTTTTTGAGGCTTCTTTAAATGTTAATTAGTGAGTTACAATGCCCAAAAAAATGAGTATTATATATTTTCTTGAAAATTAGTTGAAATATTAGAATTTGATACGTTGGTTATCTTTGTTTTACATGTTTCCTTGGATGTTATTATGTACTAATATCCTTATTGTTTTTTTTGTTTTTTCATGATAGAAATAATATGTGGAAAAGGAAATGTAGGTTTCAAGTGAAAATTATGTCTAATTGGATGAGAACTAGGACACCTCATGAGTGACATGATATTCTACAATCTAGATTGGTTACCATATAATTTCCCAAGGACGTGACCATATTAATTACATAAAGTAAAGAAAATATTTCCTTATAATATATTCCTATGATTTTTTAATTTTAGTGTTTTATAGAATTTGGGAAAAAATAATGAATGAAGATCATCTCTTTTTCAACTAATAGAAATTTTCCCACTATATATTTGATATCTCAATCCATAACAAGCCTTAAAAGTTTCTTATAATATTATCCAATAATATACTCTTATTGACACATCATAAATATTAATTTTATTCACAACTCGGGGAAATGAATACATGATAAAGGGGTGAGATAAGATTCTTATTAAGGGTAAACATAAGCGATAAAAATCAAATATCATAACTGAGAATATGATTGGAATATGTTTTTAATAAAGTATCATAAGAAATTTATTTATACTAAATAATAGATAATATATCATGGAATAAGTTAATTAATGACATAAAATGATGGAATATCTTATAAATATATCATAAAAATGGAATTATGATAGCATAAAAAGAGTTTAAACATATAAAGGTTGAATAACATAAACAAAGGCCTAGATATTTGGCTTAAAAATAATCCTAGAAAAACATTCTTGATAAAACTTATTATAAACAGTGCTCTGTGAAAAATATCATTATGTACATGTTGAAAATTGTGAGCAAAATCATTACTCCAATGCTTATTTGAACAAACTCATTATGTCCACACCTGACTATCTTCTAATATATTAACTTAATCTGATGTATTAAAGGGTGACATAGGTCCCCAACCATCATCATCCTTATATATAAATTCAATAAAAAATCAATAATATAATAAATATCCCATGGAAAGAAAATGGGTTTCATATCCCCTTCAAATGAAATCATATAAGGAAAACACTCAAAATTCATTCAATAAACATGATAAACCCATGTAATATAAATGAGTATCCAATGGTACTAAATAACCATATAAGTATATACCATTAGATGATGTGTATGGTATTTACACCTTATAGATAAGGGGTATATAATTTTGTAGACAATTTACCTAATAAATCAATGTATAGGTTTATAGGTTAACACCATTAAACCAAAGGAACCAAAATAGGGTATTCATAATAGAAATGGATTAGAAGAAAAATTATGGTTATAAATAGAAGATGGTTTGGATGGAAAAAGGAAGTGATGGATAAATTCTCTTACATTGATCTAACATTTCTTGTTTGTGAAAAAATAGGTAAAAAATCAACTGGTATATGTAGAATAATTTTAGAAAAATAATAAAATTTTACTTTGAAAATCATGATGAAAAAGACTATTTTTTCTAAAAAAAAAATTTAAATAAAAATCATGGAATAATTGAAAAATAATTTACTTTTTGAATCCATGAAATGACAGAATGAATTTTCACAATGATGGAAAATCTGTTCTTGTATTTTTTTTCAAAAATAAGTGTCTATTCATTAATTTTATAAAGAAATCCAAATTAATAAATTCACCAGTTTCTTTTGAAAAGAAAATTTCAAGAATGGTGGATGGAATTTTTTTGGTTATATTAAAACACTAATTTTTATGAATTATCAAATAATTGAGTCTTGAAAAATAAAAAAAATGCTTTATAGATAAATTGTTGAGTGAGAGATAAGAAATATATCCATGATAGGTAAAAAATTTCCTTTTTTTCAAAACACATTATTTGAAGACAGACATATTATATAATGAAATAAAATTCTCATATAAATAGTTGTGATGAAAAGTATTTGTATCACATGAATTAATACATAATTTAGTTTCCAAAAGAGAGGAAAACATCGGTGGTAAGGAAAATATAGACATGCAATAAAATATTCATTGGCAAGAATGAGAGTTTTTCAACATGTCATTATATTTTTATTTCTAAATTTTTTATTAGATAAGTGGTTATTGATGATGATAAGTAATTTACAAAAAGAAAAATATGAAATATAAAATAAATTAAGGGAATGATAGGATCAAATAAGGCTTGAAAATTATATTCAGGAAAAAAATCTATGACCCTATAAATAAAAGATTGAGTCGATAAAAAACCCTTACAATATTTGAAATATTTGAATCAAAAACCCTAAAAGGATGTGGTTTCAAATTAAACATTAAATCCCATTAATAATTGAGGATAATGATACAAAATATTAAAGGGGTAGTAGATACACCATTGTAATGAAAATATGATGTATAAAAAGAATCATGTCCCAAGGGATTGAAAATTAAGACAAGAAACCCTTAACTTGTTCCTAATTAATTATATTCACGTTCCAAACCTTGTGAATAATAAATTTTATTTATTAGATAAATTATTATAAAACATTTTATTGTAAATTTTATTTAATATAAAGGATTTATTATAATATTCTATTTATTTATTATATAGTTTTTTTCTTACATTTTGTGTGAAAATCGAATGGGTGTTGGCTTATTTCAGTAATTTTAGAGATTGAAGATGAAAGTCTAGTAATATGAAAAATACTTGTTATCCCAACATGGTTAAATACCCTAAAAGGGGGGTGGTCAATTAGAGCGTGATAGATTAAAACTGTCGGTCCGTTAGATCTACCTTAATCTTTAAACAAAACACCCTTATCACCCTTTCCTGTAGCAATATATGTGATGAAATAAAATCAAGAACGAGACATAGAAATTTTACTTGGATCACTTATATTTGTTTTAATTTTAGAAGGATAAAAAGAAAATTTGCGTATGTATGAAATCCAAAAAATGCCACTTTTTTTTTACAATGTTTAGGGATAACTCGATTTCCCTCCTACTTTTCAACCAATCACAATTTGAAACCACACTGATCTCTCAACTGAAGTGTGATAAAAAATCCCTCGTAAGATTATAATTTTTATCACTTGATTTAATTTATTTTAAAAATCATTTGGTGAATCATTATGTTCAACTGTAATCAACATAATGAATACCAATTTACCATAGAATTACTAGGAAATTATTTCTGGTTTACATAAGATTTACTTTTTCAAAACCCCTTTTTCCAACATTCATGAAACTACCCAATTATATAAAAAATATCCTAATTTCATGAAGATGACAAAATTTTTAGTGATAAATACTTTCATGATACACAAAGCATTCACAATGGTTACAAATTTTGTGATTCTCACTACATTTAGGATGGTCAGTACTTGTTGTGATGCTCACTACTTTCTCAATGCTCATATAGCCTTCATGAAACAACCTTATTTATGAAATATATAATCATATGAAAACCATAATTCAAGAAAACTCTTTCACAAACTGACTTCAAAAAATCAGAGCCTTTGTATTTTTGTTAAGTCTTGATTTCTCAAATTGGGAGGGGGGTGGGTAGATGTCTATTTATTGATGTTGCCTCCATTTTATGAAGATTTAAATCATACTAATTTTTTTTATGAAGCTATTCATTATTGTTCATAATTATCCCTTCCTTTGAAAAAAATTTAGGAAAATTTCCCATTCATAAAGCTTCTCCTAATTGTGGAACATACCATCTTTCCTTCATTCTCAACCATATTTCATAAACCTCCACAACTTCATTAAACACTTTACTTTCATTAAGAACTTAACCTTAAAAAAACACAAAACCTTTTAAAATTTCATACGTTTTTCCAAATCATTATTACACATCCCTATAAATATAACTTTCTTTAAGCAAGAGTCATCCTCCAAATTTTGTACTCAATTTTTTTTTCAAACACTAGAAACAGTTCAACCTTATGCACACAATTTACTGTACTGCTTCCAGAGAATCCATTCATTTTTATTTTCTATTTTTAAACACATATTTTAATTAATCATAATAAAAATCCAAAATTTATCTTCACAAACATCTTTTACAACAAACACAATAAAAAAAACACACACCAAATTTACATTTAGGGGTTTTTTCCAAAAAAACATCCCCTTTGTGTTTGTTGAAAAGTCTTCAAATTTTGATACAAATTTAAATATTCTTCCCTTTTTTTTCTTGTAATACATATATATATCAAAGATTTACCCAACACACACTCCATGTTGACATGATCAATGCTTGGTGTGAGAAGCAACAATATCATTAATAGTTCTTCCATGAATCTCTTCATTCACAAAAATATGAGATAAATCCCCCATAAACTCCATTTACTACCATATATAACCTTTGATAAATCATATTTTTCATTTTTTGATTTAAAACATCAGTAATTTTCTACTACCCATATCATCTTCTCCCCCTATATGGATCGAGATATTTCTCACCCTTTTCAATAAATCCAAAGGTTACTCCTTTATGATTGTAACATTCTATAGAAAACATATCAGTACATAAGGAAAAAACACACCATACCATAGGGATAGGGGGTCCTACATACATAATTTTTCAAGTGTGGGGAGTTTCCTAAAGTCTATGATTCAGTTGATGATGGTTAAATAATTTTTGGGTGAGGAACTTGTTAGAATATCTGCAACCTATAGTTCTGTAGGAAAATATTCCAACTTCACAAGCCCATGATCCACTTTATCCTTGATAAAATGATACTTGATTTAAATTTTATTTATCTATGAGTGATGGAATGTATTTATACTGATATTTATAGAACATAAATTACAGAAATATATTCTGACTAAAGACTTTACATTAACTCCCATATCTTCAAGTTTCTTCCTCATCCATAAAAATTAAGTGGAATATTTTTTAACCACAATAAATTATTATTATGTAGTTATCAATAAAATGAAATATAGTTTTTTATTAGCTAAGAAATAAAAAATATACCATGATAAAATAAAATATAGAAAAATGATTTTATGTCTTCTACCAAAACAGAAGAATGTGAATTTGTATATCCCAATAACTCTTACAAAGATTTTTCATTATATAGGAAAAGTAAATTCATCATTCCCTTAATATACCAAATCATTATTTTTTTACATCAAGTAAGTGGATTTATTTGGTATTTCTTTGACACCGTGCTATTTTTCATGTGATAAAAAAATATCAGCTCATGATTCTATTAAGTGAAACAGAATACCAATAATTCTCAGGTATTATATAACATTAACCATTTTTCTTTCATAATATCATGATAGATTCATCTTGTTAACCAAAAACGTTGACATATACTTGTAATTATCTTTTCCAAATCCCCTCAAAATCTTATTGGAATATTTTTATTTTGTAATAAATGTGTTGTTCCTTCCTTGTATCACCTATAAAATAAGAAAAAAGGTTAGTTCACCAATCATTAACATTTATAAATCACTTGTTATGAATTATATGAATATTTTTTTATACACTTCATCTAATACACAAAATATTAAGTCATCGATATACACCAAAACAATCATCCTTTGATTATTGTCAGTTTTTTCATAGATATTATAATCAAACCCACCATTCTAAAAACCAAGATACTTAAAAAATTGATCAAGACTTGAATACCATTATCTTGGGGGTTTCATCAACCCACACAATTCCTTACTTATAAAAAAGACACTATTCTCATCTTTATGAATGATAAAACCATCTAGCTACTTGATATACACTTATTATTCTAGAATCCCATTATAAAATTTTGACTTAAAGTTCATATGAAAAAAATTGAATTTAATTTTTACATCTATGATCAAGAATTAAGAAGTAGTAATGAGCCTTAAAATAGGTGAAAATGTATCATCAACATAAATTCCCTCAAACTTGGAGTGTCTATTTCACACTAGTTAATTTTTTCCAAATTACCAATATATCTTCATTTAGATTGTTCCAGAAGATCCATTTAGTGTTGATGAGATTATTATATGTTAGTCTTGAAGTAATATCCCATGTTTGATTATTCTCAATTTGATCAAGATCTTTGTTCATATCCAGAATGTAGTTCTCATCTCCAGATACTTACTAAAAAAATTAGGCTCTACCTGAGATAAAAAATATTCCTTCTATAATGACTTTATTCTCCATGTTTGAACTAGCACTGTCTGATCACCATTGATATTTTTTTGATTAATTTTATCATGAATCATTGGCTTCTATTCAGATAGATATTTGAATTCTATATACTCATCATCAATATATTCTTCTAGATCAATATTTTCCACTTATACTTTCCCTGGGTTGATTACATCTTTATCACTATCATAAGAGAACTTCCCACAATTTTGTTTATGGTTCTATTTATTCTCTACTATTGGGACATCATTGATTTCAACAATTTTTTCAGAATATTTTTAAAGGGTTTATAATATTTTTTCTCCTATATATCCATGGAATATCCCCTTATCTTCATGTGACTCAAATTTCCTATGATTCTACATATTGAGAATAAAACTCATACTTCCAATTATTTTAAAGTATTTCAAGGTTGGGTTCTTTCTGTACTACAACTTTTATAGAGTATTTTCATCCCCAAAGAAGGAAGAGACCTACTGAATATGTAGGCTACTGTAAAGAATTATTCCTTTCAAAATTTATCTGGTAGGTTCTTTTCAATTAGAATTGTTATATCCATGTTATTTATGATATGATTTATCCTCTACAACACCCCATTTTATTTAAGAGCTCTCACTTATAAAAAATGATTCTTTATTCTATGCCTGAATGGTCTAAAGGCCTTAAATTTTTATTGATTATTTATAACCCCACTTTAAAGGGTTGATGGGAAACCTTACATGGACCATAGGCTTAGTGACATATTACATAAGTTGGAGGCCTTAGGGGAATTCATCCAAAACCGACTACTCAAAACATCCCCTCTCCATCAAATATCGTGATGTTAGCTCTCCAACTTTTCATGGCTGGTCAGCTAGTTGTCCTATGTAGAGATGCATAGTCCTAGTTACAATGGTAATTCCATACCATCTCATTCTTCTAATTCCAGTTAGCTCTCCTATGGTGAATATTCTTTCTCTAAATCCTCATCTAGAGCCTTGTTCCTTGAATTCTCTCTAGTTTCATCTACATTTCTTTTATACCTAAGGCCATGAGGTGGATTAAAGGACTTGAGGTGGTTCGAAGTCCATGTAGGACCTGAGCACCAAACTGGTAGCATGAAAGCTAAAACATATGAATAGATATTGCTATTATAGTTCTAAACTCTATATACTACATGTAGGATCGAAATAGTGATGTAGGTTCTCAATATACAAGAGGGGGGGGGTGAATTGTATACATTAAAAATTCCTTTGGAACCTTTAATGTTAGTTACGAATAACTATGTTTTCCTTAAGCAAAGGAAAGGACCAAGTTTAACAAAGTTAAATTAAGCAAATTCACAACACCTCTAACACCGAATGCAAACTTGGAAAGAGATTCTGAAAGTAGGTTCCAGAAATATGGTTCCGGAAATAGAAACTTAATAAAAGATTACAATAAGAGATTCTACCTTAAAGAGTATAGAATCTAAATGAAACAGAGTACAAATAAGGAAGTATAAGAAAGTTATACTTTCCTTACAATGCAATAACAGTAGAATATAAACAGATAGTAGAACTACAAGTAACAAGATATAAGTCTTTTAACCCAAAGAGAAGGGTATCCAAAAACCTTGGATAAAGGTCCCTTGATTTATACTTTCAAGAAAGTCTTTCTTACCCACACCAGGGTAAGCCCTCGATACAAAGATCGGAGTCTCTGTCTTGCTATCCCCGCAAGACCTCAACTTTAAGGTAGTTGGCAACCTTTGTCTTCCTCAGAAAGGAAACCCTCGAACTTCAAGGTAGTCGGCAACCTCTGTCTTCCTATCCCTGGAAGCCCTCGAATGTAATCACCAACATTCAGAGTCGCTCGAATCTTTTGAGAGTTAATAAGACCCTCTCTCTAGAAATCACTTCAAGCATGTAATCACATGAGTCGAAGATCAGTCATCCTTTCAGCACCAAGCTCTTTCAAATGAGCTCCTATTTATAGGTAAGGTCGGCTCCTTCTCCAACGGTCATATTTTCCTTAAAGATCGGAGGGACCTATACACGTGTCACTTAGACAACGGTTAGCTTATAACAAAATAGACGACATCGTTTTATAACAAAACAAGTGTAATAGAATATACGACATCGTTTTAACATCTAACTCAAAAGTTCAGAATGAAAATTTCGGAGTGAAGGTTTGGAGTGTAATAAAGAGTAGACAGATTATAACGAGGTAGGCAAGATGAATGTTTGGAGTCTAACCAAATATAATTTTTCGGAGTCTAAATAAATTTGGAGTGTATAAAAAAAAGATGATCAGATTCTGTTTAATAGGTGAATTCGGAATGATAATTCGGAATGATAATTCGTCACCAGAATTCGTTATGAGAATTCATCATCATAATTCGTAATGAGAATTCTTCATCAAAATTCGTAATGAGAATTCTTCAGCAGAATTCGTAATGAGAATTCGTCATCAGAATTAATAATGAGAATTAATCATTAGAATTCGTATTGAGAATTCATTATCGAACTTCATAAGAATTCGTATCCTGAATCTGGATTAAAACTGTATCCGGAATTCTGAATGAAACTTTATCACAGTTCTCATTCTGGATTTCGGAGTGAAACTTTATCACAATTCTTATCCAGAATCCGGATCCAAAAACAGAATACTTCATATCAAAGTTTCAAGAAATTCCGAGAAAATAGAAATGAATCCGAATCTCATACTTAAGAAAAATCTAGATGAAAATATGATAAGGATAATTTTTCTTATAAAAGTGATTTTCCTTATAAAAGAAATTTTCATTATAAAAGAAATTTTCCTTAAAGATAAGGTGTTTGTGATTTTCAAAACAAGAAGGAATGGAAAAGTCATAAGGAAAACCTTATTGACTCAAAAATCTCCCCCTTTTTGGAAGGCACAAACATCCTTACGAAAAAGAAATTCTAAGAAGAAAGAAAAAACATTAAGGCTTATCTCCCTTGGATTTAAGGATATTGATGAATACGAATAACTCCCCCTTAGGCTTTGAAACTCGAAGGATCATATTCTATATTTCCGGAGTGACATTTCATTACGAAAAAGAAAGTATTCTTTAATGAAAAACTCCCCCTTAGATAAACTCTTATTAGAGTTCTTTTTCCTTGAGGATCTTTCCCTTAACCCCCTTAGATAAACTCTTATTAGAGTTCTTCTTTTTCTTAAGGATCTTTTCCTTCTCCCCCTTTGTGATTTTCAAAAAGAAATCGAGGTAATGGAAAAAATAACAAAGTACCTGAAAAATTAATAATGGCAACAAAAGAAACGAAAATCACATTTTTATTAGATTTGCAATGTCGGCAACAAAGAAAACTAGATACAACAAAAAGATCGGATTTAGTTATTTCAGATCTTTTTCCTTTGAAATGAGCCCCTTAAGAATAGTCTTGATCTTCTTCCGGTCTTTATGATCTTCTTCAGCTTGATTCTCTAAGACAACTATTCTTGCAGATTGAGCTTCAATCTTTTCTTCCTGAACTTTCAGATTTTCTTCCTGATCTTTGATTTTTTCTTCCTAAGCCTTCATCTTCTATTCAAACTCAATCCGATGATCCCTTTCAAACTTCCAGTTTTGAGAAACAGAATTCAGCTTCCCATTCAGATCTCTGAGTTCTTGAATCCGGAAGTTCTTTTCATCTGTCAGCTTCTCTTCAAAGGATGAAGTCAGGTCATTTATCTTCCTGTCCTCAGTCTCAAAGGCATCTTTAACATTGTCTTGAAACTCATCAAATAACCTCATATCTTTTACAGTTTTCCTCGACCAGCTCGTCATTATTTTGCAAGATCTTTTGTGGGCTTCATATCCAACAAGAAAAGATTTGAACTCAACTTCAAACTCAACACACTTATCCATAACCAAGGATACCGAATCTGATTTCTGGTTCAGAGCATGTTGGAGAATTTGGCATCTTGAGTCTATAGTAGAGATGATCGGAATGGATCTAACTAACTTCCTCAAAGATTGAACAACAATGTCATGTCCCAACGAGGATGACTCCGAATCTGAAACTTTTCTTGGAGAATTTTCTTCCTCAATAAGCTCCAACTTTCTTTTAGACGAATCGCCAATTTCTCTTTTCTTGCTAGCCACTGATTTCGGAGTCTCAATAAGGAGTTGTTTTCCCTTGTCCTTTTTCGGAATATATTCTTGATCAGAAGTTTTCATGCTCGTTAGTTGACACTTGAATAACATCATCAACAACTTTTTGAACAACATCTTCTTCATTCTTACACTTCTCTGGAGTTACTAACTTAGATGATTCAGCCTCTGAAGTTCAGAGTGACAGTTGTTCCGAATGCGACCCCTTATAATCATCTACTTCTTTCAATAAATCCCCTGTTTCACCACTTCCTTCAGCAACTACTTCTTCCTCTTACACTTGTTGAATCTGCTCGAGTTGCTCATCATGCTCAGCTATAAGTTCTTCCGAAAAATCAAGGTTTCTTCCTGGAGTCTCAGATAGAGATTCCAAGGAGAAAGATCTCGGAACTGGAATGCTTCCAGATACCATATCATTAAATTTTAACAATGCTTGGATGACATCGAATTCTGTCACCTTCTTCTTGAGCTTCATTTCCTTTACTTGTTTTTCAAGCTCATCAGTAGTTCTCTCCTTCAAGGCCTTAGCCTCCGCAGGGTCCAATCCGAACTGCGGATCCCCTTCTTTCCTTTTCTGTTTATTTTCTCTCCGCTTTGCAACAACCTCATCGGGAAAGGCTTTCTTCTTCTTTTGTTTCGGAGGTGCGGTTTGAACTTCCTTAGATTTAGGATCCTCAACTTCAACTGCAACTTGTTTCAACTTTCTTTTCTTTACAGGCTTAGATGATTCCGGTTCAGCAGCCTTCGCAGCCACTTCTTCTTGATTAGGAAAATCGAAGAACTCACCAGTCTCCTTGTTGAAAGCCACATCCATCCTCTTAAGTGTATCATCACTGACCAACAAAATTTTGCAAACCCTTGGCTTATATCTGCAAGCTTCCATGAAAGACTCAATGCACCGAACTATCAACTTTGATAAAATTGCTGGGTACATTACGATCTGGGATATGAGATTTCCTTTCTTAAGATTCTCAATGGTTATAAGAATATGCCTCATGAGGTTAAACTTCCTTATATTTATCAGGAAATCTAAGATATAGATCTCACTCTTCTTCAAACTGTCTTTATCACCTTTCCTTGGTACGATAAGTCCTTGTACCCACAACTCTAGAATCCAAAAATTTGTAGGAAAACTAGCAATCTTTGGAGCCTTGTCATCAGCCAGTCCGAGAGTTTCTAAAGCTTTTTCCTTGTCGATGCTACCCTTAGTATCCGACAACACATGAGAAATAAACTTAGCTTCACCTTCATTATTCATCCCTACCAATCTAGCTGCCTTGGCATATGAAAGTTTATAAGTCTTACCATAAGACTTAAAAGACAACTTTTCTCTTCCATCTTCCTGAAGAAAAGAAACTGTTTCATAGAACTCTATAAGAAAATCCGAATAGACTTCATCTTGGTTCCCGGGTTTTGACACCGCAACATCTTCCCATCCATTCAACTTAATGTTCTTCGAAATAAGATAATCATATTTTTTGAAGAAATCCGGATGGACTAACATTTCTCTATAAACTAACCATTGTGAAATAGGCTTAGAGGATGACATTTCTTGAGAAGCTAACTCCATAGACATTTGGATCTGAAGACCTCTAAGAAGTTCGAAATGGAGAAAACTGAAGTTCGGAACGGCTTTAAAACAGAGAGGCAGAGATTCAGGACGTGAGAGCTTGAAAACCGATGTGGGACAAGTATTTGGGTCCCCTTTATATAGGAAATGAAACGACGGTTCAACTTCCTCTGTTGATTGAATGGTTGTGATAAGCTGAGATCAGATCTGACGGTTGAAAACGAATTCTCAAGAAAACTGAATCTGATCTTTTTTGAGGTTTTTATTAAAAAAAAGAATTAAGAAAACTATAATCCGAAAACATAATACAAGAAAATGCCAGCAAGTAAAATATGACTACGAAAACTTGGGTAAGGAAATCATACCTTTCGGATTTGCTTAGGAGGATTATTCGTAATTGGTAACATTCTTTTGAAAACTTTGAAAAACAACTTTATTACGAAAAGACAAAATTTAGAAAACTCACTACGAAAAACAGACTCAGTACGGAAAACTCAGCACGAAAATTTCATTACAAAATTTGAAAATGAAAAATTCTTAAAGAAGGATTCGGTACGAAAATTCCGTTATGAAAATACCAGTACGAAATTTGTCATTCCGGATGTTTTCAATACGAACACTTCCATTCCAGAAGTATTCTGTACAAAAATTTCCATTCTGGAAAATTTTAGTTCCAGAAATTCCAATCCAGAATTTTAGTTCCAAGACGTTTGAAAACAAATTTTGAAAAACTTTTGTTAATCTAACAATCAGATGTACTCCCCCTATAAAAAGGATTTTATTGCTGTAAGGAGACCTTATTTCAATATAAAGTTAATTTAGGAGGATTACCTTACGGTTATCATTCCTTACTTCTGTTTAATGTATTCAAATCTATTAGAAGGCAAAGATTTTGTGAAAATATCCGCAAGTTGATCTTGCATTCCAATAAATTGAAGAATAATATCTCCTTTAAGTGTGTGATCCCTAAGAAAGTGATGCCTAATATCTATGTGTTTTGCACGGGAGTGATGTGCAGGGTTTTTACTAAGGGCAATGGCACTTGTGTTATCAAACAAAATTTGAGTTTTGGTAAAACTCAAGCCATAGTCTGTGAGTGTGTGTTGCATCCACAACACTTGAGGACAACAACTTCCTGCTGCTACATATTCAGCTTCAGCAGTGGAGAGTGCTACATAATGTTGCTTCTTGCAGGACCAATAAACTAACGAATCTCCGAAGAAATGACAAGTTTCGGATGTACTTTTTCTATCAATTCTACATCCACCAAAGTCAGCATCAGAAAATCTTTTTAGGATAAAATCATTTCAAGAAGTATAAAATAATCCTAGATCCATGGTTCCCTTAAGGTAGTGAAAAATTATTTTTACTGCCTTTAAGTGAGATTCCATAGGATTGGATTGATATCTTGCACATAAGCATACTAAGAACATTAAGTCTGGTCGACTAGCTGTTAAGTAAAGTAAACTTCCTATCATACCTCTGAAAGATGTTTGATCTACTGGTTTCCCAGTTTCATCAAGATCTAAAGAGTTTGAGGTACCAATGGGAGTACTTATACTCTTAGTATTGTCATATCCATACTTTTTAAGAAGATATTTAATATATTTATGTTGAGATATGTAGGTTCCTTCTATTTTTCGAGAAATTTGAAAAGTAAGGAAAAAAGTTAACTCACCCATCATACTCATTTCAAACTCAGATTTCATTAGACTTGCAAAAGAGTCGGTCAAATATTGCTGAGTTGAGGCAAATATGATGTCATCAACATAAATTTGAACAATCAAAACATTTTTCTTATCTTTATTTATAAAAAGGGTTGGATCAAAATTTCCCTTAACATAGTTATTTTGAAGCAAAAATCTAGCGAGTCTATCATACCATGCTCGTGGGGCTTGTTTAAGACCATACAAAGCTTTGGTAAGTCTAAAAACATGATCAGGATGTTTTGTATCTTCAAATCCAGGAGGTTGTTCTACAAAAACTTCCTCTTTAACATAACCGTTAATAAAAGCACATTTCACATCCATTTGGAAAAGATTGAAATTAAAGAATGCTGCGAAGGCAAGTAGAATACGGATAGATTCAATTCTAGCTACTGGAGCATAGGTTTCTTCATAGTCTATTCCCTCTTGCTGATTATAGCCTTTAGCAACAAGTCTATATTTATTTCTAACTATGACTCCATTTTCATCACATTTATTTCTGAAAACCCATTTTACTCCAATAACAGAAGTTTCCTTAGGTCTTTCAACCAAGGTCCATACTTTATTCCTTTCAAATTCATTTAGTTCATCTTGCATTGCTTTGATCCAATCATCATCACCTAAAGCTTCATCAGTGCTTTTAGGTTCTAATTGGGAAAGAAATGCTAGATGTTCTACTTCATTTCTTAAGGAACTTCTAGTCCTTACAAGTTGGTTTAAATCACCAATGATACTATTACTGGGATGATTCTTAAGAAACACCTGATTTAGATTTTGTAAAACCTGTTCCTCAACATAGGGTAGAAAGTCTTCTGGGGTAAATGTTTCAGAAGTATCTTCTTGAACAATTTCATTATCAGAAGGTTCTTCTATAAAAGGTTGACAATCGGTTTTTGAAAACACATCCGAGGATGTAGGTTGAGGTGGTTTTAAAACAAAAGGGTCTGACTCATCAAATTTTACATGTACTATTTCTTCAACAGTACAAGAATTTTTATTAAAAACTCTATAAGCCTTAGATGTTGTGGAATAACCTAAGAAAATTCCTTCATCAGATTTTGTTGCGAATTTATGTAAGTTATCTTTAGTATTAAAAATGAATACTTTGAAACCAAAAACCTTGAAGTAGGATAGTCTTGGTTTTCTACTATTCCATAACTCATAAGGAGTTTTATTCAGAAAAGGTCTAATCAAAACTCGATTTATAGTATAGAAAGCAGTACTTACAGCTTCTGCCCAGAAATTTCTAGCTATAGAATATTCACTCAACATGGTTCTAGTTATCTCTTGAAGAATTCTATTTCTTCTTTCAACTACACCATTCTGTTGAGGAGTTCTAGGTGTTGAAAAATTGTGATTAATACCTTTTTTACTACAAAAAGTTTCAAAATCAGAATTTTGAAATTCTCCTCCATGATCACTATGAATAGTTTTCAATGGAAGGTTTTTCTCATTTTTAACTTGAGCTCTAAAACTTTTGAAATATGAAAAAGCTTCAGACTTCTTTGTTAGAAAATAGACCGAAGTAAATCTTGTGTAATCATCAACTAAAACAAACACATAGTATTTGCCTCCAATACTTCCAGTTTGTGTTGGACCAAAAAGATCCATGTGCACTAACTGCAATGCATCAGTTGTTGAGACTTCAACGATTGATTTAATACTATATTTATGTTTCTTTCTATATTGACAAGGATCACAAACTTTAGAAGAATCAAATCTAAGCTCCGGTAGGTCCTTAACTAGTTTCTTCTTAGAGAGTTTACATAAGTTTCTAAGGTTACAGTGACCTAGTCTTCTATGCCATAACCAGGAATGATCTTCCATTGCACTTAGGCAAGGTAAATCTTGAATTCTGAGGTCTTCTATGTTTAAGGTGTAAACATTATCTTGCCTATTGGCTGAGGGAATAAATTATTCCTTGGAATTGTGAACTAAGCACTTATCATTCCTAAAATTCACAAGGTAACCTTAATCACATAACTGACTTATGCTAATGAGGTTGTGCTTAAGACCCTTAACGAAAAGAACATTTGAAATCAAGGTTTTACCAAGAAAAACAATATTACCAATACAAACAATCTATCCCTTAGCATTATCTCCGAAAATTACCTTTCCTCCTTTCGTTTTGATAACCTTTTCAAAATAGCTTTTGTTACCAGTCATGTGTCGAGAACATCCACTATCCATGTACCATGTATTGTTGCTGGTAGTCTCTTTATTTTCCTGAAATCAAGAAGAGAATTAGACTTTCAAAATCCAAACTTGTTTGGATCCGAGATTTCCATATAATAAAATTTTAGGTACCCACATCTTCTTAGAGAAATAAGCTTTGTGAAAACCTAAGGATTGGGTTTTGTTTAAGGAACAATTCTTTACCCAGTGACCACCACATTGACACTTGGTACAAAATGGGGAACTTTGAGGAACAAAATAATTGATACTAAAAATTGGATTTGCATGGGTATAACCAAATTCAGATTTATTTCTTAAAGGTCGTATTTGGGAATATATTTTATCAAAATTTTCCTTACCATGGGTAAAGTTTGATAAACATTTCTTTAAGGAAAAAATTTCAGACTTGAGTTTTATAACAAAGTTTTTATCCTCAAAATCATTAGTTTTAGAACTAGAGCTAGGCTCAAAAACATTTTTATTAGAAAATACTTTTTCTAATTCTTTAGAAAGTTTATTCTTATCAGAACATACTTCCTCAAGATCTTTTGAAATACTTTCAAAATCAGCATTTTTCTTATCAAGATCTTTAGAATGATCTGATATCTCTTTCGTTAGAATAGTATTCCTAGAATTTTCTTTATCAAGATTCTTATTGAGTTTGGAAATCTCAATTTCAAGAAGTTCAACAAACCTAGAGACTTCTTCATAAGTAGGTAAAGTATTTTCTTCATCAGAAGAAGATTCTTCATCAGAGGAGTTATAATACTTACTATCTTTGGAATTTAAAGAAACATTGGTCAATGATTCAGCATTTCGTACCTTAGCCATAAGACAATGATTATCAATAGGTAATCTGGCTATAAGATCAAGATTCTTCTGTCCTGAAGATTCATAATCAGAAGATTCATCTGAAGAGTCACCACCACTGGAACTCCAGGTGACATTAGCTTTCAGAACTTTCTTAGCATTGGCTTTATAATACTTCTTTCTATTCCTGTCTGAATTCCTTTCTTTCCTTTCCTTCTTTTTGAGCAAAGGGAAATCTGGTCTAATATGTCCAGATCTCTTGCATTCGTAGACAATAACTTCTCTATCTTTCTTATCTTTCCTATCCTTTTTCTTATACTTGGATTGAAAATTTCTATGGCCAGCTATCTTGTTCATCCTTCGAGAAAGATTTTCTAATTCATTTTCAGAGACTTCACTCTCACTAGATTCGGATTGGAAAATAACTTTCTTAGACTTGGATCTGGTTACTCTCTCAGGAGTCTTAGCTTTCATCTGATTTGATGTTGTTGTAAAAGCAACAGTACCATTTCAATTTTTCTTTTTGATGTTGTCATCATCTCTCTTCATTCTAGTTTCATGTTGGAGAAGAGTTCCAAAAAGCTCATCAAGAGAAATCTGAGTCACTTTCCTGTTCTCATCTATAGCAGTTCTTTTTGATTCCCACTCATTGGGCATAATATCAATTATTTTATCCACAAGAGCTTCATCATCTAAACCTTTCTCTCCCATAGATTGTAAGCTATTAACAATGGTCATAAATCTCTGTTGAACTTTACAAATTGATTCACCATAAGGAAAGTTGAAGCCATGATATTCAGCTCTAAGCATAGCTCTTCTAGTCTCAATCACTTTTGAAGTTCCAAAGTGTGTAACTTCTAACTTCTTCCAGATACAATTTGCTGCTTCACAAGAAGAAATTTGGCTATATATATTTCTAGTCATTGAATATAGTAAAGTATTGAGTACCTTATAATTGAGTTGATATTATTGATTTTCCTAGTTAGTAAAAGTTCTAACTTCCTTGTCAGGAATTTTATAATCACCAGTAAGCATAACGAAGTTGTCCACTCCATTATTGATAACGAAAGTCTTCATTCGATCTCTCCAATATTCATAGTCATTACCATCAAAGATTGGTGGTCTTGTAGGATTTAGATTATCAATTTAACCAACATTAATTTCTGCCATACTTATAATAACCCTCGGCACACAAAATTGTTAGTAGCAAAGATTCGTAATAAAAAAGTTCGGAATGCGAAAGTTTGGAATGGGAAAATTCGGAATGATAAAATGAGCAAGAAAAACTTATTCGTAAGTATAAGAATTTCAGAGACCTCCTCTAATACCAATTGTAGGATCGAAATAGTGATGTAGATGCTCAATATACAAGAGGGGGGGTGAATTGTATACTTTAAAAATTCCTTTGGAACCTTTAAAGTTAGTTACGAATAACTATGTTTTCCTTAAGCAAAGGAAAGGACTAAGTTTAACAAAGTTAAACTAAGAAAATTCACAACACCTATAACACCGAATGCAAACTTGGAAAGAGATTCTGAAAGTAGGTTCCAGAAATATGGTTTCGGAAATAGAAACTTAATAAAATATTACAATATGAGATTCTACCATAAAGCGTATAGAATCTAAATGAAACAGAGTACCAATAAGGAAGTATAAGAAAGTTATACTTTCCTTACAATGCAATATGCAGCGGAATATAAACACTTAGTAGAACTACAAGTAACAAGATATAAGTCTTTTAACCCAAAGAGAAGGGTATCCAATAACCTTGGATAAAGGTCCCTTGATTTATACTTTTAAGCAATTCTGTCTTACCCACACCAGGGTAAGCCCTCGATACAAAGATCGGAGTCTCTTTCTTGCTATCCCCACAAGCCCTCAACTTTAAGGTAGTTGGCAACCTCTGTCTTCCTCAGTAAGGAAACCCTCGAACTTCAAGGTAGTCGGCAACCTCTGTCTTCCTATCCCTGGAAGCCCTTGAATGTAATCACCAACATTCGGAGTCGCACGAAGCTTTTGAGAGTTAATAAGAGCCTCTATCTCTAGAAATCACTTCAAGCATGTAATCACATGAGTCGAAGATCAGTCAGCCTTTCAGCACCGAGCTCTTTCAAATGAGATCCTATTTATAGGTAAGGTTGGCTCCTTCTCCAACGGTCATATTTTTCTTATAGATCGGAGGGACCTGTACACGTGTCACTTAGACAACGGTTAGCTTATAACAAAATAGACGACATCATTTTATAACAAAAAAAGTGTAACAGAATGTACGACATCGTTTTAACATCTAACTCAAAAGTTCGGAATGAAAAATTCAGAGTGAAGGTTCGGAGTGTAATAAAGAGTAGATAGATTATAACGAGGTAGGAAAGATGAATGTTTGGAGTCTATCCAAATATAATTTTTCGGAGTCTAAATAAATTTGGAGTGTATAAAACAAAGATGATCAGATTCTGTTTAATAGGTGAATTCGGAATGATAATTCGGAATGATAATTCGTCATCAGAATTCGTTATGAGAATTCATCATTAGAATTTGTAATGAGAATTCTTCATCAGAATTCGTAATGAGAATTCTTCATCAGAATTCTTAATGAGAATTCGTCATCAGAATTCGTAATGAGAATTAGTCATTAGATTTCGTATTGAGAATTAGTTATTGAACTTCATAAGAATTCGTATCCTGAATCTAGATTAAAACTGTATCCGGAATTCAGAATGAAACTTTATCACAGTTCTCATTCTGGATTTCGGAGTGAAACTTTATCACAGTTCTTATCCAGAATCCGGATCCTAAAACAGAATACTTCATATCAAAGTTTCAAGCAATTCCGAGAAAATAGAAATGAATCCGAATCTCATACTTATGAAAAATCTAGATGAAAATATGATAAAAATAATTTTTCTTATAAAAGAGATTTTCCTTATAAAAGCAATTTTCCTTATAAAAGCAATTTTCTTTAAAGATAAGGTGTTTGTGATTTTCAAAAAAAGAAGGAATGGAAAAGTCATAAGGAAAACCTTATTGACTCAACACTACAGTATTGCTAATATTTCTTGTTATAGCACTGCTATAGTAATCTAGAAATATGCCTCTACTAAGAATTAATCTCGAATCTGTTGGATACACATAGAGAGTCCCCATCCATTGGGCTGAGGCTCATGTGTGATGCTTTAACCCATGTTTCTCAAGATAATATTCCACTTAGATGTTTGTGAATTTCATAAGACTATCAATAAAAAACTTCAAAATCTCTTGTATAATAAACCTTTTATATTTTAAAGAATATTATTTTATGAAAAAGAACACATTAGACTTATGTGAAATAAAAAATACCCATTCCATATAGCTAAAATAATTAATGAAAAGAACATTATACCTCTCCCCCTCAATATATATTAGCGATATTTGTACACAAAAATCTTAATTCACTAATTCAAGAATTCTTATTCACTATTTTTTCATTTTCCTTATATGAATTTTTGATAATATTCCCTTATTGAAAAGCATCGCACATGTGAGAATGATCACAAGATATACTGGGGAGATCTTGAGCTACATCAAATTTGACAAGATCTTTCAAGGATGGTTGGAATATATGGAAAACTAATTTATTCCAAAACCTATTTTCTTCATCTCTAGATAGAGAAAACATATCTTCATGTTCAATCCCAAAGAAAATATTCCCCTTCATACACTATCCCTATAAAAACAATTATTCCATCCTTTCCCTTTACAATACAAAACTTATTGGTAAATATTATAAAATTAAGTAAGTCACACAATTAAATAAAATGAAGTATGTTGTGATTAAGAACTTCAACAACTAAGAAATCAACAAGTCTCTTATCTTTTCCTTTAAATTTTGATTTTCAAGATCTAATAATCATCAATACTTCATCATTTAAAAATTTGAAAGACCCCTTATTTTCATAATTAAATCATATAAAAAGATCCTTATTTCATTTCATATGAGATGTGAATCCATTAACAAGTATCCATACATGATGAAGATCTGATACTTTAAGGGAAATATTTACTAAAATTTCATACTCATATATTTTTTTGATCCACATAATTGACTTCATAGCTGTTGTGGAATGATATTATTGATCTTCCCCATTGTATGATGGAATAAAATCGTATTATAGAGAAAAAAATAAAATTTTCATTTTAATATCACATTATGATTCCATGAGTTGATTCTTACATCCATTTTGAGTATACTTCATCTCATTCCAATACACTGTTGATCATAAATATATGTACATGTGTCTGAATCCTCCACACCAAAAATGACGACCATAAAAATCATTCTTGGAATATTTAACTTTGTGTGGCCGCCATTTCTTATATTGTTCCCTTTGAATCATTTTGGATATAGAACATACATTTTATGAGGGTCCCATATTTCCACATTTATACACCTGGTATGAGGTGTATTCCTATACATTATTGTTGGACTACACCTTCCTTGGGATTTATGAGGATTCTAATTCTGATTTGTACTAAAATCAATTTCTAACCTTAGATAGTGTTCTTGTGGTTCTACATCAATAAACATATATTTTTGTTTTTAATCAATCCCCATACCAACCTTGTCATTTTGATATTATTGTTGCATCTATGTTTTTGGACATCTGTTCTCTACATTATTTTTTTTCTATTTCCTCAGTAATCTGGTTTCCCGATGTCATATTGAGAGTCAATAGTTCCTGCTGATCTTGTAATTTTCTTCATTGTTTGACAAATTACACTTCATGTTATTTGATACATTTGATTTGATTATTTTATGTGTTAATAAAACAATTGATTAATCATTTATATTCTTCAATATTGAACTTGTTTTCAATGAACTTTTCTTATTTCTATGGAAGTTATGACTTACGATTATCGATTTCTTCATTTATCTAAAAATTATATTCTTCTTTCTATTTTATATAAATGTTTTCATAATAAACCACTCTATTGGAATTATATATTTTGGATCTCCAAACATCTATCTCCTTAGGATCATATTCTAATTCATGTTGGAGATCAATTCTTCCTTCAACTTCTCCATCATCATTGTAACTTTATTACCTTATTAGGGATCTATATACAACTTACACTATATCATTTTCTTCATGATCCTTATAGTTATCCATCTCTGAAAACCTCATATTCTTCTGAACATTTATTTTATTATACAAGAAAATTCATCTTTTTGAGGAAATTTCTCTTAATCTTCTTAATTCCTTTCATATAGGATGGATACTTAATCATAAACATTTTGACTTCATCCTCAATATCATCTAGAAATATCTTAGGTTCTTTCTATCTATTTTAAATGGTGATATTATTAATAGATTTGAATTACACCTGTTTTTACTTACCCTTTTCCATAGACTTAATATCATCATTTCTCATCTCTTATTTGATAAGAGTACTATGAAAACGATCCAATGTTAGCTCCTTTAGATATTTTTCTACTTGTAAATTTTTTTGACTAAACTATGGTGGAAGTTGTATCAATATATTCTTAATGATATTTATATCTTCAAAAATTTATTTGAGACCACACATGTATTCCAATATAATATTCACCTAGTAAACAAATTAATTTGATGAATCATTTGGTTTTATTCTCAAGTCCACAAATTTTTTCCACATAACCTGTAATTTTCTCCTCTTCCTTTTGAATTACCTTCATAGATATTCTGAAATTTTTTCCTTATATCATATAATGACATAGACGAAATAACCTTTATAATTACATCATTGGATAAGGCTCCCCATAAATCATTTATTCATATGGTTTCATTATGAAATTACCTTTGGTAAAAATATGATAAAACAAAACTATACACACATTCCAAAATACCAAGCATCACCACTATAAAGGCCTATATACCAGATGTTCAAAAGAATAGTTTCATCTAATTATTATACAATTGGAATTTTTCCGATTGAAAATGGGAATACCTTTATGATTAAAAACCTCCAATGAAACACTTGAGCGTGAAATAATAAAATTAACCTTTCAATATGATACCCATTTTTAACCCAACAAGGTTAAATAACATGGGGGGATCAAGGTACGATATATTAAAATTAATTAGGCTTCATAGATTGTATCATCATTAAAATAAACTCTCGTGTATACATTTCATATAGTAATGTATGAGCAGAAATGAAATCATGTATGAGTCACATAATTTTTACTTGGTTCACCATCACTAGGATATGTCCAATGAGAATAAAAAGGCAATTTACCTATGTACAAAATATACTAAAGTGAAAATATATTAAAATGTTTGGAGTATACTCACTTTCTATCCTGGTTTACAACCAATCACAACTTGAAAGACCAATGCTCTCTCAATTATAGTTTTCTCACATATCCTTTAAAATATTCTTCTTTTTATCACTTGAATCAATATATTTTACATCTCATTTTGTACATCATTAAGTTTTCACATTAATCCACATGATGAATACCACAATTGCAAATAATTATTAGGAAATAATTTTTTCTTAAAGTAAAATTTACCTTTTCAAAAAATCTTTTTTCAACCATCATGAGACTAGCAAATTATTCCCAAAAGTATTATTCTTTTGTGAATCTTATTAGTTACATGAATCTCACTACTTTCCTAATGCTCACAACATTCAGGATGCACATATTTTTTTTGATTCTCATAACTTTTGTGATTCTCACAACATTTAAAAAGCTCACATAGGCATTTTAAACTTCCTTTCCTAGATAAAAAATGATCTTACAAAAACCTTCAGGTGAAAATAATCCTTTTCAAACCACATTCTCTAAAGAAGAGCCTTTGGATTTTCGTTAAGGCTTGCTTACTCAAATGAGGGAGGTAGACACCTATTTATATACTTTTCTTCACATTGATGAATCATTCAATATAACCAACATATTTTCATGAAGATATCAATTTATTTGTGAAGCTTATTGCCTTTATGAAATATTCAAGGAAATTTCCCATTCGTAATGATTCTCGTAATCATAGAAGTTACCATGTTTCCTTCATGCTTGGCCATATTTCATGAACCCCAAACCATTGAGAATTAATGTGCTTTAGAAAATCATATGGCCTTTATTAAGAGCCAATGATGTTCATATTCCAATAATTTTCCATGTTATTATGAGGCATCCTTGAAAATCCAATGTTCACAAAGCTTATGTCATTCTACAAATTTTATACCTAAATAACTGTAAAAAAGTATAAATGGTGCCAAGTTATACAAATAATTTTATGCACCACTTATAGATTACACAAGCCTTTGTATTAGAAATTTCTAAATATACCTTTTCATCAATCATTGGAACTCCATAATTGATCTTGTCAACCAATTGTGTCAATAAACGCAATAAACCCAAAAAACACTAAAAAATTTCCTTGAGGGATTTTTCCAACAATAATTAATAAAACATTTCTATAAACATAAAAAACATTATTTTATTTGAAAATTATAATAATATTAGTATTTAAGTTCCCATAGTCTTCCATGATTAAGTTTTATTGAATTGTTTATGTAGGTGGTTAAACCAACACAAACATGAACTCTTGATGGGTGAGTATGGTTAAATAAGTGCATAATATAATTATAAAAAATAATTATATTATTTAATTTTTTATGAATTTGAATCATATTTTATGTGGTTTTTGGATAAATACTAGAAATTAATGTGAAAAACAATAAATGTTACTTTATGGTGGCTGTAGTCCACACAAGGAACAATTGATGTTCTATTTTTACACATGGATGAAAATATATAAATAGTGGTAGTTATAATAATATAATAACACTTAATTATATAAAATATATATAATTAATTATATTATAATGATTTTGGTATTTTTGGAAGACAAAGATAAGGTAGTAAAGGATAACGATTAAGTAATAATCAATTTGGGATGTTGAAAATTCTCTTGAATTTATCATTATAAATGAAGGTATTAGGAAATGTTATAGTGACCATGAGATTTAGTTATTATTATGAAATATAAGAAGAGGGAAATTTAGTGGGGTTTCAATGATATTTAAATGTTTATGTGGAACATTGAAAGGTTGGATGTGATCCCCTTTTATAAGTGATGAAATGAGATTTTTTTTGTGAATGCCAATTGTGTTTCCAAACTATAATTACACTATTAAATGGTCAATAGTTTCAAAAGTCAGAAATAATGTAGTATGAGGTGAGAAAAGGATGATTTATTCTCTACCACCCATTTTATAATTTTTTTAAACACGTGTAAATCATTTTCAACGTGTTTTTTACATTTTACCATTATAGTTTTTACCTTCCTAACTAGTTTTTACCCTAGGAGTTAATATTTTCTTAAAAATATAAGGTAAAAATCATAGGAAAATTTTAATTTTATAATCCAAAATTTAGTCTTCATATTGTATAAATCATTGTATAAATAATTTAAAATTAAAATTAAAATAAATCATTTAATATATAGAGAAAATGTTTTATATAAAAATGTTATTTTTACCATCAAGTATTCATAATATTATATAACATAAATTAGAAATGAAATGATTGATAAAGTATATTTATAAAAGTAAACAAATAATATCAGATTAATTATATATAAAATAAAATTTTAATTGATTAGATAAAAAAAACAACATTAATAAAATAATTCATTAAAAATAATACTTTCACCATTATCATGGTCATTAACTTTAATATTAGAAACCATAATTTTAGGCCTAAAAATTATATTGGAAATTTTAAATAATATGAACAAAAATATATAAAATATGAAATCCATTTTGATAAATTTAATTTATATTATTGATGAAAAATAATATATAATTTAAACGAATAAAAACTCTATTCAGAGTAAAATATTATTCAAGTTTATAAAATGTTAAACATGGTTTTTTTTAATTTAAAAAAAAATTTAAATTATTTAAATTTATCATTCAATATAAAAAATTTATAGAAAAATGGTTTCTTAAAATTATAAATCATTATTTTAATAATATAATGTCTAAAATATGACATTATTTTAGAAAAATAAGTATTTTCCCTATTCAGATAAAAATCAACTATTTTAGAAAATTCTAAAAAAATCACCCTAAGATTATTTTGACATGATAAATTCAAAAATTAAATTCATTTTAGAAAATTAAAATTCTAAAATTTATGAGTCCAATTTTTAAATGAAAATATAATATATAAAAAAATGTTTTTTGTTTAAAAACACTATTCTCAAGAATTAATTATTATTAATCATAATAATTTAAAGAGAGGGAAAAACATCATATTTTTTTAAAGAAAGAGGGCCCTTTTTTCAACTGGGTTTAGAGATAACCCTTTACAAGTACAAAAGGTCCCGTGGCTCGAATTCACATTATAAAATTTGATTTCCCAAAGTTCGAGTGACCTAAAGTCTTATACCGGGACCTTTTAAGGAAATGAGTAAGAAGTATGCATCAATCCATGTCACCAGACATATGGAAATCATAACCCCTTCCCAATAATAATCACACCTTTATCCTAGTATGAAAGTTTCATCTCCCTATTTCCATGAATAGTTAAATAATGCAAGAAAATGAACCATGAAAAGGAACCCATCATTCCATGGTGTGAGAGGAGGGATGGATGATAGGTGTCAATACACCTATTTCTCTTTCAATTCAACCACCCACTGATGCCTACATGGACCTAAATTATATAACCTTCAGGTTTCATTACATCCTTAGATCAATGAACTATTTAATTGGTCATATGGAAGGGAACCCATCCATCCCACATCAATTTGATGGGGATTAAAGGAGGGAGGATAAGCATTATGAAAACTATCCACCTTGTCGAGGCCTCTCACCCAATAGTAAATGACTACACTTACTTCTAGTTATACTGAGACATTTTCTTGGCTACTTTCACTCTGCATTATACCCACTAGTACTGACAAAAAGGTTCCTATGTTTCATGGAGGATATGTGGCCCGAAGGCCATGGATTTCCTAAATTCCATGTGGCTTATAGGCCCAAATCAACTATCTGAAAACCCAAATTAGGTGAATAGTTTTGATGATATAATAAAACCATAATAAATTCTATAGTATCACTACAATAATATTATAAAAACTTTGAAAATGTTCCCTATCAAGGATTTTATACTAGTTTTCATGTAGGATTATAGTATCTGAGAACCATATATTTTATTATTTTTATAATTTTCTTATCAAATAATCCTAGGTTATTTTAGTTCACTGCTATATATTAAAAAATATATCATTACAGAGATTATATAAAATACAAAAAATTATCTAACAAAATTATAATTCATTACATTCTACCCAATTTAATAAACAATGTCCATTAATTTTTTATTATTACTCACTAATGAAAGTAGGTGATGGTATTATTGACCTATTTATAATTTGGGATATAAATTCTATATAACATCTTTCTGATTCTTTTAGGCTATATTATGTTACTTATATTTCATTAAAAACATTAATAATTCATAAAATCATGTACACTAGTATATACAAAGCCAAATAATATATCCTCAATAACATACATTTCACAAAAAAATTTGAATCTACCATACATTAAACCATAAAAAAATTATATATTCCACAAAAAATTAATCCTACTTTTATCCCGAAATATATTAACCACTATTTTATAATGTCACAAACAAGTAAATGTATATCATAATCTCAAAAAAAAGTAAAATTCACTAAAAATGCCACAGTTTAATTTTTCATTAAATAAATAATCAATTCTAGTGTTATAAAAACAATCAAACTATATTTTATTAAAAATAATCGACCCTTTATCACCTCAACATAATGAAAATGTTAAACCCACTATTTTCTATACCCAAATAAAGTTTTTTTAAAATATCTATCCCAAAAAATAAAACATTTCTATAAAATAAATTTTTAATGTTATAGATATCATGTAATAAATGTTTCTAAAATTCTAAATATTTTTTTTGAATAAAACACCATATATGTTTCAAATAATACTCTTATCATTGAGAATATACCGAAATACCATTTTCAAGTGTGAGTCACTAATGAGAATAGTTCTGATCATAAGGGTTTAATTTATATAAGGATATTAATCCAAATAACATAGCTAAGACTATTAAAATTACCTTTTCCATTATAAAATAAATAGACTAATATTATCAATGATTTATGAATTCTACCTTATTCAGCTATAAGTTATTGTGGTATCTAGATACATACCTTTATCTACATCATTTTTATGATCCCATTTCCTAAAAAATACCCCAAAAGATATGATAATATCCAAAATATGAATATGAAAATTTTAGTTTAAAGATGTTCCCCCATGATACATTAGTTTAGAAAATATGATACTTTTGGTTCATTATTTTAATATCTTTGTTCAATACTTAGTTATCCATGTCCATTTTTATGATGTTGTAATATGTAATTAATGGAAATAATACACAAAACATCCATAATGGTTCATTAGAGAGAATGTGAATTAACCATAGTATATCCCCTAGGATTATCGAAATAATTTTGAAGTTAGACATATTTTTCATTCACATGGTGAAGATAGAGTTAATACCCAATCTACTCTTTTAGGATTATTCGTTCTATTATCATATATAATAGAGTCTGTATTCACTTTTATTATCTAGAATAGGATGTTATATCAAAGAGATCAACTCAATATCTAATTTACCCAAAATTCTTAATGTTATCTAATACATAAACATATACCTTTGATTTATTCCATGGATTTTACTAAGTTTCTATTATCCCACTGCCTAATTTTTTTGATATTATCTTAAATGACTTAAAGTGTTATCTATACCATTGAAATTATGATAAACCTTAACTTATCAACCATTAAATTATCATTAATTAACAACTTAACCTATAAAGCTATTTAGAAAATTCTTTGATACCAAATTTGACTCCCCAAGGATGTGACTATGTAAATTACAAGACTTAATGAAAATGTTATCTTACAGTACATTCTCATGATATTTTAGGCTTAAGTCTTAGAGAGTTTTTAAAATACATTAACCCAAAAATCCGATGACTTTATAAACTAAGGTATATTTACCCACTATACAAAAACTCCTAATACATAAAAATTCTTCAATAATCTTTATAATATTCTACACAAAATATACTATTCAAGACAAATGATAAATATTAATTTTCTTTAAAATCAAGGTAAATAGAAAAATAGAAATTAGGTGTGATCATATAGTCAGTAAGTATTAATAAAATTTATAATAATGAATGAGTATAAGTGACTATAAGATGAGTATATGAGCATAATCAGTATACATAATAAAGTTATACCCAACAAAGAATTGATCATAAATCATGGATTAAGTCATGAAATAACATAAAGGTGTGAAATATCTTATAAAATAGGTATAAACATGGAATATAACATATTATGAAAAGATATGTAAATTTTGAAGACAAAAAAATTAGAAAAACAACATATAGATATAGAAAATCCATAATAATATGAAAAATATTGTAATAAAACTCATTATTCCAATTATAATGGCCCTAACCCTACACTCCCTGATCCGGTGCTAAAAAATATTCATTATATCATTTGTTTTGATACATATATATGTGAAACAATTTTATCCATATGAAACATATAACATAAAACTAAAATAATAGTTCGCTTATAGACCCAAATATATTTTAGTTTTTGAGTTTTAAAGAATTTGGAAAAACTCTAACATAAAAACACTGATGTATTTAAGTGATAATTATTCCCACTATAGCCATATTTTCATTTCAAATGGAAACTCTTTATAACTATTCATTCTCATCCTCAAACCCTATAAAAAAACTTTTAATAATTTGGGAAGGGCATAAAAGGTTTAGTTAGGGAAATGAAAGTTTGAAATCCATTATACAATTAAAAAAACTAAAAATCATTTAATTTTTACCTTTATTAGAATATTCATGACTGTATGAATAAATCATATACACATGAATACAACAAACCTTTTTTTCAAATTGAAAACTATTAAAACACATAGAAAGTAAATAAAAACAATTATATGAAACTTAGAACATCATACTCATAACTAGATACTAGATGAATGAATAGATGAAACCACCTAATTTAACTCCAAGATTATTTAATTTAAAGAAAAGGAACATTACCCAATACATTGGAGGGATATAATGGCGCTGAACTGTCATTTAATATATATTGGGATCACCCATTCATATAAGATGTATCTAACTCACATTTTCATATAAGTTGTATCAGGATCACCTGTGCATCATCCATAACACTCATGTTCAATATTATGAATTAAATTTCTTATTCTTCCACTTTTTCCTCATAAAAAATTTATAAAATCATTTTAACCCATACAAAATATATTTCTAAATATTAAAATACCCAATCCTTTTAAAAAACAATTTTCTAAAAAAAATAGTGAGAAAAAGGGAATAAGGGTTTTTATCTGAAGAAAAAAAAGTAATTTTATGATGTAATAAAAATATCAATGAACTTATGTAGAAATGGTAATACTTATTAAGAAAATATATGTTAAAATAGATTAATCTTTTTTCCATTTGTATTGAAAGTTAAAATTTTGGTTAAAAACACATAAAAATATTTCCTTTTAATATATTTGAAAGAAAGTAAAAGGAGACATATAATTTACTTTATATATATAAATACCTAAAAAAATTATAATAATATGAAGTCTAAAGAAAAATATTAAGAAAATAAATTTTTTAAAGATTTAAAATTAGCTTTCATGTTAAGGTGTCCCTTACATCGAGTCTGGCTCATCACAAATGTTCCTTATCTTCTAGAATAATAATAACATATTAATTAGTTAATTTATTTCCAACCTTTAAAATTTTATTATTTCATTTATTTATTTATATGTTATATTTAATTACCTAATCATTTAAATTCATGTTATATGTTTTGATGAAATTTGACTTATATATCTAAAATAACTTTGGTATGTAGAATATGGTAAAAGTTTCCATTATTAAATCATCCCTAGAATAATATGAATGGAATAATTACCTTTTTTATTCATCAATTATAATTTTAATATAAAAAATTAATTATGGTTATGAATAATAAACTTTATTACAATCATGGAGATGGTTAGCTGTACGTAGACATGAGTAACATTTTCATTTTTAATGGTCTTATTGTAAATAAGATAAGTATTATTTTACCTTTATATAATAATTATTATATTATAAATATCATATTAAATCATTAAATAGACGTTCACATATTATCCATCTGATTTTGGGATTGAAAAAAAATCACATCACTTCTTAGAGGTGGTAGTCCACACATACGAATGAACAATGTTATCATTTTTCAATGATTGTAAATGTTAGAAATTATATGATATAAATTTTATTTACCTAGTATTAATTATTTCTAGAATATTATATATATATATATATATTTATATTAAATCCATAATTATAACCACCCATTATAGGTGTTGATGGAAACCAAATTACATTGGTTTGTAAGGCGCTAGTCCGTCATACACAGAAATAATGATTTAGTTTCCCATTTTATAGAAGAGGAGAATGATATAGGTTATTTTATAAAAATAATAAAAATATTATTATATGGACTTTATGAGTTTTATTATTTCATAAATATTAATGAATATTTAAAGGTGGTAGAAGAATAAATAAATCTAAAACATTATATTAAATGTTATACCACTTCTTCAAACAACATCCATTAATTTACACCATTATCCATCCAATCTGGGTGTTATTATAAACATAATACCTTTTGAATTGGGGAAGGGATTTTTGGAAGGTATTTAGGTAGGTATTGGCTGAATCAAATGGTTGTTGAAGTGTGAATAAATGAGTATATGAGGTTCCCTTTTATTAGATAGGGGAGGAACACTCTTGAAATTTACTAAACTATAAAAATAATAAAAATTCATTATCATGATAAAATGTATCAAAAATAATATATTAAAAATATAGGATGATTATAGGTTGAAATAATATCTTTAAATAAAATTTGGACAAGTTTATGTGCTGATTTCACCCATTTGTCTTTATTTTAACCCCCCATCTAACATTTTAAAAATTACAGTAATATTAAAGTTATTTATTATTTTGGGATAATAAAGTTACTATAAAAAAAATATTATGATAAATTGACCATAGTTTATATTTTAAACCATATACAATTAATTTTATTGAAGAATTATTTTTTTAAATTTTTAATAGTTTTATAGAGTATTTTTTGTTATAAAAAAATCATTAATTTCATTTTTGGAACTATTCATTTAATTTGACTTTGAAAAAAATATTAAAACAACTAAAATAAAATATAATTCTCTAAATAATCAATTATTCATATATACTATATTATTGGGACACTATAACTCACCTAAATAAAAAGTTGACACCCTGATTCACCCCTCACCTTTCAGGGTGTTCCAGGTTCATTCATCTTCCTCAAATATACTTCATGTTAAAACAAAGGGTTATATATAACTTAACCAAATAAAATGTCTTGAAAAATTTTATTAATAAATTTAATATAACATCACTTAAAACCTAAAAAGGGGTGTCTGTGACTTTGAACTTATGATAATCCTTAAACTTCTAAATGCATGATTCTATTGATGAATCTTAGGATACCATCTAATTAAATTGATTAATAAAAATTTGAAGAAAAAATGGATTATTATAAAGGAATAAAAACATTAATTAATTTTTTTAGTGGTGGTAAAATCTATTAACACCATATTCATTAACATAGAATATTATTTTTTTCCGGTTGTAATAAAATAAAAAAATACAAAAGAATATTCTTTTTGAAAACCTTTGAAATAATGTCAAAATTTTCATAAAATATACTTTATAATTTATTTATGTAAATACATCCATAAAAATAAATTTTATGAATAATTATATAGAAGAAAAATATTTATAAAATAGATCGTTAAAACATTTAAAATGCGGTTTTCAGTAAAATTTTACCTTACCTCGAATCTGACTCATCACATACATTCCCTGTCTTATTGAATGAAAAAATTATGTTAATTATTTTTGTTTTTAATACTCTTTTCAATGTTTAATATTAATATAATTTATTTTCATGTTATAATCATGTACTTCATCATTTAAATTTGTGTTGGATGTTTTGATTATTTTGGCTCATATGTCGAAAATGACTTCAGTAGGTTGAATATGGTCAAAGAGGAAAATATAAAATCATATATAGAATACTATTCTTGTAATAATTATAATTTTAATAAATTAATTATAATTTTAAAACCAACCATGAAATATATTTATAAAAAATGAACTATAGTATAATTATAGAGATGGTATTCCATATGAACACATTAGTAATGTTTCTATTCCTCATCGATCATGATGAAAATATGGTAAGTAATATTTTAAATTTATATAATGATAATTATATATTAAATATAATATTATATATTTAATTAATCTTATATATAAAATCAATGATATGTGTTAATGAAAAGAAAACCACATCACTTCCTAGAGGTGGTTGTCTTAACGTATTCATAAACGTCGTTATCATTTTTGACAGATAGAAATTTAAGAAAGTAGATGATATATATTATATTTATATAATGTTAATTATTTTATAAATATCATATATATACATTAAATATATAATTATAACCATTCATGATAGATAGTTATGGAAGATGAATTACATTAGTTCGAGAGTTGGTAGTCCGACAAACACACAAACGACAACTTCATTTCCCATTTGATAGAAAAGGGGAAATATAGAGGTTATTACATTAATATAAAAACATATCAGAATATGGAATATTTTTTTATTTTATAATTTTTGAATAATATTTTAATGACGTATAATAATTAATAAAATAGAAATATTCAGTTAAAATATATACCTCTTCTTCGGACAACCTACTTTTTTTACAACCTAATCCATTAAAGGTTGGAATTATTCTCAAACTAACACTTATAGAATCTATTAAAGGATTTTAGGAATTTATTTTTGTAATATAATTTTTTTAAAAAATGTTATTGAACTGTGAATAAAAGAGTAGAGGATTTGAACTTTTATTAGTGAGGGGACTCTTGTAATTTCTTAAAAAAATTAAATTAATATAAATTAATTTTTATGAAAAATGGAGAAAACTATTATATTATTAATATATGAATATTATAGTTCAAAATAAACTCATATAATAAAATTTTTACACGTTTTTGTTATGTTTTCACTCTTATCTCTTTGTTTTAACCTCTACTAATCATTTTGAATATTTCTGCGTTATCAATGTTTTTTACTCATTAGGGGTAAATAAATTAGTATGAAAGGAACAATGACTAATTAATGTACCATAATTTATTATTTTTATAATATACCCTTAAATTGTGAATTTATATATATATTTTAGATATTTCTTATCCATTAATAAATTAGTTTTTTATAATAAAATGTCATTAATGTCATTTTTGGAACTATTAATTTATTTTGACCTTCAAAACAACATGAAAAAGCATTAATTTGAATACAATCCATTAAAACAATATTAATTTTTTATTTTTATCTATATATTTCTTTGAAACTATAAATCACCCAAACAAATCTACTTATATAGTTTTAAAAATCATATTCATGATTTTTTTTATTTCTTGTAAAAGTACCATGTTGGTTTTTCATAACCATTTAAGGAAATTATTTCATCACGAAAAATTATAATCAAATTACCATCAAAAAAATAATTATTTATATTTTAAAAAACCATTTATAACTAAAAATGTGTTTTTCCCTATCACAAAATATTATTGATATTTAAAGCAAGAGAGCAACATTTTTGACATTATATTTTCTTAAAATAATACTAATTTTGTAAACAGATTAATTTGGAGAAAAATTTCCATATTTTATAATTTTGGATGTTCAAAATTAAAACAAAATTAACCAATAAAATAAATACATGTAATGAATTAATTTTAATCCTCAACTAATATTTGAACCACTTTAAACTAATTTTAACATTACTAAAGATAACTTGAATTTTTACCATGATTAAATTAATTAAATGATAGAAAATAAAAGGAACATTATAATTTTATTTTAGAAATTATAATTATATAATTTGAAATCATATTACCTATATGAAAATATAAATTTTAAGTAAATTACATTTAATATTAAAATATAATATTTATAAAAATTGTATTTATGAAAATACATACATTTAGTAAAAATATTTTCACATTTAAATCATGTAATAAATTGGTTTAAATGAAATATATTTGTTAAATTATAAAAAATTAATTTTTTTATACTTTTTCATTATTCCAAAACTAAATGGATTCTTCCAACCTATCATTAAACTCAAAAAAATAAATAATAGTTGTTAAATTGAATAAAATATTACTTATCTTTATAAAAGTAAATTTTGGGATTCAAATTTCAAAATTATGAATGAAAAAAATTTATTTAAATCCTCAATAATACCGTTGGTCAAAAAACACATTTAAAAATGGATAAGGTTATGTTTTAAGGTTATTTTAAAGTTTTAATTCATAATTTTAACATTATATTCCCCATTTATCATTTATCTAGGTGATACATTTTACCGTAGTTACAATTCTTAATTCCTAAAAATAAAACTTATGTATTTAAAATATTTATACCACATGATTAAAAATATTTACACAATTTTAAAGATTCAATTTTAATAAGATGTGGAAAATAATTTAATATTTAAACACAAAACGCAATGAAGAACAGTTTAAAAAAGTTCATTTTTTATCCTAACAAAGAAATTATAAAAAAATTAGGTATAACGGGGATTTGAATTATATTATTTAGATTATATTAAATTAAATAATAATTATTTTACTTTTAGAGCATTTTTATTTCAAAATGGGTCATTTTAAATAAAATAAATTATAATTTTAAAAAAATTTGTATTCTTCACTACTCACTGAAAAATCAATATTTTCAAAAAAACCCCAAAATTTCACTCAAAGATAATTTTTGTTTTTTTATAAAATGAAATAAATTGTATCAAATAAAAATTCAAAAATTTTAAAAAAATTAATTCTATTATTTTTTATCAAAAAGCAATATAAATTGTTTTTGATGAAAACATATTTTTGATGCATAAAATTACTATATTAAAATATTGAGTTTGTTTTTACTGATAAATAATAAATAAATTTTTATTGATCATGAAAGTTTTATTTAATTAATAATTTCTGTATTTCTATTCATACCTTTCAATTCACTAACAATGTCATATTGTTCATATTCAAATAATAATATTTCATGGTTTGTTTAAGCTCAGTGTTACATGTCACATACTCTATCAAACATAGCCTTATTATTTTAAATATTGGTGTGTTACACCAATTACCATGAGAAAAAAAATGTTTTATACATGCCTAAAAATGTGAGAAAACTCATTATTCCCATACATGTGTGAAAAATATCTTTATGATTGTGCCTAAATATCTCTCGAGATATCAACCCAATCCAATGGATTGGAGGGAGATATAAGAACCAACCCATCATTATCCCTATATATGTGTGACATAAGATATGAATAATATTGTAAATTACCCAAGGAAATTAAAATGGTTTTAATATCCCTTTCAAATGAAATCATATAAGGAAAATATTCATAATTCCATCAATACACATGATAAAACAATAGAATATAAATGGATATCCAATAAAAAAATAAATTTCCAGAAAGACACCTTTAAATGAATTTTATTTATTTAAAAATAATTAATTAAGGGTATATCGTTTTGATAACAAATTCCCTAATCTATCTATGTATAGGTATTAAGGTTAACACCAATGAATCTATAGAATAAAAATTATGGTATTCTTAGAGGAAATAATACATAAGAAAAATTATATTTATATATCGAAGATAATTATTCAAGAAAAGAGTAATGATGTATTTCTATAATATATATTTAAAGTTTCTCACTTTTGAAAACATAGGTAATGAACCAACAAGTATATTAAGAGTAATTTTAGTGGAATAATATAATTTTACATTGAATACCATGATGAAAATGACCATTTTTCATGAAAATATTGAATCTCAAGGAATAATAAAAAAATAATATACTTTTCAAAACTATAAATCTTGGGAATTAATTTTCAAAATTATGGTAAATCCATTATTATGATTTTTTTTAAAATAAGTTAATATATTTTTTAATTTTAGAATTAAAGTTTAAGAAACACAGTCACCAATTTCATTTGAAGAGTCATTTTCAAAAAGTTGAGGGAATTATTTTGGGATGTATTAAAAAATTACCATTTTAATAAATTTCAAATAGTGGAGTCTTGTAAAATAATTTTTATATAGAGAAAGCACATAGTGGATGATAAAAAATATATCCATGATGTGTAAAACAATTTATTATTTTTAATTTTTCTATTGAAGACCACAGTAAAAAATAGAGATATAAAATTTCCACTTGAAAAGTGGTGATGAAAATTAAGATAATCACATTAATTAAACAATGATTGAGTTCCAAAAATATATAAAAACATTTTATGGATGGAAAATATAGGCATGGAAAAAACAATTCATTGGTAAGAATGAGAGTTATTCTTACTTATGTTATACTTTAATTTATAAAAAACATTATCTAAGAAGTGGTTATTGATGATAAGAAGTAATTTCACCAAAAAAAAATGAGAAAATATAAAGTTAAATAGGGTAATGGAGGGATAAAATATGGTTTGAAAATTATACTCAATTAAAAAATGCTATAAACCAATGAATTTTCAATATAATCGATAAAACCCTTATGATTTTAGAAACCTTTGAATCAAACCCCTAATGGATGTGGTTTTAAATGAAACATTAAATATCTTAAATAATGAGTGGATTGTGATAAAAAATATAAAATGGGTATTAGATACACCATTGCAAATAAAACATGGTTTATAATAATATTTCTTTCTTATGGGATTGAAAATTTAGTTAGGAAACCGTTACCCTGTTCATGATTCATTCTGTAAATACTTATAACATCATGAATTATCAAATTATGTTTATTCTATAAAATCATATAAACCTTATAATTATATATATATATATATATATTTAAAATTTACTATTTTGAATATATTATATTTTTTATTATGTATTTTTTTCTAATGTTTCGATGAAAATTGAATCGGTGTCGGGTTATTTTGGTAATTTTAGCTATCTATGTTGATATTTTAATAACAAGTTAAACAATTTGTATAAAATTTATTGAACCATAAAAAAAATCATTATTTTCTTTGTAAATTATTATAATTTTATAATCTATGTTCACATAGTCATCCATGATGATGTTTTATATAATTTTTAAGTTGGTTATTAAACAAACCCAATAATGAACATGCTATACCTTGATGGATGAGTATTGTTAAATAAGTGTATAGTATAATTATAATTGAAGAAAATTATTTTATTTATATTATTTTATTATGGATAATTATATTTAAAAATCTTTGGATAAAGAATTAAATTCATCACGATAATCCAAAAACATTACTCTATAGAGGCGGTAGTCCGCACAATACAGAATCAATGTTCTTTTTTTCTAAGCTGACTGAAAGGAATAAATATTTGTTGTCACATTAATATAATAAAACATACATATACTGATGATATTTAAGTAATTATATTACTATGGTTGGGGAAATTTTAGAAGATAATTTTTAGGAAGAAAATATTAAAGATTAAGTAACACTAACTTTGAAACTTCAAATTGTCTCTTGAAAGTAACTTTAGAAATGAATGAATTAGGATATATTACGGTGAACATGGTATTTAGGGCATGAAATTTAATTAAAGGATAATTTTTTAGGATTTGAGGGATATTTCTTGGACAATTTTGATCAATTAATGGTTGTAAGTGATCCCCTTTTATAAGTGAATAAAAGGGAACTTATTGTGAACACCCATTATTTTTCAATATCTAAATAACACTATTCAAGGTTAAATAGTTCCAAAAGTGTGAAATAATATATTTTTGGGTGATATAATGTTTATAGAGACTCAAAAACCCATTTTAACTCATGTTTTAATATTTTTTTAATCCATTTACAATAGGTTTTTTAAATTTTTAAATTTTGGTTTTTAGGTTGGTAAAAAGTTTTTACCAAAATACTTTACATTCAATTAAAACTATTTGCTAACAATTCCAACCAAATTTTTAGGTCATAATCCGAAAATTAGGATCCATATATCAAAAATAAATTTATAAATAATATCAATTTATATTTTAATTTAAAACATTTAATATACAAGAATACTTTTTTATAGAGAAATTGTTGGATTAGACAAGCACGGTCTAATTTTAATGATCTCAAATTAGATTTATATTTTTATTATGAGTCTAATGTTTTATATTAGAAAATATTTTTCTAGCTAAAACTTTAAAAAAATGTCTATATCTAGAGCTTAATGTGCCACCTTACCGCAGGATTACATTGAACTTACCATGAAGGTTAGGTGACCGTTCCACCTTACTAAACGTTATATTTCACACGACTTCATGTAAAAATTTCATACCTTAAATCAGATGATTTTTTCCCACATAATTCATTGACTATGAATTGTATTTTATCTTATTATGTGTTTATAATCATCTTATTTTATGTTCAATAAATTTACTATGAGATGGATATGTTCCTACAGTGTACTTAACTGTGTGGATTAGTGAAGTGACCATGTAAAGGAAACTAGCTTCCACATGAAGAAAAAAATTGCCATGCCATGGTATGCATAACTTTTCATAAATTAATATACTTACCATATCTATTATTATATTAAATTCATGAAGAAATATCTTACCACAGGAATACATGTAACATCCCAGGTAAATAAAGAATAAGACATTTTCATATTTATTAATATTTTTTTGAATTAAGTATTAATTTTACTTTAATGGGGTTGCTATGTTCGATGGAGAACCCTCTTTAAATATAGTTTTGTTCACTATTATACATTATATTGGACCAAATAAAATTCTTCTTTAGAATCGGGACATCAAAATTTACTTTGTGTAAATTTTTGGTATTTTTCTGATAATGTTCATTTTTTAATGAATAGTAAAAAATGTTGTATTTTAATTCAAAACCACTTTTTAATATAATTTATTTATGAGGATAGATTATCTTTTTAATTGGTTTTAAAGTGTAATTAGAATATATTTTTACCATTTAATCCAATGGTGGTCATTGGAATTAATTTCACTTTGAAATTGGATATAAACAAGTGTCAGTCTTTTGATAGATATCGTTTCTTAAAAAACACGCTATTAGTTTTGACAACAGGAATTAATTATAAAATTAATTAATAAAACTTATATGTTTTGAATTTTTAAAAATATACATCATTTTTGAATTCAAAATATCAAATATAGCTTATGGTGAATTTTTGGTATTTTTCTGAAGAACTTCAATTTTTAATGAATAATGAAACCACTAAGTGGTAGTTTAACGAACTGATTTTTCATTTAAATAAAAGTTTACCGCTTCTGTGTATTGAATTTTAAAAATCTGACATACATGGTTTTCATTATGACGTAAACTGTGGTTCAATGGGATTAAATTTTTTTTGGTGAATAGTATCTTTTGAGTTTTGTTAACCGCGATTAGAGGTAATTAGTGTAATTTAAGATAAAAATGATATTATAAAAATATAAAAATATCTTACAACATGTCCTAACATTATTGGAAAGGTCATGGAAGACCAATACAATACATGGGTCAATTTGTGTGACCCCATGGAGCCACTTGAGTGAGATAATGACATTACTACCTTTTATTTAAAGTAAAATTTAAAATGTCACAAACATGTATCGTTTTACTAAAAAAATTAATACATGGGGTTATATAAGTTATATTTTTGACTATAAATATTTATTATAAAGACAAAAATATTTCCTACATCATGGTAATTTGTTTATAATTTTTAGAGATTAAAAAAATTAAATTATTTATGACACAATGATGGTGTAGTGTTTACGTCATTAATGAATGATTTAAATAAATAAGAATATAATGTTTAAAAAAATATCCAACACTTTCCCAATTATTATTGGATGATTTTTGTTTCGAGAATGGAACACCTTATCCTTGACTTTAATGATTTTTTGTGCTTTAGAAACCAAATTTAATTTTATAATAAAATAATAGTTTCAAGAGTTCCAAAAGAGCCCCTCCTCTCCCTTATAAAAAGACCCCACCTCCTACCCATCCCTCACACAAATAAATCACTTTGGCTCGTCCAAAATCTACTTACATAAGCTCCCAATATCCCTCTATTCATCCTTGAAGCCTTACCTTAGGTATAAATCTCTTCAAGAAACCCTTTTGGTTCAAACTAAGAGGAGTTACCTGATTTTAAGGTAAAGTCTTTCCTAATGTTTTTTGGTTTTATTTTACTTCTCCAACCCTCTAAAATCTTTTTATTCCATTATTTTGTAACAAAAAAAGTATCTTCAATATACTAGGATGTTTTATAAGAATTATTAGAGCTACACATATACACACCTACGTCTAATGGCTAAAGAACATACTGTTTCTATGGATAGAAAATTTCTACTTCACGAAATGATGATTGTTCAATATTCTTTTAACACCTTTAATGGTGTCCATTAAGATGTCACTATATTTATATATGATATATAATATGTTTATGTTTTCCTTAAGCTTATGCATTTTTCTTTTATGGAATACCTTTATGGTCTCCATTATGGGTAATGCGATATCTTCATTTAAGCAAGTGCGGACTACCGCCCCCTCAAAGTGATTTGATTCGTTAATGCCATATGTGGGACGTATAAAGGATGGAGTTAATGGTATTATATATGATATTATACTGGAATTATAATATACCTTTATATCATTATTATTCCATTCCATTAGATATAAAATATAAATAAAAGTAGTGTTCATGCGTACGTACGACTTACCGTCTCCATGAACGGTGCATTTCATTTCTTACCTATAAATGATATGTAATACTATAAAAGCATGTATATACTGGATATATATGATATATATAATATCTACATCATGAACGTAATTCTGGTTATAATGGATATTTTACCACATGAACAACTTGTAATTATAAAGAGTTTATTTTTGACTCAAGTACCAATGATCGTTAAAACGACTGTTGTTAACTTAAATAATTACATATTGTTCATTACATAGTAAAAAATGATATAAAAGGAATAATTAACTTTAAAAATGTTTTTAACCAACTAGAAATTAACTCAAGTTTACTATTTAGGAGATTAAAGAACGATCGAGTCAAGTCGGAGATGAGGTAATGGACTTCGTCTCAATCTCCATTCATTGAGGCATATTTTGTTTTATACCAAAATTTCTTTTATATGGTGTATAAACCCCTTTTGACTTTTACTTTTATTCAAAAGGAATCTTTTTATATGAAGCATTTTACTAAATGAAAAAATGAATGTATTTGTATTACGTATGCGGCGACAACGACTTCTCCGCCGCCATGACCATTATTTGAGTTTCAACTTCCTCTACAAGCCATAACATTTTTTAAAATGAAAAATAAATACCTTGTTTTAATTTTCTTTCATATTGAGATTGAAAATGGTTTTGATAATGTTTTTATATCAATGTTTTGTATTGATATCTTGTGATTGAAATGTGGAAATTCTATGTTTCCTTTATGCCTGTTTTATGTGGTACGAATATGTTATGGTTCTTGGGCATTGTTTATGAAGACAGGTGGTTCTGTGATAAACTAAGGGCGGGTGAGCCCGATATATCTCTCCAATGCATTGGGTAATGTGAAGGGGTTAAACTCTAAGGTTTCTCTGAAGAGATTTAGGGAATATACTGTGATGGGTATTCCAAATGTAACCATGAGGGTTAATCCCTATGTAAAGAATGTTATGAATGCCTTAATTTACCTTTATGTCTTATGATTTCTATGATTTATTCATGATTTTATGAGGTATGTTAAAGTGCTTATGTTTTATGAGTAAGGTATGATTTCATTGATTCTTATGTATACATGGACTAATGTTTTCATTCCGTATTTTTATATACCTTACTTAGCTTTTTATGCTCATCCCATGTTTGTCAAATGTTTTTCACAGGTAAAGGGAAAAGTACATTTTGTGTTGATAGTGTTGAGGAAGTATCACGAAATAATCCATGTTTTATTATGTCTCCTTTGATGGAAAAATGAATACTTTCTTTTATGTAACCGCCATGTTTAAATGTGGAATATAATGCATGATTTATGATCTAATTCTCTTAAACTCTAAACCTGAAAAGATCCTCAATGTGTATTTGTGAAAGAACTCAAGATTAAGTAATGTTTAAGGCTAGGACCTTATAGTTGGTATCAATGATCGGTTTATATAAATTTAGGAGTTAAAATTATAATAAATGATTATCCAAAAATATTTTTTTTGGTCAAATTGAAATGATACTGCATTTGATGATTACCATGTTGCTTCATCTAAGATATGTTTGTTCAAAATTGTTTTTGCAGAGGAAATAGGGAAGCAGTTCTAGGAAGGCATACAGAAGGAAACGACCTTCCAAATCAGCATCCTGAGATGGTTGGAATTGGAACTGAACAGTTTGTTGCAGTAATGGCACAGTTGACTCAAGCGATAAATGGTGGTGGAATCCATGCACAAGATCAGCCAGATCAACCACAGAGGAACATGTCAGGGGTGGAACATTTCATGAGGCAACATCCCCCATCATTCAGAGGATCATCTGACCCTGTGTTAGCTGAAGGATGGATTAAAACACTGGAAAATATTTTCGATGTCATGGGGTGTTTGGACAATGAAAAGGTTAGTCTTGATGTTTACCATTTGGAGGGTGAAGCGGATCAGTGGTGGTCGATGGTTAAAAAAATCCGGGATGCTAATAAGATTGATGCTCTTAAATGGGATGAATTCAATGGTATGTTTCTTGAGAAATATTTTCCTATGGCTATTTGACATAGGCTGGAAAAACAATTCTTGGAACTGAGTCAAGATGAATACTCAATGGTTTCTTATGAAGAAAGGCTCACTCGTTTCGCAAGGTATGCTCCAAATTTTATCTGAGAACTTGATAGTAAAATCAATCGTTTTTACTCAGGATTAAAGCCGAAATATCAAAGGGCATTAGATTCTCGTGAGTTCAAAAGTTATGAAAAGCTTGTTCGATGTGCTGAGAAGGTGGAAATGGAGTTTTCCAATGATCAAGTGTTCTATAACAACCAAAAGAAGAAGAGACTGAGGTGGCAGGAGAAAGGGAAGAATCCATCAAAAAGGTCTGATGGTAAGAAAACAGTGTTTTTAGTTTGTGATACATGTGGTAAAAAGCATGCTGGGGAATATATTTTGAATTCTGGAAAGTGTTATTGATGTGGTAAGATTGGACATAAGGCTCATGATTGCACTGGAAAAGATCAGGGTGATGGTAAGGCCAAATTTGGTTTATAGTTAGTGAAATGTTTCAAGTGCAATGAGATGGGTCACTATGCAAACGAGTGTCCAAAAAAGTGCTTGAATGATGGGAAGCAGTCAGACTACAAGTAGAAAGGTGTGGTGAGATCCTTTGCAACTACTTTAGCAGATGTTGGGCCATCAAATTTATTCGTATCAGGTACTTTGTTTGTTTTTTTAGATTATGTCAATGTGTTTTTTGATTCAGGGTCTACACATTCTTTCATATCTGAAAATCTTTCTAGTAAATTGGGAATTCCATCTCAAGAAATAACTCTTGAACTAGTGGTAAAAACACATGGGGGAAATGTTTAGGTGAAATGATTTTATAAGAATCTTCCTATCCTTATCTGTGGAAGGAATCTACTTGCAAACCTTATTGTTTTACCACTAGTAGAGTTTGATGTTATCCTAGGTATGGATTGGCTCTCTGTTTACCATGCTAAGATTGACTGTAGAGATAAAGAAGTTTATTTTCAGAAAGACTTTCAGTTTCTGTACAAGAATGAACCCTTACCATTGATAACATATCAAGATGCTGAGAAACTTGTAAAAGATGGAAATGAATGTTACCTTGCACATATTGTTGAAAACAAAGGAACCGTTCAGATTAATGATGTGCCAGTGGTAAATGAGTATCCTGATTCTTTTCTTAATGAGTTTCCTGGAATAATACATGATTGGGAAGTTGAATTTACTGTTGACTTAGTTCCTGATGCTTTGCCAATTTCAAAACCCCCTTATTGAATGGCTCAAATTGAACTTTTAGAGTTAAAGGAGCAATTGCATGATTTATTTGAGAAAGGTTTCATTCAACCTAGTACATCACCATGGGGTGCTCCTGTCTTATTTGTTAAAAAGAAACATGGTTCAATGAGACTTTTCATTGATTATAGAGACTTGAATAACATCACTTTTAAGAAAAAATATCCTTTGCCTCATATCGATGATTTGTTCGATCAGCTCTAGGGGGCTCAGTATTTTTCAAAGATTGACTTGAGATAGGGGTACCATCAGTTGAAGGTAAAGGAAGCATATGTTCCGAAGATAGCGTTCCGTATAAGATATGGCCATTATGAATTTGTAGTTATGCGTTTTGGGCTAACCAATGCACCTTCTATATTCATGGACCTTATGAATTGAATTTTCCATGATTTCTTGGATAAGTTTGTGGTTGTTTTCATTGATGATATTTTGGTGTTTTAAAAAAGTAAAGAGGAGCATGAAAGTCATTTAAGGGTTGTTTTGCAAACCTTAAAGGAAAATAAATTGTATGGGAAATTCAAAAATTGTGAGTTTTGGTTGCAAGAAATTTCTTTCCTTGGTCACATTGTTTCTAAAGATGGAATAACTGTTGATCCTGAAAAAACAAAGGTTATTGAAGAATGGCCAAAACCCACAAATGTCACCGAGATTCGTAGTTTTCTTGGTTTGGCAGGCTATTACCGGAGGTTTGTTAAAAAAATTTCACGGTTATCTAGTCCAATGACTAAGCTAACTCGGAAGGGTGTTTAGCTCATTTGGAAAAAAGAATGTGATGACTGTTTTCAGGAATTGAAAAGAAGATTGGCGAATGCTCCAGTTTTGGTACTACCTTCCAGGATTGGTGAGTTTTTTATCTAGAACAATGCTTCATTGAAAGGACTTGATTGTGTCTAAATACATAATGATCAGGTAATTTCTTATGATTCACGTCAGTTGAAAACTCATGAGGTAAATTACCCTACACATGATCTGGAATTAGCTACTGTTTTTCTCGCTTTAAAAATTTGGAGGCATCATTTGTATGGAGTAAAGTGTGAAATATATACCTATCACAAAAGTGTAAAATAAATATTCACTAAAAAAGAATAGAACATGATATAGAGAAGATGGCTAGAATTAATCAAGGATTATGATTGTACAATTCTTTATCATCTGGGAAAAGAAAATAAAGTGGCTGATGATTTGAGTCAAAAAAGTAATGCTTCATTAACAATGTTGCGTTTGGAACGTGATCCTTTGGTTAAGGATTTGATTAAATTTGGCATAGATGTTGTTGGAGTAGTATGTTCTTCTATTTTGTTTCAGGTATCAGTGAAATCTTCTCTATCAGACAGAATTAAGCAAGAACAGAAGCAAGAGAGTGAGTTGCAAAAAAAGGTAGAGCTGGTTCAGAAGGGTAAGTTTCTTGAATTCAACATTGATAATGATTGGGTTTTGAGATTTGGGAAGAGATTGTGTGTGCCTTGTGTTTCACAGTTGAAGAGAGAGTTGTTATGTGAATCTCAAATTTCTCTATTTTAAGTTCATCCAGGAAGTACTAAGATGTATAGAGATCTTCGAGAGTATTACTGGTGGGACAGAATGAAAAGAGATATTTCTGATTTTACTGTGATGTTTTTTACATGTCAACAGGTTAAATCAGAGTAGCAGTTACCTAAAGGGATGCTTTAGCCTTTACCAGTTCCAGAATAGAAATGGGAGAATATATCCATGGACTTCGTTGTGGGATTGCCGAAGACACCTCGAGGTAATAATGCAATCTGGTTTATTGTTGATCGCTTGACTAAATCTGCTCATTTCCTTGCTATATGAGATACTTTTTCCCTAGATCAACTTTCCCATTTGTATCTTAAAGAGATAGTCAGGTTACATGGAGTTCCCTCTCCATTGTATCTGATCATGATCCCAGGTTTACTTCTAACTTTTGGAAAGGCCTCTAGAAGTCGTTGGGTACTGAATTAAATTTTAGTACAACTTTTCATCCTCAATTAGATGGGAAGTCAGAACGAACAATTCAGACTTTGGAGGATATGCTACATGCTTGTTGGATGGATTATCAGGGAAGTTGGGACCAACATATTTCTTTGGTTGAGTTTTCTTATAATAACAGTTTTCATTCCAGTATACAGATGACACCATATGAGGCATTATATGGGAGGCGGTGTCGAGCTCCATCTTTTTGGGATTAAGTGGGTGAAAGGAAGTTTATGGGACTAGAATTGGTAGAAGAGTTGGCAAAAAAAGTTCAGCTGATATAGAAACACATGAGAATAGCTCAGAGCAGGCAGAAAAGTTATGCGGACAACAGGAGGAAGGATCTCTCTTTTGAGGTAGGTGATCATGTCTTCCTAAAAGTTTCACCATGGAAAAGTGTGATGCAATTTGGTAAGAAAGGAAAGTTGAGTCCAAGGTTCATTGGACCATACGAAATTCTGGAGAGAGTTGGATCAGTTGTATACTAAGTGGATTTACCTCTGAGTTTATCTCAAGTACACAATGTTTTTAATATTTCAATGTTAAGAAAGTACATGCTAGATCCATCTCATGTTTTGAGTCCAGAGGTAGTTCAGCTGGAAGAGAATCTATCTTATGACCAAAAACCGGTCAGATTCTTGACCACATGGAGCATGTATTGTGGAATAAGGCGATTCTTCAAGTAAAGGTTTTGTGGAAAAACCACATGATTGAAGAGGAAAAATGGGAATCTGAAAATGCTATGACGGATAAATACCCCCATTTATTTAAGTGAATAAATTGCGAGGACGCAATTCCCAAAAGGGGGGAAGGATGTAACATCCCAGGTAAATAAAGAATAAGACATTTTTATATTTATTAATTTTTTTTGAATTAAGTATTAATTTAACTTTAATGGGGTTGTTATGTTCAATGGATAACTCTCTTTAAATATAGTTTTGGTCACTCTTATAAATTCTATTGGAACAAATAAAATTCTTCTTTAGAATCGGGACATCAATATTTACTTTGTGTAAATTTTTGGTATTTTTCTGATAATGGTCATTTTTTAATGAATAGTGAAAAATGTTGTATTTTAATTCAAAACCACTTTTTAATCTAATTTATTTATGAAGATAGATTATCTTTTTAATTGGTTTTAAAGTGAAATTATAATATATTTTTACCATTTAATCCAATGGTGTTCATTGGAATTAATTTCAGTTTGAAATTGGATATAAACAAGTGTCAGTCTTTTGATAGATATTGTTTCTTAAAAAACACGCTATTAGTTTTGACAACAGGAATTAATTATAAAATTAATTAATGCAACTTATATGTTTTGAATTTTGAAAAATAGACATCATTTTTGAATTCAGAATATCAAATATAGATTATGGTGAATTTTTGGTATTTTTCTGAAGAACTTCAATTTTTGATGAATAATGAAACCACTAAGTGGTAGTTAAACGAACTGATTTTTTGTTTCAATGAAAGTTTACCACTTCTGTGTATTGAATTTTAAAAATCCGACATACATGGTGGTCATTAGGAAGTAAAATTTGGTTCAATGGGATGAAAATATTTTTTTGGTGAACAATATATTTTGAGTTTTGTTAACCGCGATTAGAGGTAATTAGTGTAATTTAAGATAAAAATGATATTATAAAAATATAAAAATATATTGAAACATGTCCTAACATTATTGGATAGGTCATGGAAGAACAATAAAATCCATGGGTCAATATGTGGGACCCCATGGAGCCACTTTAGTGAGATAATAACATTAATACCTTTTATTTAAAGTAAAAATAAAAATATCACAAACATGTATTGTTTTACTAAAAAAATTATTACATTGGGTTATATAAGATATATTTTTGACTACAAATATTAATTATAAAGATAAAAATATTTTCTACATCATGGTAATTTTTTTATAATTATTAGACATCAAAAAAATTAAATTATTTATGACACAATGATGATGCAGTGTTTACGTCATTAATGAATGTTTTAAATAAATAAGAAGATAATGCTTAAAATAATATCCAAAACTTATCCAATTCTTGATGGATGACTTTATTTATAGAATGGAACACCTTATCCTCGACTTTAATGATTTTTGGAGCTTTAGAAACCGAATTTCATTTTATAATAAAATAATAGTTTCAAGAGTTCCAAAAGAGCCCCTCCTCTCCCTTATAAAAAGACCCCACCTCCTACCCAGCACTCACACTTATCAAGCCATTTGGCTCGCCAAACTATACTTAAATAATCTCCCAATATCCCTCTATTCATCCTTGAATACTTACCTTAGGCATAAAGACCTTCATGAAACCCTTTTCGTTCAAACCAAGAGGAGTTACCCGATTTAAAGTTAAAGTCTTCTCTAATGTTCTTTTGTTTTATTTTGCTTCTCCAACCCTATAAACACTTTTTATTCCATTATTTTGTAACTAAACCAGTATATTCAATATACTAGGATGTTTTTATAATAATTATTTGAGCTATACTTACACACACCAATGTCTAATGGCTAAAGGACATACTGTTTCTGTGAATGGCGAATTTCTGCCTCACGAAATGATGATTGTTCAATATTCTTTTAACAACTTTAAAGGTGGCCATTAAGATGTCACTATATTTATATATGATATATAATATGTTTATTTTTTCCTTAATCTTCTGAATTTTTCATTTATGGCATACCTTTATGGTTTCCATTATGGGTAAACGTGATAACTTTATTTAAGGAAGTGCGGACTACCGCCCCCTCAAAGTGATTTGATTCGTTAATGCCATATGTGGGACGTATAAAGGATGGAGGTAATGATATTATATATGATATTATACTGGAATTATAATATACCTTTATATCATTATTATTACATTCCATTAGATATGAAATAGAAATGAAAGTAGCGTTCATGCGTACGTACAACTTACCGTCTCCATGAATGGTGCATTTGATTTCTTACCTCTAAATGTTATGTAATATTATAAATTCATGTATATACTGGATATATATGATATATATAATTTCTACATCATGAACATAATTCTGGTTATAATGGATATTTTACCACATGGACAACTTGTAATTATAAAGAGTTTATTTTTGACTCAAGTACCAATGATCGTTAAAACGACTGTAATTAAGTTAAATAATTACATAGTGTTCATAACATGGTAACAAGTGATATAAAAGGAATAATGAACTTGAAAAATGTTCTTAATAAAGTATAAATTAACTCAAGTTTATTATTCAATAGATTAAAGAACGATCGAGTCAAGTCGGACACGAGGTAAGGGAATTCGTCTCAATCTCCATTCATTGAGGCATATTTTGTTTTATACACAACTTTCTTTTATATGGTGTATAAAACCCTTTTGAATTTTACTTTTATTCAAAAGGAATATTTTTATATGAATCATTTTACTATATGAAAAAATGAATGTTTTTTTATTACGTATGCGGTGACAATGACTTCTCTGCCGCCACCATGACCATTATTTGAGTTTCAGCTTCCTCTACAAGCCATAACATTTTTTAAAATGAACAATAAATACCATGTTTTACTTTTCTTTTATATTGGTATTGAAAATGGTTTTGATAATGTTTTTATATCAATGTTTTGTATTGATATCTTGTGATTGGAATGTGGAAATTCTATGTTTCCTTTATGCATGTTTTATGTGGTACGAATATGTTATGGTTCTTGGGAATTGTTTATGAAGACGGGTGGTTCTGTGATAAACTAATGGCAGGTGAGCCCGATATAGCTCTCCAATTCATTTTGTAACGTGAAGGGGTTAAACGCTATGGTTTCTCTGAAGAGATTTAGGGAATATACTATGATGGGTATTCCAAATGTAACCATGAGTGTTACTCCCTAATTAAGAATGTTATGAATGCCTCAATTTAACTTTATGTCTTATGATATCTATGATTTATTCATGATTTTATGACGTATGTTAAAGTGATTATGTTTTATGAGTAATGTATGATTTCCTTGATTCTTATGTATACATGGAATAATGTTTTCATTCCGTGTTTTTATATACCTTACTGAGCTTTTTATGCTCATCCCATGTTTTTGAAATGTTTTTCACAGGTCAAGGGAAAAGTACATTATGTGTTGATATTTCTGAGGAAGTGTCATGAAATAATACATGTTTTATTATGTATCCTTTGATGGAAAATTGAATACTGTCTTTTATGTAACCGCCTTGTTTAAATGTGGAATGTAATGCCTGATTTATGATCTAATTCTCTAAAACTCTAAACCTGAAAAGATCCTCAATGTGTATTCATGAAATAAATCAATATTAAGTAATGTTTAAGGCTGGGGCCTTATAATACATGAACCTATTGCATGAGAAAATGAGATGCCTGTAAAAAATTGATGAACCGATCGTGAAAGTTTTTTTATGAAAAGACCATTCTAACTGACCATGTAAACATACGGTTCAAACTAACCATATATTATGTGAAGATAGATTATCTTGTCTAATTTATAAGTGGTGAATTTCAAATCTTCAACGGCTAGTTTTTAATCATTAAATGGAGTGTTGGTGCATCTTATACTGCATCTATTGTTCTCTAATGGCTACAGTGGATAAAGTTGTTTTTTATGAAGAAAATACATTTGTGTTAAATATAACATAATACTAGAGAATAATTTATCTTATAGTGAATAAAATAGTATCCAACACATGAAATTATGATACAAAGAATACTCTAGGATACTTTGTTTTCTTGAACTTTATATGAATATCATCTTACTTTTTTTTGAAAGATAAATTCAAGAATATAGGATAATAGAAGATATTTAGATCGAGCGACCTTTGATTTTAAATCCTATATATGTTCCAAATTCTATTTATTATTTAAATTTATGTTATGTTATTTTTCATTACAATTTTTATTTATAAAAACATAGTCTTCAATTCTAAACTAGATATTACTTGACAATACCTCAAATAATTCATTTTTATTCCCAAGAGAAACTATAAAAGATGTACTTTGTGACATGGTATTTAGTTTTATCCAATGTATAACTATTAAAGAGGATATTTGCTTGGATATCCTTATATGATATTGATTTTATGACCCATTCTATGTTGTTGATCGGTTTATTTAACAATAAACTATTTCTAAGTGGATGATTTCTAAGTGGAGGGGACTAATTCTCATCTTGGGACTGAACCCCTTGTTAAATTTCCACTATTCTCTTTATTTGTTTTGTTTTTGAATATTCAAATTTGAACTCAATTCTGTATGTATTTGATTGAAAAAACTCTAATATCAGAGTTAACTCAAATTAATGTTTTATATACTCGGTTTGATATGAGTAGTCTTGTTTCCAAAAATAATGTTTTTTTCCTTTGTATTTTAATTGAACTATGATCAAGAATTTTAGAAGAATATCCCAAGATGAAATTATATATTTATTATATTTTTTAAATAATTGTTTTTATCAAATTGGGGAATTTATTTTTTAAATTGTTTTTAAATAGAAACTGTATTAGAAAATCAATTCACCCCTATTGTGTTATCCAATTCAGTAAAGATTTTGTATCATTAGATTATCAAAATATATTTTTAATACAATATAGATTAATTTAATATCTAAAATTTATGTTTTATCAAAAATTATTTATTTATGGATAATAATATATAATAATTAATTACCACTAGTTGGACTCATTATTTTAATGTGACACATTATTCTCTATAGAAAATAAAAAATAAAATTCAATTGTAATGTATGGTATTTGATATATGGAATGTCATTGAAGATAAATATGAAAAACCTCAATCTATGAAATCTTTTGGGGGTGCTTCCACTGAGTAAGAATAAAATTGTAATTGTAAATCTTGGAATGATTTGTTATATTCATATGAGACATTTAATTTAATATAATATCTACATATTCTAATACTTATGAAATCTGGGATACGCATGATATAACTCATGAAGAAACTTCTAATATTAATAAAACATGATTAAAATCACGAATAGAAATTTCATAACTGTACAAAATTTATAATAATTTTTTCTTAATGAAAAATTTATTCAAGAAATAAAATTACATTGGAAAAAATGATAATAAAATAAATTGGGGAAAATATTTGAGGTAGTATGATTCCACCAATGAAGTTATATACAGTGAATGAAAGAGAAAATTGAACATCAAAGAAGACTACCTAAAGTTATTGTATAAGAATAAATATGTGAAAAAAGTTTAAAAAATAAAAATGGCTATAAAAGACACTTGGGTTTCCTCTATGGATAGTTTTAGCAACTCAGAATCAAGTAGAGAAGATAGGAATGCAAATTCTAATATGTGTTTTATGATTGAAACTTCTGAGGTATTAAATGTTTTTTTCTAGAATGTCATGATAATATTTCAAATCACTATTATACTCGAAATAATGATTAGAATATTTAAAATGATGCATTATTTTAATATTTGAATACTTTAGAAGAAATAATCAATTAATTAAAGCATAAATATAAAAGTCTAAAAAAGATACATAATTTTCTTTCTAACATTAAAATAGATCTAATTATAGAAAATAACAAAAAGGTTTAATTATATATGGAAAATAATAAGCTCAAATTATCTTATAAACAAAGAAATAAATATTTAGAGAGATTTACTAATAGAAGAAAAACCTGTATCGATATTATTGGAAAATAGAGTACTCAAAAGTGAACTAATGGAATAAGATAACAACCTATATAGAATATAATCAATAAAATAACTTTGTTTCAATTTATAGTTTTTTTAGTCAGGTAAATTGTAATTATTCTTCTATACATAAAAATGTATTTATTTCTAAGAGTCTAAGATCAACTTATCGGAAAAAATTAAGAAAATTAAACAGTCCTAAAGAACTTTTTTCTAATATTTTCAGAACTAAGAGAATATGGGTACCAAAATCATTATGAGTTTAAATATATTTGGTAGGTATTCTATATAAAAGTTGTAGTAAAAAACAATGTTTTCAAGAAAAAGGATGTTATATACATTTTATTTGGAACTACTGATGAATCCAAAAATTGATTAACGTGGATGGTAGACTTGTCACTTTTTAGTATAATTCTAAAGGAAATATATTTGGGCTCGTTCCAAATCAGTAAATATTGTACAATATAAAAATATAAAGTATTATTTATAGAATAATTAAAATATAATCTAATTAGTATTTCACAATTATGTGATGATTGTTTTCATGTTATGTTTGAAAAAAATATATGCAATCTTTTGGATTCTAAATATGTTTTTTTACTTCAATGAGAAATGAAAATATTTATGTTACAGATTTAAATTCATTATTTTATCAAAATGTGTCTTTAGTTGAGTTACTTTAAAAAATAATATTCTCATTGGGATATGAGACTAGGCTATTTTAATCTTCAATCACATATAAATCTAACAAAGAAAGGATTTGTAAAGGATATAACCAAACTAGATTTCCAATATACAATGTCTATAATCCATATAAAAAGGTAAAATTACAAAAAATTTACATTAAATAAAAGAAATAATTTTGAACTTATCAACCTTTAGATTAGGATCACATGGATTAGTTTATAACTTCTATATATTCATGCTTTGTATGAAAAAAATTGTCTTTTTTACAGTCGATGAATATTCAATATTTATATGGGTCTTTTTCTTTGTTCATAACAGTGAACCTCCTTCATGTTTTTCAAAATATCATAGATTTTTAGAGAGTCTTAGTCGAATTGAAATCATTAGCTTAAGAAGTTATCATGGAAGTGATATTGAAAATCATGATTTTGAATCATCATTCTCCAAAAATGGATATATTCACAAATTTTCTGTTCTTAGGAACCCACATTAGACTGCTGTTGTAGAGAGAAGAAATAGAACCCATGAATCAATTTCCAGGACTATGATCAATGATTTTGATTTCCTGATCTAGTTTCTATAATAATCATTAAATTTAGATTTTTTATAATTAATAGAGTCTTAATTAGACATATTTTAAAGGGGGACATTTATTAATTATGTATTGGTTCAAAACCAAAGGTTAATTACTTTTTTTTTTCTATTAAAGTATTTATACTTGGTATAAAATAAAATTATGAAAAAGTTTCATCCAAATGTAATGATGAAATTTTACTTGGAAATTATATATCTAATAAATCATAGAGGGTTTTTAATAAATGTAATAAGATTTTGGAAAAACATTTACATGTAAAAATTGATGAAACATATCCTCGTGAGTTTAAGACCCCTTTATCAAAACTAGAAGATGATATTTTCAATTTAGAAATAAATTATTCTAGACATGATATAAAGAATTATTCTAGTTCTGATGATAATCTTGAGCCTGTACCAGCAGATTGAAATGTTTCCTCAAACACTTATATTCGTAGAACTATTTGGACATAGTGATATCACCCATTAGATGATGTTTTAGGTGACCTAGAAAAATTAACAAAGACTATATATTATATAAGAAACCAAGTTGAACATTATGATTCATTATCATATTGTGAACATAAAACCATCAATGACTAAATTAATTTTAAATTTTGGGTTATTTTTATAGAATAAGAGTTAAATTAGTTTAAAAAAATAGTGTCTAGGAATTAGTTGAATGGACTAAGTACAACCTAACAATTGAAACTAAGTGGTTTTTTAGAAATGATGTTGATGAGTAAGGAACAATATATTAAAAAAAATTAGACTAGTTTCACATGGATATAGTCAAGAAAAAGGTATTTACTATGGGTAAACCTTGGATCTAGTTTTTAGAAGTGAATCCATTTGATTTTTTTATTTATGAAGAACATTGGGATTTCAAATCTTATCAAATGGATGTTATGAGTGAATTCAAATATGGTTACATAGTTGAAGATGTTTTTTTATCATCCCCCAGATTTTAAAACCCTCACTTGCTAAATCATGTTTTCAAATTAAAAATAATTATTATATGGTCTAAAATAATATCAAAGAGAATCGTATGATAGAATCATATCCTTTTAAATTTCAAAAGGTATTCTAAAGGAACAACTGATTCTACTTTATTTATTAAAATAATTTTAAAATTTGTTTTAGTAGTATAAATATATGTCAATTATATTAGTCTCCTTAGACAAATATGATATTTTGGTGATTTTTTTTCCATGAAATTATTTGTGTGATGAGTTTTTAAAAATGGTTCAAAGTGAATTTAAAATGATTTTAATGGGTAAAATTAAATTATTTTGTAGTTTTTATATTTTTTAAAATAAATATATATATTTTTTTAAATCAAATGTATTACACTAACAATATTTTAAAATGTTTTTGTATGGATAGTTCTTAATATAATGATAATCATATGTGTACTACGTGTAAACTTGATCTTGATGAAATTGGAAAACTTGTTGATCAAACCAATTATAGAGGTATGATTGGATGTTTACTATACTTTAATACTATTTGGCGTAATATAATGTTTAGTGTGTGTATGTGTGATTTTTGTTTTCTGGAAAATCCAAAAAAGACACATTTTATAGATGTTAATTAAATGTTTAAATACCTCAAAAAATTTCCAGTTTAGGATCATTTTACTCTAAGGGACATAAATTGAACATATTTAGTTACTAATATACTCATATCGGTGTTTGTATGTTAGTTAAATAATGATCTTCTAGAACATGTCACTTTTTGGGAAGGTATCTAGTATCATGGTGTAATAATAAACACAATATTATTGCATTATAAACTATTAAAGATGAGTACATAGATGCAAGAAGTTGTTGTGAATAGATTCAGTGGATGAAACTTACATTACTAGACTATGGATATCAATTTTTACATGTAGAAATAAATTTTGATAATAAAAGTGTGATAAATATTTCTAAAAATCCTATACCACATTATTAAACAATGATCATTGATTTAAGACATCACTTTTTGAGAGACATTTTTTTAAAAGGTGAAATAACTCTAGAATTGGTTAATACTGAATAGTTTCTTGCATATATATTTAAAAAACCCTAGAATGTTTATAGAATCAAATATATTAGATTTTAATTGGGTATGATAAATTATACCTAACCATTTTAATTAAATTTCATCTTTTAATGTTATCTAAATTATTTTTAGATTATTTTTTCTAAGATTTTTTGGATGTAACCATGATGAATGATTCACATAGTCATATACTGGTCATGAGTTTTTTATCATTATGTCAGTATGCCTACCATGAAAACATAATCATACATTTACCATACTTATCATGTGTATTCTATAAACTGATCACTATGATTAATGTTAAAATTTAATTCACGTAGTTAGCATACTTACTCTGAGGTCATGGTTAGCATGAATAGCTTCCCTATGTTATTATAGATCAATGGTTTGCAAACCTACCCTGTCTGTTTACATTGAATTTTATTTGAAAACATTTTAGAATGATTTTATTTACATTTATTGTAATTAAAATCCATAAATTATTTAAATTATATTTTGAACATGAATCCAAATTGAAACCTACGTTTTCCCTTATAAATCGTTTATAATTTTTAGAAACTTTGAGTGAATCAATTAATTATTTCTTTAACATATCACTCTCTCAAAATCGAACCTATTTGTTTTGTCTCAAGTAATACTAAATCTCTAAAGAACTCCAATCATAATAAAATCTAAAAAGTGAAAAGAACCTATGATGTTGTGCCTCTTGTCTAGCCATCTCCTTCTAAGAAGCCAAGGAAATAAAAATAGAGCATGAGTGCATTAGTAAAGCCAAATAACCAACACTTAATAAATTATATAGTTTTGATAGAAGAAGATGTTAATGCATAGTGATTCAAGAAAAAAGATTGTTTGTTTGGAATGTGATTCAAAATCAGGAATGTAATTTTTCGTTTAGAGAAAATGGTAAGTATTTATATCAGAAACATTTAATGGATTTTTGTGCACACCAATAATTTTTCCCTAGTGAGAAAAGATAAATCACCAGAAAAATAGTTGGTGGTAATGTTCTAGAATTTTCCTCTAAATCCTAGGACAAATGTTATTGATGTACCACATAATGGATAATATAAGTATTATTAAAGACTATATTGTATTAATCATAAAAATTTCCAATATCAAAATGCTTTGGATGAACAAATTTGGATGATAACCACTTATATAACATTAAATATTGAGTTATGTGGTGAATATAAGATACTGGTCAATTTTATCAAACCTCAAATTTATCAAAGGGAAGAAGAATTCAACATCTTTTTGAAATAGTGATCCTTTTTTTTAATTTTTAATTTCAAAGATATTTAAATCAGTATTTTATGTTATATCATGAGACATATATTTGAGTAGTGAAAGATATCTTTAGTGATCAATTATTTACATTATTCCAATATCATATTGTCCTTGATAGAGTGTAAAGTATTAGTTCTTTAGGTGGAGGAAAAATAACTTCATCTGATGTATTTTTTTCTTATACCAAATATTTCTTCCAAAATGAGAGTAAAGTAAAACCCATGAAAAAAGAAATGGGTGGATCAATTAGAAAAACTAAATGAAAAGTTTAATCTAGTGTAGTACTCTCTTAAGCCAAGGAAATTGGTAGGCCCTGGTCTCAAACCATATAAATAAGTGGAATATTCAGGTAATGATATTTATCCTTATCAGTAAGTTGAATTGGAAGTTCTCATTAAGGAAGTGGATATTGAAGATGATAGAGAAACTTTAGACCTTGATGAGAAAGCTAGAGAAGCTAATGATGATGATCTAGAATGAGATAAGTCTATTGAATATGATGAATTTGATGATATATTAGCAAGATATTTAATTATTCAGAGTATTACTAGATAGCCTATTCTAGATGAATCTATTATGGGGGTGAATTCCAATGGATCTATTATTTTGGGCTTAGACTATCCTGCTTTTGATGATGATGATCATATAGGGAGTCCACCTAGATATTCTGGACCTATTATTATATTAATTCAATGAACTCTTTTAAAGAGAATTAATTTTTGATATTGATAGTGAAAATAGAATTAATGTATTTCTTACAAGACCATATATATATATATATCAGATCATTAAAGACATTTTTCTCCTAATCCCACCAGAGAAGATGAATAATATAATATTTATATTCTTTAGGATATAATTGAAGATTCTATTAGATATAGAGTAAAAATAATTGATATAGATTAGGATCAAATTATGATAGATATATTAGTGGAGGACACACTAGAGATATATGGTATGAATTATGCTAGTAATCCATGTCCCTCTTCTCATGAACCCTCTATTCCTTATAATTCATATGTCACTAAAGATGATTTTTTTATTCACGTTATATTTAATGTATATGTTCAAGTTTTTATATTTTAATTTTGACAAATACTTGAAAAAAGTGAGAAAATGATGCATTATTGAAGGAATTGCATTGGTGATCTATCACCTTTACTCTCACATTATGTTCTGGATACATATGATGAAAAATGATATTGTAGATTTGAGAGATTAGGTTAGTGATCTTTTAGATGATCTATATAATATTATTATTTGGTTATAATAAATTTTTATGAAATATATATTTGAAATTACTCTTATGCCTCATCCTAATACTCTAAGTTAGTCAGTTTGTAAAGAAGATAAGGTTAGACAACTCATTTAATATGAGTTTAAGGCTATGATTAATGAGTTTATAATTAGTGGAGAAGCTGTATTTTATGGGTCTAAAAACCATGAAACCAAGACCTTGGAAGTATTTCAAGAGGATTTCATGAATGTTGGTGAAGATATAGAAACTATCAAGAGATAAATTTATTATCAACTAAAAAGAATATCCATTCAATCAGATCTAATATGGATGCTTTAAATCTCTTACATTGGACTTAAATATGCCAACTATGACTCAATACTTAGAGTCCTATATTGAGAAACTCAATGTTATGATTATATTTTTGGAATATTTGATGTAGATTAGAGATGAATTACTTTAGGATATGGATCATGGATCTTGAGTAGTTATTGAATTTACCCGATTTATGGAATCTTGTTTGTACACTTCAAAGAACGTTTTTCTAGCTACTTAAACTATTCATATGTACCTACCTCTAACCACTACCTCACCAAGAATCAATCAATTATACCTAAATACTGATCAATAATTTATGTAGCTTAGAATAATTTATAAATGTATGGTCATTGGAGAGCCTGCCTCATCATTTTCCCCTCATACAACCTCATCCCCTACTATTACTTCTAAATAAAAGGATCTTATTATTCCTTCAGATACAAGGGATGCACCAAATTCATATATAAATTATGATCTCTAATATGGAATCCTTATTCCTTTTTTTAATCATTTTGAAACTTCTTTTGATATATTAATTGAATACTCTATATTATTATCATTGTATTTTTTGAATTAATACTTTTTTATAAACCCCAAAGGGGGAGTAATTAGTTGTTTTTTAGTAGTGAAAAACTAAAACAAATTGAATTCCATGTGAAACATTTCATGATTTTAGGAACTTTATAAATACCTATTTCAATCCAATGAAAATATATTTTTGTTGTTTTCAATTGATTTCAATTTAAATTCCATGATTTATGATCATTAAAAGGGGAGATTTCAGGTTTAGACCAGAACATCCTTATTATAATTATCCCTAATCATGTTTATATTATTATTAATGAATTTTTAGATTTATATTTGTAATTGTTTTTCAAGGAAAAACCTTAAAAATGGATAAATATAGTTTTTACCATGCCACCTTACTATGTGAAGAATTTAAACACACAATGAAGGTCAGATGACCATATCACCTCATTGCATGTTATATTTCAGAAGACCGCATGAAAAAACTACTTACCATGAGTTGTATGAGAAAAAATATTCTTTGCCCTGAACCCGATATGAAGTGGAGTTGAGGATACTATGTGTTAATAATCACCATTCCATGTGTACAATCAACCTACCGATAGATGGAGGTATACCTGCCATGTAATTTACCACACAAATCAAAGAAGTGTCCATGTAATGGAAATTACCTACCGCCTGAAGAAAACTTGTTACAATGCCAAGGTATGTATAATTTTTCAAAAAGTAATAAAATTAACATGTCTATTATTATAGTGACTGCACGAAGAATCAACTTAACATTTAAATTCATGAACCCACTGCATGATAAAATGAGATGATCATTCGATGTGATGAACTAACCATGACACCATGTCGCATCAACTGACCATGCCAAATAACCATTTCAAATAAACATACCAACTAACCATGTCTCAATTGAATAAAACTTTCCATGTCTAACATAGTAGTGGAGTATTTAAAATATCTAATAGCTAATGTTTGAAGCATTTAAAAAAAGTGTGAATTTATTTAATATTGCATTGATTTTTCTCTAATGAATACTTATGATGAAGATGTATTTTTAATTATATAGTATGTTTAGGTGAAATATAGTGTGATGTTGGAGAATATACGCTCTTAAATAGAATTACAAAGGATACTACACATGCACCTATTATATGGAGAAGACTCTATAATAATCTGTTTTCCCTAACTTGCTATTAATCATGTCTGATCATCTTCCAATGATAAATTCATGAACTTAAGATAACTAATTATATTAAGAATGTGTTTTATCACATTTTATAAATTATAACTATTGATATTTCTATTTATTCTTTTCATTTGAGTAGTGTTCTTTTTACTCTATTTATTTTCATAAACATATTTTTCTATGCTAAATTAGAGAGTACATGATACTCTCTCAAATCATTCATTTTTATTTCCACTAACAACTATGTTAGAGGTTATATATAACCTAATAATTAGTTTAATCACACTTATTACCATGTAAGAGGCTCTGTTCATAGACATATTTGTGATTTGATGATTGTAAAACCTAATCTAGGTTTTGGATCAGTTTATTCAATAATAAAATTATTATTATCAGGTGATTTCCAAGTGGATGGGATGAAATATCATCTTGAGACTAAACCCCGTTTTAAATTTCCACTATTATATTTATCTATTTTGTTTATTAATTATCAAATTGATTTTTTTATGTCTATAGTTTACTGAGTAAAACAATATTCTAATAATTAACTCAAATTAGTGTTGTATATACTATATCAGATATGAGTAGACTTTTTTAAAAAGTTAATGTATTTTCCAATATATTTTAAAATAGTTGTGATCGAGATTTTGAGATCCATTTAAAAATATCTAATTATATTTTTAATCTTTATTTTTGTTAAATTTTTGTTTTTATCAAATTAGGGATTTTTTTTAAATATTTTAAATGGATATTTTATTGGAAACATAAGTTACTGACCTTGTGAGTTATGCACTTTGACCAATACAAATGTTGTTTTAAAAACTAAGTGTTCTTAATATTACATAACATATGTTTTTTAAAAAAGTGAAAAAATTATATAAATGTAAAAAAATGACATGAAATTCATTAAAAACATATACCATTTAAAAATATTATATTAAAATTACACAATATCATTATAAAAAATCATTGAAAATAATACCTGCACCATTATTAGAGCCATTAACATTTATATTTTTAATCATTATTTTATGCATAAAAATGAAATTAGAGTTATTAAATAATATAAGTATGTTGAATTAATATATTAAATCCATTTTGAAACATTTAATTTCTAAAAGTGATGATAACGAATTTTTAAAATAGGTGAATAAAAATAGTTGCTAGAGAAAATTATTACTCAAGTAACCAAAATGTTAAACATGGATTTTGAAAAATCAATATAGTATTTTAAAATATATATATTACTTATTAAATTTATATATTTTATATAAATAATATTTCATATCTCTTAAGTAATTCTTATGTTAAGATAACATCATTAAGGTGAATATTTTTTTTAAAAAAGTTATTTTTTCTATTCACCTAAAAAAAATATTTGATAAATATTTAAAAATATAACTTAAAATAATATTTATATATTAAATTAAAAAATTATGTTCATTTTTTAAAATTAAAATTATTTTTTAAAATTTATTTTCTAATTGAAAATAAATTATATAAAGAAAACATTTTTCCATTGAAAACTCCCTTTTAAAATTTTATGTATTCTTAATCAAATTTAGTATGAATTTAGAATGGATTGCACTATATTTATCTTCTAGACGTTATATTATTTTTAAATTATTATTATATAATATGTCATATATTCTTTTAGTTTTGTGTTTTGTGTGGAGGAATCTATCAATAATGTTTTTATTTTATGAAAAATAAATTGTATTATAAAATCATGGGTCATTACATTATACCCAATTAAATAAATTGTTCCATTGTAATTTAAATTTTTAATCATTAATGAATTTAGGTGAGAGTATTATTAACATATTTTTTATTTGGGATATGAATTTTAATATGAAATCTATCTTACATTATTCGGCTATATCCAGTTACTTAACATTTTTCAAATGACATCAATCATTCATATAAACATGTAACATAGTATATATATACCCTAATAATATATTCTCTATAACATACCTTATCCAAAACCATTTGAATCTTTTACATATTAAATTATATTGAAATCATATATTCCTTTAAAAGTAACATAAAATTTAACTCTTAAATGAATTAACCACTAGTTCATAATGTCACACAATAGTAAATATATATCATAATCCAAAAAATGAGATAAAATTCCTAAAATATTTTAGGGATTAATTTATTATTAAAAAAATAATAAATTTCAAGGAAATCAATACCATCTAAATAATTTTTATAAAAATAAATCAACCCTTTATTACATCAACATCAAGTATATATTAAACCTAAGAGTTGTCTACACCTCAATGAGGGGTTATATTATAGTTTTCCAAAAAAATATTACCTTATAGTAAAATAAATTTTCAAGGTTATTGATACCATTTACTATATGTTTCCAAACCACTAAAGAAACTATATTGATGAACAATCCTTAGATGTTTCAAGAAATCGTCATATTTTTTGAATATATCAAAATATCATAGATAAATATAACTCAATAACGAGAATCACAAAGACTATCAAGAGATAATTTTTATTAAGATATCATCCTCACTACCTTAGGTAACAATATCAAACTCACCTTTTCCATCATAAAATACATACACTAATATTCTGAAATATTTAAGTATGATCCATTATTCAGTTATAATACATCATTTTTTCTTGATACATACCTATGTTAGCTTCATTTTCATGATCCATTTTCAAAAAAAAAAAGAAAAAGGTTTTGAAAATTTCCAAATTATGAATATGATTTAATTATTTAAATATTTCTTCCCCCATGTCACCTTCAATTATGTCATATAGTACTTTTAGTTCAACCCATGACTTTATTAGTCCAATTATTGGTAAACAATGTTCATTTTTTCATTAAGTTATCTTACTTAATTAGCTAACATCATAATCAAATATTTCATAATGGTTCATTAGATAGAATATGTATTACCATAGCATATCCCCGAGGAGATTCAAACTTGGTATGCAGTTAGGCCACTTTGTCATACCCTAGGTGATAATCATGTTAATACCCAACCTACCTTTATTAGTATTATTATACATGTGTACATATTGGAAAGAGTCTAAATTAACCTGTAGTATCCAAACAAGTATGTAACTTCTAGTAAAACCAAATGATCTCTACATTACAAAATTTTTGGGACATTATCCTATACATAGACTTATCCATTAGATTTATAACTTGTATTTCATTAATATTATATTATCCCAATCCCCATAAAATTAAATATTAACTCAACTAATCTATTGGGTTATTTATACATTTGAAATTATGATCAAACATAACTTATCAATGCTTAAATTATCCTTAACAAATATAATTAAGTATAAATTTATCTAAACTCCGATTTAATACCAACTATAATGCCCCCAAGGATATGAACATCTAACTTACATGACTTAAAAAAATATTTACTTACAATACAAGCCCATGATCTTTTAGGTTTAGATATTAATAGAGTTATGAAAAAATAATAACTAATAAAACCCATGGGTTTTTTTCAATTAATGGAAATTTTTTCATTATATAACCAACTAACTAATCCATAAAAAGTAGTGAATATTTATGACAATATTTTCCACATAATATTATCTACTAGCCACACCATAAGATTTATATTCCTTAATAACCAACAGAAATGGAATCAAAATAAAAGGGTGACCATAGATGCTCAGGGAGGGTAAACACCAGGGATAATAATCAATGATTACAAGTGAACATAAAATGATAATATGGGTAAAATTAGAATACATAATAAATTTGTTTTCTACAAATATTCTAGGATGCCTTCAAACCTAAAACACGACTAACCCGTGACATGTCATGAAGGGAATTCCCAGTCCCCATGGGCTAGAAACTAGTTCTTGAGTATCATGTATCACATTTTAGAATTGTTTCTTCCAAGATAACGATAACCTCAACCAAAGGAATTATCAATGTGCAATGTTCATAAACACCATGAATATGTATACATTATAAGATAAGAAAAGGAAATAAAGCATATGGCACAATTTAAGCGTTATATATTTACATATTGACGAAAAAGTAACCAAAAAGGTGATGGGGATCAACTGTAAAACAAAAACTCCTCATGATATGTGGTTATAAACACACCATTCCTCCACCATCAACACTTTATAAAGAATATTATAACAAGATCCAGCACCACTAATTTAATAGAATATTTTTCCTATACCAAAATAAGAGAAAACATGTTCTACATACACCCTATGGTGTGTGTAGGGTGTGAGATCACTTAAATAGTAGTACACCACCTAAAGGTTCCATGAAAATAAATTAAGTTATAAATTAACATTTTGTTTAAATGGATTTAACAAAAAATAATTTTTGTTTCTATAAGAAGAGTTAAAAATGCATAAATAATTATAAATAGTTAAAAAATAGTTTATGTACTATAGGGAACCAATAAGAAGCTAGGTCAACTAGTATTTAGGATCCCCATACCTTAGTTATCAAACTACATAATCTGTTATAATGCATGATTCAATAGATAGGTTAGAGAAAAAGTTCTAGAGGTCCCTTAATGAATCATCTTTTGTTTATTTAGTGTTGTAGTGTAATCCTTACAGATATCCTGGGTCAATTCCCTACTAAATAAACTAGTGTACCAATCCTTATTAACCAGCCTAGGTACCTAGAGTTCCTATGCGCTCTATCCACCTTTCCACATCTTTTGAAATCCCACTGTGTATCACAAATCCATTTACCATAAACCAAAAATGAAAAAATAAACCATTTTCAATGTTTTAAGTCAATTTTATAAATTTCACTCACACTAAAACACTTAAAAATAATATTTTAACCAACACACACAATTTGGAAACATATTTAGAAACAAAATCAAGTACATTAAGATCATAAAATATTTTCATGTCATAGACAAGCCTAAATTTCACCTGGAATCCCCCAAATCTAGTTAGAAACTAAAATAAGAATCAAAAGAAGACCATGTGAATGAAAGAAAAAACAAAACTATCAACATACAACACAAATAAATGATATTGAACCCATATTAGGCCAACATAATTTCTAGAGTGGAGAGAGCCTATGAAGGAAGAGAGGAGAGATTGTGTGAAGGGAAGAGGAAAAGAGATAAGGGACTTACATCGAGAAATATTGGATAAATCATGAAAAAACCACTAAAAAAATAGAGCTCATAAGAATTGGAGGAGAGTTATGGGAACTCTCGGGGATAGTGAGGATCTAATGAGGTGAAATGGTGGATAGAGTATTAAAATTATGGAGGAATAAATTTGGAATATAAAAAATTCTATGAATTTAGAACGCCACATATTTTAGATGCATGGTCTACTAGTATGTGCACAAACTATGCAGAACCTTTATCCAGGAGGAGGGGAATGTTGAATGATTTACATGGAGTGGAACATGGACATGCACCTAGCCATTCGACCTGGGTAATTTCACTAACGTTGTATGATTTTCACAATACTGGCATACAATTTTCCCTAATAATGTGCCAACCATGTTCCACCTTCTATTGGCCCAAAAATAACTAGTATTCTTGGAAAATTCCTATGAATGATATATAACACATGAAATAAAACAATTAATGTAAAATTCTACCATAGAGCATCATGAGTGTGAAAATTCTCCGCACTATGAAAAATTTCTACCCTTAGAAAGTTAAACTATAGTGTAATTATAGAATAACTGTGGGTACTAATCATACACCCAAGTGTTCCACTTCCATGTATCATGCTCATCATCACCATAATACGAAAGAACATGTTCTAACATAATTGGGTTTTCCTAGAGATATTTTACATGGTAATCTACAATCTTCATTAGTTTATTAGTCACTGATAGATTATGTTCCAGTTCAACAAGTCTAAAATACCTTCGGGTAAGATTCTAATAATTTCCAATTAGAAAATGAACCAAAAAATGTAAAAAAGTTAAAAAAAACCCAAACACATATAGAGAAATACAAAGATCAATTATGATAATATATATAGGATTTATAGTGATTATGAGTTGTCAAAAAATGTTGTTAGATCATTTGAACTATCTTAGTCATGTCCGTAATAAGGCTTGGTCCTAACAAACAATCCATGATGACTTATGTCCTTAATAGAGGGGTTCAACTTGGTTGACCACAAATCACATCAAAGTGATCCATTTTGATTGAGTATTGGTAACATTAATTGTATGAAAAACCCACTAACACAAGATGGTTATCCCATGAGCCTCTTAAATCCAAAACACATATACTGACAATGTTTTTCAGAATATTATTCTCTTACTCTATATGACCATCCATTTGAAGATGGTATTCCATACTGATCTTGAACTATGAACCCATTGTATTTTAAGGCCTACCTATTAATAATTGGTAAAATGGTGGTCCTTTTCTGACATGGTAATCGATGAAACACCATGCGACCTCCCAATTTCTTGGATGTACAGCATGCCTAATTCTTAAATGTTAGTGAAATACTTTATCATAATGAAATTTAATGATTTTTCTAAATGATGAAGAATAACCTAAATTTCTTTCTTTCCCTAGAATATATAGAACCCAATGATGAAATATATAGTGACCTCATCCCACTTCCATATAAGAATAGGGATTACTATAGTAGGCCTGAGGGTTTTGGGGCTCAACACTAATCTGCTGAAAAAATAACCATAAGAGACAAAAATAAGATATACTTGGTCTCATAAATAGCCCCCAGAACTAAAAATACAAGTCATAAAACATCATGGTGGCCCAGGATTCAAATACCACTGAGATAGGTGGATATCCAACACCATTTACTTCTATTGATATAATGGAACAACAAATCCACCCATGAAGAAAAATAATTCCATCAAGAGTAAACGAACATTCATCTGGAACCTACCCACTATTTAGAAGTTACACAGATCTCTAGAATAACTCTTATTTAGTTTTTTTTGTTGATCAATTTGAGAAGGGATGATTTCAACTGAAAGTAAGCCAAGATCCTAACTCTACTATGTTCCTCATATTCTAGATACATCGAGGTGAAATGTCTCATTAGATTCCACTCATCACAGAAATCATTCAAAGCATGGTTCAATATTTTCCTACTTAAAGAATGAACTACCACATTTACCTTTCCTAGAGTGTATAAAATATCAAAGTCAAACCCTTGGAGGCATTATATCCTTCAATGATTCCTCAAATTCAGATCTTTATAGGGAAAATATTGGCTATTCTTTTTTGTTAGAGAAGACTACAAATATTTTCCAAAAAATATAGTGATTCCATTAATTTAGAGCATTCAATAACACCTATATCTTGAGTTCATGGGTTGAGTAAATTATTTCATATGGTCAGAGTTGGTGAGCTTCATATGCCACAACATGGTCTCCCTACACCAGTACCCACCCATGACCTATACTTGAAAAGTCAAAATATACTACATAACTCTTTATTGCCTTATGTAAAATTTAAATGGGGGCAGCTGTAAATATCTTTCTAAGATCCTCAAAAAATGCCTTTCATTCTTGGCTCAATGTGAAATTTAATACTTTTTGGGTGAGATCAGTCATTGGAAAGGAATGTTTAGAAAATCCTCTAGTAAAATACTTATAATATCATTCTTGTCCTAAGAACCTCCTAATCTCAAAGTCATTGTTTGGATATTCTCATGAAATCACCACCTGTATTTTATCTGAATCAACTAAAACACCCCAGTATAATATCACATGTCCTAAAAATTTTACCTCTTGGACATAGATAATGAATTTAAAGAGTTTGAAATAAATATGATGATCCTAGGGAATTCCTAAGACAATTCTCAGATATTGACTATACTCCTCTTCTCTTTTAGAGTAAAATAAAATTTCATCAACAAACAACATGTAAAAAGAGTCAAGATATCTATAGAAAACCTAATTCATAAATTCTAGGAAAAACACAAGATATGTAGTTAATATGAATGGAATAACCATGTATTCATAGTTGACATAGCTACTTTTTAAATCCATCATAGGATTGCCGACTTCCCTCACCCAAAAATGATGATATTTTGAGAAAAGGTCAATCATAGAAAACCACCCACCCCATTGAACTATTGGAGGAGGAAATAAATGTGGGTAAAAGGGTATTTATTCTTAATATTGACCCTATTTGACATCTGATTATTAATTTAAAACCAATGATACCCATCATCCTTCTTAGAAAAAAGAACTGGTGCAGCCTAAGGTGAGATACTTGAGGGAATAAACCCATGGGATTCCAAATCTTCCATTTGTATATTTATATCCATTACCTTTGTGGGTACCATCTGATTTAAAGGAATAAATATAAGCTATTTAACCACTAACAAATTGGTGGTGAACTCCACATCATGTTCTGGAGACAAGCCTAATAATTCCATAAGAAATACCTCTAAGAACTTATCCACCATGGGTGGTAACCGATACTTAAAACATTTATAATCTTCATAAAACATAAGATAAAACACATGGAATGAAATTATATATAACTCTAGAAGTGTAGTTATATCTTATCCTGACCTTGGAACCATTTACCTTAAAAAAAGGTGCTCCCATCAGGGGCTGTGAATGTCACCAGCTGATGATAACAATCGATATATGACTTGTAAAAAATTATCTAATCTATTCCTAGGATCACATCAAAGAGGAAAATTTCATTAATAAGGAGATGAATTTCAGAATTAACCACTGATAAGGTAATAAAATTGGAAGGATGTCTACAATAATGTTCCATCCTCTTACAAAGAGGTGTGATCAAATCAATGATTTATGAAATAAGCATTTTTGGGGGTTTTAGTGAATCCAAAACGCATGTAGTGATGAAATAATTAGAAGAAACCATATCCAATAAATCCATACCCATGAATGATTCAATAAGAATGGTACCTCGAACTATCATGGGAACTATATCTAATTCTACATGAATCTAATCCATATAATGAAGGTGCCACATATTTGTTTATGCCTAAAAAACTGGGAACCTGTGTCTTTAGACAGATACGACTAAGATGAATTATTATGATCTTTATAAACTCTGATGTTGGGGTTAATTTATACAAAACAATTGAAAATGGACCACATTTTTACACTAAAAGAACCAAATGGGTGGGTCAAACATGTGGTCCGTTGATGAAAACGGGTCTCACACTGGTGGAATATGACACATCCTCCACGAGAAGCTACAAGAAAAGGAAGTCAGGATGGACATGTAAAGCTTTTGGAAGCCCTATAATATTTCTTAGAAAACTTTTTCTTCTTCTCATATTATATAAACACAGTCTCATTCATCACTAGAAGCATCATAGTTAAGCCTAAATTTTTGGGACGATCAATATCCATCATTAAATCTTCATCATCCATCTCACCATATGTCATTATTTAAAGGAAAGACCTGGGATCAAATATATGACTGAAAACACATTTCAAACCTTTTATGTTTCAGATGATCATTGAAAACCACATCACAAGTTAAATGAACTTGATATAGGAAGTGCTTAAAATCTTTTAACATTTAATGAACTCCCTGATAGATATCCAAAAACTCTCAGGTCATGCTAAAGAAAAAAGTATCAAGACAATACTACTCATTAAAAGTGGCCTTGAAGTCCTTACATTCAATATTATAATGTTTTCATAACCAAAAAACTGATTCCACCACTGGTGAAAGGGGTCTTCCCATAAAACCAAGGAAAATCTCACATTAATGACCTTATTAGTACTGAGTAATAGAACGATTCTATAAATTTTATCTAACATTATTCCACTTATTGGGGGTCCATGCTTCCTAGAATGGAAGGATAATAATTATTGAGAAACTTGTAAGTAATATCCTTTTCCAATCACGGATTGACTTCATTAACCAGAGATAGACTAGAGCCTTCTCCTTGACCCATAACTTAGACAGCCCGAATTTTTTCCTCCACTAATCTCTCATCAACTATTGAGTGAGAACACTCTCTAGCCTCTTCCCGGGGATGCACAAGAGGTCTTTGGGGAGGCATGGTGCTAAAAAAATCATAAAACAAAAAATACACCATAAATACATAATCTCATATTGAAATAAAAAATGGAATAATTAAATCAAACACATTAATAAAAAGCATAAAAATCACAAACAATAGTTTAAATCACTGCACCCTACCTAGGTGTCCATGGGTAATCTAAAACCTCTGCACTACATATTAACGAGGATTCTAAATAAAATCCCAAACATCACATAATGACCCAAGGCCCATCAGAAGTTGTGTTGGATATATACACCACTCAGAACCAGATCCTTAAGCCTAAATAGTCCTAACACATTTCAATCTAGATTTACCAAATAACATGACCTAATAGGAGATAAAATATGGCTCTAATACCATTTTTCAATAACCTTTTTGGGATTACACCAAACCCAACACTTGGGCCATGACATGGTCCTATGGGCGTTCTCAATCTCCAAGGGAGGGAAACTAGTGCATGGTCATTATGGAACTCATTTGGTAATGGTTTCACTCAAGAGAAAGATAACCTCAACCAAATTAAGTAACAATATAGAAAACTCATTAACACTATGAACATGGAAACATATATAGAAATTAAATGGGAATCTAGTATATAGCACAAGTTAAAAATTTTAAATATATATCTATAGACAAAAAAAAAACAGAAAAGTGGTCATCTATTAACTGTATAAACAAAAAATCCACATGACATGTGTGCCAAAACCCCCATACATCCACTATCAACACCTTCCAAAGAATCCTCAAATAATATCCACCACCTCCACTTCTATACATGATTTTAACATTACCAAAATTAGATAAAATAAGGTCTATATCCACTTGAGGGTGTATGTATAGTGTGAGATCACTTTCTCAGTAGGATGCCACCTAAAGGTTCTATTCAATGACATTAAGTGATAAATTAACATGCTTGTTTTAAACCATGAAATTAAATTTATTTAATGTGAAATATGTTTTATTTCTATAATAAAATAAAACAATGATGAGATAAAAAAAATGTAAGACATAGATCAATCACTATAGGAAAACCCTAAGAAGCTTAGTTAATTAGGTCATAGGATCCTTGTACCTCAGTGATCGAACCGTGCAACCTATTCTCATGCATGAGCCACTAGAGAGGTCAAATCCAAATTTCTAGTATCCCCCAAAGTAGTATCTTTTAATTAGTTATCATTGAAGGATAATCTTATTAGGAAGCCTAGGTCAATGTTGTACCGCATAAACAAGGGTACTAGTCCATTGTATAAAACTTTGGTACATAGAGTTCTAAATTTCTATATCCCACTTTCCACATCATGAAAAAAACCCTTTACGTATCAAAATCCATTTACCATAACCCTCACATTAAATAATCAACCATTATTAAAGGGGATAGGTATTTTAATTCATTTCAATCATAGAAAAACCCTTTAAAATTACATTTTAACTTACACATACAATTTTGAAACATATTTAGAAACAAAATAAAGAACATTATGATCACAAAATAATGAAATTACAAGGAACAACATACCATGATCATAAAATAACCCAAATATGGATAGAAAATAGAGGCCAAATCAAGAGAAGAACATATATAAGAAATATGAAAACAAAATTATGAATATATTACCCAAATAAATGAGATTTAACCCATCACAGGTCAACATAATTCCAGGAAAAGAGAAACACCATGAATTAATAGAGGAAAAAAGAGGAGGGTATTACATGGAAAATCCTTGAAGATATCATTCCAAACCACCAAAAAATAGAGCCTAAGAGGAGGGGAGGGGAGGGATGGGTGTTCCTAAGGATGGATAGGATAGAATGAAAGGAAATGAGTGGGTAACAGGGTTAAAAATAGGGAGGGGAAAGTCAATGTTTCAAAACATTTAAGAATGTGGAATGTCACATGGTTTGGTCACTCAGATAGCCAGATCATGAACTAACCATATGAAACCTCTATCTAAGTGAATGTTGAGGACACACCATTTTCTTGGTATGGAACACAACCATGTGCCTTGCCAAATATTATCTACAGTTCCACTATCTAGATTTCATGGGTTTCATTGGTCTGATGTAAAGTTTCCCCTAACCATGAAATAACCATTCACCACAATTTTTCTTCCAAAGAACAATATTTTTTGAGGAAAATGAACAATAAATCAATAGAACACAAGAAGAAAAGAGATTCAGTACATAAAAACAACACCATGGTTTTGACAGTTATACCCAACAAATTATAGTTAATAAATCATCGGATAAGGTAAGTAATAACATAAAAGTGTAGAATATCTTAGAAAAGAGGCATAAATATGGAATGTAACATATCTTGTAAAGAGTGGAATCTTAGAAGTCATTAATAACATGGTAAAAACATAGAGATATGGAACAATCATAAGTGTTGGAAAAAAAAATTTGAGATAAAACATTATGTTCTTGCCTATGCTAACAAACTCATTATGTTTAGACCTAAAAATACGAACAATATCATAATAACAACTCCTGTGCGAACAACCTACTTATATTCACACCTGACTATCACATTAGATTTAAAACTAAACCAATGTATTTAAGGGTGTCTTAGGATATGAACCATCATTATCCTTTGATATGTGTTCCATAATAAATTAGTCATTTTATAAATAACCCATGTAAAAAATGTGTTTCATATCTATTTCAAATGAAATCTTATAAGTAAAGAATTAATAATTCTTTCAGTAAACACGATAAAATCGTGGAATAAAAAAAGGTATCCAATGATACTAAATAACATTCTAGGTAGATACGATTCATTATAGTATATGGTTTTGAAAATGTGTAGATAAAAGGTATAAAATTTAGCTAATATCTTTCCCAATCAATTGATGTACATGAATTTAGGTAACCACACCTGAATTCATAAAATAAAAAATAAGGTATTCCTAGTTGAAATGCATTTGAATAAAAATTATGGTTATACAGAAAAGATATCTAGGTAAGAAAATGGTTACGATGAATCATTTATCTTGTAGAAATTTATTTTTTATCATTTTTGAAAACATCAATAAATAATCCACCAGTACATAAAGTATAATTTTATAAGAATAGTATAATTATACATTTAAAAAGAGGATGAAAATTAAAAATTTTCATAAAAACCATTTTTAAATACGACTCATAGAATAATGAAATTATTTTTTCTTTTTAAAACCACAAAACATGGTAAAAATGTGTAAATATAAAGGGAAATTCATTATAGTGATTTTTTTAATATTCTTTGCATTTCATTGTTATTTTAAATAACGGATAGGTTATAAAATTAATGGTTTCTTTTGAAAATTTATATTAAAATTGTTTTGATGGAAAAATATTTGGAGGTATTGAAAAATTATTTTTTAATAAAACCCCATTAAATATTTCTTGAAAGAGATATAAAGGTTTAATAGGGGAAAATATAGTTAAAGATAAGAAATAAATCCATGACATGTAAAACCATTTATTATTTTCAAAAAAATTTTATTTAATACACACTTCATAAATAAAGAAATAAAATTTTCCTTTTAAATGTGGTGATGAGAATAAGGATGATAAAATGAATTAATCATTTTTTTGAGTTCCCAAAATAGAGGAAAACAGTGAAGGAAAATAAAATATGGACATGGAAGAAATGATTCATTTATAAGAATGGTTATTATTCTTTCCATTGTTATACTTCTAACTCATATTTTTGTTATCAAAAAGTGGTTATTGATGATGTCAAGTAATTTATTTAGAGAAAAATTATAAATATCATATAATATAGTGGAATTTATGTATCAAATAATAATCAAAATGTATATTAAATTAAGAAAGATTACACCCTAATGAATCATAAATTGAGTCAATGAAACCCAAATGATGTTAGAAACTTTTTAATAAGAACTCTTGAAGGATGCAGTTTCAAATGAATCCTTAAATACCATGAATAAAAATATAATAATAATTAAAATATTAATGTTTTAGTATATACATCATTCCATGGAGAAATAGTCTATATTAACAAGTATGTCTCAATGAATTTAAAATTGATTTAAGGATCCTTTATCTTATTGCTGATTTGTACTACTGATGTGCATAAATTCATGCGAAATTGAATTTATTTTATTATATACCTTATTAAAAAACTTATTCAAAAATATTTATTTTAATATGGACAATTTATTATCTTGTTTTATTTATTTAATATATAATTATTCATGATGATTGTAGGAAGATTGAACTAGTGTTATCTGATTTTAGAAATATTAACAATCAAAAATGATATATTTAATAAAATATTAAATAAGTAATATAAAATTCACATAACCATAAAAATAAATATTTTTTATTATCTTATAATAATATTATTATTTAGGTTCCCATAGTAATCCATTTTAATGTTTTATATCCTTTTTTAAGTATGTGGTTAAACTAACCAAACCATAAACAAGATATACCTAAATGTGTAATAATTGTCATGAAAGTGTATAATAAAATTATAACTAAATAATAATGATTTTATTTATATGTTTTAATGTTTTTTAATTAGTTTTTTTATTTTTAGATAAATAATGAAAATCCATATGAAAAATGAAAAATGGTACCTTATGGAGGCAACAGTTCACATAATGAACGATTAACATTATTTAATTTTTATAAAGGATGTAATGGAATAAATAATGTGTGTTACATTAATATTATAAAAATTTAGTATTATAATACAAATTAATTCAATATATTAATTTTTCTTAGGTAATTTTATAAGAGAAATATTAGTAAGAAAATGATACAGATTATGTTAAACTCACTACGAGACATTGAACAATTTCATAAAAGACTTCTTAAAAAAGAAAGGATTATGATAGATTATGGTGACTATGGGATTTAGTTAGTTCAAGATAAATAAAAGATATGAAAATTATCTCATAGGAACCAAATATTTTTAAGGTAAAGTGGATCATTAGGAGGGTGGAAGTGATCCCCTTTTAGAAGTGAAGAAAAAGGAACTTTCGTGAACACCTGTTATTTTTCAATAATTGAATGACACTATTCAGGGGTAAATAGTAAAAAATTGGAAAATTAGGGGATTTTGGGCAATATAATTCAAATAAATAATCCATAAAACATTTTTTACACATGTTTTAAACATGTTTTAATCCTTTTACAACTTGATTTTTATATTTTACCAATTTGTTTTTTCCTTGGAAACTAGTTTTTACACTTGTATTTTATATTTTGTTAAAAACATAAAGAAAACATTATAACCAAAATTATATTTTCTAAATATGAATTTATGATCAATATATTATAATTAAATTCATATATGATAGAAAATTATTTTTAAAATTAAAATATTTAATATATTGAAAAATTGTTATATAGAAAAATTTTGTTTTTACCATTAAGTGTTATTAATAGTAAGTAAATTGATTACCAATTAAATGGGTGATAAAATATTTTTATAAATTTGAAAAGAATATTAATTTAATTATATAAATTAGATCATTTTACTTTATTTGATAGAATTACCCAACATTTATAAAATAATTCATTGAAAATAATATTTCCACCATTACCATGGTCATTAACATTATGCATATTAATAAAAATTTTATGCCAAAAAACTGAAAAGATATTTATTAAATAACATGAACATGTTAGAGTAAAATATGAAATATATTTTCATATATTTAATTTTAATATGTTTTGGAATATGATGTTCTAATATAAGAAAATAAAAACAGTTTTAAGAGCAAAATATTAAACAAAATTTTGAAACATTAATCATAGATTTTATAAATTAAATATATTACTTTTGAATTATTTAAATAATTTAATAAATTAAAATATTTTATATTATTTTTTAAATATAATCTCATTTAACTATTTTGTAAATGAAATTTCATAAAATTGACAATTTTTTTATCAAAACTGACATTTTCACTATTCAACTCAAAATCAATTATTTTAGAAATATCTCTTAAATTCTCCCTGAGATACTCTTGATATGATGGATTAAAAATTTTAGTTCGTAAGAAAATTAAAATTATAATATTTATTAATTTATATTTCAAATAAAAAAATTATAAATAAGAAATGGTTTTGTTGAAAATGTGATTTTAAAATATTTAGTATTCTTAATCATAATTTTATTCATTTATAATTGATTACAATATGTTTATCTATCATATGTTTTATTCTTATTATAGTTTTCTTGTGTAATATTTATTTTATGTTTTCAGTTTGGTGTTTTATGTGGAACGATATATCAACACATGGTTTATATAATGTGGAAACAGTTTATATATTAAAATATTTGGTCTTTACACACATATATCAAATTGTCATTGAAGTCACCTAACTTGGTTGGAATTTGATATCTTCATAGATTTTTTTGTTAATCTGAGAATATAGTGGTCCATAATATTCAATTACATATTGATTTCTATTATTGGAGAGTCACTGTTTCATCTTCTGAAGGAGAATACCCTCATTTAATGGAGTTAGGACATCAGCCTTTCATGAATAGATAATAAATAATATAAATTATACCTTAATTGTTACAAACCGATTTGTTTCTATTGACTAGGTTGGGGGTGAATATTCTGGCTTTATTCATGATGGAAAACCTTATTTGATGTTTTCTAATGTAGGATTTTTTTAATGGAATTATCCCTAGATTTAGTAATGAGTGATCCATTTTCCTAGATACCTCAGGTAATCTCACCCTATATTATTAGTGGTTTATTACAAGGCCTTATTAATGTATTCTCAAGCATTGTTTCACTAAAGGCTTCTAATACTAGGTCAAATAGTCTATAATTAGTTGGGTAGTGGGTATAATTTCTTGTAGGCTTCTAGGTGGTATGATAGTATTATTTTATATTATGCATAATTCATGGGTAAAATTTTACACATGGCTTTTGGTCATACAGACCATCACAATGTCAGGGTTTTCTATCTGGTAGCTCTCATTCCTATCTTGGGTGGTTTAATTTTCATTTTCTTATAATTAGGTTAAACCTCAGTGGTGGGGATCTACTAGTGGGTGGGAAAAATATAAATATTGTCTCTTATATATTAGTATCCAATTATGGTTCCTACTTATATTAAGAAAGTTTCTAGTGGGTCGTTATTTCATATATTGGGATGGTAGACAAGTTACAAAACATTGAACGCCAACTAGTGAGAATTTTTTGAGCGTTAAATATAACTTTAAAACATTTATAATTAATCATAATAGGATTTGGAACCATTATATCTTCAAAAACATGTTGTCATTGAGTTGTTAGTTCACCAACTCATTGATTTGACACTTTTTATTCTTGTTATGGGGATAGTGTTTGTAAATTTCATTGGGGGGGGGGTATGTTCAAGAACTATTTACCTTGAATCATCTTATAATCCTCATCATATTGGTCTAACACCAAGTTTATATTATATACTAGTTTTTAATTAACATGCCTTTAGGAACATAGTTATAAATGAGTATATGATACCACATTTTATTGAAAATGACATCCCAAGAAATATTTAGTTAATGAGGATGAATGTAAGGAAATTTTCAATTTTAAGGGAGCCTATCTATCCATTCACAACGCTATCATTTGTTTCTAGTAATCTATACTTTTTATATGAACATATTTGGAGAATTATACAATCATATGTGTCTAATTTTAGATTTCTAAGTTGGTTTGTCATTTTTTGCCATTATTATTAGTGTAGAATTAGGTGATCATCATGTATTCTTAAGGTTAGAGATATATCACATGGGTAAGATATGAAATTTATTTCTTTATTGGGTGGGACCATTCATGATTATTAACCATATCAGTGTGGTTTTCTGTTCAATATCATTACATTCTTGATTCAATGCAATTCATTTCATTCCTTATCAGCTTATGGTCAAAGTGTGAGTTGAATTCTAGTAACATATTTCTTGTGCTCATGTAACTATTAAGCTGAGTTTTACAACCAATTCTCATTATCATTCATATCATGGGATGGATATGAAAATATCATTCTAGGTCAATGTGTACTTTTGGTATGTAGATATCCCTAGCATCAATGAATTTATGAGGAATTTAGGATGCAATATACTATTATAATTGACTATTGGTTTGAACTATTTTATTGAAACATGTAATATCAAAATTTCTAGTGAAAAAAATCATAATGGTGGAAATAATTTTAAACCCTAGGTTTAATGTTCTTTAATATTTTACTTTTTTGAAGTTTTATATTGTTTGGTTTGGGTTATGGGATTTTATGGATGGTATAAGGGAGTTTTAAAAGATTTATAGAGGGAGTATGGATTGATAATTATGATATAAATCATGTGATTCCCCTAAAACTATGAGAGTATGAGAGGACACTTAAGAGGAAGTTCACATTTGGTGTATGGTTTGGGTAAAACATGCACTAACTATGATGTCTTATCATTTTTTATCTAGTTTAATTTTTCACGTTTAGCTCATGGTTGACCAAACCATGTGACACAAAGTTGTATCCCTTAGTTTTTTCTAGTAACACTCATACAATTTGAAAATGTATTAACAAAATATGTGGCTTATTCATGTAACTTAATTAATGAAATATGAAAATTATTTATTTAATATGAAATTTCCATCAAAACAATCATTATTCCTCCTATGAATAGGGAACTCAAACATTTGGATTCATTTGGGTGAATTTTTAATGATTCGTTTATTGATAGAGAATATCATTTTGGAATCTTGGAGATTTAGTATTTAAAATCAATGGTACGATCCCAATTTCTCCATAGCATCCTTTTTCTTCTTTTTTTCTCTTGTGGAAAACCATATTCTAAAGCTTACATGCATGATCTAGTGGTAATGAAGTGATTTTATGATGTTTTTATGGATTCTCATAGAATTGTTTCTAAATGATAGATATACGAGGGAAGAACATCATTTAATCATAGAAAATTTGTTCAAGGTAGGTGGATCCTCACTCTATACTTTTATTTATAACATCAAAGATTACAACCATAAAAGTTAAAACCATTTCTTTGAACTCTACACAATATTTTGGAAAATAATTATAGATATTATCTAGATGTTGAATTCTTTTAAAATATTTTATTTGGGTTACACTCAAAACATGTTTACTAAAATTAAAAATCTATGATTTGTTTTCAAAGTGATAATTTTGGAAAGTATTTAACATTTTTTGGAAACATGGTATTAGAGTGAGTCTCATGAGTTCATTAATGCACATGGAAAGGTATGTGACGATTTGGAATTGGTCATAAGGACAATTTTGGGCTTGATGGATTTTTTCCCCAAGGGATGATGTGGGTCTAGAGGGATGGGTTCCACTCATGAGTAAGGGATATCTGATGGGCCTATATTGATAGGAGATTCATGCATGGGTGTGAGTTAATTACATGGGTGTGTTTTTTGTGTCTGTTTTTCCATGGAAAATTTATTATAAAATGAAAACAATATTTTGGTGAGAATAACATATATGGTTCCATTGGATTAATTACTGTATTCTATTTCTAACCATTCCTATATAAATATTATCTAACTTGTTATTGTTTAAGTGGAGTGTATGGGAAGGCTATGTTGTATTTTCTACCAATTCAATATACTCTCCCTTACATATACACCATGGTGTGTGTGGAGATTTTTTTATCATGATACAGGTAATGGGGATACATAATTATTTTCTGGTGAAGATTCCTAATGATACCGATGTATCCTCTGGGAATTAGAGAGTGGATATTCTCTTATAATGGAACTATCATGGTTCCAAATTGGTGCCATGAAGTCATTTATGCATTGATATCCTGTATAATTTTCATTATTTATTTTTATTCAATTTATATGATTCTTGTTTTCTATGTCTCTATTATTTATTTGGTTTCAATATCATAAATCAATATTATTTTAGACTTTTGTGACTATATATGGGAGGTTGTGTTTTGTAGGAAATCTCAAATATCCCCCCATGTTTTGGTAAAACCCTTGGTAATTATTTCCTGACATTACTACCTAGGGAGATCACATAATGTTAGTAGAATGTAAAAACCTTGGAAATTTCAAGATAAAACATTTTTATGACTTATGAATTTTCATTAGTCAGATATTATTGATTTATATTCATTAAAATAATATTTAGTAATTTTTTAATAAAAAAGGAAATAGATTAGTTAAGCTCAATTTCTATAAGGTTTTAATTTAAAACTTATTTTTGAAATTAATAAATTTGAATTTTAATTTTTTTTTTCATTTTTAATACAAAATTTACAAAATTTATTTGTATTTTTTTAGAATTAAAAAAAAATGATTTCTTAGTTAAAAGTGGAAAATGTTGTTTTTATTATTAAAAATTTTATTTCTTTTCAAGTATTTTAAAAATAAAATTCTTCCATCAGATTTTAAATAATAACATTATTATTTTTAAAAATGAATTTTATTCTAAAATTTGGTCTAAAAATGTTTATACATTAAAAGTGCATTTTTCTCAAAAACAATTTTTATCACATTTAAACAATTTAATTTTGAATTAAATTATTCAACTTTTGTGATTTAAATTTATAAAAATAGATTCCATATTTTTTAATCAATGGCTTCAACTTTGGTAAATATTTCTATTTTATTTTTTCTTATTAAGAATAATAATTTTAATAATATTTATTACCATGGTAAAGAGTAAATTAGTTAATTATAATTAAAAATAAAAAGATTAGGGTTGAAAAATTATACTAAAACTTACCTTAACTATATTTTATGACTATATTTTAACAAAAATATTTTAATAATCCTTAATATTTCATTTTTCATTTTTATGTGATTATAACCTTTAACGATTTTAATTAATGATAAGTATATAATTCCACCCATTATTTTTATAAGCTATAATATTTTTAATTTGGAGATAACCAGAGTATATGTCCTATTATATATAATATTTTAAAATATAAAAGAATTTTATTAATCATTGTTAATTAATTTTTTTATTTTAATGATGAAATATATACATTAAATTATTATGAAACACTAACACAATAATTATTCTGTCAATGGAAAAATAAAATATATGACATTAAAAATATGAAATGTATTATAATTTGATATAATTAATTTTATAAAAAAATTAGATGAAAATGAAAATTTATGGATGTATTAAAATATTTGGTTCGAGTTGTGCTTTTTTTATTGATGTTATTATAGTCAAAGTAATGAATAGATTTTGAAATTGGAATTAATGGTATTTTATAATAAATAAAATGTTATTAAATGATATAAAAATAAAAAATATTAGATATGTCCATTTTATTAGGATATGGTTTATATTGTCAACCATGGGTCATTTATGAGCCTTTTTCCATTTATAGTAACTATATTGACCCTCATAGACTAAAAATCTGTGTAGTCATGGTAAGTGTGAAAAGGGGTAATGATGGGTTAAAACAAAATATAATGGTAAAAAACTATCATAATATATATAATTTTTATTTAATGACATTAATTTGACCCATAATCATCCTATATTCTAAATAATTTAGTTTTGATCCATTTTAAAATGAAAATTAATTTATATTAATGTATTATTTTGAGAATTTCTAAGAGTTCCCCTCCCCACTCTTATAAAAGGTAATATCAGTTACCATTTATATAAAACATAAAAAATATTTTGGATTAGATAATATTTTCCAAATTCACTTCTTATAGTCTATACAAACATTCCAAATACCTTATTTATGCATAATACAAACCCTAGTTGTCTTAAGGTGTTAATGAACGATGAATTTCCATAGAAGAGATAGAGTTTTGAAACATAAGTTTTAGTTTTTTTTCTTCATCCACATAATTCAAATTTTATTCAACCATGATAATATAATAAAACCAGTATCATCTCTATGCTAATATTTTGTAATAATAATTTAATAACCCATATACCTCTCATATTCAATAAAATGGGAAACAAAATAATCATTCATGTGTACAATGAACAATCTCTTTGTGAACTAATGTAATTTGTTTTTCATTTCCATCAATCATTGATGGATTATAATGATTCAATTAATATTTATATATGATATTAATTAAATATTTATCATTAATAAGTGTTATTATATAATTTGCATTCTTACCATTGCATTCACTAAAATATGATAATGTTGCTCATGGTTTTGTGTGGACTACCACCTCCATGAAGCGAAGTGATTCATTTTGCATCACCACAACACATGGATGAAATATATAATCATATTTAAAGGTTTAATATAATAATTATTATATTATGAATATTATTTAATGATAAAAAATACTTACCTTCTTTCCATAATGACCACTGAAAATTGGAAGCGTTACTCAAGAGTACGTAGGATCTATCATCTCCATGATTGTAACATAGTTCATTTTTCATAAACACATTTAATGGATAGATTTAATAGTATATTTTTTTGAATAAAAAAACAATTAGTTCATGATTATTATTCTATAGAATATGTAATATTATCCTTTTTGAACAAAGTCAACTAACTGACATTATTTTGGACATATGAACCGAACATCATCCAAATATAAGAAAAAACGTAAATAATTAAGTAATTGAATTATAACATTGCTATAAGTGATATATAAATAATAATAAACTTTAAAAATGTTCTCATGAAATTAAATATTTTATTTATTTTTATTAACTTAGATGATATTGAACACATGTGACAAGTCGTAGTCGATGTGAGATACACACATTTAAAAATATTCTTTTAATGTTTCCCTTTAATTTTCGTTTATATTAAATATCCATATTCTAAAATATATTTTATGGATTTTTTTATGTATAAATAATATATTTATGAAGGAAATTTTATTGTTTTCACTATCTCTCAATGGGTTTTAAGTGGAATCCTTTTACCAAATGTTTTGAATTTCTTTACAAAATAAAAATAGAATGTTCTATTTTATTGTATACGATGAGAATGATTTTTTTTTTCATTATTACAATTATTTAATGATTTTATTACTCTACAATATTTCATTTTTTCTTCAAATAAATACCCTCTTTACCTTTTATGGGTATTTTGGTATTGAAAATGGTATTTGTTGGATAAGGTATTTTGATATATCAAAAGTGCTTTGTATACATGTCTATAAGATTCTAAAAATGATTTTCTTCAGGATATAATCCTTTTAAGTTATTTATACAATGGTTTGAGCCCCGTTATATCTCATTAATGAGAACCTCATATCTTATATAATGGGTGCACCTAGATATCATTGGGTGAGTAAGATATAGCTACTATGATTGGTGTACCCAAATACCTCTATAATGCATTAGGTAATGAGAATGTTATATAAATAATTATATTGTAATTTGGCCTATGGTTATTCTATTTTTTTATTATTCTTCTACTTATTTTAATATGATGATTTCCCAAGGCACCTACATGAATCTTTTATTCTTGATAATGAGTTTTTTATTTGAATAATTTGATTTCAAATGTAATGTTAATGATCTTTTTAAATTAAAAATGATGGATTTTTTGGATAAGAATTTATGTTTTTTATGAAATTTATTTTCATTGGATTTTATTTTTTTCACTATGCATAAAAATATATCCTTTTATATGTATCTTATTGATATTTTTGAGCTAATTCATAATTTTAAAATGTTTTTCATAGGATTTAAAGATGGGTAAAGGAAAAGAAGAAGTCTAGTTGACAGTTATGATTTTTTTTCATGAAAATAATTAATATTTTATTTTAAATGTTTTATCTTTTGGAAATAATGGATATTGATTAAAAGGTTATAATTTATATATATATTGATTTTTGACATTATAGTTATGAACTAACCTTATTAAACGTTAAACCTAAATGATCTTTGGGAATATAAGAAAGTGAATTCTAGTTTAAAGTCACTTGAATATGTACTGTTTAAGGGATTATCCTTATAATTGACATCAATGAATGGTTTAGATAATTTTATGGGTTAGGATAATGAGAATAAAATACCCTTTAAAGATTTTAACTAATGGTTAAATTGTAATGAAATTGAATTTTATGATTACTATATTTCACCGAGTAAACATTATTTATTTAGAATGGTGTTCCATAGAGGAAACATGATGTATATAGTGGGTATGAAGCAAGAAGACAACATCCTTCAAAATTAGTAATTAGTATTGGTTGGAATTGGAACCGAGTTGTTTTTTGTGATGATAGATCGGTTGACTCAAGATATAAATGGTGGTGGAATCCATGCTATAGATAATCTAGATCTAGCATAGAGGAACATTACAAAAATTGTGATTTTTATGAGACAAGATACTCCAGAATTAAGTAGATCATAGGGCCCAGTGGTAGCTAAAGTATGCATTAATATCCTAGAGAATATATTTGATGTCATTGGGTGCTCATAACGTCAAAAGATAACCCCGTATATTTATCGGTTTGAACGTGAAGTTGACTGATGGTGGTCATTAGTTAAGAATAAAAAAGTGAGAGATGAACTTGATTACGTGGAATAAGAAACATTTATAAATATATTACTTGAGAAATATATCCGTAGGGTTGTTCAAATTTATGTGGGGAAAATATTCATAGAGTTGAGGATAAAGGATGAATATTATATAGCTTTGTATGATGATAATTTTAGAAGATTGCCCTGTATGTGTTAGATTTTTTTAGGATCTTGATAGAAAGATTAATAATTTTTACGTAGACTTGAACGTAATATATGAAAGGGTATTAGATTCTAATTAATTTAGATTTTTTGGGAAACTTTTTCAATGTTTTTAGAAGTTAAAATAGAGTTCACCAATGATCATGTATTCCATGACAACAAGGAGAGAAAAATGTATGGATGGAAGAAAATATGGAAGCATTCATCAAATAATATTATTGGTTTGAAAATTATGTCCCCATATTTTGATAATCATGGTAAAAATAATACTATAGAATCTCTTTTTAATTATGGAAAGTGTTACTGGTGTGGTAGTTTTGGACATAGGTCTCATGTTTGCAAAGAAAAGGGTACTTTACAATCAAAGATTGGGGTAACCGATAACCACCCATCTATGAGAGTTTTTATTTTGAATGAGTTAGGTCATTATTATAACTAGTGTCAATGTTAGTTTTTATGGATGTAAATCATCACGATTGAAAGTAGAATGGTGTGGGAAAAATAGTTTTCTACTACTATGGTTGATTAAAGGATGTTAAATGAAGTGGTGATAGGTATGTTACTAGTCTATTAAAATTATTCCAGCACTATGTTTGACTATGGATCTTCTCATTATATCATTTTTGATAAATTTTCATCTAAATTGGGTGTATCACCTCACAAAATTAAGTCAAAACATTTGTTGGGAACTTCAGGAGGAAGTATTAAAGAAACAATGATTTATATGAATATTCCTATTGTTATTAGTTGAATTGTATCCCCTAAAAATATTTTTAAACTACCCATATTATAATTTCATACCATTTTGGGTATGGATTGGATTCTAGTTTATCAGGATAAGATATATATTAGAGCTAATAATTTTTTGTTCAATGATTTCATACCATTAATAAAATATATTGAAGTAGGGAAATTGATTAGATATGGAATTGGAAGTTTCATTCATCATGTTATTAAAAAGAAATAAATTATTCAAATTTGTAATTTTCTAGTAGCGAATTAATATACAGATGTTTTTTGTAATGAATTTACTAAAGTTACACCTTACTGAGATATTGAATTCACTGTTGTCTTTTTATACGATGCTAATCCAATATTAAATCCCCCTTATGAAATAAAATTAGAATAACTTTTTAAATAGAAAATAAGTAGAATGAGTTTCTAGATAAAGGTTTTATTCATCCATGTTCTTCAATTTTGGGTGCACAAATTTTCTTTTAAAATTAATATGGATCCATGGGGAATTTCCATGATTATAGAACTTTGAATAACATCACTGCTAAGATATAAAGACCCTTAAATTTCAAGGAAATTTTTTTCTTAAATTCTTTGAGATTTTACGAGAGTGCAGTTTCTTACGGGACCTGATTCTGAGGCCCAGTGTGCCCGGAATATTTTTCTAAAGTTTAGCTAGGGTATGTTCAGTGATTGAATGAGCGGATTTTTCTATCTTTTGAACCGTTGCTCAGAATTGAAATCTGAGGGCACTGATGAACTCACAGCGCCGCTAATTTCTTAAGAGGACTTTTACCGTAGATGTGTTTGCACGGGAGATGAAGTTAAATTTTGTGGATTAAATGAGAAGTGAATAAAATTGTGGTACAATTTTTTTTATATCTTAGGTAGTTTTATCCTACATCGGGGAGTTAGGGTGGGACCCACTAGCATCCTAACTACCCATGTGAGGTTAAATGTGAGGTGGGGCCTATACGAGCCCCAACCCTTCACATTCCCTAAAACACCGTAAAACTCCCATTAAACTCCTTTGTTTAATGTTGACACCTCCCTTGAATTTATTTGAGTAACTCTTCCTCTCCCCTCCCTCCCTCATTAAAACTTTCCAACCTATCACTTAATTAATTAGACAACTCATGGTTTAATTAATTAAGTGAATTGGAATTTGAATTTTGTAAATTTGAATGCATGGCATGATTTAATAAAATAAGGAGAAGCCTTATTTTATTTTTGGATGGCTTGTTGTGTTGAGATTTTGGGGAGAAAGCTCTAGTTTTATTTGAATAACTTCATCCAAAAACGAAGAATGCCAAATCTCCGACGAAGAACATCAACTCGGTGATTCCAGTTTCTTCGTCCTCTTATTCCTCCGTGACAAGGGAGGAGACACCGACGCGGGAACTCGCCAACGATGCCAAACATTACAATCTTCTATTCGTGACAAAAAGGGGAGACATTACTTCCTCCTCAGACACTCTCCATCGACGTCTACGAATAATCACCTCCCAACGCCGTCAACCGTGACGCCGATGTTCATCGTCATTGTTGAGGTAGGGGTTAAGTTCAATTTTAATGGATTAGAATTGTGCTTTGGTTTATCGTTGACCATCTTGTTTACCTCGGCCTTTTGTTATCGCTTTATGAAGAGGGCACAGGATGAACGAACACAGCCTGACGAACCTCCATTGATCTTGTTTATTTTATTTGGAATTGGAAATCGATGGAAGAGGAGGCACGGCGCCGTTGCGCCGTGCTAGGTACACGACAAAGGAGGATGATGCCATCGCACCGGTTGTGCGGGAGGAAATGTGGCCCGCTACATGGGACACTTCAGCCAAAGAATCGATCGGCCTGTCGGCCGGCCGGGCGGAGGAAAACCGCACTGCCAGGAGGGTGTCGTGCTGAGGAACCGACCGGCCCGTCGGCCGGCCGGGCGGAACTGGACTACTGTTCCTGGAGGGAACTACGCTAGGAGAGCAGCGGCCCGCCCATGCGGGCCATGTGCGCAGAAGACTGGCTAGTCTAGCCGGCCAGATTGGGAAAGGGCAGTGCCATCTGGTGCTGACGATGCAAAAAACCAGGGGGGGGGGCACCCCCCCCTTGGAACCCACTCGGCTTCGGCTGAGCCAGCTGGGCCGAGCAGGGCCGCGCCAGGTCGGGTCAGGCCACGCCACATTGGGCCGGGTTGTGTATTTCTTCGGATCAGTCTGACACCCTTGCTGTGTCAGACCCATCAAACTGGGTCAACCCGACTCGTCGGCCCACTGGGCTAAACGGGCAGGGCCGCTTAATTCAATTAAATGTGAATAACTTAAAGACCTCGCTTCCGATCAACACACCATCAGCAGCACTAGGTTTCTTTTGACGAGATAGTTCTTTTGGGTTACTCTAAGTGATTTTTTAACGACTATGGATATCGTCCGGGTTAGAAATGAGCGTATTTCTAACCGGGACCTTGGAACGGAAAAGCCATTATCTCTCAGACCGGGCGTCCGATTGACGCACCGTTTGACACGTTGAGTTCTTATTAAAGAGACAGAACATTGGGATACATGAACTCTGGACTTTGTGACAGTTGATGTATCGAATATCTTGGCTCATGGAGCGGACCCTCCTGGAATTGAGCATGATGTGTGCGGGAACCCTAGAGCTAGCTGCGACTACGACGACGATGATGACTGTACTTGGATCCTACGTGGGTTCGGCAGCGAGGATTACTGTACTTGGATCGTACGTGTGTTCGGCAGTGATGGTTACTGTACTTGGATTCTACGTGGGTTTGGAAACGACGACTTCTGTACATAGATCATATGTGGGTTCGGCAGAGGAGATGATTCAGAGGATACATCTAATCATCTCCACCCCTCTTCATGAGTAGTATACCTGTGTGAGCTCAGTCTTGACTTTCAATCATTATCTTCGATATGATTGTCTTGCTTTCCTGTGTGGACTGAGTTGTGCTTTTTTGTGTGGACTGGGTTGTACATGGGCTCTTGAGTTGGAGTCGAACTGGAATTGATGACTCAAGTATATGTATGGGCATATACCTAAGTGGAGTTTGTTGATACTTCGTGTCTATATCTTTCTTTTGTGGTTTATCCTTTGTGGATTCTGGGAGGCCTTCAGGGGTCTCGGGGTCCCTACTGAGTATCGTATGATCACACCTACACGAACTATGCCCGAACTACGTTGGGTTGGTTGCAGACTACGGATAGCGCTGATCGTGGTGGAGGCTTGTGGAACGGGATGGTATTTGGAGGTGGACTATCAGGTGGGACGCACATGGAGTGGAAAGACGGATTCGAGGAGCTGAGGATACCATTTGTAACCACCCTTCAGGTGGGGTATCCGGAGGATGTCTCAGTGGTTGCTGCTTTACTTTTCAGCTATTGTACTTCACTTTTCTCAGTTGTACTGTACTTTCAGTTGGGTTTGTATACTGACCCATTTACTTTCCAGCACTTACTTTTGTACTCAGTTTACATAGTGTTTACTTCAACTTGCATACTCTGTTGTGTTTTTTTTATATAAAGGCAATGACTTCTCTTTTATTGAGATTTACAGCTTTGGTGAAAGTCTCCAGCCCCCGGCCTATGGAAGGCGGGCTTGGGCTAGTCATGGCATGGGCCCCAAGGACGGTTCGTGACAAATTAGTATCAGAGGAGTCGCTTCTACCGCATAACTCAGGACTCTAATAATTTCTTTTCTGTGAAGCAATAATGTTCAGAGTATTGAGTGTGTTTATCAGTCCATGGAGTCCATTGTTGGTTCGGCGGCTAACGTATCCATACACTAGGACCCTGACTTCTGATTTCTGGCTCAGTGCATGAAAACATTGATTGCAAGTGAGTTTCAAAAGTTTTATTTGTGATTACTTTGTGTCAGCTCACCAGGTATACTGTACTAACCGTGGTTCACCAATTACTTTTCAAGATAGCCCCACGATGGCAGCCAACTAGGGTTCCCAGTTACGTGCGAGATGGCAGCCCACCGAGCGATGAGGCCTCGGTGCAGGGCCCCATTATAGTGGAGGCACCGGCGGTACCTCTACCTGCCGAGCCACCGATGCCACTAGCCCCAGCAGTGGAGAGTGCATGTCTCCTGAGTGCACTGCATGAGTTTCAGCGCTAGAGGCCGCTTAGGTTCTGTGGAGAGATGGACCCTCATGCAACCAGGGATTGGCTGGAGGCTATCATATGATTCTTCAGATTAGTAGGGACACCAGCTGAACTCATGGTGATCCTTGCGGAGAGTCTCCTGCATGCAGAAAAAGGTATATGGTGGATCCTGATGCTCCAGGTGCATGATGAGGAATCACTACTTTGGAGGGACTTCGAGAGCCTCTTCCACTCAGAGTTCGTTCCAGCCACCCTCCGTGTGGTGCACATCCAGGAGTTACTACAGCTATGGCAGGGCAACATGACAATAGACCAGTACTCGGTGAGATTTACCAACCTCTCTCGCTACTCCACGAACATGGTACGTGACCCATTCTTTTTGGCCTGGACCTTTGAGCAAGGACTGAGGCATGGGATCAGGGCTTCGATGATCTCCCTTAGTATTCTAAAGCAGGCAGGAGTACTGGAGCGAGCCCTTCATGTGGAGAGATTTCTTCCAAATCCTACTCCAGTGGTGAGGCCTACCGCAGGGAGACATGTAGCGGAGTCTTGTGTAGCTAGCAGTAGAAAGGTGTTTCAGAGGTCCAAGAGGACCAGTCCATCAGGTGGGCGACCTCAAGATACTGGTTCGGATGTGCGGTGAACACGTAGTAGAGCTAGTCATACGAGAGGCAGACAATGCTATGCATGCGGCGGGCAGGGCCACATGGCTTGTGACTACCTGACCAGCCATGCAGAGGAGAAATAGATGGTTGAGGGACTACCTAGGTAGAGGAAGTGGTTCGATCGTGGTGGTCTGTAGGGAGCAGGCGGACGAGGCAGAGGAGCTAGTCGAGCAGCAGGTGGTGGACGACGCTTCGAGGCTCTACCACCACCACCACCAGGAGGGCCACCCCAACCACAGGTAGTTGAAAGATAGGGGTAGGCCCAGCTCCAGGCAGTCAGGGCCTACGACCACAGTGCACCAGATATGATTCGAGGTATTATCTGTGTCTACTCCACCCTTGCTGCACTTCTTATAGACACATGGGTGAGTCATTCTTTCATTGCCGCTACCCTTGTTCAGAGCTCAGAGATTTTGATAGATCTGTTGGCACAATACTTACTTCTAGAGACTCATACGGGAGAAGCCTTGATGATTACACACTGGTGCCGACAATTTGAGCTTACTCTAGGAGGCGAGAGCTTCAGCTCAGATCTTCTTATAGCGGCGTCAAGTCTTTACACCGTCATCTTGGGTATGGAGTGGTTATCTACAGTCCATGCCCAGATTGACTGTATTAGGTGTAATGTGCAGTGTATCCACACATATGGGAGCATTTTCACCTTCACCGGTGATAAGGGAGCCTTTGCAGCGCATGATGGGATTATGCAGAGGAGAGGGCAGCCGATCACACATCAGTTGGCTAGTCTCATCCTTAGAGCGGTTGATGTGCGGAGTCCGAGTTTTTCTATTGTGGTGGATCAGTATGCAGGTGTTTTCCCTGAAGACATTCCAGAACTACCTCCTTACAAGGAGGTAGACATATATATTGACCTGTACCCCGGGACAACACCGATATCTACACCATCATATCGGATGGCTCCCGTTGAGCTTCGTAAGCAATGGGTACAGCTGGAGGACTTGCAGGGCAAGAGATTCATTCGAACCAGTGTTTCACCCTGGGCTTCCCTGATTTTTTTCGCCAAGAAGGCGGATGGGAGCTTGCGACTGTGTGTCGACTACCGTCTCCAGAACGAGGTGACCGTGAAGAACAAGTATCCACTTCCAAGAATAGACGACCTCTTTGATCAGCTCAAGGGGGCATGATGGCTCTCAAAGAAAGACCTCAGGTCAGGATATCATCAGCTAAGAGTTCGAGATGAGGATGTGCAGAAGACGACCTTCATGTGTCGGTATGGCCACTATGAGTCCTTGGTTATGCCTTTCCGCGTAACCAACACTCCAGTAGTTTTCATGAGTCTCATGAATAGTATCTTCCTGCCTTACCTTGATCGATTTGTTGTGGTCTTCATCGACGATATACTGATTTACTCGACTACTGAGGAGGAGCAAGCCTACCACTTGCGGGTTGTACTAGACACACTCCGAGAGCACGAGCTTTATGGTAAGATCTAGAAGTGTCAGTTCTAGATTCGAGAGGTCCACTTATTGGGGAATTTTATCTCTGAGGAGGGAGTTGTGGTGGATCCTGTGAGGATCGAGGCGGTACTTTCTTGGGAGACACCCAGGAGTGTGACTGAGGTGCGGAGTTTCATAGGTCTGGCTGGGTACTATCAGAGATTTTTGCCGGAATTCTCCAGAGTTGCAGCACCACTTTCAGCTTTGACAAAGAAGGGGAAACCCTTCGTGTGGTTAGATAGATGTCAGTAGAGATTCCAAGAGATGAGATAGAGATTGACTAGTGCACCCATCTTAAGGCTACCGGAGGAGGTCGTAGGGTACGTAGTTTACTACGATGCATCAGCGACTGGTTGCGGGTGTGTCCTGATGCAGGAGTAGGCAGTGATCTCTTATGGTTCACGACAGTTGAGGCAGCACGAGTAGAACTATGCTACCCATGACCGGGAGTTAGCATCAGTGGTATTCGCCTTGAAGATGTGGTGGCACTATCTGATGGACGAGCGATTTACAGTCTACTCTGACCACCAGAGTCTCGGGTACATCTTCTCGCAGAAGGACTTGAACTTGTGACGATGATGATGGCTCGAGTTCCTCTAGGACTATGACTTTGAAATAGTCTATACTCTTGGGAAGGGGAAGGTAGCAGCTGATGCTCTCAGTAGGAGGTTGGGCATTCAACTAATTGGAGAGGAGGCAGTGCAGTTAGCCGCTTTGTAGATATCCTTCATGGATAGAGATGGGGAAGCCTTCCTACAGTCCCTCACAGTCAATCCTCCACTACTTCAGCCGGTTAGAGAGGCACAACATGGGGACATTGACTGTGAGACAAGACTTGCACATATATCCACAGGACGTGAACCTGATGGATTTTTTGTAGGAGGATAGCACGTTATCCTCTTCAGGGGACGTACCATGGTACCAGTTTCACTGTAGGAGAAAGTGCTGAGGTAGTTTCACACTTCCCCACTTGTGGTACATCTATAGGTGGTGAATATGTATCAGGATATCAGACGAAAACACTGGTGGCTGGGTATAAAGAAGGTTGTGGCAGAGTTAGTTTCATGATTCCTCACCTACCAGTAGGTGAAGGCGGAGCATCAAGTACCAGCAGGCTTGGTGAATCCTTTAGAAGTCCCGGAGTGGATGTGGGACTGGATATCCATGGATTTCGTGATAGGGCTTCCACGTACTTCTAGAGGAAACAACTCCATCTGGGTGATTGTCGACCAAATCACCATGTCAGCCCAATTCCTACCTATTAGAGAGCAGGGCTCAGTGGAGATCTTGGGACGCCTCTACATTCAGGAGATCGTATGGATTCATGGTGTGCCATTGTCTATCGTCTCCGATCGAGATGCTCGCTTTACTTCCTGGCTTTGGAGGGGTTGAAGGAGGAATTTGGGATGCAGCTACACCTGAGCACTGCCTTTCATTAATAGATGGATGGCTAGATGGAGAGGACCATTTAGACACTCGAGGACATGCTCTGTGCATAATTATTTGACTTTGGTCATAGCTGAGAGGATCACCTACCCTTGGTGGAGTTTTCGTACAATAACAGCCACCACTCTACCATCAGGATGGAACCATACGGGGCACTGTATAGCTGACCTTGCATATCACCTCTGTGCTAGACAGACCTTGGGGAGTCAGCACTTGTAGGACTAGAGATGGTTCAGGCCATGACGGAGAAGGTGCAGATCATCCAAGAGTAGATGAGTACTGCACAGAGCAGAAAAAAGTCCTATGCTGATTGGAGGAGAAGACCACTAGAGTTTGAGGATGGAGACCACGTTTTCTTACGGGTCTCACCTCGATGTGGATTACGGAGATTTGGCCAGGGCGACATGTTATCTCTACGCTTCATCGGACCATTATAGGTCATCAATAGGGTAGGCGAGGTGGCTTACCTCCTGGCCCTTCCACCTCAATTGAACCGGGTGCATGACGTCTTCCACGTATCTCAGCTGAGGAGATAGGTGCATGACTCGACACATATCATCGACCACAGGGAGCTAGACATCAATGACAGGGTGAATTTTATGGAGGACCCGGTGGAGATCGAGGATCGACATGAGTGGGTCCTACGTGGACGTTTGATTACTTTGGTGCGTATTCGTAGGTAGAACGAGAACCTCCAGGAGAGCACATGGGAGCAGGAGGCTTAGATGCGTGCACAGTACCCTCATTTGTTTCCCTAGTTTATGATATATCTTTACACAGATGTAAATCCCTGAGGTGGGAGTAATGTAAAGACCCGTAAATTTCAAGGAAATTTTTTTCATAAATTCGTTGGGATTTACGAGTGCGTAGTTTCTGACGACACCTAATTCTGAGGCCCAGTGTGCCCGACATATTTTTCTGAAGTTTATCTTGGGTATGTTCAGTGAATGAAGGAGTGTGTTTTTCTATATTTTGAACTAGTGCTCAAAATTGAAATCTGATGGCACCAATGAACTCGCAGTTCCGGTAATTGCTTTGAAGGAATTTTACTGTAGATGCGTTTTCACGGGAGAAGAAGTAAATTTTTGTGGATTAAATGAGAAGTGAATAAAATTGCGGTACAATTTTATTTTTATATTTAAGTTGGTTTTATCCTACACGGGGGAGTTAGTGTGGGACCCACTAGCATCATAACTATCCATGTGAGGATAAATGTGAGGTGGGGCCTGTACGAGCCCCAACCCTTCACATTCCCTAAAACCCCTAAAACCTCCCATTAAACTCCTTTGTTTAATTTTGACACCTCCCTTGATTTTATTCGAGTAACTCTTCCTCTCCACTCTCCCCCTCATTAAAACTTTCCAACCTATCAATTAATTAATTAGACAACTCATGGTTTAATTAACTAAGTGAATTGGAATTTGAATTTTGTAAATTTGAATGCATGGCATGATTTAATAAAATAAGGAGAAGACTTATTTTATTTTTGGTTGGATTTTTGTGTTGAGATTTTAGGGAGATAACTCTAGTTTTATTTAAATAACTTTAAAATCAATGAACAATGCTAACTCTCTGACAAAGAACATTGACTTGGAGATTCTGGTTTCTCTGTCCTCTTCTTACTCCACAACAAGGGAGGATACACCGATGCAGGAACTCACCAACGACGCCATTCCTTACAATATTCTATCCGTGACAAAAAGGGGAGACACCACTTCCTCCTCAGATGCTCTCCATCGATGTCTACGAATCCTCACCTCACAACATCGTCAACCGTGATGCCGACATTCATCGTCACTGTTGAGGTAGTGGTTAAGTTAAATTTTAATGGATTAAAATTGTGCTTTGGTTTTTCATTGAGCATCTTGTTTACCTCATCCTTTTGTTATCGCTTTCCGCGGAGGGCGCGGGCTGGACGAACACAGCCCGATGACCCTCTATTGATCTTGTTTATTTTATTTAGAATTGGTAATCGAAGGTGGAGGAGGCATGACAACGTCACTTCGTGTCGTGTACAAGACAAAGGAGGCCGATGCCGTCACATAGGTTGTGATGGAGGAATCGCGACCTGCTACATGGGCTGCTTCGGTGGAAGAACCACCCAGCTCATCGGCCGGCCAGGCGGAGGTGAACTACGACGCCAAGAGGGCACCGTGCTGAGGAACCAGCCGGCCCGTCGGCCGGCCAGGTGGAGCTAGACTGCGGGGCCAGGAGGGCGCTGCGCAGGGAGACTGGTGGCCCGCCCATGGGGGCCACATACGCAGAAGACATGCCGGATTAGGGAAGGGCGGCACCGTAGGTGCGGAAAACTGGGGGGGGGGGGCGCCCCCTGGAACCCACTCGGCTTCGGCCAGACCGCTCAGCCAGCAGGCAGAGCCAGCCGGGCCGAGCCGGGCCGCGCTGGGAAATGCTGGGCCGAGCCGAGCAGGGCTGCGCCAGGTGGAGCGGGGTCGGGCCGCACCCCTTCGGGCCGAGACACACCCCATTGGGCCATGTTGTGTATTTATTTGGACCGGTCCGACATCCCTGCTGTGTTGGACCCGTCAAATTGGGTCAACCCGACCCGTCGGCCCACTAGGCTAAACGGGTCGATCCTGTTAATTCACTTAAACGAGAATAACTTAAAGACCGCGTTCCCGATCGACGCGCCATTAGCGGCACTAGGACCCTTTCGACGAGACTGTTCTTTTGCGTTACTCTAAGTGGGTTTTGGATGACTATGGATATCGGCCGGGTTAGAAACGAGTGTATTTCTAACCGGGCCCCTGGAACTGAAAAGCTATTATCTCTTAGACATGGCATTCGATTGACGCACCGTCTGTCACGTTGAGTTCATATTGACGAGAAGAAACATAGGGATACATCATGTCTGGACTTTCTGATAGTTGATGTATCGACTCTCTTGGCTCATGGAGCGGACCCTCCCGGAATTGAGCATGTTGTGTGTGAGAACCCTCGATCTGGCTGCGACTGTGAGGACGATGGAGACTATAAATGGATCCTACGTGGGTTCGGTAGCGAGGATGACTATACTTGGATCCTAAGTGGGTTCGGAAGCGATGGTTACTGTACTTGGATCCTATGTGGGTTCGACAACGATGACTTTTTTACTTGGATCCAACGTGGGTTCGACAGAGGAAATGATTCAGAGGCTGCATCTAATCATCTCCACCCCTCTTCATGAGTAGTATACCTGTGTCATTCGGGTCTTGATTTTCAATCATTATCTTTGATATGATTGTATTTCTTTCTTGTGTGGACTAATTTTTGATTTTCTGTGTGGACTGGGTTGTACTTGGGCTCTTGAGTTGGAGTCAAACTGGAATTGATGACTCAGGTATATGTATGGGAATATACCTAAGTAGAGTTGGTTGATACTTCGTGTCTGTATCTTTCCTTTTTGGTTTTCCCTTTGTGGATTCTGGGAGGCCTTCAGGGGTCTCAGGGTCCCTACTAAGTATCGTATACTCCCCCTGCATGTGCTATGCCCGCACTACGTTGTGTTGGTTGCAGACGACAGACAACACTGATCGTGGTGGAGGCTTGTGGAACGAGATAGTATCCGGAGGTGGATTATCATGCGGGGCATACACGGAGCAGACAGACGGATTCGAGGAGCTGAGGATACCATCTATACCCACCCTTTAGGTGGGGTATCCGGAGGACGTCTCGGTGGTTGCTACTTTACTTTTCAGCTATTGTACTTCACTTTTATCAGTTGGACTATACTTTTAGTTGGGTTTGTATACTGACCCATTTACTTTCCAACACTTACTTTTGTACTCAGTTTACATAGTGTTTACTTTAGCTTGCGTACTATATTGTGTTTGTTTTCTTATATAATGGAAATGACTTCCCTTCTATCGGGATTTATGCCTTTGATGCTAGTCGCCAGCCCCTGGCCTATGGATGGAGGGCTTGGGGTATTCACGACAATGGCCTCGAGGACGGGTCGTGTCATAAGAACACTTAACTTTTACCTCATATCAATGATTTGATTGATCAAGTCGAGGTATAAAAGTATTTGTCAAAGATTGATCTAAATTAGGGGTACCATAAGTTAAAGGTTAATGAGGAATATATTATGAATACTGTATTTCAGTTTAGATATGGAAACTAGTATTTTGTAATTATGACCTTTAGGTTTTCTAAGTCATAGTCATATTTATAGATTTTATTAATAATGTCTTCCATGTATATTTGGAAAAGTTTGTGATTTTGATTATTTATGACATATTGGTGGATTCTAAAATTTATGAGGACCATTAAAGACACCGATGTATTTTTTTGAAAACCTTAGAAAAAAATATCTGTGGAAAAAATTTTAAGTGATAATTTTCATTGAAAAAAATTTATTTCATTGTATATATATTTATTGAAATATGAAATAATTGTCCCCACTGCTAAATTTTTTTTAAAGAGAGTAAAATACCTTCCAATGTCATAAATAGTCATAGTTTTCTTAATTTAGCAGGTTACTATTGGTGGATTATTGAAAATCGATCCATGTTTTCAATCCAAATGACTAAGTTAACATGGAAAAAAGTTAAATCCCTATTAATAAAAGATGCAATTATTTATTTAGGAAATAAAAAAATAATAGTGAATGACATAGTTTGGGACATTCCCTCTAAAGATTGTGAATTTTTCATCAACATTGATGCATTGTTGTAGACATTTGGTTGATTTTATATACAGATTGACTAGGTAAATTCGTGTGCTTCATGGTAACTAAAACCTCTCGAGTTAAATGATCCCACACATTATATATAATTAGATACTTTGGTTTCGTACCTAAAATTTTCGTGGAATCATTTATATTTATCCATGTGAGAAATATATTCTGATCATAATTGTTTGAAGCATATATTCTCCTAGAAAGAGTCGAACATGAGACACAAAAGACGACTTGAAATATTTAAAGATTATGACTACAAGTTTCTTTATTTTCTTTGAAAAGAAAACAAAGTAGTTGGTGCTTTGAGTTAGAAAAATAATTCCACTTTATCCATGTTACATTTATAACAATACCCTATGGTTATTGATTTGATTATTTTATCCTAGAAGTTGTGCATATAGATTATTTCTTTAATTTTTTAGGTATCTGTGTTGTCAACATTGAAATATAAAATTATGAAATATGAGAAATACGATTGTGGGTTATTGGAGAAGGTTTTGTTTGCTAGGAACATTAATTTTACTAATTTTAATGTTTACAAAGATGGTGTTTTGATATATATAAAGAGATTATGTGTTACAAGTGATTCCTAGTTGAATATTGAATTATCGAGTGATGCTCCATGTTCCCCATTTTCTATTCATCCTGGAATCACTTTGTCGAACATAGACCTTCAAGAATATTAATGGTGGGATGGAATGAATACAAATATTATTAAAATTACCTGAAAATTATTAAATTCTAAATCGGCCAAATAATTATGATAGTTATAGAAAGGGATGCTTCATCCGTTTCTAGTGTTATAGTGGAAAAGGGAAAAATTATCCACCGATTTCATAGTGCGAATTCCAAAGACATCATGTGGTAATAATTAGATTAGGGTAATTTATGATCGATTAACTAAATCTTTGAATTACATTAACATTCAAGATACTATGTTTTTAGATCAAATTTATTGACTATATCTCAAAGAAAAAATTTGGTTACCTGGATTTCCTCTCTCCATTATATTTGAAAATGATCCAAATTTCACTTCAAATACTTTGAAAGGACTTTAGAAGTAATTAGGTATTGAATAAAATTTCAGTATAGATTTATATCTTCAATATAATGGATAATATGAATGAAAAATTCAACCCTTAGAAGACATGATTTATTCTTTTTAAATGGGTTACCAAGGAATTCTGGATCAATATATTTATTTACTTGAGTTTTCTTATAATAACAGCACTCAGTCTAGTATACAAATATCACATTTTATGGAATTATATATAAATTATTTTCAAACTCCAACATTTTGGGATGATTTAGGAGAATGGAAACTTATTGGAATAGGATTTTAAAAGAAAATGGTTGAGAAAGCGAAGTTAATTCAGTAATATGTTAGGAAATATCAGAGTAGGAAAAAAGGTTATATTGATAATAGGAGTAAAGTTCTTTCATTTTTGTTAGGTGATCATGGTTTTCTTAAAATATATAAATTGAAAAGTGTTATGAATTTTGGGGAATGGCCATTCTATGTCCACTATTTTTTTAACATATGATATCCTAGGGAATGTCAGATAAATTTCCTACAGGGTGGGGTTCTAAAGAAGTTTATCCTTGGAACACAATGTTTTTCAGGTTTTTATGTCAAGAAAATATGTTCCATATTTATCTAATATTTTGATCCCTAAAGTAGTTCAGTTGGAAGAGAACCTTTCTTATGAGGAATTAACTATTCAAATTCTTGACCATAGTGAAAAATATATTGAAATCGGTAAAATCACCATGTTAAGGTTGTGTGGAAAACAATATTGTTGAAGAAGTAACATGAGACTCTAAAAATGCTGTGAGGGAAAGGTATCAACAATTTTTTTATGTGAAAAACATCATGAGGACACAATTTCAAAATGTGGTTAAAAATTTAACAAACTTGGTAATCTAAATATTAATCATTTTTATCTCTTATGAATTTTCATTAGTAAGATATTATGGAGTTAAATTCATTATAAAATATTCAGTAATTATTATATAAAAAATGAAATTGTTTTGTTAAACTCTTCTCCTATAAGGTTTTATTTTAAAATTTAACATTAAAATTATAGAATTTTAATGTTTTAAAAATAATTTCATTTTTTATTCTTTATTTCAAAATTATCGTATAAATATTTTTTTGAGAATTTTAAAAAAATATTTATTTTTCAGTGTATAGTGAAATATTATGATTTTTTATTAAAAATTGTATTTATTTTCACGTGTTTATGAAGTAAGATTCTATTTTTGATAAGTTTTAAAAAGTAATTAGATTATTTTTATTTAAAATAATCTAATTATGGTTTCTAAAAATAGATTTTATTCATGAATTTAGTATAAAATCATGTTTACATTAACAAGGGCATTTTCTTTGAAATTGTTCTTCATCATGTATTAACCATTTTATTTTATATTAAATTATCCTAATTATTATTTTTTGAATTTTATAAAATTGATTCCATATTTATAATAAGTGGGTTGAAATTTTGTAAATACTTATCTTTTTTTAGTCAATATTAATAGTAACCTTAGTAATATTTATTACCATGGTAAAGTGAAAATTTGTAAATTAATGTTAAAAATATAATGATATAGATAATAAAATGACCATAAAACCTGACTTGATTTTATTATATGAATATATTTTTTCTATACTATTTCATGAATCAGTTATATGATATTTTAATCCATTTGGATGTGATTATAACATTTATAATATTTCATTTAATGAAAAGTAAAAATGACATCCTCTTATATTTAATTACTATTATATGTTTAAAATTTGGATAACCAGAGGATATATCTATCTAAACATAGTATTTATAATTTTATAGAACTATTTTCATCAGGGTAATATATTTATAATTTTTAGTGAAGTTATAATTAACAAAAATTCTAACACAACGCTAACATTGTAATAATTCAATTAATATAAAAATAATATAAATTATATTAATAATATTAAAAGCATTATAATTTGAGATTATTACTATTTTAAACCAATTTCATAGAATTAAATTAATTTTTTTGGGTTTTGTTAAAATATATAATTTTAATTTTACTTGTTTTCTTGGTGTGATTAATGTCAATGTAATGAATATTTCAAAAAATAGGCATTAATGATATTTTATAATAAATAATATTTTTTATTAAGTGATATAAAATTTATAAAAAAATAGATTCAAAAAGTAAATTAGGATATGATTTAAAATATCAATCATGGACCATTTATGAGCTGTTATTCTATTTATAGTGATTATCTTGACCCTCAAGGGGTAAAAAACCCTATTGTCACTACACGAGTGGAAAAAGTTTATGAGGTGTAAAAACCAAAAGACAAATGTAAAAAATAGTAAAAAATTAAATAATTTTTATTTTATGATAATATTTAGACCCATACAAATCCTATAATTAAAATAAATTATTTTTGAGCTTTTTTGACATTGAAAATTAATATATTAACTTAATATATTGAGAATTTTGAAGAACTCCCCTCCACACTATTATAAAATGGTATTTATTCATTCAATAAATTAACTTTTAAAAACCAATTTTTTCTAGCCAAAATATTCCCAAATATAAATATATAATCAATAATAATGATAGAGAGGCCTTATTTAGGCCATAATAACATCCTTAGTGGTCTCAAAGAGTTAATCAAAAGAGAATTTCCAGAGAAGGGGTATAGGTTTTGACCAAATGTTTTAGTTTTATTTATTCCACAAACATATTAAATTCATCTTAAACACTAATAAAATAATACTAAAAGTTTCCTAAATATAAAAATATTTTATTAAATTAGTATAATAAATTATATCAATCTACTCTTTCATCAAATGTGAAATGAAACCATTGTTCATGAGTACAGTGGTCAACCACATCATGAACTAATTTAATTAATTTTCCATAAACATATCTCATGGATGGATTATAAAAATATAATTAATGTTTCTATATATATATATTATATTGATTATATATTTGTGAATATTAAAAGATAATATATCGTTTACCTTCTTACCTTTACTTTCACTGAAAAATTGTAAACTTGTTTGTGCATACGTGTTGACAACCATCTTAACACTGTGATGTGATTCATTTTTAATAACCAAATCACATGGATGATATTTATAATTATATTTAACCTGCTAATATTATATTTATTCTATTAATATAATTATTTAAAGGTAAAATAAAACATACCTTCTTTCCATAATGACTGTTGAAAAATTGATGCGTTACTTATGTATATGTACAACCAACCATCTCTATAATTGAAACATAGTTCATTTTTAATAACTATATTTAATATATGGATTTAAAATTATAATTAATGTTTAAAAATTATAGTTAATTCATGATTATTATTCTATATATGATGAAATAATTACCTCTTTGACCATATTTGACCAACTGAGGTCTTTTTGGACGTATGAAAGTAACATCATCCAAACATTCAACATAAACATTAATGATTGTGTAATTGAATTATAACATTATAAAAAGTGAAATAAATGGTGTAAATATTTTTAAAAAGGTTCTTAATAAATTAAATAATTATACTAAGTTTATTATTTTTAAAGAGAAATAATAGACATGGTGATTCAAACTTGAGGTATGGTATTTTTTATAAAATTATTCTTTTAAATATTTTCTTAAAACACTATTTTTTAGCCATATCCACATTTTTAAAGAAATATAATATTTTATTTATTTTTACATAATAATATTTAAAAATAAAATTTTATTTCTCTTTTGTACATTCCTTCAATGTGTTTCAAATGGTTTATTTTTATAGAATGTTTTGACTTTCATTACAAAATAATAAATAATGTTCTATTTTAATGTATATTGAGAGAATGAATTTTCCCACCACGATGAGTATTTTTTAAGTTTAGTTTTTCCTAAAATATTACTTATTTTTAAGGGAAAATATCCATCCCCTTTTTTGGTTATTTTGGTATTTAAAACTAGTTTTAGAAGGAAATCTTATTTGTATATCCCAAAGTGTTTTTCATATAGGTTTAAAACAGTTTTGTAGGGTTTCTATTCATTAAATGAGACTTTGATACTATTTATGCGATTAGTTATGCCCCATTATTGCTCATGTGATATCCTGTTATAGCATATATTTTGCATCCTCCTAAGTTGTTCTAGGTGATCCATATATAAATTATATAATGAGTGTCCTCATATAGTGCTCTAATGCATTGAGTAATTATTATGTTACCTGGTGAATTATATTAAAATTTTATTGAATGGTATTTCCAGTTGTATGGGTAATTGTAAGGGGGTTTAAGGGTTTTAATATGACGATGTCCCATGAAACCTAAATTAATATTATATTCTTATAATGTGTTTTCAAGGAAATAGTTGTATTTATAAAGGTAAGATAATGAACTTTTTGAAGGAAAAATGATTCTATTTTAAGATAAAATGTTTTGATATTTATGAAATATTTTCCATGGGTTTTAATGTTTATCAATATACTAACTAAATTCTTATATTTATGTCCCTCACTGATATTTTTATTCCCATCCTATATTTTGAAATGTTTTTCAAAGAGTTTAAGGATGGTTTAGGGAAATGAAGAAGTTAACTTAAATTTTTTGAATATTTTTCATGAAAAGAAATCATGTTTTATTTTAAATGTTTTATATTGTGGAAAAATGTATACTATTTGAATTTTTCACTTTGTATTTTTATAGGTTTTATATGTTAGAGTTATGACCTAAATATGTAAATCTATAATCCTAAAAGATATTTGATAATCTATGAAAGTTAATTCTAGTTTAAAGTCACCCGAATATGTAATATTTAAGGGTGGTTAATTACATGAAATTTTGGTTCTTCCCAATCTAATGGGTCATGGTCAAGGTATTAAAAATTGTATTGTTTTTCCATGGTCTATCCATTTTTGTGGTTGACATAGAGAAAGGAAATATCGAAATTTGAAACGTAGATCATAAAAAAATAACCTCTTTATGCTAAAATTCATGTTTCTAAGGTTATTTAGGTTTGGAAAGTGTTGTAAATAACTACTATATTTCTAATTTCTACATCATCATGGGTTTAACAAATGAGGGTGAAGTGTCATTAATTAGTACGGAGGAATCCCACTCAAATTTCATTATTCAGGTTATATTGTTTTTGGCTATAAATGAGTAAATAATGACATGATAACTTTTATTATTAGAAATGGATTTCTATGCATTATATGAAACTGATAGTTTATAATAATTTATTTATAAAACATGGTTAGTGGAATTTTAGTCCATGGGACATCAATTAATGATAGTGGAATTTCAGTCCCACCAAATCCAATGTCCTAGGGTCATAATGTTATAAACCATGTTGTAGTGTTATAAATATGATATCTGGTTTTCAATATCTCTTTAAAATGTATAAAAAAGTTAAAAATATTAATAAGAAATACCTTGATCTAGGAAATTAAAATTCAATAACATAAAATGTCATCAATAATAACCTTATAAAATATACCTCATTCTTCATGAATTTTCAAGAAATAAATCTATAAACATCTTTTTAATTAAAAATATTATCTACAGTATTTATTCTTATATAAAAAACCATTACATCACCAATTGGAAAGGCATTTTAGTTTAGGATCACTATGAGAATTCTTTGTAAATATCACTGAACTCACATACTCAAGTATTTTAACATAACTATGGTTTTTGATTTTAACATTTTTAGGGTTTGTATATAATTATTTACATATTCGATAAATTCATGGTGAGTTGTTATCAATGTTTTATCTTCTTTACAAATATTTTCTCCGTAAACAAATTCTTTTAATATTCATTGAAATATGGTTTTTATGGCCTTATTAATTATTTTTTCAACCATATTATAACCTCATAAATTGATAATAAATACATAAAAATACATAAATCAAATTTAAATAGGGATTGAAAATATCAATGGTACTAATTTTTTTTATTAAAAATATAACACATTTATGCATATTTGTGACTAAATCATTTTATAGACAATGACCATTCATAAACATTTCTATGATAAGAAGAAGTCCTAACTTATAGGAAGGTTGGTTATTATGTTATATGCAATCATAAATTTTCTTCGTACATGTATTCCTATACTTAAACAGCTTATGGTTGGGATTTACATGATCATGAAGAACCAAATAGACTATGATGATTGACAAAATACTTGAAGTCAGTTATATTTGGTTTTAATATATGTTATTTTCAAAATATATATGTTTCTGGGAATATTAAAGACACTAAATATTTAATATAGCATATACTATTTTTTGATATTATATATTGAAATCAAAAACATTTTTTAGGAAACTTATTCAGTTTTAAAATGTATGGAACTGATGAATCATGGGATAATTATTGTCAATTTATACTAAAATTGGTTAATAATCATGTATAATGTTTGGTATTTATGACAATATAGAGTATAAAAATTATTATAATATATTTTATGTGATTATAAAATCATATTTAACTAATTTGAAATTTTAATAATACAGTATAATGAGTCATAGCTATTTTTTATTTGATAATTTAGATAATAGTTTAACAAACAGTAGAGATGGGGAGTTCTGAATAGATATTAATAAAGTTCTAATATAAGACACCATATTCCTATAGAATACTAAATATTCAAGGATTTTAATGAATCAAAGGAATTAATGGAATATATAGTAAAAGTCATGAATAATAATACTCAATGTCAAATTTTGAGGTGATTGAAATGTTGTAAGAAGAAAAAATAAACATATTAAATCTATGAATAAGATAAGAATTTTTATCACTCATAAAATGTATGTTCATAACCTGATAAAGAATTGTTAAAAATAATATCCAATCTTATGGTGTTAGGACATGAACATATTATTAGATTTATCTTTGAATTATTCTTATCATAGGAATACATACTTTAATTTTTATATAAATATTTTTAGAAAATATGAAAGATCCATCTGGATGAAGAATAGGAGTGAGAGAAATATATTTGTCATGGTAATACCTGTGTTGCATGAATTTTTGGCAGATTGAATCAATTTCAAGACCATAAAATTCATTATAAAATACTATGAATGTTATTGAAATAATTTAAAAGTGGTTTAAATTTTTTTGTGAATCATTGATGTGATTTCAGATATATTACGATGATTAAATATGATTACAGAATTTTAATGCTACAATGTCATTAAGATGTTGAATTTAAACTAGTTGTTCATTTGTAAAGTAGTCTGTCTAAAGTTCATGTAATATTTACTAAATGTTTTCAAATATTATATAAGTAACATATGAAGTTTTATAAGAATGAAATTTTCTTAATGAATATTAATCAAAGGTTTTGAAATCTCATGTATGTAAGATTTTATGTTATGTAAGAACAATCTACGCTAACATAAGACAATGAAAAGTTTTTCAAACCTCATATAAGTGAGATATAAATTTATGTAAGAATGATAAAAGGACATGTAAGAACCAATACATTGAAATATTAAACTAAATACTTTGTAGGTAATAAGACATTAATATAATAGTAATATTAATATTATTTTTATGATTGATTTATATGTGGAATAAATCAGGGATGACCAATGATGTTTTTAATATACAATTTTATATGTTTTTTTCAATATCTTATTGAGATAATTTAATTATATTTTTTAATTTCAAAATATATTATATGCTTGAAAATATTTCTGAATGGTTTGAAGAAAAAGTTACATATGAATTTAAAATATTTGAAATTTGGAACCATGTATATTATATTTTTATACTTTAGAAAATATCAATGATTGTGGTTAAAAGTTTGAGTGAATGGTAAATAATAGGAAGAGAGGATGAAGGGATAATGTATCAAATATTTATATCTTAACTCTTGAGTGAGTAAATATATGATGAAATATTTCTACTATATTATTTAATCATATTTATTTAATATAATAAAAATTATACCCTTATATATTTAAATTATTATTAAAAGAGAATGATTGAGGGAATATTTTTCAAAGGTTGATTTGAGTAATTTTCTAGATGATATAAAAATATATCCCTTTTAAGAAAAATATTTAATATTTTATATTAAGATATCATAAAGAGTAGGGATAAAGTTATTCATATTTTTAAGTAATTTTTTCGTTAAAGATAATACATTTGGAAATAAAATTATAAATTAGAGGGATTATATATAAAAATAATGGGAAATAGACTGTTGGGAAACACTCTAGGTGTAATTCCATGAGAATTTAGTTTAATTTTATTTAAATTAATATTATTTTTGATATTTTTAACCGCATGAAACACCAATATTAAATTAAGAACAAAATTTTTATTTAAATATTACCATTCTAACCTAGTGGTTGGATTGTATGGTATGAATTAGAGTGACCACATTATGAATTATATGTAGAAATTTTTTCATAATACATTTTTTGATTAAATTATATTAAATAAGTACCCAATTTTTAATTATAATAATTAAATCCTATTAGTTTATTAAAACATAATGTTTAAAAGAAGAATTTTTCTATAAAATATAGTTTTCTTTTTATTTTATATGATTCATTTAAGAGATAAATTTATATTATTAATTGTATTATATTTATTTTAAAAATTTTCTATAAATTATAACCAATAATTACCCAATAATAAATTTATTATAAATTAATTTAAAATAAAGATAATATTATTTTATTATAAAAAGTGAAATTTCTCTAAAAATTGTTTTTAAGTGTTCAGAGAATTTTTATATTAAGAAATTAAATTAATCACTATTTATTAAAGATTCTTATGAAATATATTAATAATATATTTAATAAAATAAATTAACAACCATCTAATTGTTTTTATTATGCAATAAATGATAATAAATTCTTTTTACGCTTAAAAAATATAGTTATTTTTTCCTAAAAATTATGTTTACATGTATTTTGAAAGAATAAAAGAATTAATTTATAAATAATTTAAAAATTATAATTGATAAAATTAAATTCCAATTTTGAATTATAATATTGAATTTTTTCTAGGGTATATAGTTTAATTTTTTTCTTCTAAAATCTATACTATACCTGAGTAATCCACAAAAGATAATAATTGAAATAGAAGAAACAAAATAGAACAATATATAACATGCATAAATGACCAAATCCCAAAACTGGGAACAATCTTAAATAATAATAAATATGCCATGCCATGATACAGTGTCAAGTGAACAAAACCCAAAATAAATAAAATAGTAGATTCCCTAAAATAGTATATAATCCAAGTCTAGAACCTCACCCAAGCATGTCCCATGTCCAACTCATCTCCCTAGCGTAGGTCCCTTGCCCTTGTCCTGACCAGCAAGCATGAAATCTACTCAGGTACCCAATACTACCCAAGGAGGGTATGAGTATAACTCAGTAGGCCACCACAAACATTGTCTAAAAAATATCCAGCAAGGTAGATAGTTCATGAAAATAATAATAATATAAAAATAAAGTTGAATAGTTCAATAGGTCATTCTAAACTATATTAATTTTATTTATTCTTCCAATGAATTTTTGATCAATACTCAGGTATTTCATTATTCAATCTCCCCTCTTTTTGTATTCAATAGATTATGAATATTTAATGTTCAAAAGCATATGGAAATACAATCAAGCCCAATCTAACTAGGCATCACTTTATAACGGTCTCATAATCCTCACATCGAAGCCTCAGTCTTGGTGGAATGCAACCGTTAGGGGAATATAAATTTGGAACCTTCCATAATCCATGCATTTAGGGGAGGAGATTTAACCTCGGTCCAAATTGACCCATGGGCATAGAACCTCAATCCAATAACCCACTCATCCATGCCATGAGCACATGCATATTTATCATTCACCATAATTATCCACATCACAACAACATAGAAAAAATCATTTACAACATCACAACTCTTTCTGACTCTTTCAATGTGGTGCACACATCTGTCTTGTTCAGGGACGAAGGATGCAGATTTTTGTTACCCCGTATTCCCGCTTTCCAAAGGCGCGCGACATCCTCTACTTATTCAGGGATATCTTCTCCTTGATCGAAACAGGATGATGGGATGTCAGTTCATCCTTCCGTGGATTCCTCCTCAGAACTCGTCACCTAGTCTGGGTCTCCCTCATAGATTTAATACCTTGTTCATGAAAATATTCCCACTGCAATATCTTCATGGACACTAGTTAATTACTTTGCTTCTATCAGGACATTTCAAGGGGTCCGGCCAGGGCATCAACCTTCGGTTAGGGGAGTAGTCATATTGGGGAATCACTGGCGTGTTTGAATGCTGGGGGATTGGCTTGTCTGTCCTTTTTCCCTTGTTATAGGGCTTCTCGAGGGCATGGAAGCTCGAGGCAACCCACATCGAACATGGGGAATCATATGTCATGGGAACGTATATAAGGTTTTCCTCATCTTCTTATGCTTAACAGATGGTATTCCGCAAGTTTAACGTCTGACATAGATGGATTGGGTTGATCGGAACACTAACTAGAGTAGATCAGATGAAGGAACCCCCCATGGAAGGAACACTGATATTGGGTCCAACACATAGGCTGTAGAGACCCAAAGCTTGACATACATGAACATTACATTACTTTTTCGGAATACTTAATATATAAAAAAACAACACCGAAGGACCGTAATAGTTTAGTGTCTTTGGAAACTCGGAACATAATCTTCTAATCGTGGTGAAAGATCTTCAACATCTCCCATAAAGATCTTCCCCTTTTTGTTTTCTTACCTAAAACCTTTCTTTATATCATGGGGGAAAGAAAACATATAAAGGGTGAGCTCAAATTCTTAGTAAGGTTAAACATAGAGAACATAAAACAATCCATAAACATTTTAATGTAAAAACATGAGCATAAAATTTAAACATCAAAATCGTGAGACATGACATAAAACATTGCAGTACATAAGGGATAGATCATAAAAGAATATTAATCATGATAAAATAGCATGTGAATAAAACTAGTAATTTTGGGAAAACATTATGTACATGATATGATTTCCATAGTAGCCAAGCAATTACTGCCAAGACCATCTTAGTGGACAAAGTGCCTTTATGAATCGAGTTCACTCCTCGTTTCAGTCCTATAACACTGAACCAGATTAACTTACCATTCTAGTCATGTCTATCTCATGAGATATAAATATTTACCCAATGCATTGGAGGGAGATATAGGTCCCACCCATCACATAATGAAATCATTCTTACTGGTGCCACAATATAAACATAAATCATTCATCATAACCCAATGAATAAAATGGGTTTTATAAAAATCATCCCATCATAAAATAATCCATATAAAATAAATGGATATCATTTCAAAATAAGAAAAGTGAACCACGTAAATCATTGAGACATCATACATGAAACATAAACATATGAAATAATGTCATCTTAGATGGAAAAATGGTTTTGATAAAACACTTGAAATGAATTCTTGAGGAAAATATCATTTCTTTTTCAAAATCAATTTCTTCTCACAAAATGTCATGCAATTTTAAAAGATTTTTTTTTGAAAATAGTCATGAAATATTTTAGAGGAATATTCATGAAAATAAGGATTTATAAAACCAAAAAAATCTTTTCATGCCGTATAAGTTAAAAAAACATTCTTCTCGTACTTTTTCTGGAAAATTCAAAAAGTACCTCGTATGTTAAAAAAGGATTCCATACATACCATGTAGTAAAAGCCAAAAATGGGAAAAATGACTTTAAACATACATGAAACAATTTTTTAGAAAACATGGACGTTGATGATAAATATAACCCCAGTAACGAGATTGGAAAAGTTATCCCTTACCTTATTTCTGATATGCTTCATATAATTCTAAACCTCTTGTATAATGATTTAAATAATGTCATTGACTTTTTAAATAATCATATTCATTGTTATTATATCATATATGGTTCACTTATTACTTTATATTACCCGTTCATTTGTAAATTCAATGTTAAAGTAGTGTTTTGGTAAAATCTTTTCATTTATCGTCCATGTTTTGACTTGTAATTATTAATATGATTACATAGATCATGATTAATTAATTACATAATATAAAACATGATGTATATATAATATATATTCCGAATATACATATATATAATAGATCAATAAATGGAATGAAATACACCGGTCATGGAGACGGTATGACGTACGTACGCATGAACGCTGTTTTCGTTTCCTTATTGAATTGAATGGAATTTAGTAGTGACATACATATATATATACATAAATATAGTATCATTATTATGTCATATATTTCATTATTATTCATTATATACATTATAATCATTCATGAATGGTTAACATGGAGAATGAATCTCATCGCGTCGTGGAGACGGTAGTCCGTACGTACACACGAGCGATAATATCATTCCCATGATCGTGGAATTTTATTGAAGTGTATGTATAATATTTCAGAATCAATATCACTTTACAATAATCATATATATTTATTTATTTTCACCATTATACCCATCCAAGTAAGGTGGTGGTCGAAAACAGATTACACCACGGCGTGGAGACGGTATTCCGTACTTACGCACACACGATGATTTCGTTTTCCGTAGGATGGATATGAGGTGAAATAGGGTTGTTTCATATTTATAATAACATATCAGTATATAATTAATACTTATTTTATTACTTCATAATTAAAATAATAAAGAATAAGAAGTATAAGAAGAAAGAAACTTGATAAAATCGGAAGAAGAGATTACCTCTTCTTCGACGCAGCTCCTTTAAGCTTCCTCTTAATGAAGTAAAGTTGGTGTTTTGAGAAGACCAGAACCTCCAGAATGTTTCTAGGGAAGTGTAGAAGAGAAATGGTAAGGGTTTGGCCGATATTCAAGGCTCAAAAGGGTGTGAAGAGAAGAGGGAAGGGGTGCCCTTTTTATAAGGGAGGAGAGGGGCACCTTTTGAAAAACTTAAAATATTATTTTATAATAAAGTCATATTCATTTTTTAATAGCTCCAAATTAATTTATTTCAAATATAAGGTGGGTTTAGGTCTAAATCATTTCAACCAATAGATTTTATATAGGTTTGAGTCATTATATTAACCTTATCTTTTAGTTTTAACTCTTAGTTAATTAGATTCACATTTCCCATGTCACTTTGTATTTTTATATTATATAGTTAATAAACTTACCATATACATCCAAGCAACCACCAAGTGGTCCATTAATGATAAAACTGTCATGATATAATTATCTTGGCCATACCATAGATTTTTAAGAATATAATAACAACTAATAATATAATATTTTATTAAAAACTATTTTATGTCAATTTTGAAACTATTTGGAAATTGATTTTTGTGAAAATTATAACAGGATTATTAGGTATAAAAAAGTTAACTTAATCAATACTAACATGTCATATTAACCTAGAAAATTATTTTAATTCATAAAAAGTCTAAAATTACATTTATTTGGTTATTTATAACATCAATTATGTTAATATTTCATTAATAAGGTAATTACTCCATCATCATTGTGTCATAAATAACATAAATTATATAAGGTATTAAAATTGTAAATAAAAACCCTTTATGTATTAAATCGTTTTAGATTTCTTATGAATATTTATAGTCGAATTTATCTTATGTATAAACCTATATTAAAAATGTTTTAGTTTTTAAACTTTGATTTTAACTATTTTAATTCTTCTTTAAATAAAATAATAATAAATGTCCTAATCTAATCCAGGTGGACCTAAAGGGTAATATTTTATTCCTTAGGTTGTTTTTGGTTTAATTAAACTTATCCAATAGAATTAGGACTTGTGTTAGGGTAATAATAATATCATTTTTACCCTTAATTACCCTATTTTCTTTTAACCGTGGTAAATAAAAGTAAAAAGTCACTATTCACCAAAAATTATTTTCATCTCATTGAACCAAATTTTAATTACTAACATCAATTGTGTCTCTTGTATTTTTGAAATTCCATTCACAGAAGCGGTAAAATTATCTTTCATGTAAATTTGAAAATTCTCCTTGGAGGTGGGTAAAAGACGGTGAATAGTTCAATAAAATTTTTATATATCTAAAATTATTTTAAAATGACTCCAATGAATTAAATTGAACATATATAAGTATTATGTATCTATTTTGACCTAAAATAAATTTAAATAAAATAAATTATTATTTAAATAAAAAGTCGGTTTTTAACCAATAACTTAGTGTTTTCACTATTCATCAAAAATTGAAAGTTTTCAGAAAAATATCAAAAATTCACCCTAGGCTAATTTTGATATTTTAATCCAAAAATGAAGTCCATTTTGAAAGATAAAATTTATAAAATTTCAAAAAGTGGGTATTACTATTCATAATGGTTAGTTTATATAGTATTTTAATAACATATCATTGTTTAGTGAAACTCGGTATTGCGTACTACACATGCTATCGAAGATGATCTTGATTGAGTGTAACTCAAGCCAAGTCAGGGCTGTGTGTAGTGAAAGCTCTGTTTGGTGTTGCGTATAACATAATCAAAACATATTTCATTTATACATTTAACAAAATCTATACTTAATGTTGTGTAGAATAATTTACACAAAACAAACTTGATATTGTGTGTAACATGAGCCAAGAATAGTGTTGCATATACTACAAGATAATACGGCATTGCGTATCGTACAATCTAATCTTGGTGTAGCATACAACACAAGACATCAAAGTAATTAAAAATAATATTTCTCATAAAATCTCAGGCTATTACATTCTACCCCCCTTAAAATGAATTTCTCCCTCGAAATTCGTCGGGGTTATAAATGGTTTACTACTTGAAAGTTTCTTCCATAGAAACCCACATCGTAAAAAGGAATACCAAAACTTATCTTTAAAAATTAATGTATGAAACGTAACGGGTACCCAAATTAACTAATCACTGGGTTTCCACATAAGAGAACATAAGTGAAAATATGGATATGGAAGATTTATCTAACCATCGTGTTCTGATGGAGAGTGGTAGAGAACATGGCTATGAAAAAGCCAAAAATCACACAACCATAAATTTGTGATGATCTAAGGTACCATCTGATTAATTGGATAAAAGGGCACCAGGACAACATTTTTGGTTTTCAAGATGATTTCCCTAAAGTTGAAGAATTTGAATTACAAGAAATACTTACTTTATTTCAGTATAATCTCACCATTATTCGTTCCTTGAACAATTTCCACTTCATCTCTTAAATAAATAAGTTGAATTTTTTCATTCGTAAAGTGTTAGCAGATCATGTGATAGAATGACGGGTCATTCCATCTTTCTCAAACGAATGGATAAAAAAGTTATTCAATATACATAAGTCCATATATGGAGATATTAAACGTATATGGCTCCAATAATGGACTTATACTTCATATATCATACCGTTTATGCAATAAAACTAGTTTCTACTAACCAGAGACTTCCTATAGGCCATTGGTAGGCGATAAAGGCATGTCACACTTTAGTTGTGGGTTCGATTCCCACAGCCTTGTCCGACGCAACGAGTTGTCACCCGACCTACAGGTTTTCCTTTTTCTAAAACTGTACTATTATTACATTCCAAAAATAATATCAAAAATTTATAGCCTTAAACAATACTAACATATGTACAACATAATCCCTTCCAATCTTTAGGCTTATCTAAAATACTTTTGTCCAAGCTCATAGTATAAAGAAAACAATAATTAGACAAGTCATCTTCCGAGCATGTGAATACCATCATTTATCCCCCATATATCATATGAGATATCTTGTTGGTTACATTACAAACATTTGAATACCTTAATCATGTATTCTGTTGAAATATAAATACCCATTGAAACTTAGTGAAAACATGAATGATGTCAAAAGTTAACTCTTTCCACATACCAAAATCCAGAAATTCTATATACATAACCATGATATAACCTTGTCCTTATATCAGTCATGAGCTCATGAATACTATCAAACATTTCATTTTCTATTTATCCCTTCATTATGTGCATATCATCTTATTTCCAAAAATACATGAATAACCTTTCATGGTTACCAGTACCATTCAACATATACATTCAAATAATTTAGGAAAAACAATAGTGTAACAATACATAGATGTGTCTTTATTCCATAGTACAATTACCAATACAACAATACTCTTGATAAACATAAAATCCTTCCACTACCTTCTTAAACCATTGATAGATATTCAACAATTCTTTCACCTCACATATCATTCTTAGTCTCTTCATCATCATAAACATAAATACTACCCATACAACCATGCTGATTCTCTTCATGAGACTTTCCCTTAGGGAATTGGTTTGCATAATGCCCATATATTTCATATTTAAAACATTTAATCATTATTTATGTAGTATCAATACCATTATCCTTGTCCATGGTGTTAACTGAACCTTTTCCTTTGAATTTAATGGCTTTGTGTCCTTCTTTTCCACAACCAAAGCATCTTCTAGTTCCTTTGAAACAATCTCTCTGATGCCCCTTCCCACATGATTTACATGAGGGAAATTGAACTTTTTTTCCTCTATGATCATAATGAAACCCCATCTTTCTCATATTATCTGAGTCGGGAAGCTTACCAAAGTTAAGATTATTGATCATATTATACGATTTCTGATTAGGCATAATAATGATATGTGGACTTACTTATCCAATTTAATTTGGTTTCTCATGAAGAATATCATTACATTGTCTATAATATCCTCCATTATCGTGAATCTTCCTATTTACAACCATTTTCTAAAACCCAAAAAGAATATTGTGAGAGGCAAAAATCATAATCAAGGGGGATTACCTTCAATATCTAACATCTTAGGTTTAATTCTAATATTGTTTCCATAATTCTAGGACTATAAACTATATGTATACTTAACCTTAGATACATCCCTAGACATACATTAGAAATATATCTAGGGATTTCATTATAGTTTTCGCATCCTAGTTTCTAAAGGTTAACTAAACCGAACCTCTGATACCAAATTTAGAGACCCAAAGCTTGTCGTACATAGAAATTACATTACTTTTGCGGAATACTTATTATATAAAAAAGACAACACTAAAGGACCGTAATAGTTTATTGTCTTTGGAAACGTGGAACATAATCTTCTAATCGTGGTGAAAGATCTTAATCATCTCCCATAAAGATCTTCCCCTTTTTGTTTTCTTACCTAAAACCTTTCTTTATATACTGGGGAAAAGAAAACATATAAAGGGTGAGCTCAAATGCTCAGTAAGGGAAAACATAGATAACATAAAACAATCCATAAACATATGAATGTAAAAACATGAGCATAAAATCTAAACATCAAAATCTTGATACATGACATAAAACATTTCAGTACATATAGAATATATCATAAAAGAACCTTAATCATGATAAAATAGCATGGGAATAAAACTTGTAATTGTGGAAAAATATTAAGCACGTGATATGATTTCCATAGTAGCCAAGACATTGCTGCCAATACCATCTTAGTGGACAAAGTTCCTTTTTGAATCGAGTTCACTCCTCGTTTCAGTCCTGTAACACTGAACTGGATTAACTTACCGTTCCAGTAATGTCTATCTCGTGAGATATAAATCTTTACCCAATGCATTTGAGGGAGATATAGGTCCCACCCATCTCATAATGAAATCATTATTACTTGTTCCACAATATAAAAATAAATCATTCATCATAACCCAAAGAATAAAATGGGTTTTGTAAACATCATCCCATCATAACATAATCGATAAAAAATAAATGGATATCATTTCATAATAAGAAAAGTGAAACCATGTAAATCATTGAGACATTATAATTGAAACATACACATATGAAATAATATCATTTTAGATGGAAAAATGATTTTGATAAAACACTTGAAATGAATTCTTGAGGAAAATATCCTTTCTTCTTCAAAATCAATTTCTTTTCACAAAACGTCATGAAATTTTAAAAGAAAAATATTTTTTTGAAAATAGTCATGAAATATTTTGGAGTAAGCTTCATGAAAATAAGGCTTTATAAAACCATAAAAATCCTTTTATTCCGTATAAGTTAAAAAACATTCTTCTCGTACTTTTGCCGGAAAAGTCAAAAAGTACCTCGTATGGTAAAAAAAGATTCCATAAATACCATGTAGTAAAATTCAAAAATGGGTAAAAAGGACTTTAAACATACATGAAACCATTTTTTAGAAAACATGGACATGGATGATAAATATAACCCCAGTAAATACTTACGAATAAACAATCTCGGATAAAAATGAGATTGGAAAAGTTATCCCCTACCTAATGTCCGATATGATTCGTATGATTCCTAACCTCCTGTATAATGATTTAAATAATGTAATTGACTTATTACAGAATCATATTAATTTTTATTATATCATATATGGTTCACTTATGACTTTATATTACCCGTTCTTTTGTAAATTCCATGTTAAAGTAGTGTTTCGGGTAAAATCTTTTCATTTATCGTCCGTGTTTTGACTTGTAATTATTAATATGATTATATAGATCATGATTAATTAATTCAAGAATATAAAACATTATTTATATATAATATATATTCAGAGTATACATATATATATAATAGATCGATAAATGGAAATAAGTACACCGTTCATAGAGACGGTAGGCCATACGTACGCATGAACACTGTTTTCGTTTCCTTATTGAATTGAATGGAATTAAGTAGATGAAATAAATAAATATATACATAAATCCAGTATCATTATTATGTCATATATTTCATTATTATTCACTATATACATTATAATCATTCATTAATGGTTAACATGGAGAATGAATCTCATCGCGTCGTGGAGACGGTATTCCATACGTACGCACGAGCGATAATATCATTCCCATGATCATGGAATTGTATTGAAGTGTATGTATAATATTTCAGAATAATTATCACTTTAAAATAATCATATATAGTTATTTATTTACACCATTATACCCATCCAAGTAAGGTGGTGGTCGAAAACAGATTACACCATGGCGTGGAGATGGTATTCCATACGTACGCACGTGCGGTGATTTCATTTTCCGTAGGATGGATAGGAGGTGAAATAGGGTTGTTTCATATTTATAATAAAATATCAGTATATAAGTAATACTTATGTTATTACTTCATAATGAAATATCTAAATAATAATAAGTAAAATAAGAATGAAACTTGAGAAAATTGGAAGAAGAGATTACCTCTTCTTCAACACACCTCTTTTAAGCTTCCTCTTAAGGAAGTATAGTTGGTCTTTTGAGAATACCAGAACCTCCAAAATGTTTATAGTGAATTGGATAAGATAAATGGTCAGGGTTTGGCCGAGCTTCAAGGCTCAAAAGGGTGTCAAGAGAAGAGGGAAGGGGTTCCCTTTTTATAAGGGAGGAGAGGGGCACCTTTGGAAAAACTTAAAATATTATTTTATAATAAAGTAATATTCAGTTTTTAATATCTACAAATTGATTTATTTCGAAGATAAGTTGGGAGTGGTTCTAAATAATTTCAACCAGTAGATGTTAGACAGTTTTGGGTAATTATATTAACCTTATCTTTTAATTTTAACTCTTAGTTAATTAGATTGACATTTTCCATGTCACTTTGTATTTTTATATTATATAGTTAATAAACATACCATATACATCAAAGTGACCCCCAAGTGGTCCATTAATGATAAACCTATCATGATATAAGTATATTGGCTGAACCTTATATTTTTAGGAACATAATAACAATTAATAATATAATACTTGTTTTAAAAACTATTTTATGTCAGTTTTAACACTATTTGGTAATTGATTTTTCTGAAAATAATAAAAGTATTATTAGTTAGAAAAAGTTAATTAAATCAATAATAACATGTCATATTAACATATAAAATTAGTGGAATTCATAAAAAGTCTAAAATTACATTTATTTGGTTATTTATAACATCAATTATGTTAATATTTAATTAATAAGTTAATTACTACATCATCATTGTTTCATAGATAACTTAAATTATTTAATGTATAAAAATTATAAATAAAATACCATTATGTAGGATATCCTTTTATCTTTCTAATTAATATTTATAGTCGAATTTATCTTATGTATAACCCTATATTAAATTTTTTTAGTTTTTAAACTTTCATTTCAACTATTTTAATTATTCTTTAAATAAAATAATAATAAATGTCCTAATCTAATCCAAGTGGGCCTAAAGGGTAATATTTTATTCCTTAGGTTGTTTTTGGTCGAATTAAACTTATCAAATATAATTAGGACATTTGTTAGGGTAATAATAATATCATTTTTACCCTTAATTACCCTATTTACTTTTAACCGTGGTAAATAAAAGTAAAAAGTTACTATTCACCAAAAATTACTTTCATCTCATTGAACCACATTTTACTTACTAAAATAAACTGTGTCTCTCAGATTTTTGAAATTCCCTTCACAGAAGCGGTAAAATTATGTTTTATGTAAATTTTCAAATTCTCCTAGGAGGTGGGTAAAACACTGTGAAAAGTTCAGTAAAATTTTTATATATCTATAATTATTATAAAATGACTCTAATGAATTAAATTGAACTTATATAAGTATTATGTATATATTTTGACATAAAATAAATTTAAATAAAATAAATTATTATTTAAATAAAAAGTCGGTTTTTAACCAATAACTCAGTGTTTCCACTATTCATAAAAAATTGAATTTTTTCAGAAAAAAACCAAAAATTCACCCTAGGATAATTTCGATATTCCAAATCCAAAAATGAAGTCCATTTTGAAAGATAAAATCTATCAAATTTCAAAAAGTGGTTATTACTATTCATAACAGATAGTTTATATAGTATTTTAATAACATATCATTGTTTAGTGAAACTCGGTATTGTGTACTACACACACTATCTAAGAAGGTCTTGAATGCTTGTAACGCAAGCCAAGTCAGGGCTGCGTGTAGTGAAAGCACCGTTTGTTGTTGTGTATAAAATAATTAAAACATATTTCATTTACACATTAAAAAAATCTACACTTAATATTGCGTAGAATAATTTCCACAAAACAAACATGAAATTGTGTGTAACATGAGCCAAGAATAGTGTTGCATATACTGCAAGCTAATATGGTGTTGCGTATAGTACAAGCTAATCTTGGTGTAGAGTACAACACAAGACATCAAAGTAATTAAAAATATTATTTCTCATAAAATCTCGAGCTGTTACATAGGCTGCTTCCTGAGTGTTGTTGAGGGGAATGGGGAATGAAGTGGCATGGTCCCACCAGGATGTGGCGGCCCGAGTAAGAATCATGATGGATGATGGAGTTATTGAATGAAGTGGGTGGTAAATGGGGTGGAACCGTCATGGGGTGATGGTGGTTTTGGGCTTGAGCCTCGAAGAGACTTCTTATGTATCCATGTGGCGGGGAATCAATGTCCGCGTAGTTCGGTGGAACGATGGGACACCCGAGGAGGTGACCCATGAGAATGGATGAATGGATGGGACCTAGAGGAAGTGAAACCTCTATGTTTGGGCATGAGCTTCCCAGGACACATAACTTCAAGGGAAAGGTCAGGATGAGACATGAGTGTTGGTCTTGAGACTCGTGGAGGCCTCCTACGTATCCTCGTGGTGGGGAATCAAAGACCATGTTGTTCATATGGCGAGTATAGTTTAACGTCATGTGGGATGGGTATGGGGCGTACACTCTGAGGCGGCCCATGGTGGTGGAGAACCAACATGAATGGGGACATAACGATTGGGTGGTGGGCTTGAACCTCATGGAGGCTTCTTACGTACCATTCCTTGACAAGGATCAAAGTCCCCGTAGTTCGGGATGGAATGGGGCTTACACCCTAAGGTGGCCCATAGTGGTTGGGAATTTAACCTCATGGAGGCTTCCTACGTACCATGACTTAGCATAGATCAAAGTCCCTGTAGTTTTGAAGAAAATGGGGCTTGACACACCGACATGGAGATATTCGGGGCCCAAGATTGTTGGGCTTGAACCTCGTGGAGGCTTCCTACGTACCATACCTTGACATGGATCAAAGACCACGTAGTTCAGGTAGTGTCGATGAACCGACTTGAAGAGACTAGGGGTCTGATGGATGGTGGCTTGAACCTCAGGGAGGCTTCCTACGTACCATGCCTTGACATGGACCAAAGACCATGTAGTTCAGGTATATAGTTTAACGTCATACGGGATGGGCGAGAACCGACGTGAATGGGGGTCGGAACAACTGGGTGGTGGGATTGAACCTCGTGGAGGTTTCCTACGTACCATGCCTTGACATGGATCAAAGACCACATAGTTCAGGTATACAGTTTAACGTGATACGGGACATGGGAGATGTCATGGTCGATGCTTACTCTAAGACCACGTGAGTCATTCTCGGTGTAAAAAACAAGAGGGAGCAATGGTCTGATGACCATGTCGTGAAAGGTGTGTATGTGGGAAGTGAAGAGGGGCTTACACGCTGAGGCAGATGACGAAGCTGAGACTTACTCCAGGATGGAGGCCCGAGGGTGAAAAAGCGCAGCAGGAGAGGGTCAAAGAACCCAGGAAGAGTGGAGGAGCATAGGTCCTACCTCAAAGCCGGGGCTTATACCAAGTTGGCATCCTTGTCCCTGCGGAAAAATACCACTTCGATAAGGATGATATCATCCCCTGTGAGGGGTGATCCCATCCTCATGGAGATGAGTGGGCGTGGAGAATGTCCGGGGTGGTGTTTCCCCACGTACGAGTCACGGGGCAAGACTAGTTTAACGTCATGTGCTATAGAATAAGGTGTTTGGCAGTTTAACATCCTGCAGATCGGACGAGGTGGGATCACTCCGCACCCCTCGGGCTTACATGACCAGTTCTCTATGCTCCTTGTCGAAGGTAAGACATAGGAAACACTATGGTGAAGGGGTGTCGCAGAGCGAACCATCGAGGGGTCCATGTTAGCGTGGCTATGCGAAGAAGCAATAGCTGTTAGCGTGCCTATGTGAAGAAGCATTAGGAGAAGCAACGCAATGGACGGTGTCATCTAGGGGACTTTGAATACACATCATGAAATCGTGGAGGGTCTCCCTGGAAAAGGAATTAACAAGCATAGGGGTCCATAGGAAAGGGCCTTGTGAAGCTCTGTTGCTCCGCGTAGTGGAGGGAACTTGCGAAGGGGAGTGATTCATGAAGTGGGGTGCCTTAGACTAAGAATAGGGAAAAGGTCCATATGGGGGGTGCTTCGTGAAGTGGAAGGGAATTCGCAGAGCACAGCCTCACGGAGCAAAGGTTCCTCATGAAGCAAGGTTTCGGGAAGAAATGCGCTTCGCGAAGTACATTGATCCTACCTTAGAAAATGGATCATGTGTACATGAAAGGTGTTTAGCAAAGAATAAATGCTCCATGACAACCCGGTCCCCTTGAGAATCCCCTTCCATCGTGAAAGCCCTTAGGCTTCCCGAAAGGCATCCCTTTCAGAAGAGGGGATCAAAACGAGACAATGGGGTGGCACTTCGCGAAGCAGAAGTACCTCACATAGATCATGGATCACCGAGCGGAAGAATGCTTCGCAATTCGGGAGCTGGGAAGCCGAAAGGTCAGATTGTCCATCCTTTGGCCTCAGGGGGAGCCCGGTATTTATAGGCAAGGGGCGCCAGAAAGCAAAGCCAATGAAGTGTAAAGGGGAACATGGATGATTCATGGTGGGCTCGTGAACTTCAAATGCGTTCATGGAGAATCCCGACTCCTTGCTTCGTGGCGGGCACGCGAATGTCAAATGGGTTCACGAAGCATCTCGCCTCCTTGCTTCATAGTGGCCCTCAGTGTTGAGGACCTCCATGAGGTGGCTTCGCGAGGCATTCAATGGGGCCTTCCTTGGGGCCTATTCATTGTGCCGAATTTTGGAGCCAAAAAATACCCCCCTCAAACATGGAGCCACAGAGAGATCAAGGGTTGAAGTCTGAGTGAAATCTCCAAAATCTTCAGTCGTTCGCGGTGCTGTCTCGCGAAGGGAGCTCTCGAGGCGGATATGGGGCACGGGGGACGAGCGTGTCTTGACACTTTGGGTGCACTGTACGGGCCACGAAGTTCCAAAGGCCATCACCTATAAATAGGGAGTCTTCCATCTCTTTTTCCTTTTCCCTTCTCCTTGATCATGACTTCTTGCTCTCTTGATTTGTGAATCTTTGCGTACTCCGTGAGTGTTCTCTGTGAATCGATTCTTCATGACACACAATGAGTCCTTGATACAGTGTTAGCGCTCCATGATCCGGTTCTAAAACGCCAAAACAACACTCTATGGATAGTATTCATTAATGGGCTTCACGATTATGCTCTGCAAACGAGCTTCGTGAACCAACCAAAACATTATCCAAGTTACAAAATCGAATGGCCCACCAAAAAGCTGCCCATGGGGTCCTTGCAGATGCTTCCTGGAGGGATGAAATGTTGAATAGTTTGGGGCAAGGAGAGATAGTCTGTAGCAACATAGACCATGATTCATTGGTGGAGCTTCTATCAAAGATCTTGAATAACTAGCCGTTGTTTAGGAGGATGCCCTTGTATAGCTTCGGGCTGAGGGATGACGTCTTCATCCCTGAAGTAGGTAGGGATGAGCCAGCTTACTGGTTTCGGAGTATGTCATTCCAGGGCCGATGGTTCAGGGCTCACGATGGTCATGCTCGGGAGGACTTTACGCCTGTCATCGCTGACTTCCTATACAATCATCCGAATAGTGTCAATGGGAAGGAATTTCAGCTGAAGACGTCCCCTCCTCTATATCAAACTATCCTTAAGGCAGCACTGTGGAACCAGAATAAGGGGTGGTCCAAGGAATGGGACCTACTCCAGGGTGGAAAATTCACAAATGACGGGCCTGGGTCTACTGGGTAGGTTCCTCATGTGAGGAGTTCGGAGTGGAGCTGAGAAGAGTGGGCCTATACAAGGCAGCTTGAGCTGCCCAGTTTCACATCTACCAGCCAAAGTAGATAATGATAGAGCTGTTGAGCCAATGGTCACCGGGGACCAATACCTTCCACCTACATCACAGGGAGGTGGGAATCAGCTTCTGGGATGTGTATTAGATATCAGGGGTGCCGATACTAGGGGCGATGTATGATGAAATCTTGCCTGCTATGGATGCGTGGGAGGATCCAGAGAAGATGCTGCATCTAGTGATGGCATTGATGGAGATCATGCCCAATGAGGAAAAGGAGGCCGTGAGGTATGTTCACTTCAGGCGCTGGTTCAAGATGTTTCTGAACTTTCCATAAAATAGGCAGTTTCCAGTGAGGCCTCGAACATTCCCAAAGGGTTCCTGGAGTAAGGAAAACACATATTGGTGGCTGTTGGAGAATAGCCAGAGGAAGACCTGAGGGTTCACTGTCAACACTGAACAACAACCAATAGTGAAGATAGTGGCATTTAACATAGCTCTAATATGTGGTTGGATCCTGCTGGTGAGGGATACAAACATGGGAGTGTGACCAAGCACTTTCATCATGACATCCACTTTGGTGACAAGAAGGCAGGTCAACCTAGGGATCCTGATGCTCGCCAAGTTGTACAAAATGTTGTGGCACATCAGCGAGGGGAAAAGGCCACAGAGGGTATGCAGGTCATTCTATCATCTCTACGGGTGGATGATGGTGCACATTAGGGGGATATATGAGTATCCAAACCCCATCTTGCCCCCAAGGTCGAACTTTCATACCTTCATCATTAAATTCCTAATGGAGATTTCCGACCAAGCTGACCACACCATCGGTTCTAATCTGGGTGTGGAGGGTGGAGGAATTCAACTTCCACACTTTCACATTGTTGATGGAGGCCTTCACGGATAAAGGCCAGGGAACAGAGGAGAACTTGGCCTACCTCTTGGACTTTCGATGTGGAGTCTTGGTGGCCATGGTGGACTGCGAGCGGCTCTGTGAGCCATACACCCCACACTGGTTTGCAAGGCAATTTCTGTGCCTATAGCAACTGACCCCACAAGTTTACGTGGAGGTGCGTCATGAGGAGCACCCATGTGTGATGAGGTAGATGTGGCTCATGTTCACATGAAAGGATGGGAAGATGCAGAATGTACTACCCCCACTGACCGCCATCCTTGGGCTACTGAAAGAATATGCCCAGAGCTGGGAGGCAGCCTATCCAGGGGAGATGCTGAAGCAACCAACCATCCTGGTCGATGAGGGTGAGCTTCCCCATCCTCAGGGATGAGGCTAGAAGGCAGAAAGGGCATCCCACATTGGCAGGTCTTTTGTGAAGGCGATGCCCGCACTAGTTGAGGGGGGAGCCATGGTATGAGATCTGGAAGTGGAAACAGAGTCGATGGTCCTAGGAGAACATAGTCATCCAGAGGGGCGACCACTGAGAGGATTCTGTATGATCTATACTTAGGCCCCTAGGAAATGGTTGCTCCATGTTGACATGTCATAGAATTATGTCTTTCCGGAGGCCTGGAACATCTGTGAAATCAACTGGAAATTCCTCAACCCATCTGAGTTATGGCAGCACGTTAACCGCCTTGGGATGGACTTGTCGGGGATTGGACCTATTAGAGCTGGTTTTTCCGTATCTCAGGTGGAAGAAAAGAAATAAACAACCAATCTAGAAGACTTTATCCACTCTCAGGGTGCCCTCCTCCCATTGAGAGACTGGGTCAAGGTGATGTTGGGTCGTACGGTCCCTCCGCAGCTGTCAGTTGTTGACCTATGGGAGCGCTTCCCTCTACCAGAAGAATCAGACAAGTCCTCCTGGGGATATGAGGCGGATAGAGAGAGTCCACCGGAAGAGGGTGAGGATTGTGATTTGTCCTCAGATCTTGAAGACATTGCGGAGGCCCTCGAGGTAAAATCCCACATTCCTTCATCAAATTCTACCCTTGGGTCACTCTAGATTCCTCATCAGTGTCTGTACAGTGCACGTAGACCTTTTTCATAGACCTCACTCCCGCCCCTTAGTGGGTGCCAATGAGGGACCTTCGGGATCCACACCCATGGCTGCATCAACTTCTACATCTAGCGGGGGTGGTATATTCGATGCATCTCCCCCGGAAACTCCAGACCTACCAACCATATATGGGGGGCCGCCTTTTGGGGTTCCGACGACATCATACCAAGGGTGATACCAGGGATTTGACATATGTAAGTCTCCTCTACCAAATTCACGACTGCCATCCCCCAACCACACTAACTGAGATTCACGTCCCTCTTTTGTGGCCTTTACAGTCCTTCAATTGGCCTGGGCCACTGCGGCGAAGTTGGTCTGGATTTATGGTAGCACCTTTCCCCGAGGCATACCAATGGTCATGGAGGTGGACATCCGACCTGACCAAACTGCAACACACCCGATCGCTTTCGGAGATGCCAGTGGGATCACACCTAAGATAATCGAGGTGGGATCTGATGATGAGGATCAACCAGATGATTCAGGACCTATAATTCATGATCCAATGCCAAATGTGGACCCGGCTGAGGAGTTTTTGAGGGAATTCCCTACATATGAGCCTGCTTGTCGTACTGACTGGGACGAGATGGCCTCTGACGAGGAGGACCGAAAAATAGTCCGCCACCGATCATGGAAGCTGATCACGTGCTTCATCAATGAAACCCCTGAAGCACTATGGTTAGATGAGATGGACAGACTTTGCTCACGACTACGCGAAATGTGTGCTGGGGGAGTGGATGCCTCGTGCCCTCACATGCTCTTCCGAGATCTCCTGGAGGAGAAGAATTGGGAGTATGACTGTGGCCTCGGTGTGGGATCGAAGCGGAGGAAGGTGGTGAAAATCAAGAGGCTCCAGGAGATCGAAAACAAGGTTGAACGGTTACGGGCCTAGGTAGATGAGCATTCTGCTTCTCTCGACGCACAATCAGAGCTCGTCTCGCAACTGAAAGCTCAGCTGGCGGAATTCGATGAGGGCCTGAAGCGAGCTTCTGAGGAGATGATCTCCATCTGGTCCGACGTGGAGCAGTCCTAGATTGCTATCAATGGATTGCGCCCTCTCACCGCTAAGGAGGAGTAGGAGTTGAACAGGCGACAACAACTCCTGGACACCACCAGCCAGAGGGTGGCAGAGCTTCTACGCTCTTTTGGCAAGGTCAACCCATCTATGGGGGAAGTTGACCCTCATGTATTGTAATGATTAAAAACTCTCAAATTTACATTCATGCTTTAATATTTTGATGTCATAGCATGAATGAGTTCCACTGTTTACATTGATTTATTGCATCCATGTGATGTTCGTGGAGTGTCCAGTGATCATTCTCTAAGCTCACGTGGGTCTGGCCCGATGTGAGAAATAAGGGGTGACCACCTTATCAACTCATCCAAATGTAGGAGTGAAAACCAAGCATCAGGCATCTGGGGTTTAAACAACTAGTCCATATTTCCCAGAGGAAATGGGAGAGACCTAACTGGAGAAAGAAGCTCTCAAAACTGTTGAATTATCGTTTTCCCAGTGTGCTCTTGTGAACGAATGGGGTAATGCCAGGGGTGATGAAATCGATCTGAACAGATGGGAATGGGAAGTGTAAATCATGATACCAAAGATTCGGAACATTTTGGGGGTGACATGAAAATAAAGAATAACTGCTGAACACATTCGAAACACAGTATTATTATTGTATTATCCTAGAATGGGGAAATACAAATGAGGGTTGACTGTTGACCATGTTCAAAACACATGACCTATCACAAATTTCATCCATTCGCCTTCCGGAATGTTGGCCAAGGACAGTAGACGGGCAATAATCTGAGCATCCATGTTGTTAGGGGGTTCCTCCAGATGTGAAAGAAGATGAGGGTCCAAATAAGGGGCACTCAAAGTGTGGAATGTGGAGTGATGGTTTGTTCGAACAGAATCCAAAACACTCAAAATTACGCCACCATGGTGGAAGCAGACTAGATGGACACAACGGTCTGATCATTGGTCATTCTTTCATTTAGGAAGGACCTCTCTATTGAGGCAGTCGTCGCTTCCCAATGTCACATTAGGGAATCCCAAACATGTTCAGGGCAGAATTGTGGTTACATGGTCCCCAAAAAGGGTTCAGGCCATGGTCCAGGAATGAGGAGGAACAAGACTTATGATTCATGGGGCTGGACCCTAGGAGAAATACCAGAGTGTCTCTATGTATCCCATGAGGATGGTAATCATGCCGTACGTAGTTCTGGAAGCACAGTTTAACGTCATGTAGGATGATGAGAAGCCTGGCTGTGCCGGTGCACGTCCCACCAAAATTACCAAGCCCATGTGAGTCATGCTTGATGTGGTAAACAATAATTAATGGGTAACTTTTCTGACCCCAGAAGGAATATGGTAGGGTGGAGGGACACTCGATAAATTCCAACCCAGTGATGCTAAACCATCCATGTGGTGCACCTAGACGTGCAAAGAGGTAAAGCCGAGTATGTCGGAATTCCACTTGAACATGAGGAAGTGGAAATGTGTGAATCATGATGCTCGAGACCTTGATCAAAATGATGGTGGTGTGATGATGGGGGATAACTATTGAACATGGAGGAAACATAGCATCCACTTTCTGTTAGCCTTGAATGGGGACAGACAAATGAGGGTCGACCATTGAACATGTTCGAAACACAAGAACTGTCGTAAATGTTGTCTTAGATCCTTAAGGTAGTTGGCCTGAAATGGTAGGAGAGCCCTTAGGCCTATAATCCATGCCATCCAGGGGACCTTTTGGATGTGGAAGAGGGTTAGGATCCAAATAGAGAGCTCATGAAGATTGGACATTGAATGAGGGGAATGTCCCTATGAAAATTCCACACTTTGGTATCTTTGTCAAAACGCATCTGAATAAGACAACGAGACGTATTTAGATAGAGGGATTGAAGTTCCTTCCCATAGGGAGATCTTAGTTTAGGGTCAGAGAATTCATAACATGGATGAGAGGAAATGCGGGAGACTCATGGAGAGTTAATTATAAACCTGACGCGGATGGGGACTTGGGGTTCCAACCACCATGTGTTCCCTGGTAAAATTTTTGTTCAAGGGACCAAAACAAGAGTTAAGCTAGGCCCGAGGAAAGATTCTTGGAACTTCTTACGTACCCCATGAGGACAGGGATCAAGATGCACGTAGTTCTAGAAGTGGCACGGTAAGGTACCAATTCCAGGGATAAAAGGGGTGTGTGGGCATGGACCTCGCACAAAAAGAAGTGGTATTGTATAAATATTGTTTTTCCATTAATGTGAGTGGTTTTTTTTGAACCGAAAATCTTGGGATAGAAAGTCCCAGCATCGTTGCAAGAATCAAGTTGTATACATGCATTTAAAAATGGCATGGCATGTGACCGATACAAAACATGGTGTCCCCTTGGTTGAGGACATCATGATGTAGTGTCGTTTTTTCATCGTGTGGCTAGGACGATAATATCACAGTTTAGGGTCATGTGATGGGACCAAGCATGCATTTTAACATCATGATGTGCAAAGGTAGTAGGGATGATGCTAGGTGGGGAATGTGTATTGTGCAATAAAACACACCTGATTTAAATGAGAACATAATCCCACACCACACCGTACACAATTCCGAGAGGGGAACCTTGGGCCAAGGGGACCAAATAGGGGTAAGAGGGAGAGGGGTAGGAGAAAATAGCTCACAACCGAGTTGGACCTGAAAATGAGATGTCAAGGTGGTCTTATGTATCCCATAAGGATGTGAGTCAAGATATACGTAGTTCTACAATAGGGGCAATATGAAAGAATCTTATTTTAGGGTCTTAGAACATGGACCAGAGAGAAGCAGGACTATCTAAGTAAAGGCAGACCTTAACCCACTCCCTAAGCCTACATGAGTTGGACTCGGTGTAGGAAACAAGGGTAGATATAATACTCACGATACATGAGATGCATGAAAGGGAAAAATTGGTGAAGTCCCAAGCGATTGCCTTGTCACGACTTTCTTCCTCTTAAAGTGCGGATGCACACTGAGGAATAGTAACAAGAGTTACAAAGTTCTACTTGGACACGATGAGGTGGAGAATTGTGTGAATCATGTAACAGAAATTTTGGTCTTAAAGGGTTTGGCATGGAAATGGAGGATAACTATTGGCCATGTTCGAAACACAGTATCCATATCGTGTTAGCTTGAAACGGGAACAACAAATGAGCATCGACTGCTGACCATATTCGCAACGTAGAATTTGTATCGGGTTTTTTTCTGAGATCCTCAAGGAATTTGGCCCATAATGGTAGGAGAGCCCTTAGGCCTAGCCTCTATACCACCTTGGGGTCCCTTTGGGTGTGAAAGGTGATTAAATCCCTAATGAAGGGGAAAAAAGCCTGAAAAGTGGGCGGAAGAATGTCCGAGCAAACTCTGACATTCCAGGTACTAAACCAGAGTACACATGGGCACATTGATGAACCGCCAAAGAGTTTCGACGAGGGTGCTCAAATTTAGAGTGACCGATTTGAAAGGATGAGTATAGAGTAAGGGGATAGAGAACTCCCATGAGGGAGAGGTACATGGTGTGGTCATTACAAGCCCGACATGAACGAGGACATAATCCCATGCCATGCCATATACTCCCCTCCCTGGGGATAGGTAGGCCAAGGGGCCAAGGTGAAATGGAGATTTATAGAAGATGTGATTAGACCCAATGTCTAGACATTCAGGTGGTCCTACGTATCCCATAAGGATGAGAATCAAGCCACACATAGTTCTTAAGGGGACCCGGGTTAAGATAACCTAAAAGAGGGGCATGTATGACATGACGAGTAACCCAATGTGAATGAGGACATAATCCCACACCACACCATACAATCCCACAAGAGATAACCTAGTCCAGGGGACCAAAAAAGACAAGGGTCCTAAGGAGAGACCTCAAATGGAAGGACATACACCCTCTTACATGGTTATCACCTCGTCATAGCTCCTAAGCCTATGTGAGAAGTGCTCCATGTGGGGAGCCAGTCTCGGCTATCCCTGTCAAACAGGGCCTGATAGTTGGCATCGCCCAAAGGGAGTTCGTCACTTGGAGATACAATGGGGCACATTGAACCACTACACACGATGTTTGGGACATCATGGGATGGTTATAATATTACAGGATAGGTGTGGAGCATGTTCTAAATGCAGTGTCCTTATAGTGACCTGAAACGGGAGCAACATGTGGGCATCGACTGTTGACCATATTCGAAATGCTGGATTTGTATTGGCATGTTTCTCGACATCCACGAGGGCGTTTCCCTGAAGAGGTAGGAGAGACCTTAGGCCTAGAATTTATACCATTCAGGGGCCCTTCAGGATGGTGAAGATGATGGAGTCCCAATCAAAGGAGCGGGTGAAGCATAGCTATACCCATCTCTAAAAGAGGCGAACGTCTCCAGGGAGTGGGACGTATGGCCAGATTGGGGCTAGGTCGAAGTGAATTGGGGAAAAAGTATGAACCCCACCATATGTCTTAACCCAATGGGAGGATTCTGGAATTTTGGATGGGCCAACAGAAGAAATGTCTGAGCATTCCTATGTATCCCATACGGATGGGAATCAAGCCATACGTAGTTCTTAAAGGCCATGCAGTTTAATGTCGTTGGTGAGGAGATGGGAGAATAGAATAATGAGAGAGTGGGAACATGGTGTAACCATTATAACCGTAGCATGAGTGGGGATAAGGAAGCCTACACCATATCACGCAAGGATCCTCCGCAGGAACTATACCCAGGGGGAATAGTCAAAGAGAAGAGCTCGGGGCTAGGCTCAAGACAAAGCATCTGAGCATTCCTACATATCACAGGCATATGGGAATCAAGCCATACATAGTTCTCAAAATGCAGTTTAACACCATGCAGGACGATGCACAATTTAAATTCATACAGGACTAGATAGTTTATGGTCTTGCGGGACCAGCCAGTTTAAGGCTGTGTAAGACCATCCAGTTTAAAGTCGTGCAGGACCATTAGGCTCAAGAAAATTATTTCTTGAGGAACATGGAATTGGTGGGAGGATTTATACGCTCACACATTCACGGTTACCAGGGAGTATTCTCCATTTGGGTAAACCCTTTGGATTACGTAAGGTCTTTCCCATTTGGGCTCTAACTTGGGTGGTTTTCTACCAAAGGATCATTGGCGCTCGGAGGGCCAATACTAGGTCGCCTTGCAGAAAAGAGAGGAGGTAAACCTTCCTATTGAAGGCTCTAGCTATCTTATTCTGATTCCATTCTAGATTGTGTAGGGAATAAAGCCTATTCTTGTCAAGTTCTTCCAATTCAACCAGACGAACTTCGGCCACCTTATCTGGTGCCTGCTAGTCATAGACCACTATGCGTAACAAAGGTATCTGGATCTGGATGGGTAGGACAGCCTCATCCCCATACACCCGAAAATATGGGGTCATCTGGGTGGAGTTGAGAGTCATCATCTGATAAACCTAGGGGGCATTGGGAGCTTTTCAGGCTAACTCTTCTTGTTCTGGACAACCATTTTATACAAAATGATAGAGAGGGTTTTTTTGAACACCTTGATATGCCCATTTTCCTATGTGTGATAGTGAGAGGTATAGTTCAAGCAGATATTGTACTTGGAGTACAAGTTCTTTAGCTTAGATGCTCATAAGTAGGTGACATTTTTGGTGAGGATGGGGTGAGGGACTCCAAACCAGTGGATGATGTTGGAGATCATGAAGTCAATGATAGAATGGTCCTTGACCTCCTTGAGTGGAACGGCCTCTACCCAATTGGAAAAGAATTCTGTGGCGGTTAGGATGAACCTACATCAGCAAGTTATCAACAGTGGATACGGTCCCACGACATCAAGTCCCCACACTGAAAATGGCCAAGAGTACCTGGTGGAGTGGAGAGGTTCTGGAGGCCAATGCAGGAAGATAGAATGAACTTTCCACGCATGACATCTTTTGGCGAACTCAATATAATCAAGGATCATAGAGGGATAGAAGTACCCCATTATCCAGATTTGATGGGACAACTTCGGCCCAGCTAGATGGGCACCACAAGAACTAGCATGAACCTCTATCATGACCTGATAAATATCGACTCCCTGGATGCAACATAGGAGAACACCATCAGACCCATTTTTTTAGAGGATTTTCTCAATACTAGGACCAATATGAAGGGAAAAATGCAGCGCGCGATGTCAGATTTGGTCATTCTTGGCCCGGTCAGCCAGGAGGCAACCATTTTGTAGATACTAAATAAAATGGGATCTGCAGTCATGGGTTGATTCAACCACTGCACCTAAAGAACTTGGGGCTCCTAAAGTGGATGCTCTGACAGTAAGATCGCTTACCCGTAGGCTTTCGTCATCTTCTGGGGTGATGGGGGCAATGAATCTCTTGTGGGCCACATGTATAATCAGACCATCTTGTTCATGCATTGTAAGAGATGCATCCAAGCTAGACAAAGTATCCTCTCAACCGTTCTGTGACCGAGGGATTTGGGTAACCTCCGACCGAGAACGGAACTGTGCTATTAGCTGGTGGGTGAGTTCCAACAATGGTACGAGTTCTAGATTTCTGACAATTTAGTCACCATTGATCTACTTTATTACTAGTTTAGAATCCCCTTTCACATGAAAATGGGGCACATTGATCTCGAGGGCCAGCTCGAGGCTAGTGATAAGAGCGTGATACTCTGCCTCATTGTTGGTGCAGCCTTCTGACAATAGGAATGAGTATGACAGATGATATTGTGCTGGGGTGATGAGGACGACACCCAGTCCCACTCCATTAAGCCTAGGATCACGGATCATTCTACTATTGGGGCTCCTGGTGGCACCTTCGAAGTGCATCTGCCAACACGGGATGACATGGTCTACTGAGAGGATTGCCTCATCGTGAAAATCCAGGTTCAAGGACTGGTCCGCAGAGGTTTGATGGGAAGCTAGGAAGTCTTCCAATTACTTTCCTTTGATGGTATTCTGGGGCACACACCTGAGGTCAAACTGCTGGAGAATTACCACACACCGTGTTAGACGGACGGTTAACATGGGGCGGTTCTGAAAGTACTTTAGTGGGTCTACCTAAGAGACCAACTGTACCTCATGGTGCTGTAGGTAATGTTGCAATTTTTTATGTAAAATATGAGCACAAGGTAACTCTTCTGGATAGGGAAGTATTGGGTCTCCGTATTGAGGAGAATGTGGCTGAGGTTGTAGAGGTTGTTCTCTATCCCCTCATTTTTCTTCTGGGCCAGAAGGGCACTGAAGGACCATTCTAGGGCAGTGTCATAGACGATCCATAGCTATCCTAAGATTGGTGGCATCAATACCGGAGGATGGAGTAAATATTTCCTGATTTCCTCAAAGGAAGTCTAGAACTCCTCATACCACTAATAAGCGGTGACCTTATTCATTAGCAGAGAAATGGGCTTACACTTACCAGCCAGATTCTCAATGAATCAGTGTATGCAGGCCAAGTGGCCTTGGAAACTTCAATGCTCCCAAACATTGCTTGGGGGAGGAATCTGGATGATGACCCTGATCTTCTCTGGGTTGATCTTGATGCCTTCGTACGTGAAAACAAAGCCACGAAACTTCTTGGAGGTGACCTCGAAGGCACACTTCAATGGGTTCATCTTCAAGTGGCGGGAACAGAGGAAGCCAAACACTTTCTCAAGGTCCTTGAGATGGTCCTGAAATAGGTGATATTTGACCACCAGATCATCCACATAGAATTCCACCAATGTTCTGAGGATCAGATTGAATATGTAATGCATGGCCCACTGATAGGTGGTACCTGCATTCTTCAGGCCGAAGGGAATAACATTGTAACAGAAAGTACATTGAGGTGCCCTGAAAGCTATGGAATCATCATCCTTAGGGGTCATCTGGATCTGATTATATCCATAGTAACCATCCATGAAGGAGAGTGCTTGGAACCTAGCTGTAGTGCTGATCAAAAAAAATTTCACTCAAAGGGGAAAATCATCCTTTGGATTCTGATAGTTGATATCTTGGAAGTCGATGAAGACTCTGATATGTCTATTCTTCTTCTTGAATAGAATGATGTTGTCTAACTACTTGGGGTACTGGACATCCTTGACCAATTTGGCTTTGATATTCTTGTCAACTTCGGCCGTAACCATGACACCGTGAGAAGGGTGCATCATTATGGGAGGCTTCTTGAACCCGCGATGGTTTTTCAGGAGACCAAGGCAGTGGATGGCTACCTGAGGATCTAGTCCTGGCATCTCGTCGTAACTCCATGAAAACACATCATGTTGCTATTTAAGGAAGTCCACATACTGCTGCTACTCCCTGGGATACATCGAAGCACTGATCAATGTGGGTCTTGGATCTGCCTCGTTACTAAGGTTCACCTGCACCAGTTCATCGACTATGGTAGAGATTCCTTCTTCCAAGGTAGGGGTAGCATCCTATATATCCTCTTCTCCACTTATGGAGGGATCGTCTATGGGGGAAGTTTCTTATGAGATACCAGAACCTGATGGGAGGCTGGTGCCGGCTTGAGCGGCAGTGGCCATTGCATCAGAAAACTCCGGCGTTGCCGAGATCGTAGCAATGAAGGCTTTCGACCAGATCCCATTTTGTATCCGGCCTATGAGGCCACTCTTGATAATATCAAAGCAGTAGTGACGCGTCGTCTTGAGTAGGTTAATCCTAGTCTGGTGAAACATATACGTATGATGTACTGCTATTGCCAGGTGGCGGACATCCCGATATCGTATGGGGGTAGGAGGTTCTGGGATTACCCGAGCCTGGTTTGTGTAGGAGTACAAGGTAATTTTCCGCCATCACATGGACTTGGGAAAATTCCTTCCTTTTATACCCGAGACGACAAAGCACTCCCCCATGTCGGGGGTCGTTCCCTCCAATCGATGGATTAGGAAGATGTAGGCATCATCTTGACCTACCCAAGGGTCACTTGTGACCGAGGCAGGCTCAACCTCAATTGAGAGAATCTGCTTATCCTTTCTCTTGTAATTGTCAATGTCTAGATAATGGGCTTCACAAGAGGGAAAAAGAGATGCATAACCTTTTAGTACGCCTACTTGACCATTAAGAGAGTACTTGAGGCATTGGCGATACGATGAGGGAACCACCACATGAAGGTGGATCCATGGTTGGCCCATAAATGCATTGTACACGGTGTCCTGGGAGACAACCATGAACTCAATGCTGGAAACTAGGCCACCGAATTAGGTCTTCAAATGGATCTTGCCGACCAAGGTCTGTTCTATCTTGTCATACCCCTGGATCCTTAAATCAGAGGTAGTTAAGTCATCTTTAGATAATCATATCTTCTGTAGTGTCCATGTTGGGATAAGGTTGATCTTGGAGCCGGTGTCAATGAGACAGTGACAAATCTTCACACTGTTAAATTAACCGGTGATGTACAATGTGAATATGTGGCCCTATATGGGAGATCCTTTGTCTTTTCCTGAAAACAGGATGATGGCCTAGAATTCGGCATTCTCATATGTTTCGGCATGAAAAGGTTCTACAGATGCTACATCCGTCTCAAACTGGAGGGGGATTCTTAAAGCCTCAGTGAGAGCCTCACGCATATCTGGTGATAGGAAAAGGGCTTCAAGAATATAAATACTTGATGGGATGCGGACAAGGTGCTTGAGGACATCATACATCCATTCCAGGCATGAACTTCTGCCTGCAGGGGGCCGCTCTGCAATTGGAGGCATTGCAGGCCCTGCTGGCTGGACCAGTGGATGACTGGTACTGGGCCTATCCCATAGCCCACTAGTCAAAGCCTGAAGAGTAGCTGTCAAATGAGGACCGAACGAATGAGATCGACCTATATCTGGATGGGGTAGGCTGAGGTCTGTGGGAGGAAACTCTACCTAATCCAGTATCACAAATGGTGGTGGAGGCGGCCCAGACGACACTAGATGAAGAGGTTGTGCATGATGAGCTATGAGATGGGCCTGCTGTCTGGTCTCAGTGGCATGCACGGCCTAGATGGAGGTTCCAACTAATGCGCCTGGACAACCTATGTAGTCGTGGCTCCATCGACGCTGACATCAGCTCGAGACATCGGGGAGGTTTTCCTTGCGCTCCCCCTCATCGAGAGTCATATAGGGGTTTACCAACTCAACGGTGTTAACTGATGCATACCCTTAACTATCACTCAAAGAGTCATCCACCACTAGGAAGATTATGAGAGGGATCCCCATCTCAGGGGGTATGAAGTCGTCTAGAGTGTGGGACGATGACAATATTGGCGTGGCGCGTTGCTTTTTCTTACACTGCCAATACTTGATCATCTTGGAAGAGGCCGGCTAAGATGATGATGCAAAAGTGGTATCTGTAGCTTCTGAAGGCTCCAGCTGGTTCAGGCATGCACGGTTGATGCCTTGGGCATGAGAAACTATCATACGAGCCATAAAATCATTGTACTTCTGGGACCCGTGGGTAGAAACTTTCTACCACTCACCTTCGCTGTCGCTACCACTACCAGATCCTATAGAGACACCCGTTACTTGTGCCGGAGATGGGCCCAACCTGACTATATTTCTATCGACCTGGTCTTGGAGCTAGTCATTATACTCATAGCACTGCTTGAGGGTGTTCCCCGAAATCCGATGGTAGGGGTAGTAGTTGGGGCTATTAGTGAGATTCACCTCTTCTGGGCTTCTGCACTCGGGTAAGTGTACAACCCCCTACTCTAAGGCACTACGGATGTAACCGAGGACCGGATTCTCACTAAATGAGTATGTCCGATGTCTTATTTCTTGATAAGAGACCCTTGGAGCCTGGCCCTGATGGTGGGCCGGAGGATCCTGTCGAGGAGGCGGACCCAGATTGTCTCGCCTGGGTGGTGACAACGCATTACATGGAGGTTCCTGCCAATTCTGAGGACGCTGCTGAGTCAGAAGCCGTGCCTAAGGTGGAGGGCCTCTGCAAGTCTACGTGGATGGTGCTGCTAGTAGCAACTCAAGTTGCCTGGGGGATTCTTCTTGGGCCACCGTGGCGGGCTCAGCTCGGGCAGATCTCCTTGCTGGGATTGTAGGTGGAAACAGACGTGCCTTCTTGGCCTGTTTCAAGGCTTCCTCGAGGCACTGGGCCTTGTAGGAGAAGTCTTGGAATCCTCCGGGATAGTTCTGAGTGATCAGGGAGGGAAATAGTTCTGTCTTGACATTCCCCATGAACATCATTAGTAATTTATCTTGAGTCAGTGGCATGTCAAGGGAGTACATGAGCCCCTTCCATTGGGTGATAATGTCCGCAACTCGCTCATCAAGACTTTTCTTGCACTTGAAGAGGTCTAAAATGCTTGTTTTTTGGGAGGTAGAGCTGAACTGGTAGAGGAACTGCCTATGGAGGTCCTCCTAGCTGGTCACAGATCCATGGGGACTTGGTTGTACTAGGCGAATGCCAGCCCATCCAGTGTCTAAACAAAACAATGAAGATTTGCGGCCTCCTTCTGTGCTAGAGTCCCCAACATAGGCTGGAACCTTGAGTTTAAGTGGGCCAGATGCTGTGGCGGGTCCCCTGTCCCATTAAAGTGGGAGAAGGTAGGATTCCCGAAACCCGGAGGCGCTGGCATGTCATCCACCCATGCCGGATATGACTTTCCATCTGGTGATATTGCCACCTGCCGCATTTCCAATGCCTCAAGGCAGGCTATGAGTGCTGCCATAGGATCATCCGAATAAGGCCCTAGTCTTGATGGGGATCCATATCCATGAGTGCATTATCAGGTTCTTCAACATGGTAGACATGCTCAGTGGCTCGTGGAGTGGCTTGTGAGGCAGCTGGGGGAACTCGGGCCGGGTTCCTTGGATTGTCGCACCTTTCAAGAGGGTTTGGTGAGAAATACCATGCCCTCTTGCCGTGATTCCCATCTTCGGCCCTATCTGCAGGAGCGTTATGATCAAGGTTTCTTAGAGGCATCTCACTAGGGTAGGGGGAGTGGTTCCTAACCTTACTACCCAGGTCTAGGATTTCCATAGTCTAGCCGTCGATTTACAGCACATTCAAACAGAAGTTCATCGACCAACCTCTTTTTCTCAGCAAGTTGCTGGTGCAACGTGGCCTTCTCAAGGTCCTCCCCTATCTTCATCACTGAGGTAGATGGGTCAGAGTGCTTGACATCTCTGACATGATTTTTTCCCTTGCTGATATTCTGGATGAGTACCAATGACTCAGTGGGCATAGGGAGACCTAGGAGGTTCCTCTTCTGATGGGTAATCCTTCCCAATGGGTCCAACAGTGGTGGTACACCGTTAGGGGGTAAGTCCCAATCGAGAAACTTCACCCCGTCCTCCTTTTCCACTACATAAGCCATGTGGACCACATCCCTTCCTGAGGGTATGTCCTCAATATCATAATGTGATTCGGGATGCCGCCGGATAGGGCTGAAGAGAAGGGAATCATACTGACCCCAACCATGGATTCTCAAATGGAGGTAGCCTCCTTCATAATTCTATAAAGTACCTTGATACTCTGAATGAATTGCTGCTGGAGAGCCTCATGACAACCAGGTGACTCGGGGTGCTGGGCCACAGGGAGTGCGGCCAGATCGACTAGACGGCACTTCTCACTGATGTCCTCAAAATGTGCTTGGCTCCTTGTATAAACCACGCGTTAATGACGAAGACTGAAATTCATTTCCTAGAGGGTGTAGTGGAAGCACTCAAATTTCTCTGGGGTGAGAGACTCCGGTATGGACAAATCCTATGCTGGCATGGGCCATAACTTCTCGGGGAAGTGGTCTGCCGCAAGAACGCTCTAGAAGCTCCTTCACTCATAATATGGGTCTAGCCCTTGATTTTCCCACTCGTCAACTGGGTATGGTTGAGGAATTGGAAGCGAAACTGAGGTAGACTGCTGGGATGGAAGGTTAGCCGGCGAAGAATACAGCGAATGGGCTGATTGGCCGCCAATTCTAAGGATGTCCTCTGAAGAGTGGAGCGACCTGGCTGCTACGTCGTGATAAGAGGGGCAGATGACCACTGTTCCTAGATCAGGGGCAGGGTTTCTAGTGATAGGTTGCGATGCTGCTCGCTTACCATCGGTCCCCAAAATAGCTCTCAGTGATGTCTTGTCGAGGTAGAAGGCGCTTCCGGTGATAATGGTGGTGACTGCACGACCGTAACCTGTGGGGTCGCCAGGTTTTTATCCTCCTAGATAAACCTGCAAAGAGAAGTGGGAATCTTGTGGGCTTCGCATTCCAAGAGAACCAGGCCGATGCACCTTGTCTCTGTCCCAGTACTTGACTAAGATGAGCTGGGGGAGGGTTCTAGATTTGTGTCGCACTCTGCTTTAGAGTCTGAGAAGTAGACCAGTTTGATCTCAGTCCGGGCCTTCCTAGGATTCTTTTTGTGGCAACGACGACCCGCCTTCTTGCCCCTGGGTGGCTCCTCAGGACAGGGCTAGTTTCTGGTGTGGGGTCCTCTGGCCACATTGGTACTGGGGTAGAGAGGGTTTCCACTCGAGAGAGCCATGGTGAAAGTATCACCAGGAAAAATATTGAAGGGGACGTGGGGAGGGCCTCCATGAATAGCACTAGAATGGGTAAAACCTCCGCTGGAACTGGCAGGAGCATGGGGAGGACCTCTATGCTTCGTGCAGGTGGAGCGAGGCTGGCCTTCACCCCTCTGGTGGCTGGGGCGAGGAGGACCCTCACAAGTTGTGGAGAGGACGTTGGGAGGGTCCCCATGTTGGAGAGGTACTGGATGGGTGATGTCCCCACATCATCGGTCAGGGGCAGGAGGAAGGACTCCATACCCAGTGTGATGGGCACATGAGAGGCTTCCGTACCAAACATCACCACCACGGGGCGGACCTTCCTTCGGATTGGGGGTGGCATGGGGAAAACCTCCATGCTGAGCCCCGGAGTGGGGAAGGACCACGCTCTCTATGGTAGTGGTATGGGGAGGACCTCCGTACAAAGTGCATCATCATGGGTTGGTTCACGGTGACCACTACTCATGCCTGCGACCATGAGAGTCGACCCAGACTACCCATGGGGTGGTTGGGGCCTTGATCCCGGTTAGGAATATAAGAGCCCCTACTCGATGTATGTAGGGACTTGATGATATGTGTCGGTGGTGGCTCGGGCCACAGTAGTCGTTGACATTGAAATCCCTCTATGAGTGTTCTCATCATCCCGTTCCTGACGCTGGTGTCGGGTCGGATGAGCCAGGGCCGGTAGTGCAGGTGAAAAGCTTAACTGATCCTCTGGAAGGACCGGGTGGTGGTGCTAACACAACAAGGTGGGATCCCTTGCTGGGAGCCCCTGGATTGGGACTCTGACTGGGCTGGGTCGGACATCGCCCACCTCATTAGCGTACTGCAGGGAGTCATTGAGGCGTTCTAGGGACAGGCTCCCGAAATGTTTGAATGTTGGGGTGGTGAGAATGGGCTCCCTGAACAGCCCTTAGGGGAGGGATGGACAGTGAGGCGCAACCACCTCAAGATCTAGGCGGGCCATATCCCTGGCAGGGATGATCCCCTCCTCCTTATACCTAAATACGAGGTCATTAATTACCCTTCGCTGGATAATTTCTGTTGGGGAGAGGGGGAGTGGGAACCTAGCATTCATGGCGGTCGAGGCCGTCATGGAAAGGGTAGAACCACGTGGGGTAGCCACGTCGATATTTCTCCTTCCCCTGTGCCGGTGGGTAGGTGATCGGGCTTTGGATGCGACCACTTGGTTTTTAAAAGCAGAGAGATGAACTCGTTAACACTTCTAGGAAAAGAAATTGACAACCAGTTCCCTAGCATTTTTCCATAAATCATGGCTAGTAAGAGGGATCCATGCTGACAAAGTCGCAGAATGGGATGTCCAATGTCCTACTGTTACAACTTCGGGTGAGTTTCACGCCAGGCCTGCAATATTCTTGGCAGGACCTGACACCGGATGGCTAGATCCAAGGACACAACAATCTATGGATTCCCCAAATGCTACTAATCTCTATACTGAGGATATGAACTTCACGTTGGGTTCACCATTTCTATTTCCAATGATTTCGCTAGGGCGCACACATCCGTCTTGTTCGGGGACGAAGGACACGACTTTTTGTTACCCCACATTCCTGCCTTCCAAAGGTGGGTGAAATCCATTCCTTATTTAGGGACATCTTCTCCTTGATCAAAAAAGGATGATGGGATGTCAGTTCTTCCTTCTATGGATTCCTCCTCGGAACTCGTCACCTAGTCTGGGTCTCCCTCATAGATTTAATACGTTGTTCGTGAAAATCTTCCCAGCGAGAATTATTCATGGACAACAGTTAATTACACTGCTTCTGTTAGGAAATTACAAGGGGTCTGGTCAGGGAAGTAACCTTTAGTTAGGTGAGTAGTCATGTTGGGGCATCACTGGAATGTATGGACACTGGGGGATTGACATGTTTGTCTTATGTCCCTTATTATAGGTATTCTCAAGGGCATAGAAGCCCGAGGCATCCCACATCAAATGCAGGGAATCATATGCCATGGGCATGTATCTGAGGTTTTTCTCAGCTTCTTATGCTTAACACAGGGTATGCCACAAGTTTGACGTCCGGTGGAGATGGATTGGGCTGATCGGAATAATGACTAGAGTGGATCAGATGGAGGAACACCCCTTGTAGGGAAGGCTGATATTGTGGCCAACACGTAGGCATCTTCCTGAGTGCTATTGAGGGGAATGGGGAATGAAGTGGCATGGTCCCACTGGGATGTGGCGGCCTAAGAAATAATTAGGATAGATTATAGAGTAGTTGAATGAAGTGGGTGGTAAATGGGGTGGAACCTTCATGGGGTTACGGTGGTTTTGGGCTTGACCCTTGAAGAGACTTCCTATGTATCCCCGTGGTGGGGAATCAAAGTCTGTATAGTTCAGTAGAACAATGGGACACCTGAGGAGGTGACCCATGAGAATGGACACATGGATGGGACCTAGAGGAAGTGGAACCTCCAAGTTAGGGCATGAGATTCTTGAGACAGATAGGCTCAAGGGAAAGGTCAGGATGAGACATGAGTGATGGGATTGAGCCATGTGGAGGCCTCCTAAGCATCCCCGTGGTGGGGAATCAAATACCACGTAGTTCAAGAGGTGAATACATTTTAACATATTTCGGGAAAGGTATGGGTCTTACACTCTAAGGCAGCCCATGGTGGTGGAGAACGGATGTGAATGGGGTCGGAATGACCAGGTGGTGGGATTGAACCTCGTGGAGGCTTCCTACATACCATGCCTTAACATGGATCAAATTCCCCGTAGTTCTGGATGGAATGGGGCTTACACTTTGAGGTGGCCCATAGTGGTTGGGTCTTGAACCTCGTGGAGGCTTCCTACATACCATGCCTTAGCACAGATCAAAGTCCCCATAGTTCGAGAGAAAAGGGGGCTTGGCACACCGATACAGAGACAGTCGGGGCCCATGATTGTTGGGATTGAACCTCATGGAGTCTTCTTACATACCATGCCATGACATGGATCAAAGACCATGTAGTTTAGGTGGTGTCGGTGAACCGACGTGATGGGACCAGGGGTTCGATGGAAGGTGGGATTGAACCTCAGGGAGGCTTCCTACGTACCATTCCTTGACATGGATCAAAGACAATGTAGTTCAGGTAGTGTTGGTGAACCGAAATGATGTTACCAGGGGTCCAATGGATGGTGGGCTTGAACCTCAGGGAGGCTTCCTATGTACCATTCCATGACATGGATCAAAGACCACGTAGTTCAGGTATACAATTTAATGTCATGCGAGACGAGGGACACCGACATGAATGGGGGTCAGAACAACCAGGTGGTGGGCTTGAACCTTGTGGAGGATTTCTACGTACCATGCCTTGACATGGATCAAAGACCACGTAGTTCAGGTATACAATTTAAGGTCATACAGGACATGGGTGATGTCATGGTCGATGCTTACTCTAAGCCCATGTGAGTCATGCTCTGTGTGAGAAACAAGAGGGAGTAAAGGCCTGACGACCACGTCACAAAAGGTGCGTCTGTGGGAAGTGAAGACGATCCTACACCCTAAGGAAGCCCATGAAGCTGAGACTTACTCTAGGATGGAGGCCTGAGGGTGACAAAGTGAAGTGGGAGAGAGACTTGGAACCCGGGAAGATAGGATAAGTATAGGTGTATCCTCAAAGCCAAGGCTTATACCAAGTTGGCTACCTTGTCCCTATGGACCAACACCACTAAGATAAAGAGGATATCATCCCCTATGAGGGGTGATCCCATCCTCATGGAGACGAGTGGGCGTGGAGAATGTTTTAGGTGGGGGTACCCCACGTGCGAGGTAAAGGGAATGGCCACAGTTTAAGGTCATGTGCTGAGAATGAATGTTTTTGGCAGTTTAACATCCTACAACTTGGACGAGGTGGGTTCACTCTGCACCCTTAGGTATTACATGATTGGTGCCCTCTGCTCCTTGTGGAAGGGAAGGCATCGGTAATGCCGTGGTGAAGGCGTGTCGCAAAGAAAACCATCGAGGGGTCCATGGTAGTGTGGCTATGTGAATAAGAAATAGCTGTTAGCATGCGCATGCGATGAAGCATTAGTCAAAGCAACACAATAGGAGGTGTTGTCTTGGGGACTCTGAAGTCACATCATGAAAACCTAGATGGTCACACAGGAAAAGGAATTATCAAGAAGAGGGGTCCTTAGGCAAGGGACTTGTGAAGCACTGTTGCTCTGTGTAGAAAAGGGCACTTGCGAAGGGGTGTGCTTCGTGAAGTGGGGTACCTTGGCCTAAGCATAGGGAAAAGGTGAATATATGGGGGGTGCTTTGTGAAGTGGTAAGGAATTTGTAGAGCATAGCCTCACAGAGCAAAGGCGCATCACAAAGCAGGGTGTTGAGAAGAAATGCACTTCGAGATGTATAATTATCATGCCTTAGAAAATGGATCATGTGTACATAAAGGGTGTTTTGTGAAGCATAAATTCTCTACGACAACCCGGGTCCCCTTGAGCATCCCCTTTCTTCGAGAAATCCCTTAGGCCTCATGAAAGGAATCCCTCTCAGAAGAGGGGATCAAAATGAGACTTGGGGAGGCACTTTGAGAAGTAGAAGTACCTCGCACAACTTATGGTTCACTGAACGGAAGAATGCTTTGTGATTCGGGAGCTGGGAAGCCGAAAGGTCAGATTGTCCATCGATTGGGCTTAGGGGAGCCCGATATTTACAGACAAGGGGAACTGTGGAGCAAAGATGACATGGCATGAAGGGGAACATGGTTTCTTCGCGGCTTTATCGCAAACGTCAAATGTGTTCGCGGAGCATCTCGCCTCCTTGCTTCACGGCGGTCTCGTGAATGTCAAATTCGTTCACGGAGCATGCCACCTACATGCTCCACGGTGGGCTCACGAATATCAAATGGGTTCATGGATCATCCTGCCTCCTTGCTTCGTGGCAGCCCACAGTGCTGAGGACCTCTGCGAGGTGGCTTCACGAGGCAATCAATGGGGCCTTCCTTGGAGCCTCTTCTTTGTCCCGAATTTTGGTGCCAACAACAACAATATATTTAAATGGAAAATTAAAATTTTCCCTCAATCCAGTAAAACATTAAAAATTTATTACATATCCCATTTATCCTCATTTCCCATTTTTCGTGACTATCTCACTAAGAATATACAAGTATAAACCTAGTCCCCTTACATTTTCCAATGAATCCATTTAAACAATTTTCAATCCAACCAAACAACCTATTAGGAAACTACCAAACCTAGGTGAATTAATAAAACACCATTTCCATTTCATTTAAGTATATTAACATATTCATCAAGGGCTCTATGTTCTTTCACAGTGACCTACAATTACTTATCTAACTCTAAGTCTGGGAAATTAGCACACCCCATGGGTGTCACCAAAATAGGTTTCATCATCCTCCATGAATTCCATGGGGATCATGAGGATTTAATTAGGCTGTCTAGATACCAAATGAAAGAAATCATCTCAAAGGTACTAATAACTCATCAAAAGAGGGAATGAATAAAAACCATACATGAACAAATCTACACAAATCCCAAGGGATATAGCTTATAGACCACCTACCTTGAATATGTTGGCAAAGACACTCCCAAATGAATCCTTAGATATCGATTCAACCAACCCTTGAATATTTAACCTAAAACACACTGAAAAAGTTGTGTTTGAGAGCTTCAGATGGAGAGGGGAAAGAAATATAAAAACTAAACCCAAAAGGAAAACAAGGGAGAGATTTTCCTTTGTCAGATCCTTAATCATAAACTGACGACACTCCAAACAGCTTCAGAATGAAGAAGATAGATCATTAGGAGCACTTGGTTCTTTTGGTTCATTACTAGGATTACAAGGGAAAAGGAGGAAGAAAATCCCGAGTGAGATATAATATCCTGAAGTGGAATGTTTTTAAATTTTTAAAAGGTTTCTGGGCCGCATGGTTTACCTACACAGTTTTCCAAACCGTGCGAAAACCGTGCGGATTCCACTGTCCAAAAATCCACCTCTTTCACCATTTACCTAGGCTACCTGTATGGTTTGCACTAACAGTGCGTAGACCATGAAACTATCCTACAAAACTCATTTCCCCATTTTTCCTATCCTGAATCCCTAGAACACCCCCAAGACTCCTTAAATACTTTGGAAAGCTCTAAATTAATGAATATAAAGGGCCTAAAATAAAATTTATTTAAAACATACCTTATGGAGAAATTCGGGATCCTACAACCTCCCCACCTTATAACAGCTTTTCCTTGAGCTGCTCTCCCAAGAAATCATTGAGTTCTTAGAGAAAAGAGATCAGGATAGTGGGCCTGCATATCTGATTCAAGCTCCTAACATTCCACCTAAATGTTTTCATGTTTCCATAGAACACGAACCATGGGAATAACCATACACCACAAAACATTCTCACTATGATACAAAATACAAACCTGGTTCTCCCCAAAATATGCATCAGCCTCAAGCTTGACATCCTCGACATTTATCACATGATATGGATCTGGGTGATACTGTTGGAGTTTTGAAACATGGAAAAAATCATGCATTCCACTATACCACTATGGATATGCCAATCCGTAAGCCGGTGGTCCGATCCTCTCCAAAATATCAAATATCCCCACATCTCTAGGTGCCAACTTGTCCTGTTTCTGAATTCGACGGTGACCCAACCATGGCGACACCTGAAGAAACACACTATCACCCACCATGAACTCAAGAGGTCTATAACGCTGACCTGTATGTGACTTTTTCCTACTCTGATCTATTCCCATATGCTTTTGAATCAAACGAAACTTCTTTGATGTCATCTGCACAAGACTTGGCCCTAACAGCTGAGACTCTGTAGCCTCTAATCAACACAATGGTGATCTACATGGTCTCTTATAAAGTGCCTCAAAATGTTCCATCTAAAATGTAGCCTAAAAATGTTTTTATACGAAAAATCAACAAGTGACATGTTCTTTTCCCTTGAACAACCAAAATCCAGAACATATGCCCTTAACATGTTTTCTAATAACTAAATTGTATGCTCGGATTTCCCATTAGTCTGTGGGTGGTAATCCGTACTCAAAAACACCTGGTTACTAAGTGCATTCTCTAGTCCCTTAAAGAAGCACAAGGTGAAATGAGGATCACAATATGAAACTAGGGTTCTCAGCACCCAATGAAATTGTACTATTTCCCGAACATACAACTCCCCTAACTAGTTGACAGTATAGGTATCCTAGATTGGAATGAAATGTGTCACTTTGATTAGCTTATCTACCACTACCCAAATGGAATCATTCTTTTAAGGAATCCTCGAAAGACTCACTACTAATTCCATCATGACATCAAACCACTTTCACTATGGAATAGGAAATGACTGAAACAACCCACCTAACCGATGATGTTCATCCTTCACCTATTGACAGCTAAGGCATCATGCCACAAACTCACCACTTCCTTATTCATTCCCGGCCACAAAAACTGCCTATGTAGGTCACGATACATCTTATTCATGCTCGGATACACTTCCAACTTTGATGTGGGGAACTCACACATCAACTCTTCCCGTAGATATGCTGACACCACAACACGACCATGAAAATAAAAAACTCCATTAGTGATGAAGGTCCAACCATATGGTAAATCCAAACCTTTATGACTTTCCTTCATATCTAGAAACTCTGGATCTACCTACAAACTCTCTTTAACTTGGCTCAAAAGTGCAGACTCAACTGCTATAGATGCAAGGGTCTTCTGCCCATGACCCTCCTATACCTCCAAAAGAATCTCGACAATCAAGGCCATCATCAATCACTATAAACTGGATTCCTAAACTACTTGATTCTGAGTCTTTCGTCTAAGAGAATCAAAGACACTATTCCTTTATCTTGTTGTGTAAAATTATTAAAAATCAAAATACTGTAGGTACTTAACCCACTGTCACTGTCGAAGATTCAAATCTCATTAAGAGAAGTTGTATTTGAGACTTTTATGGTCGGTAAACACCATAAAGGGTTCTCCCAAAAATTAATTCTTCCAACACTTTATGGAATGAACCACAACAGCTAGCTCTAGTTCATGAGTAGGATAATTTATTTCATGTGGCTACAAATTCCTCGACCCATAAGCCTCAACCCAGTCATCCTGCATCAATACATCCCCAAGTCCAACACTAGACGCATAATAAAACAGGTTATACTTCTTACTTGGTCCATTTAACATCAAAATCGGTGCATCGGTCAACCGCTTCTTCATCTTCTAAAAATAATTCTCACAATATTCTGACCCATAGAACATAACCCCCTTCTTGGTTAGGCTTGTGAGAAGAACTTCCAAATGAGAGAAATCTATAATAAATCTTCAGTAATAACTAGAAAAATCCTGAAAAATACGAATATCAGAGACATTTTTGGGATACTCCCAAGACACCACAGCCTTCACCTTTTTTGGATCCACCAATACACCTAACTCAGATATGATATGCCCCAAAAAGTGCACATCATCAATCCAAAACTGACATTTTGATAGCTTGACATAATGCCTATACTCTATTAGTGTACTCATGATGATGTCAAGATGTTTGGTATGATCGTCATTAGTTCCTGTATAAACCAAGATGTCATCAATGAAAAATACTACAAACTAATCCAGATACAAGTGGAGTATCTGGTTCATCAAGGCCATGAAAATAGCTGGTGCATTAGTCAAACCAAATGGCATTACCAGGTATTCATAAAACCCATACCTGCCTTAAAAAGCCATCTGGGGTATGTAAGAAGGTCTCATCTTCAACTGATGGTATCCCTATCTCAAATCATTCTTGTAAAACACTGAGGTAACTATGCGCTAATCAAACATGTTATCAATTCTTGGAAGGGGGTATCCGTTCTTAACTTTTATCTTGTTCAACTTCCTATAATCGATAGATATCCTCAGTGATTCGTCTGCCTTCTAAACAAATAGCATAAGAGATAAGTAAGATGATGTACTAGGACGTATATACCACTTACTCTTCAATTACTCTAATTGAACCTTCAGTTAATAGAGCTCTTCTGGAACCATTTGGTATGGTACAATGGAAACTAGCTCTTCTCTAGGAGAGAATTTGATCGTAAACTCAAAATATATCTCGGGTGGTAATCCTACGAAGTCCTCTGGGAACACATCCTAAAACGAGTCAACAACAAAAGGAAAGACTATCTACCCTTTCTCTTAATCATCTATCATAAGGCATGCCACTTGGGCTATGATCTCCCCCATCTGATGGCATAGTGGACCTATGCGGCCTGCTCGAGTATCCCACTCACCACGAAGGACACGAGTGATCCCATGGAGAGATGTTAATGATACCCTATATCTGTAAAAATTGATATGGGATTGATATAACACCAAAAAATTCACTCCCATGATTAGGTCAACACATGAAAAATATAGGACAAACAGATCCCACAGAAAATGATAAACACCAACCTCCAGAGAACAACCACTACACTACCTGATGTCCTCGACTCACACACCTAGTAGAGTATCATGCGACATTACCCCACATACAGTCTCTATAGTTAATACCAATACAATTACAAACAGAGTATAAATTAAGGAATGTGTAGAACCTATATCAAATAATGCACTATAAAATGTGGAAGCGACAAGAATCGTACAGTGAACAGTAGTCAGTTCTACCTCACCACCTTCAAGTGTAGCCAGAACTTCATGGAGATGACCTACCCCTTTACCCTGGGCTCTAGCCCGAGTATCCTGCACTGTAATGCTATTTTGGTAAGGGTGATCTCTCCCTAGACTTCCAAGTCCACCACCCCTACTAGTATGACCTGTGGAGCTCCAACCGCGTTCTTGATACGGGCTAACCAACCACATTCCAACACTAGACGTCTTCCTCTGGCCTACATCATTCTCTGACTTACATATTTTCTTATAGAATCTCTACACATGGCCTAGCCTTCTGCATGCTTGGCACTCAACTAGTGGGTGAGGACACTGGTCACGCTTATTCCCCACTCTTCCACAATAAAAATAGAAGACTTGTTAACCAACATGAGAAGCTTCCCCCCTCTTCTGACTTCTCTATGTGCTTCCACACTGCAAAATGGTTCTATAGTGGTGCTTCCTACTATCATAAGCCACACCACTGGATCACCCAGATAGCACCAACAGTTCACTACCTAAATCCCCTTTAGGTTTCATTCTAAGATAAGGGGTTGATCCACCACTTTAGCAAACCTTTTTCAACGATGTATATTCACTTGAGATCAAATCTTGTGTCTCAGACCATCTTGGATGTGTTTTGACACAGTTCCCTCATCTCCTATAAACGTCAGAATAAAGCATCTCAAATCGGTGAAACGGATAGAATAGTCCATCCCTGACATTTTCCCATAAGTTAACCTCATAAAATCTACAGCCTTGTCTTGCCTCAAGGTTTCTAGATAGAAGTTCTTAGGAAACTAATCCTGAAAATCTTTTCACATCATTTCATCAACCTTCTCTATCTGAACCATAATGTCCCTCCAATGTTTTTCTTTCCCCCTCTTCATATAGGCTTCTAACTTGACTCGCTTCTTGATAGGTGTCTCTAGATGACCGAGACTAGTTTCAATGGACTCTATCCTGAACTATGCTTATTGTGTACCTCCATCTTTAGTAATGGTTGGAGGGTGTTGCATCTAAAAATCCCTGGGCAATTCAAACATGCTCAACGCAACCCTCCCTCTGTCTCATTCCATCATCTTCATAAAATAAGAAATGTTATCATGGAACTTCCCTTCCGTATCTCCTTGTCCCACCAGGTTCTCTTGCTCCATTATTAGAGGATCATTCTCGGAAACATCCTCTTGTCGCTAAACTGGTACACGTCATTGAGGTGGAATTTCTCCACAATTCCAAACACGAGATTTAGAATGCAACAATAAAGCTTTATGAGGAAGAAGAGATATATATAGGATCATCACATGAAATAATCAAACCGGTTCTCACACACAACACAAAAGATCCCACTCGAAATCAGGTCACTACCCTCGGCCATCTCTCTACGTCTATGTCCAACACAATATCTAATTATCATGGATACAATCCTTTTCTTTTACTCCCATTCGAACCATTTTCATATTCCAATTAACCCTTATAAAAAATTATTGCATTTTTTCCATCTTTATTAAGAACCGTTTTCTAATTACTACTTGACATTTTCACTTCCCTTTATTACTTATTCATACCATCTTATTAGGCATAACTCCTTACTTTTAATAGAATATATGCATCCTAACCTTCATATACCGCACACCCATCCCGTGTGTGTGCCTATCATGATGCATGTCACTTTCCTGCATAGGTGTCTATAAGGATTCCTAAAAGCACAACCTCATACCTCTCTATCCACGAGTGAAATATCACAAAACCATCATAACACACAACAGGTGCATCCCCTAATGGTGAAATATAATCAAATGTAACCACACACAAAAATAACAACAATCCCCTCCCATAGTGACTTGGTTTCCCCCCATACATGGGTTAGATATTACCAAGAAATAGCTCAATACCATGGCCCAACACATTACTAATATCCTTTCTACCATCCCTAAATAGTAAGAAAGAGAAAATAAATCCTCCGATACCACTTTGTAATGTCCCAGACCCAAAATCTACAAAACTAGTGCTCCGAGCCGGGTAGTTACATAACCTCAAGTGCACCTCTGCATACGCTAGAGGATACTGACTAGAAGTGAGGGTCCAATAGGTATAAAGGGGGGGACTATACCCTCAATAATAGAGTAAGCAACATTAGATAATAATTGAAATAGCAGAAACAAAAGTGAACAATCCATAACATGTATAAATGACCAAATCCCAAAACTGGGTAAAATCATAAACAATAATAAATATGTCGTTTCATGCTACAATGTCAAGTGAAAAAACCCCAAAGAATGAAAAAAAAATCTCTACAATGGTTTGGAATCGATGTCTAGAACCTCACCCAAACATGTCCCATGTTTAACTCATCTCCCAAGCACAGGGCCCATTCCCTTGTCCTGACACGCAAGCACGAAATCTACATGGGTACCCAGTGGCGGCCAAAATAGGGTGTGAGTATAACTCAGTAGGTCACCACCAATAGTTTTTAAAAGATATCCAAAAAGGTAGATAGTTCATTCATATGATAATAATGGAAAAATAAATGTAAACAGTTCAATAGGTCATTCTAAACTATGTTCTGTTTATTTATACTACCAATGAATTTGGGTTCACTACTCATTAATTTCATTATTCAATATCCCCTTTTTATGTATCCAATGGATTATGAATATTCAATGTTCTCAAGAATATAGAAATAACATCAATCCCTATCTTACTAGGCATCACATTATAACAATCTCATAGTCCTCACTTCAAAGCCTCAGTCTAGGTGGAATGAAACCGTTAGGGGAATTGAACTATGTGCCCTTCCATAACTTATGCATTTAGGGGAGGAGAAAGAACCTTGGTCAAACTCGAGCCATAGGCAGAGAACCTCAAGTCTGTACACCACTCATCCAACCCATGTGCACATGTTTATTTATCATTCACAACAATTAACCACATCATAACAACATATCCAATTTCATTTACAACATCAAAAAAATATAATTAAATGGGAAATTGACATTTTTACTCAATCTAGTAACACATTAATAATTTAGTACATAACCCCTTTAGCCCAATTTCCCATTTTCTATGCCTATCACACTACGAATATACACGTATAAAGCTAGTCCCTGAGCATTTTCCCATCAATCTATTTAAACCCTTTTCAAGCCAACCAAACAACTTCTTAAGACATTTCCCAATCTAAGTGAAATACTAATATCAAAATTTGATTTTCTTTAATGATATTAACATATTCATCAAGGGATCTATTTTCTTTCACAATAACCTACCCTTAGATAACTCTATTTTTGAGAAATCAGCACACCCCATGGGTGGCAAAAAATAGGTCCCATTAACCTCCATGAATCCCATGGGGATCATGAGGTTTTCATTAATTTGTTTAGATAAAAAATGAAACACAACATCTCAAAGGTACTAAGAACACATAAAATAAGGGAAATAATAAAAACCCTACATGAAAAAATCTACACAAAACCCAAGGGATAGAACCTATAGACCACCTACCTTGAATTAGTTGGTGAAAACACTCCCAACCAAATCCTTTGATGTCAATTCAACCAAACCTTACATCTTTACACTAATACTAACTAAAAAAGTAGTGTTTGAGATCTTCATATAGAGAGGTGAAATAAATAGAAACCATAAATCAAAAATAAAAACAATAGGGATATTTTCCTTACCTGGATATTCAATCCACAACTAACGGTGCTCCAAATGGCTTATGAATGGAGGAGATAGATCCTTGGGAGCTCTTGGTCCCTGTTTTTCATCCCTAGGGATTCAAGGGAGAAGTAAGAGGAAAATAATGAGTGAGATATAAAATTATAGAGTGGAAATTTTGTATTTTTTAAAGTTTTATGGTCCGCATGGTTTACCCGCACAGTTTGCCAAACCCTGAGAAAACTGTGTGGACCCCACTGTCAAAAAATACACCTCTTGAAAGGTTTACCTGGGCTGCCTGCATGGTTAGTACTAACCATTCACAGACTGTGTGGCTAGCCCAAAAAACTCATTTCCCCCCTTTTTTGTGTCCCGGACCCCTAAAACACCCCGAGCCTCATTAAGGACATTGGAAAGTACTTAATTAACTAAAATAAAGGGCGTAAACTGAAACATAAGTAAAATATACCTTACAGAGAAATCATAGATCTTACAGTTATTTTAATAATTTAATGATTGGATTATAGGAAAAGGAACATATACCCATAATTTTGAACTATGAGTATAGACCCCAAAACTGTGGGTATAGGCTATACCCATGGTTTGGGGAACCATGATCTGTTAAGGTGTTGGTATAGACCTATACCCACGGTTCCTATACAAAACATTGGTATAGGCCACATAAATTTTTCCATATGCAAGGTTTCAATAGAACCATGGGTATAGATCTATACCCATGGGGTTCTAAATTGTGGGTAAGTCTTTTCCCATAAGAGAACCTATACCAATGGTTTGTAGAACCGTGGGTTTAAGTAGCTACCTGAATTTGGCAGCATCACCACCACGACTTCTTCTCAGCTCCTTAACATGAAAATAATATAAACCATAAAATATATAGTTAATTCAGTACAATTTTCTTACTTTTAACACCCCAAAAACATATTTTAATATTTATCAAACCATATAAAATACTAGAACATAAATATATATCTATAAAAAAGTTCAATTTAAGTTTTTATAAAACTAAACAAGTATTATTCCTTCTCAGTAAAAAATGGAGGGGATGAATATCTCCCCCATTGTCAAAAACCTCATCATCAACATCATCAGGAACAATAACATCCTAATCCTCAGCATCATCATCATCAATAGCAGCAGCAATATCCTCACTAATAGCATCATCTAGAGAGGAATCATTATAAACATCATTATCACCACCACCTTCAGATCGATCACCACTAGGAACTTCATTGGAAATGGTCAGGGTATCATTTAAAAAATGCATCAATTCCATATATGAAACAATGGTATTATAATACTCTAGTGGAAGTGATTGACTGAAAATAAATATTGATTTCATGAAATGTTTGGTGGTCATCATAGTTTTTTCACACTCATGTTTACTACTTTCACACGCCTCGAAAGATTTTTTTTCTCATCTACTTTTTCATGAGCACATTGAAACCTAGGTTTATGAGAGTATTGAGAGGATCCTGATGACCACCAATACCTACAGGGGATGATTTTTTTCCTTGGTCTACATCAGACTCATCTCCAGTGATCATCACTAAATACCTAACTCAAATAATATTCAGTCTAATGTTTTCATCTTCTCTATCATCAAGGGTATAAGGAACAAGACTTAAAACATTACATAATCTTGAATTAAATGAATAATTCAAATTGAGGATATTTTCAGGTTTATAGTTTTAGAGAATTATGCCATAACTATTACATTACATCAAAAAATTACAAAGTAGACACTTCTACCTAGTTTATTCACTATTCCTCAAAAATTGAATACAAAAAATCAGCCTAAGATATATTTGATATTACATATTAAAAAATGATTTCTATTTTACCAAATTAAAAAAAGTTTCATTAATTAATTTAAAATTAATTCCTGTTGTTGAAACAAAAATATTGTTTTTTAGAAATAATATCTATCAATAGAATGACACCTTTTTATGTCCAATTTCAAAGTGAAATTACATTAAATGAGCAACAACAAATTAATTGGTAAAAATATAATATAATTAAAATTTTAACCCATATAAAATGATAATCTAATCATATAAATAAATTAGAGTAAAAGGCATTTTTGAATTAAAGTACATTATTTTCACTATTCATTAATAAACAAACATTATCAGAAAAATACCAAAATTTCATCCAAAGTAAATTTCAATGTCTTGATTCAAAATAAGAATTTTATTTTGTAAAATAAAACATATAAAAATGACAAAAACTATATTTAAAATGGCTTTGCCATCAAAAGGTGGTAAATGAAATTTTAAAGAATATTAGAGTATTTAAGATCAAAATCAGATATTTTCTTATTTTAAGCCTCTACAATTTATAGGAGAAATGTAAAAACATTTAACAAACATGTATAATCATATTTTAGTTTGTTATATTCATTCCCTCCATTACAATGACTTGGCGTTAACTACCATTTAAAATAATAATATTATATTATTAGTTTGCAGAATGAGATTTCACAGAAATCTGTTGTTGTGTATTGGGTACACCATTGAACATCACACCCCCTTTAAAGTAAAACTAATATTTACTTCAAAAATATTAAAAAATATGAAAATATCATATCCATTATTTACTTGGGATTTTACAACCTTCCCCACTTTTTGGAGTTGCGTCCTCACAATTCTATTCACTTATCAAATAAATGGGGGTATTTATCCCTCATAGCATTTTCAGATTACCACATTGCATCTTCAACATATGGTCTTTCCAAAAAACCTTTGCCTGATAAATTACTGTATACCACAAAAATTTCTCTCTTCTGTCAAGAATCTGCACTGGCTGTTCCTCATAAGAGAGATTCTCTTCCAACTGAACGACCTCTAGGCTCAAAACATGAGAGGGATCTGACACATACTTTCTCAAAATTGAAACAAAAGAAACATTATATTCTTGGGATAATATTACAGGTAAAGCCGCATTGTAGGAAACTGATCCAACTTTCTCTAGGATTTCATAAGGTCTAATGAACCTCAGACTCAACTTTCCCTTCTTAACAAAACACATCCCACTTTTCCATTGAGAAACATTGAGAAAGACATGATCACCTACCTCAAAAGAAAGAATATTCCTCTGGTTATCTGAATAACATTTCTGCCTGCTCTGAGATATTCTCAAGTGATTCTAAATCAACTGATCCTTTTCTTCCTTCTCTTATACTAATTCTAGCCCCCTCACTTTCCTTTCACCGACTTCATCCCAAAAAAACTGGAGTTCGAAACCGCTTCCCTTATAATGCCTCAAACCGAGCCATCTATATTCTGGAATGAAAAATGTTATTAAAAAAAATTCAACTAAAGAAAGATGTTTGTCCCGACTTCCCTAGTAATCCATTAAATTATCACATAACATATCTTCCAATTTCTGAATTTTTCATTATGACTAGCCATTTAATTGTTAATGGAAAGCTATATTAAAATTTAATTTAGTACCCAACGACTTTTTAAGGACTTTCCAAACGTTCGAAGTGAACCTGGGATCATGATAAAATACAATGGAGAGTGGAACTCCGTGATACCGAAATATCTATTTAAAATACAACCGAGAAAGTTGATCTAGATATTTATTATCTCTAATAGGATGTAAATGAGAAGATTTAGTCAATCAGTCAATAATAACCTAGATTTCATTATTACCTCGAGATGTCTTTGGTAATCCCACAACAATGTCCATAGATATATATTCCCATTTCCACTCTAGCACTGGTAATGGATGAAGCAACCATTTAGGTAATTTCCACTATGCTTTAACATGTTGACAAGTCAAACACTTCGTAGTATAGTTAGCAATATCTCTTTTCATTCCATCCCACCAGTATTACTCCCAAAAATCTCTATACATATTAGTACTTCTATGATGAACTAAAAACAGAGATATATGAGTTTCACATAACAACTAATTCTTCAAATGTTAATCATAAGGAACACATAATCTCTTCCCAAAACTCAAAACACAATCATTATCAATGTTAAAATCTATGAACATACACTTTTGAACCAACACTACCATTTTCTGCAACTCACTGTCTTCCTTCTGTGATTTCTTAATTTGGTATGATAGAGATGATTTCACTGACACCTGAAACAAAATAGTGGAATTTCCAACACCAAAAATTTCTATGCCAATGATTATCAAATCATTAATCAATGGATCTTATTCTAAACATAGCATGGTTAATGTAGCATTACTTGTTTGACTCAAAGCATCAACCACTTTATTGGCATTTCCCAGATGGTAATGGATGTTGCAATGATAATCCTTGATTAATTCCAACCATCTTCCCTATCTCATGTTTAAATCCTTCTGAATGAATATATACTTCAAACTTTTTTCATCAGTATATATTTCACACTTTACTCCATACAAATGATGCCTCTAAATTTTTAAAGTAAAAACAATAGCAGAAAACTGCAAATCATGTGTAAGGAAATTTATCTCATGAGGATTCAACTAATGGGAATCATATGAAATTACCAGATCATTATGCTTTAGGAAACAACCAAGTCCTTTCAATGAATCATCACTGTAGATAACAAAATCACCATTTTGGGAAGGCAGTTCCAAAAGATGATCATTCACTAATCTTCTTTTCAATTCCTGAACACAATCTTCACATTCTTTTGTCCAAATGAACTTAACACCTTTTCGAGTTAACTTAGTCAGTGGGATATATAACCGTGAAAAGGTTTCAAAAAACCAATGGTATTAACCTTATAAACTAATAAAACTACATCTCTCGGTTATATTTGTGGGTCTTGGCCATTCTTAAACTTGTTTTGTTTTAGTAAGATCAACAGTTATGAAATTTTTCGAAACAACGTGACCATGGAATGAAATTTTTTGTAATGAAAACTCACACTTGCTAAATTTCCAAAACAGTTTATTTTATTTTAAGGTTTGTAAGACAACCCTTATATGACTTTAATGTTTCTATTTACTTACGGAATAAACCAAAATATCATGAATAAACATGACAAAAAACTTATCCAAAAACTCATATAGAATTCTATTAATAACATCCATGAATACAGTAAGTGAATTGGTTAACCCAAAAGACATAAATACAAATTCATAATGGCAATATCTAGTATGAAATGTGGTCTTTGGAAAGTCTGCTTCTTTTAATTTCGAATGATGGTACCCCAAACTCATGTCAATCTTTGAAAAATACTGAACTCCCTAGAGCAGGTCAAACAAACCATCGACAGGAGGCAAAGGATACCTATTCTTTACAGTGATGTTTTTCAAATGCTCTATAATCAATGCAAAGACTCATTGAGCCATCTTTATTTTTAACAAATAAGATAAAATAACCCCATGGTGATGTGATAAGTCAAATGAAACCATTATCTAATGACTCTTGTAATTGATTCTTTAACTCTAAAAGTACAATTTGAGACATTTGATAAGGGGGTTTTGAAATTGGATTAACATCAGAAACTAAGTAAATAGTAAATTCAACTTCTAGATCAAGTATAATACTAAGAAAATCATCATAAAAAACATCAATATACTCATTTACCAGTGCCAAATCATTAATCTAAACAGTTTATTTATTTCCAACAATATGTGTAAGGTAACATTATTTTCCATCTTTTAATAGTTTCTCAGATTCCTGATATGTTATCAAATGTAAGGGTTCATTCTTGTACAAAAACGGAAAATATTTTTTAATGGAAACCTCTTTAGCTCTGTAGTTAGTCTTATCATGATAAACAGAAATCCAATCCATACCCAAAATAACATCAAACTCCACTAGTGGAAAAAATTTAGGTTTGCAGGTAGATTCTTTCCACACACAAGGATAGAATGTTTATTATAATGTATTTTTGTACCAAAATTTCCTCCTGGTGTTTTTACATTATGTTCAGGATTCATATCTTGATATGGAATTCACAATTTACTAAGAAACTGCTCATAAATGAATGAATGTGTAGACCCTAAATCAAACAGCACATTGGAATAAGCTGGACAAAAATCAGTATACCTAATACTACTTCATTTGATGACCCAACATCTGCTGAAGTAGTTTCAAAGGATTTCACCACCCCTTTCTACTTGTTGTTTGGATGATTTCCTTTAGTTTAGTTCTTTGTTGGACACTCATTGGCATAATGAACCATTTCATTTCAATTAAAACATTTTTCTAACTCTAAATCAAATTTTGTCTTACCATTACCCTGATCTTTTTCAGTGCAATTATGAGCCATATGTCCCATTTTACCACATTAGTAGCACTTACCAGAATTAAAAAGACATTCCCCAATATGTTTTTACTACATTTTTCACAAACTATAAACTTAATATTCTTACTATCATACATTTTTGAAGATTTATTCCCTTTGGTATTATACCTCGACCTCTTATTCTATTATTTCTCAAAGAACACCTGATCATCAGTAAACTCCATTTCCACCTTTATTGAACATAGAACAAGTTTTTCATAACTTTTTATCTCATGAGAAGCTAAATCTCTTCGAAACATTGGATTTAATCTGGAGTAAAAATGATTGATTTTACTATTAAGATCCCATATGAAGTTTGGAGCATACCTTACTAGTCGAGGGAATTTTTCTTCACAAGTAGCCACTGATTCATCCTACTACGTCAATTCCAAGAATTGTTTTTCCATCCTAATATGAACCACCTTAGAAAAATATTTCTCAAGAAACACACCTTTGACTTCATCACAATGAAGAGCATCAATCACCTCACTATCCCAGATATTTTTCACCATCGACCACCACTGATCAGATTCACCTTTAAAACAGTAAATAGTAAGAGTAACCTTTTGATGTTCTAAACACCCCATGACATCAAAATTATTTTCTTGTGCTTTAATCCACCATTCTTCTAGAACATGGTTAGATGATCCTCTGAATAGTGGGGGATGTTGCCTAATGAAATGCTCTACTACTAATATGTTCTATTGTGGTTGATCTGGCTGATCTCATGCATGGATACCACCACCATTTATAGCTTGATTCAACTGTACCATCACTATAAAAAATTGTTCATTTTCGATTATGACCATCTTAGGTTTCCTATTTGGAAGGTTGTCTTCCTCCTGATGTCGTCCCATCATAGATGCCCTATTTGCTCGGTAGAAAACTATTATGGACATGAAAATATCTTAGGAAATTCAACATGGTAATCTATAAATTCAATATAATTTCAATATTAACCTAAATTAATTTATGGATATAAATTTAACAATTTCCTAACTTCTAAAGATGTCTAAAATGACCTCTGATACCAACTATAAGGACCCATCCATAAAACATTACATAATCTTGAATTAAATGAATAATTCACATTGAGGATCTTTTCATGATTATAGTTCTATATAATTAGGCCATAACAATTACATTACATCACAATAATTACAAAGTAGATAATCCTACACAGTGTTTTCAATATTTATCAAAAAATAAAAATTGTTATAAAAATACCATAATTTCACCCAAAGTAAATTTTGATTTCCAAATTTTAAAGAAAATTTTAGTTTTTCAAATAGAACATATTAAAGTGAAAAACTAGATTTAAAAAGGGTTCACCATCAAAAGGTGGTAAAACAACCTTTTATAGAATATTAGAGTATTTATGCTCAAAATCAGATTCTTTCTTATTTTAAGACTCTAAAATTTATATGATAAATATAAAAACATTTAACAAACATGTATAATCATATTTTAGTTAGTTATGTTCATTCTCTCCATTACAACGGCTAGGTGTTAACTACTATTTAAAATAAAAATATTATATTATTAGTATGCAAAGTAATATTTTAATGAAACCCGTTGTTGTTTATGAAGTATGCCATTGAACATTGCATCCCCTTTAAAGTAAAATTAATAATTACTTCACAAATAGAAATAAATATGAAAATATCATATCCTTCATTTACCTAGGATGTTACATGGGGACTTTAGGGCATTTTGGTGTTAATAAAACTAGAAAATTTATTTAGTATTTCATATAAAATTTTGAAATATAAAAAAAATAACTAACAAACTTTTCTTGGGTTTTTTTCATTTACTACACTTCCATCTATTTTCTTCCTACTTGAGAGAAATAATTTATCTCGAGGTAGACGAACTTCGTTTCTCAATACATCTAGTGGAAAATAATGTTGATTAGTATACACATATTAACAATGTAAACACTTTATAATCTAGAACAATAAAAAAATAACTTTTAAATAAATAAAAAATTAATAATTAAAGTGATAAACATTCATGAAATTTTTTGATGTAAAATATAATCATAAGTTCTTTGTAATTTGAGGTACTCATTGGGAAAATTCAATAATCGTGAATATGGATACATTAAATTCATTTCATAATATTAACTCCATATTTTTGATTATATGGCCAATTGTACAATAAGCCTATAGGCTAATTAGCCTATATAATTTCTCTCTCTTTGATATGGAAACATAACAATTGGTCCGTTCATTGAGATATAATCATGTTGTTTATAGAAATTATATAAGTGATAGGTTCTTGAAGGTGAGTATCTTGAAGTAGAAATATTAGTTTAAACTGACTTAAAGAAAGTTATTTTATTCAGTATACATATAGTTTTAGATGAAGCATCTAAAATTTAAATTAAGTGATTTTGGTGGAGATGAATTCTCTATCCATGGGACTAGAAGAAATCATGGTTTATATATTTCCTCACAGATGGAGGATAGATTTGAGACATTGGAGTCAAATGTATCACATTTGATGATGAAAATATTACAGTTGAGGATAGAAAATTTGTATCATGAAGACATTATATTGGAGATGAATGTGATTTTGAGACAACTGTATATAGAAAAGTTGTGAAGTTCATCTTAGGAGGATATAATGGGGGTGCTGGAATAAGATAATGATGGTGAATCCAACTTTAAAATATATTATAAAGGTAGAAATGAAAAATAAATACATTGTGGTGAATTATCATATATTTTATGACATGGAATGAGACGAGATTCAAGCAAGTCCTACTAAAATTTTACTTATGAGAAAATATAATACTAGTATAACTAAATGAAATATAGGAAGTGTACATGTTACTAATCTCAATTCAATAACTATTAGAACACTAGTTAACTTTTTGTTAGGTGTCTTTATTGGTAGTTATATATATATATATATTTAAAATCATTGACTTCAGTGTTTATTAAACCACATCCTCTTAAATAATCCTCTGATTAAATAAGATGGTTGGTGGATAATATGGATTACTACATCTTTCCTAATAGTCTTAAAGAGGATACCTCTACTAGAATTCTAAATTATTAAGGTAATTTTTTTTTCATTTACTACTGAATCAATTTTATTGGTTATTTTGATGCATTCGTGTCCGGCATATAGATTCCCACAATAGCAGCAAGCATCACTTTTCAATATTTACACTTTTTCATGTTAGTGTGTTATACAATCTGGTGTTTCTCAGATGAAGTTGGGTTTTCTTATGTTTCTCATTTTCAATAATTTCTAGTTGATAATTCTTGGAAAGGAATTGATATATTGGGTAGATCACTATATTTTTATACAGAAATAACAATTAGTCATGAATATGACCCTAAACATATTAATAAGAGTTGGATACCGTGGTTTGTATGGGATAGTTCACATATTTTCTTCCATATGGATATGATGGAATTTTAAGAAGTTAGTAATGTTATGAACATTTGGGTAGGAATGGCTATTCAGACACAGTATATCAGTTTTGTTGGTTGTTAATAATGAGGGGGATTTCCAGGAATAATCTATCATTCAACTTTGTTATTTATTTTATGTTTCTATATGTAGAAATTTATGGGTGCTTTGTTTTCAATATAGACTATTAATTAATAGAGATAACATTGGGGAGGGATATGTGTTGTATTTTTGTGTACTCAGTCATTCTTAATTATAGATTTAGTCCTCAGTATTGGGAGAGGTATCTTATAATTTGTTCTTCTAGGATTTCTATAATTTCTTTTCCTTATAAAAATTATTTTTATATTCAATTTTTCAATAATTATAGTACTAATAATTGAAATCCTCTGAATTTATCTCTCTCATTTAGATACACATAACCTAGAGGAGGGTGAATATGGATCACTTTTCACTAGTTTGTTTAGAAAGGAGGCACCTGAGTTGAATTCATCAAGGATAGAAAAATATTGTTGGATTTATATGATAAATTTAAGAGAGATTTTGTTTGAGTATGTCTGTGTTGTCTTTATTTCAGTTTGGATTTAAAGAGAATCACAAACAAAAAATTCCCTAAAAGGAAAATAAGGGAAAATTATGCTGCCCAAAGATGAGTTCATAGAATGGAGATGGTTGGACATTTACGTTTACCAAATAATAAAAAATGTGTATATATGGAATCAGTGTCAAGGTATCATAGCCATGGAAAGAAACCAAGAAAGTGAAAGCATTAGATAATGTGTATATACCAATACTAAGAAATCACTTACCTATGTTTGAATTAAGGGACTTTAGGAACTTTAATATGTGATAAAAATATTATTTCTACAAGAAAGAATAGTCAACCCAATTTTAGAACATATGGACCATAAAAAATGAGGATATCATAAATTTTTCATGGACTGTATAATTTAAATGGGTGCATAAAAAACCATGAGAAAATTTACTAAATCCCAAATATAATAATGTTTTATACAATGAAAACTAAGAAGAATGGAATTGTAATTATATAATCATAAAATGGTCAAGATAGGAGATTTTTTTCATTCTACTGAAGAGATGTTCTCTAGGGGAAATTTATTATAATTCCAAAACAAGTTAAGTGGATATTGGTGTCTTTTAATCACTAAGAAAAAAAGTTTCAGACCATGTAGTAAGAATTAAAGGAAAATATATAAACATTGGGATAATATTATAGGACTATATTTCTTGGGTAACAAAGGTGAAAAGAATAATTTATTCTCATAAAATATTATATTTTTACCCTACATCACAATAAAATATATATACCATGAGATTTTTTAAATACAAAACAACATTGAATAAACATTATGTTTTTGAGAATATATTTATTATCATTATACTAATTATAGTCATTGTTTAACCTAGTGAAGCATCAATTTCAACAACAATGAAAACATTTCTGGATACTCCAACTATAGATTCATCCCATACTATGAAATATCCATTGTTAATATCTCAAACTCTAATTTTTATTAGCCAAGGTTTTTTTTGGTTAAGAGTAATCAAATATGGTTGTAGGAAATTATAAAGAGGGTACCATTAAACATATTTATAACATGGTTATAGTATTTTTGGATAAGAATATAGTTTTTAGGCTCTAATAGAATAATTTACACTTGGCCTATAGGCCTAATGACATAATATCCAATTTTCCAATTAAGCATAATGGCATAATATCTAATTGGCCTATAGGTCAAAATGCATAATGTCGAATTGGCCTATATGAATAATGGCATAATGGACAATTGGCCTATAGGCCTAATGTCCAATAGGACTACATGCATAATGGCCAATTAGACTATTTTCCTAATTATCCAACTTTCCATTTAGGCCTATAGGCAAAATGTACAAATTTCAAATAGGTCTATTGTCCATTAGGCCTATTGGTAAAATGGAAATTAGGCTTATAGACCAATTGGGCATGAGGACATTAGGACTAAGTCCAATTGGACACTATGCCTATAATCCAATTTAATATTATACCATTAGGCCTATAATCCAATTGTACATTAGGCACAATTGGCCCATTAGCTTATAGGCATAATGGAATAATGTTCAATTGTCTTATAGGACTAATGGAAAATTGGGAATTAGGCCTAATTGAATAATGTATAATTTTCCTATAGGTATAATGGCCAATTGGACTATAGGCATAATGGAGAATTGGTCTATAGGCCTAGTGCCCAATTGGCCTATAGACCTAATAGCATAATGTCAATTGACCCATAGGCCAAATTTAAAATTATTCTATAGTCCAAATAGACTATTGGACAATAGGCCTAATGGAATAATGTCTAATTGACCTATAGACACAATGACCAATTAGCCTATTGGCATATAGGACTAATGGACAATTGGCCTAGTGGCCTAATGGAAAACTATTCTAGAGGCTTAATGGATAATTGGACTATATTCCTAATAGGAAAATTTTACATTTAGGCATATAGGACAATTGGCTATTAAACATGTAGTCAAATTAGTGATTGGCCCTATACACCAACTGAATGTTATTCCATTAGGCCTATAGGCCAATTCCCCATTTATCCTAATTGGACAATTGGCCATTAGGCATAACAGAATAAAGTCCAATTGGTCTATTGGACTAATGGCCATTGGAATGTTATATTTTCAGCCCTATATTAAAGCAATTAATTAAAATAAAACATAAAATTAAGAATGAAAAGTTAACTAAGTAAAATTCTAAATAAGGACATTATTTTAATTCATATTTATGTACCTAGAGCTTCTCATGCTCAAGCATTTTAGTGCACCCTAATGTTTGTAGACATGTAATTGAATACTGGTTCTTTTTTTTCTCTTACAGTTCCTAAAAATTCCAATGAAAATAATACGAATTAATTTTTTCTAGAAAACCATTAAAGATTTGGAATACCTTAAACTCATCAGTTTTCTAATTTGTAATCATTTTTTGATACTAAGTTTTTGGATAGTCTGGGAATATGTGAACAAACTCAAAATCAGAACCAACTATGAATTTCTAACCATAAAAAAACTCTTGCTTTTATGATCCCCATAACTCCCCAAGATCCATCGACCTTGTAGTCTTAGAATATTCTCCATCATGAAAGTTAAATTGACTCAGCAATGACAATTTTAATTCATATTAATACAATAATAATATAGATATAAATTGATAAAATTTTCTTACCCATATCTACTCCCATGATTTTTCCTTGATATCATTAATATGATATCTATATGATAATGGTTTAATTAGAATGATATCATGGTATTTAGATAATGTGGCTAGGAAACTGCTACACTACCTTTCATTTTTTACCTACCATATTATTTTCTTCATTGTAATCTACCTCAATCTTTTTTTGTTGATTCCAGGAATTCTACATTTGAGTGTGCCCATGTCTCTTAGCAGATGAACCCATTAAATAAGAAAAGTGGGTAAAAAAGAATAATTAATTCATGGTACAACATGAAAAAATGATGTGATACAATTTGATATAGCTATTACAAAAAATACAAGATTAGTAATAGATAATGATAGATCTATTGGATGTCTTGGATAAGTATCATATGAAGGAAATGTCTTTTACAATTAATTCTCTGGGTGGTCTTCATGCACTGGGGTGGAAGATGAAGGAACAGACTCATCAGATACTGGATAGATGGTAGGAATTGGAGGTGGTGTAGACATGGAAGAATATGGGAAGTAGGTTGGTGGATACATCATCATATTAGGTATATGGTAAAGGTGGGAACATTTTTTGAGGTGGTGGATGCATGGTATGGGACTAAGAGGATAAATGAGATAATGGAAGCATCAATGGGATCATCCCTAGATGTCGCATAGACATGGTACGTGAATAAGAGGGTAACTGAGATGATGATAGAATCATGGATAAGAACATCACTAGAGACTCAAGTGGAGGATGGAAAGGTGAGGTATATGGGGTTTCTACTAGTGGGTCAGAATGGGAATGCATATGATGGGTGCTCCGTCTAGGTATAAGGGAATCCCCACTCAGACCCATGCTAGTAGAATGGGGAATCTTCTCTAGTAGAACTGAATTCCCTTAAAAATGTTTATATAGAATATTAACCTGACATTATATATAATGAAGAAGAAAAATATTACAATTATTATACTCACTGAGGGAAGTTAAATATCCAATGTACCCTCATTCACCTATTTTCTAGAATCAAATAGTCGCTTCTGATGTTCCAACAGATCAAATAACAACTGAGAGGGGGGGGAGGTGAATTAGTTAAATTTTTTTATGTTTCAAATGTTTTAGAAACATAACCCCTAAAAACTGTAAAGATTTATTTCCTTATAATCTCTTTGTAAATACTCATTTATTAAAAGTAGGAAAAAATAAAGAACACATGATTTATATGGTTCTAACTCTGTGTGAGAACTGACATCTTTATAATAGCCACTCCCATGGGTCTATAGAAATTCACTATTATAAATAGTTGAATATAACTTGTGGAAAATCCCATTAGAGACTTTCTATCTACTGATAGGAAATATTATACTGACTACCATTAGATTATGTTTTATTATAAATCAATTGAGACTAACAAAAGAATATAATTTTTGAAACTAATCCTCAATTTCTCAATATGAATCCTCAGTCTGATTTGGTTGGATCATATTTTCTCAATCCGTTGATCCTAGATCTGATTCTCTCAATACAATGAGTATGGATCATGTTCTCTGAATACCATGGTTCTAGATCTGACTCTCTTAACATGGTGAGTTTGAATCCAATTCTCTCAAATAATGGATTAAATAAAATGAACCCATTCCCAATCTGTAAAACTCAATCTCTTCCCAAACTCTCAAAAAGGTAAAAAAATATATCTGTATGATCCTCTTCAAATTATCTTTGGCTTAAAATGACTTTCAATTGATTTATTAGTAGCTTCTAATTTTATTATTTCATGAAAATTTTATAATAAATGAATTACCTGAGAAAGTATTTATAAAAAACTCAAAAAAAAACTGGGGATCTGGAAAAAATTTCCCACTTCCCCAAATTTTAAAAACTTTAGAAAAAAATATTTTATTTAAAACATCAACTTTGAATTCATTAAACCTAATATGATTTCTCCAAGATTTATTTAAAATTTATTTTCAATTTTAACCTCCTAAATTATACATAAAACATATGAATTTTTTTATTCTTTTTCACAATCAACTCAATATAATTTCTCTTTATTTCTCAGTGAATCCAATTTCCGCTTCTTTCTTAAAGTGAATCCAATTTTTAGTTCTTTCTCACAATGAATCTAATTTTGTTTCATGCTTAGTGAATATGATTTCTATTTTATACTCACATTGAATCTGATTTATTTTTCTTATGCACAATGAATTTTATTTCTATTCCTTGCTCATAGTGAATCCAATTTCTATTTCATACATTGTGAATAAAATTTATATTTCTTGAACAATGCATCTGATTTTGGTTTCTTACTCATATTGAATTTTATTTCCATTTATTTCTCATAATGAATCTGATTTATGTTTCTTGAGAGTAGTGAATCCTATTTCTATATCTTTCTTATAGGGAATCTGATTTCTATTTCATTCATAGTGAATAAGATTTATATAATTTTGATTCTCCATTCCTATTTTTTCATTCCATTTTTGAAGACAATTTATCTTTTATTCTTCTTCAAATTTATTCTAGTTATCATGAATTCTTCATGACTTTGAAATATTTAAGACTATATTTAGCATCATTTGACTTTGTTAGAATATATGAAAACTTTCTAAAACCTAACTTCACATTCTTCCACAAACCTCTTCAACATCAATTTAACTTCTTCCCTTTGAATCTTCTTTCTTTCTTAGATTAACAAAAAAGAGAACATCCAACAAAAACCAATTTCAGCCTCAGATTCTTTTGGATCTAATGAGATGAATATGATTCATATGAATGTAATTACTGGATAACAAAAACATTCTTATATGAAATGGTTGGTTGTCAATAAATACCAAAACTTTGTTTGCACAATATATCAAAAAGGTTCTTAAATCCCACTATTGGATTTGTTGAGAACCCTCGTTAACAACTTTTATAACTCTATATTTTTTTTTTCAAAACTCAACTTTTGTTAACAACTCATGTTTTTTAATTTAATGAAATCATATCCTTTCTCAAAAAAGAGTGTCTTGAAACCACACTACTAGATAATGTAATGTTTTTGAAGGAATTCCATCCCTCAGTGACCAGAAAATTTTTCAACCATGAAAAGACTACCCTTCTCAATTTTCCTTTTCTCTCCCCCATATTATGAAAACCACAAATCTATATTCATACAAGAAAGATAAGTTAAAACTTATTACAATGTAAAAAGTTTATATTTTTTCTTTTAATTTTTCACCATAATCCATTTCAGGGTGGGGGTTCTTCCTTATATGGTTTAGTTGTAACCTCATTTCTACAAATATTTCTTTCTAAATTGATTTTTTAAAGATATTAGCAACAGAATACATTTTTGAAATGTATTCCAATAAAACATATAAAGATTAAACTTTCTCATTTATAAATTGAATCTTTATATCAATGTGTTCTGATCTTGAATATTTAACACAATTTTTGGAAAGATCAATCACACTCTGATTATCAAAAATTATATTAAATGGTTTAGAAAACTTTTCTTTAAAATATTCCAACTGAACTCTCATCCACTGCATCTAACTAAAAGCTTGAGTAGTTGAAATGTATTTAGATTCCACTTTTCCCAATGTAATTGAACATTGTTTCTTACTCTGGAAACTCACACAACATTCACCCAAGAAGAATGTTCCTCATCATGTTTATTTTCTATCATTAAAATATCCTTCCCAATCGACATCTATATATCCATGAAACTTCAGTTAAAAATTTCTTTTGTATAAAAAACATTGTGATGATGTTCCTTTGACATTTCTAAAAATCCTCTTTGCTGCCAAAATATATGATTTTTTCATATTACATTTAAACCTAACACATAAAGTCACAACACAAACAATATCAGGCCTTGATTCTATAAGGTAAAGAAATCTTATTTTATGCTTCCGAAAGTATTTTTGATTCACACTTATTCCATATTGATATTTCTCAACATTGTGCTCATTGAAATAGTAGTTCAAAATTCTTTGGATTCCCCAATTTTTAATTTTTTTAACAATTACCTCTCATAATTTTATTAAAATATGAAATCATATTGTTTTTGAACTTGTCATCCAATGAAGAAAGTCAACTCTTCTAATAATTTCATTTCAAATTCATCTTCATTTACTCAGAAAATTATTTAAAAAAAATTTCTTCATAATTGTAATAAATTATATCATCAACATAGATAAATAAAATTAGAGTTTTGGAGTCAACATCTTTCACATAAAAGTTGTAATCAACTTTTCCATTAGAAAAATTCAATAATCTCAAAAAATTTCAAGTTTATAATACTATGCACGTAGAGCTTATTTTAGTCCATAAAAATATTTCTTCAATCTATAATCTTAGTTTTCATCCACATCAAGTAGAAACCCATAAGGCTGATCAATGGAAAATTATTCCTCAATCATACCATTCATAAAAGATTAATTTACATCCACTTGATAAACTTTTTAATTCTGATGTGAAACCACTTATAGATTCCTTCTAATAGTTTCTAATCTTGAAACTAGGGAACATGTTTTTTCCAAAATCCACACCTTCCACCTATGCATAATCTTTATAAAAAAGGCTTACTCTATTTCTTAAAACTTATTCATGCTCATTCAATTTGTTTCTATAAACTCATATTGTTCTGATCACATTTTTATTTGCTGGTTGTGAAATAATTTCCAATGTTTCATTCTTCTCAACCAGATATAACTATTAATTTATAGAATCCACCCATTATTTGGGTTTAATAGCTTCTAAAACTGATTCCAGTTCAACTTTTGAGACATGTGAGGTCTTATTTTATAATCTCAACCTCCTTCTAGTCTAAACTAGATATTTATGATTCATAATAATGTCTTTTGAATTCATTTTTTTTGTAAGGTAGTAAATTTCGATGTTTCTTTCCCACATGAAATTTCATCATCACATGATTCTTTATAATATTGATAAGGATGTTTTGAATTATATTCACAATTTTTGGAAATCTTCAGTTTATGGAAACCAAAATTCTTAACAAGTTTTGTTAATGAACAGTGACTTCCAATTTCCATAACATCAAATGAGTGCATACAATTTTGTAGATGTTTGTTCCAACATTTTTAACTACTTCCATTTTATTAATAAACCATAAATGTTTCATCCTCAACTTTATCATCAATGTGTCCCAAATCCATATTTTTTATTTTTAGAAAACACGAACTTCTAAAAACTTTTAAGTATTTAAATAAAGGTTTTTTTATAATAAAAAATTTCATAATGAGTCATGTTAGTTTTTCATGTGAGCAAGCATCTATTTTGAAATGTAGACCAATACTAATAGATTCTCTCCAAGTGAATTTTTAATGTTTGTATTATACCAAAATACTTTATCCCATTTTCCCCAAACATCAATTCAATCTTTCTATTACTCCATTTTGTTATGGATTATAGGGAGCACTATACTGATGTTTGATACCATGCTTTCTTACATAAGTTTCAAAAGTACAATTTTTGAATTCGATAGCATTATCACCTCTCAAATTCTTTATAGAAACCACACTTCTTTCTCAACATATTTTATGAATAATTTGAACATTTCAATAGCCTATAACTTGTTCTTTATAAAAATTATGTTCTTCATCAGATGAAATCATCAATAAAATAGATAAAGTATAAATATCATTTTGTTTATTTATGTCTCATCAACCCACATAAATCCGAATGAATAAGATCAAGTGGTCTTGTAGATTGAATCTCAAATCCATTATGAATTTTGTTAGACTTCTCCCCTTCTTGTAAAGTTACAAAAATATATTTTTCTCTTCTTTTCAATTCTATAATGTTTTGAACATCATCATAATTAGAAATATATTAATACTTTTCCATCCAATGTTCCCAAGTTTTCGGTGCCACAATTTGTTTTGATCTTACACACTCAAGTAACACGAGTTGTTGGATTATCCTATTTGAAAGAGATTCCCACTAGTTGTTTCTCCATTTGTAATAACATTTCTAGTATTCACATTTTTTATGATTCAGAAATATTTTCAAAATGAAAAATTCGTTTCTATCATAAAAAATTTAACATAAACTAAGTAAGTCATGTTTTATCCCATCAACAAACTAAACATCCATAGATTTAAATTTTTCAGCTTTAATCTTTACCGATTTGATTCCTATAATTTTCTAAGAAAAATCACTACCAATAGTAACTTCTCATCCATAATGAATTTCAATGTATTTCAATATTTTTATATCACTTTTTATATGCGGAGAATAACAACTATCATGAATACATTGTTTATTCCTTTACATGATTTCAAAAATATCTGAACAACAACATCTTTTCCCCCAAAATTATTCTTTCCAACTTCATTTACTATTCTATTATACGAAACATATTCAAGAAGGGGTGTCATACATTTTTCAGAATGATGACCAACATTATCACATATTCCAAGAAAATATAAAATACATTCAAGTTGATTTTTTTGGAATTTTTCTAAAATCTTATGTTTTTTTACACTTCTTGTGGGTTAGGAAAGTTACTTATCCTTATTCCACCATTCCATTCACCTTATTCAAACCTTTCTATAGCTAGAGATATGTTATGCCAATAATTATAGGCCCTATTTCCATGGATTACAAAACAACAAAACTATCCACCAAATCTCGATTTTCTATTTATGAATTTTCTTTATCTATAAAAACATTATTTAGGTCGATAAATTATTTTATCAGCAACATACTCAAGATGTGGCCCATATTTGTTTTGAGTGAGTTTTCAATATTTTTAGATTTTATAGGTTTCTCACATCCTTTCTCTACCCATGATTTACCTTTTTTGGAACATTAAATGTTAAATTAATTATATGAAACATTATTTTTGGTAAGAGAATATTTCACCTGATTCTCATATTCAGCCCTGTCAATAACATTAAAATTATCGTATTTAACTGCTAAATATTTGTTGATGTTTTCATTTATCTTTCTCAAGGTTATTTTAAAATCAATATGTTTTGATTTTAAATTTATTAAATTTTTCTTCTTTAGCTTCTTACATCTTACTATGATCTTAAATCATCTTTCTATGTTCATCAATTCTATGTTTTAACTTAAATTTTTTTGATGTATTCTTCCTCTAGCATGATAACATCTTTTATTCAATTATAGAAATCTTAGAAATATTTATTCGGTACTCTATTATATTTCTTAAGAGTTATGTTATTATCATGACATGAAACAAGTTCTGTATTGAGTTGAAAATCTCTATAAGATTATTCACCACCTTCTTTAGTATCTGAGGAATCTATTTTTTTCTCAGCATTTTCAATGTAGGTTCTGAATTTTTCTAAACTTTCATCTTTAGAGAATTTTTTTTTCAATTGAGTATGATTCAAGTTTCTTACTAAAAATAATTCTTATTTTTTTTTCAGTAAACTACTTCTTGTATTTTCTTGAAGACTTTTCTTCTTTATCATTTTTGTTTCATTTTTTCCATCTAGGTTTTTCATCAGGTTAATCTCAATATTCTCCATCATTATTCTTAGGGTAATTCATAGAAAAGTGTATGATTCCACCACACTGAAAACATTTGAGTGGAATTTTACCTCTATACTTTCCTCATCCTCTTAGATAGTTCTTGTATATAAGAGACATAATTATTTCATTCAACTAATCATCAAATTTATCTTAAGATTCATAAGTATAAGCTTCTTCAACATCTTGGAATTTCATATTTCTCATAGTTCCAAAATCCATTTTCACTTTCATGTACTTCTAAAACATTTTAGATTTCTTCATTTCATAAGCAATAATAATGTTATGCAATTCATCAAGAGATAACTCATCCTTATTTTCTAAAGAGGATTTTTTAGAATCAAACCTATCCAAAATGTTTCTCATAAGTTTCATCCCAATTGTATAATCTTCCAAGACCTCTCTGAATCCTATAATATTGAAAACAATTTAATTTTAAATTGTGAATTATTCAATAATCATTTCTTCATTTCTCATTTTGATGTCTCCAAAAATATATCACCATATTTGCAGCTTTTCATCCTTCACAGAAGTATTCCCTTCAAAAATACTTTCCAGCTTATCCTATATACTTTTTTAAGTGTTGTGACCCATCAACTTTTGATAAAAATTCTATGATAGTGACATAAGGATTTCATTTATAGACTTTCCATAAACTTCTATATTTCTCTTATATGAAAATGTCAAAGGGGAATCTTTCTCAATAGGTGGAAAACTAATAGTAGTAGCAGTAAAAACTTATAGGAAAAGTGATATGAGATAAGGAATCATATTATTTTCCCATCCATAAAAATCATTTCCATAAAATGTAGTATTTCCTCTAATATTTAAAGAATTGATATAATCCATGATATGGATTCAACAAGTGACCCTTCAGACATGATACCAATTGAAGTTCCAATGGATCAAAAAACAATTGAGAAGGGGGGGGGGGGAGTTGAATTAGTTGTTTAATTTTTTGGTGTTTTAAAAAATTTAGAAACATTAACCTTGAAACCTATTACGATTAATATTTGTATCATATTTTAATAAATACTAATGCATGAAAATGTCAGAATGGAAGTAAAGAACAGAAGATTTACATGTTTCAACCATAGTGGGAGAACCTACATCCTTACCATATCCAATCCTACGGATATATGGAAATAAACTATATTGAATAAGTGAATACAACTTGTTCTAACTCCCATTAGACACCTTTTATATCATGATAGGAAAGAGAATACTAAATCCGTTAAGTTTAAAATGTTTTCTTATAACATTGAGCCAAAAAAGAATAAATACATTGTTAACACACCTCTCTTATTTCTCCATCCAAATCATTAGTCTGATTTAACTGGATCCAATTTTCCCAATCCGATGAGTTTTGATATGATTGTCTCAATACGATGAGTTTGGATCTTATTCTATAAATATGATTAGGTTGGATCCAATTTTCTCAATATGAGGATTCTAGATCTGATTCTCTATAAATTATGTATTCAATATAATGAACACATTCTCAATTTGTAAAAGTCAAACTCTTCCCAAATTCTCAAACCGATAAACAAAAATTCACATATCTGATCCTGCTCACGAGATCTCAAGCTTGAAATGAATTTCACTTGATTTTATCAGTTATCATCCTTTTAAACTTGCATGAAAAATTACAATGATTGAATTATCTCTGAAATTATTTGTATGAGAGTCATAATACAATAGAAGGAAACTTGAAAACATTCCCCACATCCTCAAATTTTAGAAACTCTGAAAAAAACTCTTGAATTTAAAAATTCATCTTTTACTTTTCAAACATCCTTATATTTTTAAATGAATTATGAAAAATTTAATTTAATTTTTGTCATTCTCAAATATTCATAAAAAATTTGGAAATTTTTTGACTGTTCTTCATAATAATCCCAATAATATTTCAATTTCTTTTTTAGTGAATATGATTTCAATTTATTTCTCATAGTGAATCTGATTTTAATATCCTCCTCATAGTGAATCTAATCACTGTTTCTTTATCAGTGAATCCAATTTTTGTTTCATTGTAATAGTGAATACAATTTACGTTTCTTTCTCTCATTGAATAATATTTCTATTTCTTGCTCATATTGAATCTGATTTCCATTTCTTGCTCATAGTGAAACTGATTTTTTTTCATTCTCATAGTGAATTTGATTTATTTTTCCTACTCACATTTAATATAATTTCTGTTTCTTATTCACAGTAAATATGAATTATGTTTCATGCATAGTGAATCTAACTTATATCATTCCAATTATATATTCTGCTTTTTTTATTCAAATTTAAAATACAATTCTTCTTTTCTTATTATTCAAATTCATTCTTATAAGTAATAATTTTTCCTGATTTGAAAAATTTAACATTAGATTCAGAATCCTTTGACCTTGTTCAGAAACAATGAAAACCTTCTAACTCATAACATAAATCTCTTTAGAAAACCTCTCCAACATCAATATGACCTCTTCCCCGTTCAACTTGTTTCTTTCTATGATTACAACATATGATAACATCCAAAAAACAACCCTACCTATGATACATTTGGATTTGATGAGTTGAATACAATTTAGATGGATTCAATTCTTGGATAAAAAAAAATTATTATAAGAAAATGTTGGCTGTAAATAAATTCAAAAACATTTTTAAGTAAATTTATCAAAAAGGTTCTTCAACTTCGTTCAATGTTCTAAAGTACCGGTCATAATCTACATAAGAATGAAAATTACATTTTTTAGAAACAATTTATAAATATCATACATAAAAACTAGAAGTCAATGAATATATAAGAAATGTCACAACATCTTTTAGTAACAATAATTTATAACCAAGTTATACATTTTTTTAAAACTCAATTTCAATATATTTTTATAAAATAAAATAAATCAAATTAAATGAAACAAAAAAATACAATACTAAAACAATCATATTATTCAAAACTAAAACTAAATAAAATCAATTATAGTAATTCTAACCTGTGAAACTCTTTTTAAGAAAAACTGAATGAACAATGAACATATATTGTTGTTTTTATATATTAACCCCAACTACTTTAGGTTCAACATCAATATTAAAATGGGACAAATTGATTCATCAAATAAAATATTTTGTAAAACCTAATGGGGGTGTTAATGGTTGCAATTTCTTCACCATAATCATGAAAAATATGTCTTGGGATTACTTCATTAATGAAACTATAATCAGGTCTGATATGATATTTTACATCAAAAACATGTTTTTCAATTGACTCAAAAATGTATGGTTTATCAGTATGGAGAAATTGAATCATCTCTATAAATCTGAATCTATATTCATCAATAAATGTGCCTTATGACAACATTGAATTTGACCACTTACATTTCATCATAGTGACAAGATAGTGAGAGTAGTAACCCAATAATAGTATTTTCTCAAAAATTCCATAATAATACAAATCTTTATATTGAGGCCCATTATCTGATACACTAGAATAAAAATTTATTGTAGCAGTTATCATAACTCCATCATGTTGTTTTCTCATTTTCACTACTCGATCAGTTGTAACAAATTTATACCCATTGATTATTAAATAGTTGTATTCACAAACCAAATAATTGAGACCCAAATCCAATGATCTTATATCTTGATAAATGGAGTCAATAGGTAAACTCAATACCTAAAATAAATATGAATAATACTGTTAAATAGGTATCTATATTTTAAACTAATTAAAGTAATGGTCATAACTTTAATTTCAACCATGGAGGAAAATCTAGGATATCAAACGACTCGCTTATTCTTAAAGGAAAAGACATATGAACAATAATTATAAATTGTTTAAGTTACATAAATAAAATGATGATAAACGTATAAGGTATATGTGAAATTATATATTATGAGATAACATATAAATATCCTAATTTCTTACATAATATTGTAATTGAAAAAACCATCGTTAAATAATAATGTGTGATGTGCCATATCCCGATCATTAAGGCTTAATGTAGCCAATGTATAATATCAGAAAATTATTCTATTTTGGAGAATATATGGAAAAAATGGATCAATTTCCCCATACTCATATTCATTTCACATTGGAAAATTATGTCTTGTGCTCACATCAGAAAAATACATTGAATAAAAATCCATACATTTTTATGAAATATAACCCCTCACAATAAAACATTTAAGATAATTCTTTTTTTTAGAAATGAAATTTCATTATACACATATTTATTTTAGTAGGATACATCTAACGAAAATAAACTAGTCCTCCAAAAAGAGCATTGGTTAGAAGATGAAATGTTAAATGAAACATGCATGTGAAAAATGATGGAGGATATTTTTTTCATTCTCACAAAAATTAATACTACCTCCTACTGAATTTTAATCAATAATTACTTGGATAAAATTTCAGTATAATGGTATCTTAAAAAATGGAAGAATATAATCACTGTAACACTTACATTATTGGATATAAAATGTTGCAATTTCATTAGAATGAATTCATGAAGATCTAACTCATTATCCTCAAATGTAATTTTTTATTTTCAAACAATTTTAATTGTAATGTGAGAACCCTCATAGTGTACTAGTTTCAACAAGAAAAGAAACTACATATTTGTTAAAGAATAACTTGAGTTAATTGGAACCAATCTCTTTAAACAATATCCTGGGAATAGAATTTACATGAGTGTCCAATTATTCATTCAAGATGTCTTCCTACTAATTCACCATGTTGTCCCAAGATTTTATGTATTCCTCTTTATTAATATTCCCCTTATTTAATCCTCTAGGAAGAATATGGCCATGATTATCAATCCTCTCTCCTTAATCCTTTTCAATGATCACACAATTCGATTTTCCTAACTTCATAAATGCCATAATATCTATAGGTTCATCTACCATTTCATCATCCAAGTGCATAAGGAGATCCATGTCTTCCAGCACCTAGGCTATCTGTCACTGAGAATCTTCCTTAGAGCCTGACTCGCGTTGTTTCCCTGGGTCCCTTATCTTATTATCACTAGGGGCCATAGGCTCACTACCAGAAGACTCCAAGTCATTAGTGGTGTCGGACTCCAGATGCTTTCTAGAACCTTTGGACCTACTTGAGGGGGTGATACCTGCACTAGTTAGAGCCTTCAGGGGCATCTTACCCTTGCCTGCGGATCTAGTAATAGGAGGAATAGAAAGGGTGGTGTAATCATTCCTATGTCATGACCACCATGTTTTCAAAATGAAGATGTTAGAGTTCATAAAAATATTCTTTCCCTTCCGTGGAGAGGATCTTAGATAATCATCTGCAATGGACAAGTCTATGGACACAACAACTTTTGGATTATTGTCTATTTTCTCTTGATAATCTTCCATATCCACAGGGGGATCCTATCCATGGATGGAATCCACCCCTCACAGTTCCTCACTAGCATGGTCATCTTATTATTCTTATCTTAACACTGTAAATAGGTTTTGAGAAGTCAAATTTGATCCCCCTGATTTAACATTATTAGAATAAGAGATTCTAGTCTGTGTGTCCAGATTTGACTTGTTTGAAACTCTTGGTTCTTCAAAGCCATAACCCATAAATTGGAAACAAATTGAGGTTTCCTCCATTACTAGACACTAGGAATCCTCAAATGTGTTTTGGTCCCCACAGACAACATCAATCATCATATCTTCATTGATTGTATTTGGTGTGGCCATTTTCATTGCTTATGAAGAATCTAGGTGGACCTCCCTCTCTTCCCTCCCAACTCTTTCATGTTCTAGTCCTGGATGCTTGCTGACTCCAACAATCTCAAAACTACAAATACCACTTTCACTCAAAGGCACAAAAATAACCTCATCTGATCATATCTCACCCAAATCACGTTTCAGAGGATGAAAAATATTAGCGAATCTTGGGTTAACCTGAGAAACAAGAGATGTATTTTGGGGAACCATTACATATTCACCTAGGGCCCCATGAATATGAGAGGTAGAGAACTCATCCACTAACCAATGTCTAACTTCATTAGAAAAATACTCATCCTTAGTCCCAATTAAGCTCAAGGGAGGGACACCAACCCTGGAAGTCGACCCCCCTTGGCATTCCCTTACACTTTGCTGTCATGAAGGGGACATGTGCCCAAGATGTTGGCATGACGAACAAAATTGCATCCAAGCTTCAAAGACCACTGGTTGATTCCAATGGAATTTTCCCCTACTAAAATACAAATCCATTCGAACGAGGGTCTGAACACATTAACTTCAACCGAGATGCATGGATAGATTGGGTGACAAACTAAACTAGTTCTCGAATCAAAAAAAGAATGTGGCCAACCAAGTTCCCAAGCATTCAAAGAATTGAACGATTCTAAAAGGGGAGAGGTAGATCAGAAAAACGTACCCACAAAGTTGTTTTTGCGGTGTCCCACTTAATATAAAGATCAAAATATCATTTCAACATATGGAAGTGGTTGCCCTTGTCGGATTGGGGTGCCCCAGACCATGAGTGAATCAGATATTCTGAAGAGGAGAATCATATTATGATGTACCACTTGACAAGGAGTCTGATAGTCACTCATGCTTGAATCCCCCATGATTGGAAGGAAAATCTATCGAAGACATCGACTAGTGGACACCGTGAGGAGAACCGAGCTACCCGGGTCTGTGAGAGAAGATCCAAAGCATCGTTAAATTTCGAGGTTGAAAGATCGAGTTGTGGGTAGCCATCACGGAGATCTGGAACCTTAGGGAAGATGGATATTTTAAGGAATGGTGGAAGGGAAGAGGGATTGGAAGATGGGGAAAATGAATGAGGATTCTACGATGGGGGATAAGAGTAGCCCCCTACCCTACCGATTGAGGAAGGGAGGAGGCGGCGACCATAGCCTCCTAGGTCATGGACCGGTCACTTAAGCTGATAACCCAAGATTCCTCTCATCAATTCTTGAATATAGATGTGATAATCAAGAGTTTTTATGGAATTTAGTTTCAAATTACTTCCATTGAATAATTTTTATATATTTCTAAAATATCCATCATGAACCTTGATATTCTCCAATACTATTAGAAATTGATCTTTCTTGGACGTGTCATCACAAAAAAATCATAAATAACATTCCATTATATTCAACGATAGAAAAATGATGAAGTTCTGGTTGAATACCCAAATGCAATAAGTCCCAACAAGATCAGAAGTTGTATTTGGTATTCCCCTTTCTATTTAGAGGTATTTAAAGCAACATTTCACACATATTTTTAATAATGTTAATTTCATCTAAACAGTGACATAATAAACTGGTAGACCAATATGGAAACTCCAAAAAAATACTTCTCTGTTTCCAATTGTAAGTGGATTAAATTTCAACATTCTTCTTCTTTTTAGATTTCAGATGGACCTTACCTAATGAATGTTTGAAATATTTTAATTCATTAAGCACATAACTACTAGACATATGTTGAGGTGGTTGTTCAGAGTCAACTATGTTATTAAACCTATGACGATTCTTCCTTTATTGTTGATCCATTGGAAGCAATCGTTGATGCCCATTAAAACTAAAACTATGATGATATTTAATCCTTCTCAATCGTGTAATCTTTATAAATATAGTACATGATAGTTTTCCCTCCATTATCCAACCATACATCATTTCATAAGTAGGTAAATCATTTATAGTCCATAAATGGGCATCACACATCCAAAATATTTTTTTGAAGAAGAATCAAATGTCCACACACCCATATCCCAAAGGTGCTTGAACTCTCTTATTAAAGGCTAAAAGTAGAATTATATATCATTCTTTGGATCATATGTTCCAGATATTAGTATACACAAGAATGTGAAAGGTTTTTTCATACACATTTATAGAGGTTATAAACATGAATTAAAACTGGACATGTGCTGTGAGTAGTAAGAATATGACCAAACAAATTAAAACCATCATAGGATATTCGCAACATTATATTATGCACCTTAGATCAGAAATCCAGATGTTGTGCATCAAATTACCACCATGTTAATCCTTATGTATGATTAATTAAACTCATCATAACTTTAATTATCTCTACGTAATGCCATCGCATACTGGGTAAGATTTCTGCATACATGAACAGATATTGATGTCTGGGAATAAATGTAAAGTTCCTCATAACTTTATGTGGCACACGAGATGGTGTTCCATCCATATTTAACTCCATTAAGATGTACCACATTCTTTATAATCATTATGGTAATATGTTTTTCCCAAAATAAATTAAAATTTTTAGACATTAATGGACATTATTAGTAGCAAATCCAAGCTACTTAATTAACATCCATGACTTGCATTGATTTGAGGGAATATCTAGACTATGATGAATAAGGTCCTTCAAAAATGAATTAATATAATCAGTAGAGGTATTATAAATTACATACATGGTTTTTCCATTATATAACCACATTAAACATTCCAACTTAATCATTTTAGTATAGTCATGATATATTGGAGTTATGGCATCATCCATTAAAATTTTCACAATCTCAACATCTTTATCTTTAGACTTTTCCTCATGGGTATAGAAATAATTGTTTTCTTGCACTAGAATACCATATCTATCATTATGATGCAAAAATGGAAACTGATTAGAATTCAAATTCTCCATACCAATTATTTTTTTATCATGAGAAGATAAATATTTTCCCATCTATCCATGGTGATACCAAGCAAAATATTTTTTTGAAATCTATATTTAATTATATGGTAGCTTACTTATTACCATATTAAACATGTTATTACAACAAAATTATACCATAGAAACTATATAAAACCTCAATATGGAGCATTGTTAAATGAAAATTTTTAAAAAATTCAAATTATTTTGAATCACGGTAGAAGTCCAATCAGTATGAAACATCCAACTTCAATCCATTATATTACACAGGAAAAAAATTATATTGCAATAAACAATTTAATCAATAATAAAAAATCTCATTACTTTCAATTTTAAAATAAAATTCATTAAATTATACTAGTATCTAGAAAAAACAAAGAATAAAAGAAATAACATATGTTATAGGATATGACTATAAGTAACAACCCAAGGTGGGTTTCCTTGACATTTAAGAAATCATTTTCATGGTCACTATATAAAAATTTCCTTAGTAAGATCAAAAGTTGCATCAGACTGGAATAAAATAAAAAAAATCAATTTTCACAAGGTTTTATGAAATGAAATGAAAAAATGTAAATTTTTTGTTAAAACGTGTCACAATTTCCAAAAATTTTGTTTTTAAAACCACTATTCACTTATAATTTCATTAATAGAAAACATTAGTTCCAACTAATATTATTAAAAATCTATTTTGGAAACAATATTTCAAAATTTAAGGAAGATATCTTATCAAATTCATTTACAAAATATTTTGAAAGAACAATATGATTAAAATTCATTTTTTTTCTTTTAAAATTTTTTTGAATATAACATCAAAACATAGATATGTAAACAAAAAAATAATAATAAAGAAGTACAAATTTAGGAAACAATATGTAAAACCACAAAAAATAATCAAAAATAAAAACTTGATCCAACAAATTATACAAACTGGAGTTCTGATCATCATCCCCTCATAAAAATCAATTCACTAATATAATCCCTATAAACATCAACATACAATGAAAAATGACACTGTATCCAAACGAAAGTCCAAAAGATGAAATTAACTTCACAATAAATTATTAATACATTCATACCAACATGATTATGTTGGGTGTGATCAAAATATAGTAGGATACCACCATGAGTACCATTCGATCAGTTTATTATAGAATCAAATTTAAAGACAAGGTTTATAAAATAGGTTTTCATTTTCACATTAAATGAATGATAGAAAATAAATACTGATAAATGAACTTAATAAACGATCCCCATATTTAAAAACTATTTATTGATCTTGGTAATATTTAAAAAAAAAGAAATATCCAAGGGGAAAAAATTCCTTTAAATACTACTATTTTGAAATTAAAACAACACATGGTCTAAAAAATTTCAAAATCCTTCCAATACTAATACCACTATGAAAAAACCTTTTCCTTTTTTCTTTAAAATCCTATACACATAACCACCTTAATAAAAACAAGGAATTAAGGGTAAATAATCAAGAAGAGACACAATAAATTCATTGATGGAATAACACTAAAAAATGTTAATCCATAAAGGTGTCAATTCACCAAGAAAGACAATCCAAGAAATAAACAATACAAATGAATATATATATATATATATATATATATATGAGTGATCTATAATATAAAAACATATCATTTGGAAAAATCATGATGACTAATATTACCACAAAATAAAATAAAATATGGACCTATTTTTCGGTAGGGTATAATCATACATCTACCTACTGAATCTCTATATGTAGTATCCTCATTAAAAAACCAAAAATCAAGGATTTAGATAGAAATAAGGGGGTTCAACCACTTCACAAGCTTTACTAACACAAAAATTTACTACTAATACCCACTAAGGAAACTTGGTCTCGTCATGGAATAATAATTTAGGTAAACCATGTACCATAACATCATCACAAGAAAATAACAGGCTTCTGGGGCTATCAACATTATCATATCTTTACAACCTCTTGGACTAAAATAAATGTGGCCCCCAACCCATAAGAAAAACAAGAATAATTTTACCTAGAATACATATCATGGATAAGAAAAACATCAAAAAATGAAGTGGGGACAAAAAATGGAACCATCAAGGATTAACTCATAATAAGGTGCTAACAGTGCCTTCAATTATATACACACAACATACAGTATTGGAAATTTTTGTACAAAACACCACGCCATTCAAACACAATTACAAAATGAAATATAATTATCAATATTTATAACCCCACTATTCATGGGATACCTGTGTTCATATTTTTAATCCAAAAATACCATCAAAACATGAAATCCCTCTTTTGACAGAAAATTTTAACCCACTTTGGAAGCCTCATTTCTCTTATAATACCAAAACATGTGTGTTTTATTATGAAAACAAACCATAAAATTTTATCAAACATGAAGAGTTTATAAAAAACTATGTCCCATAAAGATACCACTTCAATATTAAAATTAAACCCATTTCCCCATGAGAAATAATAAAAATAAATTAATTCAATAGAGAATTTTCACTATATATAGGTTACACCATGAATATTTTGGCCAAAAATTAATTTAGAAAACACTTGTAACATTTTAACTATTGAATAAAATAAAATTAAATAGAAACAATAAAGTCAAACATGGTAACAAGTTTCCATAAATAAAACAAATGAAAAATATGTAAAACTACATATAAGAAATAAGCGGATGGAAGAAACTTTTACCTCCCAAATATAAAAACAGAAAATTGTCAGAGAATGAACACTTTAAATGGTTAGGTATTACAAAATCACATGACCATGGTAGTGTGGAATCAAAACTCACATTAAGAGAATAGTGGGGTGGCTGAAGTCACCTGAGGATGGTAGTAGGGTGGCCAAAATCACCAAAGGGGAGGCAGGAGGCCGACTAATGTTGCCTAAGGAGAGAAGGGACGCATGGTCGCACAATAGGTGGTAGGGTTTGAATGGGGAGGAGGGGAGGAGGAGGTCTATTAATATTCTTATATTTAGAGTCCAATACCAACAGTTTCAAAAAACTATTCTTATAGCCCATCCTATACTAATGGGTTTTAAAAACCCATGGTATAGTCATGGAAAAGAACCTCTATAACAACAGTTTCTTTAAAAGATGGGTATCAATCCATTGGGAGATATCCATTTTATAGTATTGTTTTTAATGTTAATTTGAAAATAATTTTTTTATTTAATTACTTTTTAAAAAATTAGTATTCTTTATGTTTTCCATAATTTTCATTTTTTTTATAAATGAACAAAATGATTGTTTTTTAATGTTTACCGCAATATGACATTTTCATACCACCATAAACATTAATCATTATCAAGATTCCATTATAAGATTCTATTGGTTTTCAAATAAGATAATTCTTTATCTATTTTTTTTGTGAATTGTTAAATGTTTTCAAAAGAAAGTGATATATATTATAATTTTTACTCAAAAAAGGAAAGGTTCTTTTATATATTGTTTCAAATGAGTTTTTATAAAATTAATGGTAAAAAAGATATATATTATGAACATTTATATCTTCATATAGTATATTAGAATTATATTTGATAATGGGTGAGCCCGATATAGACTATGGTGATGGGTGATCCGGATATATCCTTGTAATGTGTTTTTTAATGGTTTAGTCTTCCAAGGGTAAAATGAGGGAAATAACATGGCAAGTCAGTCATGGGGAATTAACTAGGAAATATTAATTAAAAATTATGATAAATAATAGTGAACAAATGTTATCAATATTATTTTCCAAAATTAATATTTTATTATTGCAAATGGGTTTGATGAAAATATTTTGATTTCATGAGGTAAGGATAGTTTTTTAACTTTTAAAGACAAAATGTTTGTTTTTCAAAGAACTGTTTTTCATGAGTTATCATGTTCCCCATGATGACCTCATGGTTTTACTATAAATTTTAATTATTTTAAAGGATTTATTTGATAGAATTTTGATATTATCATCTTAATATTTTTTATTTATGTGTTCAATGTTTTTTTTGTGAAAAAGGTAAACATTTTATGGGTTTTCAAGTTTTTCACTAGACTTATAGGGTTTTTTGTTTATTTATTTAATGATTAATTTATTCACTTGAAATGTTTTCAAATGTTTTTAATATGATCTAATAATGAGTAAGAACTATATAAATGTAAAACATAAAACATTGGATTCATTTTAAAAGAAACAAGTGTCTTGAATGAATGAGGGGTCGAAAATTGAATCCCCTTTTTTGTGAGAAAAGTATACACTATGTGGACGTGTCTAATTTTTTATTTAATTATTTTATTAATTCAATAAAAATAAAACTCTTTATGATTCCAAAAGTGTAATAAATTGAAACCCATATTAAAAATAATGTAATTATGGGTTTTTATGACGTTTTGTGTTATAGTTGGTATCAAAGAAATAGTTTATATAAATGTAAGAGTTATGAAGAATTCAAGTGAGGATAGTTAAAGAGTATTGTATACTATTATGGGTAAAATATTTTATGACAGGTCATATGATATATGTTATAGAAACCATTTTTAGTTTTTATATGATGAGAGTTTAAGAAAATTAAGGATACATTGAGGGTTGTTTATTTAGTGTTAGGAAGAATACAATATTGGGATATATACTAACCATAGTTTTATCAATTAATTTATCATGGGGGGTATTTTAGATGAAATTTATAATAATGGGGATATAATTTATAACTAATATTTCGGTTTAATTGATTCATTAATATTGAGGTAATTATTCTTTTGAAAAATAAAGTGTTATCTAAATTTTCATAAAATTATATGATTAAGGTGAATGAAATATTAAGGTGAGTATATGTATTTATTTGAGGAAAAAATGGGCAATATTTCGGATGAATATATTATTTTATTGTGGATTTATAGTGATTTAGGATATTTTTTGAAAATACTTCTATAATTTAGAGAATATAATACCAGGGAATATATGTTTTTTATGTTCCATTATTAGCGATCATTGTTGTTTGGAAAAAAATGTTATGTTTATCTTGGAAGAATATATGATCAAATAATTATAGTATTTTAGTTTTAAATTTTTTATTTCTTATTTTAAATATTTTTTGGGTTAGTTATTTGTGAAATGATTTAAATTTAAATTTGGGTTTTATTATTGAGTTTTAAAAGATCAATGTAGCATTTCTTCATATGATTGTTTATTAATCCTAGGTATTTTATTAACTTCTGCAAACCATTTTTATTTTTGGTCAATGTATAAATATAGGTGGAATACATTTTAATTATTTTTTGACCTTATGATCCATTAGAAATAATTTTTTTTCCTTTAGGCATAAAAACTCAAATTTTATTATTTATAATATGATATAAAGTAAAGGTGTAAAAATAACTGAAACATAAATGAATGATTAAAATTTGTAAATAAATAAAGTATATTTTCTCATATAACTAATATTAGTTCTAAATTAATATCTTAGTAAAAATGATGATGAATATACCGAATATTATATTAACATATCACCGATTTTTCATAGTATACTTTCCAAAACTATTTCACTAATTTGTATGTCAATATTTTAAATAAGTGGTTTAATAAATATTTATGAATTTATAAGTTTCATGGTCAAAAAAAAGACATCAATTTTCTTCTCAAAAGTAAATATAATTTTTATTTCTATTCACTTATGTTTATTTATCTTATAATCAATAAAATTGATTCTAAAATTGTTTTTAATTTTTTATTAATTAGATACGAGTTAAAATTTTGAGGATAAATTTTATAAGTGGTAGAGAATATGAATCTATAATAAATTAGTTTATATTCAATTAAATGTATAAAATGTTCAATTATATGCACCACATGCTACACTAAGCACCAATCTATCATAACATTATTATTTAAATATTACCGTTATATTGAAGATATTTGATTAATGAGTATGAAGAGGGGTAACTGAATTATGAAATATATATAGAAACTTTTTCATAAAAAAATTTAATTATTAATTCCTAAGAAATAATTAATCAATTTTTAATTAAAATAATTAAATCATATAAGGATCCTGAACAGTTAATGTTTAAAAGGGGTATTTTTTATATAAAATTAGGTTTTCTTTATATTTTATAAGTTGCATTCAAAATATAAATTTTTATTACTGAGATTATTAAATGTTTTTAATAGGTATTGTTTATACTTAGAAAATAATGATTAATCATTCATACTTTTAGTAAAAATTTGTTATAAATGAAGATAATATCTTTTTATTATAAAAAGCGATATCTTTTACAACTATTTTTAATTACATAATGTATTTTTATCACAATAAATAAAATAATTAATTATTGATCAATGTTTATATTTAAATTTATTGATATTATATTAAATAAAATAAATTTACAATTATCTAATAGGATTTACAAATTAATGAATGAGAATAGATTCATTTTACAGATCAAAAATTCATTTTTCCTCAAACTAGTGTTGCAAATTTTGAGCCCGTACATTAGAATTTTTTCTAACACTTTTATATGATTTATTTTATAAAAAAACAACATTTTTTTATTTATCATATTAATTTTTTATGGTTAATTTTTAATTTCTTCTTTAATAGTTTATTTTTAAGGGAAGAGTAGAAAATAAAATTTTTATAAATATTTTAACTTTTAGAACATCACCATAATTTAATATTGCATTAAAAATTCAAAAAACCTTTATCCAAAAAATACAAGTTTAAATATTTAAATAAATAATTTAAAAACATTGTTTTTGTTTTTGGAACCCATGCTTGGATTTTTGGAACTTAAGTTATATTTTAATTTAAATTAAATATATTATTTGGTTAATTTCATTTAATAGGGTGGTTGGAACATTCCATTAGATTTTAGAATTTTATAAATTTTATAAAAAATTAAAATTTTAAATTATAATCCATTTATTGTCATTATTTTCATTTATACACATAATTTTATTTTAAAATAATTTTTCCGTATAAAACATATGCTTTTCAAAACATTTTTATGCTTCTGTTTTCATACTTATATTTATAGTAATTTCATTTACATTTTGAAATTAAATATGATTAAATTGATTATATATTTGGAATAATAATGATAAATATTTTTAACAATTTCCCTTTCATTTTCAGTCATAGAAATTAATTATGTTGTAAAAAAGTTGCCACCTTGTTAAGGATAAAATGTATTAAAGGGGTTAAAAAAGGGGTTCTTTCATAAAGATAATAAATTTTTCTTAAATATCATTGGACTTGTTTATTTAGACCTTCCCTACATTATATTCTAAAAATAGGAGTTTTGGTTCCATTTTTAATGAGAAAAACGTTTCTTATTTTTTAATATTCTTAATATTTAGTAATGTATCACTCCTATCACTTAGAAAAGGGAACCTTTTGTACTCACTTATCCACACACTTTGAGAACTCTATATTGACCAGTATTTACTGAAATTACACTAAAAATAACATAACCATGTCTTATAAGTCCTTATCTCAACAAAAGACTAATCTAAGAAGGTGTAATGTGTCAGACATAAAGAAGATATCCATGAAGGAGGTATAACTATTAACTACACTATTTTAGTTTTAGTTATTCATATAATTAACTTAAAAAATATTATAATAATTCTAACATAACTACATTATAATATCAAATATACATAAATTTTATTCTCTTTATATAACAACATTTTTCTACCTTCTTTCCATCCTATGGGAAATGAAAATATCACTAATGCATATGTGTGGACTACCACCTACGTGAAGAGATGTGTTTCATTTTCATCACCAAATTAGATGGATAATTATAAATATTATATGAATTAATATATTTTAATTTATTTAAATTATTAGTATTTTTTAATGATTATATGATTCACATTTCTTCTTTTCTTTCCATTGGAAAATTATAATGTCGCTCATGTGTACGTGTGGACAACCACCTCCACAAAGCGATATGATTTATTTTTCATTTATGCCATAATTGGTTTGTAATAAGTATTTATTTAAAGAATGAATATTATATTTATAATATGATTATAATTAATTAATGGTATATCTTTGTCTACTTTATTTCCTTTTCATCTGTTAAAAAAATTAAAATGTCAACCATGAATACGTATAGACCACCTTCTATATAAAACAACATTTTTAAATTATTATAACCATCATAACTAGATGGATTTAAATTATATTGAATATATAAAAATTATTAATATATTATTATTAATATTATTTATTTTACCAAAAAATTATCCCATTGACAATGGTTAATAAACAAATATTATATTTGAAATTATGAACCAAAAAACCTCAAAATATCTGATGAGAATCTAGATAATTTAGTAACAAAATAACACATGGTAATAAAATAATATTAATAAAAATATTATAATTGAATGAACCTAAAAAATATTCTTAAAAAAGTAAATAAAGTAAAATATTTTTATTATTTACGAGTTAAATAATGTTAGAAGCCATATGGGATTCAAGGTATGATATTTTTCTTTAAAACATTATTTTAAAGTATTTATTTCAAATATTTTCCAAAATATTTAAATATATATATGTCATTCATATTTATTTAATAATTTTATTTTTATACTTAAAATATCATTAAAGGTTATTTTAATATCCTTTTTTCTTTCATTAAAAAAATTTAAAAATGAATTTTCTTTGTGTTTTTTATAAGGAATATTTTGACTTTCCTAAAAATAGTGCAAATATGAGTATTTGAACATTTATTGTGTCATTTTATTTTCTTTTAATAATACCCATTATTCTATATCAAGAGTACTCAATAAATTTTTATGGATATTAAATGAAGATACTCTTCAAAAAATTATTGGAATTTTTAAAAAATTTCGAAATAAAAGGACATTTCTTTGAATTTCTATACGTAATTGGAAAGTATTTTTTTTCATATCAGTTCAAGGGAGATTTTAATATGAATTATAGTGAAAATTTAAATAATATGAATATTTTTAATTATATGGTACTTAGGAATAATATATATTTATACGTGAATTTGAAGAGTCTCATGATGATGGGTGAGACTGATATAGATCTCCAATGCATTGGGTAATGATTTAGTCTGTAAATGTGAAAATAAGGGAGATATATGGGTAGGTTAATAATATGGAATTAACTAGGATATAATTATTACATACCATTAAATATAAAAGAAAAAATATATTATTAATATGATGCTCCATGATACTTATTTTATGCTTCAATTTGTTTTTGAAATATTTTAATATAATAAGGTAAGAAATGTTTATTAAATTTTAATGTTGAAATTCTAATTTTAAATAAATTTTTTTCATGAATTTTCATGTTCCCCATGATGACCATATAGTTTTTATATTATTATAAATAATTTTTAGAGGTTTTCTCTAAGAAAAGGTTTTTTTCATGTGGATGTGTTTTATTTTTGTCTTAAATGTATTTTGGTGAAAAGGTAAAAAGTTTCTTGTGTTTTCGTATTTTTCATAAGAATAATGAGTATAATTTATTATCATATCCATTACTAAGATTTTTTTCTAATAACATGTTTTTAAATGTATTTTATAGGATCAAAGGTAGAGTATGCTCTATATTAAGGTCAAAATATACAAATTAGACTCTTTTTAAAAGATATAAAAGTGTCCTAATTGATACATGTGTGTAAACATAAATCCATATTTTTTGGAAAACATTTACACTATATAGAAGTGATCACATTGTAATGTATTTTTCTTCCCTTGTTTTCTAACAAAAACCTGAAATATCATAAGAGTATAGTAAAGTAAAAATATTTTTTTATAAAGCATATAATTATAGCTTTTATGATATGTGGTGTTATACTATGGAATAGAAGATACAATCATAATATTTATTAACTTGATGATTTAATAGTTTATCTATAACTCTGATATCAAAAAATTCACATCATGTTCTTAGTCAACTACGATTGTTTATTACACTATAAAAATATTTTGTGTTGTTACTGCTTATTAGTATTTTTTCATAAGGTTTGAATTTTTTTAAATGAATGAGAACCATTCATAATTATTATTTATATAGATTTACTGAATAAATTTGATATAAAATATCCATAATTTATACACCCCACTTAGTTTTGCATCACATGTAAACCAAGATCCTTTATTAGTCTCAGAGAATTTGGTCAATGATATATTAAGTTTTGATTTTAGATCATTTTGAATACTTCATAAAAATAATATTGGATTTTTTCATGTGAAAATGGAAAAAATATAGGACCTATTTCTTTAATATATTGAATATTTAAATATATAAATAATAAAAAAATTAAATGATAATTACTCCAAGAAGAAATTAGATGAGGATCAACCATTTAATAGATATAATAAAATTGGAAAAGTAACTAAAACATTTATTGAAAGTTATCATCTTGAAGAATAAAGATCATGATATAATGAGTATATATTATAGTAATAACACAATATTTTTTATTATAAAATTAATGGATACATGATAAAAATTCTTTTGGAGGTTTTTAATTTGACATTTTATTTTATCATGGACCCACGAGTTGATAACACATTGCTCATGATAAAGAAAAATGAATTTCAGATTACATTGGTGGAAAATATATCAATGTAAAAAATATAAATAAAAGGTTAAAAAAATATCAATTGACATTGTACCATGATATAAAATACCCCAATATTGAGAAATAAATTAAATGTGTAACTTATATTAAATTTGAGATTATAAATGAGTAAACTTGTGTAAACATATATAAATATTACATCATTTTAGATAAAAACATAATATATTACATAATAATTAACAAACATTAACCATAAAGGTTTATTATATTAAATTACTAGATATAAAATCAAATTATGTCATTAATGGTCTTCAACATGTTCCATAAGATTATTATCTAATATTACCCTTGTTAGAGATATCGTACTTAAAACATTTCTTTATAACCCTAGTAAAATTGAAACCTAAGTTAGGGTGAGATCAAATGATGTATAATGGTAAACATGAAAGATATTAACCTATCATCAAATTCTAGAATATGATAAGTATAAGGTAATGAGATGATTATCATAAATTAAAAATTTAATACCAAATTACCCACAGATCATAAATCATGAGTCATGAAATAAAGATTTGATATTTCAAAAGACATGAGTCATAAGTGTGTGAAATCAATATTACGAGCCTCGGTATTATATCATAAGAACAAGAACATTTCATAGGAATTATGTTATAATCATAAGAATATAAAATATCTTCGTTAGTCAAGTATCACTACTAAGACTATAATAATTTAATGGAAAAATACCTCCAATGGATTCGGTTCACCCCAACCACTTTTCATCCATGTAATGGGATAAATCCCTATCCTCCTCATATTATCTCATGATATATAAATAATTACATTATGAATTAATGGTATATATATTTTTTATATAACTCTAACATAATTATTACCATTAACTATGTGTGCCACAAGATCATTTAAAAATTCATCATTCCAATATTGGATAACCTATGAAAAAGAAATGGGATTCTTAATAATTTTCAGAAAAATAATCCCAATACATCTATATAAATAACATTAATGGTATCATAATATCATATTCCTAGAAAATAAAAAGAAATATCAAAATATGTTTACATATATGAAAAATTCATGTAAAAAGAACATTCAAACTTTTCCTTGAAAACATGAGAAATATAATATTTTAGTTTGAAATTTTTTTAATAAAAAATCATAGAATTTTGAGAAAATTTTTTTTATTTAAAATAAACATGTAAAAAATTAATTTATTATTCCCAAAAAAAATGGTCATGGTTATGTGAAATTATCATCATGTGGTAAATGTTAAAATGATGATTCCTTTTAAGGTTTTTATGAAAAATTATAAATAACTTATTCTGAAAATATTATTAATAGTAATTTTTAACAATTTAAAAAGAAACTATAATATCCTTGAAAATTAATTTATATATTTACTTTATTATATAAAATAACAATCTTAAAAAAAATTAAATAATACTGACAAGGAAGAAAAAGATCAATGATTAAAGAGGGAATACAATTTAATTTTCATAAATAAACATTTTCTTGATCATTTTACATACCAATGAGAGGAGAATGAAGGGAAAACATTAAAACTATAGAAATAAATATATTATAATGAAATATATTTTTTATAGACAAATAAATAAATAAATATGATAATGGAAATCCAAGCATAAAATCCTTAATTAAAAATGGGATTTTAGCATAAACACTTATCTCATGTACTTAATATCATTGTACAAATTATTAAGGTACATATATTAAAAATAAAATTATTATAAATATACTACATAACTACATTTTTAGTTATATTACACTATACCATTCCATTATAATTTCCAATTACCCATTTATTTCTAGTTCTTTATTAAAATCAACATTCAGGGTGTTAACTATTCTATTTCCAATGTGTGTTTTGGATTAATGTTTCATGTAATTTCACCTTGATTATTGTTTTATAAGATAAAAAATATTAGTAATTTTTTAATTTCTATTTTTTATTCATTATATATAAATTTATAATCATTCATATTTTATGGTAATGAAAAATGAATTACATCCCTTTGTGGAGACGGTAGTCCGTATGTATGCATGAAAAATGTTTTTATTGTCTATAGAATGAAAATAAATAAAGTTAAATAACAATATATAATAATAGAATCATAATAATATCATATATTCTAATTATATCCTTATATATTACTTGTAATTTATGCTATACATGAAAAATGAATCGCATCGATTTCTAAAGGTGGTATTCCACATCTGCACATAAGAAATGTCATCATTTCTAATAGGATTGAAAATAGGTAAAAATTTATGTAAAATTACCATTAAAAATCTAATTATATTAATGATACTATTTTCATCATGTTAGAATGGTTATAGAATATTTAAAGGGTGTTAAGGAGGATGTAAACTTAATATATATTGGTAATAACAATTACCACTTCCTTGGAAAAAATCCATTGTCTTACACCTTAATCCATGTTGGTTTGACCATAGTAAAATAATATATGGTATATAAAATGGTTATTGACTTTAGGAATAATGTTTTTAAGGCCTGGTATGAGATATAGTTCTCAATTTGTTTTAATAAGTGTAGAGAGGAGGCACCCATTTATGAGTGAGGTGGGTGGAACTATTATTAGCACGTAAAACAATAAAATATAATAAAGTCATATTTAAGTGAATGTATCACCAAGGAAACAAAAATTATAATTTATTGTGGTGGGTCTAAATTCCCTCCAAGAAAAAAATTTATCCATGTTTTATGGATATTTTATTTGTTGTATCAATGTTTAATCCCCCATTAATCCTTTTAACCCTTACCGTGGTGACAATAGTTTACCATGGTTACTAATCATTATAAATAAAAATGAAATGGGACTCATTAAAAAAATTTGTACATGATGATTCTAGATTTTAAAACCATTTCAAAGGATTCAATTTCTAAAATTTTGAAAAATTATTTTTAAAATAACCTCAAAAATTTCAATGAAAACAATTTTTAGACAAATACATTTTTAAGCAGAACATTGAATTTAATATAATTTCTTACCTAGTAAAAATAATTATATAAATATTAAAATAATTTATTGAATATTTTATTTACACATTTCATTTAAATCATCTATCAATATTTTTTAATTATATTTAATAAAATAAAAACACATTACACCCATTAAATCATATTTTCATAAGAACATATTTTTTACCTTCATATGATTTTATATTCATTTCTAACCAACTAGTAACTGGTGAATTTATTTCCCAAATGTGAAAAAAAGATATTGTAACATTTTTTAATAAATTAAAATAATTTTTAAAAATTCATATATTGATAAAAAAAGTATCATAAAAAAATTTAAAATAATTCTTTAGGATAAAAATGTATTTCCTATGTGAATTAGAAATTATTTTCAATACAATTATTTCTTCTATAAAAAATATGATTTTATTCATTTTATAATGAATAATAATTATTCAAATAATATTTTGAAATCATGTTTCAAAATATATTAAATAAATTTATTTATTAAATATAAATATATTCTAAAATATTGGGTTGTTATATTCTACCATGTTAGAAGAAATTATCATTCAAAATTTGAATATCAAAAAAATCGATTAAGGATAGCTCGAGCTCATCAAACCCTGAGGTTCCAATTTTTTTTTATTCTTTTATATATCCATTACTATGTGAGTTGTATTTTTCTATATCACTTTATCTCTTTGATTCGATAATTTTATTGGTCACTCATGATAAGAATGATGATGCTCCAATGGTATGACCTATGAGTTTAGTACATATAAAGGATATAATATATACTTTATCAACAAAGATACATTAAACACATCATGAACATGTTAGAGGTTCCAAGGAAGATTCATGTGACAATCTACCACCCCGATACGATTTATAATGTCATAAAGACCGATATATATGGTGATTAACTTTCTCTTTATTCTAAATATCATTATATTTTTTTAAACATCTATATATAGGATCACTTTATCACTAAAATTGAACTCTAAATCTCATTAATGATGTTTTCATCTAAGATGACTTGATGTTTTACTAACTAGATCCAATATTATCTTTTATTTCCTCAGCTATCTTAGGTCCTAAAAGCTTTCTTTCCGCAACTCCACCCCAGCCTGTTAGAGTTATATACATCTTTACATAAAGGGATTCATAAAAATCCATATGTACGTGAAAGTAAAATATATTATTGTAATAAAATTTTACCATATGAATTTGTTGATCCTAACATCCTTTTCGGTCTATAGAGAACGATATCATGATGTCTTATGTGGTTTTAATTTACCTCTTATACCAACCATCTATTTTAGGATTATATATAATTATAATGATTAACTCCATATTCAAATATTAATAATGGATATATCTATAACTTCATGGTATTTCTTAAAAAATGACTAGTTGTTTTTGAGAATGAAGTTCTATGAAACCTTACCACTTTTTTAATTTATATTTTGTTTACCTAATAAAGAGAAAAATATTCTATCAAAAAAATAAATGTGATTAATTAATAAAGTTATTAACTATAACCAAAATAATATTATTCTATTTATATTTCTTTGTAAGTCCCATGTTTAAATCCAGGTTGATTTTTCCCATTTCCAGTAATGCATGTGAAATGGTTGTTAAATTATCTTAGAATTTTTTCTCTGGGTCGTAAATTACTAGAATACCATGCACTGAGATGTATTCTATGAAAAATATATATTCATGTTATTCAACAAAAAAATACTCTGTCATATTTATATATATTCATATATAGTGATTGAATAAACATAATGGAAAATTCGATTCTTACAATAGGTCCATCAATTTTTAAATTAACAGAACACAAACCTAGATCCTGAACATGATCATTTCATTATTGTCAAAATTAAGCTCTAGAAAAATAGTTACCTTGTTTTGAAGTCTTAAATCATCCAATAAATTCATGGTCTAAGATCCATCTTAAAAAGAGAGAATATTTCCCATTTCCTTACGAATTTAAGGACCATCCAATAAAAATTGGCATGTATTGGATCTCTTAAAGTCGTTATTATATAAAAACTACCATAGTCCTTCTAACTCAAGTAATTAACCACCATGTTCACCATCCGTGGGTAGTAATGTTTAGATAAGTCCTAATAATTTAGAAGTTATGAACATATTCATTGGTTAATATTAAAATATTTCTATGTGAATAAATAATTTAATATTTTATGACTGTTATGTATGTCACGCCTTTCACCACATTGAAAACTACTCCGTATCATTAAAGAAAAATTACCAGTACAAGTTTCAAATGACATGTCATGTAATTTTTCTCTTTAACCTTCATTTACTATAGGGAATAATTAACTACTATGTCATTATTCATGAGAACACATCCAAATTCATTACTCAATTCATAACTATATATCAAATTAACTTCTTTAATATAGGGTAGTGTGAGATTAGGTAGAATTACTGAACTTATCTTTAGTTATTTGAAATATTATTTAAATTTATTTATCCAAAAGAACACAGTTCTCTTCTAGCTTTACATAGATATTTTATTTTATTTCCATGATAAATTAATCATAAAACATTTATAGTATCCATCCTACCTAATAAAACTGTGTGTATCTGTCATTGTTGTTGAGATGGTCCATTTTTCAATAACATCCATCTTTGATATATTCACCTATATCCCATATCTTTTGATTAAATCACCTATGAATGCTAAATTCTATATCCAAGATTTATATTTACTAAAATAATCAAATAACTCTTTATGTCCTTCAAAAAATCCTCAATAATTATTATACTCTTCATTATCTCTTGGAATATATAAGAATATCTTACATAAAGACTACCACAAACAGATAAATGTACTCTCTAAATACTCTATTCATTATATCCATGAATATAGCATGGGAATTAGTTGTTTCAAATGTCATAACTACAATTTCATAAAGACCACACCTTGTATGAAAGGATATATTAGATATATCCTCCTTTATGAGCCTTAGTTGATGATATCCATATATGAGGGAAATATTTTAAATGAATTTATCTCCTCAAAGTTGATAAAATATAATCATTGTTAGGTTGAGGATATATGTTATTCAAATTAATATTTATTATTTCCTAATAATTAATTTAAAATTTCATTTAACCATCATACCTCTTAAAAAAGTATAGGAGTACCTCACGGTGATTCAATTGTTTGAATGAATCCCATATTAAGACTCTCATAGAGTTACCTCTCCAATTCCAATAATTCAATTACGTAAATTCTAAAACGATAATTTGAAATTATTGGATCATCATGTTAGAGTTATATTGAAAATGGAACATTATTATTCAGGGAAGAATAGGGAAATTTTCATAAAATACATCGAAATATTCCTTCACAAAATATATCTTTAATGAAAAATTTCTCCCTAACCATTTCAGGAAAGTACCCTTCATGATATGGTAATAATCCAAATATAATGGAAGTAATATCCATTTAAAGTTAATATTCAAGATTTCATCAATAAATAATAATTTGTTCATATATAATATGAAATCTAATATCTATTTATGTGATATTAATATGTAATCCATATAAATAAATCCAATCCATGCCCAAAATCACATTAAATTCAACTAGAGTGAGAATCAAAAGATTTAAATGAAACATATTCCACTTAAATTCTATTGGCTATGAGAATATATATGGGAGTAAATCATTGAACCATTAAAAGTTTTCATTGATTATTATACATTTAATTATTAATGTGGATATGTGATACACATTGAATATTCTTTAGATATAAAATATTGGGTAAAAATAGAATCAAATAAAACATTTTTAGTTTAGAGTGGATGATAAGTATACAATTCACCACTTTTTTATTTTTACCTACTTTAATAGTTGTGATGACATGATTATTCCCTTTTTCTCTTCGATTAAGAGGTTGTTAATTCCAATTGTCATCATCAATCCTTGTAATTTTTAATTGGTTGGAATAATTCTCATAATCCTTAGAGTTATAGAATTAGAGACTCGGTTGCATTTTAATTTGGTCTCACTTCACATTAATTTAATTGGATTTCCTAATTATATATCATTAATATTCACTTCCGTGATTTACTTTTTTCAACACTTAAATCAATTAACTGTTCCTTTAAGAAAATTTATACCATACTTTTTTCAAAGCTTATAGCGTGAAAGAATATTCATTTCCATTCATCCATGTATTTTATTATAATAGTTTTCTTTGAACACTATATTTATCTTTTTTTAGAACAATAAAATTGATAGAAATCTAAACTCTCCATTTCTGCCTTAAGATCACATCAAATGATTTGTTTAAATCTACTAAAAAACTTATAGACAAAAACTTTATGTGTATTGGTTTTAAGGCATTAAAGAACAGGTCAATTTTTTCTATTTGGAATGATAATAAATCCAAAATCATTCATTACAAGTCATGTAATGTTTTCCTCATAGGTAATAATAGATTAAAAATCCTTATTCATAAGCTCATGGAATTAACGTTCCATTTTCATGTGAAGAGTTTGAGGAATGTACTTAATAAAAAGTACCCTAAAAAATACATTCAATTTCATGGATTGAATAACCTACTCTTTCTTAGAATCATTAATAATATTTTACCATTTAGCTACATCATATTTAGAATGATACACCAACAAGACAACCTTTTTATTCTCCTAGTACTAGAGAAGGGAAAATATCTTTTCTATAGTAAATATCCATTACTCTGAAACTAGTGAATCAGAGTACCCATAGGAAGAATGCATATTTTTCCTTATGAATAACTCAATGGTGTGATGGTCCTGAAATTTTTAATTTGTAAGATTGACATGATTTATGGTTTGAGAAAATTACATGAGCATAATAAGTATATTTTTCAGTCCATCACAAATGTCATTAAGTTTCTCAAGAGGAAAATCATTTCATTTTCTATAATATTAATTATTAACATGATTACACCTGAATCTATAAATAAAATTTAAAAATACATAGTGTATGTATCAAAATATAATAATCAATGTTTTTAATCATATAACCATAAAATTATTCTTGAGATATTCTAAATTATGTCACCTTTATATTAACCTATGAAACTATTAAGAACTCCCTAAATCAATTATAACAAATGATAGGTTTCCCTAAGTTCTATCCTCATTTTATTCATAACATAATATTTTAAAAAAACTAAACCAAACTATGATACTAACAAAGGAAGAACAATAATAACATATATAAGTATAACATCATTTGAGATGAATAATTAATATATTATACAATGAATCACACTCATAAACTATAAAGTTTTAGTGTCATTATATACTATATACATAATAAAATTATTTCATAAACACTCTTCAATATAAACCATAAAGTTATTTTTTTGACATCACCCTTTCTAGACATATGCTACTTAAAATCATTCTTCATAACCTGGGGAAAATAGAAACATAATAATGGGTGACCTTATTTAATCTATAAGGCTATACATGGGAGATATCAATCGATGATCACATGAGATAATAATATAATTATAAGTGTATAAGTTCATGTTAAAGACTTACATAGTTCATTACAAATTATTTATATATAATAAATCATTATTCATGGCCTAAATATTTATCATTTCAAAATCGAACAGTCATAAGAGTGTTGAATAATCAGTAGTTAATCAAGACCCCAAAGAAATAATAGTAATAATAATATGTAATAGGATTTTTTCAAAATCAAAAGCATATATAAATTATTTAATTATTCATGGATAACTTATAAGATAATCCTTAAATAATGGATAATGTCTAATGATGGATTAGGTTTACTCCCCAATATCTTCTCATCCCTAGAACGGGTTAACTCCACATCCTCAATATATTATCTCATGAGATATCAACCATTAAAAAATGTTTTAAAGAGTAAGATAATTATTTTCCCACCCATCAAATATTTAGGACCATACACATGCATTCCACAAGACCAAAGAAAAATTATTTATTCCATTATATCATAACCCATGGAAAAGAAACAGGTTTTGTAAATATTTTCTCATATCATAATCCTAAGCTACGAATGGAAATAAAATTGATGGAATCATTATATCATATCCACAATGAATCATAATAAACATCAAATGATGTTTAAATATATTAAAAATACCTTTAAAATAAAATTAAATCATTTAATTGGAAACATGCGGAAAAATGATTTTTTTGATAAAATTTTAAATAAAAAATCAAGGAATATAAAGAAATACATTTTCACTGAAAAAACCCAGGAAAATAATAAATTAATATTTAAATTAAAGACCAATAATGATGGTGGGAAAATTCATTCATGTGGTAATCATTAAACAAAGGTTCATTTTACACTTTTCTTAAAAAGTCATAAATAAGTTGTACAGAAAAAATAGTAAATATTAATTCTTAATCCATTGAAAATAAATTAAAATATGGATGAAAATTAATTTAAATAATCATTATATCATTGAATATATCATTCTTGAAAACATTTTAAATGGTAAGGACATGTAGAAAATAGTTCATTGACTAAACAGTAAATAAGGATAATTTATTTAAAAACACTTTCTTGATCATTTTTTGTAACAAATAAAATATAATGGATTAAAAAAATATTCAAAATAACTATATGATATGAAAATATATCTATTAATATAAATAATGGTCATATAGGTTTCCCAATTCAAATTTAAGCATAAAAAACCATGATAAAAAATGAGATTACAACAGAAACCCAACCCTCAGGTATAAATTTCTTCCTTTGTGTTCTTAAGATATGATATAGTAAATTTATACTTATTATACATATATAAGGGAACCATTTTCATTATTAAATTATAATATAACATTTTTTATAATTTATAATAACCTATTTATTTTTTAGTTTTTCAGTAAAATCAACATTTGATGTATTAATTATATATATTATCATATATGTTTTGGTTTGTAGGTTATGAAATATGAACCTTGTTCATGGTTTAATCATATTTTGAATCTACATCATCTTATAAGTATAATATCTATTCTTTATATACACTTTTATAATCATCCACAAAATTTGGTAATGAAAAATTAATTACAACATTTGATGGAAATGACAGTCTGTACATATGCACAAGTAATGTTTTCATTTCATATGACTGGAAAGAAATAAAGGTATATAGTAATAGGGTTTTTCAGAATCATAATAATGTCATATATATCATATATATTCCATACATCCATCAATATGTCCATCCATTTATAGCATACATGAAAAATGGATCACATCACTTCATGGAGGTGGTAGTCTATATATACACTTGAGCGACATTATCATTTCTCATAAGATATAAGAAAGGTATAAAATGGTTAAAAATTAACGTGAAAACATTTCAGTATAGTAATAAAACTAATTTAATAATGTTAATATGGATATATAAGAGTTATAAGAGTTAAAATAATAATGAAACCTGATATAGAAAAGTAGAGACAATTACCTATGCCCTGGGAAATATCAATTGTATTACTCATTATGGAATATTTTTTTTGCCTTATAGGGAGAAAAAAATCTATAGGATATGATGAGGGATGTTAGTATGAGATTTGGGCAGGGATTTTTTAATATAGAGTGTTTAATTTCTCTAAATAAGTTATGATAGGGGCTTCCCTTTTATTATTGACGTGGGTGGCACTAGTATAAATAATTAAAACATTAACATATAATAATGTGATATATAAGTGAAAGTGGAAATAGAAAACCAATATTTAAATATAATATTAAATTGGGAATAAATACCAAAAAATTCACATTTAGATAAGTTATATATATATTTTATGGCATATGTCTATGTTTAACCCCCGTTGACCCCTTTAACTAATATAGTGGTGAGAAATATTTACTATGGTTACTTTTACTTATGACCAAAAAATAAATTGGACTCATAATTAAATTTTAAAATGATGATTCTAAATTTTGAAACCATTTTTCTAAATTAAATTTATTAATGTTGCGTAATGTTTTTATAAAATATGTGCACAAAACACAATAAAAATAGTATCTAAACAAATGCATTTTTAAGTATTACACTGAATTTAATACAATTCCTTTTTTAGAAAAAAACCATTTGTTTATAGTTAAAATATATTATTATATATATTATATAATAATTTTATTAAAATTAATCATAGGTTGTGATTAATTTAATATATTAATATAAAAAATCATTAAACACATAAAGGACATTTAAAAAAAATCTATTTCATACCTTTAAATGCTTTTATTTTCATTAATAACCAATTTATAACCATTGAATTAATTTTATACATGTGTAAGAAATAATTTATCTTAAATTTAACACTATGAATTAATTTTTCAATCAATCATAATTGAAAATAAATAATCATACAAAATTTTCAAAATAGTTCTTTAGGAAGAATAATATTTCATATGTGAATTAGACATTATATTTTACAATTATATTTCAATTAAATACCATATAATGTGGTTCATTTTTATTAATTTATAAATATATTTCAATTATTTCTAGGTTTAACTTCTTCAAAAGATATGAAAAACATTTATTTATTAAATATAAATATACTCTACAATATCAATGTGTAATAAGAAAAGGTCTTGATGAAAAGTTCCATGTTTAAGATGGAATATAAAAGTTCACAATCACTATAAATATAAATCTAATATAGATTGAATAAAAAATAATAAATGATATTGACAATAATTTTATAGAAAATAATAATATTCATGAAGAACATAAGAGACATATTGTGTTGATTAGAATAGAATTAGAGGGTATAGTTATATCAATTATGTGTGGGAATTACACCTTGAATCTGAAGTGACTCGAGTTAAAAGAAATGTAAAAAAAATATAGAATAAGTTCATGATTAAACTAAGTATCCCAATTAAAATAATATTATTTCTGTTAAGAGACCAATTGAGATTATTACTGTAAAAATAAATCACAATTCAGGAATAAATGGATTGAGTGAGTCTTTAGATACATAAACTACAACTCAATGAAGAAGAGGAAAATTGTTTTTAGAAGAATAAAATGGTTGAACTGTTTTTGGTAATAATTATAGATTCAAGATTACTTATATAAAATATAGATTAAAAAATAATTAATTACAAACATTTAATTCAAATGATTTTAGGTTTAATAAAAAAATTAAAAAATCCCAAGAATATACTAATTTAATGTATTTTTTTAGCTTATAAATAAAAATATAATATTATTGAGAAGAAAATAATTCAAAAATTATAAATTTTAGTCCCTTAGATAATATTGGTATTGAGAAATTTTTAGCTATAAAACATTAATTATTTTCATCATATATTAGTTATTATTGGTTTTAAAAATCCTATCAAAAGGGTTGCAGAAGTTATGAGTTTAAGGAATATTCAATTGAGTGAAGGAACAATACATATATGAGAGTTTATTGGAATTAAAAAATATCAAATCTAAATTACTGCATAAAAAATTTTATATAAAAATAAATAAAATAGGGAATTATGATGAATAATACTAGTTTAAATTTTGAAATAATATAATTCATGTTGTTAAAGAAATTAGGATATATATAATGAAGAATATGTAAAAATTGAATAAATAAAAACACACTGGTTTGAATAAAACACAATTAATTAGATTAAATATTACATTTTAAAAAATACTAGAAGATGATGCTTCTACTATAGATAAAAATTACACATCATAAACCACTTAAAACAATTCGTGAAATTTTTTAATTATGGAATAAAATGGGATCCACATATAGAATCAATAATATATTAAAATGGGTTGATTTTTTTGGTGGAGATAATTTATAAGATTAAGTAGAGTAAATAATTTGAATTTTATGATTACATTACAAAAAATTTAATCAATTTTGGAAGATAATATATATGTAAAATTCAATAAATATATAAATTTTAGTAAGTATTGTCTTATAATAATACTAGAATAGTTAAAGATACTAAATATGATGAAAAAGAACTAATAAATGGACGCACTCTCTTAGATGTGAGAAAATACAATTCCTTGCATGAAATAATTTTTGTAAAGTAAGAAGTTCATTTTAAATGAGAAATATATAGTTATATTAATAAAATTAAATATCAATCTATGTTATTATAGAATAAAATCTAAATATAGTGTTTTTTATTGGATGAGAAAAAAATTACAACCATGATAAACTCCCTAATATCAGAAGGGAGAATCCTCCTGAACCCAAAATTTGTTGGTTATTCAATACAGTGAATTAAAAGATATGTATTTTTAGGAGAGAATATAAAAATATGAAATCTATTGAATTTTAAACATATTTATATTAAAAAATATAAAATAAATTTTATTGGATAATTTAATTTCTAGAGACTATATCTATAGAAGATATCATTTATGATGCAGAAATAATGAGGATTTTTCAATAATGGAAAGATGTGTAGAAGTATGGGATGATGATTTTTTTAAGAGAATCTAGAAAGTGATTTAAAATTTCAAAATGAGGTACGACAATCAAATTTTATTACACTTATTTTAATAGGATAAATTATTAAATAAAGTGGGATAATTTAATTAATTTAATTTGAGGAGGAATGTTATTGAGTAGCGAATTATTATTATTAACATATTTGATATATTAACTGATCAAAATTATTTTATACACATAGCTTTCTATATTGGAATTTTATCTCATTAATTGATAACTAATATTCATCATTATATTATTTTTTAAAAATTGATGGAATTGTTATCATAATGGGAATTATTTTGAGTGATTCTATATATTATGTTTTCGATGATTATTAACAGAAATCCATAGGGGGAGATTGAGGAAACCAATATACTATGATGAAGAGTTCTATATATGAAGTGTTTTTTATTTATAGTTAATATAAATTAATATAAATTTATATATTATTGGGAAAAGATAGAATAATCCCTTGAGTTGATGAAGTGTTGAGTAATATTTTTCAATATATGATGAAATGTGTCAATATCTGATTGGTAAGTTGTTATCTCATACCGAAGAATATTGGAAATTTTAATATGATATATTAGATATTATTAAAGAATTATAAGACACTTATTTAAATTTATAACTAAAACATAGAATGAACTATATTATTATTTTTATTTGGGGAGATAGAAAATATTTCTAAGAATATATGTTATGAAGATCTATGAATTTATTTTAGAGAAGGTAAAAAATATTATATGAAATTTATATGAAGTAATAAATATTCTAGGTTGTATATAAATCAAAAGACTAGATGGACTAGTTGATATGACTGGTGAAGAATAAAATTCAATATTGGTGTTTGAGGTATTTTATATTAAGCATAAATATCATGTTTAATATCATAATTTATGAGTAATATATTAATTTTCATTAGTTATAAAATGCACGTTCACCAATGTATAGAGTTTGATGAAAAAAATTATGTAATCTTATTTTGTATTGAAAAAAAGTTCTTAATTTATTTGTATATGAATGAATAATTTTATAATAACTCATCCTCGTGGTTTTAGATGAATATTAATTTATAATATAAAAGATAATTCTTTATGATTATGAAGAGTGAGAGGTAAAAGTATGTTGAAATAATCCTAGTGCTATTTGAATTGATGGCCAATTAATAAACTATTTTTAAGGTATTCATTGACATTGGTAAGAGTAATTTATATTGTGGTAGAGAGGAAATTTCAGGGCACTGATTTATAAGTGAACTACATTTTCCAAAATGAAATTCTAATTTGTAGAAGTAATTTTGAAATATTTCTCATGTAAATTTATATTTTTGGAGAAGATTTGAATTGGTTTATGTTGTTTTGATAAAAATAAATAAGAGTTGATAAGTTTTTCAATGTTTAGTGTAGTTTAATAATTGAAAAGTGGAATCTATACTAGCTTTATAAGCATAAAATGGGGTTTTTGAGAGACCTCGTATAACTGATAAAAGGACATAAATTCTTTTATCAATTATACTTAACATTATTTAAGAATGATCTAATCTCTTTTAATATGGAACAATGGATTTCATATATCACAATGTAATATATATAATTATATATGAATGATATGATCTTAGGTAATAAGGATAATAGGTTTTTAAATATCATGTTTCTGATATATGAACTGATCCAAGATGGATTAGAGATCACATAAGTGTAAATTTATATTCTCTAATATTAATCTATGTTTTAAATAAGTACAACATGTTAAAAATATTTATAATTTTTAAAATATTTTCATTATAGACTTGGTAGTGGGGAAACATTGAGAAAAACAATGAGTTTTCTAATATATATATATGTGAACAATATTTATGGAGATAAAAATTGAATGATATTTTTTTTAGGTTTTAATGTTTAAATGTATGAGGTTATGGAAAACAATTTCTAAAGATATGTAGAAAGTGTTCCATATAAATTTTAAATATTTTAAATTTCTAAAAAATTATATAAAAATTTGAAATCGTTAAAAATGTACCGTAAATAGGAAATATATTGTGATTTAGATAAAGGAAATAAGTTGAGATTATATATCAATTCTTCATACGAACAATGATGATATATTTAAAATATAACAATACCTTTATCCTATATTTGATAATCAATTTTTTGACATGGAAAATAATATTCTACTCTTGAGGATTTGTAGGATTATGAGAAAATATTGATAAAGAAACTATTTCACTGAGTATAATTTTATTACAAAATAGGAAATTTACAATGTATATTCTCATTATTAAATTTTTTTATTATATGATGTTATGAGATCAATAATATTATTGAAGATCATTTGCATATTGTTGAGGATGATATGGAAAATGAATATCCCATTCCTATACATCATTGTAAACTAGAGAGATCATTTATAAACTTATTTAGAGAAAAAGTGTTGGGAAATAATCTTGTTTAAATGATAATACCTTCTCATTTAGTATTCATGTTATGATATCAGTGGATAATCTAAGAATCAGATTTAATAAATCATATCAAAAATATTTTAAACCACATTGGGGGATAAAATTATAAAAACATAATATCTAATTACTATTTAATATATTTTCATATGGTGTGATGTTTTTATTGAAATAAACGCCACCCATTTACACTAACATTTTTAGTGGTTTGAGTGAAATAAATCTATAAAAAAATTCAACACTAATTCACTAGCTTTAAGAGTGATTTTTTATTTCCACTAAACTCTTTAAATCAATACAAAAAGACATGTCATCTTATTTGGGATACATAAAGTGAGAATCATTTATCCTAAGTATATTATCTTTCACCCATTTTCGAAAAAATGGATTATTGAAAAGATTTTTCTTAGAACAATTATTGTATTTTTAATCAAAAATAACATCTTAATTATAATAAAACCAATTCCATTAACTTATATTGTATAATTTAGTAAATCTAGGAATTAATTTCTAAATTGATTCAATCATGTTTGTAAGTTTTTCTTCATTTTTTTGGTTAATTTAAAAGGTAATAAATTGATTTATGGTTCTGAATTTTAAATTTTTAATGGATTTTAATTCATTTTTTTATTTTAATGAAATTCTAAAAGGAATTTAAAAATTCATATATATGGTATCTTATTTTAATAGATTCTAGATTTTAGTCTACAAAAATTATTGTGGGGTATCATAGAATGTATTCCATCTGTTGCATAAAAAATTTCCTTACCCTGAGTGTTAGAATTTTCATTTATAATGTATGAATTTGGTGTTTTTTTGAAATCTAGAAACAGAATGATCTTCATCCTGGATGTGGAAGACTTTTTCGAAAAAGACCCTTAGAAATTATTTGCACCCTATACGACTTTAGTGTGTGTATAAATTTTTCTTATCTAATGAGTAAAAATTTATTTGTATCTTTTTAGACATTTGGATATTGCGTATAACATTGTGAGTAGGACTTTCCATGTAATAAGAAATTGCCACTATGTTTCAGAATTCATCTATAACATACAACTCCAGAAATTTATTAAATCTAGATAATGAATGTGTGAAATCATAAATTCAAAAAATAGAAAATATTGACTTAAATAAAATCCTATTTATCTAGTTCCATCTTTTTAGGAAAATATTCTCAAGATGATCTGAGCAATATTCATCCTGATAAAAAAGAAGGTAGTGACTATAAGAAGGAATGTCAATCTAACTGAAAGATTCTGGATGCTCAATTGATGAAATCTACACCCTCAGACTATACATATAGAGATAGTCCAAAAAATTAATATTTCACAACATGAGACATTTAAAACTAAGAGTATTATAACATGTCTTAGCGAGGATTATAAAAAATTCCCTCCTCCAAATTTTTAATATCATTCCTATCTAGGAATACAGATATTATTATTTACTATAATTCTTTGTATTTTTTTAATATTATAGTATCTTTAATATATGTTCATAATTTTTTACATACCTCTTTCTTCCTCTATAATATCTAAATACATGGTTATAGAGAATTAAATCAAGGGATTGATCCCCAATGGATATTTTTGGGGCATATTAATAATTTCTTTTTAATTATGAAATTTCTTATTCTCATCCTTTAAGAAGAAATGAGTGGGAGGAATGTTGATTGATGGCCATCAACTATTCTTCCCATTTTACACTATTATTTGATTTATCAAAACTTCTACCCTCCCTACACATAGTCTACACTATATATGAATGGAAATTTTTTAATTTAGGGATGAAAAATATATAGTTGGAAATGAGTGTTGGTATAGTGTACGCACAGTTGAGTGTGCTTATAACCTCTTAAACATAGATGAGATGAGATGAAAATGCATAGAGAGGTTTCACATGTGTGTTCATTCCCACAACATAGATTGAGAAGAAAAATCAATTATTGGTTACTACATGATAATCGGATTATAATAATTTCTAGATAATGAAGAATCCTTTTGATTAAACCTATGTCCATTCCCTTTTACCATAAATTTTTTTAATATCCTAAAATAAAAATGCAATAAAATCTCTATTTTTCTTTATAATTGAACACAAAAAACAAAAAATAAATAAATTAAAAGTGAAATACTATTGAATATCTGGACCTATCACATTTAGTGCCGTTGTTGAGGAGTTAAAGTTGAGTATTGAATTATTTTATCACATTTTCAATTAGTTTATTTTAATTAATTTTAGTTTTATTTCATTTATTTATATTTAAATTCAAAAATTTATTTCAAAAATTTCTTTATCTAATATGGGAATAATATTATAGGGTGTATATTTTTCAATAATAGATCACCAAATATATGAATTATTTAAATAAATTTATAAATACACCATCGAGGACATGAATCAATATCTAACCAAATTATTTAACACTAATAATTTTCTTTTCACATAGGATCCTGAGGATAAAATCCTATATAAGATACCCAAGTAGGCTTTAGTATAGGTCAATGCGTGGGTGAAAGAATCCTAAAATAATAAGGGAATAAATCAACGTAAGAAACACACACCCACAAAATATTTTATTAAAGAAGAACCTACACTATAGAAGATTCAAGGATGCATCAATAAATATAAACTATTGCACCAACCACATAAAGATAAAAAAGTTTGATTGGAGTATTGAAGAACATGATGAATATGATATCCACCACCCATAAAGTATTCATAGATAAATGAAAACCACAACAATAATAAAAATAAGAATTACCCTTTTATTTTACTCAATAAAATACATAAGAGGTGGAAAAAACACATGAAAAAACTTCTCCGCTCATATTTATGAGATTTTGACTTTATAAATCAATGAAGATGAAATGATTATAGCTAAAACATTATATGGGGATTAGAGAACCTTGAAGGATACTATTTTTATCTTTTCTAATTTTTTTAAAAACGAAAACTATTTTTTAAATGAACATTTACCATTTTTGTAATTCTAATTCGAAGAATAAAATGTAATAATGTATGTGATAATATTTTTATAAAATCGGGATGAACAAATTATACCCCATCTACAATACCAAACACACATGATGCATTTCACATAGAAAAATAAATATATACTGAAACTAAATATTAGAATTGAATCACCCCATGTAATGATGGTATTATTTATTTAACATTATTGTAGAGTGTTTTGAAAATTTTCCCAAGTCTTTGGGTTTTTAGAGTTTCAAGGTGTTTTTCTTTTTTTAGGGTGTCCCAGGTGACATGGGTGAACCTAATAGTTCTTATAGGTTGTATGATATAGACCATTCCAAAACCAAGGGATCTGAGGCATGGAGGTCATGGGTTTAGATTTAAAATGACACAATTGGGAGGTGTTACATCGTGGGAGGGGGTGTGGGTGGCTATAGGACTATTTCCTTACAAATTTAGGAAATCATGTACCATGGTCCATGAACCCAATCAAAGAGGGAAAATGTGAGGGGTGAGGACCATTTTACTTTACAATGATGGCCACACCTTGATCCTTATACCATTCTATTATAGTACCACTGTAAGATACACCACACCATGGTCTCTGAACCACACCATATCATATATCCCCTAATTTTTAATTGATTTAAAGACCATTTTACCCTAATCTTATTATTTTAATTATAACTCTACATAACCTATCCTCTTCCCATACCTCACTGATGATGAATAACTGAGAGTAACCCTCATGTGACCTCCATTACATCCATTTATTTTCCATGAATCCATATCCCCCATCTATCAATTTCATGATAGATAATCCCGGTTAGGTTTCCTCTCCACCTTCTCCCCCTTCCCCGTTTTCTCTTATTTATTTCACATAATATCATTGTTCCTAAATTTTAGATGAATCCTAGGTAGGGTTTTAGTTATAATTTTTTTTGATCTTTGATGTTAGGTATATAATCAGTTTATCATGAATTTCTCCTTCCATAATCTAGTATTTGGTCATCTCCACACTTTATTGATTTTGGTTAACACTTTTATTATCTATTGAATTTAAGAACCATGGACTATTTCTTATTTAACACCATTTATTGGAAATTAAATAATGATACTAAATGTGTTTAAATATTATTACGTGGATAAATTTTTTTTACTTCGTTTTCATTTCATTGTATATTTTTTTATGTTTTGAAATTATCAAAAATCTCTTCTAATAAACATTTGATACCATGTGTTTAAGAAATTCACCAAAAGGAATTTATGAATAAATTATAGGATTTTTAATAGGTGTTTGATTATTTAAAGTAATTTTTCAATTGGATCAAATGTTTCACTTATAATTTCACGTAATACATTGAACTTCATGTACTGATAATGTGTTCCAAGAATTATTTTAAAACAAATATGAGGTATAAAAATGTTTTGATCCCAATTGGGTCATTGATTAAATTTCATAATAATGTTTAATGGAATTTATCAATTTATAAAACGGGTGTGATTTTATTAAATTGATTTCAAGAGTTCCCACAAAATTAATGTTTTTTGAATTTATTAAAAATGGGTTTAAATTGTTTTAAATACTTGTCATTTGGTGTGGATTTATGAGAGGATAATTTGGTATTTTTTAACTGTATTTGAATCATGTGAGTGTGTGATAACATCATTTATCCCCTTTAATACTTATATTAATGGAAGGGTTTTTAATTATGTGTTGATCTAATTATGGATATCATGGTCTATTTTATGAGAGGGAGTTTATTGTAAGTGTGAGATTATAGTTTATGATTTATGTGATTACTAGTAATGTTTAATCAAACTCACCAAATTTGTTCATTGGAACTCATGTTTCTTGGTGGGAAATATATGATTATGATGTAATAGAGACTTGATATCAAATAGTGTCCCTTCTAGTTTGAAATCTTACTAGATGGTGTGTTCTCCAAATGTCTCCAAGTACAGATAGTTAGGTGGATTATTTTAGGATCCAACGTAGTTTGACATGTTAGTTTATGGTTAGAAACTTATTGGAATGCCGCATTTTTTAACCTAGGGTATTTCATATGACACCTATTCTTAAGTTGGTGGTTTGGCATAGTGGAAAATTTGGACATTATTTTTGATCCCATGTATGATTGATGTATACGGTACCTGTGACACCCTAATATTCTATGAAATATTTTTCTGAATTAATTTAATCATTATGAAATTTTTTTCCTTTAAAAAACACTTGATATAGATAATATTATATGAATTTACTAAGTTTTACTTTCATTTAACACAACACGTTGGCATTCTTGTGCAGCAAACAACACCAACCTAGATTGTGTTAAATGAAACAATGAGTTTCTGTGAGAAAAAAACATTATAATTATAATTATTTAAACAATATAGATATAATATAAAGGTTAAAAATAGTAATATGAATATTAAAAATTAATTTTTAAATGTTATTTATAATTATTTCATATAAATAAAATATATTTATAATGAAATATATATTTTTTAGTAATGTCTTTTTCTATTTGAAAATACTATTTTCTCATATAATCATCTCTTTATGTCCTTATGTGAACATTATTCAAATAAGTTTTAGACATTAATAAATAAATAATATGGTAAAATAAACTTAAATTTTGAATTCATAATTTTATAATTATATTATGGTGAATTGTTGTGATTTTTCTTAGAAACATCATTTTGGGTGAATAATGAAAAATACCGAATTTTAACTCAAAAATTCTTTCATCTATTATATTTATATTTTTAAAATATATTTTAAGTTGGTATGAATGTAAAAATATGTCAATTATGGATATATTAATAAAATTTTTATTACTGAAAAAATATTAATATTTAGTTTAAATATAAAATCATAATGAACTTTTTGAACATTCTCATTTTAAAAACCCTCTTTCTCACCACATCTGTGAGATTAGTAGTAAACTTAATGCTTCCATTTCATTGAATTTAATTTTCTAAAATCGAAATAAAATTTTTAATCATTATAATATATATATTTTAATAATTAAAACATAATTTTTGATCAATATAATTAGTGAAAGTGATTAAAATTAATTACTATTGTTCAGGTACAATTATGTTTAATAAAAGACTAAACCTTAATATTAAGATGAAAAATAACTAATAAAATTTTATAAAACCTAATTTAGGACAATAATTTTTCTATTAAACCAATATATTTTCAGAATTATTGATTGGGACACTTTGGGAATATGTAATACTTGGATAACACCCAATTATTTTCAAAAAAATATCAAGTGTGTCCTTTCCCTCTCTTATAAAAGGCCCTCACATCTCCCCCTTCTACACATCTCTCAAAAAACATAGTTTAAGGTACGATCTTCCCAAAACTCTTACCAAAATCCCACATTTAATCCTTTAATCTGTCAATTGGGATGAAATTAATCCAAGGAATCTATGTGGTGCAAACTAAAAGGAGTTACCTGAATAAGAGGCATCACCCTTCCTCAGACTCTTTTATTTTATTATCATTATCTGACCCATAAACTATCTTTATTCCATTATTATATAATAAAAAATGTCCTAAATATAATAATATGTTTTTATATTAATGGTTCAAATTACACTTACATTCACTACCATATAATGTGTAATGAACTTACTCTTCTTATGTATGACAAACTACCACATCAAGAAACTATGTTTGTCATTTTTCCTTTACCAAAATTCATGATTTGGAATTATGATGGAAAATATTTTTATATATTATATATATGGTATTTATTTTTATTTATTCTTATATAATTATTTTATAATACATACCCTTTTACTTTCTATATTTTGTAAATATGATAACATTCTTTTTGGACTAGTGGACTACCACCTCCTCAAATTTATTTGATTCATTCACACATTACATTAAATGAATTATAGATGGACTTATTAAATTTATATGATATATATATATTTTATTATTTTTTAATCTTCTTGAAATATTATATGAAATATACATTTATTCTTTCCATTTTTTGTAAAAGACATAACTTCGTTGGTGGACGTGTGGACTACCACCTCCACATAGCGATATGATTTTATCACACATTATATAGAATGTATAAAAAATCATTTAATAATAATTAATATTAATATTATATAAAAATTCTATTTTAATTTCAATATATATATACACATACTTATATTCCATTTACTTTATTTCAAAACAATAATTAAAAGGAAATAGCATTGATGCACGACCTAGCGTCTCCACAAATGGTGTATTATATTTCTTATTTATATAATTTTTAGATTATTATAAAGTCATATATAATGAATATTTATTATATTTATACAATTTTTTAAATGATTTAGATAATGATATATGTATTTGGATCAAATAAATTACAGATTAAGACACCTGTGAAAAATAAAATGATTATTACCCGAAATGTAACTTTAACATGGAAGAGTTAATAAGATGGTTGTAAAAGGTCAAAATAAAATCATATATGGTATTATATATAATAACATGGCTATTTTATAGATTTATAATGAAAATATACTTATTATATTCAAGGGTGTAATGAGTACAAATGGATTCAAGACATAAAGTACGAGAGTTTCATCTCACTTTTTATTTTCTTGAGACACATGCATTAATCACCACTTATTTATTTTGTGTGGTATATTTACAGACCATGAATGTATTATATTATTATTATAATTACTTTTATGTGTATTTAAATATCCATATTATTATATGTACTTTATAGGTATTTATGGTTGAAATGCTACCAAATCAGTAATGTTGTTTTTTGTCAATTTTCTTTCTTTGAGACTCATATTTTGTTATATATCTATATTTTTCTGAGAGGTGTATATACTACCCTTTTTAATTTTATATCATAAATCCAATTATTTTAAGGATATTTTAATCTTATTTTAATTTTATTATTTCAATTTTATTATTATTCAATGTTACCACAGTAGAATGGTTTGTTTCTACAATCTCATAGTTTGTCAAGATTATATAAGTTTATATATCCATTAATGAAATATTATAATCCACATCTCAATAAATATAATAAATTTTCTTAAACTCGGATTATTCATGTTATATAAATTTAATGGTACCATTTTTCAACTCTTTGGAATAAAATTAATAAATTTTTTTAATGAAAATCTGATAGTATTAATCATTTTAGTAGAAATTTGTGTTCTCCCAAAACCTTGTTTTTGAATTTTTTTTTCATTTTATAAAATTATATTATGATGTTAAAATTAAATTTTTACTGATTTATTACCACATTAAAAAATGGTTTTAAAATTAATCCACTTTTCATTTTCTGATCAAGGTACTTTTCTAATCAGATAAGGTGCAAAAGGAATGTTTGACATGTATGGACATACCGACTAACATGACCATTATCTCCTCGATGATTACTTTTTATGTTTACAAGCTTATTTTTTAAGAAATTTATACGAAATATTCTGGAAATTTAATTATTTTAAAAAAATCATGGAAAAAAGTTTTTCAAGAAATGTTTTATGTTTAAAAAAATAATTAATTTTTTTTCAAGGTTCTTTTATAAGTTTTCTAGACAAACAATTCAAAAAACGTTTTCAAATTGTTTTTAAATTTTTCATTGTATTTTCAGTGAAAAAGGTTTTTAAAATGTTTTAATTATTTCATTATGAGTATTAATGTGTTTTCAATGAAAAATATTCTCAAAATTTTTTATGTTTTAAAAATATTTTTTCAAAGAAGAAAAGATATTTTCCTTAAGAAATGTTCTAAATGAAATTTTAATGATTTATTTATAAGAAAATGATTTTGAATATGGTTTTATGAAATGGATATTCAAATAAGGGATATTTTTCTTAAGAATTTTTTCATGAAATCTTTCAAAATTATTCTCCATCTAAGATGACATCATTGGTTATCGTTTATGATTTACAAGGGATTTGATCCAAGGATTCTATTAATATTATTTCTCTAAATTGTTTATGTTTTGATGAAATTATGTTTAGAAAAACCATTTATATTTCATTTTTTATGTGCTTGTAAAACTCATTTATAATTAATGAGTTATATACTTATAAAACCCGATTCTTTTTTTGGGTTATGCTTTGAAGAAATGATTATAAAACCTATATTTTTTCACAAGATTAGATATGATTACATGTTTATGACACCCATTACACTTTATGGGTTATGATATAATGTTTTATAATATTGTGGCACATGTATATATGATTTCATTATGACATGGGTGGGACATATATCTACCTCAAATTCATTGGGTAATGATTTATATATAATGAGATATATATGGATAGAACAGGGAGTTAACTTGGATGAATAATAGAAATTGTATGCAATAATAATCATGGGAGTTAACCTTATCTTATAAGATGGTCATGGGAGTGATCCCTGACTACTAAGATGATTGTGGGAATGAACCATTACTACCCTAATAGTTCTAGGAATGAACCATGACTATAAAGATGGTTGTGGTAATGAATAATGACTACCAATATGGTAATGGGACTAAACCATGACTACCAAGATGGTTGTGGGAATGAACCACAACTACCAAGATGGTTTTGGGAATGAACCATGACTACCAAGATGGTTGTGTGAGTGAACCATGACTATAAATATGATGTAGGTAGTTAATCTATACTACTATAATGAACTTATAAGTGATTACTTGACTACTATGGAAAGAATTTTATGTGATTATGTATATTCCATAAAGTCTACATCTTATTCCTATGTTACAATATCATGGATTATGTTCACTGTTTACTTATGATTAATGTTTTATGAACATGCATTATTTATTCCATGATTTAAATTTATGATACTTGATATATAGAGTATGTTATTATAATGTGATAATCACATTATTGTACCCTTATACTAATGTATAATACTTTGATATTTTATTTTTTTCAACCTTGATGAGAATCTAAGATCACCCTTTCTTATGTTTTTATTCTATTGGTTATGAAGAATCATTTTTATGTAGAATTACAAAGGGGGACTATTTTTTTCAAAAAGTTAATTATATTTCACTATGTTAGAATATTGAGGTTCAATTATATCAATGGAACTAAAATAATACAGTATTTGGACATTTGTTCTTATAATGTATTGTATATTATGAAAAAATGATGGAATTTCTACGTATGAAAAGTGAGGGACACTATATTAGGTATCATAGAAAATGTTTAGTCAACATTTGGAAACTATGATAAGGAAAATTTAGTAATATCCCAAATAATACTTTTAAGATTATTTCTAAGGATGTATCTATGGATATGTATAAGGATGTGTAAATGATTAGGAAAATGTTTATGAATTTTTGTAATTGATAGAGTGAGTGGTTTCCAAGAAATAAATTCATTTTTGATAATACCAATGGATGTGGATCTGTAATTGGTATACCTAGGGGTAATAACTCTAAAATGGTGTGTTGGGCCATACTCAGCATAACCAGTTACATTATAATGGGCCATACTGCACACCAAGTTTGACACTCCCTAGGGAATTGCTTTGGGAATTCACAAAATCTTTACTAACCATTATAATGTATTTAAACATATCTTGTATATTAATGTACAAGTAGAAACCTTCGTTTCCATAGATTAATGAAGTGTTTTTTATAATTGGGACATCATATGAGTGATTTTTCATCATTATATGGTTTTACAATATAATTTTTTTTCTCACCGTATGTTTTTTTGTTTTATTCAATAGTGAGAACTAGAATGAAATAAGTTAACATTGAATGTTTCAGATATTTATAGTATGAGATTTATAACATTTGATGTCCTAAGTGGAAACCTCATGAAGAGATCTAAAATTTGATATGAGTATTTGATTTAATCCTAAAGAAAAATAGACCACAAATGACATGTTAGTGGTATGGGTTGTTCTTCTAGTATTTATTTAATTAAACATTATAATAATTCTTATATTTATGTTGAAAAACCTTAGGACATGATTCATATTTCATATTCTAGGAAATGGGTATCAAGGAATAAGATGATGAAGCACGAGTAATGGTTTATGAATAATATTGGATGATTTAAGTGTATATGTTTTAAAATTAAATGATTATGTTATATGAATCATAGTGTATATAAGGTTTTTTTAGAATTTCTTAATTAAGAATTTTCAAGAACATGTGAAATGATACTGATGACCTAGAAAACTAATTAAATGGAATTGTTACATTAAGGTAAGGTGACCCTTAACATGTTCATGATATATTAGATGGAAAAAGAGATGATGATATGGATAATATAAATTGGATAATATTTATGATCTCAAAACTGATAAGGTTTTTATTGATAAAGTGATCCATGTTTTCATGGATGAATTTTAAAACATATTAGATTTAAAAAAATTATCTTCTAATCTTTGGAATATGGATGAATTAATGTTTTACAAAAAGTTTATGGTAATTTTGGTTATTACTATATTTTAAGAGAATATATGATGATGTTATTCACATGTTTGGAATGTGAAAACCAAGGGATACTTTGTGAAATATTAGGGAATGATGTTAATCTGATTTAATTAAATTGTTTTATTTTTTTTAATTTCATCTTTCAGAATGGTTATAAGGCTATCCATTTACAGAGTTTTTAAGTTAAAATTTAGATGAAGTCAGTAAGAGTAAAGTGTAATCTCAACATATGAGGATATATGCATTTTGGATTACCTTCTAAAACTACCTTTTAATGATGGTAACTAAAGATAAATGAGATGAGTTATCATGGTTCTTAAGATCTGTTAGTACTTAAGTAATGAAAAATTATTCTTCACATCATAGAGTAAGAGATAAAATCAAGAAAGTAACAACTAAATGGTGAGATTGTGATGATGAAAAGAAACTAAATTTGGTCATTATATTTCCTTAATTCCATATACAGCAAAAGACTTCTTACACACATGGAAACGACTATTGAAAATTGATTTACACTAGTTCCTTTATTATTGAATAATCAAATGATTCCATAGATCATCATAGATTTATGATTTTTTGATCACCAAATTTTACTGATCAATTTTCTCTATCAGTCTCCATCAGAAAATGACAGTTAGATTTCACTTCCATGTCAATATTTTCACTTACCACATATGTTGTCCTATGTGGGAAGACAGTTATGATTTAATTATGGTAAATGTTATGATTTAATAATTCCTTTTTAAATGATGTTTTGTTATTCTATTTTATGATGTGTTATTCTATGAAATGAATTTTAATTTATTAAAACATTGATAACCCAAAAAAATTTGAGGATGAAATTCATTTTATGGGGTGTAGAATGGAACACCTTGAGAATTTGTGAAATATATATTTCGAACTAATTTAATAATTTTTATATATGAATTCCATGAAACATTAGATATATATTATATTATATCAAGGTATTATTTTGGAATTTAGTTTCACACAACTCCTTGGTAAGCTTGTGCTACATGAAACACCAACTTGGCTTGTGTTACACGCAAAACAGAGTTTCTATGAAATAATAATTTATTATTATAATTATTAAAACTAGATATTTATATTATAGCCATTAAAAATAGTAATATAAATATTAATAAATACCTTTTAAACATTATTTATAATGGTTTCATATAAATAAAAAATATATACAATGAAATGTATATTTTTTTGTAAATGTTTTTATGTTTGAAAATACTATTTTCTCATGTAAATTTATTTTTATGTACTTTTGTGAACAATAATAAAATTAAGTTTAGACACTATTATAAATTTAATTTGATAAAATAATATTCATTCACAAATTAAATGTTTCAAAATGATCTGAAAGTGAATTTATTGAATTTTTTTAAGGAACATTAATTTTGGATGAATAGTTAAATATACCAAATTTTAATCCAAAACTATTTTTCATCTAATTTATTTATATTGATAAATTATATTTTAAGTTGGTTTAAAAGTAAAAATAAATAAATTATTAATATATTAATCCAATTTATGATATTTTAATATTTTTTATATTGAATTTATATATAAAATGTAAATGAACTTTTTGAACATTCTCACATTAAAAACACGCTTTTTCACCACATTAATAGAATTAGCATTAAACATAATTCTTATGATTTTGTGAATTTAATTTTAAATAATAGGAATAAATTATTTTAATAATTATAAAATTTATATTTTAATAATATCAACTTAATTTTTGACCAAAATGATTAGTGAAAGTGATTAAAATTCTTTATAGTGATTAAGGTACAATTAAGCTTAACAAGGAACTAAATCATAATACTATAGGAATAAATGGCCTATAAACTTTTCCAAAACCTATTTTATCAACACATTTCATCCCAAATATATATAATGTTCTAGAATTATCTATTATGAAACATTGGGAATAACTAATACAATGGGAACAAAAAAATATTTTAAAAAATACCAAATGTGTCATTTCCCTCCCTTATAAAAGGGAACCACATTTCCCCCTTATTCACACCTCTAAAACCACTTATGATCAGAATATATATAACCAAAACACTTACCTACGTCAATATACTCATCCTTTAATACTCCATTTATGGAAAAAACCATCCAAGGAAGACCTTTGGTTCAAACCCAAAAATGTAACCCGAATAATAGGCATCACACTTCCTCAAGATATTTTATTTTATTTTCATTCCTCACCACATAAACAATAATTATTACATGATTATATAATAAAAATAGTACCCTAAATATAAATATATATTTTTATATTATGTTTTTGAACTAAACTTACACACGATTTTAGCTAGTGGGTAAAAAACTTACAGTTCTTGTGTACCATGAAATTCTGTCTCACGAAATGATGTTATTCATTTTTTCATTACCACCTTTAATGGTATAGAATATTGAGAAACACACTATGTATATATTATATATAATTTATATTTATTATGAATTTATTCTTATATAATTATTTTATAGCACATATACTGAAAATTTCCATCTTTTGTAAATATGATAACATCATTTGTCGACGTGTTGCCAAACTCCTCTTTAGAGCAATGTGATTCCCTCGCACTTTAAATTTAATGAATTAAATATGGATTTAGTAATATAATAAGATATGTATATTATACTTATGAATTTTTACAATTTTTTAATTATTATATAAAATATACCTCCATGTTTTCCACTTTTGGTAAAAGTGATAACATCATTTGTGGACATGTGGACTACCACATCCTCAAACAAATGTGACTCGTTCACACATTATATGGAATGTATTAATGATGGGTAAGTTAGAAACAACTGATAAATATTACTTAATAAAGATACTAATTTTAATATATATATATATATAATTATATGTCATTTACATTATTTATTTCTAAATTATAATTAAAAAGAAACAAAATTTATGAACGACCTACCATCTCCATGAATGGTGTATTCCATTTAATATTTATATAATTTTGAGATAATTATTAATAAATATATAATGAATTTCTATCATATTTATATCATGTTTTACATTCTTGATCATGATACAAGTATGAAGATCAAAGGTATAACAAATCTAATCACATATGAAAAATAAAGAAATTATTACCAGATACGTAACTTTAACATAGAAGACTTAATAAGAAGGGAAAAAAAATTCATAATGATAAAATATATGGTATTATATATAATTTTATGGATATTTATATATTTATTATAGATTTATAATTAATATATGAGATGTTTGAATGAGTTCAAAGTGAGTCAAGACATAGGTTAGTGAATTTCATCTCACTTTTTATTTCCAGGAGATACATTCCTTAATCATCACTCATTTGATTTGTGTGGTTTATATTATACACATAAATTTATTATTTGATTCTTATACTTATTTTAATGGATATTTAAATATCAATATGATTATCTCTACTTCATGGGGATTTATGGTTCAAAAGCTACAAAATCAGTAAGGTAGTTTTCTCTTAATTTTTTTCTTTGAGACACATTTTTTGTTATACACCTATATTTTTCTATGAGTTTTATATAATGAAATTTGACCTGAAATTTCATGAATATAATTATATTAATGTTATTTTTAGCTTCTTTTAATGCTATTATTTCAATTTTATTGTGATTCAAAGTTACCAATCTGGTAAATGTTAATTGTTATAATCTCATCATTTATCAAGATTGTAAAAGATCATTCTTCCATTATTGAAATATTATGATCTATATCTAAAGAACAATAATTAATTTTCTAACCCTGTAGTTATTAATATTATATCCAAGTAATGGTACAATTTTATAGTCATTTTTAGTAAGGATAATAAATAATACGTTTTTTTTGAAAATCTGACTTTATTTCTATTTTTGGTTGGAAGTATGTGTTCATTTAGAATTGTGTTTTATAAATATTTTTTAAAAAATTGTTTAATAATATCCTATGATTCATAAATATAATTTTTACACACATATTTTTTTTAAATGGTTTTAAAAATAACCCTCTTGACACTTTCTAATTAAGAAATTTCTTAAAACTTTCAATGTGGAAAAGGAATGTTCTGCATGTATGAACATACGCTCCATCATAACTATCATATCCTTGATGACCCCTTTAAATTATTACTAGTTATTTTGTAGGAAAACTGTTTTCCTAATATTTTGGAATTTTTTAACTTTACAATTCTTTTCAATTTTTTTGAAATTATTTTTAAAAGGTGTTTTAAATGTTTTCATGATCCTTTTATATGTTTTAAGGAAAACTTTTTCCAAAAATGTTTTCAAGATTTATTTTTAATTTTTATAATAATTTTCAATTAAAAAGTTTTTCAAATTGTTTTTAATATTTCATTATCTATTTTATATTTGTTTTCAAAGAAATAGGTTTTCAAAAAATCATTACTTTTTAAAAAGATTTTTTTAATGAAGAAAATATATTTTGTTTAAGAAATGTTCTAAATGAAATTGTAAATATTTATTTATAAGAAATATATTTTTTAAATGTTTTAATGAAAATTATTTTCAATGGAGGGATATTTTCCATAATAAATTTTATAATCGATCTTTCAAAATCCTTCTCCATCTAATATGACATCCTCGGTTAAAGTTTATGCTTTACTAGGATATAATCCCTAGATTACATTCATATTATTTCTCTAAATATTCAATATCTTGATAGAATTATGTTTATAAAACCCACTTTTATTTCATGGGTTATATGCTCTTAAACCTATTTTTATTTAATGGGTTTTATACTTATGAGACCCGCTTCTTTTCCTAGGTTATGCTTTGATGAAATTATTTTGAATCCTTTCTTCTTCCACATATTAAGATAATATTACATGATTATTAAACCAATTCCATTTCATGGGTTATGATATGATTTTTTATGATATTGTGTCATATTTATGTATGATTTAGTTATGATATAGGTGAGACCAATATCTACCTCAAATGAATTAGAAAATGATCTATATCTCATTCGATATAAATGACTGTAATGGGGAGTGAACACGGATCAGTAAAGGACTTCGTTAACTAATATGGTCTTGGTAGTGAACCATGACCACTAATATGGTCATTTAAATGAACCATAACTACCAAGATGGTTATGGGAATAAACCATGATATCTGTGATGGTTTTTGGAATGAACCATGGCTACCAAGATGGATGAGAGAATTAATCTTTACTACCAAGATAGTTGTGGGAATGATCCATGTCTACCAAGATGGTTTTGGGAGTGAAATATTACTACAAAAATTATTTTTGGTGTGAAATTATAATACTAAGATGGCCTTGGAAGTGATACATTGACTAATATGGAAATCCATTTATGTGATTTCATGTTTGAAAAAAATTATACGTCTTATTACTAAGTTATTATTTCATAACTCATGTTATCTATTTTCTTAGGATTAATGTCTTATGAAATACCAATTATTATTCCATGATTTATGTATTTGATATTTAATATGTAGGGTATGATATTATAATGATATTGTCATGTTACCATACCCTTATGATCTTATTTGAGATTACATATTTTCCATATTTACCTTTATTGAGTATACGATCTCACCCTATATTATGTTTCCTTTCCCCAAGTTATGAAGAAATGTTTTTAATTAGAATTACAATGGGGGAGATCATTGTTGGAAACATTTTAGATATTTCACCGATTTAAAATATTTTTTTCCATGTTTCCAAAGGCACTAACCTAATATGGTCTTTGTAAATCCATTCTTGTAATGTATTATATATTCCAAAAAATTTATTTAATGTCTATATATTAAAAATAAGGGTTTATACAACACATAGGATCATTTCCTATACTTGTGTTGTCATTGATTTTTAAGTTCCACTTCTCCTACTATTTTTATACCTTTTAGGGTAGTTTTATAAGGTAATTTTAAAAAAAGTTTTAAAATTTGTGGTTTAGAAAATGGGTTATTGTCCAATGAAATGGTTTCCTAAAATATTTATTCATCAAAATTATAATGAAAAATATGTTTTTTTAATTTATAAATGTTTTTAGATTATATATATTTATATATCTAAAAACAATATTTTTTACAAAGAATTTCTAACTAGATAAAAAATATTCCTATATCCAATGGTGATATATGGGGAGTGGTTTCCTGATATGTTTTCTGAGGTTTTATCCAAAAACCCTTATTGTATATTGGTTTTAGGTTTTGGTAATACTCTTAATAGAACATAGAGCATTTAGAGGCTTTGGTATTAGATAGTGAACAACAGTCATGCTTAGATTTGTTGGATGTTTTTTATTATATTTTATTTATTGCATCATCCAAATTTTCCACTCAATATTTCAACTATTTTGGTAATACCGATTTACATGAATATGTGCTACATTATTTATGTAGAGTTATGGATGTTTAATAAAAGGTGATATTATGTGTGAGGGAGATATAGGTGGCATATTGGATTATATTAAATATTTTTTTTTTTCATTTTTAATACTTTTACTTTTTTTCATAATTGTCTTGGAAGGATGGTCGAATTACGAACATGTAAATCCCAAAATTTTTATGAAGTTACACTGCTTATTTATTTTTTTATTGAGGAAAATTAAATCTTAAGAGAGTTCCACTAATTCCTAGGTACTAGTTCTTACAACATGGTTGTCATGAACAACCTTTCGGCCTTATAGATAATTGATACATGTTTTGTTTCAAGTGGTAACCCAAACCAATTTGACACAAAGTATATCGGAGCCTAGTTTATTTAGTGGAAAACTAGGTTATTGAAATTTAAAAATGTTATTAAGTGATATTGAGGTTGAATGTAGATTAAGACTATGTTGGGTCTTTATAGGTAGCTCATGGATGAGTATTTTATCATTAGCCTTCATGATGATACCCAAGTTTCCATGGATAATGGGGATTTGAATTTTGAGTTTGGAATTTCATTTTTTGTAATTGATGGAATATTATTCCACATTTTCATTATGTGAGTTTTATGATTTATTTTTAAATTTTTTAATAGAAAAATATTAAGGATTGATGGTGTAAGGTTGGTTTTTACAACTTGAGAAACTAGGATGTGATAAAACCCCCAATCATGGAATGAATTTTGGAATTGCTAAATGACTAGACCATGAACGATAAAACCATGTGGTTGTGTCAATTATGGTTAAATATTCTAATTCATTCAATTATGCAGACCCCTTGATTCTTGGATCTCATTAATTTAAAGTTAATGAAGTTGGGCCCTATGATATATTGAGAATTTGGAGTAATTTTTTTATTAGAATTGTGGTTTTCCATTACTTTTGTGTGTTTTTTAAAAAACATTTAGGATGGGAAAAATATTTTTCTTATCAAGTAGGTGTTACTAAGTTGGATTTTAAATTCTGTGTATTACCTATTTTATGGGTATATATTTTATGAGGTTGGATTTATTATATTATGTTTTTGTAAAATGTAAATTAAAAATATTGTCTTCTATGAGGTATTTTGAAAAGGATAGGTTGAATTTTTGGGAAGTGGTTTTAGAAAATGTTGGGTATTAAAACCATTTTCTGAGATTTTATGAAGATGAGCTTTTGTTTTTTTCTTATATTATAAAATAGATTATTTTAGACGGTATATTGGGAAAGTGTCTTAAAATTTGGAAATTAGTTGTGTGTGTTTTAATGTAAGTGAGTTTTTTTGTAAATGATGTTATATGTTTTTATTTATTTAAAAATATTGGTTTGGTACCTTTATTACAATGGGATGGTCTGGTTTGATGTGTGAGGCATGAACTATTTGAGTTCATGTTTTGTATTATTTAAATTCTACCTCCCAAGATAGTCATAAAAAATGTCCGGAAATATATTTTAATGGATGAACCATAATGTGATTCTACTTAGAAATTATGTATATATTCTCTAGTTGGTGTCCCTACCTGTAGTAGAGATTAAGAGGTAGTGACAAAATTCTTATTAATCTTGGATATGGTTTTATTTTTTTTATTATTTTCCACCAACATCTTGTAAATTTTTAGGGTTTTAATGAGTGTGTGGATAATACATAATTTGGTGTCAAAAAAATATTTTGATCCTTTAATCATAGGATAATTATTGTCTCGATCGTTTCAGTTTAGTGGATTGCAAGTCAATGGGAGATTTTTGAGGAATTTTTCGTACTGTTGGTTCTTTGGGAGACTTGGTGATAGTATTTATGGTTTGTTAGTTATTTTTTGATTACTTTTATTTTGTGATAATCATTTTTCATAAGGGTTGTGTTTTAGAGATAGTGGGTTGATATTTTGGATATTATGGGACGAGAATAGGATACTTGGGTGGGTTTTTAGTGTTTTAGAATAGTTTTGGTTTGATTTACAACATTTTAAAGATATATAGATTTTATTTGATTCATTTTTTGTGGTATTCCATAAGTATGATTACCTATTACCTTCCTTTTTAGTTACATTACTCAAGGGTGGGTCCACATTGTTTCATGTTGAAGGATTATTTGATTGAGGGTGATTCTTCCCTAGTATATAGTTGATAGTGATTTAGTTGGTTTATTTATATTTATTAGAGTTTCTCCTCTTGTGGTTGGTGTTTTTATGTTTACTTTTTATATGGTTTGTATGGTTGTTTGGGGAGTTATGGTTCTTTTGGGGTTCCTTGTGGAAGAATGTTTTTTCATTGGTGTTGTGACTTTTGGAGAGTGTTCATATCTATGACCCACTATTTTAATCAATGTATAAATAGAGGATAGAACATAATTGGTCATTGAGTTTTTTAATCCTTATATATATTTTTCGTTGGTATAATTTACTTTAATACATTGGTGTTTTCATGAGGATGTGTTCTGTTGTTTTAAAGAGTCATTTCATTTACTGTTTCCCTCTATTTTGTAACTATTCTAGTTTCTTTGTACCCTGAACTATTTCTCAATGAGTTAGAGTTTATAACCTTATTTATTTTCATACATTATAATTATATTTATTGGTATAGAATATTTTATATTGGGAAATTGTACCAACTTGTATTGCGGTGGTTTTATTACTTAATATTATTTTAATTTTTTTAACATAGCAGGTGACCTAAGTAGTTCATGTGGGTAGAAGGATGTATACAACACCAATAAAAATATCTATGTAGCATAAGTATCATAGTTTGAGAAAGACCAAAATGCATTAGTGAGGTTTAGTACAATGGGAGTGGGGGTGGATGATTTGGAATGGGGCCGTTCCCCCTATGAATTTTCAAACCCATACAATATGGTCCTCAAAAAACACTAAAAAATGATGAGGTGAGGGGTAATTCCCATATACTATTTACCAAATAGTTTTTCCATGGTCCCTATACCATGTCACATTAGTTCTCCATGAGAATCACTTTTCCATTGTCTCTAGACTATGTTTGTATTCATATCTATCATATTTTTAAATGGTCAAAATTCTCATTTCCCTTGTTTTATATTAGAGATTTCAACTGTCCCTCACTTATCTCTATCACATCACTCACTTGTGACACACAACGTAAAGGAAACCATGCATGACCTCCATTCCACCCCCTTTATTTCCATGTATTCATGGCCCCACTTCATCGATTTTGAGTGAGATCTTCTAGGTTAGGATAGTCTTAACACACTCCCATTATCCTCTTTTATCTCTTGTCAATATTCATTGATCTCACTAGAACACATTTTTGGATAAACCCTAGTCAGGGTTTTGGTTATAATTAATTTTAATCCATTATATTCAGGCTTGTGAAGGTTTCTTTGGGAAATTATATTTTTTACAATCGAGAGTTTTATCATATCAGAACGTGATTGAGGTAGGTTTCCCATTTTTCAAGCCTTTATATTTATGAAACAAGATTTATTTCTTATTTAAATCCACGTTTTTGATATTGAATGACTGCATTAATTGTTTTTAAGAATTATTTGAATGTAAAATCCTGGTTTTCTTTATTTTTATTTCAATTAAAAGGATTTCATTAATTTGTATCATCTCAAAAATATACTTTTTTACCAACTGTGGACACCATGTTCTTGAGGAATTTTATAAATAAAATTTATGAATAAATTATATGAAATTTGAATAGTGTTTTGGTTTTAAAATTGATTTGTCAACTGGATCAATAGTTTTACTTCTTATTTTATGTATTAATTGCAATTATAAGTATTGATAAATTATTCCATTTTTGAAAGTAAAATATAAATATAACAAATTAATTGAACCCCTTTGGGTCATTGATTAAATTATAGAATATTTTTAAGACCATTTGATGATTTATAAATAGTTTAATTGTTTTTTATGTTTTTTAAGGGATCTATGATGTATAATGATTTTTAAATGTTTTATGAATGATTTAAAATTATTATAAAATACAGAAAATCCTGAGTGAATTTTTGTGAGGTCCATTTGTAATTTTGAAATTTGGTTTAAAACACATGGGTTCATGAAACCCCATTTGATCCTCATTTATAATTTAACCTTATGATTTTTGTTTTATGTATGTGTTGATCGAGTGATGTATCTTTAGAGAAAATTCTTGAGAGGGAGTTGGAAGTCAGGGTGAGATTATTGAATATAATTTGTGTGATTTCTAGTATTAATTTTACATACTCCCTATGCTTGGTCATGGGAACCAAGGTAGATAAATGAGATTTATATACTTATGATTGACTATACAGTTCTTTATACTTGTGTTCCATCTAGTGTGAAATAGGATGGGATGGGGTACTCCGCCAATAATTATTGTTGTCGGCCAGTCGGGTGGCTTTTATACAGAACACAACATTAGATAACAGATTGATCCATTTTTAGTAATTTATAGGACATTCCCATTTTAGGACCAACTTCAAAGGTCATGAAACAATTTTTTTGGTTGGTGGTTTTATATAGGGAATTATATTGACTTTTTTTTATACTATTCCTGATTGATATTTATGGAAACTAATGTTATTCCCTTTCCTTGTATTTTTATTAATGTTATGGTGAAACATCCCATTGTGTTTATTTATTTTAGTTGATTTGGTTTTTAAATATAATTTTTAAAATATTTTTAAAATGGGAATTTTGAAAATAGGGGAATAGTCATGGAAAATGATTTCTTAGGAAACTGTTTTCATTTAAAAGAGAATGAAAGGGTTATTTTTAAATGGTGTTTTATGGAATTTTTGGATATATTTTTTCACACACACAAATAAAGATATATATATATATATATATATGAGACAATATATTTTTACATGGAATCGTAATCTAGCTCGATAATGATCGTTTATTAAATGGTGATATATGGGGTGTGATTTCTTAGCATACCGACCAAGATTTTATGCTCATAGTTATGTTATATATCTATTTCTAATTTTATAACACATCATGACTTAACTTGTAGTATTTATTATTTTGTGATTGGATGGTGATCAATGGTGAAGTTGATGTTTGTGATGTTACAAACATAGTCCACTCATTGGTGACCTGACATAGGGGCCACATAGTCTCAAGCATGCCTTGATGTTTACCAGAGGCTTCCATCTAATAGTGAGGTTATATAATGATATGGTATAAAGAGTATAACATATTTATTATAAAATATAAAAATAGTTATATAGTAAATAAATTTTGGAAATGGTAATAGTTATAAGAAGTGAAAATAAATGAATAAGGAAGTGAAGAAGATAAACATCTAACCCAGTCAAAAGATAATCAATAATTAGTTTTGTATAAATAATAATGTAATGTTTTTTTAGAAAAATGGGAGTAAGTGGGATATGGGGAGTAGGAATACATAGTACATACTTTAAAAATAACAAAGTACCAAAATATGAACTATAATATTATTATGAGAATATCTTCATCCTCTACTCCTATACAATATCCTAGTATAGAAATATAAGAATCAAAAGCCAAGATCATTCCCTTATCCCTACCAATATCAAAATAATCTGACTGGGTACTAATAGGTGGCCTCAACATGGTTTCATTAAAACAAAATAGTCATCCTCCAATGGTGTCTATAACAAGTCCATCATGGGAATATAAATTGTAATAATGTAATGGTATAAAAACATAACTATGCAATGTATAATATAAACTAGTCTAAGAATGTAAAATATAGAAAGGAGCTATTTATAAGTGGAGAATAATAATATGATGAAAAAACCATGTAAAACCTCTAGTATCATCTTACACTATATAAATAAATCCCCAAACCTACATGGGTTAGTTTCCAAGTCCTTTGACCATGGAATCCTTGTTGGGTCCAAGGAACTCGACCTAATGTAGATCTAAAGGGTAAAAAACCTAGGTCCCAAGGATGAGTAATCCTTACGAAGATGAAGTATAATCTACAATGTTAACTCATAAAACACTTGGGCCAAGCCAATGGAGATAATATGAGTTTATTCAGTCAATATTGATATGTGGAGATAATATAAGGCATCCTAATTCTAGAAAATATAACAGTATCATTGGTGCTATACCATGATTAACCTCATCAGTTATATATCACATTATCTATTTTTTATATATCATCCCACCTTTTTATCACATAAACTTTCATTACATTATACAAAACCGAGGATCTTTAAGGGTTAGTGTCTTAGAAACCAAGAATTTAATACATGACAAAAAAACATTATTCTTAAACACTTGAAAGGATTATTCATTTTTTCATCCTAAGTTCATTAAGGCATCTCATAACCTAGGAGAATACATCAAAGGAAAGGGTGAGCAGAAGTCCCAATAAGGGAAACAAAGGAAACATTTTACATGTGAACTTGAGATACAACAAAAAGTCATGAAAAATAACTTTATGGTATGAGAAAGAGATCATGAGGCATATCGTAATAAAAATAACGTGTTTCATAACTTGAATATGTGGCTAAAACATTTAATTTAGACAATCATGAACATATCACCAAGGTCCATCTCTAAGGTGTCATTTGAAATTACAATGGTTATTCACCAAGGTATCGTTAAAATTATAATCTCGAGTGGTTACATCATTACCCAATGCATTGGAGTGCTATCAGGTTGCACCCTTAAATTTTCCTTTATTATCATGTGATCCACATATATCATCATCATAAAACATTTCATAAATAACCCATATAGCATAAAATAAATGGGTTTCATTTAATAATCATAACGTTTTAAAAAACTGCTTTTAAGACATGATCTTTATGTCACATTAAACCCACGGAAAAAGGAAAGAGTGTCTCATGTATGTAAATCCCATAATTTAAAATGGAACATCTTGATATATATGTGAAAACCCCGGTAGAAGAATGATCTTTGAGTATTCACTTAATAAAATAAAATAATTAGAGAAAAAGAGAGACATTTTGACATGAACTTTCTGTAGCATAACGGCTATGTTACAGGGTTTTAGAAAACATTGAAAAGAGAGGGGACATGGGTCACCCACTCATAAATGATCCAAAAAATAGTAGAGGGACAGAATATAATGGATATAAGAACATGGTAATGAAATTTTAAAGACATACCATATGAAATGAAAAACATGGAAGGAAGACAAAAATAAGATTTCTCTTTTGAAAATTCGGCAGCCTAGCGACGTCACTTAAAACATCAAAAAATTAATTGACGAGATAAAATAGGGTCTCTCATTATATGAACATAAAATATCAGTTTGATAGATATAGAGATAATTCCACAACATAATAAAAAAGAACATGAAAGACTTGACATGAAAGGAGAACTTCAAAAAATGAGAAGGGTGAAAGAATCCCTTAAAAATTCGGTAGCCTAACGGTCCCACTTAAACATTTATAAAATGAAATTATGAGAGAAAGAGGGGGTCTCTCATCATATTAACATGAAAAGTACAGCATGATTAATACAAAAGAACATCTCCAACATAAGAACATGGAGCATAAAATATATGACATAAAAGAGAGTACTTGGAAAGAAAGTGAGAGGTATGATACCTTACCTTGAAGAGTAACATAAAAATCTTGATTTTTGGGACCTTGGGAGGCTTGAGGGAACCTTTTTAGGACTACTTGGGAGGTAAGAAAACCAGAACTTCATTGAAGAGGATTTTGGAATGGAAAGGCTAAGAGAATGGCTTGGTATTTATTGGGAAAGTGAGGGGACAAGGCATTAATGGCCAAGGGACACCTCATTGGTGGTATTGAAAAAACAAGTGGTATTTACTCATGGTATTGGCCAATTGGGACACCTCATACCTTATCCTACTATTCATAAGTTGACCATCCCTTAAAATATCTCATGAAATCATCATGAAGTAGTTATGATGTCATTAAACATACCGAATCCCTAAAACTATATTTTTACTACTAACTGAAAATTCAACTTTTTCGGAAACCTCCAAAAATTTACCTTAGCATAATATAAATGCTCTGAATTCAAAAATAAAATTCATTTTATAAAAATAATTTTCTAAATATTTTTAATTTAATTTTTAAATAAAAAAACTATTCACTGAAAATTAGTTTTTTCAAAAAACCCCAAAAATTACCTTAACATAATATCGATGATTCAAATTCAAAAAATAAACTCCATTTTATAAAAATAATTTTCTAAATATTTGTAGTTTAATTTGTAATTAAAAAAGCACTATTCACCCAGAAAAAACTAATACTTGACTAATAATTTTTGAAACAGTTATTTACCTATTTTATTGAATCACATTACTTAATCAAGGTGCCTATATTATATTAATAATTTCTTTAGGTGAGATTACTAATAAACTTGTTCACATTACTAATCCTAAGCGTAAAATCACTATTCATAAATTATTATTCACCAAAAATTAAGTTTATCTTATTAGACTCCAAATTTCTTACTGAACACATTTGCAGAAGACCATTTTTTGAAAATCATTACACATCATTAATTATTTATGGTTTACAAAAATATTTTAAAATATACTTTTTTTCAAATTCATCAATAATATACATCCTATATTTATCCGAACATTTGAAAATTTACAAACTTCACCATAAGAAGAAAACACAATTTTATTTATCTCAAATGATTACACAAAGCAGTTACAGTCTCCTTACAGAGCCCCTTATAACCCCAGCATAGGACCTAAGTGTAAGGTGTGCTAAGGTGAGATAATTTGATTTAGGCTCAGCCATCATTGCACACGTAGTAATTTCTATCGGTTTGAACTTCTCATGAAGGTGATTCCATTCTAGCTTCACACGATGAAGTTTGTCTTGGGTTTGGTCCAGATCAAAGCCCAATGGTGGTACCTCCTTCCCATGTTATGTTAGATGGGCTTAGATTGGCCCGGGACTACTAGATGAGGCCATAGAATCTTCTTTCTGTATTAATTAACTAAGATCACTTGTATTTAGAGACAATAATCACAACATTTAGTTTCCAATGGTCATATTGTCCAATGGTCATATAACAGTTGAAAATACAATGGTCATATTTTAATTATACTCATGTTATCAAATGAAACAGTTTTGTTGAGTATAAAAATAAAATAACACACAAAATTAGGAAAATAAATTTATTTAAACTTTCGTGTTGTTAAAGTTTATTATGTTAAAATAGGTAAAGAGGATATGTTAATGGGTATTCCATCTAACAGTTCAATTCAACATTTTGAATACATCGGTTAACTCACTCTCAAATTAATGGGCCATGTTACTATACATTCTAAAATACAAACCATTTATATAGATTAGAATAATCCAAGTGATCACCCATATCATTTCACAATTCAAATTTAGTTCATTTCACCAACTGTTATTTGTAAATTAAAAGTCACAAAAAGAGGTTTTCGACCATTTAACAATTCATTTAAGTCATATATAGATACCAGTAATAATTCAAGCCAAACAAACTCAAACTGGTGGATTGGTCATATAATTTTAATCAAAATCACCTCAAGAGGGTTTCTTGGGTTAAGTTCATCAATCTATAACCATTTAATAAGGTCTATGTAACATTAGGTACATGGTCTAAATATTATAATTATGGTATTACTCATTTTTTAAGTAATGTGTCGGTGGTTTGATGTGTAACACAATGATGAAACTTTATAAACATCACAACTTTTAGGGAAATGGTGTAAACCACCAAATGTTTATGTATAATTGTTTTATCATTTAGTATTTACCTTTTATTTGTGTAGAAATTGTATAAAATAAGGAAATAGGTAAATTATTTTAAAATGAGTCACATTAGCTCATATAAAAACTTTTTCTAATGTGAAATGACAAACATTGAAAAAAATATAGAGGAATTATTAACATACTGAGTGTGATTCAACAAGAATATTGAATTCCAATTCCAAGTCAACACAGAGGAAATTTAAAAATTATTAGGTAGGAGAAAATGAGATATTTCCAAATAATTGAATATAGTGAAAAATGTTGAAGAAGGAGGGTGGAATTAAGGTTATAGAAAATTGGGGAAACATTGGAATTTGACCCATTTTAAAGGGGAAAATGGTTTTGCCACATGATTTGACAAACCGTTTATCTACAGACCACACATAGAACCCAATGTTACACCCCCTCACATGGATAGGAATATTTTTTGAAAAACAATTCATATCCCATGCATAACCACTGTCCAACTTGTGCACCACCATGCACGACTAGATGCAACAGTTTAGTGAAACCATGCCCCAACTCCACAACACAAACTTGAAATTTATTGAATATTTTTAGTTGCCATGATGTATCCCTTGATCATTTAAAAAATCTAATAAAAACCTTTTTGTACCTCATTTTTATGACACATGGTTACTTCTATCTATGTGTGAACTGTGTACCTCAATATGGTTATAAAAAAACATGAGATCCAAGCCCCGAATAGTCCTTAGATCATCCAAGACCATTAATTTGACCATTAAAAACTATTACAATGATATAATATGAGTAATAATATTTTTAAAATTTTTCCATACCTCTATAAAAACTAAGGATCTTATTACCTCTCCTTCTTCAAATAACTCATCCCCAAGTTTCCATGAGGCCAGTTGATCTTCATCTAAGAATAACTCCGGACAATAAGAACTTATTAAATAATCTATCTCCATCATATCCTATTATACAAGAACATGCTTCCATTACCCCTAAACCATAGGACTTGACATTCCTCAAAGAGCCTTTATGTTGTGATGTATAATAAGAACTAGGTACTCCTCGAATGATTAATCAACATGCAACCCAACCTGATTAAGATGAAGAAGATGAGAAAAATTTAAATAGTAATGATATAACTGAGAAACATGAAATAAATCATTCATACAACTATATATATAAGGTAGTTCTACTTGATAATTCCCTAGAAAAAACCTCTTCAAAATATAAAAATGTATAAAGAATCATAGAGCTACCTTCCCCTACCTCTTGATTAATTGATGCACTAGCATAGGTTAAATACATAAGAATAACCAATTTTTGACCTTGAAATTTAGAGGTTGTTAAAAATGATAAACATAAGAATTATTCTTAGACTATGTTATATTCATACAGTTTTTGATAAGTTTTACCTTATTTGATGTATCATAGAAAATAATATATCCTTTCAATTCTAACTCCCCTTCCTTGAACTATCACATTGATGATCAACAAGATCTACTGTATAAGGCCTAATATAAAGCCATATATGTGGTTACCTGAAATATATTATTATAAGATAACCAAAAAAAATTACACATTTTCCCTAAATAACCTCCACAATCAAACTTGAATTAACTAAGCATGTTCTCAAACAACTGTATTGTTTGATCAGATTAACTGTCGGTCTAATAGTGGAACAATATTCTTAGTAACACCTGTGAACCCAGTTCCTTATGAAACCCTGAAAGAACTAATACATGAAGATAGGATCTCTATTTGAAATTATGATATATTGAAACATGGTAATTTATATAATCTATCACATATATTGATGTTGTACTTCTTCCACTGTAATGGTCTCCTTGATATGAAATAAATGGGATACCATTTTCAATATATCCATAGTTACAAATATGACATGACTACCCATAGGTGATTTTGGTAATCTTTTTCCAAAAATCCATAGTGACATCATCACATTTTCTCTCTAGAATGGTTAATGGCTATAAAATGTTTATAGGCCATTGGTTTCATGCCTTCACCAATTAACAGATGGAGCACTGAGTCACAAAACATGTTCACTCCCTTTTTAGCCTAGGCCACCAATATTGGTGGAATAAATCAGGGTACATCTTAAAATGTCTAGGGTTCCCTGCCCATTTAGTCTCATGAGATTATAACATCATCTCCTCCCATATGTTGGTAGGTAGTTAGAAAAGTCTATGATTTTTTAAGATCTCATTAACATCGATGACCCTTTCCCTTAGGACTATGCCTCCATGATTAGAAGCTTTTACATCATCACTTGATCCAAAAGTGATGATTTCACGCATAAATCCATAATAAAATGACTTCTATAATACCCTAGAACCTCTAGATTCATATAAATATAAGACTCATTAACTTCCACTCACAACTACCTTCTAGAATAGCATGTGATTTCTTTTTTCAGCTTAGACCATCAACAACTACATATTACTTTTTAGACATATATGCAAAATTAAAATAGAATAATTAAAGGTATTCAAAAAATCATCACTATATAAGTTTCAAATCATGATAAGTGAATATGTATTGATGTCACTTTTGGTTTATTTATAAATTTAATCATTATCTAAAAAAATTATATCTACATCATCTTAAATAAAGAACCATAACTGCTAACTCAAAGTCACGTGTTGGGTCAATTCTACTCCTGAGGATGTAATTTTAGAGACATATACACAATAACTCAATACCTATACATAAAAAAACTCCCATATCAATTCTTGATGCATCACAATAAAATATATATAATCTACCAAAATTTGGTATAATTAATATTGATTCATTGGTAAGATTTCTTTTCAACTACAAAAAGGCAATCCCACAAGATTCAGTACAAGTAAAAACAACTCCCTATATTATTATTCCTATAAGAGGTGCCTCATGGAGTGATAAAACTGGAATGAAATACCAATACTAACTATATTGTCCAAATAAACAACACATATAAATGATTTTATTAATTTCATCACTAGAAACTACATATTACACATTATTTTATCTATAAATACCCTAGATTCCAATATGATTTTATAGAGGAAGTGAACATTATAAATTGAAATGTGTAATTTTTGTGAGATTGGAATAGAACCTATACTCTCTTAGTTTACTAAATTTGATGTCAATATGTCCTACATGATCATGTTGAATATGAGAATACACTAAGATATATTCTATGAAAACTACACAAGTGCAACCAAATATAGGTAGAAAACATGATTCCTAAAAGATATGAAAATATAAAACATGTTTGTAAGACCTAACAATTTAGACAAATACTTATAAAATCTATATATATTATTTAATTTGTTGAAATGGTAAATATGGGGTTTTAACCCTTACCTGATGATATCCCAACCTAAAATCAATAATCATGAAAAACCATTCTCCTTGGAGAAAGTTGAAGAGATCATCTAAATGAGGTAGTAGATATTGTTTCTTAAATATAATCTAGTTCACACATTGCTAAACCATGAGAAGCCTAAGTTAACTATCTACCTTCTTCGAGAAATGGCTAGGTGAACTCCATGGTTAAGTATTGGTAATATAAACCCTTTTGATTTAATGTTCTCTAACTATCTTTTGATTTCTTGAATCTCTGTAGGATCCATATTGTTTCGAGGAATAGAGTTTGGTTCTACTATTGGAACAAGGTTAATAGTGAACTCTAACTCTCTCTCTCAAAAGGTATCCTATAAATTTCTTGGGGAAAAACATCCATGAGTTGGTACACCATATGAAGAAAAACAACCCAACATACACGCAACTCATCTAATGAAATGCTAGAAATCTACGAAGACACTCTCCCATCCAATAATGCTCGGTCTAGGTCAACATTAATGGATTCCATATTCACCTTAATGAATAAAACTACATCCTATTGGCGATGAAAATAAAACTCTCCAATGATATAAATCATCATAGGCTATATAAAGAACTTAACAGTCAATCTCAAGAATGATATCAGAACCAATAATCTTGAGGGAAAAAGGTTCCATATGAAATGATAACCACTGATCTCGAGGGGACACTCATTACATCAACATAAACGTTTTTATTCCACTCTGAATAGAGTATCAATTGTTATAATCCACAAAATTAATCAATTTTAGGTCTAGGACTCTCTTTTGTATCCATTTTTATGATAGTTTTTGAAGCTATCAAATAAAGATAATACTAAGACGATGCTTATAGGATTATTCCACACATTATAGATGGACCATGACATTTCTTCATAGGTTTAGGATGCATTTCATATACCTTCCCCGATCCAAATCCCAAATATAAAACTTGAACTCCTTGACTAGGCCACTAAAATAACACTACATGTCATAATTCCAGATTTCAATAACCTAACTGTTATCTCATCCCATTCGATCAGTTTTACTCCAGATTATTACTTATCGTGGAGCTAATGATAATATTTAAAAACATGGAAGTGGTGTATATATTCTCCCACTTGATACATGTGAGAATTTCTTACAAAATATCAGATGATAGACCATTCAACCATTGGCTCTACACTCTACTTGGGTTCTATTATACTGAGGTTTTCTATGACCCTACTTCCCACATTGAGGGAACACAATAAAACTACCAGTATGTAAACCCTCATTGAAACTTATCTCATGGGAAAGCTCAAAATTATTCTTACATTCAATAGATAATATAATAATTTTCTAAAAGCTAAAAAACTATTTCCTATACCTTCAGCTTCTCCACGATTTCTTTCTAATATACGTGTCTGGTTCACTATTTTAGAGATGGCAGTCAAACACAAGGTTTTCAAATTTGATTAGATCACACATATAAGCCCATCCATAAATGGTATCAGCTATGAATGATCATCAATGACAAATATAGATGAAAATCATTGATTCATTATAAAGAAAGATAAATAGTCAATAAATGTCATTTTACCTTTCTCCAACTGAATAAGCTCTCAAGCCCAACTGGAACTTAGTGTATATGGAAATAGGTGATCATAGAAACTAAATTTGAAATCCCTTGAATGCATATCCTAATTTTTTTCCTATGTAATAACATCCCACCAATTCTTGGAAGGTCATAGAAGCATGTAATCTGTGAGATTCACTTTCTTCTATAGGGTTTTTATAGATTTTTAATGATAGAATGAATGGACTCTAGACATGAATTAGTTTCATGGGGGTTACCATCACCCAAATAAGTCAGTTAATGCTACTGCTATAATTCTCATGTCAGCTTTTCCATAGTCGGGATGGTCCTGGGGATCCATATGTGGTCTGAATGAATCATAAAAACCCATCATGAAATTGGGATGTAATTCCTAGATCAGGTATAACGGGAGGATATTCAAGTGTAACAAGAAGAGGTAATACTAGTGGTGCATGTCCCACCACTTCCCGAGGATGGTCATCTCCACATTTCTCACATTCATCCCAAGGATGTCACGGGGGAAAATATTTGTAATTCCAATCATACACATCAAATGAAATTCAAAACTGATGGGTTTCTAGTAAAAAACAATGAAGACCAATGAATATCTACCTGATAACCAAATTATATAGATTTAATTATCATAAAATAATAGGCATAACAACTCCCAGCCTTAGTAACACCAACCTAGCTACCCAAAACTAATTGGAAGGTGTTTCTATGTTTCCAGGTTTGGATCATATGATTCCCATTATATGGTGTGTAAATTTAATGTTATAGTGTAAAACACCATTTTAGTTACAATTAGAATCCCTATTTAGTGAAACCAATTCATTTAATTCATAAAAAATTGAAAACTTTTATAATCATAAAGTAGTATAGTCATATGAGTTACCATTCTCAAGGTATATAGAACCAATATTTATATGTAGAAATTAATATTTATAGAACAATAATAAAAATCTTTAAAAATGATCATAGGATATAATAATCCATGTATGATGGATTGAAGAAATAGATCACCATTCTTAATATACAGAGGAAAACACTTTATAAATTTCAATTAGCATTGATTAAATCATTACCAACTAATATTTAAGCTCTTGTAAGTAATGTTTCATATATTAAACATATGATAATTGGTTATTTAAGGTTCCACCATCAATATATGTGGGAGAAATTATTGAGGATGATGCAGAAACATTAAATTATCAATTATTTATCCCTGTCACTACATGAAATGTTAGTCCAATTACAAATACAATAGTCAGGGTACTTACAATATGTAGCATTAAATGTATGTAGTAATTAAATATAGCAAGGAATATTTATAACATATAAATCCTGAAGTTCATATAATGATGAATCTATAGAACTTTCGTTCCACACCGAGGAATGGGTAAAAATGACAATCATAATAGAAGATAGAATTCATATAGATCTTCAAATGTTTAAATCAATAAAACTGTAAAAAGAAAATATCAGAACAATAAGTACCATCTCTTGAAACTTTTATTTTATCTATACGCCGGGAATCCACTTCAAGACACACGATCATCACCAAATATCCATTACTCCATGTTATAAATTCTACCAATCATAAATAGTATATTAATGAAAATAAAGTTCCGATACCACTTTGTAATATACTGATTTGGGTCTACTCATTAGTGAAATGACCTAAAAGAAACACTTCCTCAAGTGTGGATCCCCATATTACAGAGTCTTCCAACTACTAGTGAGGGTTTGTGATGGTATTTATAAAGACTATACCCTCTTTATTAGAGTATAAATAAATAGTTAAATAATAAATAAACAATAGAAAAATAGCAGAAGAAAATAACCAAAATTAATGAAAAAGGAAGTAGAGATGATGAACATTGAACCCAATCAATAGATAATAAATATATAGTATCTTATTAAAAATTATTCCATGATGTTGTAAAAAATTGGATTAATCTGGACACATGGATCTAGAATAGACAATATGATCTATAAAAAATACATAGAAAGAACAAAAGATAAATTTTAATTCCATTATGAGAAATAGCTCTTTTATATGATACCATAATCGATCCTAGAATAGAATGTCTTGAATCCATACTTGGGTGCTTGAACTTATAAATACATACATCCAAATAATCTGTCTAGGTACCTATTGGTGGTGTTAATAGGGTGTGAGTAAAACTCAATAGGCTAGCACCAATGGTGTCTATAACAACTCTAGCCTATGAATATAAACTATAACAGTATGAAAGTGTAAAAAAGTAAACTAAAAAGAATGTATAAAATATAAAATTCTGAGAATGTAATATATGGAAAAGATAAGTCAATTAGTGGGGAATAATAGTATGTTGGAATAAATAGATAAAAACCATTAATATTTCCCTACATCAGATATATCATGTCTCTAAACTATGTTGGTTACGTCCCAAGGCTGTTGAACAATGAATCCTCCTCTAGTCTAAGGAACTTGACATAATATAGACCTATATGAGATATAAAACCATGGCCTAATGATGGGTAATCCTAATTGATTCTATAGAGAATCTCTAATGTAAACTCCGTGGTTCTTAAATAAATATTCTAAGGTGGTACAATCTTGCTAGATCTATGGAGATAAATTAACAATCCCTGATTATAGAACATACAAGAGGATCATTGGTGATGTACCATGATAACCCTCACTGGTAACAAACTGCATTATCCATCATCCATAAATTATAAAAGATATAGGGGACATGTTAATTTTCATACCATCTAACTTAATCATTAGTAAGTATAATTATTCATCTTAGTCACAAGTAATTAAATTGAAAATGTAATTGTCAATTCTAAAATAGATACCATTTACGTATATAATATTATTCCAAGTGATCACCCATATAATGTCGCAATTCCCTTTTATTCGATTTTAATAACATTAATTTTTAAATTAGAATGGTAAAATGTGTTATTAAACTATATATTAATGAATTTAAATCATATATATTCCACAAATAGATTCAAAATCAACACATACAAAGTGATGGCTTGGTTTAGGAATTTAATCAATCCCATCACAATTGAGTGGTTCGGGTTGAGTTTATCAACTAAAAATCATATTATAATGGAGAAGGAATATCATGTATATGGGATAAACATTTAATTCAAGGCATTAATCATATTTAAAGTAACACACATAAGGGTTGGAATACAAAAAAATTAAAACTTTAATGGAAATGGTTTAAACCACCTAGGTAATATAGGTAGTAGACTCATTATATTATTTTAGTGTTTTATTTATGATGGAATGTGTGAAAATAAAACAATATAAAAACAACATGAAAATAGTACATATAATCTCTCATGGTAATAGAATCAAAGAAGGATAGATAAATCAATAAAATAAGCAAGAGGAATCTTAGACTTACCAAGGGTGTTCCAATGAGATGAATGATGTTCAATTATAAGTCTGAATGGAAGAAATATCACAAGGTCTAAGGAGGGGATAATAGTAGATCTCCTTTATAAAACCTACTGTGTAAAATTAAAAGGAAGAGGGGTGGTCATTGGGTTACATGAAAGTTGGTGAAAATTTGGATTTAAAATAAATTAAAGGTGCACACATTTATTATATATGGTTGGTGAGACCACTCACCAACTGTGAACACCTATATCCCAAGGTTATTCCCACTTACATGGATAGGTTCACGATTAGGAAAAAATATGCACAAACTATTTATAGATACTGTATAACTATTCTACCCCTTTTATTGCTAAGATCATGAATATAAGAAACCATTCAAAAACATTGCGAAATAATCCAATAATTTATTTCTAGTTTTTCATCGCCATGAGGTCTCTTAATCATGGTTAAGAATACCATGATCCTCCTACTTGGACCACATGGATGAGATAATGAGTTATTAATAACCATGCGTCAACCTTGCACTATAATATGGTTCTCAGAAAACTGGAGCTCTAGGATCCGAATAAGACATAGATGCTCCTAGACCCTACATTAGTCCCTTGGGCACCATTTCAAGGATAAAATAATAGGCTCAATAATAGTTAAAAATTTCCTTACCTTTATAAAAATCTATGATCTTACAATGTTTGTTATATTTTTTGTTATTTAGTTTTCTCTTTTCACATCATCCAAATTGCCCACTCCAAGTTTTTTCTATTATTAATATACTGTTTTTCTTTAATGGGTTCTGCATTACATATGTAGAGTTTTGGGTGATTAATAAAATAGAATGTTGTCTATATGGGAGTTGGAGTTGAGATATGGGATTAATTTTTATTTAAAATGTTTTTATTTTTTATTCTATTTTTTTCTTGTTTTTTTTTTCTTATGGAATCCAACATACGAAAAGGGTCATGTTGGTATTTCAGATTAAGTTCCGCTACTTATTTAATTTAGTTTATGCGGGGAAAATCATTCTCAAGAGTGTTATGTTGATTCATATGCACTAGTTTCCATATTATTGTGGTTTAGAATAGCTTTTAGGCCTGGTGGTGATCCATTTTAGGTTATGATTTATAAAGAATCCCATGATGATTCATTATAAGGATACCACTGAACTGGACTCATTTCATTTTAATACATTTCAGACATAAATATCAATTAATCACCTAGTTTTAATTTCATAGTTGCAGATAAAATAGTTCATATAATAAATGATAAAGAAGTCACATAAGATGGATTTTTTAGCACATACATGAAGACCCACAAGTCACAAACCTCTTAAATGAATTCTGAAGAGAATTTCATAAAACAACAAGAACAAAAATATTAAAAAAATGAGGTGGAATTTTTTATATTAAATTATTTAAATAAAAATAATATTTATCAAGAGATGAATTAAAATATTACTAATTATAAAACTATTAAATTAATATCATTTATGCTCATCCATGAAGACTTTGATGAGTCCATGGAATAGGGATGTAAAAAAATATTATAGTTATCTGTAGAGATAGAAGATGGATATGGAAGACAAGATTATTTTCATTATGATCAACTTGTTCAGATTAATCCAAATTGTTTTTATCCATACTTTAATGATAGATAATTCATTATTCTAATGAAATTAATGGATTTCATGTTTTCTGTAAGTATTTCTTAATTTGAGACACGTAATGAATTTGACTAGGTATATGTAACCTTCAGTCACTACAAAGGACGTGACACCATTGAGACTAACATCTCCAAGAATGAGACACTACTAACATGAGTCACCATTGTCCATGACTCATCATTAGCATGGAAATTTCAACAATTTTGAGACTCTATACTATGACACACTACTAGATTAAAAATTGGAAAAGTGTGACACACCACCAGCCTAACCTTCCACCAGATGACACACCACCAGTTCATCTCACTATCAAGTTTTTATGCCACCAGATCATATATCTGGCTAGTTATGAGACACCTCTAACTGAGACAATATCAGACGAGACCTTTACAGACTCTATGTCTATACTAGATTGAGTCACCATCAGACTATAAGTCTTCACTTGATTAAGCCATCACTAATTTTCTCTTTACATATACTCTTTTTGGAATTAAAAATATTCTAAAATCTATTTTATTGAATATAATGCAGAATGTTAGTTTAATTCTTTTCAATTAAATGTTCATGATAATGCATTGAAAAATGTATCAGACCCTTGTATGATAAAGTAGGATATTCAGATTCCTAGGGAAGTATAATCCCTCTTGTTTATGGATATATAAAAGTTAATTATTAAGTAACAAAATATACACATCATTCTAAGAGATTGTGCGTAAAGAACATACACATAGAGTTGAGGATATTAACTATTATATCCAAAAATCACAAAATTGGGTAGCTGAACTAAAAAATTACATCAAGAAACTTCTTTCAGTTAATAACAATATTTGATGAAACTATCTACTACCAAATAATTTAAGATAACCTTAATTGATAGGAATTTCAAAATATTTTCATCATTCATGAGCTGCACTTTATACAGACTAATCACTTCTATTAATTTACAATCTTAGTTTCTTTTCTTTATTTATTTTCTATACCTTCAAAGTAGTGTGTGTCTGAATACTCTATTTTACCACATGAACAATGTCTCTTATGTGGAATAAGAAGATACTTCATATATTATTTTCCCTTTTTATCTGTACTCTTATAGATAACACTAGTAGAGATCCTTATGTGAACTACTTATTTTTAATCCCATAGATATTAGTCGAGGTGGTCATGTGTTACCTAGAAATTTTTTAAATTGTTACAAAACTAATTCTAGGTTATTGATTGACAATTTTATTTATATAATCATTTTTAAGGTGATCACCATGTGGAGAGGACTAAGTATCAACTTGAGACTAAACCTATTATATTCAAATTTTTATTTCTTGTTTTAATTTTTTTCCTTATTTCTATTTAAAAAATAAAAAATGTTTTTAACTATAAAAAATTATATTCTTTGATAGTTAATATTAATTAGGGTTTTTAATTTATTTTTTAAGTAAAATTCATTTCAATAGACTAAGTAAGAGTGTATATTAATTACATGAGAACTAAATAATCATTAATATTTTTTTAAAAAAAATATGAACTTATAAAAATATGCTCTAGACATTGACTAGTCTATTTTTAATTACATGAGAGATTTCGAAATAATCTATTTTAGAGATAAATTTTATTGGATACTCAATTCACCCCCCTCTTGAGATAATATGACCAAAATTGGTTATCAATGTAAGTCTTTATTTTGTATTAATGATTTAAAGTATTCTTGGTTATGATTTTAGTTAATGATTTAAAGATTCTAAATTTCAATAAATTATAAATAAAGTTCATTAAATGGATAATAATCTAGAAGTTTTATATATAAACAAACCTCCTTTAGTTAATCGAAATAATTATGTTAAATTGAATATTAAATTGAGAATTCATATAGAAAGCATGCGTTTTGAAATTTCATATGCAACTAATGATCAATAAGTTATTCCAGAAACTTTTAGAAGTAGTTGGGATGTTGCAACTATGTTAGGTTACAATAAATATTGTAATTCAATGGATGCCTTATATTTTTCATTAGGAGTTGAAGAGTTTAATAGAATATCTACATGTAAAATTTTTTATGAAATTTTAGATACCTTATCTGTTTCTCATAAAGGAACAACTAATTTCAATGAGATGAGGCTTAACACCTAAAATATTAAATATGATAACTTTAAGATAAATCTTGATGAACCTATTTCTGACTTGTACCTCAGGCTCAATGAAATTTTAAGCACAATGATCTCTCTTGGAAAACTTGTATCCAATATGGATCATATCATATGGTTGTTAAGATGCCTAATAGAAATAGGGAGAGGTACATCAATCTCAATTTGAGATTCTTGTGATATTTTCAATCATCCAATTGAGGAGAAGATTGGTAATGTTATTATATATAAAGTTTAAATAAAAGTAAATCAAGAATAAAATAAACAGCCTCAGAGGAAATCAATATCACTTAAGACTATTTCATCTAGACAAAAGGAAAATTAATATGAAAAATAAAAAGTCCAAGATGTAATTTAAAGTTATAGTGAATCAGCACCAGATAATTATGAGGAGATAGATCACCTAGATAGAAGATTCATGAAATTTAATTAAAAAAGATTTATTTAGAAATCCAAATTATAAATAAAAATATGATTCTTGTGGATCATTAATGAACTATAGGAAGAAGGATGAGAATACACATGGCGTTACTTGATATGAATTTAAGAGGAAAGGACATATCAAAGAGGAAATTCAAATGTTGATATACAAAATAGATATGGTGATAAGGGAAGAATATATAATAAATCCATTAGATCTATATAGATTTCCTCAGAAGACAACTCAAGTTAATTTTATCCTTTACAAGAATATAAACTTGATTGGGAAAACATGTGTTTTATGATCAACATTTCTGAGGAACCAGCTATTTCTAATTCTATGTCTAGGGTTTTAAATTATGAATATAATAAGAATGAAAAATTTGATGGTGAAATGTATAAGTAATAATTATTTTAATACTATAATATGATATGGGAGACTTTTAGTTAATTAAAAGATAAATATAATGATCTGAGAAGACACCATGCTCCAACAATATATAGATAATATGAACTATTTATTGGAATGGAAAATAATGTTTAACTATTAAAAGAGATCACTAAGTTGATGTTATCAAATGAGAAATTAAATAAATAACTATAAATATATACTAATGGAATAGAAACTCCATAAAAAATTAGGTAATAAATTTTAACCTAAATATTTTACTGGAATAGGATAGGAACCTGAACAGAGGAAAGCAACAAAGAACAATTTTGTACCTATTCCTCGAATAAAAAGTTCAACTACCAATTATTTTAAAAAAGTACCTAATAGTGTACTTATTTAATAAAGTATAAAATCTATTCATAATAAACCCATAAAAAATTATTTTTTTGAAAATATTTACTTAGTAACATCTCTTGACCAAAATAGATTGTGGTACCAAAGTCATTTATTGCATGAATTTTGTTTTGTAGGAAACCTATTTGAAGACCTCTTATAAAATTATATGGTACTTAGATAGTAGGATTTCAAGGAAAATAATTAAAGATTATTTAGGATTCAAGATCATTCTTAAGGTTGATGGTAGTCATATCACCTTTGGTGAAAATACAAAATGGAAAGTCATCTTCCTAGGAAAAATTGGAATCCAGGATTCTATTTTAATTTCTAAAGTAATAGTTGTTAATGGATTAATTTATATCATGCTTAGTGTCTCATAATTATGTTATGATATTTTTTATGTTATGTATTTAAACATTTCTTACCCTATTTTTATTCCAAAAATGTTTAAATTTTCACTACATTGAGGAATGATAATGTTTATAAAATTTATTTGAATTATTTAGTTACTCAAAATGATTCATGCTTGTGTTCCTATCACAAAGAATATTGGAGTTGCAATATGAAAATCTTCCACTGTAGTATTTACTCACTTAGTAAGATACATAGTAAAGGGTTAGTTAGGTATCTACCTAAACTTGAGTTTCAAACTGATATAGTCTATAACCCATGTCAAAATTGGAAACAACCCAAAGTTTATTTAAATCAAAAGGAAGAACTGTCAAATTATCAACCTCTCTAGTAGGTTCATATGGATTTATTTCTACCATATAGATTTTCTAGATTAAATTAAAAGAACTATGTTTATGTTCAAGTAGATTATTTCTCTAGGTATTCTAGGGCATTATTTCTTACTAAAAATTGAAACTTTCTCATATTTTACAGAGTACTCTAAATCTATAGAATATATAAATCGACTTAGAATCAAGACATTAAAGCGTGATCATATTCATGAGTTTGAAAATCATGATTTTGAATCTTTCTACTCACAAAATGGCTACACTCATAACTTCTATAAACATAGGACACCCCAAAAGAAAGGGTTTGTCAAAAAGAGAAATATCACATTACAAGATACTTTATATACCATGTTAAATAAGTATTCCATACCTTTCTATTTTTGGGAAGAATAAGTCAACACACACTCCTACATCACAAATAAAATCTGGATCACACATATAATTAAAAATAACTCTTATAAACTTTGGAACAATTGGAATCCTAAAGATAATTACATTATAGTTTTTGGTTAAAAAGTATTTATTCCATATATTAAGGATAATCTAAAAAATATATTCAAAAGTGATGAAAGAATTTTCCTAGGTTATTTTATCTCTAGCAATGCCTATGGAGTGTTTAATAAGAAGAACAAGAATGTGGAAGAATAATTTCATGTTAGATTTGATAAGATTGATCCACATGAGCCTAAGACCTCCCTAGAAAACCTTGATGATGATTTTTATTCTCTATATTTAAATTTTAAACCTACTGAATATGTTGTGAAATAGGTAGAATTATCATCCAGTTTTGAATAATGTCATGAAATCATAGAACCTAAAACTATAGAACCTTAACTGACCAATCCATCCTTTTCATGATATGTTATAACCCTTATGTGCCGCCCCTTATATTTTTTTGTTGTTTACATAGATAATTGTAATTAAATAGGAGTTTATTTTAGATATAGGATTGAAAATCAAGAATATTTTTCTCTCTTTAATCTTAATAACATAAAGGAAGCTATTAATGATGAAATATTCGTAATTTCCATGCAAGTTTAGTTGTTTTATTTTGAAAGAAATAATATCTGTTTACTTGTAGATAAACCCTAGGACACCTCAACTATTATCACTAAAAGGGTTTTAATGAAAAATGTTGATAAGGTAATAAATATAGTTATAAACAATGAAATACTTGTTGTACATGGTTATTATCAAGAATAAGTAATTAAATTAAAAATAATTCACCAGTATTCCAATATGAGTCCATAAGAATCCTATTTTCTTATGCAGCTCATCTATATTTCATGTTTTATCGAATGGATATCAAGAATGCATTCATGAATGGTTATATTATTGAGGATGTTAGTGATGAAAGACCCCCTAGTTTTTAAAATATTTATTTTCAAAATCATGTATTTATATTAACAAAATATTTATATGGTTGAAAAAATTCTAATAGAGAATGGTATGATAGACTAAGTAATTTTCAAAATTTAAAATGATTTCTAAAAGGAATAGATAATCCTACAATTTTCAAAAAAAAACAAATTTCAAAACTTGTTTTATTAATCAAAATATATGATGGTGATATTATTTTCGGGTTGTTAAGAAATTATTTATGTAATCCTTTTTCAAAAATGATGAAAAATGATTTTCAAATGAGATTAATGGGTAAACTCAAATTCATTCACGGTTTTTAGATATTTTATAATAAGGATTAAATTATTTTAAATCAATGTAAATATAAAAAAGATCTTATAAAACGTGTTAACATATATAACTCTAAGAACAATAATGATCCTATGAGTAACAACTATAAATTGGATTGTGGTGTAGATGGAAAACAAGTGGATCAAACTAGTTATTGAGTTATGATTGGTATTATTTTCTAACTTACTCATAGATGAATAGATATTATTTTTAGTGTATGTATGTGTGCTCATTTTCAAGAAAACCCAAAATATTATTATATAAATTCTACAAAAATAATTCTCAAATACCTCAATTAAAAAAACCAATTTTGGATTATTTTACTCTAGTAGATGATTATTTGATCTTGTTAGTTATTTTAATGCAATTTTTTTGTTTTCAAGTTAGATAGAAAAAGAAACTCTGGAACATGTAACTTTTTGGGAAAGTATCTTGTTTATTGGTGTAATAAGAAACAAAATTTTGTTTTATTTTCTACTATTGAATATGAATATATATCTTCTTGAAATTATTTTGCACAATTGTTTTTGGATGAAATACAATTTATTAGACTATGGATATCAATTCAGAAATTTCCCCATAAAACGTGACAACCAAAGTGAAATAAATATTTCTAAGAATATGGTGCCTCATTCTTGGAGAAATCATACAAATATAAGACATCAATATTTGAGATACCATTTTCAAAAATTACATATCAATCTTAAATTTAAAGGAAGAAACATTATAAAGATGATATATTTACAATGACAATAAATTTTGAGAGAATTTTCTCTATAAATAAATTGTTAAGAATTATTAATTTTGATTGAGTTTAATTTTTCTGGCACCCCATGGGAATTTACACACCATTGGATTCTCACGCCATTTATATATCACACCATTTTTCTTTCATACATATAATTTTTTTTTCTGAATCATGATGTTTTGAACCTCTAATACAATTTCTCACAGTTTAATATTTTATCATAAACCATTTCAAATATTATCTAAATTTTGATTTATTAGTATCTTTTTTATTTAGATTTGTTTGAAATACCTAAATACCAAATGATAAAAAAAATGAAACATTATCTATTTACAACATACCTTGAGTCCATTGCAATAGTCCTATATCATTTTATCTCAATCATTTGACAACCTCTGTTCCCTCAACCATCTCCATACATTCGACTAAGATTTTCAAACCAGTCATCATGAAAAGAATTAATTATCCCTCTATGACATCACCATCCATGTTGTGATAATCTTAGAAGCATAAAAGAGAACTGAGTTTACCAGCTCCAGTTGCACCAGTGAATACCATTATTTCCAATATATTTTTAGTATATAAAAGGGAAGTTGAATCAAAATTTCACTCTTCAGTCAAGTCTACAGTGCTCAATCTTCTTCAAGATCACGTTTCATTATATTTATTTTCATTTAATGATAGAAAAATTTATCCTAATCTAGTTCACAAGTTTTTACAATATTTTGAGTTTGGATTTAATAATAAGGAAGAATATTGGATGAGATCATGGGTTAATGATAAGAGATTAATCTTTTCCTCAAAATGTAGGTCAAATTCTTAAGAGTTCTTCATGAATTAATTTATGATAATTTTTAATGATCTATTTCAAAGGAAAGTGATTGCATTATTTATGAAGATGCTTTGACAGAATATAAAAGGGATGGTAACACAAGAATACTAGTGGATACTAAACTAGATGGGGAGTATTTGATGCTCTTCAAATTTATTCAGCATATTCTCTACACTAGGAAAGGTTATTTTTACACCTTGAGACATCAAGATGTCTATTTTCTATGTATTATGAAAAGATAAATGAATATAAATTTGTATAGATAACTTATGGTTCATATGTAAGAGAAGATAAAACCCACTCCAAGGTATAACTCTTTGATTTATCCGAAGATGATTTCAGCCATGCTAAAGGAAAAATGATTTTTCTGAGATGATAAATAAAAACATGTTGACTATGGTGGTTTTTATATATCTAGTGTAATTTGTTTGAGAATGATAATATGTTGGAACCCCTAAAATAGAGAATGGGGTGCATAAAATGAGATGTTGTATGATTAGTTTAACTATGTGGATCATCCCACAAGACCAAATGATATTGTTGGCCTAGGTTTCATTCATGATGTTGGTTTGGGGTATTCTAATAAAGAAGAAATAATTCATAATACCAGAGCTGGGGAATAATTTTATCATATTGGTGAGGGGGTGACCCTGATCGTTCTCAAACATATTTTACCATTTATTTTGAAGCTCTTAGTCCTCCTAAGTGACTTACAAAAGGTGAAAAGTTTTTTAAAAGTGATTAAGAAGAAACAAAAGTTTTAAGAGATGATAAGACTACATGTAGCTCAAAAAATGATAACTAATAGAAAAATAGATGTGAAATACATAAGTGGAAGATGAGTAAATGATGATAAAATTTAAAGTGGAAATGGGAATTGAGATTATTAAAAGGATTTTAATGATAATGAATATGATAAATCTAACCATAATCGTGTCTATGTTCAAATTAAATGAAAAGATGTGGAAGTTTCTATAAAAACTATAGATACACCTTTTGAGGTGGATAAATCCCCATCTTTGGATGTTATTCAAGAGTAAAAATCTATTGATGGAATTGATGTATGCTTAGTTAGTGATGGAAATAAAATTTATGAATTTGGTTTGGTTGGAAAGATGTCTTTGATTGCTTTTATAGAATAACATGTAGCTGAGCCAGATATAAAGGTGATGTATTCTTCTAAGTAAGGTAGTGGTGTACAATTATTTAATTTGGATGCTCATGAGGTTCTAGCTGACATCTGAATATAATTTTAACCTATTTTGGTCACAATGATTATATTAATTCTCATGAGCATCTTGGGGATATGAATGTGGAAATTGAAACCATTTTTTTTATAAAAATGATATTATGATGCTATATGCACCTATGGTTGGTAAAAATAAATCACTACACATTCCATTGACATTGCAAAAATCTCATTTGCTGAGAAATAAGATGAGATTCTTACTACCGTTGTATTTGATATAGTGGGATAGTGTCTACATGATCTGCAATGTGATGAGATAGGTATGGTTGTGCCTACTTTTTTGGTACCCCTGCTATTGCACAAGTTGTTTTTATAGTATCTATGAGTTGGGTTGATCTAATGAGAGAATAATGTGATAGTATCTGAAAGTTTCCACTAAAGGATGGTATAACTGAGGTTCAAAATAAAGGAGATCTTAAGGTATCCTTGATAGCACCAGTTGAATTAGATTGACAGTTATAAAATTCTTCCTCAGTCATAGATCTTACACCTAAACCTAATCCTATCACTACTTATAGTTTTGTTACTCTAGTTTATCTAGTCACAATATATTATGTAAATGAATTTGGTGAAAAGATAATTTCATGAATTAATATGTTTTTAAGCATTTAATCTCCCCTTACAACCAAGATTAGTGAAAAGGTTTCCATATATCTCTTTTATATGTTGATCCAAAAAATATAACTTTATATGATTTAGAATATAGAAGAAGGTTAGATAAAAAATAAGAAAATTTGAAATGAATTGGAATCTATGAAGTATATGATTGAAGACATGAAGTCGAACATTAAAAACTCTTGGTATGGAATTATGAAAAGTCTTATGGATACATCTTCAAATACATATACCCATTATAATATTAAATAGAATATTGATCATATCAGATCGGTGGTTAGAGAGGTAGTTTTAGCTATTTCAAGTGGACTGTCAAGTGGAGAACCTATAGTCCTTTTATAAATTAAGATGATGTTTGTAAAAAATATAGATAATAACCACATGATAATTAGATCATATTCTAAGGATATGGATTCCTTGAAAGTGAAAATTACCAAGGCCATTAAATATTATCTTTATAGAATTTATTCCACACATGTTATGGAAGATAATTTCAAATTTTTGGTAGAGAACATAAGAATTCCACCTATGACTATTTATTTCAAGAAAAAAGTTAGACAACTAAAGGAGAAGACTCTTGTTTTCAGTTTTTATGGAAGAAAAGGGTGATTTTATTAGTGTATTAAAAATATTTGTCTAGAATATTATGGATTTTATCAATCTGATATTCATTTTCATAGCCACGATATCATGGTTATGGAATTCATTCCCATTACCCTAGAGGCCTCTCATAGATGACGTGTCATTAGGGATCCATTTTCTCATCTTCGAACCCAATATCATCATTTTTTCACCCATAAAATTACATCTATTAGATAGTTACTTCCTTTCACAATTCTAGAGCCTCACCTTCCTTAAGCAATACCTAGACTTTCTAGTGGTTTACCAAGTACTTTATCTATAGATCCTATAGAATCGTCTTAACCTTCAACCTTAAATCAGGAGACGGCCAAGGAAAAAAAGAAATGCATTGATGGACCCCACTAATAATTCTTAAACCTTTATATTGTCATAGAAAATATGTCTTTGATGGGAATTTCTTTATAATAATTTTTTATAATCCTTTTTTGAATTTATTTCATCACTCTAAATATGATATTTCTATGTGTTTTTTTACTTTTCCAATATTTATTCTGCTAATATTTACATTTTTGATAATCCCAAAATGGTGATAATTCTTATGGAATATTTATTCTTTTGATTTATTTTGAAGACCATTCTATAATTTCTGATTTATTTCAGTGATTTTTCTATGTTACCTCTAATACTATCTATTTTTAACCTTTATATCATTAATACATGATATATACCTTTTATACATTCTAGTTTCTTATTATAGATCATTAATACTAGGATTTATATTCTAATATTCCTTTTGATATTACAATAATAATATGTCTTTCATCATCATTATATTACCTCTAATTTATCATGTTTCAAATTTGTTATATCATTAATTCCATTATTTGTGATCATAAAAAGGGGGAGATTGTTGACCTCCGTGTTTTAATTAACAAAAATTCACGATTCTAATGTTAATAATGGATTTAATTTTTTATATAAGTATTTCATAATTTAATATAGGTGATGAAATTGACTATGTATGTGTAACCAACAGTCACTACTAAGGATGAGATGATATTGAGACTAACTTCACCATGACTGAGTCACCAAAAACATGAGCCATCGTTTTCCATGACTCACTATTAGCATGGAAATGTCACAAAGTTTGAGAAAAAATCATATGAAACACCCCCAGAGTATTAATTGGAAAAGTGTGACTCTCCCGCATCCTATCCTACAACCAGATGACACACCGCAAGGTTATCTCACCATTAGGTTGTCACGCCACCTAAATGTAAATTTGGATAAGTACGAGACACAACCAGTTGCGACACCATCATATGAGACACTGTGAAACTATAAGTCTCAGTTGGATTGATTCACCGTCTGAACATGAGTTTCTCCCAAATTAATCCACCACCACTATTCCCTTTATGTATACTGTTTTTTGAATTAAAATATTCTAACAACTATTTTCATGTGTTAATTTTGAATTTTAGTTTAATTTTGTTATGTTATATGTTTGAAAAAATGCATTAATGAATGTTTCAGACCCTTATACAAGGAAACAAAATATCCATATGCATTTGGAAATAGAATCCCTTATGTGTTATATAGTAGTGAATTCTCATGTAAAGAAATATACATATAGATCTATGATATTTCACATGTAGAATTCACACATATAACTAATGATATAAACTATTACATACATAAATCACTCGACAGGGTAGACGAACTGCAACATTAAATAGAGACTTCATATAGTCAACAAAAAGTTTCTATGGAACTTTGTTATACAAAATCTTTCAAGTCAACCCTACATGAGCTAAATTTCAGAATATTTTCAACAGTCATTTTTTGTACTTCTTATCAACTGAAAACTTTTATTCCTTTACACTCTTAGTTTCTTTGTTCTGTTTAAACTATTTACCAATAGAGTTGTGTGTGTGCATAATCTATGTTATCGCACACACTATATATCTTGTTCTAAACTGGATGATACATGATATCTTCTTTTTGATTTTTAGAAATACTTCTACAAATAATAGTGGTAGAGGTTCCTCTATGACCTGTTAATTTTTACTCATATAGATAATAGTCGAAGATATTGTTTTTAGACATAAAAAGTTCGTAAACTATTATAAAAACCATTCGACGTTGTGGATCAACTTGTTTATTTATATAAACTACCTGGTGGTAAGTGATCACCATGTGGATAGTACTAAGTCTTTACATGATACAAAACCTTATTCATTCAAATTTCTATTTCTGGTTTTAATTTGTTTTACCTTATTTCATTATTTAAACAAGAAAATTGTTTTTGACTATAAAAAAATTATATACTATGATAGATAATCATTATTATTTTTTTATAATATTTTTGAATAAGTAAATTGTTTTCAAATTACTATGTAATATTATATATTACATACCTGAGAACAAATGATTCTTTATGAAAACATTTGAAAAATTTTATCTTATTACAATATAATAAATAGATTAACTGGTCCATTTTAATTAAATTTTGGATTTCAAAATAATCCATTTAAAAAAAATTATTAGGTACTCAATTAACACCCTATTGTGATACTCACTCCTAACAAAATAGATGATAAGCTACTCCTAGGAATTATTTTCACACTTTTAGTATGGGGAACAAGAGTTTTATTTTTTAAAGAGGAGTTAGATTATAAATACTATGATAATTTGACTAAATATTTTTTTTGGATAAGTTTGAAGAAGAAGCCGACAATTTGGTTATTATATAATTGGATTCATTGAATAGATTCACTATGAAGACAACCCTTAATATTAATAATAAGACCACATAGATAAAGGTAAGGAAGAACAATAATAGGTCTCTTATTTCACCTTTCTATCCCCACATTGCAAGCATTAACAATATAAAAAGGAAATGAAACACTATATGAAACTGGTTCTCCACATGAAGTGCATGGTGAATCACTTTTAAAGAAAGTATGTTGCGGATTACATCACAAAAACCACATACTTCATCAGATTATAGATAAATGTAGGTGGATTATGCTATGGTAATCCTAAATCTAGTTTATCATGGGAAGAATAACCCAATACCATTACTATTTTCTCCTTCATTTTTAATTTTTATTAGTTTTCAATAATGTTTTTGTGTTTAACAATATTTTTTATATTTTCTTCTTTCGTGGTGCGAAACAACTTGGGAATAAACTAGAAGAGAATAATTGAAGGCTTCCTACAAAATAATAAGGTTTTCTCTATTCTTATAAATTATTTTTATCTATTTTATCTATTTATGTTGATGATATTTATGTGATCATTTTTGAAGTAGTGTAATGAGGGTTACAAGCTATTTAGGACCCATTTTGGTCTCATATATTATTGTTTTAGAACTATTAAAAAGGATTTGGGCTATATGTTTGAATTTATTTAACATTTATTATTGATAGTTTATTATTATATTTATGATTTTTAGGGTAGGAATTTTAGATTAAAAGATTTCATACACAGTGAAAAATTTCATTCAAGTTTTGAGGAATTCCACTAGTTTTAAATATATTAAACATAGATTATTGTTGAATTATTCTTCTAAATTTTTCATGTAATTTTCATAGATCTATAGAAAGGTGTGTAATTTATAATATTTTAGTGGAATTAAAATTATTACATTATGCAGCTAAAATTTTGATCATTATTTTTTATAACATTAACTTTGTTAAGAAGAACAACATAGAGGGGGGAATCCAAATTCATTCATATAATTCTTTTAAAAACGGAGTAACATAGGAAATTGGGAATCCATATTATGTTCTAAGATAGTTAGGGATTAGTTTTTTGAGTAATAAATTGAATTAATTCATATAATAAGTGTTTCTAATATACCGTGACTAGGGAAACAATCCATGAGTTCCTAATTTTAAAAAATGAACTGATTTAGGTGAGAGGAATATCAAACCCAAATAAACAATAGGAAATTGATGTATAAAAATTTTATTTGGGTATTTTCAAGGAAGTGATAAATGATGTTTCAGTTAAGGAAACTATGAAAACATAATCTTATAAAAGTTCCATTTTTAAACTCTTAATTCTTGTATATCCCGTAGAAATTTCTCTTCTAAAACAATTAATTTTTTTAAAATAATGTTTGGTAGTGAGTTTAAATCATAGATGAGGAATGGTGTTTTCAAAAATGAATGAATATTTTTTATTTTATATTATGATATTTTCATTTATAACTGTGATGGATAATATTTATGTTAATTTATTACATTGTATTTACTTAGTGTTCAATTTTATAATTGTGGGGGAGTGACAAGATCCATCATTTTAAAAAACTTATTATATTTTTCACTAAAAACTAACTTCAAAATTAATATAAAATTTAGTTACCCTGACCACAGTAGCTTAAAACTAGGGTCTGCTTTTTTAAATTTTCCTAAGATACATGAAATATTATCCTATCAGACCAAATAGTGTTTAAGACTTTTTAAAATAGATAAATACATGATTCCTATAAAAAATTTGAAATAAATTAAAACACATTTTTTTCAATACTAACATAGTTCCCTCTTAAATATCCTTGTATATCAATCACAATACACTTCCTGAAATCATGGGGAAATAAAACAATATAAGGGTGAGAAAACAATTCTTAGTAAGTGTTATTTAAAGTGTAATATATCATAACTCATTAAATAATTATCGATATGAGAAGTAAAATAACATAACACCCATGTTTATTAATCAATAACTTGGATATCAAGAATAGTTAATCCTTAATCAATATGGAATATTAAATCACTAAAAAACATTCATTTTAAAAAATAAATTTAGAATGAAATGAATCCAAAGATAATATCATGGTGAAAATATCATGGATAACAATAATTTATTTCTTAATAGATGAAATTCTTGAATAATGGACGTCATGATATCATGAAGTATGATACTTCTACCATGAAGACCTATCATAAGATGATTTAAATATATAGGTAAAAACACATTTAATCCAATAATACTCCCCCATAAAACAACTTAAGCAACTAGGGGAAACATAATTCTGGTCCCCACCCACTAATGCATTCCAAATCCATTTCTCATATATTAGATATTTAATTTAATTGACCAAAATGTTCCTTATCAATAATTATCTTTATTGAGAAAAGAATAAATATTTTTAAAAAAGTTCCTTAGATAAAAAACATTCATGTAGAACACTATATTTAGAAATGATATACAATTTAAGAAAAAAATATATTAATGACAAACAATATTGTTATATTGGGGAAATTTAATGTTGAGTGATCATTAGAGTGAGAGTATTTCAAGGGAATGACAATGAATATAAAAAATGAGTTAAAAAGTGAATTTTAATAATTTCCGTTGTAAAAAATGATCATAAACCATCATTATAAATAATATAAGTGGTATCAATATAACAAACCCCTAGTATAGTATATATAAAATAAAGATATTTTTTATTGATTTTTGGAAATAAAAAACATGTTCTTTAAAAACATTTTTGATAAAAATATCCATTTCATTTTAAAAATCAATTTTCGAAACAAAATGTTCAGAAAAATGGAAATATTTTTCATCAGAAAAAATATTTAAACATTATAATGTAATATATATATATCATTAAGTGGTCATTATGAGAAGAAATTATTTTTATGTTGATTACATTAAACTAATGTTTCCTTTCAAATTATCAGTAAAATCCATATGAGACTTTTTTTTGAAAACGAAAAGAAGTTTCCATTCAGAATATTTTCAAAATAAAAATAAAAATGGGGAAATAATTATTAAATAAATCAATTATAAAATGGATAAAAATATTTTTGAAAATATTTTTATAAAATAGGGTTGTTGTAGTTAACAGATTTCTAACCAAATAGAAAATTGTATTCAGATAAAATTTTCTCAATTATTTGAAGTATTAAAGAGTGAAAAATGGAACTATTACATGAAAATATCATGAATAATCATTAGGGAAGAAAATGAAATTGTTTTAATATAAAATTATATAATAATTCCCTTTAATTGAGATTCATTAATAATCAGTCTCGATTATAATGAGTTTTTGAAATAAAACCTTATAATGATCTTAACGTTTAAGTGAGAATGAACCAATGAATAAATTATATGTATAAATGGAAAATACACATAAATAAAGTGGAAAAACAAAATCATATATTCAAAAGTCATTAAACCTATAATATTAGAATATCAAAGATAACAATAGTGTAATTTATCTCAATGAAATGAAATTGAGTTGTGAAATTGTTTACTAGTTGGTATCTTTTAAGAAAAAACACTCATAGATGATATATTTAAAATTGAATCTGAAAATATCTTTTATTATAATTAATAATTATATTACATGTCCAATGGGTATTATATACACCATTTATAATAATTTATGTGCACAACAATAAAATATTCCTCAATGAAGGAAAATTGAGAGGTGATCCCTTACTACACACTTCTTTTTTGTTGAACAAGATGTGACCTCATATAATGTAATTTTATACATGTTATTAACTAATACCTAAACCGTATTAATATTTATAATATCATATATGATTCTTTTCTAACTTTTTATCCCCCATTCATCAATAATATTTTATTATATTTTTTTGGTTTTTAATTTCCTTATTTTCTCATTTATACATTGTAAGAAAAGTTATGATTATTGTTCATATAATATAGTTTCATCATATATTGATTAATAACAATAATAATATAATTATCATATTTTTACATAAATTATACTTTTAATACCCATCATGAAATATGGTTTTGAGAAATGTTGTATGTTATGATTATGGAGACGGTAGGCCATAGGTACGCATGTGTAACATTTCCACTTTTCAATGATCTCTATGGAAAATAGGTATGTAATATTTTATATTTATAGGATGATAATAATATCATAAATACAATATTATATCTTTAATTTCCTATATATACCACCCATGTGGTGTGGCGATGAAAATAGAGTAGCTTCACTATATTATGGTAGTAGTGCACATGCACACGAATGATGTCATCATCATCATGTGAATGAAAAGGTATGAAATAAAATTATATATTATATTTTAAGAATTATAAAAATTTCATTAACAACTTAATTATTTCATTTATATCACATATATTCATTATCTTTATCCATATCTTCATCAATGTAATGAATTAGTGAAAAATGACTCACATTGCTTTGCGAGGCGGTAGTCCTTCGTACACACCAACATCGTTATCGTATCACCTACAAAAGAGAATTTAAAAAGGTATATATGATATAATGAGTATTTAGGTATAAATATGTTATAAATTTAATAAATAAACTTATACAACATCTCATCCAATAATGAGAGGTGTTAATGGAAAAATGTATAACATCGGTTCATGAGGCGGTAGTCCACCACACACACAAATGATAATTCTGTAACCCATTTTATGAAGCTGTAGTATTTTTAAGACATTATATTAAGATAAAAACATATAATTTTATGTAATATATTTATTTTTTATATAATAATGGTTTAATAAGAAGTTAAGGATGTGGAATAAGAAATGAAATAAAACTAATAGATGAATATCATTGCCTCTACTACAAGTAAACTCGTTAGGATTACAACAAAATACTTCAAAAGATAGATTTATGAAAATAATAATGCTAAAGGATGAGATTATTAATGTCTGGAATTTATTTTTATAGTGTCTTTATCAACTCAAATATTTTTATTGTGTGAATAGAAGAGAAGAGTGGGTGACCTTTTATAAGTGAGGTGGGTGGAAGGATTATAATTTTTGAAATGAAAATGGTGTATCAACATTATTTACTAGAAAAAATGGTCCAAAATAGAGTGTTATAGAGAAATAGATTGGATTAGGTCTAAATATTTCCATGAAATTTATTTAATACATGTTGTTAGGTAATTTTAATCCTTATCTTTTTATTTTAACCCCAGGTAAATCCATTTTTAACTCAATCGCAGTAAATAATTTTGTACTATTTTTACTATTAAATTTGTTCAATAATTAAGTTGAAAATATTATGTAATATAAATTATAATTATTCAATAAATATAATCTATTTTTTAAAATTCCATTCACATGTGTGGAAATATTTTAATTTAAAATTATTCTTACAAACTTAATGAGAATATAAGTTTTTAAATTGAAATTGTTCAAAAGATTAGAAATTTTTTACATCGAAATTAATTATGAAAATTAATATAATGAAAAAATAGGATTTATTGTTATTTTTTAAATATTTGACTTTAAATCCAATTAAAAATATAATTTAACTCTATAAATGATTAAAAAAGTAGTTTTTCAATTAAAATTATATTTTTACAATTCATTAAACAATAAAACATTTCAGAGAAATACCAAAAAATCACCCTAAGATATGATTGTAATTAGGATGTCAAAAACTAATTTAATATTTTAAAATTTATTTTCTAAAGTTGGAAAAAATATATTTTAAATTATATATGAAAAGAACCACTAAACTGTCCTATAGAAAAAATATAATTTTTCAAATAACATTTCTATTTATTTTAAATGATTTTTATTTTATTTAGAATCACTAGATAGTAATAATTTTCATAACATAGTTATTATTATTCATATCATCCAAATTAATTGTTAGGTTAAAAATGTACTATATTATGGTCCATTTTGACTCAGTTTTGCATTTTCCACAAGCTATCGAAGGGATTATATTTAAAGAGATATATTTATTGGGATTTTTAAGTTCAATGCTATGTTTCACATACACTACCAAATACATTGTAATTATTTTATTATTTCATGAGGTTAAATTCTATCCACCTTAAATAAATTTCATCTACACAATCTGAACATGATCTGAGTAATCAAGTGTTTGGTATTTGAAAATTATTTTGTTGAAAACCCATGATATAAAAAAGGAAATTTAAGAAATCCTTTTAATAAGGGAGAAAGGGAAGAGAAAAGGTCCCAAACCCATGTTTCGAAGTACAATAAAATTATTAGAAACTTAATATATAGAAATTGAAGAAAATAATGAATAGCTATAGAGTGTGATAGATTTTATTTATCATAAAAAATTCAATGATCAATGAAAATTTAAGGCCATCAAAACCATAAATCTATGATGATTTAAAAGTCCTTTTAATTCATCTGATATAAGGGTAACAAGATAAAATTTTTATTTCTGGTTACTTTTCATAATGTTCAGTAATTATTCTACAATATAGGAATATAATGAAATATACATAATTGAGAATTTTCGTTTTAATATGAACAATTTAATGCTCTGGTTTTTTTTCGATCAAATCCCAATTCAGCACTTACTCCATGAAACAAATACCAAAAATGTTAACTTTTTAATCTTGATGCACTGAAATTCACTTTTAACGGATTGTATGATCCTTAAAAGAGTTAAAAGTCAATCCATTCATCTCTTATTATTTTTCAAAAATAATATTGTTAGCAAAAGATAGTTAATATAATACATTAATCATTATACAACAAAAGTAACACCACTAGTTCATCATTAATTTTTAGTCATATAATCATTTATGTAAAAATAATGGAATCATTACTAGGACATCACATAGGCCAGTGGTAGGTGGTAATACCTTATAATAATTTAGTTATGGGTTCAATCCACATTACCTTTTCAATAATGAAGGGTTGTCACCCAACATTAACGTCATCATTTTTATTAAACTATATTAATATAAATAATTTTACATTCCAAAAAATGAAATCCTTGAAATAAGAATAATCATTTAATAATATATTTTATTATTTTTCACTAAAAATTATTTTATTTTTTCCCAAAGTCTAATAATATCAGTTGACTATTATTACAATTTCATTAATCATTATATTAAACATAAAGGTTAGGAGTACATTTAATCTTATGTCTATAAAACATAAATACATTATTCCTCAATTGACTTTTTCTAATAAAATATATACTCTCTAGAAATTTCTCCCAAAATATATGTAATCTTGGTAGACTCCCATAACATGATATATATCAAGGAGTTTTTAAGATATTGATCTTATGAGTAATCTAAAACTCAATAACCCATGATGGTATGCATAACAATTATGTTATTTAAGAAATATTTCCTTCTGAAATTTTAAAAAACAATTAGGTGTTTTATGATTCGCATAGCCAAAATATCATTTCTAAAAATACTTCTTGAATTTAATTCATTAATCCCAGTAAATAAATAATTTATCCATTTTATTTCCACATAGGTCTTTTTGTAGTATAGGGTTTAACATTTATAAGTGTTAATTGACTCTAATAATTTCCCAATTATCCATATTTAAATCAATGAACTATAAATTGATACCTACGATAATATTTATCTCCTTAAATTATACTATTCATTTTCCACTAAATATTTTTTCCCTTCCTATCACTACATAATGTATTTTCACATTGCATTATGACACATTCCTTAGTGAATCCTTCCATTCATTTCCAACATGAATAAAATCTATCATTCATTTTTAAATGATATCCACCACTCAAGCTCTTAGAAAAATACATCCTTCTCATATTTAGTGAGTCTAAGAGTTGGTTAAGGAATAAAATTTTAATAATTTATTTATAAAAAATAGGCATAATCATAATATCTTTTACATTAGCTAGAATCCCATTTAGTATCTTAGAGTCACCACAAATTCCATCATAATCAATATGAACATGAATCCTTCAGGTTCTATCCATTGATTAATACATAAATCCTAGTGTGAGGAAAAATAATGGTAGTGGGAAAACCATTTTAGACTTTATAAGATTTTAAACAGTAACACCTTATTTTCAATCTAATACACATTAGGTTTCACCTAGGTTATTCATTGACATCATCAATTTTAATCCATAATAATGTTTTGTAATGAAAATTTTAAATATCCTTTGAATACCCCATAGGAGTGTCAAACTATGTAAACATGAAGTCTCTTTTTCATTAAATAAGTAATGATTAGGTCAAGACTAATGGATTCTTTTCAGAGTTATTAAGGTACATCTGTTCCAATACCACTTTCAATTATATTATCCCGATAGGGATGTATATTCTATGGAAAACCACATAGTCTCTACCTTAGCAAATTTTTTCTGGATATTCTACTATACTTATCCTCAAAGTATATCCTAGGGTTATGGTCCCAATTATATATTTGACTAAATCTTGTTCTCAAGGATTATACTAATATTCCTCTAATACCAAATATAGCTACCCTAACCACAGTATACCGAATCTAGTTTATTCTTAATTAAATTTGAAAAAGATATATGGAATCACACCCCTAATGAACAAATAGTTTAGTAGTATTGGTAATCTCAATACATATATGATTTATATATTATATTTGAAAACAGTAAAATTATTTTTCATGATTTACATTATTCGCTCTATAAAATATATGAATTTAAATCATAGAACACTTCATGGAATCCTATGGAATGGAAAAAAATATGGGTGTGCTAAAATTTTCAGTGAGTTTGAATTATATTATAAGCTACCATGAATCAATTTATAATAATGAATTTGGAAAGTTAAATAGTAAAAAACACATTCCCTGTAATAAAATCCTTGATATCATGAATATACAAGGTTTAATAAATATGAAAAGGTAAATAATATGACACACATTCTATTTAAACAATAAAATATGAATGAAATACATCCAGAGATAATATCATTATGAAAATTTCAGGGGTAATAATAATTGAATTCTTAATGAATGGAATTCTTAGTTATTCGAAGCATTGATATAAGGAATCATGATAACTCTATCATTAAGACCATTCAAAAGGTAGTCAAAACTACAGGAACAAACTCATTTAATTCAATCTTAATGATTCGGATCATTAGATTACTAATGCATCATGGGGATATTTAATTTTGGTCCCCAGTCTTCACTTCATTTCCTAAGCCTTCCTTATATATTTAATAATCGATTTACTTCATTAATAATATTCCTTATAATAAAATCTATGTATTGGGTAACACATATTGATTATAAAATATTTCCCTATATAGACAAATAACATTATCTCTAGAACACTGTATGTTTAAATGAGACACACTTTAATAAATAATCCTTTCCATGATAAATAATATGGATATTTAGGGAAAATTTAATATCATTGAATATAGAAGAGTGCAAATTTCACAATAATTGTAATGACTACAAAAGATGAATCAATATATTGAATGAAAATAATTTCCTATGTCAAAATGAAAAAAAATCCATGTAAATAATAAGGATGGTATCAATAAAACATATCCCTAGTGAATCAAAATTAAAATAATGTATATTTTTAATTTATTGATAAAAAGACTAAAAAAGATCATTAAAAACATTCTTGATGAAAATTCCATTTTCACTATGAAAATAACTATTTATTACTAAAAGTTCCAAAAAAATTAAAAATAATTTCATTTTAAAATAATATTCCAAAAATTTAAAATAATATTTAAAGCATTAAACATTGAGTATGGTAGGGAATTCCGTACATGAAGAACAAATTGAAATAAAGATTCCATTCACATTTTCAGTAAAAGCCACACAAGCCTAGTTTTGAAAACTAGATTGTGTTTACATTAATATTAAAAAAAGTAAGAATGGATAAAAAAATTATTTAATAGATGATTTTAAAAATGGTTATTAACATTTTTGGAAACATTTTTTTAGAAAATATGGATCTAGTAGAAAGCATATTTATGACTGAAGGGATAATTAAAGGCGTATTTTACAAAAAATAGTATCTCAATTATTTTATGTACAAAATAGTGAGAAATGGTAATATTAATTGAAAATATGATGAATAATCAAAGGGTTATAAAATAAAATGTTTTTAAGATAAAATTATGAAATATTTTCTGTCAAATTAAATTCAATAATAAAAAATATCAATTAGAATGAGATTATGAAATAAACATTTACCATGATAATAACATTTAATTTATAATTAACCATTGAATAAGTTATGTGTATCAAATGTAAATCCATGTAAAAAAGTGAAAATACAAAAAATTGATAGTCAAAATTCATTACTCACATAATCATACAATACCAAAGACCATGGAGTAATATAACCCAATAAAATGATATTGAGTTATGAAATTCTTTACTACTTGGTAACTTTTATGTCAAAATCACCTTAGGTAAAATATTTCAAATTGGTTCTTAATATAACGAGAATTATTAATGAAAAATTATATTACATTTCAAAGGGTCAGTATGTACACTATATGTATGAAATTATGTGCATAATAAGATAATATGTCTCAATGGATGTAAATTGAGATTAAGTCCCTTACATCACACTTTATTTTGGTATAACATTATTTAACATTGTATATAGTGGATTTAAACAATTTATTAACTTATAAATTTACTATATTAATATTTATAATATCATATATGATCATTTTATAACATATTATCACACATTCATTAATAATATTTCATTATTTTTCTTGTTAAAGGTTTTAATTGACTTGTTTTCTAATTCTTGATTTATTATAAAAGTTACAGGTCTTTCGAAAATTATAATGTTTCATCATCTCCAAAATGATAATAATTAAACAATTATAATATTTATATATCAATAATAATTTTTTGTTCAATAATGAAATATTATTTTGATAAATGATGGTAGTTATGATAATAAACATAGTGGGCCATATATACACTTGAACAACATTTCCATTTTTCAACAATCAATCAGAAAAAGGAGGTGACTAATATTATATCTTTATAGAAAGAACATAATATCATAAATACCATATTACTTATTTAAACATATATATATATATATCACCCATGTTTTGTGGAGATGAAAGTATTGTGAAATCTCTTTGTGAAGGTGGTAGTCCACATGTACACGAATCATGTTATCATTATTAGGTGAGTGAAAAGATATGAAATAAAATTATATAATTTATTTTAATAATTATTTTTTTATTAAAATCATAATTATGTCATGTATACATATCATATATTCATTAACATTATCCATATTACCTTCTATGTAATTTGTTAGTGAAAAACGAATCACATTGTTTTGTGTGGTGGAATTCCTCCGTACACATCAGCTATGTTATCAAATCCCCAAAGGAAAACAAATTAAAATTTTAAATATTATATAAAGAATATAGTGGTATAATTATATTATAAATATCATATATATACTCTATATCCATCATAATTCTTGACCATGAGAGGTGGTAATGAAAAAATGAATAACATCAGTTCGAGAAGCAGTATTCCACCATACACAAGAATGTTGATTTTGTAACACATTTTATGGAAATGGGGATGGTTTTATAAAATGATAATAAGAAAACAATTTCCTATAAGTATATTTAAAATACATAGTTTTTATGTCAATATTTTTTAATAATAATTTAAGGGGGTGGAGTAAGAAATAAAATAAAAACACTTGATGAAGAACATTACTTTTTCTTTCAGTAACCACTTTAGTTTTCACCAAAATACTTCCAAGAATTGATTTTTTCCTAAATAAGGATTCTATGATTATAGTAGGGAAGTTGGAGATTTAATTTGGAAGGTCTTGAAAAAAAAGGAGTTCTTATTTTTCAAGAAGTGAGGATATGGGGTGGCCTTCTATAAGTGAGGTGAGTGGAACACTTCAAATTTATGAAAATAAAAAGGTGTAAACACATTTTTCATATTAAAAAAGGGAATGAAATATTATATTATTTATACTTATACAAAATATAGTCAAAATATGTCTATAAAAGATATTTAAAACATGTTTTTTTGGTCATTTTAACCCTTACCTTTTTAGGTTAACACCTAGTAAATCCATTTTCCCTTAACCACAACATATAATTTTAATTGATATGACTATTCATTTAGGTAAAAAAGTAATTTTAAATTATTATATAATATATATTGTTCTGATTCCAAATATGGAATCCATTTTTCAAAATTTCACTTTCATAAGTGGACAATTTTAATTTAAAATTAATACCACAACTTTGATGAGAAAAAGGGTTTTGATACAAAAAATGTCCAAAAGTTTATGTTTCTTTTATATCAATGTTCAATATGAAAATTATAAAAAATATACAAATTATATTAATTGATATATAATTTAACTAATTATTCTTTAAAAAAATTTAATATATAACTTTACATTATAAACAATTTGAAAAATTAGTTTTCAATTAAAATTCAGTACTTTTCACAATTCCTCAAAAAATAAAAACTTTCTAAAAAATAACAAATAGTATTTCCATGATTATGATGATATCATGATTTAAAAAAATGAATTTTATTTTTACAAATATTTTTTCTATTTTTTTTAAAAAATATTTTTCAACTATGTGTGAAAAGAGTGAATTAACATGCTTTTATAAAAAATATAGTTTTTAGAAAACCATTTTTTTCTTTTAAATGATTTTTATTTTATTTATAATCAATAAAAAATAATTATTTTCATAATTTAGTTTGTAATTTTTATACCCATGAATTTAGTTATTTGGTTATAACAACATACTATATTCTTGTTCATTTAGACTTGGTGTTTCATGTTCCACAAGGTATTAAAGAGATTAAATTTAAAGAAATAGATTTCATTGGTTGTTTAATATAAGTGTTGAATTTCACATATGATATCAAATAAAATGTTATTATATTATAATTTTTGGATTTTAAATTAAACATTAGAAATTAACTTACATCTTTTACATTAATAAATAATTTATTTAATTATTAAATAGACTTAATATTGATTTTTAGTGATTTATATAATATTTGGGATTGATTGAATAATCTGTACATTAATTTGTGGCTTTGTGTTTACAATATTTTCAATTAATTTAATTATAATTTTAATTATTTTTAAGTTCAATATATAAGAACATGTAAGATCCCATATCTTCCTTTCAGGTATGTCTTTCCTTTCTGATTATTTTTGAGAAAAACTGGAAATTCTGGAAATTTTAGGAGTACACGCCATGTACTTATAAGTACATGTCATGTACCCAATTAATGTGGGTGACCATGTACTGTTCATGTAACGGCTAAGTACATGGTCGTGTGGGGTGACCTAGAGACCGCCTAAATAGGGTCCCTGTAAAGGTAAGTACACACTGTGTACTTTTAAAAATACACGTCACACACTTTTGTTTTTATTTCACTAAACAGACTAGGGTTGCGTCTCATTCAGAAAAATACCTTCTTCTCTGCATGTCTCATCCAGGAGTGACCATATGGTGCATATCTTCTCTAAGCCCCAGACTCACTATCTGTTCTCTGACTTGACATCTATTCATTACATTGGAATTTCCACGGTGAGTTATTGTTTCTTCTTGAACCTCACCACTTGATTTCTCCTCTTTCGTGAGATATCCTTGGTTGAACATTTTATAAGGTTTTGTAGATCTGTGAAATTATATGGCAATTAAAGGAATGAGGTTCACATATATCATTCGTACAATGCTGATGTAGGTGATTTTTTTCTTTCTATAGTTAGTCTTTGAGTTATATATGGAAAATTTCCCAATTCCCTTGATCGGGGTATTGCATGTTTAAGGATTTTAACCCTACTAATTCATTCCATGACTTGTATGTTTGAATAGAGGTTGTTGTTTGTGAATATGTTTAATTTCCATGATTTAGATTTGTTAGCCCATTATTGTTTGATTTTGACCGTTTGGTCTAGCCTTGCCTCCAAGGAAAATGGTTTTCCATTCCTTGTGTTGTTAGGATGGAGTGATTATTTTATCTGCTAAGTTGTTCTATGACTTATAGATAATTATCCAAGTATTACTTTGAGGTTTATTTTGGCTACTAATTATCATTGGTGTATAATATCTTTACACCGGGCTTCAGAAACCCAGTTTAGTGAGACCATAGGGGAAATTGATATTAAGGGCTTTCCCAAAGTGTTTGTTATAGTTATCACGTTGTGAGACCATAGAAGGGATTGATGTTGAGTTCTCCCTCAGAGTGTTTATAAATACTTAATGAGACCACAAGAGGAATTGACATTAAGTTTTTCCTCATAGTGTAAGTAGTTTACCACTAATAGACCATTGGTGGAATTGATGGTGAGTGCTTCCTTAGAGAGTCTTTGATTACACAAGACTATAGGGGGAATTTACAGTGAGTGCCTCCTCAGAGAGTCTTCATTTTATCCTTCTTGTAAATTTAACCAAATGGGTTAGGTTGTGAGAACTACTGAGTGGGTTAGTTAAGATTTGTTGGCTGATCCAGAGGGGATAGACGGTGAGGACTTTATTAGAGGGTTTATTTGTTTTTCTATTGGTTGGTTAAACTATTAAATGTAAATGATTGTAATTGAAACTGTAAGACTATTTACCATTAACTACTTCTTTGTTTATTACTTATTTTGCATATTTCCTACCATATATATCCACTAAGAGTTAGACATAGATTTTTGGGTGGTTTACTACTAGGATTAGTCTCACGCCCTGTTTGGGATATGCTTTTGGGGCCAAACAGATTATAATGTTGCAGGTCTATATAAAGGAAAATTCACTTCTACTTCAGGTACATGATTATAGCGGAGCTGGAGATCATGCGACCAAGATTAGGATTGCGATGTTGTAGAGTTGTTTACTTTCTTTTCCTTTGTACTTTGGTTTAGTACTATATTCCAACATTGTGACTTGTTTGGATGCTTTCATAGACATATGTATCAAGCATCATTTATATATGTGCCACATTTGTTTATTACTTTTATTCTTTGGTTGTTTACTTATTGGATGTTATTACTATTTCTGCTATTGTTATCTATTTACTTCGGTTGATTTACTCTACCAATGAGGGAATAGTTTCCCCACTATCACACCCAAGGACCTCACTCATAGTCAGATGCCTCTGGAATTTGGGAAATGTGATGGAGGCCATGTGACCAATCAGGTACGAGGCACCTCTGAGTGGAACTCGAAACCAGGATGTTACAAAGTCGTATCAGAGGGTTTCTTTTCTTCTGGACTTACAATTTGGAGCCTATAGTTATGGATATTATGTAATAGGTAGTTGATAATAAGTTTTGCTTGGGTGTAGCTAACCTGTGTACAAGGAAAATATAATTTCCCTCAATTATTTCAATTTTTAGGGTTTATCAATTATTACAGATGATTTAATTTCACCATTGGATGATTGACATATTTTGTGATGTTATCATTGATATGATTAAGGTTTTATTTCTATTTCAACCTATGGAGATGAGGGTATTCCATTTCATACATCATATAGGCACTGGCTAGAAATCACATGCCATGCATTTGTTTCATTCCATTTAGGGTAAATTACCAATAGCATGGTTTTTGTGATAGGTGTTCTGCTTGATATACAGGATGTTCTGATAGATTCCATGATAGAATACCTACTTTTTGATAGGGTATTGATTTATGTAAGGTTTTGTTTGAATTAATTCTAAACGTTGGTTCTTGAGGTGTTATAGGCCCTCATGGATCAAAATTTGGTGGGTCATTGATTTGTTGTAATTGTAAGTGACATGTATAAGATTCCAAGAATTGATTCATGTGGAGTATGGGCCCTCGCAGATCAGAATTAGGAACTTTAATGTTGTTCTAGTGTTTTTATAGGGTTCCGGAGTAGCTCATGAGTTTTATTGTTAGAAAAAACTCGGAATACACGGCGTGTAATGATAAATACATGCAATGTGTCCTTTTGTTTGGGAAGGAAAATTTTTTCTTAAGTACATGACGTGTACTTATATATACGCCGTTTAATCCTTAACTGTGTCACAATCTGTGTGGTTAGAGATAGGGGATTGGGGAATATTTGGTGGGACATGTCATGTACTGAGTGTACACTCCATACTGTAGAGACCATGTGTCTGACCGTGTGACTAATGAAACGAGTGGATATTGGTTAGCTAGTACACGCCGTGTCTAGCACAAACATGCCATTTAGAGTCAGTCGTATAACCGGCCATGTGAATAACAATATGGGTCGGTGAAGTTTGTTTAGTACATGTCGTTTCTGGCACAAACAAAGCATGTATTCATGTTTTAGGGGAACCATGTGGATTAGTCGTGTACAAGAACTCAGGTAGGGGAACACAATTCAATTGAACGTCATGTCATTGTATTACACGCCATGTGTATGGGGTTCTACATGACCGTGGATGACGGATGAACACGACCATGAGAAGGCTTAAGGGAACACGTAGTGTAAGGGTTATACACATCATGTACCCATGTTTTGAAAAACATTAATGTTTTCTTTCTCCTGTTCCCTTTTTTACACATATAAGTTTCAGTCCTTGAATATCTTGAGCTATGATGTGCGTTGACCTTGAAGAGTCATACCATCAAGACGTGCTCTGGTTGCATACCAGTTATTGGGTAGTTATCAGACACCGAATATTTCTAATCAGAGACTAATCACAGATCCTCTTGTAGTGCCAGTCTTGGCACCGACTGTTATTCTGGATATAGGTGCTGATGCACAGTTTTGAGAAGGCTTTATAAGGATGATGCAAACTCTCTAGGGAGCACTAACTGATTCCCTATCAATGGTAGATTTGATGTGTGTTTTCCAGTAGCAGCATCCTCCCACCTTTACAGGGGATGGAGGACCTCTGGTTGCATAATCATGGTTAAAGGCCATGATTTCGATCTTCAAGCATCTGGAGACACCTTCAGAGGGGAGGGTTAAGATCATTATATATATGCTTCGTGATTCCACCAAGAGATGGTGGGATGTGATCTCACAGGAATGATTCCAACAGGGTATTACTTGTGATGCTTTTTAGTATACCTTTTACGATTACTTCTACACAGATTCTTTGAGGGACAATCGAGCCAGAGAGTTCACGAGTCTGGAGTAGGGTACTCTTTCAGTCATGGATTATTCTTCTCTCTTCATAGAGATTCAGTTATTTACACCCCTTCAAGGGATGATATGACTTTTTCCTAGAAAGGAAGGTTGAGGATGGTCTTAGAAAAGACATCTGATCAAGGGTGAACATCTTTAGGTTGACTAGTATATCCTTTATCATCAATCAGGAACTAATCGCAGAGTGCAATTTGAGGGCTTCTGGTGCTGTAAGCCAGGGCGGTTCAATACCTAGAGTTGGTGTGTCTTCATTTGATAGTAGGAAGAACCGTAGGGAGTCTATTGGATGAGATTTGAGAAGATATAATTCACCTTCTAGTATCCAGGTGTTATGCTAAAAGTGTGAGAAGGTCGGGCATATGAGGCCACATTGCCTGAGAGACCCAGTGGAGTGCCGATATTATAGAAAGATGGGTCATATTTAGTAGTTCTATCAGTTTTTCTCACCGGTAGTTGGGGATAAGGGTTCTTATATAAATCTTCAGTTAGGAGCAGCAGCACAAGTTTGTCATTAGTCTTGGAACTAGTGTTCTTACAGCCATTCAAGATGAGGTGGAGGTTGTGACTATGGTACGCAATCTCAAGACATTCGGGGAGAATAGGGTGGATCAGCTTAGGGTGGGCAAGAAGTGTCGCAGGACTACAGTACTGTCTAGACTTTTGCAGTGAAGTAGACCCATCTAAAGCTGGATCTCGGTCCCTCTATAGTTCGAGTTACGATTCTAGTTGCTTTAGTTCTAGGTTCTTCTCTTTTCAATATAGGGTCTTTCCATACTTTCATATCTGTTGCAGTTGTGGAGATCCTTAGTCTCGGTATCTTTACTTTTGCAGATATCTTGATGCTAGACACTCCATTAAGGACTAAAACGGAGAGTGTAAATCCATACAAGTAGTTCCCTCTTGAATTTGGTGGGTGTCACTTCTTTTGGGACCTTTATGTCTTAGAGATGTCAGTCTATGATGTCATTCTCGGAATGTACAAGTTAGTTCCCTTCTAGGATGCGGTCGATTGATATCGTCGTAGGGTGAGTTTCACGTCACCAGAGGGCGTATCGTTTCTTCAAAAGGGTGAATGGGATGTCCAGGAAAGAATAGAAGGTCCCAAGCATAATGGATTCGGAGGAGTTATAGCCCAGATTTGTAGTCTATATTTGGATTAACAGGGACTTCACAGATGTAATTTCTTCTAGTGGTCGATCATTTTAGGGATTTCTTTTCCGTGGAATTTTTTGGTTTTCCTCCAGAGTGAGAGGTATAATTTTCTATTGATCTTGTGCTAGGAGCAACACTAGTGTACATTCCTCCTTATATAATGGCTACAACAGATTTATGGGAGCTTAAGAAGTAGTTGGAGGAGTTGTAGGCTAAGGGTTTTATCCAACCTTGTACTTCTCCTTGGGATTCACCTGTCCTGTTTGCGAAGAAGGCAGATGGTACCCTCTGACATTGTGTGGATTATCGAATGATAAACCAGTCGATGGTAATTAACCGATATTCCTTGTCATGGATTGATGATCTATTTGATCAGCTTCGAGGAGCATGGGAGTTCTTGAATATTTACATGAGATCCAGTTATCATCAGTCACACATTATACCATCAGGAATATCTATTATATCTTTTCAGAGAAGGTACAGTCTATATGAGTATGCGGTTATACAATTATGACTTACAAACGTGCCTGCTGTTTTCATTGAAGTAATGAACCAAGTGTTCCATACATACTTGGATTCATTCGTGGTAGTATTCGTGGATGATATCTTGATGTACTCTCACACTCGACAAAACCATGACACACAACATGATATAGTTTTTTGTACAATGAGAGTGAATTAATTATATGCTAAGCTATCAAAATACAAATTTCGGATGGACCAGATTCACTTCTTGTGTCATGTTATCTCAGAGTCAGGAGTATTAGTAGACCCAGAGAAAGTGGGAGTAGTAGTTTCCTAGGAGTAGCCGAAGAACGCATTTGAGGTATAGAGTTTCTGAGGGCTAGCTGGATACTACAGAAGTTTTATACAGGACTTCTAATGCTTAACAGAGCTACTAATAGGCCTGACTAAGAAGGGTGTGAAGAACTTGTGGTCAGAATCTTGTGAGTCATCCTTTTAGGAGATGAAAGGGAGGTTGAATTCGACACCGATACATGTTTTTTAGATCCAGGAAAGAGCTATAATATTTACTGTGATGCATCAGGAATCGGCCTAGGAGTAGTGCATATTCATGGGGAAGGAGTAGTTGCATACGGGTCTCGGCCGTTGAGGCCACATGAGAGGAATTACCTGATGTATGATATCTAATTGTTGTAGTTGTTTATGCTTTACATTGTTGGATACATTACCTATTGTGAGATCATTTTTTGGGTTTTACCAACCACAAATGTATCAAGTATATCTTCACTCAGTGCGATCTGAATTTGGGACAGCAAAGGTGGGTTGAGTACCTTTAGTATTTTGACATTGATCTTACCTATACATCTGGGAAAGGTAACACAGTAGCTGATGCGTTGAGCAGGAGGACTCAAATACAGGCAGTTCAGGAGACCAACAATGAGTGGAAGCTTATGGATTTTTTCTCTGAGAAGAATTTTTAAAAGCATGATAGACATGTGTAGTCCTTTATTTATTATGTATCTATTACCTCTACTCTTCTTGATCGACTGTGACTGAAGCAGATATCTGATTCAGATGTCCTAGTCCTTTGGGAGAGTGTGTCAGGAGATGACCCTATTCTAGGATAGACAATATGCGATGATAAGATCTTGTGTTTTCATGGGTGCGCATGGGTGTCAGTACACATAAATGAGGAGCTAATACAGAACTTTCATTCCTCATCTTGGGTAGTTCATCATCATGTCACCAAGATGTATCAAGATCTACACCTTCAGTACTGGTGGCTTGGTATGAAGAGAGATGTTGCTGAATTTTTCACGAGGAGCTCCACATGTCAGTAGGTGAAGGTTGGGCATTAGAGACCGGAAGGGATTTTGTAGTAGTTACCCATTACATAGTGTAAGTGGAACAATTTTACGATGGAATTCGTGACATGGTTGTTGAGGCCACCTCAAGGAAATGATGTAGTTTGTGTTGTCATTGACAGGATCCTGATGGTTTATCACTTCTTGATGATCAAGGAGACCTTCAGTGTTGATGAGTTGGGAAGGATATACATCCTAGAGATTTTACATCTTCATGGGGTTATGAACTCTATTGTTTTAGTTGGGGATGCCCATTCTACTTCTCGGGTCTAGCAGGGGCTACATAAAGCCTTAGGTACACATGTACTTTTGAGTACAACTTACAATCACCAGATAGATAGCCAGTCTGAGCATATGATTTAGCTGATGGAGGACATGCTTTGAGAATTCATTCTCAACATTGGAAGTTCTTGGGAGAATCATATACCTCTTGTGGAGATTTTCTACAATAATATTTTTCAAGAACCTATTCAGATGGAACCTTATGAGGCATTGTACGATAGACTATGTAGATTACCCCTATGTTGGTTGGAGGTAGGAGAGGCAGCTATGCTAGGACCTCATCTTCACCAAGAGACCAGAGAACATGAATATTTGATTTAGAAAAGGATAGATACTATACAGTCATGACAGAATTTTGATGTTGATAGATAGAGATGACCTATGGAGTTTGAGGTTGGAAATCAGGTTTTCCTATGTGTCTCTCCGAGATTGGGACATAGAAGGATTATGAGAGAGGGTAATCTTCCACTGAGATATGTTGGACTGTTTGAGGTATTAGAGAGGGCCATGCCGATTTCTTATCAGTTGCAGTGACCTCATAGGTATCGGGCTATGCACGACTTGTTCCATATTTCTAAGCTACTGCATTACTTCTCAAAATCGTCTCATGTCTTTCATCCCAAGAAGGTTGAGCTGGTGGTGGACGCATAATTTTAGTATCATCCTATCTGGATTTTTGATTGTAGTGAAAAGGTTCTCCATGGCCAGTCTATTCCTCTCGTATGAGTGTCATAGCAGCACGAACGAGTACATGATGAGACTTGAGAGAGGGAGGCCGATGTATGGTCACAGTGGCCAGAGCAGTTTGCGAATTCTTATTCTACACCGCTTTTCTAGGAAAATTCAAGGAAATGTATCATTATGGGTGGAACATTGTAAGAACCCACATCCTCTTTTTAGGAATGTCTTTCATTTTTGGTTGTTTTTGAGAAAAACTAGAAATTCAGGATATTTTAGGAGTACACACCGTGTACTTATTTGTACACACCATGTACCAGGTTGGCATAAGTGATCATGTTCTGGCCATGTAACGGTCGAGTACATGGCCAGGTAGGGTGACTTGAAGACCGCCTAAATCGGGGCCAAATAAAGGAAAGTACATACTGTGTACTAATGTATAATACTTAGATATTTTATTTTTTCAACCTTGCTGAGAATCTAAGATCACCCTTTCATATGTTTTTATTCTATTGGTTATGAAGAATCATTTTTATGTAGAATTACAAAGGGGGAGTATTTTTTTCAAAAAGTTAATTATATTTCACTAAGTTAGAATATTGAGGTTCAATTATGTCAATGGAACTAAAATAATATAGTATTTGGACATTTGTTCTTATAATGTATTGTATATTATGAAAAAATGATGGAATTTCTACGTATGAAAAGTGAGGTACACTATATTAGGTATCATAGAAAATGTTTAGTCAACATTTGGAAACTATGATAAGGAAAATTTAGTAATATCCCAAATAATAATTTTAAGATTATTTCTAAGGATGTATCTATGGATATGTATAAGGATGTGTAAATGATTAGGAAAATGTTTATGAATTTTTGCAATTGATAGAGTGAGTGGTTTCCAAGAAATAAATTCATTTTTGATAATACCAATGGATGTGGATATGTAATTGGTATACCTAGGGGTAATAACTCTAAAATTGTGTGTTGGGCCATACTCAGCATAACCAGTTACATTATAATGGGCCATACTGCACACCTAGTTTGAAACTCCCTAGGGAATTGCTTTGGGAATTCACAAACTCTTTACTAACCATTATAATGTATTTAAACATATCTTGTATATTAATGTACAAGGCGAAACCTTCGTTTCCATAGATTAATGAAGTGTTTTTTATAATTGGGACATCATATGAGTGATTTTTCATCATTATATGGGTTTACAATATAATTTTTTTTCTCACCGTATGTTTTTTTGTTTTATTCAATAGTGAGAACTAGAAGGAAATCAGTTAACATTGAATGTTTCAGATATTTATAGTATGAGATTTATAACATTTGATGTCCTAAGTGGAAACCTCATGAAGAGATCTAAAAGTTGATATGAGTATTTGATTTACTCCTAATGAAAAATAGACCACAAATGACATGTTAGTGGTATGGGTTGTTCTTCTAGTATTGATTTAATTAAACATTATAAGAATGCTTATATTTATATTGAAAAAACATAGGACATGATTCATATTTCATATTCTAGGAAATGGGTAACAAGGAATAAGATGATGACGCACGAGTAATGGTTTATGAATAATATTGGATGATTTAAGTGTATATGTTTTAAAATTAAATGATTATGTTATATGAATCATAGTGTATATCAGGTTTTTTTTTAGAATTTCTTAATTAAGAATTTTCAAGAACATGTGAAATGATACTTATGACCTAGAAAACTAATTAAATGGAATTGTTACAATAAGGTAAGGTGATCTTTAACATGTTCATGATATATTAGATGGAAAAAGAGATGATGATATGGATAATATAAATTGGATAATATTTATGATCTCAAAACTGATAAGGTTTTTATTGATAAAGTGATCCATGTTATCATGGATGAATTTTAAAACATATTAGATTTAAAAAAATTATCTTCTAATATTTGGAATATGGATGAATTAATGTTTTACAAAAAGATTTATGGTAATTTTGGTTATTACTATGTTTTAAGAGTATATATGATGATGTTATTAACATGTTTGGAATGTGAAAACCAAGGGATACTTTGTGAAATATTAGGGAATGATGTTAATCTGATTTAATTACATTGTTTTATTTTTTTTAATTTCATCTTTCAGAATGGTTATAAGGCTATCCATTTACAGTGTTTTTGAGTTAAAATTTAGATGAAGTCAGTAAGATTAAAGTGTAATCTCAACATATGAGGATATATGCATTTTGGATTACCTTCTCAAACTACCTTTTACTGATGGTAACTAAAGATAAATGAGATGAGTTATCATGGTTCTTAAGATCTGTTAGTACTTAAGTAATGAAAAATTAATCTTCACATCATAGAGTAAGAGATAAAATAAAGCAAGTAACAACTAAATTGTGAGATTGTGATGATGAAAAGAAACTAAATTTGGTCATTATATTTCCTTAATTCCATATACAGTACAAGACTTCTTACACACATGGAAAAGACTATTGAAAAATGATTTACACGAGTTCCTTTATTATTGAACAATCAAATGATTCCATAGATCCTCATAGATTTATGATTTTTTGATCACCAAATTTTACTGATCAATTTTCTCTATCAGTCTCCATCAGAAAATAACAGTTAGATTTCACTTCCATGTCAATATTTTCACTTACCACATATGTTGTCCTATGTGGGAAGACAGTTATGATTTAATTATGGTAAATGTTATGATTTCATAATTCCTTTTTAAAGGATGTTTTATTATTCTATTTTATGATGTGTTATTCTATGAAATGAATTTTAATTTATTAAAACATTGATAACCCAAAAAAATTTGAGGATGAAATTCATTTTATGGGGTGTAGAATGGAACATCTTGAGATTTTGTGAAATATATATTTCGAACTAATTTAATAATTTTTATATTTTAATTTCATGAAACATTAGATATATATTATATTATATCAAGGTACTATTTTGGAATTTAGTTTCACACAACTCCTTGGTAAGCTTGTGCTACATGAAACACCAACTTGGCTTGTGTTACACGCAAAACAGAGTTTCTATGAAATAATAATTTATTATTATAATTATTAAAACTAGATATTTATATTATAGCCATTAAAAATAGTAATATAAATATTAATAAATACCTTTTAAACATTATTTATAATGGTTTCATATAAATAAAAAATATATACAATGAAATGTATATTTTTTTGTAAATGTTTTTATGTTTGAAAATACTATTTCCTCATGTAAATTTATTTTTATGTACTTTTGTGAACAATAATAAAATTAAGTTTAGACACTATTATAAATTTAATTTGATAAAATAATATTCATTCACAAATTAAATGTTTCAAAATTATCTGAGAGTGAATTTATTGAATTTTTCTAAGGAACATTAATTTTGGATGAATAGTTAAATATACCAAATTTTAATCCAAAACTAATTTTCATCTAATTTATTTATATTGTTAAATTATATTTTAAGTTGGTTTAAAAGTAAAAATAAATAAATTATTAATATATTAATCCAATTTATGATATTTTAATATTTTTTTATATTGAATTTATATATAAAATGTAAATGAACTTTTTGAACATTCTCACATTAAAAACATGCTTTTTCACCACATTAATAGAATTAGCATTAAACATAATTCTTATGATTCTGTGAATTTAATTTTAAATAATAGGAATAAATTATTTTAATAATTATAAAATTTATATTTTAATAATATCAACTTAATTTTTGACCAAAATGATTAGTGAAAGTGATTAAAATTCTTTATAGTGATTAAGGTACAATTAATCTTAACAAGGAACTAAATCATAATACTATAGGAATAAATGGCCTATAAACTTTTCCAAAACCTATTTTATCAACACATTTCATCCCAAATATGTATAATGTTCTAGAATTATCTATTATGAAACATTGGGAATAACTAATACAATGGGAATAGAAAAATATTTTAAAAAATACCAAATGTGTCATTTCCCTCCCTTATAAAAGGGAACCACATTTCCCCCTTATTCACACCTCTAAAACCACTTATGATCAGAATATATATAACCAAAACACTTACCTACATCCATATACTCATCCTTTAATACTCCATTTAGGGAAAAAACCATCCAAGGAAGACCTTTGGTTCAAACCCAAAAATGTATCCCGAATAATAGGCATCACACTTCCTCAAGATATTTTATTTTATTTTCATTCCTCACCACATAAACAATAATTATTCCATGATTATATAATAAAAATAGTACCCTAAATATAAATATATATTTTTATATTATGTTTTTGAACTAAACATACACACAATTTTAGCTAGTGGGTAAAAAACTTACAGTTCTTGTGTACCATGAAATTCTGTCTCACGAAATGATGTTATTCATTTTTTCATTACCACCTTTAATGGTATAGAATATTGAGAAACACACTATGTTTATATTATATATAATTTATATTTATTATGAATTTATTCTTCTATAATTATTTTATAGCACATATACTGAAAATTTCCATCTTTTGTAAATATGATAACATCATTTGTCGACGTGTTGCCAAAATCCTCCTTAAAGCAATGTGATTACCTCACACTTTAAATTTAATGAATTAAATATGGATTTAGTAATATAATAAGATATGTATATTATACTTATGAATTTTTACAATTTTTTAATTATTATATAAAATATACCTTCATGTTTTCCACTTTTGGTAAAAGTGATAACATCATTTGTGGACATGTGGACTACCACATCCTCAAACAAATGTGACTCGTTCACACATTATATGGAATGTATTAATGATGGGTAAGTTAGAAAAAACTGATAAATATTACTCAATAAAGATACTAATTTTAATATATATATATAATTATATGTCATTTACATTATTTATTTCTAAATTATAATTAAAAAGAAACAACATTTATGAACGACCTTCCATCTCCATGAATGGTGTATTCCATTTAATATTTATATAATTTTGAGATAATTATTAATAAATATATAATGAATTTATATCATATTTATATCATGTTTTGCATTCTTGATCATGATACAAGTTTGAAGATCAAAGGTATAACAAATCTAATCACATATGAAAAATAAAGAAATTATTACCAGATATGTAACTTTGACATATAAGACTTAATAAGAAGGTAAACAAAATTCATAATGATAACATATATGGTATTATATATAATTGTATGGATATTTATATATTTATTATTGATTTATAATTAAGATATGAGATGTTTGAATGAGTTCAATGTGAGTCAAGACATAGGTTAGTGAATTTCATCTCACTTTTTATTTCTAGGAGATACATTCCTTAATCATCACTCATTTGATTTGTGTGGTTTATATTATACACATAAATGTATTATTTTATTCTTATACTTATTTTAATGGATATTTAAATATCAATATGATTATCTCTACTTCATGGGGATTTATGGTTCAAAAGCTACAAAATCAGTAAGGTAGTTTTCTCTCAATTGTTTTCTTTGAGACACATTTTTTTGTTATACACCTATATTTTTCTATGAGTTTTATATAATGAAATTTGACCTGAAATTTCATGAAGATAGTTATATTAATATTATTTTTAGCTTCTTTTAATGCTATTATTTCAATTTTATTGTGATTCAAAGTTACCAATCTGGTAAATGTTAATTGTTATAATCTCATCATTTATCAAGATTGTAAAAGATCATTCTTCCATTATTGAAATATTATGATCTATATCTAAAGAACAATAATTAATTTTCTAACCCTGTAGTTATTAATATTATATCCAAGTAATGGTACAATTTTCTAGTCATTTTTAGTAAGGATAATAAATAATACGTTTTTTTTGAAAATCTGACTTTATTTCTATTTTTGGTTGGAAGTATGTGTTCATTTAGAATTGTGTTTTATAAATATGTTTTAAAAAATTGTTTAATAATATCCTATGATTCATAAATATAATTTTTACACACATATTATTTTTAAATGGTTTTAAAAATAACCCTCTTGACACTTTCTGATCAAGATATTTCTTAAAACTTTCAAGGTGGAAAAGGAATGTTCTGCATGTATGAACATACGCTCCATCATAACTATCATATCCTTGATGACCCCTTTAAATTATTACTAGTTATTTTGTAGGAAAACTGTTTTCCTAATATTTTGGAATTTTTTAACTTTACAATTCTTTTCAATTTTTTTGAAATTATTTTTAAAAGGGGTTTTAAATGTTTTCATGATCCTTTTATATGTTTTAAGGAAAATGTTTTCCAAAAATGTTTTCAAGATTTATTTTTAATTTTTAGAATTATTTTCAATTAAAAATTTTTTCAAATTGTTTTTGATATTTCATTATAAATTTTATATTTGTTTTCAAAGAAATAGGTTTTCAAAAAATCATTACTTTTTAAAAAGATTTTTCTAATGAAGAAAATATATTTTGTTCAAGAAATGTTCTAAATGAAATTGTAAATATTTATTTATAAGAAATAGATTTTTTAAATGTTTTAATGAAAATTATTTTCAATGGAGGGATATTTTCCATAATAAATTTTATAATCGATCTTTCAAAATCCTTCTCCATCTAATATGACATCCTCGATTAAAGTTTATGCTTTACTAGGATATAATCCCCAGATTACATTCATATTATTTCTCTAAATATTCAATATCTTGATATAATTATGTTTATAAAACCCACTTTTATTTCATGGGTTGTATGCTCTTAAACCTATTTTTATTTAATGGGTTTTATACTTATGAGACCCGCTTCTTTTCCTAGGTTATGCTTTGATGAAATTATTTTGAATCCTTTCTTCTTCCACATATTAAGATAATATTACATGATTATTAAACCCATTCCATTTCATGGGTTATGATATGATTTTTTATGATATTGTGTCATATTTATGTATGAATTAATTATGATATAGGTGAGACCAATATCTACCTCCAATGAATTAGAAAATGATCTATATCTCATTCGATATAAATGACTGTAATGGGGAGTGAACACGGATCAGTAAAGGACTTCGTTAACTAATATGGTCTTGGTAGTGAACCATGACCACAAATATGGTCATTTAAATGAACCATAACTACCAAGATGGTTATGGGAAGAAACCATGATATCTGGGATGGTTTTGGGAATGAACCATGGCTACCAAGATGGACGAGAGAATTAATCTTTACTACCAAGATAGTTGTGGGAATGAGCCATGTCTACCAAGATGGTTTTGGGAGTGAAATATTACTACAAAAATTATTTTTGGTGTGAACTTATAATACTAAGATGGCCTTGGAAGTGATACATTGACTAATATGGAAATCCATTTATGTGATTTCATGTTTGAAAAACATTATACGTCTTATTACTAAGTTATTATTTCATAACTCATGTTATCTATTTTCTTAGGATTAATGTCTTATGAAATGCCAATTACTATTCCATGATTTATGTATTTGATATTTAATATGTAGGGTATAATGTTATAATGATATTGTCATGTTACCATACCCTTATGATCTTATTTGAGATTACATATTTTCCATATTTACCTTTATTGAGTATACGATCTCACCCTATATTATGTTTCATTTCCCCAAGTTATGAAGAAATGTTTTTAATTAGAATTACAATGGGGGAGATAATTGTTGGAAACATTGTAGATATTTCACCGATTTAAAATATTTTTTTCCATGTTTCCAAAGGCACTAACCTAATATGGTCTTTGTAAATCCATTCTTGTAATGTATTATATCTTCCAAAAAATTTATATAATGTCTATATATTAAAAATAAGGGTTTATAAAACACGTAGGATCATTTCCTATACTTGTGTTGTCATTGATTTTTAAGTTCCACTTCTCCTACTATTTTTATACCTTTTAGGGTAGTTTTATAAGGTAATTTTAAAAACAGTTTTAAAATTGGTGGTTTAGAAAATGGGTTATTGTCCAATGAAATGGTTTCCTAAAAGATTTATTCATCAAAATTATAATGAAAAATATGTTTTTTTTAAATTTATAAATGTTTTTTGATTATATATATTTATATATCGAAAAACAATATTTTTTACAAAGAATTTCTATCTAGATAAAAAATATTCCTATATCCAATGGTGATATATGGGGAGTGGTTTCCTGATATGTTTTCTGAGGTTTTATCCACAAACCCTTATTGTATATTGGTTTTAGGTTTTGGTAATACTCTTAACAGAACATGGAGCATTTAGAGGCTTTGGTATTAGATAGTGAACAACAGTCATGCTTAGATTTGTTGGATGTTTTTTATTATATTTTATTTATTGCATCAGCCAAATTTTCCACTCAATATTTCAACTATTTTGGTAATACCGATTTACATGAATTTGTGCTACATTATTTATGTAGAGTTATGGATGTTTAATAAAAGGTGATATTATGTGTGAGGGAGATGTAGGTGGCATATTGGATTATATTAAATTTATTATTTTCATTTTTAATACTTTTACTTTTTTTCATAATTGTCTTGGAAGGATAGTCGAATTACGAACAGGTAAATCCCAAAATTTTTATGAAGTTACACTACTTATTTATTTTTTTATTGAGGAAAATTAAATCTTAAGAGAGTTCCACTAATTCCTAGGTACTAGTTCTTACAACATGGTTATCATGAACAACCTTTCGGCCTTATAGATAATTGATTCATGTTTTTTTTCAAGTGGTAACCCAAACCAATTTGACACAAAGTATATCAGAGCCTAGTTTATTTAGTGGAAAACTAGGTTATTGAAATTTACAAATGTTATTAAGTGATATTGAGGTTGAATGTAGATTAAGACTATGTTGGGACTTTATAGGTAGCTCATGGATGAGTATTTTATCATTAGCCTTCATGATGATACCCAAGTTTCCATGGATAATGGGGATTTGAATTTTGAGTTTGGAATTTCATTTTTTGTAATTGATGGAATATTATTCCCCATTTTCATTATGTGAGTTTTATTATTTATTTTTTAATTTTTTTATAGAAAAATATTAAGGATTGATGGTGTAAGGTTGGTTTTTACAACTTGAGAAACTAGGATGTGATAAAACCCCCAATCATGGAATGAATTTTGGAATTGATAAATGACTAGACCATGAACGATAAAACCATGTGGTTGTGTCAATTATGGTTAAATATTCTAATTCATTCAATTATGCAGACCCCTTGATTCTTGTATCTCATTAATTTAAAGTTAATCAAGTTGGGCCCTATGATATATTGAGAATTTGGAGTAATTTTTTTATTGGAATTGTGGTTTTCCATTACTTTTGTGTGTTTTGTAAAAAACATTTAGGATGGGAAAAATATTTTTCTTATCAAGTAGGTGTTACTAAGTTGGATTTTAAATTCTTTGTATTACCTATTTTATGGGTTTATATTTTATGAGGTTGGATTTATTATATTATGTTTTTGTAAAATGTAAATTAAAAATATTTTCTTCCATGAGGTATTTTGAAAAGGATAGGTTGAATTTTTGGGAAGTGGTTTTAGAAAATGTTGGGTATTGAAACCATTTTTTGAGGTTTTATGAAGATGAGATTTTGTTTTTTTCTTATATTATAAAATAGATTATTTTAGAAGGTATATTGGGAAAGTGTCTTAAAATTTGGGAATTAGTTGTGTGTGTTTTAATGTAAGTGAGTTTTTTTGTAAATGATGTTATATGTTTTTATTTATTTAAAAATATTGGTTTGGTACCTTTATTACAATGGGATGGTCTGGTTTGATGTGTGAGGCATGAACTAGTTGAGTTCATGTTTTGTATTATTTAAATTCTACCTCCCAAGATAGTCATAAAAAATGTCCGGAAATATATTTCAATGGATGAACCATAATGTGATTCTACTTAGAAATTTTGTATATATTCTCTAGTTGGAGTCCCTACCTGTACTAGAGATTAAGAGGTAGTGACAAAATTCTTATTAATCTTGGATATGGTTTGATTTTTTTTATTATTGTCCACCAACGTCTTGTAAATTTTTAGGGTTTTAATGAGTGTGTGGATAATACATAATTTGGTGTCAAAGAAATATTTTGATCCTTTAATCATAGGATAATTATTGTCTCGATCGTTTCAGTTTAGTGGATTGCGAGTCAATGGGAGATTTTTGAGGAATTTTTGGTACTTTTGGTTCTTTGGGAGACTTGGTGATAGTATTTATGGTTTGTTAGTTATTTTTTGATTACTTTTATTTTGTGATAATCATTTTTCATAAGGGTTGTGTTTTAGAGATAGTGGGTTGATATTTTGGATATTATGGGACGAGAATAGGATACTTGGGTGGGTTTTTAGTGTTTTAGAATAGTTTTGGTTTGATTTACAACATTTTAAAGATATATAGATTTTATTTGATTCAATTTTTGTGGTATTCCATAAGTATGATTACCTATTACCTTCCTTTTTAGTTACATTACTCAAGGGTGGGTCCACATTGTTTCATGTTGAAGGATTATTTGATTGAGGGTGATTCTTCCCTAGTATATAGTTGATAGTGATTTAGTTGGTTTATTTATATTTATTAGAGTTTCTCCTCTTGTGGTTGGTGTTTTTATGTTTACTTTTTATATGGTTTGTATGGTTGATTGGGGAGTTATGGTTCTTTTGGGGTTCCTTGTGGAAGAATGTTTTTTCATTGGTGTTGTGACTTTTGGAGAGTGTTCATATCTATGACCCACTATTTTAATCAATGTATAAATAGAGGATAGAACATAATTGGTCATTGAGTTTTTTAATCCTTATATATATTTTTCGTTGGTATAATTTACTTTAATACATTGGTGTTTTCATGAGGATGTGTTCTGTTGTTTTAAAGAGTCATTTCATTTACTGTTTCCCTCTATTTTGTAACTATTCTAGTTTCTTTGTACCCTGAACTATTTCTCAATGAGTTAGAGTTTATAACCTTATTTATTTTCATACATTATCATTATATTTATTGGTATAGAATATTTTATATTGGGAAATTGTACCAACTTGTATTGTGGTGGTTTTATTACTTAATATTATTTTAATTTTTTTAACTTAGCAGGTGACCTAAGTAGTTCATGTGGGTAGAAGGTTGTATACAACACCAATAAAAATATCTATGTAGCATAAGTATCATAGTTTGAGAAAGACCAAAATGCATTAGTGAGGTTTAGTACAATGGGAGTGGGGTGGATGATTTAGAATGGGGCCGTTCCCCCTATGAATTTTCAAACCCATACAATATGGTCCTAAAAAAAAACTAAAAAATGATGAGGTGAGGGGTAATTCCCATATACTATTTACCAAATAGTTTTCCCATGGTCCCTATACCATGTCACATTAGTTCTCCATGAGAATCACTTTTCCATTGTCTCTAGACTATGTTTGTATTCATATCTATCATATTTTTAAATGGTCAAAATTCTGATTTCCCTTATTTTATTTTAGAGATTTCAACTGTCCCTCACTTATCTCTATCACATCACTCACTTGTGACACACAACGTAAAGGAAACCATGCATGACCTCCATTCCACCCCCTTTATTTCCATGTATTCATGGCCCCACTTCATCGATTTTGAGTGTGATCTTCTTGGTTAGGATAGTCTTAACACACTCCCATTATCCTCTTTTATCTCTTGTCAATATTCATTGATCTCACCAGAACACAGTTTTGGATAAACCCTAGTCAGGGTTTTGGTTATAATTAATTTGAATCCATTATATTCAGGCTTGTGATGGTTTCTTTGGGAAATTATATTTTTTACAATCGAGAGTTTTATCATATCGGAACGTGATTGAGGTAGGTTTCCCATTTTTCAAGCCTTTATATTTAAGAAACAAGATTTATTTCTTATTTAAATCCACGTTTTTGATATTGAATGACTGCATTAATTGTTTTTAAGAATTATTTGAATGTAAAATCCTGGTTTTCTTTATTTTTATTTCAATTAAAAGGATTTCATTAATTTGTAACATCTCAAAAATATACTTTTTTATCAACTGTGGACACCATGTTCTTGAGGAATTTTATAAATAAAATTTATGAATAAATTATATGAAATTTGAATAGTGTTTTGGTTTTAAAATTGATTTGTCAATTGGATCAATAGTTTTACTTCTTATTTTATGTTTTAATTTCAAATGTAAGTATTGATAAATTATTCCTTTTTTGAAAGTAAAATATAAATATAACAAATTAATTGAACCCCTTTGGGTCATTGATTAAATTATAGAATATTTTTAAGACCATTTGATGATTTATAAATAGTTTAATTGTTTTTTATGTTTTTTAAGGGATCTATGATGTATAATGATTTTTAAATGTTTTATGAATGATTTAAAATTATTATAAAATACAGAAAATCCTGAGTGAATATTTGTGAGTTCCATTTGTAATTTTGAAATTTGGTTTAAAACACATGGGTTCATGAAACCCCATTTGATCCTCATTTATAATTTAACCTTATGAGTTTTGTTTTATGTATGTGTTGATCGAGTGATGTATCTTTAGAGAAAATTCTTGAGAGGGAGTTGGAAGTCAGGGTGAGATTATTGTTTATAATTTGTGTGATTTCTAGTATTAATTTTACATACTCCCTATGCTTGGTCATGGGAACCAAGATAGATAAATGAGAATGAAAGGGTTATTTTTAAATGGTGTTTTATGGAATTTTTGGATATATTTTTTCACACACACAAATAAAGATATATATATATATATATATATGAGACAATATATTTTTTCATGGAATCGTAATCTAGCTCGATAATGATCGTTTATTAAATGGTGATATATGGGGTGTGATTTCATAGCATATCGACCAAGATTTTATGCTCATGGTTATGTTATATATCTATTTCTAATTTTATAACACATCATGACTTAACTTGTAGTATTTATTATTTTGTGATTTGATGGTGATCAATGGTGAAGTTGATGTTTGTGATGTTACAAACATAGTCCACTCATTGGTGACCTGACCTAGGGGCCACATAGTCTCAAGCATGCCTTGATGTTTACCAGAGGAATCCATCTAATAGTGAGGTTATATAATGATATGGTATGAAGAGTATAACATATTTATTATAAAATATAAAAATAGTTATATAGTAAATAAATTTTTGGAAATGGTAATAGTAATAAGGCGTGAAAATAAATGAATAAGGAAGTAAAGAAGATAAACATCTAACCCAGTCAAAAGATAATCAATAATTTGTTTTGTATAAATAATAATGTAATGTTGTTTTAGAAAAATGTGAGTAAGTGGGATATGGGGAGTAGGAATACATAGTACATACTTTAAAAATAACAAAGGACCAAAATATGAACTATAATATTATTATGAGAATATCTCCATCCTCTACTCCTATACAATATCCTAGTATATAAATATATGAATCAAAAGCCAAGATCATTCCCTTATCCCTACCAATATCAAAATAATCTGACTGGGTACTAATAGGTGGCCCCAACATGGTTTCATTAAAACAAAATAGTCATCTGCCAATGGTGACTATAACAAGTCCATCATGGGAATATAAATTGTAATAATGTAATGGTATAAAAACATAACTAAAAAATGTATAATATAAACTAGTCTAAGAATGTAAAATATAGAAAGGAGATATTTATAAGTGGAGAATAATAATATGATGAAAAAACCATGTAAAACCTCTAGTATCATCTTACACTATATAAATAAATCCCCAAACCTACATGGGTTAGTTTCCAAGTCCTTTGACCATGGAATCCTTGTTGGGTCCAAGGAACTCGACCTAATGTAGATCTAAAGGGTAAAAAACCTAGGTCCCAAGGATGAGTAATCCTTACGAAGACGACATATAATCTACAATGTTAACTCATAAAACACTTGGGCCAAGCCAATGGAGATAATATGAGGTTATTCAGTCAATATTGATATGTGGAGATAATATAAGGCATCCTAATTCTAGAAAATATAACAGGATCATTGGTGCTATACCATGATTAACCTCATCAGTTATATATCACATTATCTATTTTTTATATATCATCCCACCTTTTTATCACATAAACTTTCATTACATTATACAAAACTGAGGATCTTTAAGGGTTAGTGTCTTGGAAACCAAGAATTTAATACATGAAAAAAAAAACATTATTCTTAAACACTTGAAAGGATTATTCATTTTTTCATCCTATGTTCATTACGGCATCTCATAACCTAGGAGAATACATCAAAGGAAAGGGTGAGCAGAAGGCCCAATAAGGGAAACAAAGGAAACATTTTACATGTGAACTTGAGATACAACAAAAATTCATGAAAAATAACTTTATGGTATGAGAAAGAGATCATGAGGCATATCATAATAAAAATAACGTGTTTCATAACTTGAATATGTGGCTAAAACATTTAATTTAGAAAATCATGAACATATAACCAAGGTCCATCTCTAAGGTTTCATTTGAAATTACCATGGTTATTCACGAAGGTATCGTTAAAATTATAATCTCTAGTGGTTACATCATTACCCAATGCATTGGAGTGCTATCAGGTTGCACCCTTAAATTTGCCTTTATTATCATGTGATCCACATATATCATCATCATCAAACATTTCATAAATAACCCATATAGCATAAAAGAAATGGGATTCATTTAATAATCATAACGTTTTAAAAAACTGCTTTTAAGACATGATCTTTATGTGACATTAAACCCAAGGAAAAAGGAAAGAGGGTCTCATGTATGTAAATCCCATAATTTAAAATGGAACATCTTGATATATATGTGAAAACCCCTGTAGAAGAATGATCTTTGAGTATTCACATAATAAAATAAAATAATTTGAGAAAAAGAGAGACATTTTGACATGAACTTTCTGTAGCATAACGGCTATGTTACAGGGTTTTAGAAAACATTGAAAAGAGAGGGGACATGGGTCACCCACTCATAAATGATCCAAAAAACAGTAGAGGGACAGAATATAATGGATATAAGAACATGGTAATGAAATTTTAAATATATACCATATGAAATGAAAAACATGGAAGGAAGACAAAAATAAGATTTCTCTTTTGAAAATTCGGCAGCCTAGCGACGTCACTTAAAATATCATAAAATTAATTGATGAGATAAAATAGGGTCTCTCATTATATGAACATAAAATATCAGTTTGATATATATAGAGATAATTCCACAACATAATAAAAAAGAACATGAAAGACTTGACATGAAAGGAGAACTTCAAAAAATGAGAAGGGTGAAAGAATCCCTTAAAAATTCGGTAGCCTAACAGTCCCACTTAAACATTTATAAAATGAAATTATGAGAGAAAGAGGGGGTCTCTCATCATATGAACATGAAAAGGACAGCATGATTAATACAAAAGAACATCTCCAACATAAGAACATGGAGCATAAAATATATGACATAAAAGAGAGTACTTGGAAAGAAAGTGAGAGGTATGATCCCTTACCTTGAAGAGTAACATCAAAATCTTGATGTTTGGGACCGTGGGAGGATTGAGGGAACCTTTTTAGGACTACTTGGGAGGTAAGAAAACCAGAACTTCATTGAAGAGGATTTTGGAATGGAAAGGATAAGAGAATGGCTTGGTATTTATTGGGAAAGTGAGGGGACAAGGCATTAATGGCCAAGGGACACCTCATTGGTGGTATTGGAAAAACATGTGGTATTTCCTCATGGTATTGGCCAATTGGGACACCTCATACCTTATCCTACTATTCATAAGTTGACCATCCCTTAAAATATCTCATGAAATCATCATGAAGCAGTTATGATGTCATTAAACATACCGAATCCCTAAAACTATATTTTTACTATTAACTGAAAATTCAACTTTTTCGGAAACCTCCAAAAATTTACCTTAGCATAATATAAATGCTCTGAATTCAAAAATAAAATTCATTTTATAAAAATAATATTCTAAATATTTTTAATTTAATTTTTAAATAAAAACACTATTCACCGAAAATTAGTTTTTTCAAAAAAACCTCAAAAATTACCTTAACATAATATCGATGATTCAAATTCAAAAATAAACTCCATTTTATAAAAATAATTTTCTAAATATTTGTAATTTAATTTTTAATTAAAAAAGAACTATTCACCAAAAAAAAACTAATACTTGACTAATAATTTTTGAAACAGTTATTTACCTATTTTATTGAATCACATTACTTAATCAAGGTGCCTATATTATATTAATAATTTCTTTAGGTGAGATTACTAATCAATTTATTCACATTACTAATCCTAAGCGTAAAATCACTATTCATAAATTATTATTCACCAAAAATTAAGTTTATCTTATTAGACTCCAAATTTCTTACTGAACACATTTGCAGAAGACCATTTTTTGAAAATCATTACACATCATTAATTATTTATGGTTTACAAAAATATTTTAAAATATACTTTTTTTCAAATTCATCAATAATATACATCCTATATTTATCCGGACATTTGAAAATATACAAACTTTACCATAAGAAGAAAGCACAATTTTATTTATCTCAAATGATTACAGAAAGCAGTTACGGTCTCCTTACAGATCCCCTTATAAACCCAGCATAGGACTTAAGTGTAAGGTGTGCTAAGGTGAGATAATTTGATTTAGGCTCAGCCAACATTGCACAAGTAGTAATTTCTATCGGTTTGAACTTCTCATGAAGGTGATTCCATTCTAGCTTCACACGATGAAGTTTGTCTTGGGTTTGGTCCAGATCAAAGCCCAATGGTGGTACCACCTTCCCATGTTCTGTTAGATGAGCTTAGATTGGCCCGAGACTACTGGATGAGGCCATAGAATCTTCTTTCTATATTAATTAACTAAGATCACTTGTATTTAGAGACAATAATCACAAAATTTAGTTTCCAATGGTCATATTGACCAATGGTCATATAACAGTTGAAAATCCAATGGTCATATTTTAATTATACTCATGTTATCAAATGAAACAGTTTTGTTGAGTATAAAAATAAAATAACACACAAAATTAGGAAAATAGATTTATTTAAACTTTCATGTTGTTAAAGTTTATCATGTTAAAATAGATAAAGAGGATATGTTAATGGGTATTCCATCTAACAATTCAATTCAACATTTTGAATACATCGGTTAACTCACTCTCAAATTAATGGGCCATGTTACTATACATTCTAAAATACAAACCATTTATATAGATTAGAATAATCCAAGTGATCACCCATATCATTTCACAATTAAAATTTAGTTCATTTCACCAACTGTTATTTGTAAATTAAAAGTCACCAAAAGAGGTTTTCGACCATTTAACAATTCATTTAAGTCATATATAGATACCAGTAATAATTCAAGCCAAACAAACTCAAACTGGTGGATTGGTCATATAATTTTAATCGAAATCACCTCAAGAGGGTTTCTTGGGTTAAGTTCATCAATCTATAACCATTTAATAAGGTCTATGTAAAATTAGGTACATGGTCTAAATATTAGAATTATGGTATTACTCATTTTTTAAGTAATGTGTAGGTGGTTTGATGTGTAACACAATGATGAAACTTTATAAACATCACAACTTTTAGGGAAATGGTGTAAACCACCAAATGTTTATGTATAATTGTTTTATCATTTAGTATTTACCTTTTATTTGTGTAGAAATTGTATAAAATAAGAAAATAGGTAAATTATTTTAAAATGAGTCACATTAGCTCATATAAAAACTTTTTCTAATGTGAAATGACAAACATTGAAAAAATATAGAGGAATTATTAACATACTGAGTGTGATTCAACAAGAATATTTAATTCCAATTCCAACTCAATACAGAGGAAATTTAAAAATTATTAGGTAGGAGAAAATGAGATATTTCCAAATTATTGAATATAGTGAAAAATGTGGAAGAAGGAGGGTGGAATTAAGGTTATAGAAAATTGGGGAAACATTGGAATTTGACCCATTTTAAGGGGGAAAATGGTGTTGCCACATGATTTGACAAACCTTTTATCTACAGACCACACATAAAACCCAATGTTACACCCCCTCACATGGACAGGAATATTTTTTGAAAAATAATTCATATCCCATGCATAACCACTGTCCAATTTGTGCACCACCATGCACGACTAGATGCAATATTTTAGTGAAACCATGCCCCAACTCCACAACACAAACTTGAAATTTATTGCATATTTTTAGTTTCCATGATGTATCCCTTGATCATTTAAAAAATCTAATAAAAACCTTTTTTTACCTCATTTTTATGACACATGGTTACTTCTATCTATGTGTGAACTGTGTACCTCAATCTGGTTATAAAAAAACATGATATCCAAGCCCCGAATAGTCCTTAGATCATCCAAGACCATTAATTTGACCATTAAAAACTATTACAATGATATAATATGAGTAATAATATTTTTAAAATTATTCCATACCTCTATAAAAACTAAGGATCTTATTACCTCTCCTTATTCAAATAACTCATCCCCAAGTTTCCATGAGGCCAGTTGATCTTCATCTAAGAATAACTCCGGACAATAAGAACTTATTAAATAATCTATCTCCATTATATCCTATTATACAAGAACATGCTTCTATTACCCCTAAACCATAGGACTTGACATTCCTCAAAGAGCCTTTATGTTGTGATGTATAATAAGAACTAGGTACTCCTCAAATGATTAATCAACATGCAACCCAACCTGATTAAGATGAAGAAGATGAGAAAAATTTAAATAGTAATGATATAACTGAGAAACATGAAATAAATCATTCATACAACTATATATATAAGGTAGTTCTACTTGATAATTCCCTAGAAAAAACCTCTTCAAAATATAAAAATGTATAAAGAATCATAGAGCTACCTTCCCCTACCTCTTGATTAATTGATGCACTAGTATAGGTGAAATACATAAGAATAACCAATTTTTGACCTTGAAATTTAGAGGTTGTTAACAATGATAAACATAAGAATTATTCTTAGACTATGTTATATTCATACAGTTTTTGATAAGTTTTACCTTATTTGATGTATCATAGAAAATAATATATCCTTTCAATTCTAACTCCACTGCCTTGAACTATCACATTGATGATCAACAAGATCTACTGTATAAGGCCTAATATAAAGCCATATATGTGGTTACCTGAAATATATTATTATAAGATAACCAAAAGAAATTACACATTTTCCCTAAAGAACCTCCACAATCAAACTTGAATTAAATAAGCATGTTCTCAAACAACTGTATTGTTTGATCATATTAACTGTCGGTCTAATAGTGGAACAATATTCTTAGTAACACCTGTGAACCCAGTGCCTTATGAAACACTGAAAGAACTAATACATGAATAGAGGATCTCTATTTGAAATTATGATATATTGAAACATGGTAATTTATATAATCTATCACATATATTGATGTTGTACTTCGTCCACTGTAATGGTCTCCCTGATATAAAATAAATGGGATACCATTTTCAATATATCCATAGTTACAAATATGACATGACTACCCATAGGTTATTTTGGTAATCTTTTTCCAAAAATCCATAGTGACATCATCACATTTTCTCTCTTGAATGGTTAATGGCTATAAAATGTTTATAGGTCATTGGTTTCATGCCTTCACCAATTAACAGATGGAGCACTGAGTCACAAAACATGTTCACTCCCTTTTCAACCTAGGCCACCAATATTGGTGGAATAAATCAGGGTACATCTTAAAATGTCTAGGGTTCCCTGCCCATTTAGTCTCATGAGATTATAACATCATCTCCTCCCATATGTTGGTAGGTAGTTAGAAAAGTCTATGATTTTTTATGATCTCATTAACATCGATGAACCTTTCCCTTAGGACTATGCCTCCACGATTAGAAGCTTTTACATCATCACTTGATCTAAAAGTGATGATTTCACGCATAAATCCATAATAAAATGACTTCTATAATACCCTAGAACCTCTAGATTCATATAAATATAAGACTCATTAACTTCCACTCACAAATACCTTCTAGAATAGCATGTGATTTCTTTTTTCAGCTTAGACCATCAACAAATACATATTACCTTTCAGACATATATGCAAAATTAAAATAGAATAAATAAAGGTATTCAACAAATCATCACTATATAAGTTTCAAATCATGATAAGTGAATATGTATTGATGTCACTTTTGGTTTATGTATAAATTTAGTCATTATCTAAAAAAATTATATCTACATCATCTTAAATAAAGAACCATAACTGCTAACTCAAAGTCACGTGTTGGGTCAATTCTACTCCTGAGGATGTAATTTTAGAGACATATACAAAATAACTCAATACCTATACATAAAAAAACCCCATATCAATTCTTGATGCATCACAATAAAATATATATAATCTACCAAAATTCGGTAAAATTAATATTGATGCATTGGTAAGATTTCTTTTCAACTAAAAAAAGGCAATCCCACAAGCTTCAGTACAAGTAAAAACAACTCCCTATATTATTATTCCTATAAGAGGTGCCTCATGGAGTGATAAAGCTGGAATGAAATACCAATACTAACTATATTGTCTAAATAAACAACACATATAAATGATTTTATTATGTTCATCACTAGAAACTACATATTACACATTATTTTATCTATAAATACCCTAGATTCTAATATGATTTTATAGAGGAAGTGAACATTATAAATTGAAATGTGTAATTTTTGTGAGATTGGAATAGAACCTATACTCTCTTAGTTTACTAAATTTGATGTCAATATGTCCAACATGATCATGTTGAATATGAGAATACACTAAGATATATTCTATGAAAACTACACAAGTGCAACAAAATACAGGTAGAAAACATGATTCCTAAAAGATATGAAAATATAAAACATGTTTGTAAGACCTAAAAATTTAGACAAATACTTATACAATCTATATATATTATTTAATTTGTTGAAATGGTAAATATGGGGTTTTAACCCTTACCTGATAATATCCCAACCTAAAATCAATAATCATGAAAAACCATTCTCCTTGGAGAAAGTTGAAGAGATCATCTAAATGAGGTAGTAGATATTGTTTCTTAAATATAATCTAGTTCACACATTGCTAAACCATGAGAATCCTAAGTTAACTATCTACCTTCTTCGAGAAATGGCTAGGTGAACTCCATGGTTAAGTATTGGTAATATAAACCCTTTTGATTTAATGTTCTCTAACTATCTTTTGATTTCTTGAATCTCAGTAGGATCCATATTGTTTCGAGGAATAGATTTTGGTTCTACTATTGGAACAAGGTTAATAGTGAACTCTAACTCTCTCTCTCAAATGGTATCCTATAAATTTCATGGGGAAAACATCCATGAGTTGGTACACCATATGAAGAAAAACAACCCAACATACACGCAACTCATCTAATGAAATGCTAGAAATCTACGAAGACACTCTCCCATCCAATAATGCTCGGTCTAGGTCAACATTAATGGATTCCATATTCACCTTAATGAATAAAAATACATCCAATTGGCGATGAAAACAAAACTCTCCAATGATATAAATCATCATAGGCTATATGAAGAACTTAACAGTCAATCTCAAGAATGATATCAGAACCAATCATCTTGAGGGAAAAAGGTTCCATATGAAATGATAACCACTGATCTCGAGGGGACACTCATTAAATCAACATAAACTTATTTATTCCACTCTGAATAGAGTATCAATTGTGATAATCCACAAAATTAATCAATTTTAGGTCTAGGACTCTCTTTTGTATCCATTTTTATGATAGTGTTTGAAGCTATCAAATAAAGATAATACTAAGACGATGATTATAGGATTATACCACACATTATAGACGGACCATGGAATTTCTTCATAGGTTTAGGATGCATTGCATATACCTGCCCTGATCCAAATCCCAAATATAAAACTTGAACTCCTTGACTAGGCCACTAAAATAACACTACATGTCATAATTCCGGATTTCAATAACCTAACTGCTATCTCATCCCATTCGATCAGTTTTACTCCAGATTATTACTTATCGTGGAGATAATGATCATATTTAAAAACATGGAAGTGGTGTATATATTCTTCCACTTGATACATGTGAGAATTTCTTACAAAATATCAGATGATAGACCATTCAACCATTAGCTCTACACTCTACTTGGGTTCTATTATACTGAGGTCTTCTATGACCCCACTTCCCACATTGAGGGAACACAATAAAACTACCAGTATGTAAACCCTCATTGAAACTTATTTCATGGGAAAGCTCAAAATTATTCTTACATTCAATATATAATATAATAATTTTCTAAAAGCTAAAAAACTATTTCCTATACCTTCAGCTTCTCCAAGATTTCTTTCTAAGATACGTGTCTGGTTCACTATTTTAGAGATGGCAGTCAAACATAAGGTTTTCAAATTTGATTAGATCACACGTATAAGACCATCCATAAATGGTATCACCTATGAATGATCATCAATGACAAATATAGGTGAAAATCATTGATTCATTATAAAGAAAGATAAATATTCAATAAAGGTCATTTTACCTTTCTCCAACCGAATAAGCTCTCAAGCCCAACTGGAACTTAGTGTATATGGAAATAGGTGATCATAGAAACTAAATTTGAAATCCCTTGAATGCATATCCTAATTTTTTTCCTATGTAATAACATCCCACCAATTCTTGGAAGGTCATAGAAGCATGTAATCTGTGAGATTCACTTTCTTCTATAGGGTTTTTATAGATTTTTAATGATAGAATGAATGGACTCTAGACATGAATTAGTTTCATGGGGGTTACCATCACCCAAAAAAGTCAGTTAATGCTACTGCTATAATTCTCATGTCAGCTTTTCCATAGTCGGGATGGTCCTGGGGATCCATATGTGGTCTGAATGAATCATAAAAACCCATCATGAAATTGGGATGTAATTCCTAGATCAGGTATAACGGGAGGATATTCAGGAGTAACAAGAAGAGGTAATACTAGTGGTTCAAGTCCCACCACTTCCTGAGGATGGTCATCTCCACATTTCTCACATTCATCCCAAGGATGTCACGGGGGAAAATATTTGTAATTCCAATCATACACATCAAATGAAATTCAAAACTGATGGGTTTATAGTAAAAAACAATGAAGACCAATGAATATCTACCTGATAACCAAATTATATAGATTTAATTATCATAAAATAATAGGCATAACAACTCCCAGCCTTAGTAACACCAACCTAGATACCCAATACTAATTGGAAGGTGTTTCTATGTTTCCAGGTTTGGATCATATGATTCCCATTATATGGTGTGTAAATTTAATATTATAGTGTAAAACACCATTTTAGTTACAATTAGAATCCCTATTTAGTGAAACCAATTCATTTAATTCATAAAAAATTGAAAACTTTTATAATCATAAAGTAGTATAGTCAGATGAGTTACCATTCTCAAGGTATATAGAACCAATATTTATATGTAGAAATTAATCTTCATAGAACAATAATAAAAATCTTTAAAAATGATCACAGGATATAATAATCCATGTATGATGGATTGAAGAAATAGATCACCATTCTTAATATACAGAGGAAAACACTTTATAAATTTCAATTAGCATTGATTAAATCTTTACCAACTAATATTTCAGCTCTTGTAAGTAATGTTTCATATATTAAACATATGATAATTGGTTATTTAAGGTTCCACCATCAATATATGTGGGAGAAATTATTGAGGATGATGCAGAAACATTAAATTATCAATTATTTATCCCTGTCACTACATGAAATGTTAGTCCAATTACAAATACAATAGTCAGGGTACTAACATTATGTAGCATTAAATGTATGTAGTAATTAAATATAGCAAGGAATATTTATAACATATAAATCCTAAAGTTCATATAATGATGAATCTATAGAACTTTCTTTCCACACCGAGGAAAGGGTAAAAATGACAATCATAATAGAAGATAGAATTAATATAGATCTTCCAATGTTTAAATCAATAAAACAGTAAAAAGAAAATATCAGAACAATAAGTACCATCTCTTGAAACTTTAATTTATCTATACGCCGGGAAGCCACTTCAAGACACACGATCATCACCAAATATCCATTACTCCATGTTATACATTCTACCAATCATAAATAGTATATTAATGAAAATAAAGTTCCGATACCACTTTGTAATATACTGATTTGGGTATACTCATTAGTGAAATGACCTAAAAGAAACACTTCCTCAAGTGTGGATCCCCATATTACAGTGTCTTCCAACTACTAGTGAGGGTCTGTGATGGTATTTATAAAGACTATACCCTCTTTATTAGAGTATAAAAAAGTAGTTAAATAATAAATAAACAATAGAAAAATAGCAGAAGAAAATAACCAAAATTAATGAAAAATGAAGTAGAGATGATGAACATTGAACCCAATCAATAGATAATAAATATATAGTATCTTATTAAAAATTATTCCATGATGTTGTAAAAAATTGGATTAATCTGGACACATGGATCTAGAATAGACAATATGATATATAAAAAATACATAGAAAGAACAAAAGATAAATTGTAATTCCATTATGAGAAATAGCTCTTTTATATGCTACCATAATCGATCCTAGAATAGAATGTCTTGAATCCATACTTGGGTGCTTGACCTTATAAATACATACATCCAAAAAATCTGTCTAGGTACCTATTGGTGGTGTTAATAGGGTGTGAGTAAAACTCAATAGTCTAGCACCAATGGTGTCTATAACAACTCTAGCCTATGAATATAAACTATAACAGTATGAAAGTGTAAAAAAGTAAACTAAAAAGAATGTATAAAATATAAAATTTTGAGAATGTAATATATGGAAAAGATAATTCAAAAAGTGGGGAATAATAGTATGTTGGAATAAATAGATAAAAACCATTAATATTTTCCTACATCAGATATATCATGTCTCTAAACTATGTTGGTTAGGTCCCAAGGCTGTTGAACAATGAATCCTCCTCCAGTCTAAGGAACTTGACATAATATAGACCTATATGAGATATAAAACCATGGCCTAATGATGGGTAATCCTAATTGATTCTATGGAGAATATCTAATGTAAACTTCGTTGTTCTTAAAGAAATATTCTAAGGTGGTACAATCTTTCTAGATCTATGGAGATAAATTAACAATCCCTGATTATAGAACATACAAGAGGATCATTGGTGATGTACCACGATAACCCTCACTGGTAACAAACTGCATTATCCATCATCCATAAATTATAAAAGATATAGGGGACATGTTAATTTTTACACCATCTAACTTTATCTTTAGTAAGTATAATTAGTCATCTTAGTCACAATTAATTAAATTGAAAATGTAATTGTCAATTATAAAATAGATACCATTTACATATATAATAATATTCCAAGTGATCACCCATATAATGTCACAATTCCCTTTTATTCGATTTCAATAACATTAATTTTTAAATTAGAATGGTAAAATGTGTTATTAAACTATATATTAATGAATTTAAATCATATATATTCCACAAATAGATTCAAAATCAACACATACAAAGTGATGGGTTGGTTTAGGAATTTAATCAATCCCATCTCAATTGAGTGGTTCGGGTTGAGTTTATCAACTAAAAATCATATTATAATGGAGAAGGAATATCATGTATATGGGATAAACATTTAATTCAAGGCATTAATCATATTTAATGTAACACACATAAGGACTGGAATACAAAAAAATTAAAACTTTTATGGAAATGGTTTAAACCACCTAGCTAATATAGGTAGTAGACTCATTATACTATTTTAGTGTTTTATTTATGATGGAATGTGTGAAAATAAAACAATATAAAAACAACATGAAAATAGTACATATAATCTCTCATGGTAATAGAATCAATGAAGGATAGATAAATCAATAAAATAAGCAAGAGGAATATTAGACTTACCAAGGGTGTTCCAATGAGATGAATGATGTTCAATTATAAGTCTGAATGGAAGAAATATCACAAGGTCTAAGGAGGGGATAATAGTAGATCTACTTTATAAAACCTACTGTGTAAAATTAAAAGGAAGAGGGGTGGTCATTGGGTTACATGAAAGTTGGTGAAAATTTGGATTTAAAATAAATTAAAGGTGCACACATTTATTATATATGGTTGGTGAGACCACTCACCAACTGTGAACACCTATATCCCAAGGTTATTCCCACTTACATGGATATGTTCACGATTAGGAAAAAATATGCACAACCTATTTATAGATACTTTATAACTATTCTACCCCTTTTATTGCTAAGATCATGAATATAAGAAACCATTCAAAAACATTGCGAAATAATCCAATAATTTATTTCTAGTTTTTCATGGCCATGAGGTCTCTTAATCATGGTTAAGAATACCATGATCCTCCTACTTGGACCACATGGCTGAGATAATGAGTTATTAATAACCATGCGTCAACCTTGCACTATAATATGGTTCTCAGAAAACTGGGGCTCTAGGATCCGAATAAGACATAGATGCTCCTAGACCCTATATTAGTCCCTTAGGCACCATTTCAAGGATAAAATAATAGGCTCAATAATAGTTAAAAATTTCCTTACCTTTATAAAAATCTATGATCTTACAATGTTTGTTATATTTTTTGTTATTTAGTTTTCTCTTTTCACATCATCCAAATTGCCCACTCCAAGTTTTTTCTATTCTTAATATACTGTTTTTCTTTAATGGGTTCTGCATTACATATGTAGAGTCTTGGGTGATTAATAAACTAGAATGTTGTCTATATGGGAGTTGGAGTTGAGATATGGGATTAATTATTATTTAAAATGTTTTTATTTTTTATTCTATTTTTTTCTTGTTTTTTTTCTTATGGAATCCAACATACGAAATGGGCCATGTTGGTATTTCAGATTAAGTTCCGCTACTTATTTAATTTAATTTATGCGGGGAAAATCATTATCAAGAGTGTTATGTTGATTCATATGCACTAGTTTCCATATTATTGTGGTTTAGAATAGATTCTAGGCCTGGTGGTGATCCATTTTAGGTTATGATTTATAAAGAATACCATGATGATTCATTATAAGGATACCACTGAACTGGACTCATTTCATTTTAATACATTTCAGACATAAATATCAATTAATCACCTAGTTTTAATTTCATAGTTGCAGATAAAATAGTTCATATATTAAATGATAAAGAAGTCACACAAGATGGATTTTTTATCACATACATGAAGACCCACAAGTCACAAACCTCTTAAATGACTTCCGAAGGGAATTTCATAAAACAACAAGAACAAAAATATTAAAAAAATGAGGTGGAATTTTTATATTAAATTATTTAAATAAAAATAATATTTATCAAGAGATGAATTAAAATATTACTAATTATAAAACTATTAAATTAATATCATTTATGCTCATCCATGAAGACTTTGATGAGTCCATGGAATAGGGATGTAAAAAAATATTATAGTTATCTATAGAGATAGAAGATGGATATGGAAGACAAGATTATTTTCATTATGATCGACTTGTTCAGATTAATCCAAATTGTTTTTATCCATACATTAATGATATATAATTCATTATTCTAATGAAATTAATGGATTTCATGTTTTCTGTAAGTATTTCTTAATTTGAGACAAGTAATGAATTTGACTAGGTATAAGTAACCTTCAGTCACTACAAAGGACGTGACACCATTGAGACTAACATCTTCAAGAATGAGACACTACTAACATGAGTCACCATTGTCCATGACTCATCATTAGCATGGAAATTTCCACAATTTTGAGACTCTATACTATGACACACTACTAGATTAAAAATTGGAAAAGTGTGACACACCACCAGCCTAACCTACCACCAGATGACACACCACCAGTTCATCTCACTATCAAGTTTTTATGCCACCAGATCATATATCTGGCTAGTTATGAGACACCTCTAACTGAGACAATATCAGACGAGACATTTACAGACTCTATGTCTATACTAGATTGAGTCACCATCAGACTATAAGTCATCACTTGATTAAGCCATCACTAATTTTCTCTTTACATATACTCTTTTTGGAATTAAAAATATTCTAAAATCTATTTTATTGAATATAATGCAGAATGTTAGTTTAATTCTTTTCAATGAAATGTTCATGATAATGCATTGAAAAATGTATCAGACCCTTGTATGATGAAGTAGGATATTCAGATTCCTAGGGAAGTATATTCCCTCTTGTTTAGGGATATATAAAAGTTAATTATCAAGTAACAAAATATACACATCATGCTAAGAGATTGTGCGTAAAGAACATACACATAGAGCTGAAGATATTAACTATTACGTCCAAAAATCACAAAATTGGGTAGCTGAACTAAAAAATTACATCAAGAAACTTCTTTCAGTTAATAACAATATTCAATGAAACTATCTACTACCAAATAATTTAAGATAATCTTAATTGATAGGAATTTCAAAATATTTTCATCATTCATGAGCTGCACTTTATACAGACTAATCACTTCTATTAATTTACAATCTTAGTTTATTTTCTTTATTTATTTTCTTTACCTTCAATGTAGTGTGTGTCTGAATACTCTATTTTACCACATGCACAATGTCTCTTATGTGGAATAAGAAAATACTTCATATATTATTTTCCCTTTTTATCTGTACTCTTATAGATAACTCTAGTAGAGATCCTTATGTGAACTAATTATTTTTAATCCCATAGATATTAGTCGAGGTGGTCATGTGTTACCTAGAAATTTTTTAAATTGTTACAAAACCCATTCTAGGTTGTTGATTGACAATTTTATTTATATAATCATTTTTTAAGGTGATCACCATGTGGAGAGGACTAAGTATCAAATTGAGACTAAACCTATTATATTCAAATTTTTATTTCTTGTTTTAATTTTTTTCCTTATTTCTATTTAAAAAATAAAAAAAGTTTTTAACTATAAAAAATTATATTCTTTGATAGTTAATATTAACTAGGGTTTTTAATTTATTTTTTTTAAGTAAAATTCATTTCAATAGACTAAGTAAGAGTGTATATTAATTACATGAGAACTAAATAATCATTAATATTTTTTAAAAAAAATATGAACTTATAAAAATATGCTCTAGACATTGACTAGTCCATTTTTAATTACATGAGAGATTTCGAAATAATCTATTTTAGAGATAAATTTTATTGGATACTCAATTCACCCCCCTCTTGAGATAATATGACCAAAATTGGTTATCAATGTAAGTCTTTATTTTGTATTAATGATTTAAAGTATTCTTGGTTATGATTTTAGTTAATGATTTAAAGATTCTAAATTTCAATAAATTATAAATAAAGTTCATTAAATGGATAATAATCTAGAAGTTTTATATATAAACAAACCTCCTTTAGTTAATCGAAATAATTATGTTAAATTGAATATTAAATTGAGAATTCATATAGAAAGCATGCGTTTTGAAATTTCATATGGAACTAATGATCAATAAGTTATTCCAGAAACTTTTAGAAGTAGTTGGGATTTTGCAACTATGTTAGGTTACAATAATTATTGTAATTCAATGAATGCCTTATATTTTTCATTAGGAGTTGAAGAGTTTAATATAATATCTACATGTAAAATTTCTTATGATATTTTAGACACCTTATCTATATCTCATAAAGGAACAACTAATTTCAATGAGATGAGGCTTAACACCTAAAATATTAAATATGATAACTTTAAGATAAATCTTGATGAACCTATTTCTGACTTGTACCTCAGGCTCAATGAAATTTTAAGCAAAATGATCTCTCCTGGAAAACTTGTATCCAATATGGATCATATCATATGGTTGTTATGATTCCTAATAGAAATAGGGAGAGGTACATCAATCTCAATTTGAGATTCTTGTGATATTTTCAATCATCCAATTGAGGAGAAGATTGGTAATGTTATTATATATAATGTTTAAATAAAAGTAAATCAAGAATAAAATAAACAGCCTCAGAGGAAATCAATATCACTTAAGACAATTTCATCTAGACAAAAGGAAAATTAATATTAAAAATAAAAAGTCCAAGAAGTAATTTAAAGTTATAGTGAATCAGCACCAGATAATTATGAGGAGATAGATCACCTAGATAGAAGATTCATGAAATTTAATGAAAAAATATTTTTTTAGAAATCCAAATTATAAATAAAAATATGATTCTTGTGGATCATTTATGAACTATAGGAAGAAGGATGCGAATACACATTGCGTTACTTGATATGAATTTAAGAGGAAAGGACATATCAAGGAGGAAATTCAAATGTTGATATACAAAATAGATATGGTGATAAGGGAAGAATATATAATAAATCCATTAGATCTATATAGATTTCCTCAGAAGACAAGTCATGTTAATTTTATCCTTTACAAGAATATAAACTTGATTGGGAAAACATGTGTTTTATGATCAACATTTCTGAGGAACCAGCTATTTCTAATTCTATGTCTGGGGTTTTAAATTATGAATATTATAAGAATGAAAAATTTGATGGTGAAATGTATAAGTAATAATTATTTTAATACTATAATATGATATGGGAGACTTTTAGTTAATTAAAAGATAAATATATTGATCTGAGAAGACACCATGCTCCAACAATATATAGATAATATGAACTATTTATTGGAATGGAAAATAATGTTTAACTATTAAAAGAGATCACTAAGTTGATGTTATCAAATGATAAATTAAATAAATAACTATAAATATATACTAATGGAATAGAAACTCCATAAAAAATTAGGTAATAAATTTGAACCTAAATATTTTACTGGAATAGGATAGGAACCTGAACAGAGGAAAGCAACAAAGAACAATTTTGTACCTATTCCTCAAATAAAAATTTCAACTACCAATTATTTTAAAAAAGAACCTAATATTGTATTTATTTAATAAAGTATAAAATCTATTCATAATAAACCCATAAAAAATTATTTTTTTGAAAATATTTACTTAGTAACATCTCTTGACCAAAATAGATTGTGGTACCAAAGTCATTTATTGCATGAATTTTGTTTTGTAGGAAACCTATTTGAAGACCTCTTATAAAATTATATGGTACTTAGATAGTAGGATTTCAAGGAAAATAATTAAAGATTATTTAGGATTCAAGATCATTCTTAAGGTTGATGGTGGTCATATCACCTTTTGTGAAAATACAAAACGGAAAGTCATCTTCCTAGGAAAAATTGGAATCCAGGATTCTATTTTAATTTCTAAAGTAATAGTTGTTAATGGATTAATGTATATCATGCTTAGTGTCTCATAATTATGTTATGATATTTTTTATGTTATGTATTTAAACATTTCTTACCCTATTTTTATTCCAAAAAGGTTTAATTTTTCACTACATTGAGGAATGATAATGTTTATAAAATTTATTTGAATTATTTAGTTACTCAAAATGATTCATGCTTATGTTCCTATCACAAAGAATATTGGAGTTGCAATATGAAACTCCTCCACTGTAGTATTTACTCACTTAGTAAGATACATAGTAAAGGGTTAGTTAGGTATCTACCTAAACTTGAGTTTCAAACTGATATAGTCTATAACCCATGTCAAAATTGGAAACAACCCAAAGTTTATTTAAATCAAAAGGAAGAACTGTCAAATTATCAACCTCTCTAGTAGGTTCATATGGATTTATTTCTACCTTATAGATTTTCTAGATTAAATTAAAAGAACTATGTTTATGTTCAAGTAGATTATTTCTCTAGGTATTCTGGGGCATTATTTCTTATTAAAAAATGAAACTTTCTCATATTTTACAGAGTACTCTAAATCTATAGAATATATAAATCGACTTAGAATCATGACATTAAAGAGTGATCATAGTCATGAGTTTGAAAATCATGATTTTGAATCTTTCTACTCACAAAATGGCTACACTCATAACTTCTATACACATAGGACACCCCAACAGAAAGGATTTGTCAAAAAGAGAAATATAACATTACAAGATACTTTCTATACCGTGTTAAATAAGTATTCCATACCTTTCTATTTTTGGGAAGAATAATCCAACACATACTCCTACATCAAAAATAAAGTCTGGATCACACATATAATTAAAAATAACTCTTATAAACTTTGGAACAATTGGAATCCTAAAGATAATTACATTATAGTTTTTGGTTAAAAAGTATTTATTCCATATATTAATGATAATCTTAAAAAAATATTCAAAAGTGATGAAAGACTTTTCCTAGGTTATTTTATCTCTAGAAATGCCTATGGAGTGTTTAATAAGAAGAACAAGAATGTGGAAGAATCATTTCATGTTAGATTTGATAAGATTGATCCACATGAGCCTAAGACCTCCCTAGAAAACCTTGATGATGATTTTTATTCTCTATATTTAAATTTTAAACCTACTGAATATGTTGTGAAATAGGTAGAATTATCATCTAGTTTTGAATAATGTCCTGAAATCATAGAACCTAAAACTATAGAACCTTAATTGACCAATCCATCCTTTTCATGATATGTTATAACCCTTATGTGCCGCCCCTTATATTTTGTTGTTGTTTACATAGATAATGGTAATTAAATAGGAGTTTATTTTAGAAATAGGGTTGAAAATCAAGAATATTTTTCTCTCCTTAATCTTAATAACATAAAGGAAGCTATTAATGATGAAATATTCGTAATTTCCATGCATGTTTAGTTGTTTTATTTTGAAATAAATAATATATGTTAACTTGTAGATAAACCCTAGGACACCTCAACTATTATCACTAAAAGGGTTTTAATGAAAAATGTTGATAAGGTAATAAATATAGTTATAAACAATGAAATACTTGTTGTACATGGTTAGTATCAAGAATAAGTAATTAAATTAAAAAAAATTCACCAGTATTCCAATATGAGTCCATAAGAATCCTGTTTTCTTATGCAGCTCATCTATATTTCATGTTTTATCGAATGGATATCATGAGTACATTCATGAATGGTTATATTGTTGAGGATGTTAGTGATGAAAGACCCCCTAGTTTTTAAAATCTTTATTTTCAAAATCATGTATTTATATTAACAAAATATTTATATGGTTGAAAAAATTCTAATAGAGAAGGGTATGATAGACTAAGTAATTTTCAAAATTTAAAATGATTTCTAAAAGGAATAGATAATCCTACAATTTTCAAAAAACAAATTTCAAAACTTGTTTTATTAATCAAAATATATGATGGTGATATTATTTTCGGGTTGTTAAGAAATTATTTATGTAATCCTTTTTCAAAAATGGTAAAAAATGATTTTCAAATGAGATTAATGGGTAAACTCAAATTCATTCATTGTTTTTAGATATTTTATAATAAGGATTGAATTATTTTAAATCAATGTAAATATACAAAAGATCTTCTAAAACGTGTTAACATATATATCACTAAGAACAATGATGATCCTATGAGTAACAACTATAAATTGGATTGTGGTGTATATGGAAAACAAGTGGATCAAACTAGTTATTGAGTTATGATTGGTATAATTTTCTAACTTACTCATAGATGAATATATATTATTTTTAGTGTATGTATGTGTGCTCATTTTCAAGAAAACCCAAAATATTCTTATATAAATTCTACAAAAATAATTCTCAAATAACTCAATTAAAAAAACCAATTTTGGATTATTTTACCCTAGTAGATGATTATTTTATCTTGTTAGTTATTTTAATGCAATTTTTTTTTTCAAGTTAGATAGAAAAAGAAACTCTGGAACATGTAACTTTTTGGGAAAGTATCTTCTTTATTGGTGTAATAGGAAACAAAATTTTGTTTTATTTTCTACTATTGAATATGAATATATATCTTCTTGAAATTATTTTGCACAATTTTTTTTGGATGAAATACAATTTATTAGACTATGGATATCAATTCAGAAATTTCCCCATAAAACGTGACAACCAAAGTGAAATAAATATTTCTAAGAATATGGGGCCTCATTCTGGGAGAAATCATACAAATATAAGACATCAATATTTGAGATACCATTTTCAAAAAGTAGATATCACTCTTAAATTTAAAGGAAGAAACATTATAAAGATGATATATTTTCAATGACATTAAATTTTGAGAGAATTTTCTCTATAAATAAATTGTTAAGAATTATTAATTTTGATTGAGTTTAATTTTTTGGACACTCCATGGGAATTTACACACCATTGGATTCTCACGCCATTGATATATCACACCATTTTTCTTTCATACATATAATTTTTTTTCTTCTGAATCATGATGTTTTGAACCTCTAATACAATTTCTCACAGTTTAATATTTTATCATAAACCATTTCAAATATTATCTAAATTTTGATTTATTAGTATCTTTCTGATTTAGATTTGTTTGAAATACCTAAATACCAAATGATAAAAAAATGAAACATTATCTATTTACAACATACCTTGAGTCCATTGCAATAGTCCTATATCATTTTATCTCAATCATTTGACAACCTCTGTTCTCTCAACCATCTCCATACATTCGACTGAGATTTTCAAACCAGTCATCATGAAAAGAATTAATTATCCCTCTATGACATCACCATTCATGTTGTGATAATCTTAGAAGCATAAAAGAGAACTGAGTTTACCAGCTCCAGTTGCACCAGTGAATACCATTATTTCAAATATTTTTTAGTATATAAAAGGGAAGTTGAATCAAAATTTCACTCTTCAATCAAGTCTACAGTGCTCAATCTTCTTCAAGATCACGTTTCATTATATTTATTTTCATTTAATGATAGAAAAATTTATCCTAATCTAGTTCACACGTTTTTACAATATTTTGAGTTTGGATTTAATAATAAGTAAGAATATTGGATGAGATCATGGGTTAATGGTAAGAGATTAATCTTTTCCTCAAAATGTAGGTCAAATTCTTAAGAGTTCTTCATGAATTAATTTATGATAATTTTTAATGATCTATTTCAAAGGAAAGTGATTTCATTATTTATGAAGATGCTTTGACAGAATATAAAAGGGATGGTATCACAAGAATACTAGTGGATACTAAACTAGATAGGGAGTATTTGATGCTCTTCAAATGTATTCAGCATATGCTCTACACTAGGAAAGGTTATTTTTACACTTTGAGACATCAAGATGTCTATTTTCTATGTATTATGAAATGATAAATGAATATAAATTTGTATAGATAACTTATGGTTCATATGTAAGAGAAGATAAAACCCACTCCAAGGTATAACTCTTTGATTTATCCGAAGATGATTTCAACCATGCTAAAGGAAAAATGATTTGTCTGGGATGATAAATAAAAACATGTTGACTATGGTGGTTTTTATATATCTAGTGTAATTTTTTTGAGAATGATAATATGTTGGAACCCCTAAAATAGAGAATGGGGTGCATAAAATGTGATGTTGTATGATTAGTTTAACTATGTGGATCATCCCACAAGACCAAATGATATTGTTGGCCTAGGTTTCATTCATGATGTTGGTTTGGGGTATTCTAATAAAGAAGAAATAATTCATAATGCCAGAGATGGGGAATAATTTTATCATATTGGTGAGGGGGTGACCCTGATCTATCTCAACCATATTTTACCATTTATTTTGAAGCTCTTAGTCCTCCTAAGTGACTTACAAAAGGTGAAAAGTTTTTTAAAAGTGATTAAGAAGAAACAAAAGTTTTAGGAGAGGATAAGACTACAAGTAGCTCAAAAAATGATAACTAATAGAAAAATAGATGTGAAATACATAAGTGGAAGATGAGTAAATGATGATAAAATTTAAAGTGGAAATGGGAATTGAGATTATTAAAAGGATTTTAATGATAATGAATATGATAAATCTAACCATAATCGTGTCTATGTTCAAATTAAATGAAAATATGTGGAAGTTTCTCTAAAAACTATAGATACACCTTTTGAGGTGGATAAATCCCCATCTTTGGATGTTATTCAAGAGTAAAAATCTATTGATGGAATTGATGTATGCTTAGTTAGTGATGGACATAAAATTTATGACTTTGGTTTGGTTAGACAGATGTCTTTGATTGCTTTTATAGAATAACATGTATCTGAGCCAGCTATAAAGGTGATGTATTCTTCTAAGTAAGGTAGTGGTGTACAATTTTTTAATTTGGATGCTCATGAGGTTCTAGCTGACATCTGAATATAATTTTAACCTATTTTGGTCACAATGATTATATTAATTCTCATGAGCATCTTGGGGATATGAATGTGGAAATTGAAACCATTTTTGTTTATAAAAATGATGTTATGATGCTATATGCACCTATGGTTGGTAAAAATAAATCACTACACATTCCATTGTCATTGCACAAAGCTCATTTGCTCAGAAATAAGATGATATTCTTACTACCATTGTATGTGATATAGTGGGATAGAGTCTACATGATCTGCAATGTGATGAGATAGGTATGGTTGTTCCTACTTTTGTGGTACCCCTGCTATTGCACAAGTTGTTTTTATGGTATCTATGAGTTGGGTTGATCTATTGAGAGAATAATGTGATAGTATCTGAAAGTTTCCACTAAAGGATGGTATAACTGAGGTTCAAAATAAAGGAGATCTTAAGGTATCCTTGATAGCACCAGTTGAATTAGATTGGCAGTTATAAAATTCTTCCTCAGTCATAGATCTTACACCTAAACCTAATCCTATCACTACTTCTAGTTTTGTTACTCTATTTTATTTAGTCACAATATATTATGTAAATGAATTTGGTGAAAAGATAATTTCAGGAATTAATATGTTTTTAAGCATTTAATATCCCCTTACAACCAAGATTAGTGAAAAGGTTTCCATATATCTCTTTTATATGTTGATCCAAAAAATATAACTTTATATGATTTAGAATATAGAAGAAGGTTAGATAAAAAATAAGAAAATTTGAAATGAATTGGAATCTATGAAGTATATGATTGAAGAGATGAAGTCGAACATTAAAAACTCTTGGTATGGAATTATGAAAAGTCTTGTGGATACATCTTCAAATACATATACCCATTATAATATTAAATAGAATATTGACCATATCAGATTAGGGTTAGAGAGGCAGTTTTAGCTATTTCAAGTGGACTGTCAAGTGGAGAACCTATAGTCCTTTTATAAATTAAGATGATGTTTGTAAAAAATATAGATAATAACCACATGATAATTAGATCATATTCCAAGGATATGGATTCCTTGAAAGTGACAATTACCAAGGCCATTAAATATTATCTTTCTAGAATGTATTCCACACATGTTATGGAATATAATTTCAAATTTTTGGTAGAGAACATAATAATGCCACCTATGACTATTTATTTCAAGAAAAAAGTTAGACAACTAAAGGAGAAGACTCTTGTTTTCAGTTTTTATGGAAGAAAAGGGTGATTTTATTAGTGTATTAGAAATATTTGTCTAGATTATTATGGATTTTATCAATCTGATATTCATTTTCATAGCCAAGCTATCATGGTTATGGAATTCATTCCCATTACCCTAGAGGCCTCTCATAGATGACGTGTCATTAGGGATCCATTTTCTCATCTTCCAACCCAATATCATCATTTATTCACCCATACTATTACATCTATTAGATAGTTACTTCCTTTCACAATTATAGAGCCTCACCTTCCTTATGCAATAAATAGACTTTCAAGTGTTTTACCAAGTACTTTATCTATAGATCCTATAGAATCATCTTAACCTTCAACCTTAAATCAGGAGACGGCCAAGGAAAAAAAAGAAATGCATTGATGGACCCCACTAATAATTCTTAAACCTTTCTATTGTCATAGAAAATAGTTCTTTGATGGGAATTTCTTTATAATAATTTTTTATAATCCTTTTTTGAATTTATTTCATCACTCTAAATATGATATTTCTATGAGTTTTTTTACTTTTCCAATATTTATTCTGCTAATATTTACATTTTTGATAATCCCAAAATGGTGATAATTCTTATGGAATATTTATTCTTTTGATTTATTTTGAAGACCATTGTAGAATTTCTGATTTATTTCAGTGATTTTTCTATGTTACCTCTAATACTATCTATTTTTAACCTTTATATCATTAATAAATGATACATACCTTTTATACATTCTAGTTTCTTATTAAATATCATTAATACTGGGATTTATATTCTAATATTCCTTTTGATATTACAATAATAATATGTCTTTCATCATCATTATATTACCTCTAATTTATCATGTTTCAAATTTGTTATATCATTAATGCCATTATTTGTGATCATAAAAAGGGGGATATTGTTGACCTCCGTGTTTTAATTAACAAAAATTCACGATTCTAATGTTAATAATGGATTTAATTTTTTATATAACTATTTCATAATTTAATATAGGTTATGAAATTGACTATGTATGTGTAAACAACAGTCACTACTAAGGTGGAGTTGATATTGAGACTAACTTCACCATGACTGAGTCACCAAAAACATGAGCCATCGTTTTCCATGACTCACTATTAGCATGTAAATGTCACAAAGTTTGAGAAAAAATCATATGAAACACCCCCAGAGCATTAATTGGAAAAGTGTGACTCTCCCGCATCCTATCCTACAACCAGATGACACACCGCAAGGTTATCTCACCATTAGGTTGTCACACCACCTAAACGTAAATTTGGATAAGTACGAGACACAACCAGTTGCGACACCATCATATGAGACACTGTGAAACTATAAGTCTCAGTTGGATTGATTCACCGTCTGAACATGAGTTTCTCCCAAATTAATCCACCACCACTATTCCCTTTATGTATACTATTTTTTTAATTAAAATATTCTAACAACTATTTTCCTGTGTTAATTTTGAATGTTAGTTTAATTTTGTTTTGTTATATGTTTGAAAAAATGCATTAATGAATGTTTCAGACCCTTATACAAGGAAACAAAATATCCATATGCATTTGGAAATAGAATCCCTTATGTTTTATATAGTAGTGAATTCTCATGTAAAGAAATATACATATAGATCTATGATATTGAACATATAGAATTCACACATATAACTGAATATATAAACTATTACATACATAAATCAGTCGACAGGGTAGACGAACTGCAACATTAAATAGAGACATCATATAGTCAAAACAAAGTTACTATGGAACTTTGTTATACAAAATCTTTCAAGTCAACACTACATGAGCTAAATTTCAGAATATTTTCAAGAGTCATTTGTTGTACTACTTATCAACTGAAAACTTTTATTCCTTTACACTCTTAGTTTCTTTGTTCTGTTTAAACTATTTACCAATAGAGTTGTGTGTGTGCATAATCTATGTTATCGCACACACTATATCTCTTGTTCTAAAATGGACGATACATGATATCTTCCTTTTGATTTTTAGAAATACTTCTACAAATAATAGTGGTAGAGGTTCCTCTATGACCTGTTAATTTTTACTCATATAGATAATAGTGGAAGATATTTTTTTTAGACATAAAAAGTTCGTAAACTATTATAAAAACCATTCGACTTTGTGGATAAACTTGTTTATTTATATAAACTACCTGGTGGTAAGTGATCACCATGTGGATAGTACTAAGTCTTTACATGATACAAAACCTTATTCATTCAAATTTCTATTTCTGGTTTTAATTTGTTTTACCTTATTTCATTATTAAAACAGAAAATTGTTTTTGACTATAAAAAAATTATATACTATGATAGATAATCATTATTATTATTTTTATAATATTTTTGAATAAGTAAATTGATTTCAAATTACTATGTAATATTATATATTACATACCTGAGAACAAATGATTCTTTACGAAAACATTTGAAAAATTTTATCTTATTACAATATAATAAATAGATTAACTGGTCCATTTTTAATTAAATTTTGGATTTCAAAATAATCCATTTAAAAAAAATTATTAGGTACTCAATTAACACCCTATTGTGATACTCACTCCTAACAAAATAGATGATAAGCTACTCCTAGGAATTATTTTCACACTTTTAGTATGGGGAACAAGAGTTTTAATTTTTAAAGAGGAGTTAGATTATAAATACTATGATAATTTGACTAAATATTTTTTTTGGAGAAGTTTGAAGAAGAAGCCGACAATTTGGTTATTATATAATTGGATTCATTGAAGAGATTCACTATGAAGACAACCCTTAATATTAATAATAAGACCATATAGATAAAGGTAAGGAAGAACAATAATAGGTCTCTTATTTCACCTTTCTATCCCCACATTGCAAGCATTAACAATATTAAAAGGAAATGAAACACTATATGAAACTGGTTCTCCACATGAAGTGCATGGTGAATCACTTTTAAAGAAAGTATGTTGAGGATTACATCATAAAAAACACATACTTCATCAGATTATAGATAAATGTAGGTCGATTATGATATGGTAATCCTAAATCTAGTTTATCATGGGAAGAATAACCCAATACCATTACTATTTTCTCCGTCATTTTTAATTTTTATTAGTTTTCAATAATGTTTTTGTGTTTAATAATATTTTTTATATTTTCTTCTTTCATGGTGCGAAAAAACTTGGGAATAAACTAGAAGAGAATAATTGAAGGCTTCCTACAAAATAATAAGGTTTTCTCTATTATTATAAATTATTTTTATCAATTTTATCTATTTATGTTGATGATATTTATGTGATCATTTTTGAAGTAGTGTAATGAGGGTTACAAGCTATTTAGGACCCATTTTGGTCTCATATATTATTGTTTTAGAACTATTAAAAAGATTTTGGGCTATATGTTAGAATTTATTTAACATTTATTATTGATAGTTTTTTATTATATTTATGATTTTTAGGGTAGAAATTTTAGATTAAAAGATTTCATACACAGTGAAAAATTTCATTCAATTTTTGAGGAATTCCACTAGTTCTAAATATATTAAACATAGATTATTGTTGAATTATTCTTCTAAATTTTTCATGTAATTTTCATAGATCTATAGAAAGGTGTGTAATTTATAATATTTTAGTGGAATTAAAATTATTACATGATGCAGCTAAAATTTTGATCATTATTTTTTATAACATTAACTTTGTTAAGAAGAACAACATAGAGGGGGGAATCCAAATTCATTCATATAATTCTTTTAAAAATTGAGTAACATAGGAAATTGGGAATCCATATTATGTTCTAAGATAGTTAGGGATTAGTTTTTTGAGTAATAAATTGAATTATTTCATATAATAAGTGTTTCTAATATACCGTAACTAGGGAAAAAATACATGAGTTCCTAATTTTAAAACATGATCTGATTTAGGTGAGGGGAATATCAAACCCAAATAAACAATAGGAAATTGATGTATAAAAATTTTATTTGGGTATTTTCAAGGAAGTGATAAATGATGTTTCAGTTAAGGAAACTATGAAAACATAATCTTATAAAAGTTCCATTTTTAAACTCTTAATTCTTGTATATCCCATAGAAATTTCTCTTCTAAAACAATTAATTTTATTAAAATAATGTTTGGTAGTGAGTTTAAATCATAGATGAGGAATGGTGTTTTCAAAAATGAATGAATCTTTTTTATTTTATATTATGGTATTTTTATTTATAACTGTGATGGATAATATTTATGTTAATTTATTACATTGTATTTACTTAGAGTTCACTTTTATAATTGTGGGGGAGTGAAAAGATCCATCATTTTAAAAAACTTATTATATTTTTCACTAAAAACTAACTTCAAAATTATTATAAAATTTAGTTACCCTGACCGCAGTAGCTTAGAACTAGGGTCTGCTTTTTTAAATTTGCCTAAGATACATGAAATATTATCATATCAGACCAAATAGTGTTTAAGAATTTTTAAAATAGATAAATACATGATTCCTATAAAAATTTTGAAATAAATTAAAACACATTTTTTTTCAATACTAACATAGTTCCCTCTTAAATATCCTTGTATATCAATCACAATACACTTCCTGAAATCATGGGGAAATGAAACAATATAATGGTGAGAAAACAATTCTTAGTAAGTGTTATTTAAAGTGTAATATATCATAACTCATTAAATAATTATCGATAGGAGAAGTAAAATAACATAACACCCAAGTTTATTAATCAATAACTTGGATATCAAGAATAGTTAATCCTTAATCAATATGGAATATTAAATCACTAAAAAACATTTATTTTAAAAAATAAATTTAGAATGAAATGAATCCAAAGATAATATCATGGTGAAAATATCATGGATAACAATAATTTATTTCTTAATGAATGAAATTCTTGAATAATGGACGTCATGATCTCATGAATAATGATATTTCTACCATTAAGACCTATCATAATATGATTTAAATATATAGGTAAAAACACATTTAATCCAATAATACTCCCCCATAAAACAACTTAAGCAACTAGGGGACACATAATTCTGGGCCCCACCCACTAATGCATTCCAAATCCATTTCTCATATATTAGATATTTAATTTAATTGACCAAAAATGTTCCTTATCAATAAATATCTTTATTGAGAAAAGAATAAATATTTTAAAAAAATTCCTTAGATAAAAAACATTCAATGTAGAACACTATATTTAGAAATGATATACAATTTAGGAAAAAAATATATTAATGACAAATAATATTGTTATATTGGGGAAATTTAATGTTGAGTGATCATTATAGTGAGAGTATTTCAAGGGAATGACAATGAATATAAAAAATGAGTTAAAAAGTGAATTTTAATAATTTCCGTTGTAAAAAATGATCATAAACCATCATTATAAATAATATAAGTGGTATCAATATAACAAACCCCTAGTATAGTATATATAAAATAAAGATATTTTTATTGATTTTTGGAAATAACAAACATGTTCTTTAAAAACATTTTTTATAAAAATATCCATTTCATTTTAAAAATCAATTTTCAAAACAAAATGTTCAGAAAAATGGAAATATTTTTCATCAGAAAAAATATTTAAACATTATAATGTAATATATATATCATTAAGTGGTCATTATGAGAAGAAATTATTTTTATGTTGATTACATTAAACTAATGTTTCCTTTCAAATTATCAGTATAATCCATATGAGACTTTTTTTTGAAAACGAAAAGAAGTTTCCATTCAGAATATTTTCAAAAAAAAATAAAAAGGGGGAAATAATTATTAAATAAAGCAATTATAAAATGGATAAAAATATTTTTGAAAATATTTTTATAAAATAGAGTTGTTGTAGTTAACAGATTTCTAACCAAATAGAAAATTGTATTCAGATAAAATTTTCTCAATTATTTGAAGTATTAAAGAGTGAAAAAATGGAACTACTACATGAAAATATCATGAATAATCATTAGGGAAGAAAATGAAATTGTTTTAATATAAAATTATATAATAATTCCCTTTAATTGAGATTCATTAATAATCAGTCTCGATTATAATGAGTTTTTGAAATAAAACCTTGTAATGATCTTAACGTTTAAGTGAGAATGAACCAATGAATAAATTATATGTATAAATGGAAAATACACATAAATAAAGTGGAAAAACAAAATCATATATTCAAAAGTCATTAAACCTATAATATTATAATATCAAAGATAACAATAGTGTAATTTATCTCAATGAAATGAAATTGAGTTGTGAAATTGTTTACTAGTTGGTATCTTTTAAGAAAAAACACTCATAGATGATATATTTAAAATTGAATCTGAAAATATATTTTATTATAATTAATAAATATATTACATGTCCAATGGGTATTATATACACCATTTATAATAATTTATGTGCACAATAATCAAATATTCCCCAATGAAGGAAAATTGAGAGGTGATCCCTTACTACACACTTCTTTTTTGTTGAACAAGATGTGACCTCATATAATGTAATTTTATACATGTTATTAACTAATACCTAAACCGTATTAATATTTATAATATCATATATGATTTTTTTCTAACTTTTTATCCCCCATTCATCAATAATATTTTATTATATTTTTTTGGTTTTTAATTTCCTTATTTTCTCATTTATACATTGTTAGAAAAGTTCTGATTATTATTCATATAATATATTTTCATCATATATTGATTAATAACAATAATAATATAATTATCATATTTTTACATAAATTATACTTTTAATACCAATCATGAAATATGGTTTTGAGAAATGATGTATGTTATGATTATGGAGACGGTAGGCCATAGGTACGCATGTGTAACATTTCCACTTTTCAATGATCGCTATGGAAAATAGGTATGTAATATTTTATATTTATAGGATGATAATAATATCATAAATACAATATTATATCTTTAATTTCCTATATATACCACCCATGTGGTGTGGCGATGAAAATAGAGTAGCATCACTATATTAAGGTAGTAGTGCACATGCACACGAATGATGTCATCATCATCGTGTGAATGAAAAGGTATGAAATAAAATTATATATTATATTTTAAGAATTATAAAAATTTCATTAACAATTTAATTATTTCATTTATATCACATATATTCATTATCTTTATCCATATCTTCATCCTAGTATTGAATTAGTGAAAAATGACTCACATTGCTTTGCGAGGCGGTAGTCCTTCGTACACACCAACATCGTTATCGTATCACCTACAAAATAGAATTTAAAAAGGTATATATGATATAATGAGTATTTTGGTATAAATATGTTATAAATTTAATAAATAAACTTATACAACATCTCATCCAATAATGAGAGGTGGTAATGGAAAAATGAATAACATCGGTTCATGAGGCGGTAGTCCACCACACACACAAATGATAATTTTGTAACCCATTTTATGAAGCTGTTGTATTTTTAAGACATTATATTAAGATAAAAACATATAATTTTATGTAATATATTTATTTTTTATATAATAATGGTTTAATAAGAAGTTAAGGATGTGGAATAAGAAATGAAATAAAACTAATCGATGAATATCATTGCCTCTACTACAAGTAAACTCGTTAGGATTACAACAAAATACTTCAAAAGATAGATTTATGAAAATAATAATGCTAAAGGATGAGATTATTAATGTCTGGAATTTATTTTTATAGTGTCTTTATCAACTCAAATATTTTTATTGTCTGAATAGATGAGAAGAGTGGGTGACCTTTTATAAGTGAGGTGGGTGGAAGGCTTATAATTTTTGAAATGAAAATGGTGTATCAACATTATTTACTAGAAAAAAGGGTCCAAAATAGAGTGTTATAGAGAAATAGATAGTATTAGGTCTAAATATTTCCATGAAATTTATTTAATACATGTTATTAGGTAATTTTAATCCTTATCTTTTTATTTTAACCCCAGGTAAATCCATTTTTAACTCAATCGCAGTAAATAATTTTGTACTATTTTTACTATTAAATTTGTTCAATAATTAAGTTGAAAATATTATGTAATATAAATTATAATTATTCAATAAATATAATCTATTTTTCAAAATTCCATTCACATGTGTTGAAATATTTTAATTTAAAATTATTCTTACAAACTTAATGAGAATATAAGTTTTTAAATTGAAATTGTTCAAAAGATTAGAAATTTTTTATATCGAAATTAATTATGAAAATTATTATAATGAAAAAATAGGATTTATTGATATTTTTTAAATATTTGACTTTAAATCCAGTTAAAAATATAATTTAACTCTATAAATGATTAAAAAAGGAGTTTTTCAATTAAAATTATATTTTTACAATTCATTAAACAATAAAACATTTCAGAAAAATACCAAAAAATCACCCTAATATATGATTGTAATTAGGATTTCAAAAACTAATTTAATATTTTCAAATTTATTTTCTAAAGTTGGAAAAAATTTATTTTAAATTATATATGCAAAGAACCACTAAACTGTCCTATAGAAAAAATATAATTTTTCAAATAACATTTCTATTTATTTTAAATGATTTTTATTTTATTTAGTATCACTAGATAGTAATAATTTTCATAACATAGTTATTATTATTCATATCATCCAAATTAATTGTTAGGTTAAAAAATGTACTATATTATGGTCCATTTTGACTCAGTTTTGCATTTTCCACAAGCTATCAAAGGGATTATATTTAAAGAGATATATTTATTGGGTTTTTTCAGTTCACTTCTATGTTTCACATACACTACCAAATACATTGTAATTATTTTATTATTTCATGAGGTTAAATTCTCTCCACCTTAAATAAATTTCATCTACACAATATGAACATGATCTGAGTAATCAAGTGTTTGGTATTTGAAAATTATTTTGTTGAAAACCCATGATATAAAAAAGGAAATTTAAGAAATCCTCTTAATAAGGGAGAAAGGGAAGTGAAAAGGTCCCAAACCAATGTTTCGAAGTACAATAAAATTATTAGAAACTAAATATATAGAAATTGAAGAAAATAATGAATAGCTATAGAGTGTGATAGATTTTATTGATCATAAAAAATTCAATGATCAATGAAAATTTAAGGCCATCAAAACCATAAATCTATGATGATTTAAAAGTCCATTTAATTCATCAGATATAAGGGTAACAAGATAAAATTTTTATTTCTGGTTACTTTTCATAATGTTCAGTAATTATTCTACAATATAGGAATATAATGAAATATACATAATTGAGAATTTTCGTTTTAATATGAACAATTTAATGCTCTCATTTTTCTTCGATCAAATCCCAATTCGGCACTAACTCCATGAAACAAATACCAAAAATGTTAACTTTTTAATCTTGATGCACTGAAATTCACTTTTAACGGATTGTATGATCCTTAAAAGAGTTAAAAGTCAATCCATTCATCTCTTATTATTTTTCAAAAATAATATTGTTAGCAAAAGATAGTTAATATAATACATTAATCATTATACAACAAAAGTAACACCACTAGTTCATCATTAATTTTTAGTCATATAATCATTTATGTAAAAATAATGGAATCATTACTAGGACATCACATAGGCCAATGGTAGGTGTTAATACCTTATAATAATTTAGTTATGGGTTCAATCCACATTACCTTTTCAATCATGAAGGGTTGTCACCCAACATTAACGTCATCATTTTTATTAAACTATATTAATATAAATAATTTTACATTCCAAAAAATGACATCCTTGAAATAAGAATAATCATTTAATAATATATTTTATTATTTTTCACTAAAAATTATTTTATTTTTTCCCAAAGTCTAATAATATCAGTTGACTATTATTACAATTTCATTAATCATTATATTAAACATAAAGGTTAGGAGTACATTTAATCTTATGTCTATAAAACATAAAGACATTATAACTCAAATGAATTTTTCTAAAAAAATATATACTCTCTAGAAATTTCTCCCAAAATATATGTAATCTTGGTAAACTCCCATAACATGATATATATCAAGGAGTTTTTAAGATATTGATCTTATGAGTAATCTAAAACTCAATAACCCATGATGGTATGCATAACAATTATGTTATTTAAGAAATATTTCCTTCTGAAATTTTAAAAAACAATTAGGTGTTTTATGATTCGCATAGCCAAAATATCATTTGTAAAAATACTTCTTGAATTTAATTCATTAATCCCAGTAAATAAATAATTTATCCATTTTATTTCCACATAGGTCTTTTTGTAGTATAGGGTTTAACATTTATAAGTGTTAATTGACTCTAATAATTTCCCAATTATCCATATTTAAATCAATGAACTATAAATTGATACCTACGATAATATTTATCTCCTTAAATTATACTATTCATTTTCCACTAAATATTTTTTCTCTTCCTATCACTACATAATGTATTTTCACATTGCATTATGACACATTCCTTAGTGAATCCTTCCATTCATTTCCAACATGAATAAAATCTATCATTCATTTTTAAATGATATCCACCACTCAAGCTCTTAGAAAAATACATCCTTCTCATATTTAGTGAGTCTAAGAGTTGGATAAGGAATAAAATTTTAATAATTTATTTATAAAAAATAGGCATAATCATAATATCTTTCACATTAGCTAGAATCCCATTTAGTATCTTAGAGTCACCACAAATTCCATCATATTCAATATGAACATGAATCCTTCAGGTTCTATCCATTGATTAATACATAAATCATAGTGTGAGAAAAAATAATGGTAGTGGGAAAACCATTTTAGACTTTATAAGATTTTAAACCGTAACACCATATTTTCAATCTAATACACATTAGGTTTCACCTAGGTTATTCATTTACATCATCAATTTTAATCCATAATAATGTTTTGTAATGAAAATTTTAAATATCCTTTGAATACCCCATAGGAGTGTCAAACTATGTAAACATGAAGTCTCTTTTTCATTAAATAAGTAATGATTAGGTCAAGACTAATGGATTCTTTTTAGAGTTATTAAGGTACATCTGTTCCAATACCACTTTCAATTATATGATCCCGATAGGGATGTATATTCTATGGAAAACCACATAGTCTCTACCTTAGCAAATTTTTTCTGGATATTCTACTATACTTATCCTCAAAGTATATCCTAGGGTTATGGTCCCAATTATATATTTTACTAAATCTTGTTCTCAAGGATTATACTAATATTCCTCTAATACCAAATATAGCTACCCTAACCACAGTATACCGAATCTAGTTTATTCTTAATTAAATTTGAAAAAGATATATGGAATCACACCCCTAATGAACAAATAGTTTAGTAGTATTGGTAATCCCGATACATACATGATTTATATATTATATTTGAAAAACAGTAAAATTATTTTTCATGATTTACATTATTCCCTCTATAAAATATATGAATTTAAATCATAGAACACTTCATGGAATCCTACGGAATGGAAAACAATATGGGTGTGCTAAAATTTTCAGTGAGTTTGAATTATATTATAAGCTACCATGAATCAATTTATAATAATGAATTTGGAAAGTTAAATAGTAAAAAAAACATTCCATGTAATCGAAACCTTGATATCATGAATATACAAGGTTTAATAAATATGAAAAGGTAAATAATATGACACACATTCTATTTAAACAATAAAATATGAATGAAATACATCCAGAGATAATATCATTATGAAAATTTCAGGGGTAATAATAATTTAATTCTTAATGAATGGAATTCTTAGTTATTCGAAGCATTGATATAAGGAATCACGACAACTCTATCATTAAGACCATTCAAAAGGTAGTCAAAACTACAGGAACAAACTCATTTAATTCAATCTTAATGATTCGGATCATTAGATTACCAATGCATCATGGGGATATATAATTTTGGTCCCCAGTCTTCACTTCATTTTCTAAGCCTTCCTTATATATTTAATAATATATTTACATCATTAATAATATTCCTTATAATAAAATATATGTATTGGGTAACACATATTGATTATACAATATTTCCCTATATAGACAAATAACATTATCTGTAGAAAACTGTATGTTTAAATGAGACACACTTTAATAAATAATCCTTTCCATGATAAATAATATGGATATTTAGGGAAAATTTAATATCATTGAATATAGAAGACTGCAAATTTCACAATAATTGTAATGACTACAAAAGATGAATCAATATATTGAATGAAAATAATTTCCTATGTCAAAATGAAAAAAAATCCATGTAAATAATAAGGATGGTATCAATAAAACATATCCCTAGTGAATCAAAATTAAAATAATGTATATTTTTAATTTATTGATAAAAAGACTAAAAATGATCATTAAAAACATTCTTGATGAAAATTTAATTTTCACTATGAAAATCACTATTTATTACTAAAAGTTCCAAAAAAATTAAAAATAATTTCATTTTAAAATAATATTCCAAAAATTTAAAATAATATTTAAAGCATTAAACATTGAGTATGGTAGGGAATTCCGTACATGAAGAACAAATTGAAATAAAGATTCCATTCACATTTTCAGTAAAAGCCATACAAGCCTAGTTTTGAAAACTAGATTGTGTTTACATTAATATTAAAAAAAGTAAGAATGGATAAAAAAATTATTTAATAGATGATTTTAAAAATGGTTATTAACATTTTTGGAAACATTTTTTTAGAAAATAGGGATCTAGTAGAAAGCATATTTATGACTGAAGGGATAATTAAATGCGTATTTTACAAAAAATAGTATCTCAATTATTTTATGTACAAAATAGTGAGAAATGGTAATATTAATTGAAAATATGATGAATAATCAAAGGTTTATAAAATAAAATGTTTTTAATATAAAATTATGAAATATTTTCTGTCAAATTAAATTCAATAATAAAAAATATCAATTAGAATGAGATTATGAAATAATCATTTACCATGATAATAACATTTAATTTATAATTAACCATTGAATAAGTTATGTGTATCAAATGTAAATCCATGTAAAAAAGTGAAAATACAAAAAATTGATAGTCAAAATTCATTACTCACATAATCTTACAATACCAAAGACCATGGAGTAATATAACCCAATAAAATGATATTGAGTTATGAAATTCTTTACTACTTGGTAAATTTTATGTCAAAGTCACCTTAGGTAAAATATTTCAAATTGGTTCTTAATAGAACGAGAATTATTAATGAAAAATTATATTACATTTCAAAGGGTCAGTATGTACACTATATGTATGAAATTATGTGCATAATAAGATAATATGTCTCAATGGAGGTAAATTGAAATTAAGTCCCTTACATCACACTTTATTTTGGTATAACATTATTTAACATTGTATATAGTGGATTTAAACAATTTATTAACTTATAAATTTACTATATTAATATTTATAATATCATATATGATCATTTTATAACATATTATCACACATTCGTTAATAATATTTCATTATTTTTCTTGTTAAAGGTTTTAATTGACTTGTTTTCTAATTCTTGATTTATTATAAAAGTTACAGGTCTTTCGAAAATTATAATGTTTCATCATCTCCAAAATGATAATAATTAAACAATTATAATATTTATATATCAATAATAATTTTTTGTTCAATCATGAAATATTATTTTGATAAATGATGTTAGTTATGATAATAAACATAGTGGGCCATATATACACTTGAACAACATTTCCATTTTTCAACAATCAATCCGAAAAAGGTGGTGACTAATATTATATCTTTATAGAAAGAACATAATATCATAAATACCATATTACTTATTTAAACATATATATATATATATATCACCCATGTTTTGTGGAGATGAAAGTATTGTGAAATCTCTTTGTGAAGGTGGTAGTCCACATGTACACGAATCATGTTATCATTATTAGGTGAGTGAAAAGATATGAAATAAAATTATATAATTTATTTTAATAATTATTTTTTTATTAATATCATAATTATGTCATGTATACATATCATATATTCATTAACATTATCCATATTACCTTCTATGTAATTTGTTAGTGAAAAACGAATAACATTGTTTTGTGTGGTGGAATTCTTTCGTACACATCAGCTATGTTATCAAATCCCCAAAGGAAAACAAATTAAAATTTTAAATATTATATAAAGAATATAGTGGTATAATTATATTATAAATATCATATATATACTCTATATCCATCATAATTCCAAACCATGAGAGATGGTAATGAAAAAATGAATAACATCAGTTCGAGAAGCAGTATTCCACCATACACAAGAATGTTGATTTTGTAACACATTTTATGGAAATGGGGATGGTTTTCTAAAATGATAATAAGAAAAAAATTTCATATAATTATATTTAAAATACATAGTTTTTATATCAATATTTTTTAATAATAATTTAAGGGGGTGGAGTAAGAAATAAAATAAAAACACTTGATGAAGAACATTACTTTTTCTTTCAGTAACCACTTTAGTTTTCACCAAAATACTTACAAGAATTGATTTTTTTCCTAAATAAGGATTCTATGATTATAGTAGGGAAGTTGGAGATTTAATTTGGAAGGTCTTGGAAAAAAAAGGAGTTTTTATTTTTCAAGAAGTGAGGATATGGGGTGGCCTTCTATAAGTGAGGTGAGTGGCACACTTCTAATTTATGAAAATAAAAAGGTGTAAACACATTTTTCATATTAAAAAAGGGAATGAAATATTATATTATTTATACTTATACAATATATAGTCAAAATATGTCTATAAAAGATATTTAAAACATGTTTTTTTGGTCATTTTAACCCTTACCTTTTTAGGTTAACACTTAGTAAATCCATTTTCCCTTAACCACAACATATAATTTTTATTGATATGACTATTTATTTAGGCAAAAAAGTAATTTTAAATTATTATATAATATATATTGTTCTGATTCCAAATATGGAATCCATTTTTCAAAATTTCACTTTCATAAGTGGACAATTTTAATTTAAAATTAATACCACAACTTTGATGAGAAAAAGGGTTTTGATACAAAAAATGTCCAAAAGTTTATGTTTCTTTAATATCAATGTTCAATATGAAAATTATAAAAAATCTACAAATTATATTAATTGATATATAATTTAACTAATTCTTCTTAAAAAAAATTAATATATAACTTTACATCATAAACAATTTAAAAAATTTGTTTTCAATTAAAATTCAGAACTTTTCACAATTCCTCAGAAAATAAAAACTTTCTAAAAAATGGCAAATAGTATTTCCATGATTATGATGATATCATGATTTAAAAAAATGAATTTTATTTTTACAAATATTTTTTCTAATTTTGTTAAAAAATATTTTTCAACTATGTGTGAAAAGAGTGAATTAACATGCTTTTATAAAATGTATAGTTTTAAGAAAACCATTTTTTTCTTTTAAATGATTTTTATTTTATTTATAATCAATAAAAAATAATGATTTTCATAATTTAGTTAGTAATTTTTATACCCATGAATTTAGTTATTTGGTTATAACAACATACTATATTCTGTTTCATTCAGACTTGGTGTTTCATGTTCCACAAGGTATTAAAGAGATTAAATTTAAAGAAATAGATTTCATTGGTTGTTTAATATAAGTGTTGAATTTCACATATGATATCAAATAAAATGTTATTATATTATAATTTTTGGATTTTAAATTAAACATTAGAAATTAACTTACATCTTTTACATTAATAAACAATTTATTTAATTATTAAATAGACTTAATATTGATTTTTAGTGATTTATATAATATTTGGGATTGATTGAATAATCTGTACATTAATTTGTGTCTTTGTGTTTACAATATTTTCAATTAATTTAATTATAATTTTAATTGTTTTTAAATTCAATATATAAGAACATGTAAGATCCCAGATCTTCCTTTCAGGTATGTCTTTCCTTTCTGATTATTTTTGAGAAAAACTTGAAATTCTGGAAATTTTAGGAGTACACGCCATGTACTTATAAGTACATGCCATGTACCCAATTAATGTGGGTGACCATGTACTATTCATGTAACGGCTGAGTACATGGTCATGTGGGGTGACCTAGAGACCGCCTAAAGAGGGTCCCTGTAAAGGTAAGTACACACTGTGTACTTTTAAAAATACACGTCACGCACTTTTGTTTTTATTTCACTAAACAGACTAGGGTCACGTCTCATTCAGAAAAATACCTTCTTCTCTGCATGTCTCATCCAGGAGTGACCGTATGGTGCATATCTTCTCTAAGCCCCAGACTCACTATCTGTTCTCTAACTTGACATCTATTCATTACATTGGAATTGCCACGACGAGTTATTGTTTCTTCTTGAACCTCATCACTTGATTTCTCCTCTTTCGTGAGATATCCTTGGTTGAACATTTTATAAGGTTTTGTAGATTTGTGAAATTCTATGGAAATTAAAGGAATGAGGTTCACATATATCATTCGTACAATGCTGATGTAGGTGATTTTTTTCTTTCTATAGTTAGTCTTTGAGTTATATATGGAAAATTTCCCAATACCCTTGATCGGGGTATTGCATGTTTAAGGATTTTAACCCTACTAATTCCTTCCATGACTTTTATGTTTGAATAGAGGTTATTGTTTGTGAATATGTTTAATTTCCAGGATTTAGATTTGCTAGCCCATTATTGTTTGATTTTGACTGTTTGGTCTAGCCTTGCCTCCAAAGAAAATGGTTTTCCATTCCTTGTGTTGTTAGGATGGAGTGATTATTTTATCTGCTAAGTTGTTCTATGACTTATAGATAATTATCCAAGTATTACATTGAAGTTTATTTTGGCTACTAATTATCATTGGTGTATAATATCTTTACACCGGGCTTCAGAAACCCAGTTTAGTGAGACCATAGGGAAAATTGATATTAAAGGCTTTCCCAAAGTGTTTGTTATAGTTATCACGCTGTGAGACCATAGAAGGGATTGATGTTGAGTTCTCCCTCAGAGTGTCTATAAATACTTAATGAGACCACAAGAGGAATTGACATTAAGTTTTTCCTCATACTGTAAGTAGTTTGCCACTAATAGACCATAGGTGGAATTTATGGTGAGTGCTTCCTTAGAGAGTCTTTGATTACACAAGACTATAGGGGGAATTTACAGTGAGTGCCTCCTCAGAGAGTCTTCATTTTATCCTTCTTGTAAATTTAACCAAATGGGTTGGGTTGTGAGAACTACTGAGTGGGTTAGTTAAGATTTGTTGGCTGATCCAGAGGGGATAGACGGTGAGGACTTTATTAGAGGGTTTATTTGTTTTTCTATTGGTTGGTTAAACTATTAAATGTAAATGATTGTAATTGAAACCGTAAGACTATTTACCATTAACTACTTCTTTGTTTATTACTTCTTTTGCATATTTCCTACCATATATATCCACTAAGAGTTAGACATAGATTTTTGGGTGGTTTACTACTAGGATTAGTCTCACGCCCTGTTTGGGATATGCTTTTGGGGCCAAACAGATTATAATGTTGCAGGTCTATATAAAGGAAAATTCCCTTCTACTTCAGGTACATGATTATAGCGGAGCTGGAGAGCATGAGACCAAGATGAGGATTGCGATTTTGTAGAGTTGTTTACTTTCTTTTCCATTGTACTTTGGTTTAGTACTATATTCCAACATTGTGACTTGTTTGGATGCTTTCATAGACATATGTATAAAGCATCATTTATATATGTGCCACATTTGTTTATTACTTTTAGTCTTTGGTTGTTTACTTATTGGATGTTCTTACTATTTCTTCTATTGTTATCTATTTACTTCGGTTGATTTACTCTACCAATGAGGGAATAGTTTCCCCACTATCACACCCAAGGACCTCACTCATAGTCAGATGCCTCTTGAATTTGGGAAATGTGATAGAGGCCATGTGACCAATCAGGTACGAGGCACCTCTGAGTGGAACTCGAAACCAGGATGTTACAAAGTCGTATCAGAGGGTTTCTTTTCTTCTTGAATTAAAATTTGGAGCCTATAGTTATGGATATTATGTAATAGGTAGTTGATAATAAGTTGTTCTTGGGTGTAGCTAACATGTGTACAAGGAAAATATAATTTCCCTCAATTATTTCAATTTTTAGGGTTTAGCAATTATTACAGATGATTTGATTTCACCATTGGATGATTGACATATTTTGGGATGTTATCATTGATATGATTAAGGTTCTATTTCTATTGCAACCTATTGAGATGAGGGTATTCCATCTCATACATCATATAGGCACTAGCTAGAAATCACATGCCATGCATTTGTTTCATTCCATTTAGGGTGAATTACCAATAGCATGGTTTTTGTGATAGGTGTTGTGCTTGATAAGCATGATGTTCTGATAGATTCCATGATAGAATACCTACTGTTTGATAGGGTATTGATTTATGTAAGGTTTCGTTTGAATTAATTCTAAACATTGGTTCTTGAGGTGTTATAGGCCCTCATGGATCAAAATTTGGTGGGTCATTGATTTTTTGTAATTGTAAGTGACATGTATAAGATTCCAAGAATTGATTCATGTGGAGTATGGGCCCTCGCAGATCATAATTTGGAACTTTAATGTTGTTCCAGTGTTTTTATAGGGTTCCGGAGTAGATCATGAGTTTTATTGTTAGAAAAAACTTTGAATACACGACGTGTAATGATAAATACATGCAATGTGTCCTTTTGTTTGGGAAGGAAAATTTTTTCTTAAGTACATGCCGTGTACTTATATATACGCCGTTTAATCCTTAACTGTGTCACAATCTGTGTGGTTATAGATAGGGGATTGGGGAATATTTGGTGGGACATGTCATGTACTGAGTGTACACTCCATACTGTAGAGACCATGTGTCTGACCGTGTGACTAATGAAACAAGTGGATATTGGTTAGCTAGTACATGCCGTGTCTAGCACAAACATGCCATTTAGAGTCAGTCGTGTAACCGGCCATGTGAATAACAATATGGGTCGGTGAAGTTTGTTTAGTACATGTCGTTTCTGGCACAAACAAAACATGTATTCATGTTTTAGGGGAACCATGTGGATTAGTCGTGTACAAGAACTCAGGCAGGGGAACACAATTCAATTAAACGTCATGTCATTGTATTACACGCCATGTGTATGGGCTGCTACATGACCGTGGATGACCGATGAACACGCCCATGAGAAGGCTTAAGGGAACACGTAGTGTAGGGGTTATACACATCATGTACCCATGTTTTGAAAAACATTAATGTTTTCTTTCTCCTGTTCCCTTTTTTACACATATAAGTTTCAGTCCTTGAATATCTTGAGCTATGATGTGCGTTGACCTTGCAGAGTCATACCATCAAGACGTCCTCTGGTTGCACACCAATTATTGGGTAGTTATCAGACAATGAATATTTCTAATCAGAGACTAATCACAGATCCTCTTGTAGTGCCAGTCTTGGCACCGACTGTTATTCTGGATATAGGTGCTGATGCACAGTTTTGAGAAGGCTTTATAAAGATGATGAAAACTCTCTAGGGAGCACTAACTCATGCCCCATCAATGGTAGATTTTATGTGTGTTTTCCAGTAGCAGCATCCTCCCACCTTTACAGGGGATGGAGGACCTCCGGTTGCAGAATCATGGTTAAAGGCCATGATTTCGATCTTCAAGCATCTGGAGACACCTTCAGAGGGGAGGGTTAAGATCACTATATATATGCTTCGAGATTCCACCAAGAGATGGTGGGATGTGATCTCACAGGAATGATGCCAACAGGGTATTACTTGTGATGCGTTTTAGTATACCTTTTACGATTACTTCTACACAGATACTTTGAGGGACAATCGAGCCAGAGAGTTCACGAGTCTGGAGTAGGGTACTCTTTCAGTCATGGATTATTCTTCTCTCTTCACAGAGATTCAGTTATTTACACCCTCTCTAGGGATGATATGACTTGTTCCTAGCAAGGAAGGTTGAGGATGGTCTTAGAAAAGACATCTGATCAAGGGTAAACATCTTCAGGTTGACTAGTATATCTTTTATCATCAATCAGGAACTAATCACAGAGTTCAATTTGAGGGCTTCTAGTGTTGTAAGCCAGGGCGGTTCAGTACCTAGAGTTGGTGTGTCTTCATTTGATAGTAGGAAGAACCGTAGGGAGTCTATTGGATGAGATTTGAGAAGATAGAATTCACCTTCTAGTATCCAGGTGTTATGCTAAAAGTGTGAGAAGGTCGGGCATATGAGGCCGCATTGCCTGAGAGACCCAGTGGAGTGCCGATACTATAGAAAGATGGGTCATCTTTAGTAGTTCTATCAGTTTTTCTCACCGGTAGCTGGGGATAAGGGTTCTTCTATAAATCCTCAGTTAGGAGCAGCACCACTAGTTTGTCATTAGTCTTGGAACTAGTGTTCTTACAGACATTCAAGATGAGGTGGAGGTTGTGACTATGGTACGCAATCTCAAGACATTCTGGGAGAATAGGGTGGATCAGCTTAGGGTGGGCAGGAAGTGTCGCAGGACTGCGGTACTGTCTAGACTTTTGCAGTGAAGCAGACCCATCTAAAGCAGGATCCCGGTCCCTCTATAGTTAGGAGTACGATTCAAGTTGCTTTAGTTCTAGGTTCTTCTCTTTTCAATATAGGGTCTTTCCATACTTTCATATCTGTTGCAGTTGTGGAGATCCTTAGGCTCGGTATCTTTTCTTTTGCAGATATCTTGATGCTAGACACTCCATTAAGGACTAAAACGGAGAGTGTAAATCCAAAAAATTAGTTCCCTCTTGAATTTGGTGGGTGTCACTTCTTTTGGGACCTTTATGTCTTAGAGATGACAATCTATGATGTCATTCTCGGAATGTACAAGTTAGTTCCCTTCTAGGATGCGGTCGATTGATATCGTCGTAGGGTGAGTTTCACGTCACCAGAGGGCGTATCGTTTCTTCAAAAGGGTGAATGGGATGTCCAGGAAAGAATAGAAGGTCCCAAGCATAATGGATTCAGAGGAGTTATAGCCCAGATTTTTAGTCTATATTTGGATTAACAGGGACTTCACAGATGTAATTTCTTCTAGTGGTCGATCATTTTAGGGATTTCTTTCCCGAGGAATTTTTTGGTTTTCCTCCAGAGTGAGAGGTATAATTTTTTATTGATCTTGTGCTAGGATCAACACTAGTGTACATTCCTCCTTATATAATGGTTACAACAGATTTACGGGAGCTTAAGAAGTAGTTAGAGGTGTTGTAGGCTAAGGGTTTTATCCAACCTTGTACTTCTCCTTGGGATTCACCTGTCCTGTTTGCGAAGAAGGCGGATGGTACCCTCTGACATTGTGTGGATTATCGAATGATAAACCAGTCTATGGTAATTAACCGATATTCCTTGTCATGGATTGATGATCTATTTGATCAGCTTCGAGGAGCTTGAGAGTTCTTGAATATTTACATGAGATCCAGTTATCATCAGTCACACATTATACCATCAGGTATATCTATTATATCTTTTCAGAGAAGGTACAGTCTATATGAGTATGTGGTTATACAATTATGACTTACAAACGTGCCTGCTGTTTTCATTGAAGTAATAAACCAAGTGTTCCATACATACTTGTATTCATTCGTGGTAGTATTCGTGGATGATATCTTGATGTACTCTCACACTCGACAAAACCATGACACACAACATGATATAGTTTTTTGTACACTGAGAGTGAATTAATTATATGCTAAGCTATCAAAATACAACTTTCGGATGGACCATATTCACTTCTTGGGTCATGTTATCTCAGAGTCAGGAGTATTAGTAGACCCAGAGAAAGTGGGAGCAGTAGTTTCCTGAGAGTAGCCGAAGAACGTATTTGAGATATGGAGTTTCTGAGGGCTAGCTGGATACTACAGAAGTTTTATACAGGACATCTAATGCTTAACAGAGCTACTAATAGGCCTGACTAAGAAGGGTGTGAAGAACTTGTGGTCAGAATCTTGTGAGTCATCCTTTTAGGAGATGAAATGGAGGTTTAATTCGACACCGATACATGTTTTTTTAGAGCCAGGAAAGAGCTATACTATTTACTGTGATGCATCAGGCATCGGCCTAGGAGTAGTGCATATTCATGGGGAAGGAGTAGTTGCATACGGGTCTCGGCCGTTGAGGCCACATGAGAGGAATTACCTAATGTATGATATCGAATTTTTGTAGTTGTTTATGCTTTACACTGTTGGATACATTACCTATTGTGAGATCATTTTTTGGGTTTTACCAACCACAAATGTCTCAAGTATATCTTCACTCAGTGCGATCTGAATTTGGGACAGCAAAGGTGGGTTGAGTACCTTTAGTATTTTGACATTGATCTTACCTATACATCTGGGAAAGGTAACACAGTAGCTGATGCGTTGAGCAGGAGGACTCAAATACAGGCAGTTCAGGAGACCAACAGTGAGTGGAAGCTTATGGATTTTTTCTCTGAGAATAATTTTGAGGAGCATGATAGACATATGTAGTCCTTTATTTATTATGTATCTATTACCTCTACTCTTCTTGATCGACTGTGACTGAAGCAGATATCTGATTCAGATGTCCTAGTCCTATGGGAGAGTGTGTCAGGAGATAACCCTATTCTAGGATAGACAGTAGGCGATGATAAGATCTTGCGTTTTCATGGGTGCGTATGGGTGTCAGTACACATAAATGAGGAGCTAATACAGAACTTTCATTCCTCATCTTGGGAATTTCATCATCATGTCACCAAGATGTATCAAGATCTACACCGTCAGTACTGGTGGCTTGGTATGAAGAGAGATGTTGCTGAATTTTTCACGAGGTGCTCCACTTGTCAGTAGGTGAAGGTTGGGCATTAGCGACCAGAAGGGATTTTGTATTAGTTAGCCATTACTTAGTGTAAGTGGAACAATTTCACGATAGAATTCGTGACAGGGTTGTTGAGGCCACCTCAAGGAAATGATGTAGTTTGTGTTGTCATTGACAGGCTCCTGATGGTTTATCACTTCTTGATGATCAAGGAGACCATCAGTGTTGAAGAGTTGGGAAGGATATACATCCTAGAGATTGTACATCTTCATGGGGTTATGAACTCTATTGTTTTAGTTGGGGATGCCCATTCTACTTCTCGGGTCTGGAAGGGGCTACATAAAGCCTTAGGTACACATGTACTTTTGAGTACAACTTACAATCACCAGATAGATAGCCAGTCTGAGCATATGATTTAGCTGATGGAGGACATGCGTTGAGAATTCATTCTCATCTTTGGATGTTCTTGGGAGAATCATATACCTCTTGTGGAGATTTTCGACAATAATATTTTTCAAGAACCTATTCAGATGGAACCTTATGAGGCATTGTACGGTAGACTATGTAGATTACCCCTATGTTTGTTGGAGGTAGGAGAAGAAGCTATGCTAGGACCTCATCTTCACTAATAGACCACATAACATGAATATTTGATTTAGAAAAGGATAGATACTGTACAGTCATGACAGAAAATTTATGCTGATAGATAGAGATGACCTATGGAGTTTGAGGTTGGAGATCAGGTTTTCCTATGTGTCTCTCCAAGATTGGGACATAGAAGGATTATGAGAGAGGGTAATCTTTCACCGAGATATGTTAGACTGTTTGAGGTATTAGAGAGGGCCATGCCGATTTCCTATCAGTTGCAGTGACCTCATAGGTATTGGGCTATGCATGACTTGTTCCATATTTCTAAGCTTCTGCATTACTTCTCAAAATCGTCTCATGTCTTTCATCCCAAGAAGGTTGAGCTGGTGGTGGATGCATAATTTTAGTATCATCCTATCTGGATTGTTGATTGTAGTGCAAAGGTTCTCCATGCCTAGTCTATTCCTCTCGTATGAGTGTCATAGCAGCATGAACGAGTACATGATGAGACTTGAGAGAGGGAGGTCGATGTATGGTCACAGTGGCCAGAGCAGTTTGCGAATTCTTATTCTACACCACTTTTCTAGGAAAATTCAAGGAAATGTATCATCATGGGTGGAACTTTGTAATAACCCACATCCTCTTTTTAGGAATGTCTTTCAATTTTGGTTTTTTCTGAGAAAAACTAGAAATTCAGGATATTTTAGGAGTACACACCGTGTACTTATTTGTACACACCATGTACCAGGTTGGCATAAGTGATCATGTTCTGGCCATGTAACGGTCGAGTACATGGCCAGGTAGGGTGACTTGAAGACCGCCTAAAGCGGGGCCAAATAAAGGAAAGTACATACTGTGTACTTTTAAAAATACACATCATGTACATCTGTTTTTATTTCATTAAACAGGTCGGGGTTGTTTCTCATTCACAAAAATACCTTCTTATCCTCCTATCTTGTCCACGAGTGACCGTGCGGTGAAAATCTTCTCCGAACCCCTGACTCTCCATCCATTCCTTGATTCGAGCACCATCTATTATGTCAGAATTACCACGATGATTTTTTCCTTCTTCCTGAAACTCACATCTTGATTTCTACACTTTCATGAGATATACTTGTTAGGACATTAAATACATTTTTTCGATCTATAAAGTTCTAGGGAGTTTCATGGACTATGGTTCACATATATCATTCGTACAATGATAAGGTAGGTGGTTTGTGCCTTTTTGTAGTTATTCATTGAGTAACATGTGAAAAAGTGCATGATACCCTTGTTCAGGGTATTGCATGTTTATGGATTTTAACCCTGCTAATTACTGTTCTTCCATGTATGTTTGAATAGAAGTTTTTTTTTCAAATAGGGTTAATTTCCATGATTCAGATGTTTTGGTCCATGACTGTTTGATTTTTAAAATTTGGTCTATCCTTGCCTCTTAGGATATTGGTTTTCCATTCCTAGTGTTGTTAGAATGGAGTGATTATTTTATCTAATATGTTGTGCTATGCATTGTATCTAATTATCCATGTAGTACATTGAGGTTTACTTTGGTTGTTGATTATCATTGGTGTATAATTGCATTACATGGGGCTGTAGGAACCTGATTTAGTGAGAACATAGGAGAAATTGACATTGAGGTCTTTCCCAGAGTGTCTGTTATAGTCATCACATTGCGAGACCATATGGGGGATTGACATAGAGTGCCCCATCAGAGTTTCTATAGATACATTACGAGACCACATATGGAATTGAAGTTGAGTGCTTCCTCAGAGTGTCTGTATTTTACCGTTAAAATAATATAGGGGGAATTGAAGGTGAGTGATTCCTCAGAGAGTCTTTGATAAGATGGGACTATAGGGGGAATTGACAATGATTTCTTCCTTAGAGAGTATTTTTTTAGCATTCTTGTAAATTGATCCATAGGGGTTATGTTGTGAGAACAACCTAGATGGTTACTTGATATTTTCTATCTGAACCATAGGGGATTGACTGTGTGGAATTTCCCAGAGGGTTGTTTGTTTTGTAATTGGTTGGATAAATAGTTAAATATAAATTATTTTAATTGAAACTATAAGACTTTTTACTTTTGATTACTTCTTTGTTTATTACTTATTTTTTATATTGCATGACATATATATTCACTAACTATTAGGAACATATCTTTTGGTGGTTGCCTACTGGGATTCATCTCACACCCTGTTTCGGTCATGTTTATGGGCCCAAATAGTTTATAATATTGCAGGTCTAGATAAGGGCAAGATCACTTCTACATCAAGTACATGTTTTCTATGGAGCTGGAGAGCATGAGACCAAGATGAGGCTTGTGATGTTGTGGAGCTATTTACTTGATTTTCATTTGCACTTTGGTTTAGTAATATATTCAAGAATTGTGACCTATTTGGTTGCTTTCCTAGACATAGGTCTCATGAATCATTTATATATGTGCCATAGTTCTTTATTACATTTATTCTTCTTTTGTTTAATTATTTCATGTAATTACAGTTTCCGCTATTGTTATCTATTTACATCAGCTACTTTACTCTTCAATGAGGGTATAGTTTCCCCACTATCATACCCAAGGTCCTCACTGTTAGTTGGTTGCCTCTTTCATTTGTTAAAATGCACTTGAGGCTATGTGACCAACCGGGTATGGGGCACCTCTTAGTGGCACCCTGAACCGGGACATTACAGTACATGAATATTTCCTATAATTTGTCTTTGATTTTATTATATTAAAACTCAAGGCTTGAAAAAATAACAAAGAAACATAATTTAATACACTCCATTCAATGAGTTATGGTTTTCCTCAGCCTGAGTATAAAACATTTCAAGAATTTAATATTTCTATTGATTTTTCTAAAATTTGAAAATGGAATGAGATGTATCCAAGATTTATAATGATATGTAAAGATTATGATAAGACATTACATGAATCCTTTATGACTTGAGATCACATCAATAATTATCTAAAATATCACATATGACTTTACCTATGTCGATTCAATCATTGAGTTGTTATGAATGACTCTACATATAAGACTTTCTATACTATAATAATTTTTATTTTCTTCCATATTTTCTCAAAATCATATGACTCTAGAATTTTTTAGAAACTGGAAAACATGGGAGTGTGAAATTATATATTCCTAGAATAAAAATTATATTAACCTAAAACAAAATATTATTTCTATGGCCTTGTAAAATTGGTAAAACCATCTCAAACTAATTAATATAGTATTAATTCAGTTTAATAAGAAGGGAGTGATCGTGGAATGTATTTTTGAGAATGATGGATGATTCAAGATGCCCAGCTAAAGAAATTTTCACACTAGGACTATATAAATAGAGACAATCCAAAGAAGGAATAACTCACATCTCATATCATTAATAACCTAAGGAGGAGGAGAATAATCACCATGGGCTATAAATATTTACATCCTCTCAAGTTATAAAAAGGCTCCATACCAAGGGATTTAGATATGAGTATTTACTATAATTATTTTTTCTTCTTTTAATATTATAGTTAGTTTCAGTTATGTTCTTCCCATTTTCTATATATCTTCCTTCTACAATGGTCACTAATTACAAGTTTACTGATAATAAACTTGATGGAATTTTTTCTGGGGGATATTTCATGGTTTCTGAGTCGTTTTATTTTAATTTGTTAACTTATAATTCTCAAAATTGACGCAAAAGTGAGTTAGAGTGAAGATAATCAATGGTTATCATCTATAGTTCCATGTTGTTGTTTCATACTTCTACATTTAAGAAAATATCTCCCTATATTTTCTTGGCCTATAATTTGTATGATTGGGTTTTGTTGATTAGGGTATGGATAATATATGATTGGATATTTGTGATTGGACAGTGGATTCCTTAGTTTATTATGTTTGTTGCCTATTTAGTTTTGAGGAGGTGAGATATATATTTATAACAAGGATTACCATGTGTGTCCAGTCCCAAAAAAGAGATAAACAAGAGTATTCAATGGTTGGATATGACTTAATTATTGGGTGGGAATTTTTTTGGATGATGACCTTTGTGATTATACTTGATTCTATTGCCTTTCACCATGAATTTTAATCTTGATTTCATAAAATAAAAATCCAAACAAATATTCCATTTATATTTTTATTCAAACATAGATAAAATAAGTTAAGGAATAAAAAATATATAAGACAATATCCTTGAGATAAAAACATGTGGTCATATTTTTTTGTATAGATGATTATCAATTCTACTTTTATAGACCTACATAAGGATAGAATATAACCATGATTTCATAGTATTGTGAAAACTTATTCAATTTATAATATAGGAATTTTTTTAAATAAATCAATCATTTTAAAACATATTTTTTACCATAAAAATTACTAATTATTATCACAGGATAAAATAAAATATCAGCAAAAAGGAACTAGTGCCCCAACCCATAGTCCACACTACTAAATATGTTTTTAAATACTGAAAAAGTGAATTCTAAAACACATTAATAAGTGGGAGTCTTGGTTTATTTCATTATTCAATGAAGAATTAATTTCATTTCGTCATAAATATTCATATAAATTGATTAAGAATTTCCCTTTTTGCATTATAAATCAAGATCAAGACACAAAATTAATTATAATGTAGGATGTATATGATCAAAGTGTAATATTTATCAAACTATAAACATAATTATCTAGAGATATTAATAATAATTTAGAAACTTCTGTTACCATTAAATCAAAAAAAATTATTTATTTACCATGAGTCTTAGTGAGAACCCTTATCATTAGGACTATGACTATTTTGTTTTATTCTTGAATGATTGTGAATGTAAAATAATTAAAAAATTGTATGAAATAAATTAATTAAAGACTCAAATAATTTTATACACATAATCTATAATCTATTATACCTTGTAACAAAATTATCTAAATTACATAAAATATTATCCAATTGTTATAGATGAATGATGAGTAATATAAATTTATATTTTCATAATTTTATTTTTAATTTTTATTGTTTTTATTTATTTTTAATTCTATATTTTTTACCATATTTAATTTAGTATAAAATAATAAAAGTAACCAATATAAAAACATTATATATATATATTAATATATTCCTATATTATAATAGTATAAATATAAAATGATTTCAATAATAAGGTGTAGTATCCTAATGATTTTAATATAAAAAATACCAACCACCACATTATTGTGAAATTAATGAAATTTTTATCTTTTAGGTCGAGTGGAATTTTATTTATAAGGATTTAATATCAAGGGGAATTATTATTACTAGATTAACATGGGAGATTAAAATTATATAATGTAATAAATATTAATCCCTACCAGATCAAAAAATCATTGTTTTGGGATATTTCATGAGTCATATCATTGGTGTAGTACCCCGTGTCAATTTTAGGTATGATTTAATTTTAAATTTCACCACACTTGAGGTATTTTTATTAATTTTGAGTGAGTTTTGGTGGTGTTATTGGATGCACATTTAATGATTTTAGGATGTAATACTTGACTAGGGGGTGTATTAAAAAAACATTGGTTCCTTGGAGGTATGGTACTGGGATACCCATTTGAACTCATAGATGGGGGGGAGTTCGAGACACTTGGTAGATGGTTCCCATGGGGAGGGTACCTAGTGCCCACATATAACTCGATGCCTCACCAGTGAGTATTCAATAAGTAATTACCAAAAATTTTATAATTTTTATAATTTATTTATTAATTAAAATTTTTAAAATAATAAATTCTATTCTTTTACACCCAATAGTATGTATGGATATAACCCTATCCTATCCCCTCATCAATATTCTATAATTAGAAGGTTATCAATAATCCTCATCAGTTTTAAGATCCAATCATCAAAAAAAGTTACTATCGGTAAGGATAAAAATCCTCTTCCATATATTTTTCATTTTCATGGAAACATTTATATATATTTTTGGTCATGCCTAATTCTAAGGACTCTAATAGATTTTTTTTATTTCATCCACTTGATTCAGAATCAATGAGTGTTCTTTAATGAATAGGATCATACATGTCCCAAGATAGAGATCCCTTTATTTTTTGATGGGGTTTTATTATCATGCATCCATCATATGAAATAAGGGAACATATGCTTGGTTGTTTATATAGTAAATTTTAATTTAAATTTGTTTCTATGATTTACATTAGTATAATTGAATCCATTATTCTATAAAGGGAATTTGTGAGGTTTTTGTTGACACCATTAGGAGCTAATGATCAAATCAATTATTAGAGACATTTTGAAACCATGATTTTGGACCCATGAAGAGGGCCTATGGTTGAGGGAAAACTCTGGGAGACTAGGTTAGTGCCCTAATGAGGTTCATAAGAGAGTTTAGATTGTGTATGATATATTATACAGAGGAGTCACTATGTATTGAATCCTCATCAATGTGATTAGTTTTAAGAGGATAACCCTCACATGATTTATGTTATATATCATTCACCTAGACTATTCATATTATGATTTATCATTAACTTGTATTAATTATATGAAATTATGATGTTTAAATAAAAATATTTATTTAATCTATGATATATCAATCATATAAACTACTGGAAGTTTGATACACCATTCATAGGAATGATATTTCTCTTGAAGTTCAATTGAGTAAATTTTTTTTGTTGGTGATATATCAATCTAAACAAGTTTTAACTGGCTGGTACATCATTCCCCCATTTTTTGGCCGGTGGTATATTGACCAATTGGTTCACTCAAAGAGGTAATACAACATTTACAGTGTGATTTTTCCAATAATTGAATATCAAAAACAATGGTTTTGTATTAGTTGAGCATCATCCACTTGTGTGAGATCTCTTGGTTGTACACCATCCACATAGGGGCCCGTTCCAATGGTATATCATTCACTTGAGATGTAATACCAATTTTTAGTGACAACTAAATATGTGAAAATTCTAGTACATCATCCAACTAGAGGGTTTTATGAGTGGTGTATCATCTATGTATTTATGTGGTATCAGTGATGTAGCATTCATATAGGGAATTGTGCTAGTGGTTATCAACAACCTTAAAAATGATAAAGGCGGTATATAGTTTAGCAAGATGTGTTGTTTTGGTGGTTCCTCATCCACCCATGATATGAAGTGGGAATATGTAATTCAACCAAGAATGTGAATAATACTGTATCTTCTCTATGATATTAGTGATGACTCTTTCACTTTAAATGTGTTCATTCAACTTTTATATGATTGTATGACCAAATATTCACTTATCAATGTTGTGATTGTCATATATCCTTCACATATAATATATGATGGTGATAGATTATTAAATATAACATTATATTGGGGGTGATACATTATTAAAAATTAAGTAATGTGTTCAATCCATGGTTATATATTTCTATTATGGAACTGTTTGCAGTAGTTACAGTCATCTATGTTTTTGAAAGAGCACTACATATGGTGATAAGTTATTTTCTTATATTTTTTTAATTTTTTTAGCATATATGGAATTTTTTATTGGATTTTAAATTAATATCATTATTAGTGGCCAACAGAGTTATACTAAATCCCTGATCAGGTGACATAGTACATGATCATACTATATATTTTTTAGTCCAAGTAAGTTAATAGGAATTATATCTTTTGAAGGTCAATATAGAAGAGTTTGGTGTAGGTTGGGAGAAAGGTATGATCTTACTCATGGGTCAAAATGTGGATGTATCATTTTTATTTTGACTATTTTGAACTTGATATTATATGATTCATCCACAGTGGATCTTATTTATACATGTATTATATATACTATTATTCATAATGATATAACATGTGTAGATATATACTCTTGGATTACATTTAACAATGTTATATATTTGTTATTATAGTATTATTATGAAGACCGGTTGATGTTATTAGTTTCTAAATGTTTATGGTTATCTGTAATGGAAATTATAATCTCCCCAAAAGACATACACTAGCCCATAATACTAGTATTTAATCACTGCCATACAATGTTTTTCACATGAATTATATGGTTCACAATTTTGATCACAATTGATTGAACTAGATCTGGGAAATTAAAAATCGGTATTATAGGTTGTTTTTTTCATTTTTATTTCTATTTTATTTATTTTTGATAGGGGATAGTATTTTCTGATGGATTTTATGAATATCATTTTTGCAAGTAGCTAACCAACATGTGAGACGCGTCTATTTTACAAGGGATTAAAATATTAATTAAGGTTTTCACTCTTATAGTTTTTTTTCTTTTCACGATGTGATGCATTTTGATATTGGATTATTATTGATTTGTATTCTTAGCATGAGGTGGAAATATAGTATGTGTTATCGCATACATTCAAGCATGTAGGGATCACATAAAATTCATATTCTTTGATGTGATTGATATTCTAGCCACTATACTGGGTTGGTTCATTCAATGTTCCAATTAAAACATATAAATATTTTTACTCTATAACATCATGATGGACCTTTACATCAAAAAAATTGATTATTAAAAAAATTCATAGTATACTATGATTTATATGTGACCCATAAGAGGTAATAATTGACCAAAGAGTTTATAGGTTAGGTTAGAGTCAAACCATATTTTTTGATACCCTTGTATCATAGGTTTTTCAATTAGGGTAGTCTGATGTGTTGCTATATATTTTTAATTTAAACAATGACATTAAAAATGAAATAGGAATGTATTCTAAGTCATGTTAGTATAATTATAGTGATAAACCACTATGTTTACCTTTCCTTGTCTGTAGGAATGGTAGGGATGAGAATTTCCCACTGATAGTGAATATCAAGACAAATATTTTGACTAATATTATTATAAATTACCAGTTATGATAATTCATACTTATGGTATTGTAGTATATGAGAAAATGGGAATCATGGTCCACACAGACAATATCAAAATTCACTAGTGAGTTTTAATTGGAGCATCAACTACTCATTATGCATGAGGGTGTACTACCAAATATAGTGCTTTGGATATATTTTATAAAGATAATATTTTATATTTTCAAGATACCCCTAAGTGGTAGGATAGGTATGCTATATATATGATTTAGAGACCAATGAATCCCTAGTGGGAAATTCTGGCCCCAGAAGACTTGTATATAGGGGAATCCTAGAATAACTCCTGGTAACATTTCAACGATCCGTTTTTAAAGCATCTGAGGGATTTCAATTCTAGAGAGTCTAATCATTTTGTATCGGGACATGTCAATGAATGAATATGTAACTCACTTTACCAATCTATCATTATTTTCACCCACCTAAGTGATTGATGAAGAATCTATGGTATGGAATTTTGACAATTATTTGAGGTTATATATTCAATACTATGTGAAAATATTCGTAGTTACATACTTTTTGTATATAATGAAGTAGGAATTGATTTCTGAGTAGAACCATAAGAATGGAATTTATTCTGGGATGCATATATCATCTATAGGGGACAAAAGGTATTTGTTTGGAATTAGTAAATAGATATTTGATCAGACTTGTAAGGGTGGAAATATGAAGACTATTAAGGTAATATTTTTTATAATTCTTCTAAGTGGGTGATCCTCAGTAGTGTGATATTAGTCCTACCAACATTGGTAAGAATAGCTATATTACATTAGTCATCTAAATGAGTGATTCTAATTTGGGGTGTTGTGGAACCTAAATAGGTTTTATGGCCACACAACATAGCTATATAGTGGGAGTGATTGTGTTCAGACTTGGTTTTGAGATATAGGGATAAGGTAATATCAGAATTTGGGAAGTTTGAGATCCCCTATCTATTCAATTCATGGAGTTGATCATAGTACTTAGGTGTAACAATGTTATCATTGAAATGTCTCTTATAGGAGTAAGGTTATTTGCGATTTGGGTTGGGGTTTTAACAAAATTTACCAACTCTATAGGACACCTACCATAAATGGAGAAGATCCATCAATAATATATGGTTTGAATCATTTGGAATCTGAACTAGTTTTACTTCAAATGATAAAAGTGTGTGTTGGTCGGAGTGGACACTCAAGAGGGGGGTGAATTGAGTTCCAATTAAAATTTCTGCTAAAAACAATTTCTATTAAAATCCACCAATTTCAAAAACAAATTAAACTGTAGTGAATTTATACAGATTATAAAGCTTCAATTAGTTTCTCAAAGATTGAATAATTCTCAGTTGACTTAATCTTATGATTAAATTAACTTTTGAAACTAACTTACTGGTTTATAATAAATATAAACACTTGCGAGTTTAACTATCAAAGTAGCTTTGAAGATATATTATATTTCAAAGTAATAGCAGCGGAATATGAAATAAACAAATACTGTATGGATATAAACTTTAACTAAAAACATAGAGGAGTTAACCAAGAGGTTCAGTCTCAAGACGAGACTTAGTCCTCTCAAAAGTTTATATAAAGATGATCCACACCCTGGATCGAGGTTCAACAGTTTACAACTGTCCAGGTCCAAGACCTCTACCACTGTTATTCGTGGGAAACAAAACAACATCAACCAGCTGTCCAGGTCACACACGACCTCTACCACTGTCCACAGTGGGAAAATGAATGAAAAGATAGTGAGTGAGGGTTTACAAATCCTCCAGTTAAGGTTCAGGAGACAGTGTGTGTGTAAAATACAACAGACAACACACACTGCTTTTAATGTAAAAAATGAATCACAGAGATAAAGATTTAGAGTTGAGAAATGGCTCTAGTGATCTTCATGCAGCTCTTGACTCCTTTTGTTGATTAGAATTCGTTCTGAGTCTTCTTCTGGTTTTTGTCTGGAAAACAGAGTATCATGTGTTTCCTTGACTTCCAGGTTCAGCTTGCTTATCAGCTCCAAGAATGAATAGTTTTGTGAAGTTCTTCTTTATCATAGATTGCTCGATGCATGCTCTTTGTTCTGGAGGCTGGTAGTAGTAGTATCGTGAGTGCAAGTTCTCCAGTTGTTCTTGGCACGTTTTGAGCTTGATCGCAAGTGTGTTCTGTGTGCTCGATCTCTTCAAGTCTAGTGTCTCTCTCACTTAATTTTGATACATACACGATGTCCTCTTTTATGCCCCTTTGTTTTTGTTTTTCTGAGAAGAAGGAATGATTATTCTTTTTGATCGTACTTGGTACGGTTTCCTGAAATGGCAACACAAATCATTTAATAACATTAAATGCATCAAAAGTAACAAATGTAACCGTTAGTATAATAATCAAATAGTGTCGAGGATATAGGATTTGACTCCACAGTTCATTATAGGTAGTCGTTTGTTTGTAGACGTGTACTGTTGACTCGGTGTAGGATCTTCCATCGGTAGCTCTTCAAACTCTTATCAGTGGCTCTCATCGGTAGCTCTTATCAGTAGCTCTCTTATCAGTAGCTCTGGCTATCAATAGATCTGGCTATCGGTAGCTCTGGCTATCGGTAGCTCTGGCTATCGGTAGCTCTGGCTATCGGTAGCTCTGGCTATCGGTAGCTCTGGCTATCGGTAGCTCTGGGTATCGGTAGCTCTGGCTATCGGTAGCTCTGGCTATCGGTAGCTCTGGCTATCGGAAGCTCTGTCTATCGGTAGCTCTTGCTATCGGTAGCTCTGGATATCGGTAGCTCTTCAAACTCTTATGCTAACCACATCTAATTGATTTAGAATTGTTTCAAAGCTTGTATAAACAAGGGTAATCGAGATTAACATAAATCAGAAATTATTTAAACATTATTATTAACTGGATCACTGATTTGAAAGAATTAAAGTGTAGATCAATAGTAATTGGAAATATCATAAAATACGAACACATAATTGGGATTATCAAAACATATAAATACACGATTGGGATTATCAAACTAGGTGAGGTCAACAATCTCCCCCTTTTTGATAATCACAACTTATGATATGACCAAAAAAATATTGAGAATATAGTATAAGAGAATATAACATTTATATGCTAATTTCTCAATGAAATCAGTATTAGAGGAAATAGAGGAAATAGTAATAGAATGAGAGAGATCATAAGTTATCATAGTTAGTATTAAATAAAATAGTATCAGAGATAAGCTTTGAAAGAATTGGTACCAAAGAAGGAAATGTAAGAAATACTATCAAAGGCTCAAATTTCTCCCCTTTGATATTTCTCCCCCTCTCTTTATATGTTCTCACCCTTTCTTCCCCTTTATTTATATTTTTCTCCCCCTTTGTGATAATCAAAGAGTGGGAAAGCAGACATAGAAAACTGATAAACAGAGATAGTGTAAAGAAAAGCATTTGTATTAGACCAGACAAAACTTACATAAACAGAATAGAAAAGAAAAAAAATTCCTATCAAACAGCCTAGCCACTTTAGCAATCCTGATATTCAACATGAAATTTTCCTTTTGGATCAGAAGAGGATGCAGGTGGTGAGGATGTGGGTGAGGGCTTTGGAATCCCAGAAATGATCACAGGAGGCTGAGCCACTGATACAGTGCCTGGCCTGTATTGGGAGGTTTGTTGAGTGATCATAGATGTGAGGCTTCGGATGGCCTGAGTAGGAGTCATCTGGACTGGAGACTCAGTAGAGGCAGAGGCTGGCAAGGCAGGAGGGACAATAACTAGTCTGGCATTAACATGCAAAAAGGGAAGCAACAGATTTCTGAAATCCATAATGATTCATCCTCCTCTTTCCATAGCAGATATAAAATCATCTTTGTTGTCCATGAATTTTTCTAAGGCAGGAGTCAGCTGCCTTATCTTGCTCACTTGTTCTTGGAAGGCTTGAGTTACAGGGGGTAACTTCATGTTTTCCAACATCAGCTTGAAATGTTGGTTGAGTTGTTTCTTGGTAAGAATCCTTTGGAAATAATAATCCACCTTGTTATTGATTTCCTCTTGAGAGGCAGAAGCCTCTTTCATATTGTCGTGGACGATTTTCACTATTTCCCAGACTAAATCTCTTGTAGATAGCACTACTCGGCTTAGATCTGATGAGTCCACAGAGCCACTAGTTGAAATAGAACCAATCTCCTCCTTCGTCATAGCGCGTAATTGATTCAAATCAAATGCAGGTTTTGAAGCTAGAGGACCAACTGAGAAAGATACAGTTTCTTTGAAACTTTTGGTCAAACCACTAATCAGAGTTTGCAGCTGAGAGTCCTGATTTTTAACATGATCCTTTATAGAAGATTTGAAATCTTCAAATACTGAGACCATTTGGCTTACAACACTTTTCAAATAGGCTAAATCCTTATCATCTTGAGGCTCTGAGCTCATGTAAGAATCTAAGGCAGTAACAGACTTCTTTAAGGCTTCAAGATCTGCTTCTATTCTAGAAGATTGGGTCTGGCACTCTTTGACTGCTTCCATCAGCTCACCCATAAAAGTTTACAGATTGAAACCAAGAGAAAGCTCAAAAGATTGTTCTAACAACTTCATTTCTTCACTAAAACAGTGCTTCATCTCAGTAACTGAGGCACTGGAGGATTCTTTCAGCTCATGATTTAGGGATTCGAGATCAGACTTTGTAACAAAATCAGTAGGAGCAACTGTAGTAGATACTCTTGCAGAAGAAAAACTGACTACAGAATCATTCATGACTAATTGAATCGAGGATACTAAACAAGATTCCATTGTCTTTACTTCTTCTACAAAACTGACTTTGAGACTTTCTTTCAGCACATCTAAATCATGTACTCGGACCACATCATCAGGTAATAACTCAGAATTGATGTCATAGCTAATCTTTGGTCTATTCAACGAAACTTCATTATCCTAATCAGGATAATCCAAACCACAGACTATAAAACCTGGGTCTTCTACCCAGTCTTCAACCTCAACAGTCACTGTAACATTTCCAAGATTGGAATGATGCTCCCCCTCAATGGGTGCATTCTTATGTACAACAGCTACATTCTCTGCTGGTCTTTCTTCATCAGAATCTTCCAAAACAACTTCCACCTCAGCATTAGTAAGGAGATTTTCTGAAAAAGGTACAGCTTCTTCTCTTTCATTTTCTACTTCATCAGTAGGCACAACTCAGTTTCCAATCAATGGACTCAGACTCAGCCTAGCAGAATCAGACGGTTCAGATACATTCTCTTTTTATCCTTCATGCTAAGGAACTGGCTGGTCTTCCTCATGAATAGATAACACTCCCTCTACTTTTCCTTTTCTTGAGTATACAAACTCAGTAACATGACTTGGGGGCAAGTCTGGATCTCCTCCAATATCCATAGGAGTTTCTTCCTTTTCTTCTTCTTCTTCTTCTTCTTCTTCTTCTTCTAACTCATCACTGTACTCGGGTTCCTCTTCATTAGGTCCTAAACCTAGATCTCGTTTATCCTTTGGCCTTAAAGGATAATCCATAGGATTAAAATTATCATACACCTTCTGGTCATCACTGACCCATTCTCCTTTCCATGGGTTCCAATTGATTTTCATGTACTTACAAACTGTAGTAGAGATACAGAATTTATTCTTAACTACAACTGTCTCATCTTGAGACTCAGCTATCCCTTTCACTTTTATCATTACAAAGATCATTTTTGAAAAGAATAAAGCATTAGTCTTTGATTTCGGCCAAATCATGTCTTCCATTTGACTCAACAGCAGTCTGTACAGATTAACTTTCACACCATGTCTTAACAGATGTTGAAGATAAATATCTTGATATCTCAGATTAGAAAAATCTCCTCTCCTCGGTATCAAAACATGTTGAACAAATTTGAAAAGCAATCTGTTCTCTCCATCCAATTCAGTAGAAACCACTTGCCTTTGACTTCCATTACCCGTTAGTTCTTTTAATGCGGTCTCATAGTCAAAGATGTTACTGGTAGGTGGAATTTCCCTTGAGACATACCTGGATACACCTTCATGTGGGACTTTTAAACATTCAGCCCACTCTACTGAAGAAAACGACATTTCTTTTCCATTTAAAAAAGAACTTACCCGATTCTAATTCTCAAACATCTCAAAGCTTACGAATTCGTAGAACTGTTTCACTAACTTCGGGTAGTAGGGACCATTGTTATTTGAAAAACAATCTACCCATATCTGATCTTCCAGAATTGCAAGCACCAACGACTTGCTTAGTAGTAGCCAATCTACGCATAGCTCCTTTTCAATCACAATATCTCTATTCTGCAAATGAGGGTTTACTGGTCGCTTTCCCGACTTAGTTACGACATTACTTCCACTAGCTTCTTGCTGCACTTTCTGCTTCTTTGTTTTAGGCTCTACACTGTCATCTTTGTTGGCAGGAATCTTGGTTTTTTCCATTGTGGATTTAGGGTTCTCAGTCGTACAGGGAGCTAAGATTCGAAGGTGAAAGTTTTTGGGTCCGGTGGAGTGGGAAGCGGTTTAGGCATAGTTTTATCATGTAGGAATCATAAATAAATGAATAAAGTAAAATAACATAAAAATAAAACGATTCATATTCTTGGAGGCAGACAGAATTTTTAAAACATTGCATCGGTGAGAATTGATCATCGGTGAGAATTTCAGCATCGGTGAGAATTTCAGCATCAGTGAGAATTTCAACATCGGTGAGAATTTCAACATCGGTGAGAATTTCAACATCGGTGAGAATTTCAACATCGGTGAGAATTTCAACATTGGTGAGAATTTCAACATCGGTGAGAATTTCAACATCGGTGAGAATTTCAGCATCAGTGAGAATTTCAACATCGGTGAGAATTTCATCATCGGTGAGAATTTCAACATCGGTGAGAATTTCAACATCGGTGAGAATTTCAACATCGGTGAGAATTTCAACATCGGTGATAATTTCAGCATCGGTGAGAATTAAACATCCCCAGATCGTGCCTAATGTAACATAACCTATCAGAACTTAAAGGTTTAGTGAAAATATCAGCCAATTGATGTTCAGTGCCAATAAATTCAAGAGTAATATCACCTTTTTGATAATGATCTCTCAGAAAATGGTGTCTTACATCTATGTGTTTGGTTCTAGAGTGAGATACATGGTTCTTAGATATGTTTATTGCACTAGTGTTGTCACAGTTGATTGAAACATGTTTAAACTCAAATCTATAGTCCAATAAAGTGTGTTTCATCCACAGAATTTGTGCACAGCAACTACCAGCAGCTATATACTCTGCTTCAGCAGTAGACAATGCAACTGAGTTCTGTTTCTTACTACACCATGACACTAGGGATCTTCCAAGTAAATGACATGTTCCAGATGTGCTCTTCCTTTCTAACTTACATCCATCAAAGTCAGCATCTAAATATCTAGTGAGGTCAAATGATTGTCCATTTGGATAAAACAAACCTAAATTTACAGTATGCTTAAGATATTTAAAAATCCTTTTAACAGCCAGTAAGTGTGATTCTTTAGGATTATCTTGAAATCTAGCACACATACATACACTGAACATAATGTCTGGTCGAATAGTAGTAAGATAAAGTAAGCTCCCAATCATACCTCTGTAATTGGTTTGATCCACTGGTTTCCCAGCTTCATCTGTATCCAACTTACAGGTAGTACTCATAGGTGTATCATTTTCCTTAATAATATCCAATCCAAAACGTTTTAAAAGATCTTTTGTATATTTACTTTGATTTAGAATAATTCTCTCTCTAGTTTGAAAAATTTGAAAACCAAGAAAATACTTAAGCTCTCCCATTAAGCTCATTTCAAATTCATTTTGCATATTTTTTGAAAAATCAGTACATAGAGAGTGTTTAGAAGATCCAAATATAATATCATCAACATAGATTTGTACAACTAAAACATCTTTAGAAATTCTTTTAATAAAAAGAGTTGGATCAGCAATCCCTTTAGTAAAACCTTTTGAAATAAGAAAATTACTTAGTCTATCATACCAAGCTCTTGGAGCTTGTTTTAAACCATATAAAGCTTTAGAAAGTTTAAAAACTTGATTTGGAAAATGAGGGTTTGTAAATCCAGGTGGTTGTTCTACAAAAACATCTTCAATTATAAAACCATTTTGAAATGCAATTTTGACATCCATTTGATATAACTTGAAATTCAGATGTGATGCATATGCAAGTAAGATCCTAATAGCTTCCAGTCGAGCTACAGGTGCAAAAGTTTCTCCATAGTCTATACCCTCTTCTTGACTATATCCCGGTGCAACTAGTCTAGCTTTGTTTCTAACTATGTTTCCTGATTCATCAACTTTATTTCTAAAAACCCATTTTGTGCCTATTGTCAGGGTGTCCTTGGGTCTGTCACTAATTCCCAGACATTGTTTCTTTCAAATTGATTCAACTCTTCTTGCATGGATATTACCCAGAATTCATCATTGATAGCATCATTGATATTTTTGGGTTCTAGCTGTGACAGAAAAGCTTGATGTTCAACCTGGTTCCTTAGAGAAGCTCTAATTTGTGTTCCTCTATCAAGATTACCAACAACAGTATCTAAAGGATGATTCTTTAGAATCATAGTCTATTTGGTAAAGGTTGGACTAGAAACTTCAGGTTCATCTATAGGTTCAGGTTCAACAGAAGCAGATTCTGGAAAAAGTCCAGAACTGGATGTTTTTATAACAGGTTCTTTAGATTTATCATTAAGGTCCAGAATAGACAAATCTTCTTCAAGATTTTCAAGAGGGGTTTTAGGCTCATTTGGATCAGTTTCATCGAATTTGATGTGAACAGATTCTTCCACACACTTGGTTTTCTTATTGAAAACTCTATAAGCTTTACTTGAAATAGAGTAACCCAGAAAAATTCCTTCATCGCTTTTGGGAGAAAACTTATCCAGATTATCGTTAGTATTAAGTATAAAGACTTTGCAACCAAAAACTATGAAGTAATTAACATTAGGCTTTCTATTGTTCCACAACTCATAAGGGTTTTTCTTAAGAACAGGTCTGATCAAGACTCTATTGATAACATAACAAGATGTATTAACAACTTCAGCCCAAAAGTAAATAGGCAGTTCATATTCATTGAGCATAGTTCTAGCTATTTCTTGAAGGGTTAAGTTTCTCCATTCTACTACACCATTTTGTTGGGGTGTCCTAGGGGCAGAGAAATTGTGACTATAGCCATTGTGTGAGCAGTAAGATTCAAACTCATGATTTTCAAACTCACGACCATGATCACTTCTTAGGGTTTTAATCATAAGTCCACTAAGGTTCTCTACAGACTTGGAATATTTAATAAAGTAAGGACAAGCTTCACTTTTTGTGAGCTAGAAAGTATACCCAAGTATATCTAGAAAAGTCATCTACAAGGACATAGACATAATGCTTCCCATTTAGACTAGAAACTCTTGATGGTCCAAACAAATCCATGTGAACCAACTCAAGTGGTTGAGAAGTTGACACTTCTTTCTTTGATTTAAAAGAAAATTTGTGTTGTTTTCCCTTTTGACATGGATTACACACTTTTTCATTTGGGAATTCTAACTTAGGTAAGTCTCTAACTAAGTTTTTCCTAGCCAGTTTTCTAAGTGACTAAATGCTGCTGTGTCCTAATCTTCTGTGCCATAGCCAAGATTATTTATGAAAATCATTCAAACAATAAATATTTTTTTTGGCTAAAGAATTTAAATCAACAACATAAACATTTTCATTCCTTAGAGCAGAAAATACTAAAGAATTTTTGGAGTTAAAAACATCACACGAATCATTTACAAACTTGACATTGAAACCATCATCACATAATTGAGATATGCTAAGAAAGTTATATTTATGTCCATCAACGAATAAAACTTTAGAAATTAATACTGAGTCAGTCTTACCAATCTGGCCTAGGCCGATGATTTTTCCCTTAGAGTTGTCACCAAAGGTGACATGACCTCCATCAACCTTTATTAAGCTCTTGAAGCAAGAATAATCTCCAGACATGTGTCTTGAGCACCCACTGTCTAAATACCATATCTTCTTGTGACAGCTCTTCAAGTAGGTCTCCTATAAAACAGATTTAAACAGGAAATGACTTTGGTACCCAGATTTTCTTGGGTCCAGATAGGTTAGCAATCAGGGCTTTAGGTACCCAGATTTGTTTTATGGGTCCCATACAATTAATAGAAACAACAGATTTTAAAAGATAAACTTTATTTGGTCTATATCCATGTGAATAACCATTTGAAGCATACAGATTTCCAAACCTGGAACTAGCATAATTTTTTTCAGACGTAGGAATAAATCGTGTTCTAGTGAACTGCCTCTGTCCAGGTTGGTATCCCAAACCCGTAGCATATCTAGGTGCAACATGCTTTCCTAGCATTTGAGTTAAAGCAACCTTTCCATTTGTGAATTTTTCTAAGTCATTTCTGAGCTGCTTATTTGACAGTTTCAGTTCTGTATTTTCCTTTAGTAGTTGAGCATTCTTTTCCTTTTCTATATCAAGATCAGATTTATGCTTAACACTTAAAGCATACTGTTTCTTTAAACCTTTGTATTTGTCTTTAAGCTCATTACAGGTTTCTTCCAACATATCACAGTACTCAAATAGTTCAGATTTTGACATGTTATCTGAATCAGAATCATCTCCAGAATAATATGAATTTAAAACAGGAGTGTGAGATGTTACCTCAGAAGTATTTGTCATGAAACACATGTTGGCTCGATTTCTTTCAGAGTCCGAAGATTCGGCTTCACTAGTGCTGTCTTCTGAAGCACTCCAGGTAGCCTTCATGGTTTTCTTGTACTTCTTGTCTTTGTAATCATATTTCTTTTTGAATTTTAACTTTGGACAGTCTGCTTTGATATGTCCTTTTCGCTTGCATTCGTAGTATGCAACTTCCTCAGTCCTGTCAGCCTTCTTCCAATCCTTTTTCCATTTTCCTTGTTGATCATACTTTCCTTTGTAATTTGTTTTCCTAAAGAACTTATTTTTCCTATAAAACTTCTTGAATCTCCTGGCTATTTGAGCCATCTCGGCATCACTGTCAGATTCTGAATTTTCACTCGTTGAACTCTCAGTCTCCATTTGTAGTTTATCCTTGTCTTTACTCTTCAAGGTAGTAGTTTTAAACGCTACAGATTTTCTTTTGGGTTCCTCATCTTCATCTTTATTTACCTTAAGCTCTTCTTCATACATCATCAGCTTACAAATTAACTCCTTGACAGGAAGTGCTCCAATGTCACAGGATTCTCTAATTGAAACGGATGTACCTCTCCATCTATCTGGCAAACATCTCAGTATTCTCATAATTTGTTATTTTGCAGGAACAATCTTTCCGAGTGAGCTCATTGTGTTTACTAACTCATTGAACCTGAGATACATGTCAGAAATAGGTTCATCAGGCATCATTTTGAAATTATCATATTTAATAGTATAAGTGTTTAATCTCATTTCTTTAACATTAGTTGTTCCTTCGTGAGAAACAGCCAAGGTATCCCAAATTTTAAAAGTAGTTTTACATGCAGAAATTCTATTAAATTCTTCATCTCCTAAAGCACAGTACAGAGAATTCATAGATTTACAATTATTATTGTAAGCAGTCTTTGTAGGTTCATCCCAAGTAGATCTATCAGTAGTGGGAACATTATACTCAGATTCTATGGCAGTCCAAATATCAAAACTCATGATTTCCAAATGGTTTTTCATTTTGAGCTTCCACTGAGCATAGTTATTTCCATTAAAGAAAGGTGGCCGGTTAGTAGCAGCACCCTCTAGTCTATTATCCATGATATCACAAAAACCATTTTAAAGAGATATAAAATTTAGAAATAACAGAAATTTTAAGAACTTTAAAATACAATTAAAATCACAGTTGAAAACAGAGTAATATAGAAAATATTTTCCAACCTCTGATACCAAATGTTGGTCGGAGTGGACACTCAAGAGGGGGGTGAATTGAGTTCCAATTAAAATTTCTGCTAAAAACAATTTCTATTAAAATCCCCCAATTTCAAAAACAAATTAAACTGTAGTGAATTTATACAGATTATAAAGCTTCAATTAGTTTCTCAAAGATTGATTAATTCTCAGTTGACTTAATCTTATGATTAAATTAACTTTTGAAACTAACTTACTGGTTTATAATAAATATAAAGACTTGCGAGTTTAACTATCAAAGTAGATTTGAAGATAAATTATATTTCAAAGTAATAGCAGCGGAATATGAAATAAATATGTACTGTATGGATATAAACATTAACTAAAAACACAGAGGAGTTAACCAAGAGGTTCAGTCTCAAGCCGAGACTTAGTCCTCTCAAAAGTTTATATAAAGATGATCCACACCATGGATCGGGGTTCAACAGCTTACAACTGTCCAGGTCTAAGACCTCTACCACTGTTATTCGTGGGAAACAAAACAACATCAACCAGCTGTCCAGGTCACACACGACCTCTACCACTGTCCACAGTGGGAAAATGAATGAAATGATAGTGAGTGAGGGTTTACAAATCCTCCAGTTAAGGTTCAGGAGACAGTGTGTGTGTAAAATACAACAGGCAACACACACTGCTCGTAATGTAAAAAATGAATCATAGAGATAAAGACATAGAGTTTAGAAATGGCTCTAGTGATCTTCGTGCAGCTCTTGACTCCTTTTGTTGATTCGAATTCGTTCTGAGTCTTCTTCTGGTTTTTGTATGGAAAACAGAGTATCATGTGTTTCCTTGACTTCCAGGTTCAGCTTGCTTATCAGCTCAAAGAATGAAGAGTTTTGTGTAGTTCTTCTTTAGCATAGATTGCTCGATGCATGCTCTATGTTCTGGAGGCTGGTAGTTGTAGTATCGTGAGTGCAAGATCTCCAGTTGTTCTTGGCACGTTTTGAGCTTGATCTCAAGTGTGTTCTGTGTGCTTGATCTCTTCAAGTCTAGTGTCTCTCTCACTTCCTTTTGATACGTACACGATGTCCTCTTTTATGCCCCTTTGTTTTTGTTTTTCCGAGAAGAAGGACTGATTATGCTTTTTGATCGTACTTGGTACGGTTTCCTGAAATGGAAACAAAAATCATTTAATAACATTAAATGCATCAAAAGTAACAAATGTAACCATTAGTATAATAAAAAAATAGTGTCGAGGATATAGGATTTGACTCCGCAGTTCATTATAGGAAGCCGTTTATTTGTAGACGTGTACTGTTGACTCGGTGTAGGATCTTCCATCGGTAGCTCTTCAAACTCTTATCGGTGGCTCTTATCGGTAGCTCTTATCGGTAGCTCTCATATCGGTAGCTCTGGCTATCGGTAGCTATGGCTATCGGTAGCTCTGGCTATCGGTAGATCTGGCTATCGGTAGCTCTGGCTATCGGTAGCTCTGGCTATCGGTAGATCTGGCTATCAGTAGCTCTGGCTATCGGTAGCTCTTCAAACTCTTATGCAAACCACATCTAATTGATTTAGAATTGTTTCAATGCTTGTATAAACAAGGGTAATTGAGATTAACATAAATCAGAAATTATTTAAAAATTATTATTAACTGGATCACTGATTTGAAAGAATTAAAGTGTAGATCAACAGTAATTGAGAATATCATAAAATATGAACACATAATTGGGATTATCAAAACATATAAATACACGATTGGGATTATCAAACCAGGTGAGGTCAACAGTGTGTAACACTAATTTTTATCATAATGGTTGACCAGTGATCCTATGTTTTTATTATTGTATCTATATAAGAAATTTTTCTTATATATACAATTATGGGTGCGATCATAGGGTGCTTGGATTTTCTACTATGACAAATAGGAAGATTCTCCTCTAGTATTTCTGTAGGCTCGGGAAGGGATGCTTTGATGTGATCCTTTTGAAGAATTTCCCAACTCATTTCCAGAAAAAGCTCAACTACAACCACCATTCAACATATTTCATATCTATAGAGGGATATAGTTATACCAATGTCAATGAGGGGGATATATAATTTGTATTTTCAAGAAATTTCCTTCATTACCTAGGTGATATCAAGACCGAGGTGGCTAGAATTTATTTGAGAGATGAGGAGATGAACTATTTGGTCTTTCATCCAATCATCAATCAGTTTAAGGATGTGTTTTCAGTGGATTTTTTGGGGTTTTCCCCTAAGTGTGAGATTAGTTTTAGAATTAATCTTCTTTATGTTAAGTACATCATTTCCATTTATCTATATAATAGGGATTGTATCAATCATTGAGATTTGAATTCTTAGATTGGAGGTTTAGAGGTAAAGGTGTTTATTTTAACAATCAAACCCTTTTCATTCAATTAAGTATTGTTCAATAAAATGGTGGATGGATTATTAGATTTATGTTTATATTACCAGAGGTCGAACAAAGCGATAGTTAAGAATAAGTATCCCCTTTCTCATATCAATGATCTATTTAATCAGTTAATAGGGGCTATGTGGTTCTCTAAGATAAATTTTAGTAATGGACATCGCCATAAGTGAGTGATACTATTTGATATAATTTGAAACACATATAAGATTGGGTATAACTATTATGAGTATACGGTGATGTAGTTATTGTAAAAAAATGAATTGATAATGTTAATACCCCAAATTAATGGAGTCTCATATCCATATTTGGATTTATTCATGGTCATATCGATTGATGACACTTCAATATACTCCCAGTTTATATAAGATCATAATCAAAATTCATAGATTGTTTTTATTATATTATGTGAGAAACTACTATATAAAAAATCACAAAGTGTCAATTCTAGACTAATGAGGTGTGCTTTTATGGGTATATGATTTCAAAGGTGTGTATATCAGTAGATTGAGAAAAGGTCAAGGAAATTGTTTCTTAGGTGTGTCCCTAAAATGTTTTTTAGATTCATATGTTCATATGTCTAGAATGTAACTACTAGATGTTTATTGATACCTTCTTTCAATTGGGATTGTCTATGCTGATCCTTGATAAGAAGGGAGTGAAGTTCCTATGATCTATTTTGTGTGAACGATCATTTTAGGTTCTAAAAGTGTGGTTTAAACCTACACCGATCCTAACCTTAATTGAGTTGAGTTAGGTGTATATATTTTACTATGATTATTTTTTGGTGTCATTGTGGTATTTTTTATTCATCGAGAGTGAGTGGTGACTTATAGGTTATGGAAGTTTAGGAGTCATGAGTGGAGATACTTGATACATGATCTAGATCTAGTGGTGGTAGTGAACACACTAAAATACTAGAATCAATACCTTTTGGGAGAGATACATGTGGTCTATACTGTCAATAAGGGACTCAGTTATATCTTTCAATAGTGGGACCCATTTCTATAATAGTGTGGGTGGGTTTGTTACTTTATATAATTTTATTTTGAGATGACATATACCTCTGAGAATTGGACTATCATAGATGATGATATAAGAAAGAAGTCTTAGGTGCACATGTCTAGTAGTGATTATAAGATAATTTTCCACTTTACAAAAATTCATTGTGACATTCTGTAGTATCATGGAAGAGTGTCCTTGAAAACATTGGGTATGATTTCTTAACTCCTGGATAGGGTTAAGGGAATATAGATATTGGATTAGTTTTTTTGGTAATGAGGGAAAATTTATAATTTGATGTTTTTCCACATTATTATTCATTAGACTCTAATGGGGACCTTTATGTCTGAGGATGAGTGGTGGTAATGGAGAGATTATTCTACAAGATTTCACATGACTCAAATGTAGTAAAATGGGATATTCACTATGGTACACTGAATTTTTTTCATGAAATTTAATGTAGTACTGGTAACTGGGTCCATTTCGTGATGACTTAACTATTAACTATTTAAGGATGAGAATTAGTGTTCCACAAGTCTTCTTTAGTCATTACCCTTTATTGAGTGGAAGTTTTATGATGTGACAATGGATTTGAATATAGGATACTGAAATTTTTTGTATATATGTAATGTGGTGTGGTTTATCATAGACTTCATGATCAATGTCATCCATTTCAAAATATTTTAAGGGATTTATTCCATTAATGACCAAGAACGGTTTTATTTCATGGATATAGTGAATTTACATGTGGTTGTGAAGAGAATTATTTCATATCAATAAGACCATTTTAAATTATGATTTTGGAGGGGTATGAAAAATCATCTTCATACATGGGTGCACTTTATCACCACCTATCATCCTCTAATTCATGGGTTTTCTGGGCTTACCATCAGTTGGATTCGTAATAGACGATACCATATAAAACACATGGACATAAAGAACATTTTTGTTTAGAATACAATCGCATTACATTTTAGATTTACATTTTAAAAGAGTTAGAAAAAAAATAAATATAAACTCATTTATTTTTCAACTAATGGATATTTTTTCAAATATAAAAATAACTTCCTAATCAATTAATGTTCTTCATAATTTACCACAAGATTATCCAATTAGGTAAATCATCTAGGAATATTATAAGTATTAATTTACATTATAACATGGGTAAATTGAAGAATAATAAATGGGTGATTTTATATTCCCAACAAGGGTAACCACAAGAGATAAAAATCAAAGATCGTAAGTGATCATTATATTAGAATGTACTTAAAATCATACATAATAATTTTATATACAATAACAAATAGACCATAAATTATGTAATATGGAATTAAATTATATTAAAGTATAGAATATATTAAAAAGTGAAAAACATGGAATGTAAAATAGCCTTAATATATAGAAATATAAAAAGGTTTAATAAAATAGAAAAAAAATTAGGATGTGGAACAACAATAAGTATACCAAAACCTTTTGATAATACTAATTATTCCCTTTCCTGTGTGAAAAAGATCATTTTTTTCTACAAATAAAAATTGGAGAAAACTCATTATGTCCATTCCAGCCTATCAAATTAAATATAAACATAAACCAATACAATAGAGGATGATATAGGACCTCAATCATTATCATCCTCACATATATGTTCTATATGAAATCAATCATATAATAAATAGCATTGGGAGAGAAAATGTGGTTCATATCCCTGTAAAATGAAACCGTATAATTTAAACATTTATAATTCAATCAATAATCATGATAAACACATAGAATATAAATGGTTATCCAATAAAATAAAACAAAATTCTTAGTAGAATCAATTTAATGAATTATATAGGATTTTCATCATATTTACAAAGGGTATAAAATTTATCATATAAGTTTACCCATCAATCAATATATGGAACATAGGTGAACACCATTCAATCAATGAATATATATATAAAGGGTTAATAGAGGAAAGATAGTGCATGAAAAATTATGGTTATACAGAGATGATGGTGAATAAAGACAAATACGGTAGTGGATGAATTCTCAGATAAAAAAACTATACATCGTATGACATTTAAAGAGTGAACTTGGATGTTATCATTTGAATAATATCCATGATCATGAATAAGTTATGTCAAAGGATAATGAAATTGACAGAAAAAGCATTTTATATATTTTAGAAAAAACCCTAGATGTTAGAAATATCATTAATATTTTAAAACCATTTTAAATTAAATATTTTATAAAAAAGGAGGAAAATAAATTATTTAGAAAACATGAAGTCAAGGAGATAAATTTTCAAATAAAATTTTAATAGTGGTTGAAAAACACATTCAGATGGAAGTGTTTAAAGAGATTAATTTTGTTCAAAAAAGAACCATATAGAAATCATTAAATTGATTTTCTATTAATTTTTTTTATTTAATGGTAAGGTAGTTGAAATATAATTTTTCAATTTTTGAAAAAATATTAGAACATATAAGATATTAAGGGTCAAAGACAAAATATTATTATAAAATTATTTTTTTAACTTTTGAAATACTTTTGTTGAAAACCACATTATTTTAAAATAATATAAAATTTTCATCTTAAATAATGTAAAAGTTAAGAAAAATATCACAAAAGATAACTAGTGAAGAATAAAGTGGTTGTGATATTTTAAAGAAAGACTATATAAATTCTCCATATTGGTTATCACATTTAATATATCAGTATATTAAAATAATGTTTGGAATATAATCCTTAAAAATTGAGTAACATTAAAATAAATACCATTAAAAGGGAAATATATTGAAATTAAACTAGAAATATATTAAATTAAATACAAATAATTATATAAAATGACCAATTGGTTGTATATTGACCATAAAAAATTAACTTGGTGCATATCAACAATTATTCCTCAAGAAATAAGAATTGAGACCAAGACTCCTTCTCAAGTAACATAAAATTATTCATAAGAGTTATTCGATAAATAAAATATAAGTAATAATATTGAAACACAACAAATTAATTAAAAAATAAAATAAAAACTATTTATTATGTAGAATAAATCAATATCGAGACAATATAGTTCAATAAGAATGTTGGTAACTCTATTGAAGAAAATTGATTCATCACAAACCCTTACTGAGTTTTTAATATTTAAGTGAAAACAAAATTATATAAAGAAATTTAAATAAAAAATTAAATATCATGAAATATAAGAGAATCATGATGACAAATATTAAATAGGAATTAAATAAAATATTCCAAAGAAAAAATGATGTATAATATGAAATATTTCTCAAGGGGATAAAATTAAGGCAAGAAACCCTCACATTATTTTTGTTTTGTTCTGTGTATGTAACTAACATTGTGAATAATAAAATTAATTTAATTAGAAACCTTTTAATGAAACTTTTTTATCTTTATTTCTTTTAATAAGGACAATTTATTTTTATATAATTTTTATTTATTTTATAGTTTTTTCTTATATTGGTTATTTGAGGTGGTTAAAACAATTTATATATAAGTATTTTGGTATGTTAACCATGGATAAAGTTGTTTTAGAATAACTTCATAATTTATATATTTTTAGCTTTATATTTAAATTTCTATTATATTAGTATAATTTTTTTGATGTTATATATTTATATATATATTCACAAAATGAACTCATATTTTAGTACTCAGATATGTTCATTTTAGGAGGTTAAGTTCACTATTATTGTTTATTATTAATATCACTTATAAAATTTCTGATAATATATTTTTTTAATATTAATAATTTTATAAACATAATTTTTTGTAACTTAAATAAAATTTTAATTTCATCCAATTTTGGAAGTGACTGAAAACAAAGAAGGATTCTTCATAGTAGTCTTAGTCCCCACAAACACATGGTCAAATCTATTTTGTTTCCTTCTGTTGATGGGAAGGAATGATTAATGATTATTCCATTAATATAATAAAAACTAAGTATAAAAATTACACTGAGGTAATTTTATAACTATATTTTTGATATTTTTTATGGGAAGGAATAAGAAGAAACAATTAAGTATTATGTAAAATCACACTGGGACATTGACCATTCTCTTAGAAGTTTCCTTAGAAATGAAGGTATTTGGAAAACCTATTATGACCACATGATTTAAGTCTTGAAATAGACTTATAGTGGAGAAAATAAAATAGGGGTTGAGGGAAATTTGTTTTGTTATGTATAGTGGTGATAGGGTGGAATTTAATTCCTTTTATAAGTGATGAACATGGAAATTTTGTAGACACCCATTATTTTTCAATAATTAAATGATAATATTCTCGGTTTAATGGTTCCAAAAAAATTAAATAATAGACTTTGTGGTGATATATAGATATTGAATCCTCTATCACCCATTTTCCCCTTGTTTTAAACATATTTCAATCTTTTTCACCACTTGAGTTTTTTATTTTTACATATCAGTTTTTACCTTGGTAACAAGTTTTTACACTAACAGTTGATATTTTTTTAAAAAAAGTAAACCATTATAACCAAATTTTGATGCTCTAAACCAAGATTTAGTCATTATATTCTAATTCAATTTTATGTAATTTTTAATTATATATCATATTAAAACATTTAATACACAGAAAACATATTTTTTAGATTAATAATGTTTTTACCATTAAGTGTTATTAATTTTATTTAGTATCAATAGTAATTAAATGCATGTTATTTTTATTAGATTAAAAAATATTTTAGATTCATTTTTTGAAAGGTATTAATTTTTTTATTTTATAAATGTTACACAATTTTAATAAAACTATTCTTTGAAAATAAAATTTTTACAATTATTGTGATAGCTAACATTAATCCTAGTTATTATATTTTGATGGCTAAAAATGTAATTGTCTTTATTATACAATACGATAACATTGATATAATATACAAAATATTTATAAATTTTAATTTCTACAAGTGATGAAACTTAATTTTTAATATAAGTCAATATATATTATTTTTAAAATAAAATATTACTCAAATTTTCAAAACATAAATCTTGGGTTTTATAAGAATCACACAGCTTATAAAAAATATTTATTTAATTTCATAAGAATATTTTTTAGAAAAAAAGGATTCAATTTTTTTAATTAGTCCTTCTGTTACGATGACATCATAATGGTGTCACTCTAAAAAAATTGGTGTCCTTTTCTCTATTTACCTAAAGATGAATTATTATAGAAAAAACTAAAAATTCATTCTATACTAATATTGACATGCTTAATCTAGAAATGAAAATATTTTTTCCATATTCATGTAATAATATTTATAAATTTATATTTCTAATGAAAATACAATATAAAAAGAAAACAAGTTTTATTAAAAAAAAACTTTTAAAGTAATATGTGTTCTTAATCAAAATTTAGTTGAATTTATAACTGATTAAAATATTTTTTAACTAATGATTATATTCATCATTTAATTTTAATATGTCCAGGTTCATTTAATTTATGTGTTGCATTAACATTGTGTTGTGCATTACATAAGCTATAAAATATATTATTAATTTAATGGATTTAAAATCTCAGGTACCTACATTCTACCCCCTTAAATTAATTACATCATTATAATTTTAATTATTACTCAATAATGAAAGTAGGTTAGGGTATTATTGAAATTTTTATCATATAGAAAAAAAAGCTCTAATATGACATATACCTTACTCTGTTACACTATTTTAAGTTACTTAAAATTCATCAAATAACATTAATATTTCATACGATTATATACTTAGGTATGTATATAACCCTATCATATGTTCTAAAAAATATACCTTCCCCAATACCATAAGAATCTCCAAGACATTAAACCACAATGAAACCATACATTATTCTAAAAATTAAATCTATATATTACCATCAAATATTTATAAGTGATGATCCATAAAATCACATAGTAGCTAATATATACCATAATCATAAAATGAGATAAAAATAAAAAAAGATACCTTAAATCAATTATCATCCATAAGGTTACTAATATTTTCTCAATTACATTCTCTAAATCAATAAACCCTTTATTTCATACATCCACTATTATCTAACCATAAAAACATATTAACCCTGATATTTATCCATCCTCAATAATGTTTTTTTCAATATTTATCCTAAAAAATATAACATTTTCATAAAATCACCTTTTATGGTTACTGATACCATTTTATATATGATTGCAAACCATTTAAAAAATATAGAAAATAAAAATCCATAGATTTTTAACATAATCCATATAACATTTAGAATATACTAAAATATAATTTATAAATATCAATCCCCAAGTAAAATATACAAGAGAATAAACATTTAATTTTAATTAATATATAAACGTCACTATCATAGAGAATACTAAGAAACTAACCTTTTCCATCATTGCAGACATAAAAATATATTTTCAATAATTTAATTACACTCTCTTATTCAGTTATAAGATATTATTCATTCTAGAGACACACCATTCTCATCTTTATTTTTGTCATTCCATTTCAATAAAAAACTAAAAAAATTGTAATGATAATGTGAAAAATAAGTGTACAAAAGAATCAATATGAAGATGTATTATCATATTAAATATTCTTTTTAGATATATGATACTATCAGTTCAGCCTATAAATCTCTATGTTTTTTCCTTGGTTATCCATGGATATTTTTTTATGTGGTTCTCAATTCTAATGAGTTAACATCATACTAAAATTATCCATAATGGTTCATAAGAGAAATTGTGAACTAAAAATAGAAAATAACTTAGGAGGATTAAAATAGATGTGCAGTTAGGCCTTTTTAGCCTATAATAGGATATTATCAATTTAATACTCAATATATTCTTTTATTGGTTATTATCCCTAGGTACATATGTGTTAGTGACTGTATCAACTTGTAGTATCTAGATAAAATTTTCATTGCTAGAAAAACCACATACTAAAAAAAGCACCAAAATTTCTCGAAGTTAACCTACACATAAGAATATTCAAAAGACAAAATATTATTATCTTATAATAATACCTAAAATATTAAATGTTACCTAAACTAGTATAAACTGTTATCTGAAACATTGAAATTATGATCCACCATAACATTTCAACCCTTAAATTATCTGTATCTAATATCCTAAACCCTAATGTTATACAAACCACACTCAAATATGATTTATGAAATCCCACATATGATACAATCATAAATACAACACATTAACGAATTTGTGACATTAAAATACATTACCAAGACCTTTTATGGTTAGAGTTTAAGTGAATTTGGGAAAAACAAAAAAAAAACCCCTTGTATTTTGAACTAAAAATAGTTTTACCACTATATAATTTTATTAAAAAAATAGTAACAAGTCTTTATCATTTCCAACAATATTCTCCAAATAATACAATCTTCTTTAAAAATCATTCTTGTTATTTTTCTTCATAACCTTGGGAAACTAAAACATAAGAAAGGGTTGTGATCAAATTCTCAGTAAGGGTAAACATAATAGATAATACTCAAAGATACTAACTGGGAATAATATGGGAGTATGGGTATAATCATGATATATTATAATGTAATACACAATATAAATCATTGATCATAATTCATGGGATAAAAAATTTAAAAATATAATATTATATAATGTACCAGAAAGGATTTATAAACAGGAAATGAATCATAGATTGAAATTATAGGTAAGTTAAAAGGGTGAAATAACTTTAAAAAACATGAACATTGAGAATAACCATAATCATAGGAAAATCATATGAAAAAATACATTATCCCCACACCTATGTGAATAAACTCATTATGTCAATGCATAGAAATGTGAGAATACTCATTATTCCCATTCCTGACAATACTATGATATATGAACATTAACCAATGCATTGGTGAGTGATATAGGATCCCACCCATCATTATCATTACATTTTTGTACCATAAGTAATCAATCTTAATATTAATAACCAATGGATAGAAAATGCATTTCACAACCATTTAAAATGAAATAACAGGATGAAAACATCAGTAATTCCATTAATAAGAAAGATAAACCCATGGAATATAAATTGGTATCAAATAACATAAATAAGTTTCTATGTATAGATACCACTCAATGATGTATATGGTAATGAATCCTTATAGATAAATGGTACACAATTTAGAAAATAATTTCACCAAAAAATTATTGTATGGAATATAGGTGAACACACTTTAATAAATAAAAGGAAACACAGAGTGTTCACACAAGAATGAAATTGTTATAAGAATTATAGTTACATAAAAATGATAGTTATTTAAGAAAATGTTAGTGATGGTTCAATTATATCACAACCCATGATTTTAAGAAATATTATTTCCAAATAAATTTAATTTCTTTGATAGCTTACTTTACACACAAAATCTGGTATAGACAAACCATGATATACTATTAAAGTATTATTATGACATAGATTTTATATTTGAGGGTTTGAATGAGACTTAATAAATTATTAAAATGTAATCATTACACATGTATAAAATAAATAAATTATCTCTCAATTAATTAAAAAATGAAAAACAAATAATTTCAACATAAAGGAATTGTTTTTTCGGAAAAAAAATTTTTATGTTCACAATTTTTGTTTATCCTAATAAATTATATATATCACTATTGGTGAATTATTTTAATAAAATATGTATATACTGTATTAAATAATCCTTTTTAACATCAATATCATAATTTTTATTATTCACAAGATAATAATAAATCTAGTATGATTCCTAAAAATATATTTTTAGAAAATGATGTTTTCATGTAATTTCACACATATACATTAAAATTATTTTCTTCCATTTATAGTTATTAAATATGATTAAATTAATTAAATATTATTAATTTTGAGGTTAAAATTTAGTAAATATGACCCTTTTATTTTTATTCAATATTAATCGTTATTACGATAAAATTTATCACCACTATAAATTGTAAATAATTTTAATCTAGATTAAAAATAAAGGGTTGTTAGCGCCCAAAAGATATCATCGAAAAATATATAAAATAAGAAGTACCCAAAAAATGGGTATTATTTTACCTAGAAAGAAGAAGAAGAAGAAAAGGTGGCCAAGACATGTAGATCACGTAACTATCCAAAAGACATGTGATTAGATAACCTTACGAAGATCATGCAAATGGGTCATGAACAACACATGAAATTGTGATATTACATGAGACCCCATAATAAGATTCATTAATCTCAAAAAGTAATGAATTCCATTTGATGGTCACATGATAGCTAGCAGTTTACTTCCTCTATATCAGATGACTTGTCCACTGGAAACCACCTCACAAAACATACAAAAATCATTGTAAAATAATTAGATGAATATGAAAAAGGTAGAAGCCTTTTTTATCATTAGTTTTCTTTCAAATCACCCATGATATTCACAATACCCCACATATATCAAGGCAAAATTTCTTCCTTATCACATAAGAATTTACTGGCATGTCACCCTTATCATGTGAAGGGTTCCAGACTTGTCTAGATGGCCTTGTGCTCCCCCTATAGCTCCAAATACAAATAGAAGGGGATTCCATGATAAATTATCACGAATAAAGATGAGATCCTTTATTTTTTAAGCAATAAATCACTAATGGGGAGATTTCGTACCTTCTACAACACTAATACAAACTCATAAGATCCCCAACCCTTGATAAATGAAGAAATAAATACAAGGGGAAATGGTGGATGCTTCTTGGTAGTGTAAGATACCCTTATCTTATGTAAATGTAGTTTTATGCTCTGGGTGATCACCATTGATCCCTTGAAATCCATATTCAAAAGTTGAATTTGTTTCATAAATCCCCCTGGAAGTCCACCTTTGTCTCATGGAAGGTCCTAGACAAGTCACTCAAGATCAAATAAAATCCTTTCAATAGGCACCCTGATCTCATGAAGGCCCCTATACATGTCTACATGAGCATATTAAAGCCCCCCAATGTACACATGGTTAAGAAAGACCCCATTAATTATAAAAAAATATTAATAATGGGGCACTAATTGGATGGTCATGAGGTTGATGAAAATAATATGATTCCCTCATCATGTCCCATGGTTGTGTCACAAAAAGTACAAAACACCAAATCCCTCCATTGACTATAAACCTAATTTGTGAGATATAAACCACCCAAGGTGGTGTATAACTAAGGTATCAAGTCCTATAAATTAATTCTACCATAATAAAAAGGGCTTCTTTTAATCTATGCACCAGTGCACCCAGGAATTAGAGAAGACGTCTCGGAGTGGAAAATCTCAAGATCACAAAGGATTTTCGCTAGGTAATATCTGAGAACAACCTCAGTGATCAAGGAACATTCATAATAACTTCACGTGATCACATTAAATAATTCCAAGGACCTCTATTTGATAGTTGGATTAGGCAAAAGATGTCCAGTATATTTTATGAATCACAAAAATAACAAAAAAATCTAAAAATGAAAAATCTATGGCACAAATGAAATGAGAACTAGAATGACAAGACTAAAATATAGGACAATTACATGAAGGACACATACACTAATCCTCATGTTATTCACATGACTCATTTAGATCATGTGAAAAGACTGGTATCTATCACTCAATACTACAAATTTCCCCTAGAAAACTATTTAGATCATATAATGTATCTCAGAAATGTCAAAGCATGTCACATGAAACCCCTTGAGTATGACATCCGAGTCTTGAAAATTCCTCCTAGATCACAATAAAAATCATTCAATTTCATCATATGGGTCTCCCAATCATACAATTTCACTATTTTATGTTATCTAGATCTTTTGAAGACCTCTGAGATATTCAAAAAGATCTCATGGTAGCCTCTAAGCATGTTATCTAAATTTTGCAATGACATTGGGTCATGTTAGCAGAGATCTTGTGATGCCTTCCGAGACATGTCATCCAAGATTATGTGATGTCCCCAAGATAAGAAGGCTAGGTATTGTGATGTTCTCTAGACATGTCAAAAAAGATAATTCATTTTCTCCAGACATGTCAATAGAGATCAAGTGATGTCCTCGAGATATATCATCCAAGATAATGTGTTGTCTTTCAGACATGTCATTAAGATCATGAGATGTTCCCTAGTTATATTGTCTGATATCATTTGTTTTAGGTCCTGATTTTTTATTAGGTATGAATATTTTCTAATCTAGTTCGATTCTAGTGACTATCCTTTTTGTCTTGATCCTTAAGTCGGACCATGGACTAATTGGGTTTTTTTTTTGGGAAGATAGGGTGGAAGGCTATGTACTGGTTGTATTACAATTACACTACATGTAATTGAATTACATGTAGTGAAATATGATTATATTTTGTGTAATGGTATATCCAAGAGTATTCATGATGTGTAAGGGTTTTTCATATGGAATGGAAAAATGAGCATTACATGACATTAAAGGTAGTTACATGTCATAAAATTTCCCAAATCTTTTTTTAAAAGAGGTAGACACCTCATATTTTCACACAATTTTTTTTATTCTAATTTGATGTCTAAAAACTGAGTATTAATGTTTTTCATATCTAGAGACCATCTTATATATGATTTTAACACAATTTATCTCATTATAACTATATCAGTAAGATGTCTATTCATTTAAATATATTCTTGATTCTTTGGAACAATGACTATAGTGATTAGATTTTGGTTCATATGCCCCAATTGCTCATTTTTTATCAATTCTAAAATTTTATTCCATACTAGGATGAATCAGAACTCAATACTTGATGAGAAATCTACTAATGAGCCAATTCAGGTGGTATATAATTTTATATCAGTATTTTGTGTTTTTTTGGAGTTATCAACCATTTCTCTAACTGTAGGACTTTTTAACATGGCCCTAGTTTGGAACTAGAGAGTTTATTTGAGTTAAATTGGACCTGTTAGAGATTCCCTTAGGTTCCTTTATGATGCATTGGTGTATGTTTCCCCAAATAAGTCCACTTCTGGTGTTCACCTTTTGAATTTACCTAGTTTATTCCTAGTTAGGCTACCTAAGGGGCATGTTTTTATTCCATCATAACTATATGGTGCACATTTTCAAGTTAAATGAAATTTAATGGCTTGCTATGAAGATTTACTACCTTCTTACCTTGAGTTATAAAGTTTTCCATGTTTAAATAGATTATTTTGTTACCATGAAACTAGTCTAAATGAAATTCAAGTTTGGGCATATTCATGAGATATTTCTAACTTCAATTTAATAAAATGACGATTTATACTCGATGATTGGAATTTAATTTAACTGATTATATGAGTTGGTAGACTCATATAGAATAGAACTGTTGAATGGTATGTATGAATGTTTGTTTTATATAGAATCCATGGATGGGTCTCCATAGATCTGGAATGCAGTAGTGGATGCCTTGGATAGAGTGTTCCTCTCGGGTCCTAAATACATAGGATGCCTCAAGACTTAATAACCCTTGGATCTCGCTTTCTCAAACTCATGGAGGAGATATTGGTACACATGCTTCAATGAATCCAATAGTTTCCTATAATATGATGGCATCGTGATGCTCATGGGACTCAATGAGGATGTGTTTCTCTTCGACACCTTGGAACCGACCCTTCAAGGTATACAATTCATTATATGATACAGAATTGGGGTTTTAAAATCATATCATTATACAGGATGACCATAGGTTTTATGATAGGATGATTATACGACATAATAGTTAAACATTGATATGGTTTAATTAAACTCAATGTTTTGTGGACATGATATGAATGGATGTATAGAAAAGTTATTGTAGTTTTTTACTTTTTTATAGTTTCCTCATTAAGGATCTTTACACTTATTTTATAGGTATCCCCAAGAGTCTTTTTGGTATCACTTGTTTGTAATAGATACATTCCATAGGCACCTCACATCTGTTTACCTTATTACTTACATTTTTATAGCTTATTGTATTATGATTTTTAAAACTAATTAAGATTTTGGGTGGAAAATACTAATATGTTTATAACACACCCTGTTTGGACAACCTTGACGACTCAAACAAATTATATAGTAGTAGGGAATGATATTAAAAGCACCCTAACATAGCTTGTTGACTGTTTTATTAGACCAGGTGATCACTGGACCAAGTTGAGGCATGGGATGGTATGAGGAAACCAATTTGGTTTATTTTTAGTGTTTTGGATAATTTAATTGTATTGTACTTCCATGTACCAATTTTTGATGTTTTCATGACAGATTTATCATATCTATATATATATATATATGAGAATCTTGTGGATTTTATTTATATTCAAGTCTTGATGTACTTATTAGTTGTCTGCTTGTTTATTTTTATTTTTCTATCTGTATATTGTGGATTTCCATAATGATATACTTTGGTAATGATGGAATAGTCTACAAAATGAATCACCTTGGCACTCACTACTAATTATAATCCTATGGAGTTTGGGGAGATATACCTGAGGCATTGTATCCCACCTGGTTCTGGGATCTATTTAGTGGCATTCAGGTCTGAGGTGTCACAAAGTGGCACCAAAGCCCTATTTTCTAGCTTTCCTTATGGATTGGAGACAGTATAAAAGCATAATAAGGAAATGAAGTTTGGTAATTACATGTTCTAGGGCGTATCTGACCCATGTATATGGAAAAGATAAATTACCACAAATGGAATTGTTAATGTCATGATTTTGGCTATTACAGTTTATTTGATTTCGTCGTTTGGTGATATAGGTGATTTATACTAATACTATTAATGAAATTGTGGGTTCTATTTCTGTTGAAACCTGATGAGATAAGGGTATTCAATCAATTCATAATATGAGAACTTATTAGAAATCAATTTTCATGGATTATTTCATGCCATTTAGGATTCATTACGTGACATATGGTATTGTGGTAGGTGTTGCGATAGTACTATTTTCTATTGTGATAGAATTTGTATAGAGGATAGATATAGTGAACTCATCCTTAAATTCATAAGGTATATGGGACTTTATAGATTTGAAAATGATGCAACTTTGGATTCTTTTATTTAAATGTGAACCTAAAAAGATATGGTATAAAAAATATGGGCATAAAAGTATGGTTCAGGGGGTGTTATGGGCCATCGTGGATAAAGACATTGTGGACCATCGGTTAAATTATTTGAACAAACGAATGTTAAATGAAAATGGATACAAGATTGTTTATATAGAGGTTTTACCTAGACTTGAGTGGGAAAGAGTAATATTTTCTAGTGTTTGTTGGTTGTTGATATTTATAATGTCCTATATTTAGGGGAAATTTGTGGGTTGAATTGGTTTTAGGAGGGTTTGGAACTTCCCTACATATTTTAGCTGTAGAATTTTATGTCGTTTCTTTCTGAGGTGAGTGTTTGTCTTTGTAGAGACAAACCACCATGATGACCTTCAGTCGTACTCTATCAGGGTGACAACGATCATGCTTTTGTAGAAGTGGGCACTAGCTACCAGTTGATCATCCATTACTGACAACTACGGCACTTATTATCATTCCATAAAAATGTGATGAGGCATAGTTCTACGAGGGGTTCTTTCACTATACAAATACATTTAGGGAGCACTAATTCCTGCCTTTACAATGGGTGAGATGACACAAGTGTTCTTGAAATAGTATCCTCCAATTTTTTTAGGCGATGGAGGTCCATTGGATACTAAGTTGTGGAATGAGACCATGTTAGCTATCTTTGAGAATTGGGAGACACCTTCTAAGAGGTGGTTTAATCATGTTACATACAGTCTATGTGGGGCATCATAGCACTAGTGGGATGTTAGGAACCAGGTGGATGAGCTATGACATATGGGTTGGGCTGATTTTTCAGACACACTTCATATGAATACTTTTACCCTAAGAATCTATGGGCAGAGGGGGCTAGTGATTTTATGAGACTAGAGAAGGGAACAATGACTGTCATGGAGTATTCAACACACTTTATAGAGTTGAATCATTTTTCCCCGATGTTACATACTAATGAGATTTCGTGAGTGAAATGCTTCAAGGAGGGTCTCTGACATGCTATCAAATCTCTGGTCAACATGTGAATGTTTCCTTCAATCAATGATATTTTTAATTAGGCATTGATTAAAGAGCAGAACCTGAGGGAATTTTGGGCTGTTGAAAAGGGAAGTGATTTCCCTCGACCTAGTAAATCTACATCTTCTATCATGAAGTTCCTTTTTAAGGCTTCTCATGAGATGGCTTCAAGTCGAGCAAGGAGAATTTGTAGCATGGTGTTTTTTATCAGTGTGGAAAGAAAGGCCACATGAAGAATCATTTATAACATGACCCATTCAATTTCCGAGCTTATTTTAGGATGGAGAATGTTTAGCAGTTTTGTAGGTCCATCCCTCTAGTAATGATTTGTAGGGGTCAAATCAGACAAAAGGTTCAAGAGAATGCTTCTCAACTCCACGTCAGGTAGGGAGTTGGAGTAGTGATAGTCAGTCAGCCTGAATCTGTAATGGTTATAGAGGGGGTAGTAAGACACTAGATACAAAAGGACATTAGTGTGATCCCACACGAAAAGTGAGGTTTTATAACATGGTTGGGGTTCATTCTAGATCTATTTTATACATACTACCCCTAAGGATAAGGTTTTTAGACCTTCTTTAGTGATAGGTACAATCATTGTTTCCTCTACTATTGCATCTACTCTTTTTTGATATAGGCACATCATATAGTTTCATATTTGTGTTTGCTGTGTAAATAATTAGGCTTATTGTGTTGTATTCTAGTAGAATTATGAAGCTAGACACGCCATTGGGAATTAAAATAGAGGATGTACACCAGTTTATGGAGTTCCCCCTTGAGGATGATGGGTGTGAATTGCTTTGGGATCCTTATGTCCTTGAGATGAAAGGGTTTGATATCATTCTTGTGATATAATAGCTAGTATCTTATTAATATAAAATTGAATTATATCATTGGAGGGTGAAATTTACATCACTAGGGGGTGCATTTTATACGGAAAAGGGTGACTGGGATTTCTATGTGAGCTGATATGGAGTAGATCATTGTGGACTGGGTGGAATGACAGCCTAGATCGCTAGTTTTTTTGGATGATCAGGGAGTAATTTAGGTTAAAATTCCTCTATTGGTTGAGCACTTCAAGGATGTGTTCGCAGACTATATTTTCATTTTACCTCCTAAAATTGTGGTTTTGTTTCCTATCAAACTAGTTTTAAGAGCTATAATAATATCAATTCTTTTTTACAGGATGACGATGATGAAGTTTCAAGAGTTCAAGAGGCTGCTAGAGGATTTGGACGCTAAGTGTTTTATTCTACCCAGTATTTCTATGTGGGGTATTACAAATGTTTTTTGAAAAGGTAGATGTAACTCTTAGGCTATGCATGTATTATGAGAAATTGAACCAACTAAGTGTTAAAAACCAATATCCCTTTCCACAAAGAGATGACATGTTTGGTCATTTTGAGGAGCCTAATTGTTATAGAAAATTGATGTGAGGTTAAGAAATCATTAGGGGAATATTTTACCTATATTAATACTTCTTAATACCTTTTGTATAAGTTATGGTCTATAGTATTATCTAGTTATACCATTCTATCTCACGGACACACCTATGGTTTTCATGTCTTTAATAAAATGAGTGTTCCATCATTAACAAGATTATTTTTTTGGTGTTCATGGATGATTTCTTGTTGTATTATCACAATCAAAACAACCATACAAACCATATTGAGGTAATTATGAATATATTTATGGAGAATAATTATATTCTATGATCACAAAGTTCCACTTTTGGATGGACCTGATTCACTTCATGGGATACATCATCTTGAAGCAGGAGTATCCGTGCATCTAGAGAAGGAAATAACTATTGTTTCATGGGAAGAACCAAATAATTTTTTTTTGATATGTAGTGTTTCATTATGATAGGTGGTTAATACAATCATTTAATACATGAATTCTCAATATTAGCAGTGTGGATGATTGGCTTGATTAGGAAGGGTGTGAAGTTTTTAAGGACAGCTTCTTATGAGACAACCTTTCAGGAGTTAAAAGGAAGGTTGAAATTGGCACCAGTCTTGATACTTCTAATGTAGGGTAGGGGGTACACTATGTGTTAGGATGAATCGGGTATTGATTGGGAGGAGTGCTGATGTATAGGGATAGACTCATGGCATACAAGTCTCAGCAGATGAGGCCACATGAGAGTAATTACCCAAAAGACGATCATGAGTTAGCTATGGTTGTGCCCACATTATGTTATTGGAGACCCCACATATTAGGAGAGAGTTTTTTTGGTGTGTATGGAACCCAAAATCTCCATGTATATTTTTATATAGTGTGATTTCAATCTGAGGCAGTGAAGGTGGGTGGAGTACCTATAGTCCTTTTACATTGATCTTTCTTATACACCTATTAAATGCAATGTAGTAGATAATCCACTGAGCAGGAGGACTCAGATTAAGGTAGTAAAACATTCTAGTAATGAGTGGATTATCATGGATTTGTTCTATGAGAAGCACATGGAGGTGCATGAAAATCAGGGGAATACGTTTTATCATCCGTAGGTATGACTTATACCCTCCAAGAAAGAGTGAGAATGATGTAGTTATTGAATTCTTAGGGCCTAGTCCAGTGGTAGGGTGTGGAATGTGATGAACAACCTCTGGCTCGAAGAATGGTGAGATTGAGGTTCTATGTATCCAAGGATTTGTATGTGTTCTAGTGGATATACATGGGGAGATGATGTAGGGGTTTCATGATTCATCCTAGGAAGGCCATCCTGGTGTCACCAAGATGTATACGTATTTAAATCATTTGTACTATTGTCTATGTATAAAAAAGAATGTAGCATGTTTTTTCATGAGGTGTTACTTTTATCTACAAGTGAAGATAGAACATCAGAATCCAACTAGATTTTTCCAGTAGTTAACTATTCTCTAGTGGAAATGGGAAGATGTCATGATGGATTTTTGTGACTGGTTTACCAAGGTCTCCTTGAGGTAATAATGTCATGTGTTTTATTGTTGACAGGATCACAATGGATGCCCATTTCTTCCCTATCAGAGAGAACTTTAGTTTTCATGTGATTAGGAAGTTGTATATCCGTGGGATAGTTTAAATCCATGGGGTCCCACACACTATTGTTTCAGAAAGGGACAACCACTTTATGTAACATTTCTAGAAATGTTTTTAGAGGGCGTATGGTACAAAGGTGCTCCTAAGCAGAACATACAACCATCAAACTGATGTACAGTAAAATTTTATGGAATTGGTGTGAGAGGACGTGCTGTGAGCTTGTGTCCTAGATTTTTGGGGCTCTTGGGAGAGGCATATACCCCTAGTTTAGTTCACATATAACAACAGTTATCACGAGACTATAAATATGGAACCTTACTAGTATTTTTGTGGTAGGTAATTCAAATCACATTTGTGTTGATTAGAGGTTGATGAGGCACCATAATTGGGACCATGTATTGTGTATCAGACATCTAATCATCTTCAGTTGATTCTGAAGTGAATGGATACTACACAGTCTCATCAAAAATCTTACACGGATCAGCATTAATGACCTCTAGAGTTTGAGGTTGGGGATTAGGTCTATTTACATGATTTACAAAGGCCATGAAAATGGTGTATTAGGAGACATGGTAAGCTTTCACCATGATATGCCGGTCCATTAGAGATTATCGATAGAGTCGGTTTAGTTACCCATTGGTTGTAGTTACCACAAAGGTACCGAGTGATGTATGACATCTTCTATATATCTCAACTGCACTACAATCATTCGGACACATCTAAAATTTTTCATACTGAGGAGGTTGAGATAACGGTTGATGCATTCTTTTAAGATTATCCAATTCATATCGTTGATAGGAGCATGAAGGTTCTCCTAGGATGGTAAGTTCCTCTAGTAAAGGTGTTATTTCATTTAGACCGTTTATCAAAAAAGACGTGGGAGTAGGAGGCTAATGTATGTGATCAATGGAAATGGTTGTTTTTCAGTGAACCATGGCCACCATTCAAAGAGAAATTTTGGGACGAATTGGTTTAAGGGGAGAAGATTGTAAGATCGAAGGTTTTTCTTGAGATGAAAATATTTTATTTTCTCATTAAATTCTAGTTACTTTCCATTTTGGCTTCGACCCTATGACATGCCGTGGGCAGGTTGGGATGTTTTTGGGAAGAGAGGTTGGAAGGATATGTACTTGATTCAGGCCACTTACATGATGTTTAATGGTTTGTCCATGAGATTTTATGATGTGTAAGGGTTTTTTGCAGGGAAGGGAAAACAAATCATTATATGATGTGAATGGCTATTACACATTGTGTAATTTCCTGATAGTTTTTCTTAAAAGATGAAGAGGCCTTGTACTTTGACATAGAAAAGATTTTTCTTCTATTTTGAATCCTAAAAACCCTCAATTGTGGTTTTTTAGATCTAGAGACCATCTGACCTCGGATTTGAATGTAGCTTGTCTCATCAAAACCACATTAGTAATATATTGATTCATTCATAGTTATTCTTCATTATTTAGAACAAAAACTGTGTAGATTGGATTTAGGATCATATTCACTAATTTCTTATTCTTCACCCATTCTTTATATTTCATTCAAACCAAGATGAATTAGGACTTGATACTGGATGAGAACTCTAATACCAATCCAAGGTAGGCGGTCTATACTTTTCATTTGGGGTTTGATAATTTTTTGAGCCATCGACCATTGCACTGCCTATCAGACTTTACGTTGCGGCCTCAATTTTGAACTGGTTAGTTAACATGATTTAATTAGGACCTATTAGGTATGGAATTAGGATTATTTGCGATGTTTTGGTGGTTTCTTCCCAAAATAACATCACTAGTGGCATACAACTTATAACTTCACCTAGTTTATTTCTAGTTAGGCCTCCCTAGGGATGTTTTTTTATTCCAAAAATGTTCTAGGAGGCTGATTTACAAGTTACATGGAATTTAATGGCTTTCACATGAGATGAACTACCACCTTTCCTTGTGTTATATTTTTATTCAATTTTTAATTAGATTAAATGGCTTAAATGGATTTGGTTAATGTGAGTGGGTATAATCATGTAATGAGTTTAATTCTGAATAGTGATTAATGGAAAGGTATTCCCATATAAATTTTTTAAATTGAATTCATGTGTGGGAATACTCCTGAGATGTTTTTATCAAGAATGTCGTTAAATGAGTGAGTATACTAATTGAATTGAAATGAATGTAATTGACTATATGAGTGGGTAGACACATAAGGAATTAAACATTTTAATGGTATGTATGATTGTATGCTTTATATAGATTCCATGGATGAGATACAAAGATCCAGAACAAGATAGTGGACACCTTGAATAGAGAATGCACAATGGGTCTTGATTCATTGGGATGCCTCGAGCCTTACATCCCCTGGATCTAGCATGCTTGGACTCATGTAGGTCATGTTGGTACACATGCTTCTAGGATTCCAACTAGCACCTAAACTGAGTTTCCACTGAGATGCTGTCATGAACCGACCCTACCCGGGCTCGATCCTCAACTACCCCAAGCCCGCCTTTATAGGCCAGAGGCTGGCGGCAAGCGCCGAATGCTAAACAACTCAGGGAGGCCTTTTCCTAAGTACCTGTACACACACACAACCCACTCAATGAAAAAGTGCAGAGTAAAAATAATATCAAAGTACCAACTACTATAAATAATCCACAAAAGTGCATCGAACTTTAAACAGTACAAAGTAAGTGCTGAAGGTAAACTGAAAAGAAAATGGAAAAAACATGCGCCCAACCAGTAAAGTTCCACAACCCGGCAACAGGTAATCAAAAGTAAAATAGATGGTAGAGTCCCACACCTGGAACCTGACTACGACCACCGCACGTGGTACATTATCCCGAAATCTTATGCTCCTCTGATGTCACGACCAACCAGTGCATCATCTACAAGGGCACACCATGTGCGGGCAAAGACCAAGAAGGGGTGTGTATAAAAATACTCAGTAGGATTCCCTGAAGTATTGAGGGAGAAACAAAAGAGGTACTGAAGAGGTGAGTAGTAGATCGAACATGGAAAAGTAAAGGAGTACAACTGATAGTGCAGAAGAGAGAACAACTCAACCCAACAAGAGGAAGGAAGTATACTCTTCCTAACACAAGAAGATATGAATTTTGAGAAGATGAACTTCTAATTGAGTCTTTTCTGCCTATAGTAGGAGAGTAGACTCGTCCAGCCATGAGAAACTTGACATGGAAAGAACGTGGCATACCCCGCACGTCTTCACCTTACATGGAAGAAGAGTAACCAAAAACCCAAGGAGTGGGTACTGGAACTAGGTATATACATATCCATATTCTCAAACAAGAATCCCAAAAAAGGTCGTAAGGGGATCTCCATCCCACAGCTCAGCCCAAGAAAGTGAGTAGCCAACAGTCCCAGATGTAAACACCATTGATGCCCATCATCCTAACCGTCAGCCCCGAAATGCAAGTCAAGGGGCTCAAATCACCACACCGTGACACTGTCTGCTTTGGGTGGCACTAACTCCCCTGCACAGTTTTAGGTTATGTCTCAAGGACGTGTCTTGGTGGGGAAATTTCCCCTTGTACTTGAGTGTTATGGGGAAAGTCAAACCTCACCTTGTCACTGTCACACAGTCGAGAGGTCTTCTGAAAGTCAAAGCTTTCATATCACTAACCCATACAACCAAGGGTCATGTTTCCGTAGTCACGAAGAAAATCCACAGACTAGCCTAGTAGAAAGGACCGATTTTGAATGAAGTCATCGGGTAACCCACTGCCCAGCCCCGCTGTGGGGTAAACCCTAAGAGGTCGTTCGGTGACCCACTACCTAATCTCTACTGAAGGGTAGACCCTAAGAGGTCGATAGGAGACCCACTGCCCTTCCCTTTTGGAGGGTAGACCTGGAATAAGTCAACATGCCACCCACTGTATAGTCTCTGCTGGAGGGTAGACCTGGAAAAAGTCAACAGGTGACCCACTGCCCAGTATCTACTGGAGGGTAGACCAGGAATAATTCGATAGGTGACCCACTTCCCAGTCTCTACTAGAGGGTAGACCTAGAAAAAGTGAACAAGTGACCGACTAACCTGTATTTTCTGTAGGGTATACCTGTAAGAAGTCGACAGGCGACCCACTGCCCGACCCTAATGAAGGGTAGACCCGGAACAAGTTGACAGGCGACCCACTGCCCAGTAACTACTGGAGGGTAGACTTGGAAGAAGTCAACAGGTGACCCACTACCTAGCCCTACTAGATGGTAGACATGGAAGAAGTCTGATAGCTCCACACTGCTACTGACATCACCCAGTGTCACAAACAATGCCACCATGCGTTGGTTCAGAGTGCATCAAAAGGGATCTCCATTCAACACCCTCTCATGTTTCCACATTTAACATGATCTCAAAAAAGTCTCCACATAACCAAACCGATTACACTATTGCCGTCCTCATGAAAAAACACATGATATAGACTATTTACTCACCCGAAATGGACAACCGGTGAATATGGTATTATTCACCGTAGCTAGCCCATGTGGGGCCCGCACCCCAACTCCGATACTCACATGGAGAACTACGACATTGAAATGCTCTCAGAAAAACATGTGGAAAAGACTCATCAAACGCCTCAAACAGACGTCTGTTGAAAAAGGCGCAAAAACGCTGCACACAGCTCAAAAAACGGCCCGTAGGGCCCATGTCTCAACTCCATCATCAACGCCCGAAACCATGCTGGATATCTCTACCTCAATTCTAGGGTCACAATGCTGGTGACAATGCTCAAATGGGACATTAGATGCATAAGCTACAACTCCTTGTATTATACGCAAATGGGGCCCTGTGGGACCCACACTTCGAGCCCGAATTTAGTCGGGCAGATTGCACTGCTACAATCCCCTCAGAAAAACACTCAAAAAAGAGTGCTCATTCACCCAAAACAGATGTTAGGTGAAAAAGTGGTGTTTCACCATAAAACGAGTGAACTTGGCCTTGTGGGGCCCGCACCTTGCCTCCAACATGAACGCTTCAGAAAGCATCTCAAAACTTCCGCACTAGGATTGGGGTCATGCTGCCGCTGACGGCGCATCAATCAGACATCTCAAGCAGGAGTTAGGTCTGACACAATAATTAATTAACAAAATAAATAATTAATTTTTTTCACATTTAGCGTTTCGTGCTATCGAGTAATAAAACCAACCCGCAAATACTCCGAACCGACCATGGAAGGACCGTCTCAACTCCAGTGCCACAGCGCCTTTGACGACACGTCAAATGGATGTCCGTCTCACGATGTTCGTTCATCGCGAGTTTTAATAATAATTTATTATTATTAAATCAATGCATTTTGGGTCAAATACCTTCGGACACAAAACCCAAAAACCCCGAAACCCATGTCAAACCGACCGCCTCACCGATATGAACTCACTTCCATAGACGATGCCTCAAAGAGACACACCATTTGGAAATTACAACCCCCTGAATATAAGGGGGGCTAACCGGCCGGTTCTCCCCAGCAGGCCCGGTCCAAACCGCCCCAGCCTACTGGCCGTGGCCCACTCCAGATGCATCGGGCACACCTCGGGTAGGGTTTTCTACCTAACAGACTATCCAAAGCCGGTATCCGTGTCGCGCTACCAGGACCCGCGCTTTGCGGGTCCTTGTCTTTCTTCCGTACCCCCGAGGTCGTCGCCTCGGTTCCGGATTGCTGACCGCGAGAGGTCGGCACCTGCTCCCTCGGCTTCTATGCCATCCATAGCGCGCCGCTGCACTACCCCGAGGCCATCGTGCGCTGCCGGCTCAGGCTCAGACCTGCAGCACTACCCCGGTCGACGCCGCCTCACACCACCGGCCCCGCTTGAAGCCCAGCACCTCACTGCTGCCTTCTGCTCCCCGCGCGACGTCGTCGGGCTCCGCTGCTACCTCCAGCTAACCGCACGACGTCGGCGTGCTCCACTGCCTCCATCTTGACCTTCAGCAGCTCTATGCACCGTGGCCGTCGTGCGCAGCTGCCGACCGCTCGGCCTCACCCACCGGAGCCTGCAACTCCAACTCCTCCCGGTTCGCCGCTGCCGCCCCGTTCGAACCCCCGACCATACCCGCTGCCCGAGGCCCGTTCTCTGGCCACCACCCCTGCTAGAGTCGGGACATTCGATTGTCGTTAGCACCTCTCTGGTGGCCTGATTTGAAAACTGAACGTTGGTTCGGGATCCTCGGGACGAGGCCTTTGCAGCACTTGCCTCCGATCGTCGATCTGACTTGTTTTGGCGCGTCTGAGGTTTTAGATGAAGAACGCTCAAGAATGGGTTTTAGAACAAGGCTCGGACGATGGTCGTGTTTGTTTTGCCATCATCCCAATTCGATAATTATTGAAAATAAATAATGAAATTGAAAGAAACACCAGAAATTTATGAAGGTGTGGAAATTTTGTAGAAATCCTACTTCGAATTCGACGCGCGTCGTAGGCAATGCGTCCGTGAGGCTCCAACTTCGAATCACCGTGGTTTCAGTGAAGATCTCTCCTCGATTGAGTGAAGAATGGTGAAGAATAACTAGAGATATAGGGAGAGAGGGGAAGAGAGAGAGCGAGAATAAATGGGTTCTCCCTTCCAACATTTAATGAATTTATAGAAATTCACTAAAACTCTCTCAATGGGTGCAGATTCTGAAACCTCCACGCTCGCCTATTTTATCTCACGCCTAGGAAAAACTCCCCATTTCAAACTCAACGGATGTGTCGGATTTCAATTCGGAGGATTTGCTCGAAATTTATTCAAAAAGATCATCAGTGATACAAATCACTAAGTCATTAATTCAAAAAGATGGGTTTTTCCCCTGGGTGACATCTCTCACAACAGGCCAGTGCCCGCAACTTTTACACCCCACCTAGGGTAAACGACACTCTCTGCATGCAAACGTGGCCTTGGATTTCTGATTTGAGCTACCATTTAAGAGATACTTGATTTTGAGATATTAAATGAATAATTTAATTTAATTTATCAATTTAACACACCGCTAACGAGCGAGGGGTTCGAAAGGCCCACATCTAAATGTTTTATGTTGTTCCTAGGGTAAACACCCCATTTCAGACCCATTCATACCCTCATATTTTTTATCTGAAACACAGTTTAGAAGTTATTCCATTTATTTTGTGTGCCCAGTGTGAATGGAATAAAATTTAATTTTGGCCACACCAGGTTTCGAAATTGTACTCCTTCTGAAGGCGCTGCTCTAGAATAACATCAAGAATTTTCCAAAGTGTTTTATATAAAATTCCAGGTTCTTACATCATTCCTTCCTTCAAGATTTTATCCCCCAAAAAGAAAAACCAGGGAATAACTCAGGTTACTAAGCCCGTACCTAGCTCTTCTGTACCAAGAAGAACTCATGGACAGTTCTGCGCCACCGAACATAGACCAAAGGATTTGATCGGTTCACATGAGGTCTGCCCTTGCCGATGACGTGCATAGGAGCATGCACACATCTCCCCAGGTAATCAATGTGGGAGACTTCGTGCACCCACTCCCGACCTTGGGGTTAGGGAAATGCGGTAGGGAACATCACTATCCCTCCACACGGTCTCAAACGGCCTGAAGGCCCTCAGGGGTAACTCACCTCCCTAGTCGAACCTCTACGTCACACACCACGAATGGAATCACCTTTTGGACTTGGGACAAATCCTGGTGATTTTATCCATCAGAATATCCATATGGTGGAACACCCAAGGATATCTGGTCACGCAAGGTTCCACAATCAATGTACCACGACCAAGACTCTCCTGCTCGCTCGAAAGGTGAAAGAGTCGCTACCATCGACCAAAGAGAAAAGTTCCACGCCTTCTATTCCACTAACACAGGGTTACACCAATGCCCCGCATCACCCTGGTAGCAATTCAAGCAAGGAGCAGGGAGAAAATCATTTCACAAAAAGAGTCTAAAAATTCTACTGAAAAATTAGAAGAACTGTAGAGCGTACCTCTTATCACCTCATGATCCTCTGGATCGTAGACATTCAAAGCTATCGGTTGTCCTTGGTCCCAACTGTCAGCTCCCGGAGCCTGATGTGGACTTTCTGGTGGTGATGGGAAGACCTCGTTATGTCATACCCCTCTTCCAGCTCCCCCGCTCCACTGGTAGCCCCACCTCTCTGGGCGCTACTCAGATCACAGCGCTACCTCTGCCGCGGTGGTGCACCTGCTGCCTGCCCGATATTCTCAGTGTGGCTGGTCGGGTAGTCTTGTGCCAAGTGACCTCACTCATTACAAGCATAACACCGACTCTCTTCGGGATGCACTGGTGCCCTCTGGCACCACTGTGGTGTACGACCACTCCCCCGAGATCGGTTATTGGAAATCCACCTGCGTCAAGGTTCTGTCAACCGATGCCCTCTAGCTGCGGCAGATGCCTTGGCTCCATCGGGCCTACTGGCACCACCAACTGTAAAGCATAGCAGGAAACTCTCTATCACCAGTGCCTGCTTTAGCACCTCGGAATAAGTACGAATGCCCAATTGTACTATGATAGCACGAATCTCTCTGTGGAGACCCTACTCGAACTTCCATGCTAAGAAGTTGTCATCATGGACCAAGTCTGGGTAAAAACATGAATGGTCTGCGAACCTAGTCGCGTACTCATTCACCGTCATACCTCCCTACAGAAACTGCATGAGATCCTGGATCCGCATAGAGCATAATAAAAAAGGGTAAAACTCCTCACAAAAAATAGCTGAAAGTCTCCCAACGAAACTGATGACTAATCAAGTAACTGAGTCACCTGACTCCACCAATTCCTAGTAGCTCCATGGAAAAGGATGGCTTCCAAAGACACCCTCTGATCGGCCAGTGTCTTCCCAAGGCTAAATAGGAAACCCAATGTCTCGAGCCAAATCTATGATGCATGAGGGTCTAGCTCACCACTGAACCTCAACGGTTTCTGTCGCTGGAACTCACAAAGCATGCTCAACCTATGCTCAAGCTCCATCTGCTCTATTGGAGCTGTCTGCTGCTCACCAGGTGGGGGTGCTGCTACCAGCCCACCCAGAGAAAGGGACTCGCATGATGGGTCCTGGACTGAGGCCTCATCATTCACAGGGTCGTCTTCATGAACCAAACCTGGTATCCTGGCTGGCTGCCTTTGAGGAGACATCCTGAATGTTATCAAGTTGTTCCACAATCATATGATCATATATGTATATGACAGTAATAACAATGGTTAGCTGATTTAAGAAGGATAGTCAATGACTCAATCCTATATGATGCTCCAACCAATCTCCCTGCAATGAGTGTCTCAGCATGACGAGTCGAAAAGCGGGTTATCAGGGTCCTAGTAAATGGATACGTCGGCTGTTGCACCATCATAGGACTCTGTGGCCTGAGATCCGCTCTAGAGACATGTTGATACTATTTCCCTAAATCCCAACCAATTCCTTTTTAGGGATGTTCGAACAATGTCCCAAGGAATGAACCTCCCTCTGATACCACTTTTTCACGACCCGACCCTACTTGGGATTGATTCATAACTACCCCAAGCCCGCCTCCATAGTCCAGGGGCTGGGGACAAGTGCTGAAGGCTCAAAAACTTTGGGAGGCCCTTTCCTAAGTACTAGTAAACACACACGCAACCCACTCAATATAGAAGTGCAGAGTAAAAAATAAAATAAAAGTACCAACTGCTATAAATAGACCACAAATGTCCATCGACCTCTAAAAAATACAAAGTGGGTGCTAAAGGTAAACTAAAAATAAAATGGGAAAAACAGGAGCCCAAGCAGTATCTTGCCACAACCCAGAAATAGGTAAAAAAACAGCTGGGAGAGTCCCACACCTAGAACTCGACTACGACCACCGCATGTTGTCCAAGCTCCCGAACGCCTAAGCTCCTCTGACGTCATGACAAACCTATCCATTGTCTACAATGTAACACCAAGTGCGGGAAAATACCAAGTAGGGGTGAGTATAAAAATACGTAGTAGGATGCCTCAAAGGCTTGTGGGTGCAAAAAAGGAGGTATTGAAGAGGCAATCAGCAGATCAAACAGGTAAAAGTAAAGGCTTACAACCAAGAGTGCAGTAGAGAGTACTGATCAACCCAAAAAGGGGAAGGAAGTAGACTCTTCCTAACATAAAGAGTTAGGAACTGTGAGAAGATGAACATCTATTCGAGTCTTCACTACCTATAGTAGGAGAGTAGACTCATCCAGCCTCAAGAAGCTAGACACGGAAAGCATGTGGCATACATCGCGCGTCTTCTCCTCTCATGGAAGGAGAGTCACCAAAACCCAAGCAGTGGGTAATGGAACCTGGTATATACATATCCATATGCTCAAACTAGAAACCCGAAAAAGATTTTAAGTGGATCTCCATCCCGAAGCTCATCCTAAGAAATTGAGTAGCCAAGAATCCCAGAAGTAAACACCATCAATCCCAGTATCCTATCCATCTTCCCCGAACTGCAAGTCAAGAGGCTCAAATCACCACACCTTGACACTAACTGCATTGGGAGGTACTGAATCACCCACACGGTTTTAGGTCACATCTCAAGAACACGTCTTTTTGGGGAAAGCACCCCTTGTAACTGAGAGTTATGGGGAAAGTCAAACCACAACTCGTCACTATCACACAGTCGAAAGGTCTTATCAAAGTCAAAGTCGTCACTTCACTAACCCGTACAACCAAGTGTCATGCTCCATTAGTCACAGAGAAAATCCATATACTAGCCTAGTAGAAAATACTGAGTTTGAATGAAGTGGTCAGGTAACCCATTGCCCAGCCCTGCTAGGGGGTAAACCCTAAGAGGTCATCCGGTGACCCACTGCCCAGTCTCTGTAGGAGGGTAGACCCTAAGAGGTCGACATATGACCCAATTCCTAGCCCTAATAGAGGGTAGACCTGGAATAAGTCAATAGAAAACCCACTACCCAGTCTCTGCATGAGGGTAGACCTGGAATAAGTCGACAGGTGGCCCACTGCCTAGTCTCTGCTGGAGTGTAGACCTGGAAGAAGTTGACACATGACTCACTGCCTATTCTCTATTGGAAGGTTGACCTAGAAGAATTCTACAGATGACCCACTACCCAGTCTTTGATGGTGGGTATATCGGGAAGAATTCGACATGCGACCCACTTCCCATCCTTGCTGAAGGGTAGACCCGGAACAAGTTGACAGGAGACCCAATACCCAGTCTCTGCTGGAGGGTAGACCTGGATGAAGTTGATAGGTGACCCACTACCCAGCATTGCTAGAGTGTAGACCTGGAAGAAGTTTGATAGCTCTGCACTATTACTAACATCACCAGGTGTTAATAACAACGCCACTATGCATTGGATCAGAGTGCGTCAAAAGGGATCTTCGTTCAACACCCTCCCATGTTTCCACATTTAACATGATCTCAAAAGAATCTCCACATTCCCAAACTGATTACACCATTGTAGTCCTCGCATAAAAACAAACGAGATAGAATAATTACTCGCTCGAAACAAACAACCGGTGAATATGGTACTATTCACCGTAGCCAGCCCATATGGGGCCCACACCCCGACTCGGATACTCACCGGGCGAACTGCGCCATCGCAATTCTCTCAGAAAAACAATCAGAAACGACTACTCAAACGCCTCGAACAGACGTCTAGTGAAAAAGGCACAAAAATGCCACACACAGCTCAAAAGAATGCTTGTAGGGCCCACATATCAACTTCGACTTCAACTCCCTAAACCATGCTGGAAATCTCTGCCTCGACGCCAGAGTAGCAATGCCACTGATTGCACTCAAATCGGACAACAGATGCAGAAGCTGCACGTCCCCAAGTTATACACAAACAGATCCCTATGGGGCCTGTACTTCGAGCCTGAATTTAGGCAGGCGGATTGCACCGCTGCAATCCCCTCGGAAAAACACTCTGAAACGAGTGATCAATCACCCTAAATTGATATCGGGTTAAAAAGTGAATTTTCATAGTAAAACGTGTGAACTAGGCCATGTGTGTCCCACACCTTGTCTCCAACCTGAACGCTTCTGAAATCATCTCAAAAAGTCCGCACGAGGACTGGGGTAACACTACCACTAACGGTGCATCAATCAGACATCCCAAGCAGGATTTAGGTCTGACGCAACAATTAATTAATTAAATAACAATTTTTTCACATTTAGTGTTTCATGCTACCGAGCAATAAAACCAACCCCCAAAGGCTTTGAACTAACCATGGAAGGACCGTCTCAACTCCAGGGCCACTGCACCTCTGACGGCACGTCAAACGGACGTCGGAATCGTGAAGTACGTCCGTCACAAGTTTTAATAATAATTAATTATTATTAAATCAATGTGTTTTCAGTCACCGGCCTTCGAGCACAGAACCCAAAAACCCTAGAACCAACTTCAAATAGACCTCCTCACTGATACAAACTCATGGCCATAGACGGCGTGTCAAACGACCTCCCCCTTTGGTAATTATGGCCCCCCTGAATATAAGGGGGGCCAATCGGGCCGATTCACCCCAGCTGGCCCGGTCCAAACTGTCGCGGCTTGCTGGCTACGGCCCACTCTAGATGCACTGGACCCACCTCAGGTTCGTTTTTATTGCCAACAGACCGGCCAAAGCTGGTCTCCGCGTCGCTCTAGCAGGACCCACGCTTTGCAGGTCCTCGTCTTTCTTCTTCACCCCTGAGGTTGTGGCCTCGGTTCCGCCCCGCTGACCGTAACAGGTCGGCGCTTGCTCCCTCCACTTCTCCGCCTTTAGTAGCGTGCCGATGTGCTACCCCGAGGCTGTTGCGCCCTACTGGCTTCGACTCGTACCCACCGCGCTACCCCTGTTGACACCGCCTCGAACCGTCAGCACCACGTGAAGCCTGACACCCCACCGCTGCATTCGACTCACCGCACGACGACGTCGAGCTCCGTCACTACCCCTGGCTCACCGTATGACGCCGGAAAGCTTCTCCGCCACCGTCTTGACCTCCTGATGCTCGACGCACCGCGGATGCCGCACGCAACCACCGGCTGCTCAGTAGCAGCCACCAGAGCCCGCAACTCCGGCTCCTCCATGCTAGCCATCGTCACCTCGTTCGAACCCCCGACCGTACCTACTGCCCGATACCAATTCTCTGGCCACTGCCATTGCTGGAGCCGAGACTTTAGATGGTCGTCACCACCGATTTGGTGCCCTGATTTCAAAACCGAATGTGGGTTTGGGATCCTCAGGTTGAGGCCTTCGTAGCACTTGCCTCCGATCGTCGATCCGACAAGATTTGGCGTGTTTGATGTTTTGGAAGAAGAACGCTCAAGAACGGGTTTTAGAACGGGGCTCTGACAATGGTCGGGTTTTTTTTCCCATCATCCCAATTCAATAATTATAGAAAATAAATAATAAAATTGAAAGAACCTCCAAAAATTGATGAAGGTGCGGAAATTTAGCAAAAATCCTACTTCGAATTCGATGCACGTCATAGGCGATGCGTCGATGAGGCTCCACCTTATAACCTCCGAGGATTTGACGAAGATTTATCCTCGATCTGATAAATAATGGTGAATAAAAACTTGAGAGAGAGGGTGTGAGGGGAAGAGATAGAGAGAGAGATAGAAGAAATGGGTTCTCCCTTCCAACAATTATTGAATTTATAGAAATTCACTAAAACTCTCCCAACAGGCGCAGATTCTGAAACCTCAGTACCCGCCTATTTTTTCTCACACCTAGGAAAAACACATAATTTCGAACTCAATGTAAATCATAAATTTCAATTCCAAGGCTTCGTTCAAAAGTTATTCAAAAAGATCGTCAGTGATAAAAATCACTATGTCATTAATTCAAAAATATGATTATTCCCCTGGGTAAAATCTCTCAGAGCAGGCCCACACCCAGAACTTTTACACCCCTCCTTGGGTAAACGGAACGTTCCAGATGCAACCATGCCCTCAGATTTCCAATCCACGCTACCATTTAAGAGTTACATGAGTTTGATCTATTAAATGAATAATTTAATTTAATTTATCCATTTAACAGACCGCTAACGAGCGAGGGGTCCGAACGCCCCGTGTTGACATGTTTTATGATGTTCCTAGGTTAAACACCCCATTTTGAACCCATTTATACCCTCAGATTTCTGATATCAAAGACTGTTTAGGAGTTATTCCATTTATATGCATGCACATTGTGAACGCACTGAAAATTTAATTCTGGTCACACCGGGGCTTAGAATCGTACGCCGTTTGAAGGCGCTGCTCTAGAATAACATCAAGAATTTTCCAAAGTCTTTTATAGAAAAAACCATGTTCTTAAAAATGCTATTAGGATTCAATGATGATGCCTTGGTCTTTGAAACCATGTATTAGGACCTTCATAGTCTATAATTCATTAAACGGTAGGGAGATGATGTTTTATTATCAATTCATTATATGGAACGACTATGGGTTTATCACAGGATGATTATAAAACATGGTCATGAGACTTTTATATGGTTTAATTATACATAATTGCAATGAGGAAAGGATATGGATGGATGTACTGATAGGCTGTGTTACTTGTTTACATAGCATATAACTACCTTGTTAAGGATCTTGACAATTTTTTTCCAGGTATCCTTAATATGATATGTGGTATCACTTCTTTATAGTAGATATGTGCCATTGGAGCATCAATTATGTTTACCTACATACTTACACTTGTTTTGTTTATTGCATTGTTCTTATTAAAATTATATAGATAACTGGGTGGAAACATACTAGTATGTTAATCTCACACCCTATTTGAGCCACCTAGGGGACCCAAACTGATTACATGGTTGTGTGGAATGATCAGGGAACGTGCAATAACATAGGATATTGACTGTTTCATTAGAGAGGGGGATCATGGTACCTAGATGAGGCTTACGATGCTATGGGGATACCTTTTGGGCTTCCTTTTGGTGTTTTGGATACTTGTATTGTAATATACATCAATGCATATGTTTTGGATATTTTCTTTATACATGTATCATCTTTATCACACACACACACACCCATATATATATATATGATACCCTTGTGGTGATGTTGTATATTCATATCTTGATTTAGTTATTAGTGGTCTGGTTGATTATTTTCTTCCTCTATCATTATGTTGTTGACTTTCGCAGTGATATACTCTAGTAATGAGGAAACAGTCTCCCAAATGACTCACTAAGGCCCTTGATGCTATTCAGAAAACTGTGGAATTTGGGGAGAGTTCTTGAGGCCTTATGACCCACCGAGCTCAGGGCACTGTTGAGTGGCATCCGAGTTTGGGACGTTACAATGTGATGTCCTTCAAAAATGAAGATTCAGACCATGTGATTTCCTCTAAACATGTAATCAAAGAACATGTGATAGAATCTAGAAATAAATATCTAGATCTTGCAATGTCCTTTGGACGTGTTAGCTATGATCATTCAATGACCATCATATATCCCATTGATATTATGAAATAACCCCCCGGAAAATCAATTGGATCATGCGACTATCATTAGACATGTCCAGAATTCAATTATCCATGTCTTGGAATCCTTTAAAATTTCAGTAAAAAAACAGAGGCATGAGGATCCAATAATCATCATGGTAAAGAAAAAAACAAGACTAGGTCAATTAGGAGTTATAGGACATGATAATATTGTCTAGCATCCATGTTAGTGAAACTTTAGTTTGTATGACCTGAATAATGGCATGATATGAATTCACTACTTATTAAGGAAAAATTAGTGTGTAATCCATGAGCAGTAGTTTGATATGAATACCTCTATATTAGGAAAACCTCATTGTGTAAGCCCCAATCAAATGGAATAATATGATATGTTCCACATACTATGTCAACCATAGTGTGTAATCCTAGATCAAATGAACTATGAGATCTTTGATTCATGCCACAACTAGGATATGTAGGATGCCATCCTATGGCCCAAGTTGAAATGGGAATCCACTTCTATGTTGGTCCCCTCATCTCTACAACATTTCTACCACAATGAAACAACCATTCCCTGGGGATGATAATTTTACCTCATTCACCAGTGGAATAAAATTTTTACTAAACTATAAGAACTATGATTCCCACAATACCAATGATATGTTGGACACCATCATTATGTATGAGGTCCATATTAAACACTCAATGGGTTTTCCTAGTATGCCAGTCCCACATCCATATGTAGTGAGACTGATTACTTGCAACACTTCACTATGGTCAGTTGGTGACCTCGAGGAGAATCTTATGTGGTTTAAAATATGAATGCTTGTATGTACAATGATGAGGAGGCTTAAATTAATAAATTTATAGATTTATCTTGAAAAAACCTCCCCAATATGTTCTATACCCTCTAAAATGTAAACCATGATATCAATATGAGCTATAAAAGGAGTGGATGCCTTATCTATGAAAAAATATGTGGGAAACTCAACAATAAACGACATATAGACATCTCCATTATATAGGTTATTAGTATCACCTTAAGACCATCAACACACTCTACTTTCAATTGGATATGGCCTCCTTTTCCAAATTCAAGAACCTAAAAAAGGAGAATCAAGAAAAAGACTGTATTTTTTATCTCTGCATCACAAAACATTTTGTCCGACTCATTTATAGAGAATATTCATATGTATGTATCTGAGGATGGATGAAATCTGGATGATTTCACTTCACTATAACCCTGTAATTGAATAAATCCCCAAAATAGCGTTATTTAATGGCATATAATCTAGAGAAATCATAGGTATGAGTAACATGTGATCCAGTTAGTCACTACAATAGAATGCCTCACATCCATGATGCTATAAAATCATGAATATAAGATGATTATAGATAAAAAATTAGAAAACATGGACCATTAAAGAAATGGGAAGGTATTCCAGACATGGTTGATGATGGTTTGATAAACCCAACAAATTCAAGTAGTGACTGACTCCATTAATGGGATTCCACTGCACACCGATCCTACATAAGAACAATTTTTTCAAATCAAATATTTCATAGTATTATCTACCATTGAAGCCTTTTGAGAATGAACCTATTCCAACAAGTTGGGGGAATATGTAAAACTACCTCCACCCCTCATATCATCAATCAATGAGAGGATCTATGATATTTTAGTAGTGGATTCAAAAAAAACCCCATCCCACTAGGATGTGGTCATTTCAATCTCAATCACTATCCCTAGGTACATCTTCCCCTAAGAGGGTCCAGGAGAAATAAATGAAGGTTCATGTTCATCCAAATCCCATTGCACTGGGGGGGATTTATATCTTATATCTCATACCAGTAATTATCAAATCTTCAACTAGAATCATTGGATCATCAACAACATGATAAATCTATGCCAATTCCCTCCCATGAAAAGCCCCTAGCCCATAGGCTAGGAGGAATTTTTATCATCATCATCACCACTAATGGAAATAGTCTACTCTAGGTTCGGAGGGAAATATAAATGGTTGTCATCCCATTTATTCCTTTCACCACATTAAAAATATCTACTATTTAGGGCTAACTTAGCAACCACAACTGAAAAATCCCTCAAGGTCACTACTCACTGAACAAGAAGTGGGGAACATATGGTGAAGTCGATCAAACCCTTCTGGGGTTGAAAACAAAAAGGACCCAATATGGACGAGGGTTTTATAAATGAACCAAATGTAGGTAGTGAAGAATCATCATATTATGTTGAATGTAATGGAAAAACTATAGTTTCCCAATATACCTCTATAAATTTAATCACTATCAAAAAAATAGATATTTTGGATCAAGATACAAAAGCATAGGGATGCAACATAGAAAATATACCCTGAGAGGAGGATTTAGATGTTCCCCATGAGGCTACATGCACTCAATATTATAGATGCATCCAAAACCTAGAACCTCATAATATCATGTTCCCACATCAATGGTGGAATACTTCCAAAGATAGAGTTCAGGGTGTGGCCACATACCAATCAAGACCCAATATAACTGATATTCCATCTATGGAGGAACAGTTTTCAGAATCCTGGAATGAGATATAAAATCCTATAAAACTCACCATGAATCTTATTAAGGGAAACATTCCAAATAGGTATCATATTCAAGTAGAGGTGAGAATTCTCTCTCATAGAGACAATCAACCAACAATAGAGGCATCTGAACATCATATCAGCTCTGGATCCATGCAGTCAATTTACATAAATGAGGAAGACAAAAATGATTCGGATATCCATCCACTATGATGACACCCTCCCACTCACCAAGAAAACCATTCAGTCTTATGATGGATTGAGATTGATTAGAAGATGAAATTAGGGCCACATATTTATACTCCACCTGCTCAATATATATGGGAGATGGATAAAAAAGAAGTAAATTTGTAATTTCTCAACTCCAGGAAGTCCATGTATACAAAAATGGGATCCATGTAAGGCTGAAACACACTTGTTGTCTATATGAGAAATCCATATCATGAAAGGGTTGTTGACACTTTTCCTCCACCCAATTTCAGAAATCCTATATTCTCTAGCTTTGATAGGGAGGGAGGACCAAATTAGAAACCCAGACACTTTGTATCCCTATGTTGTCCGATGATGGGCCCTCGTGATCAGAAAGAGGGGACACTGATAAGGTGTTTTATAAAGAATCTGATAGGTCCGACACTTTTTTTATAATATCCTACTAGAAAGATCCGTTTAAGTATGGGAAGACCATTTTCAAAAATTCTTCTACCATTTATTCTTTAAATCATAGAAAATTACAATATCTAACCTAAAAACTACATAAAAAATTATATAGGGTGTATCAGTTCATAGATAGGTGGATCGATTTAACATAATCCCTCAATATCCCTCTCTCTCATGACTGACTTTGGAGCTATGTGATGAAATCCTTTGGGATGAGTTGTAGTCACTGATGATCCTAATGAAATATCAAGATGGATTCTATGATTTTGTAGAAATAGAATATTATTTGGACTAATCCATTCAATGAAACTAATCTAACTCTCAAATAATACCCTTAGTATATGGTAAAAGGCACTAAAAGTCAAAAAATAATATTGGTACCCTACAACCAAAAGTGGTTTTCATTCAAGAACCGAGACATGTCTCAAAATTCCCAATTACACTTATTAAGTGGAATCAATAATAAAATCACTCTTGGTAAAAAGTAAAATGAGAACAAGGTCACCTAGAATTTGAGGAATACATGTAAAAATCATAATCATTTTGAAATAAACATGTCCATGGTTATTTCTTAGAATCCATGATAAATAAAATACTCAATATTCCAAATCCCTAGAATACCAATAATGTCAAATTCATCAACCATCCCAGCTACTACCCTTTCTATAGAAGAATGGGTGACAACATCCATGTTTTCTTCATCATTAAATACTTCCTTTGAAACATGGTTGGTTTAGGATAAGTGATATTGGATAAGCCCCCCCCCCCCCCCCCCCCCGAGCTTTTTACCTACATAACCATCATTCATTAAAAATAACATGGTTTTTGGAAAGAATTTATATCCAGTATTTGAAATAAGTATGATAATAGGATGACTCATATGATAGTTGACCGATCTCATGCCACCTAGAGAGAAACAATTCGTGGAACCACGATGGTCCCATCAAATAGGGAGGTAAAACTAAATATGCCTCTTAAAAATTTATGTGACAATCTAATATAGGAATATATAGAGTAGTAAGAGTCATCTACAGCTTCGACAGAAGCTCTAACTCTTTCATATTTCTTACCTACAATATATATATATATTATGGGAACCACCCCATCAAATAAAAACCTCATAGAATGAAGATATCATATTTGATTCTATTAATTTGATACACTTGGAATACCCCTTCTCTAATGATAAATTAGCATCTTCATATGAGTTCCCATTACCATAATATGGAGGTAGTGGAAAAAGAAACATTATTCAAGGATACCAAGAACAAAGTGGGTGTGGTCTAGCCCAATAATTTAGTAATGTCCCCTAGAGGATATATATTCCACTGATACCAGGTGTCATGCACACTTACAACCCCAAAAAATATAGGGAGTGTCCTATAATCCTATTACTATTACCCACCCCAAGTCATCATACATGAATACCTAGCAAGGGGGAGATTATCTAATAACCCCATACAATGAGAAAGTGAGAAACAACCTACACCACTGGAAGAAAAATACACACACAACTATTGAAAATGCATCAGGCCCTTCCACCACTAGTGATTCATCTAATGAATGAGAAGATAAGAAGAATCCCTAGAAATGTAAGAAATAATATATAAGAAGAATAACAAAATTATGATGAATCTGGGGGTTTTTGAAGTCGTGATTTCATTCCTAGACATGTTCAGTCCTTCAAATAAACACATGGAGTTAGATTTCAAATCCCTCTAGAGACCAAAAGAGTTCTAAATAAAAGTTTTTTCATTGAGGTCTATTGAGTGGAGACCATGCCATCAGAATTCCATGTCACCATCTTGTTCATAGACTGGGATCAAGAAGTGGTCTTCCTGATCGTACCACGATTCATTGTTTTATTCCACCCTTACACCACAGTTTTAAACTAGTTTTGTAATGAATATTCAAAATATAATAATAAATTTCAATTTATTATTAAATAAATCAATTAATTTTAATCAATATTATAATGGTAAATGTTACTTGTTTTTAATGTTTCAATGTAGGTGGAGGTGATTTGGAGGGCCTTTGATGAAGTGGATGAAAAATTGGCCAAAATTGCATGGATCCTTGGACATATATCCACTTTTTTTGCATATTACACGAAATCCGTGAATCAAAATGGGATGAAATTTTGTGGTCCTATCCAAAATTTAACAGGATACATTTCATATTAAAGAACCCAATGCTGATTAGGCTTTTATGGGTCCCATACGAATTGATCTGTCCAAGCCACCAAATATGGACCATGTCAAATGCGGTGTTCTGTATTTTATCAATATATTGATATGTAGTTGTCTAAATGGTGCCAAACTTTCGGTGGAGATATTAAAGATTTAAGGCTATAACTTTTCTATTTTCTCCAAAGCTAGATAAGACTGTATGAAGGCCGAAACGTGTGGTACAAGTGGATTGAAGAAAAATCTCTGTGCCTAAAACCACCATCCAATTTTCCTATAAAATGGCACCTTGGGCTCCCCATTTGTATTTTCGGCCAAGAGGCAAGGTTCTGACATTTTGGAGTCCCCAAGGAGTCTTATCAACATTCATAGAAGTTCTGGAGGCTATGTGAGGTGCTACTTCAACATCTTCTTCTTCCCCTCCCATGGGTTTCTAAACCCCTTGTGATCACCCGGGGAGGAACGTGATGTAAATCCCATGCTTCGTGTTGTAATATTTGAATGATCTTTTGAATTCCAGGTTGTTTTGTTGTTTTTCATCCTCCTATTTTCTTATTTTATTGAGGTATGTAATATTATGTCATGCTCAACTCATATGATCATGTTTGGGGGTACCCTTTCATGTGATGTTTCACACACCGTTAACCACTTTCTTTTTCCCCTTCCAATTGCAGTGCTTGTGTGATTACTATTGGTCAATAGAACTCACAAAAGCTCTGTCAAGTCCATGTAAATTTATGTCATGGTATCACAATGAAATAACATACAAACCTGGACAGAACATCGAATTATTCATGTGTTGCCTTGGTGAGTTTTGGTTATGACGTCGAACACAAATCACCCAATCATCGGCGGTGTCCGGTGAATCGTTATGTGTTTTAGACTGAACCCTAGGCGGTATCCTAGTATAAAATCAGTAAAATTATGGTTCTAGGTGTTAAAAACTAGGGATTAAAATATCATAACCCCATCCCTTGAAGTGATAAAGCATGAGCATCATGAGACTTCCCCGTGTTGATCACGTTTAATCAATCTTGTTCATTTTTCTTTTGTTTTATCGCTTTCATTTAATATTTTCATCATTAATCGTAAAACCCCCATGTTTTAAAAAACCAAATTCACCTTCTAATTTAATAACAAAAACCCTCTTTTAAAATTAATGATCTAAGGCTCCGTCGAGGGACGACCTAGGGTTGCTTCTATACTGCAGAAATTCTAGTCAAAATTAAACAACTAATTTGACGTGCTAGACAACGCGATCAAATTTTGGTGCCGTTTCCGGGGATCCAAGATCATTTTTTTCTTTATTTCCTTTTATTTGTTTATTTTAATTCTTAATTAGTAAAATTTTAAATACCCCACCCCCATTTGATTGTTTTTTATTTTGGGTTTTGTCTTTATTTTTGGTTGTTTTTAGTGTGTTCGATCTCTCTCTCTCTCTCTCTTTTTATCCATCTCCCTCTCTATAATTAAGTATTATAATATTATATTCTATTTTTACCCTTCTTATGTGATTTCAACTATATTAAAAAAACAAACTTCACATCTTATTTGGATGACCCGATCTGGTAAAGAAACACTACTTGCATTTGACCCTGAAATTGAAAAGTCACTTCCCACAAAAATCAAGGTATCAAGAGAAGGGAAATCAAGTAACATTGAGGAACCCCTTGTGAAATCTCAAGTGTTACAAAACCAATATAAAATTGAACCAAATCAAACCCCATAGATCTTGGATACAAATAACAGAACATTAAAAGAACTGACCACCCCGGATGTGGAGTACCAACCTGCGTACATACATTATCCTGAGGAAGCTGCCAATTTTGAGCTAAGATCAGGCATCATACACCTCCTTCCAAAATTCCATGGTCTTCCTGGAGAGGACCCTCACAAACATCTAAAGGAGTTTCACATAGTGTGCTCCACCATGAAACCCCAAAATGTGTCTGAGGACCTCATTAAGTATTGGGCCTTCCCTTTCTCCCTTGATGGTGTAGCCAAAGACTGACTATACTATTTTCCTACCACGATTGGGGGCAGGAATGACCTTAGAAGACTCTTTCTATAGATTTTATTCCCGACCTCCCGAACTGCGTCAATTAGGAATGAAATTTGTGGCATTAGGCAGTTACAAGGAGAGACCCTTCATGAATACTAGGAGAGATTCAAAAGACTTTTCTCATGTTTCCCCCACCACCAGATTAGTGAGCAACTTTTAGTTCAATAATTCTATGTGGAACTTATCCTCATGGATCATGGAATGATTGATGCTGCATCTGGTGGTTCCCTAGTTGAAAAAACTCCTTCTTCCGCTTGTGAATTAATATCCAACATGGTTCAAAATGCACAACAATTTGGTACATGAGCTATTTCACCAACCCGAGGAGTTCATGAGGTAATTCATTCATCCCTAGAACAAAAGGTATATAATAAACTTGATGAGATGCATTCCCTTATAAGGAAATTAGATCAAGCACAAGGTAACTCACACTCTCCTCTTGTTCCATTACATTGTGGTATTTGTTCTGATAATACTCATTTTTCTGATCAGTGCCCACAACTTCAAGATTCATCTGAGTCCTGTGCAACTGTGTTCCCTGGGAATCCATTCCAACAAGCACCTCCCTTCAAGCAAGAAGAATTCAGTCCAAATCCAAATCCAGGGTGGCAAGCACACCAACAATACCGAAAAGAAGGAAACTGAAGCTACCCCAAGAGAACTGGTATCAACAAGGCCAAGGTATGCAACCTTCTTATCCTTCAACTACTCAAAATAATCATCCTACTCCTCCCAAATCTTAACCAAGCCTCAATGACATGGTGAAACAAATGGAAACCCAAAACCTTCAGTTCGAACAGACCACACAATCGATAATTCAAGACCTATGAACTCATGTAGGGCAGTTGGAAAACACCATCGGTGAGCTTAAGATGCAAGGGTCTGGACAACTACCATCCCAACCCATTGCCAATCCAAAGGACAAAGGTAATGTATGTGCAGTTACACTTCGTAGTGGTAATGAAGTTTCTCATTCTACTGATTCTGCACAGCAGGTATGTCCCCCTCATGAAAACTCTCTTTCCCAACCCTCAAAAACATCATGTAAAGAAAAACAAGACAAAAATGGTAATCAAATAGTCATTGATGATTCAAATGAACAATCCATTCCTCTTCCTTTCCCTCAAAGAATCTCTAAATCTAAGAAAAACTTTGATAATGAGATTGACAATGAAAAAATGGATACATTTAAAAAAGTTCAAGTTAATATTACATTATTGGATGCAGTCAAGAAAATTCCCCGTTATGCCAAATTTCTTAAAGAGCATTGCACCCATCGACGAAGGTTGAAGGGGAATGAGTGAGTTAACCTCGGAAGGAATGTCTCGGCCTTGATTCAACCAGCAATGCCAACCAAATGCAAGGATCCAGGCACATTTACCATACCTTGTACCATAGGGGAGACCTTATTTTCAGATGCTATGCTAGATTTAGGTGCTTCCATTAATGTAATGCCTCACTCCGTGTATACTTCTCTACAGGTTGGAGAGCTTCAACCAACAGGAATTGTTGTGCAACATGCCAACCGGAGTACAACACATCCAAAAGGAGTGATTGAGGATGTCCTTGTTAGAGTGAAGAATCTCATCTTCCCTGCTGATTTCTACATTCTTGAGATGGAAGTTACCCGAACCCAAGGACATGCCCCTCTCATACTTGGGAGGCCATTCCTAAAAACAACAAAGATGATCATCAACGTTCACAATGGTATGCTGTCCATGGAATTCAGAGGATAAAAGGTAAGTTTTAACATCCTTGAGGCTATGAAACACCCCGTTGAAGAGCATTACACTCTTCCTGTATATTCGATGGAAGTGCTCTCGAACGATGCACATACACACAATTCTCTCCTTAACCCAAACTCTGATTATTTTTTGTTTTCTTCACCCTTGGATGATTTGAGTTTTGGTTATTCTTTTGAATGTTGCGTGGGTTCATAAAAATGTAAATTTTGTGCTTTAATTGATGAGTGTGTTTATTCTGAGGTACCCATGACTATCGATGATTCTGCAAATCTCATTTCAATAGATTCTCTTTCCTTTGAGAATAAACATGGGCATATAGATAGTTTCATGGACCTCACTCCCCCTAAATCCACTACCTCAATCCAAAAACAACCAGTGTTGGAACTTAAACCACTTCCATCAAATTTAAAATATTCATATCTTGAGGGTATTGACCAATTTCCCGTCATTATTTCCAATAAACTCTCTCGACAACAGGAATCGAAACTGCTCAAACTTTTGAGAGAGTGTAAAAAGGAAATAGGATGGACATTGGATGATATTCCCAGGATTAGCCCATCTATTTTTATGCACTATATACTTTTGGATGATGAGGCTAAGCCCGTAATACAATCTCAACGCCGGTTGAATCTCACTCTCCTTAAAGTCGTAAAATTGGAATTTAGTAAATTACTTGCTTCAGGGATCATTTATCTTATATCTGATAGTAAATGGGTTAGCCCCATGCAAATTGTTCCTAAAAAACCGGAATAACCATTGTGTCAAATGAAAGGAATAAATTGGTTCCAATGCATGTGCAAAACAGTTGGCAAGTCTGTATTGACTACCGTCGACTGAATCAAGCCACGTGGAAGGACCACATTCCTTGACCTTTCATTGACCAAATGTTAGAAAGATTGGCTGGTAAGTCCCATTATTATTTCCTTGATGGCTATTCGGGTTATTTCCAAATCCATATTGTAACATCCCAGGTAAATAAAGAATAAATAATTTTCATATTTATTAATATTTACAAATTAAATATTAATTTTACTTTAAAGGGGTTCTTATTTTCGATAGCGTACCCGATACGCAACAAAGAGTTTCATTGAAATCTTATGTTGCACACTAGTAATATAATAATATTTTTTTAAATGGTAGTTAACATGTAGACGTTGTATTGTCAGAAATGGATAGAAATAACTAAAATATTTTTATATATGTTTTTTAAATGTTTTTACATTTATCCAATAAAAGATAAAGACTTAAAATACGAAAAGAATTCAATTTTAGGCATATATGCCCCAGTTTTCACTAAAGGTTCACTTATCACCTTTTGATGGCGAACCGTAATTAAATATAGTTTTGTTCACTCTTATACATTCTATTGGACCAAATAAAACTCTTCTTTAGAATTGGGACATCAAAATTTAATTTGTGAAAATTTTTGGTATCTGTCCGATAAAGTTCATTTTTTAATGAATAGTGTAAAATGTTGTATTTTAATTCAAAACCTCTTTTTAATATAATTTATTTATATGATTAGATTATCTTTTGAATTGGTTTTAAAGTGAAATTAGAAAATATTTCTACCATTAAATCCAATAGTGGTCGTTGGAATTAATTTCACTTTGAAATCGAACTTAAACTAGTGTCAATCTTTTGATACTTATTATTTCATAAAAACATGCTATTTGTCATGACAGTGGGAATTAATTATTAAATTAATTAATGTGACTTATATGTTTTGAATTTTGTAAAATAGAATTCATTTTTGAATTCGGAGTATCAAATATATCTTAGGGTGAATTTTTGGCATTTTTTTGAAAAACTTCAATTTTTGATGAATAGTGAAACCACTAAGTGGTACTTATAAAAACTGATTTGTCGTTTAAATGAAATTTTACCACTTCTATGTTTTGAATTTCAAAAATCCGACATACATGGTTGTCATTAAGAAGTAAAATGTGGTTCAATGAGATTAAAATAATATTTTGGTGAATAGTAACTTTAAAGTTCTTAATCACAATTAGAGGTAATTAGTGTAGTTTAAGGTAAAAATAATGCTTTAATAAAATGAGATGAGCTTGAAACATGTCCTACCCTCATTGGATGTGTCATGGACGACCAATAAAATCCATGGGTCAACTTGGGGACCCCATGGATCCACTTTGGTTGGGAAATGACATAAATAACTTTTTATTAAATGTTAAAGTAAAAATAACACAAACATGATATGTTTTACTAAAACAATTTTTACATGGGGTTATACAAGTCAGATATTTGACTATAAATATTCATTAGAAATTTAAAAAGATTTCATACATCATAGTATTTTGTTTATAATTTTTAGACTTTAAATAAATTAAATTATTTATGACATCATGATGATGCAGCGATTACCTCATTAATAACGGATTTAAATAAAATTAAATGATAATGTAACATCTATGACCTAAACATGTCCATAACCTATTGGATGGGTGGATTTAGAACCCTTATCACCTTACCCCTGAATTATATCAATGCAGGACCTTTTGAATCCGAAACTCTTTTTAAAATAAAGTAACTTATCTTTACTTTCCAAGAGTGCCCCTCCTCTCCTCTTATAAAAGGCCCTCACCTCTACCTCTTTACCCAAACTTCCAAAGCCTTTGGCTCGGCCAAACCCTGCCCATTTTGTCTCTCCACTTACCTCTCTTACTCCTTAAAGCCTCACATTAGGCAGAAGTCTTCCCAAGGAAGCCTTTGAGCTCAAACCAAAGGGAGTTACCCGATTTTAAGGTAATGTCTTCACTTGAGTCCTTTTGTTTTATTTTGCCTCTCCAACCCCCTAAACTCTTTTTATTCATTTATTTTGTAAAAACTTCAGTATAATAAATATACTAGGATGTTGTTATAAGAATTATTTGAGCTACACTTACACACACCTACATCTAATGGTTAAATAACATACTTTTTCCGTGGATGGCGAATTTCGGCCTCCCGAAATGATGATTGTTCAACATTATTTTAACACCATCAAAGGTGGCCATTAAGATGACACTATATTAATATATGATGTATAATATGTTTATGTTTTCCTTAAGATTCTGTATTTTTCATTTTTTGCATTCCTTTATGGTTTCCATTATGGGTAAACGCGATATCTTCATTTAAGGAAGTGCGGACTACCGCCCCCTCAAAGTGATTTGATTCGTTAATGCCATATGTGGGACGTATAAAGGATGGATTTAAATTTATTATATATGATGTTATACTGGAATTATAATATACCTCTATATAATTATTATTTCTTTCCATTAATGTATGAGATAGAAATGAAAGTAGCGTTCATGCGTACGTACGACTTACCGTCTCCATGAACAGTGCACTTCATTTCTTATCCCCAAATGTAATGTACTATTAAAAGTACATGTATATAATGGATATATATGATGAATGATACATCTAAATGATGAATATAATTCTGTAATTAAAATATACATACCTCTCATTTAGTTTTAATTCCATTAATATTACAAAGAAATGAAAGTAGCGTTCATGCGTACGTACGACTTACCGTCTCCATGAATGGTGCATTTCATTTCTTACCTCTAAATGATTATGTAATAATATAAATACATGTATATGTTGGATATATATGATATATATTATATCGAAATCAGGAATTTCATTTTGGATATAAAGAACCTTTGACCACATGAACAACATGTAATTGTAAGAAGTCCACTTTCGACATAAGAACCAAATATCGACAAAACAAAAATTATTGAATTAAATGATTAAATAATGTTTATAACATGATAATAAGTGATATAAAAGTAATAATGAACTTTAATAAGGTTCTTAAGCAAGTATAAATTAACTCATGTTTATTATTCAGGACATTAAAGAACGATCGAGTCAAGTCGAACCCAAGGTAAGGGACTTCGTCTCAATCTCCTTTCATTGAGGCATATTTCGTTTTATGCACAACATTATTTTATAAGGTGTGTAAACCCCTTTGACTTTTAATTTTATACAAAAGTAATCTTTTTCTATGAATTATTTTACAAAATGAAAAAAAGTAATGTTTCTTTTAACGTACGCGGTGACAACGAACTTTTCTGCCGCCGCGAGTATTATTTGGTCTTTGGATTCCTGAAAAAGCCGTAATGTTTTTTTTAAATGAAATAAATACCATATACTGTTTTATGCATTTTGGTATTGAAAATGTTTTTTTATAATGGATTTGTTATGTCAATATATTTATGTGATATATTGTGATCAAAGTGTGGAAATGTTTCCTTTCCATTATATTCATTTTATGTCGTATGATTTTAAAATGGTACTTGGACATTTGACGGGTGGTTACGTGATAAACCATATGACGGGTGGTGCCGTGAATACCAGGACAGGTGGTTACATTATAACCTCCAATGCATTGGGTATGGAAGTCGGCCGTATGGCTATTCCATTATGTATGTATGGAAGTTGGCCGTATGGCTATTCCATTAAGTGATATGTGTGGAAGTCGACCGTATGGTTTCTCCACTTAAGTATGTTTATGTCCCAAGTTACCTTTATATGTTATGTGATCTTTTTATGGGTTTTATGGTAAACTTTTGGTTACAACAGGGTAAGTAATGATCTTTTATGCAGTGAAGAGTTTTTACTACTTCATAATGGTGATAAGTATTACTTTGATAAGGTATACATGGTTTACTTGTTGTTTTGATAAACTAACAGTTTTCATTCTTTGTGTATCCCTTACTGAGCTCTTTATGGTCAACCCATGTTTTTTTGAAATGTTTTTCACAGGACCTAATGTGGAATAGGGTCAATGATGGGATCAAGGTAAAGTCATGCTATATAAAACATAGAACTAGACATGTTTCTTTTTAAGAGTTTTTTTTATTCTATGGAAACTTAGTAGATGTGTCTACTTTGTAATCTTTTGAGATGTAGTAGTTATGTTCTAATTCTCTAAAACTCTAAACCTGAAAATATCCTCAATGTGAATTATATATTTAATTCAATATTAAGTAATGTTTAAGGCTGGGGCCTTATAGTTGGTATCAGAGGTCGGTTTAGAAAACTTTAGGAGTTAGAAAATTGTTAAATTATAAGTTAATTTATGGTATGACTGAAATGATAGAGCATTTAAAGATTACCATGTTTCTTCGCCTATGATATTTCTGTGTTCAGAATGGTTTTCCACAGAGGAAACAAAGAAGCTATGTTGGGATTACATCAGGAGGAAGAAAACCTTCCAAATCAGCAACCTGAGATGGTCGGAATCAGAACTGAACAGTTTGTTGCAGTGATGGAACAGTTGACTCAGGCTATAAATGGTGGTGGTATCCATGCACAAGATCAGCCAGATCAACCACAGAGGAACATGTGAGTGGTGGAACATTTCATGAGGCAACGTCCCCCATCATTCAGAGGATCATCTGACCCCGTGCAAGCTGAAGGGTGGATTAAAGCACTGAAGAAGATTTTTGATGTCATGGGGTGTTCATAAAATCAAAAGGTTAGTCTTGCTGTTTATCGTTTTGAAGGTGAAGATGATCAGTGGTGTTCGATGGTTAAAAATATCAGGGATAGTGATGAGATTGAGGATCTTAACTGGGACGAAGTCAAAGGTATGTTTCTTGAGAAATATTTTCCTAAGGTGTTTCGTCTTAGGATGGAAAAACAGTTCCTAGAGTTGAGGTAGGAGGATGATTCAGTGGCTGCTTATGAAGAAAAGTTCACTCGTTTGGCAAGGTATTCTCCAAACTTCATACGAGATCTTGATAGTAAAATAAACCATTTTTACTCATGGTTAAAGCCAAAGTATCGAAGGGATTTAGCTTCTTGTGAGTTCAAAAGTTATGAAAAACTTGTTCAATGTGAGGAGAAGGTGGAAATGGAGTTTGCCAATGATCAGGTGTTCTATGACAAACAACAGAATAAAAGGTCTAGTTGGCAGGCAAAGGGGAAGAATTCATCAAAGAAGCAGGGAGGTAAGAAAAAAAAAATATGCATCCTATGATACGTGTGGTAAAATCCATCCTGGAGAATGTTTATCCAAGTCTGGTAAGTGCATTCGGTGTGGTATGTCTGGTCATATTGCTCGTAACTGTAAGGAAGATGATCAAGAAGGCAATGAAAAGCCAATGGTAAGATGTTTTAAGTGTAATGAAATGGGTCATTATGAAAACAAGTGTCCAATGAAGATCTCGACTGGGGGAAAGCAGCCAGACTACAAGCAGAAAGGGGTGGTGAAATCCTTTGCAACAACTTCAGCAGATGTTGGGCCATCGAATGAAGAGGTATCAGGTACACTATTTGTTTGTTCAGATTATGCCAATGTGTTGTTTGATTCAGGGTCTACACACTCTTTCATTTCTGAGAAGTTTTCTAGTAAATTGGAAATTCCATATGAAGATATGAATCCTGAACTTATGGTAAAAACATCTGGAGGGAACGTTGAGAAAAAAAAAACGAATTATAAGAACCATTATATCCTTGTGTGTGGAAAGAATCTACCAGAAAACCTTATTGTTTTTCCTCTAGTAGAGTTTGATGTTATCTTGGGCATGGATTGGATTTCTATTTATCATGCTAAGATTGACTGCAGAGCTACAATGTTTTCTTTTCAGAAAGATTTTCAGTTTGTGTACAAGAATGAACCCTTGCTTTTGATGACATATCAAGAAGTTGAGAAACTTGTAAAAGAAGTAAATGAATGTTACCTTTCACATATTGTTGAAAATAAAGGAACTGTTCAGATTAATGATGTGCCAGTGGTAAATGAGTATCTTGATGTTTTTCCTGATGAGTTGCCTGGTATTATTCATGATCGGGTAGTTGAATTTACTGTTGACTTAGTTCTTGATTCTAAGCCAATTTCAAAACCCCCTTATCGAATGGCTCAAGTTGAAATTTTAGAGTTAAAGAAACAATTGCAGGATTTATTAGATAAAGGTTTCATTCGACCTAGCACATCACCATGGGGTGCTCTTGTCTTGTTTTTTAAAAATAAAGATGGCTTAATGAGACTTTGCATTGATTATAGAGCCTTGAATAATATTAATGTTAAGAACAAGTATCCTTTGCCTCATATCGATGATTTGTTTGATCAGCTCCAGGGAGCTCAGTATTTTTTGAAGATTGACTTGAGGTCGGGGTACCATCAGTTGAAAGTAAAAGAAGCAGACGTTCCGAAGACTGCGTTCTGTACTAGATATGGCCATTATGAATTTGCAGTTATACCTTTTGGGTTAACCAATGCACCTGTTGTATTCATGGACCTTATGAATAGAATTTTCCATGAGTTCTTGGATAAGTTTGTGGTTGTTTTCATCGATGATATTTTGGTGTTTTCTAAAAGTAAAGAGGAGCATGAAAGTCATTTAAGGGTTATCTTGCAAACCTTAAAATAAAAGAAACTATATGGAAAATTCAGCAAGTGTGAGTTTTGGTTACAACAAATTTCTTTCCTGGGTCACATTGTTTCAAAATATGGCATAACTTTTGATCCTGCTAAAACAAAAGTTGTTGAAAAATGGCCAAGACCCACAAATGTAACCGAGATCCGTAGTTTTCTTGGTTTGGCAGGTTACTACCGAAGGATTGTTGAAAATTTTTCACTGTTATTTAGTCCAATGAATAAGATAACTCGGAAGGGTTTTAAGTTCATCTTGACAAAAGAATTTGATGATTATTTTCAAGAGTTTAAAAGAAGATTGGTGAATGCTCCAGTTTTGGAACTTCCTTTCAGGAATGGCGAGTTTGTTATCTACAGTGATGCTTCATTGAAAGGACTTGGTTGTGTCCTAATACAGAATGATCAAGTAATTGGTTATGCTTCACGTCAGTTGAAAACTCATGAGGTAAATTACCCTACACATGATTTGGAATTAGCTGTTGTTGTCTATGCTTTAAAAATTTGGAGGCATCATTTGTATGGAGTAAAGTGTGAAATATATACTGATCACAAAAGTTTAAAGTATATATTCACTCAGAAATAATTGAACATGAGACAGAGGAGATGGCTGGAATTAATCAAGGATTATGATTGTACAATTCATTACCATCCGGGAAAAGCAAAGAAAGTGGATGATGCTTTGAGTCGAAAAAGTAATGCTTCATTAGAAATGTTGCGTTTGGAACGTGATCCTTTAGTTAAAGATTTGATGAAATTTGGCATAGAAGTTGTTGGTGTAGGATGTTCTTCTATTTTGATTCAGGTATCAGTGAAATCTTCTCTATCAGACAAAATCAAGCAAGCACAGAAGCAAGATAGTGAGTTGCAGAAAAAGGTAGAGCTGGTTCAGAAAGGTAAGTTGCCTGAATTCAACATTTGATAATGATTGAGTTTTGAGATTTGGGATGAGATTATGTGTGCCTTGTGATTTACAGTTGAAGAATGAGTTGTTATGTGAGGCTCATAGTTCCCTGTTTTTAGTTCATCCTGGAAGTACTAATATGTAGAGAGATCTACTAGAGTATTACTGGTGGGATGGAATGAAAAGGGATATTGCTGATTTTACTGTGAAGTGTCTGACTTGTCAGCAGGTTAAAGCAGAGAGGCAGTTACCGAAAGGGATGCTTCAGCCTTTACCAGTGCCAGAGTGGAAATGAGAAAACATATCCATGGACTTTGTTGTCGGATTACCGAGGACATCTCGAGGTAATAATGCAATCTGGGTTATTGTTGATCTCTTGAATAAATCTTCTCATTTCCTTGCTATACGAGATACTTTTTACCTAGATCAACTTTCCCATTTGTATCTTAAATAGATAGTCAGGTTTCATGGAGTTCCTCTCTCCATTGTGTCCGATCATGATCCCAGGTTCAATTCTAACTTTTGGAAAGGCCTTCAGAAGTCATTGGGTACTGAATTAAATTTTACTACAGCTTTTCATCCTCAATCAGATGGGCAGTCAGAACGAACAATTCAGACCATGGAGGATATGCTACGAGCTTGTTCGATGGATTATCAAGGAAGTTGGGATCAATATCTTTCTTTGGTTGAGTTTTCTTATAATAATAGTTTTCATTCCAGTATACAGATGGAACCATTTGAGGCATTATATGGGAAGCGGTGTCGAACTCCATCATTTTGGGATGAAGTGGGTGAAAGGAAGCTGATGGGACCAGAATTGGTTGAAGAGATGGCAGAAAAAGCTCAGTTGATTCAGAAACACATGAGAACAGCTCAGAGCAGGCAGAAGAGTTATGCGGATAACCGGAGGAAGGATCTATCTTTCGAGGTAGCTGATCATGTTTTTCTCAAGGTTTCTCCATGGAAAAGTGTGATGATATTTGGTAAGAAAGGAAAGCTGAGTCCAAGGTTCATTGTACCATATGAAATTCTAGAAAGAGTTTGATCAGTTTCTTACTGAGTGGATTTACCTCCGAGTTTATCTCAGGTACACAGTGTTTTTCATGTTTCGATGTAGAGGAAGTATATGCCAGATCCATCTCATTTTTTGAGTCCATAGGTAGTTCAGCTGGAAGAGAACCTATCTTATGAAGAACAACCAGTCCAGATTGTTGACCGAAGAGAGAAAGTGTTGCGAAATAAGGTAATCCACCAGGTAAAGGTTTTGTGGAAAAACCATATGGTTGAAGAGGCAACGTGGGAATCTGAAAATGCTATGAGGGATAAATACCCCCACTTATTTTGATAAGTGAATAAAATTGTGAGGATGTAATTTCCAAAAGGGGGGGAAGGATGTAACATCCCATGTAAATAAAGAATAAATAATTTTCATATTTATTAATATTTATGAATTAAATTTTAATTTTACTTTAAATGGGTTTCTATGTTTGATAGTGTACCCGATACGCAACAAAGAGTTTCATTGAAATCATACGTTGCACACTAGTAATATAATAATATTATTTTAAATGGTAGTTAACATGTAGTCGTTGTATTGGCGAGAATGGATATAAATAATTAAAATAGGATTATATATGTTTTTTAAATTTTTTTACATTTATCCAATAAAAGATAAAGGCTTAAAATACGGAAAGAATTCAATTTTAGGCGTATATGCCCCAGTTTTCACTAAAGGTTCACTTATCGCCTTTTGATGGCGAACCATAATTAAATATAATTTTCTTCACTCTTATAAATTCTATTGGACCAAATTAAACACTTCTTTAGAATTGGGACATCAAAATTTACTTTGTGGAAATTTTTGGTATCTGTCCGATAAAGTTCATTTTTTTAATGAATAGTGTAAAATGTTGTATTTTAATTCAAAACCTCTTTTTAATTTAAACATCTTTTTAATCTAATTTATTTATATGATTAGATTATATTTTGAATTGGTTTTAAAGTGAAATTAGAAAATATTTTTACCATTAAATCCAATAGTGGTCGTTGGAATTAATTTATTTTGAAATCGGACTTAAACTAGTGTCAATCTTTTGATACTTATTGTTTCATAAAAACACGCTATTTGTCATGACAGCGGGAATTAATTATTAAATTAATTAATGTGATTTATATGTTTTGAATTTTTTAAAATAGGCTTCATATTTGAATTCGGAGTATCAAATATAGCTTAGGGTGAATTTTTGGTATTTTTTTGAAAAACATCAATTTTTGATGAATAGTGAAACCACTAAGTGGTACTTATAAAAACTGATTTTTCGTTTAAATGAAATTTTACCACTTCTGTGATTTGAATTTTAAAAATCTGACATACATGGTCATCATTAAGAAGTAAAATGTGGTTCAATGAGATTAAAATAATTTTTTGGTGAATAGTAACTTTTAAGTTCTTAATCGCGATTAGAGGTAATTAGTGTAGTTTAAGGTAAAAATAATGCTTTAATAAAATGAGATGAGCTTGACACATGTCTTAACCTCATTGTATGTGTCATGGCCGACCAAGACAATCCATGGGTCAACTTGTGGACCCCATGGAGCCACTTTGGTTGGGAAATGACATAAATAACTTTTTATTAAATGTTAAAGTAAAAATGACACAAACATGAGATGTTGTACTAAAACAATTTTTACATAGGGTTATACAAGTCCCATTTTTGACTATAAATATTCATTAGAAAGATAAAGGGATTTCCTAAATCATAGTATTTTTTGTATAATTTTTATAATTTAGATAAATTAAATTATTTATGACGTCATGATGATGTAGCGATTACCTCATTAATAAAGGATTTAAATAAAATGAAATGATAATGTAAAATCCATGACCTACACATGTCCAAAACCTATTGGATGGGTGGATTTCGAACCCTTATCACCTTAACCTTGAATTATATCAATGTGGGTCCTTTTTAATCCGAAATGATTTTTAAAATAAAGTAACTTATATTTACTTTCCAAGAGTGTCCCTCCTCTCCTCTTATAAAAGGCCCCCACCTCTACCTCTTTACCCACACTTCCAAAGCCTTTGGATCGGCTAAAACCTGACCATTTTGTCTCTAAAATTCCCTATCTTACTCTTTAAAGCCTCAAATTTGGCATAAGTCTTCCCAAGGAAGCCTTTGAGCTCAAACCAAAGGGAGTTACTCGATTTTAAGGTAATGTCTTCACTTGAGTCCTTTTGTTTTATTTTGCTTCTCCAACCCCCTAAACTCTTTTTATTCATTTATCTTGTAAAAACTACTGTATAATAAATATAATATGATGTTTTTATAAGAAGGTTTCGAGCTACACTTACAAAAACCTACATCTAATGGTTAAAGAACATACTGTTTCCGTGGATGGCGAATTTCGGCCTCCTGAAATGATGATTGTTCAACATACTTTTAACATCTTAAAAGTTGGCCATTAAGATGAAACTATATTTATATATGATATATAATATGTTTATGTTTTCCTTAAGCTTCTTTCTTTTTAATTTTTGGCATAACTTTATGTTTTACATTATGGGTAAACGCGATATCTTCATATAAGGAAGTGCGGACTACCGCCCCCTCAAAGTGATTTGATTCGTTAATGTAATATGTGGGATGTATAAAGGATGGATTTAAAGTTATTATATATGATGTTATACTGGAATTATAATATACCTCTATATCATTATTATTTCTTTCCATTAAAGTATGAGATAGAAATGAATATAGCGTTCATGCGTACGTACGGCCTACCGTCTCCATGAACGGTGCATTTCATTTCTTATCCCCAAATATAATGTACTATTAAAAGTACATGTATATAATGGATATATATGATGAATGATACATCAAAATGATGAATATAATTCTGGAATTGAAATATACATACCTCTAATTTGTTTTTAATTCTATTAACATGACAAAGAAATGAAAATAGCGTTAATGCGTACGTACGGCTTACCGTCTCCATGAACGGTGCATTTCATTTCTTACCTCTAAATGATTATGTAATATTATAAATACTTGTATATGCTGGATATATATGATATATATGATATCCAAATCAGTAATTTCATTTTGGATATAAAGAACCTTTGACCACACGAACAACATGTAATTGTAAGAAGTCTACTTTTGACTTAAGAACCAAATATCGACAAAACAAACATTTTTGACTTAAATGATTACATAATGTTTATAACATGAAAATAAGTGATATAAAAGTAATAATGATCTTGAATAAGGTTCTTAAGAATGTATAAATTAACTCAAGTTTATTATTCAGGACATTAAAGAACGATCGAGTCAAGTCGAACCCGAGGTAAGGGACTTCGTCTCAATCTCCTTTCATTGAGGAATATTTCGTTTTATGCACAACATTCTTTTATACAGTGTATAAACCCCTTTGACTTTTACTTTTATACAAACGTAATCTTTTTCTATGAAGCATTTTACAAAACGACAAAAATGAATGTTTCTTTTAACGTACGCGGTGACAACGACCTTTTCCGCCGCCACGAGTATTATTTGGTATTTGGCTTCCTGAACAAGTCGTAATGTTTTTTTTAAATGAAATAAATACCATATACTGTTTTATGTATTTTGGTATTGAAAATGGTTTTTTATAATGGATTTTTTATGTCAATATATTTATGTGATATATTGTGATCAAAGTGTGGAAATGTTTTCTTTCCATTATATTCGGTTTATGTCTTATGATTTTATAATGGTACTTGGACATTTGACGGGTGGTTACGTGATAAACCATATGACGGGTGGTGCCATGAATACCAGGACGGGTGGTTACGTTATAACCTCCAATTCATTGGGTATGGAAGTCGGCCGTATGGATATTCCATTAAGTATGTATGAAAGTTGGCCATATGGCTATTCCATTAAGTGATATGTGTGGAAGTCGACTGTATGGTTACTCCACTTAAGTATGTTTATGTCCCACGTTACCTTTATATTTTATGTGATATTTTTATGGGTTTTATGGTAATCTTTTGGTTACAACAGGGTAAGTAATGATCTTTTATTCAGTGAATAGTTTTTACTACTTCATAAAGGTGAAAAGCATTACTTTGATAAAGTATACATGGTTTACTTGTTGTTTTGATAAACTAACAGTTTTCATTCTTTGCGTATCCCTTACTGAGCTCTTTATGCTCACCCCAAGTTTTTTTGAAGTTTTTTTTCACAGGACCTAATGGGGAATAGGGTCAAGGATGGGATCAAGGGAAAGTCATGCTATATAAAACTTGGAACTAGACATGTTTCTTTTTAAGAGTTTTTTTTATTCTATGGAAGCTTTGTAGTAGTGTCTACTTTGTAATCTTTTGAGATGTAGTAGTTATGTTCTAATTCACTAAAACTCTAAACCTAAAAATATCATCAATGTGAATTATTCATTTAATTCAATATTAAGTAATGTTTAAGGCCAGGGCATTATATATATAGCCCCTAAGGATCAAGAAAAGACAACATTTACCTATACATTTGGAAAATTTGCATATAGAAGGATGCCATTCGGTCTCTGTAATGCTCTTGGAACTTTTCAACGATGTATGTTGAGTATTTTTTCTGAGTACCTTGAGAGTTGTATGGAAGTCTTTATGGATGATTTCACAGTTTATGGATCTTCTTTCGATGATTGTTTGGAACACCTATGTTCTGTCCTCCACCGGTGCATTGAAAAAGATCTTGTTTTAAATTATGAGAAATGCCATTTTATGGTTGAGCAGGGGATATTTAATGGGCATGTCATTTCAAATAAGGGAATTTAGGTTGATAAATCTAAAATTGAATAAATTTCAACCCTTCCATATCAAAAATGTGTTCGTGAGGTGCGATCTTTCTTGGGTCATGATGGTTTTTACCGCCGATTCATTAAAGACTTTAGTAAGATTGCACTTCTATTGTCCCGGTTATTGCAAAAAGATTCTGAGTTTGTGTTTGATAAAAATTGTGAGGATGCATTCAATTCACTAAAAAAGAGTCTCACATCACCTCCCATAATCCAACCACCAAGGTGGGATATCCCCTTCGAGCTTATGTGTGATGCCTCTAACTTTGCAGTTGGGGTAGTTTTATCACAAAGGGTTGAAAAGGATCCTCATGTCATTACGTATGCCTCGTGTACCCTTGAACCTGCCCAATTTATCTACACAAACACTGAAAAAGAATTCCTTTCTTTTTTGTTTGCCTTGGAAAAATTCCGTTCATATCTTCTTGGGTCAAAAGTGATTATGTTTTATGATCATGCTGCCCTTCGTTTCCTCTTAAAGAAACCTGAAGCCAAACCTCGCCTCATTCGATGGATGCTCCTCCTCCAGGAGTTTGAAATTGAGATTAGAGATAACAGAGGGGTGGAGAATGTGGTAGCTGACCACATTAGTAAGATTTCCTCACCATTGCACCATCATGTTGAATCACCACTACCCATTCGAGAATTCGTCTCTCATGAGAACCTTTGTGATGTTGTGGACCTTACCGTCTGTTATGCGGACATTAAGCATTTTCTAGCAACATCTAAAATCCCCCATGATTTTAGCACTTCACAATCCCAGAGACTTAAGAATGATTCTCGTTGGTACATTTGGGATGTCCCATACTTGTGGAGAATTTGTAGTGACCAAGTAGTTCGTCGGTGTGACCCTGACCATGAGTTCACCTCTGTTTTGACCTTTTACCACACTTTGGCCTGTGGGGGCCACTTTGGCTCTCAACGTACAGCTCGAAAGGTCCTTGACTCAGGACTTTATTAGAAAACATTGTATAGGGATTCCCATATATTTTGAAAGTCATGTAGTCATTATCAATTCACAGGGAATATCTTCAAGAGGAATGAAATTCCCCAACAACCCATGTTATTTTGTGAGATCTTCGATGCATGGGGCATTGACTTCATGGATCCTTTTCGAAATTCATTTGGCTTTGTGTACATCTAATTGGATGTTGACTATGTATCTAAATGGGTGCAAGAAAAGGCCACCAAGTCCGATGAATCTTGAGTTGTTGTTGATTTTGTGAGGTCCCAGATTTTCAGTAGGTTTGGTCTACCAAGATTCATCATTAGTGATCAGGGTTCACATTTTTGCAATCATAACATGAAAAACATGCTTCGTAAGTATGGGGTTGTTCATAAAGTCTACACTGCATATCATCCCCAAAATAACGGACAAGCAGAAATTTCAAATCGAGAAGTTAAGCGAATCTTGGAGAAAAAGGTACAACCCAATAGGAAATATTGGAGTTTTCTCTTGGATGATGCACTTTGGGCGTACCGTACAGCTTTTAAAACCCCAATTGGAATGTCACCATATAGAATTGTGTTTGGAAAGGCTTTTCACCTCCCAGTGGAGGTAGAACATCATGCATAATGGGCTGTTAAACAATGTAATATGAACCTTTCAGATGCAGGTGTGCAAAGAAAGCTGCAGATTCAAGAGTTGGAAGAAATTCAACGTGATGCATATGAAAACTCCTGAATATATAAAGAGAAGACAAAGTCTATTCCTGATAGAATGATTCACCAGCAGAAGTTCCATATTGGTGAGAAGGTCCTCATGTACAATTCCAGGCTTAAGCTCCACCCAGGTAAGCTTCGTTCCCGATGGCTCGGTCCTTATACTGTTACTAATGTTTACCCTTTTGGTGTAATACAGGTTTTGCATGAGCAGAGTGGAGAAAGTCTTACTGTCAATGGGCAGCGACTTAAACACTTCTATACGTATTTTACAAAGAATCCGGTGGAGGAAATCCACCTTCTCGACGCATCATACCAATAAAACACACCAAGTTTTATCCTTCCTTCTCACATTCTCAATTATTTCAGTGAGGACACTCCACATTCTAGGTATGGGGGGTGGATACATTCTTGGGTTAGTTAGGAATTTTCATCGTTTTCTCCTTTTTTTTCTCTTTTTGTCCTTCTTTATGGTATTTTCATTTTTCCCCATCAACAATTTCGAAGTTCCATGATTTGGTGACCATAAAGTGGGGAAATGAAAAATACCATAACGAAGGCTAAATAGAATATTTGTATCAAGGAGTGATTTTCTTAGTGAATTAGTTTTTTGTCAATGATATAAATGGTCGTATCTATGTGAAACCTTTGAGATGATTGATGTCCATTGTGTGAGTAGTTTTTGGGAAAACTGTGTCACTAATATCTCCACAATATTTTGCACCAAACCACAATGTGTGATTATTTCTTACATAATTTAAGGTAAATATATGTTGGGTTAATATTTTTTTTAGATTTAAATGATATTTCCATACATTCGTTCCATATCCGATCTGTTTCATTATTGTACCAGATTGACCTATGCGTGTGTACCTAATGTCCGACTGTTATACGCCCTAAAAAAACAAAAAGAAAAAAAAATTGTTGTTTCTTGGGCAGGTCAAAAACCACTCCTCTTCAAGCTTTGATCTTGTTATCACTATTTCAATTAGTGTCGTGAGGAGATCAAACAAAGGTTGAGAGATGAGTGTGAGATTTGTTCCAATTGCAACTTAAGAAAAAGAGAAATGATAAATGAGGGGAGTGATGAAATGTGCATCATATGGGGATATCAAGGTCAGGAGATTATGGTTTGACTTTTGGGAATTCTTAAATGAGTAGGTCTTGAAATATGATTGCAAATGATGTAGGACAGGTTCGGTGACAAAACCATTTAAGCTGAAAAATGTTAAAATAACATATATTTATTGGATAGCAAGTGGAAAGAATAGCATTGAATGGTTTTCACACAAACACATGGAGAGTTAGTGTCATGATTTACTTATGAATTCCTTTCTCAATTGGGTATGTTGAATCTTTTTTAATTTCGCTATGATATGATTTATGAGACATCTTTTTCTATTTTCACTAGGAGGAACTCCTTGGTGTGGCTTGGGCATTGATCACATTACTTTAAATAAAATTTCTTCAAATGATAAATCTTCAGGATGTTGGAAATATATATATATATATATATGAATAATTGTATTTGGATATGTGAATTTTCTCAGGAGTGTAAAAGATTAGGTGTGGGGGTGTGATCGTACCACGATTCATTGTTTTATTCCACCCTTACACCGCAGTTTTAAACTAGTTTTGTAATGAATATTCCAAATATAATAATAAATTGAACTTTATGTTTCAATCAATCAATTAAAGTTAATAATTATTATAATGGGAAATGATACTTGTTTTTATTGTTTCAATGTAGGTGGAGTTGATTTGGAGGGCCTTTGATGAAGTCGAAGGAAAATGGGACAAAATTGCATGGATCCATGGATATCTGTCCACTTTTTTGGATAGTACACGAAATCCGGGAATCAAAATGGGCTTAAATTTTTTGGTACTGTCCAAGATTTAATAGGATAAATTTTATATTAAGTAACCCAATGCTGATTTGGCTTCTATGGGATCTATCCAAACTGATCTGTCCAAGCCACCAAATATGGACCAAGTCAATGTGGTGTTCTGTATGTTATAAATATCTTGAGCTGTAGTTGTCCAAAGGGTACCAATATTTTGGTGGAGATAGTCAAGAAGTAGGGATACAACTTTTCTATTTTCTTGAAAGTGATATAAGATTTTATGAAGGCCGAAACACGTGGTACAAGTGGATTGAAGAAATATATGTGCCTAAAACCACCTTCTAATTTTCCTATAAAATGGAACATTGGGGTCCCCATTTGTATGTTCGGCCAAGAGGAAAGGTGATGCCATTTTGGAGTCCCCAAGGATTATTCTCAACATCCATAGAAGTTCTGGAGGCTATGGGAGGTGCTACTTCAACATCATCATCTTCTTCCCCTCCCATGGGTTTCTAAACCCCTTGTGATCACCCGGGGAGGAACGTGATATAAATCCCAAGCTTCATGTTGTAATATTTGAATGATCTTCTGAATTACAGGTTTTTTGTTGTTTTTAATCATCCTCTTTTCTTATTTTATTGATTTATGTGATGGTATGTCATTCTCAACTCATATGATCATGTTTGGGGGTACCCTTTCATGTGATGTTTCACACACTGCTCACCACTTTCTTTTCCCCCTTCCAATTGCAGTGCTTGTGTGATTCATATTGGTCAATAGAACTCACACAAGCTCTTTCAAGGCCATGTACATTTATGTCATGGTATCACAATGAAATAACATACAAACCTAGACAACACATCGAATTCTTCATGTGTTGCCTTGGTGAGTTTCGGTTATGATGTCGAACACAAATCACCCAATCATCAGCGGTGTCCGGTGAATCGTTATGTGTTTTCGACTGAACCCTAGGAGGTATCCTAGTATAAACCCAATAACATTCTGGTTCTAGGTGTTACAAGCCAGGTATTAAAAGATCATAACCCCATCCCTTGAAGCGATGAAGGATGATCATCACGAGACTTCCCCAGGTTGATCACATTTAATCAATCTTATTCATTTCTATTTTGTTTTATCGCTTTCATTTTCTATTTTCATCATTAAACATAAAACCCACAAGTTTTACAAAACCTAATTCACCTTATTACTTTTATAATCAAAATCCTATTTTTAAATTAATGATCTGAAGCTCTGTTGAGAGACATCTTAGGGTTGCTGCTATACTGCATAAATTCTAGTCAAAATTAAACAACTAATTTGACGCGCTCGACAACGCGATCACTTCCAGGGACACATCAAGCCTCTATATGTTTCAGGCATACTCAATAATGGTGAAATGTGAAGGTATTTTATTTTAAATGATTTTGGGTCCAACATTATCTGAATTATAACCCTTTTATATTTGAAATATATAGAAGGGGACCTATCTATCATAAGGATAAACATTGAAGGGTAAGATAAGTGTGAGAAAAGACCTCTTGGGAAGATCAAGATCAAAATATTGTCTTGGGATCTCACATCATATGAGCGTTCATGGTTATCCATTAGGACACAATATATAATTTAAGGCCCAAAATTCCATGACTTCATAGAAACATGGAAATACCTTCAACATTTCATCAGTGTCAAATATTATCTTTCAGTGAGAAGTTAAATATACTAAACAATGATAGTTCCCACTTTGAGTGTTGAGAAGCCACATACGCTGAAGTAGGATTCAATACACGAGAAGGAAAATAACCAATTATGGATGAATGTACAAATTTTTTTTATCCCCAATGGCTTGAAAACCACCCATAAAAACTTCTATAGTATGCTCGATAGTGATTACACGCTATCTATAAATCTAGTAGAGGTAGTAGACTTGATCCTAGATGCCCAAGCTCCATCTGTCCCTAGTGACAGTGTAACAGACAATAAACATCCAAATATCCCTACATCAACAAATATTTTATGGGATTATAATGTATTTTCTCATAACCTATCTCACCGAGATAGTTATGATTAGGTCCATAAATTTCCTACATAGTCTGAAAATTAATCCAGATTCTCACTAGGGGATGAAGAATATGATGACCTCCTGAACGCTCCTCCCACATTAAAAGATAGAATATCCACCACTATTGATGAACTCAGGTAAGTAAATCGGAAAATAAAATAAGCCCCATGACCTACATTGATTAGTTCTTACATTCCTCTCAATGAAAAACATATGTATGTTGAATTTATTAGGAAACACTGATATGTGTTATCTTTGAACTATACAAAAATTCCTGAACATGATTCAGATGTGGCTATAGAAAATTTCTCCTTTCCCATTGACCATTGATTCTCCATGAAGGTAGTAGAGAGGATGAAACCCTCTCATGATACAAATATAAAGTTATATGATGAAAAAATGATCAATGGAATCTTTAATCAATAAGTGTAATACCCAACAAGGCTAACCAACATCATCATTGTTAAGAAAATGAATGGGTATATTATGATTAGCATTGATTTCAAACACCATTATAGATACCACAAAATGGATTAATTCTAATTATAGATAATGAAACTATTGATCGATTCAAATACTAACTTCCAATCAATTTCCTTCATGGACGGGAACTCAGAGTACAATTAGAAATAAATAGCCCATAGAGATGAGGAAGACACTTCCTTTATATCACCTTAGATGATTTTTTCTATCAGGTCATTCACTTTGGGTTAAAGAACACTAGTTCTGAATACCAAATCACCATGCATCATATCATTAATTCCTGCTTTGTATGAATAGTTATATTTTATGTTGGTAACATGGTGGTAAAATCCCAATAGCGATGTGATCAGTTCATGGCTCTTCGAACAGTCTTAGACAAGTTGCAACAACATTTTCTAAAGGCGAATCCACTAAAAATTATTTTCATAGTAGCATTAGATATTTTTCTTAGATTTGTGGTTTGACACCATACCGTCAAAATCATCCCCGAGAAGACTAGCACAATCTAAAAAATTTGACCCCCTTGTAATCTCAAAGAACTGAGCGGCCTCCAACAAATCCTTCCCTATATATTTTGTTTTATAAAAAAATTGATGGAAAATATTTCTACCTCACAATGATAACGAAAAATTGGATCACCTATCAATGGGATAATAAACTCCAAGGTGCCTTCAAATGTCTCAAGGAGTACGTTCGGCACCCATCAGTCAGAATTCTTATAGCAGAAGAAATGTCACTCATATTATGTGTGGATTCCATGGAGTGATCTCTAGGATATCTCTATGTACATAAAAATAATATAGGGAATGAAAAAAATGATAATTATGTTAGTCGAATGATGATAGGTACTGAGACTATAATCACGAATGTCAAGAAGAACTACCTTACACTCTTATTTGTTTTGTAGATGACAAGTCACTACTTCTAACACCATGAAGTCATCTAGGTCTCTCGTATTGATCCACTCAAGTAAATCCATTTACATACCATGTTGATTAATAATTTGGAACAATGGAAGTACATTCTACAATAATATGACATCCAGTTCATGTCAAAGAAGTCTGTGAAATCGAAGGCCCTAATTGATTTCCGTTTGGAAATCCCACCAAGTAAAGTAATGTAATAGGCACCAAGCTTCATGAAAAAGTATTTTTATCCTAATAACACTCCCAAATCATGGGAGATGTATTTTGAAAACACCTCCCCATTTCCTATTACTGAAAGGCTGGAAAATAATAAATTCAATAAGGATAGACTAGGTATTGTATTTGTTTCTCCAGATAAAAAACATTTTTCATAAAATTTCTCACTATCCTAAGGGTACATGAATAATGAGGCTGAATAAAAGTTTCTCATCAGTGGCTTGTAATTATCCATATAGTTGAAAATATCCTCTCTAAATATCAAATGGGATTCAGATATAGTGATAAATAATATCAATGGTTAATATGACATCAAAAAACAAGAAATAAACCTATCACTAGTTACATCAGGGGCCTCATTACAGAGACCCCTTTTGATGCCACATTCCATTATATCCCTAAATCAAAGAATGATCATGCTGATCCATTGGCTAATGCATCCATTGACTTGGATAACCCTGATTAGAAGAAATTAATATTTGATATCACACCAAATAATTATATCATCAATCGTCATCAATGAAATTGAAGAAATAAATCTGGTTAACACTGATAAGAAGCATGATGAACCGATATCCACCCGGGATGGATCGATCCCATAATTTTTTTATGTCCAAAATGAGATCCTCTTACATTAACAAGTTATAAGGGAACATTTTCAATGGTGAGTAGAGAACATTACACAACATGATTATCTAAATGAGAATATATCCCTCTACATTTGAGGCTTATATGGAATCCCCTCATGTCAGAAAGAGGCATTCCAACTATCATATAGGAAATACATGCAATTGTAGGATCGAAATAATGAATGAAGATAATATATATAGTATCAAATGATGATCAATACACAAGAGGGGGGGGGGGTTTACTGTACACTTTAAAAATTCTTTAAGAACATTTAAAAATGGCTAGATACCTTTCTATTGTTTAACAACGTTAAAAAATGTAAATTCACAAAACCTCTAAGTTCTAAAATCATGATTGATTCTGGAAATATGATTATGAGAATTTAATTCCGAAAAAGTGAATCTGGAAATGAAACCTAAAAAATGTTTACAAAGACAAATATTCTACCTTAATGCATATTGAATATTACTAAATCAAAGTATTCTTGTATAAGAATGTATAATATAGTTATATCTTACTTAAAAAACAAAATGTAGCAGAAAACATGAAACAAACAAGTAACCAGTAGTAAATATTTTAACCCAAAGAGAAGGGTATCCAAAAACCTTGAAAAATGACCCTTGATTTATACATTCAAGAAAGTCTAACTTACCCACACCAGGGTAAGCCCTTGATATGATGATCAGACTCTATTTCTCTATCCCCGCAATCCCTCAACTTTAAGGTAGTCGGCACCTCTATCTTCCTCAGCAAGGAAGTCCCCGAGCTTTAAGATAGACTGCCCCACTGTCTTCCTATCCCCGGAATCCCTCGAATGTACTCAGCAACATTCAGAGATTCATGAAGAAAATAGGAACAAGACATTCATTATTCACTAAGAATGAGAGTCTCTATTTAGAAATCACATAACTTCATGTAATCTATAGATTCATACAATGGTTGTGAGATCTTTCAAATGATCTCCTATTTATAGGCACATTCTCAACGGTCGACACCCTCCTCCAACGGTCATATTTTTCATTGAATTTAGGATGGACCTGTACATGTGTCACTCAAACAACGGTTAGTTAGTAAATGAATGCACGACATCATTTTAAAACAAAAGCAATTTCAAGAAAAAATATGATTTCTTGAACAAATTCATTTTTCAGATTGTAAGAAAAAAATTTGTGTTCAGAATCTATTCAAAAAACATTCAGTGTCTATAACACATAGATATTCATATTATATTTTCCAAGGAATTCAGAACATGAATTATATAGAATTACGAAGACTGAATTTCAAGGAAATTCAGAATCTATATTCATAAGAATTTGGAACCTAAACATATAAACTTCATAATCTGAATTCATAAGAATTTGGAGTCCGAATTCATAAGGTTTTGGTGTCTGAACATACAAAAGTTCAGAGTTTGAATTCATAAGAGTTCGGAGTCAGAATGTACAAAATTTCAGATCTAGAATTCATAAAATTTTAGAGTCTGAACTTAAAAAAGTTCTATGTATAAATTCATAAGATTTATGAGTCAGAATGTACAAATATCGAAGTCTGAATTCTGAGAACTAAAGTCAGAACATAGAAGAGTTTAAAGAATTAATTCAGGGAACTCAGAGTCAGAACTCAAAAGGTTCAGAATTTGAATTCGTATCCTAAAAACAGAATTCTCTATATCTATGTATTATATGATCTTGAGGTTTTTAGATATGAAACCAAATTTTATACCTAGAGACAAAATGAACAATGAAAATCATGGTAAGGATAAATATCCTTGGGAAAGGAAAATTTTCCTTATGAAAGTAAAACATAGGGTAAATGAAATTTTGCTTAAGATAAGGTGTTTGTGATTTTGAAAACATGAAGAAATGGTAAAGTCATAATGAAACCCTATTGACTCAGCAATCTCCCCAAACATGAAGGAAAGAAAAATTCATAAGGAAACCTTATTGACTCAACAATGTCCCCTTTTTTGGAAAGCACCAACATCCTTACAAAAAATAATATAAGGAATTAGAAAATATTTTTCTAGACATTGAAAATAAAACTTATCTCCCTTAACACATGAGCAAAGATGAATATGACTAACTCCCACTTGGGATTAAGAACACCCTGGATCATTTTCTTGATTTTCAGAATGAGTCATAGAATTTTATTGAATACGAAAATATTCATGTATAAGAACTCCCCCTTAGATGAACACTCCCCCTTAATTAGGGAAATTTAATCTTTTCTTAGAATTAATTTTCCATTCTCCTAATTTGTGATTTTCAAAAATAAATACTACGAATGGAAAAGATAATATGGTACCTGAAATATCAGTACTTTTGGATTGATATGAAAATTATTCGTATTGAGGAAAATTTTTCTTAAAGAACTTTAGATTCTGAAAATTTTGATTATGATAAAAATAAAAACAAAAATCTCTATTATGAAAAATTTATGTAATAAAAAATTGAACAATCTGGAAACAAAATTTTTTTATTATGAAAGATTTGAAAAATATGACTATGAAAATTTTCATTATAAAATATTTGAAAAATCTGACAATGAAAATTTTTATTATGTAAGATTTGAAAAATATGACAATGAAAATTTTCATTACAAAAGATTTGGAAAATCTGACTATGAAAAATTTCATTACGAATGATTTGAAAAAAATCATACTATGAAAATTTACATTATGAAAGATTTGAAAAATCTGACATTGAAAATTTCCATTAGAAAATATTTGAAAAATCTGACTACGAAAATTTCCATTACGAAAGATTTTGAAAAATATGACAACAAAAATTTTCATTACAAAATATTTGAAACCTAATAAGAAAATGTAATCCACCTATGAAAAGGAGTTTATTACTATAAGGAGATTGGTTTCAAAAAAATTTAACAAGGTAGATTACCTTATGGTTATCATTCCTAACTTTTATTTAATGTTTTCCAATCTATCGGAGGGTAAAGATTTTGTGAAAATATCAGCAAGTTGATCTTGTGTTCTGATAAATTGAAGAATGATATCCCCTTTTTTTATGATCCATAAGAAATTGATGCCTAATATCTATGCGTTTTACATGAGAATTATGTGCAGGCTTTTTACTAAGGGAAATGGAACTAGTATTATCAAACAAAATTTGTGTTTTGGTAAAACTCATACCATTGTCTGTGAGTGTGTGTTTCATCCAAAACACTTGAGGACAACAACTTCCAAATACTACATATTCAGCTTCAGTAGTGGAAAGTTCTACTGAGAGTTTATTTTTTTCATAACCAAGAAACTTGTGAATCTCCTAAGAAATGAAATGTTGTGGATCTACTCTTTCTATCCATTCTAGATCCACCCAAGTCAGTATCTGAAAAACTTTTTATAAAAAAATCATTTCTTGAAGTATAAAAGAGTTATAGATTTATGGTTCCCTTTAAGTAGTGAAATTTTATTTTCACTGCCTCTGAATGATATTCCTTAGGAATGGATTGATATCTTGCACATAAGTATACTGAAAACATGAAGTTTGGATTAATAGCTCTCAAGTAAATTAAACTTCCCATTATACCTCTAAAAGATGTTTGATCTACCGGTTTCCCAGATTCATCAAGATCAAGTGTGTTTGATGTACCAATGGGAGTACTAATACTCTTAGTGTTGTCAAATCCAAACATTTTAAGAAGATATTTAATATAATTATGTTGGGATATATATATTCCTTCTGGTTTTTGAGAAATTTGAAACCAAGGAAAAATGTTAATTCACCCATCATACTCATTTCAAACTCAGATTTCATTAGATCTGCAAAGGAATCATTTACTGATTGCTGATTTGAACCAAATATATTTTCTTCAACATAAATTTAAATAATCAAAACATTTTCCTTTTATTTCATTATAAAAAGTGTTAGATCTGCATTTCACATAACATAATTATGTTAAAGAAAAAAAATTCTATAAGCCTATCATACAAAGCTCGAGGTTCTTATTTAAGTCCATAAAAAGCATTGGTAAGTTTATAAACATGTTCAGGATGTTTTTTATCTTCAAAACCTCGATTTTGTTCAATAAAAACATCCTCTTGTACAAAACCATTAAGGAAATCACATTTCACATCCATTTGAAAATTTTTAAAATTGAAGAATGATGCAAAGGCAAGTAGAATATGAATAGATTCAAGTCCAGCTACTGGAGCATAGGTTTCTTCATAGTCTATTATTTCTTGTTGATTATATATTTTAGCAACCAATATAGGTTTATTTATTACTATGATTCCATTTTCATTAGATTTATTTCCGAAAACCCATTTTACTCCAATAACAAAAGTTTCCTTAGGTGTTTCAACCAAGGTCCATACATTATTCCTTTTGATTTCATTTAGCTCATCTTGCATAGATTATATCCAATCATCATCACCTAAAGCTTCATCAGTGATTTTTGGTTCTAATTGGGGAAGGAATTCTAGATGTTCTACTTCATTTCTTAAGGAACTTCTAGTCCTTATGGGTTTATTTACATCACCAATGATACTATAACTCGAATCATTCTTAAGAAACAACTGATTTGGGTTTTTTAAAACATTTTCATCAACATAGGGTAGCAAATATTCTGTGGTAAATGTTTCAGAAACCTCATCCTGGACATGTTCCTTATCAGAAGGATGATCTAAAAAAGGTTGATAATAAATTTTTGAAAACAAATCCAAAGTTGTAGGTTGGGGTTGTCTAAAAACAAAAGGATCAGTTTCATAAAATTTTACTTGTGTTGTCTCTTCAATAGTACAAGTGTTTTTATTGAAAACTCTATAATCCTTAGAAGTTGTGGAGTAGCCTATGAAAATTCCTTCATCATATTTTGGAGATAATTTGTGAAGATTATCTTTAGTATTCAAAATGAATACCTTGAAACCAAAAACCTTGAAGTAGGAAAGCCTATGTTTTCTACCATTCCATAACTCGTAAGGAGTTTTATTAAGAAAATTTATAATCAAAACATGTTTTATAGTATAACAAAAATTACTTAGTACTTCAGCCCAAAAATGATTGGCTATAGAATATTCACTCAACATGGTTCTTGTTATCTCTTGAAGAATTCTATTTCTTCTTTCAACAACACCATTTTGTTGAGGTGTTTTAGGTGCTAAGAAGTTATGAGAAATGCCTTTTCTACTAAAAAAAGTTTCAAAATCTGAATTTTGATATTCTCCTCCATGATCACTGTGAATAGTTATCGAATGATGGTTTCTCTCGTTTTTAACTTGTGATATAAAACTTTTGAAATTAAAAAATGCTTCAGATTTCTTTTCTAGAAAATAGACCCACGTAACTCTAGTGTAATCATCAACTAAGAGAAATACATAATTTTTTCCTCCAATGATTCCATTTTGTGTTGTACCAAGAAGATCCATATGCACTAACTATAATGAATCATTGGTTGATACTTCCTTGACTTATTTGAAACTTGATTTATGTTGCTTGTCATATTGAACAGGATAAAAATCTTTTGAAGAATCAAATCTATGATCTAGTAGATTCTTAACTAGTATTTTCTTAGAGAGTTTGCATAGGGTTGTAAGGTTACAGTGTCATAACCTTCAATGCCACAACCAAGAATGATCTTCCATTTCACTAAGGCAAGGTAGGTATTAGCTCCTAGGATCTTAAAATTTTAGTGTGTAAACATTCTCATTCCTGTTGGCAGAAAGAATAAACTCTTCATTATAATTGTGTACTAAGAACTTGTCATTCCTAAAATTCACAAGGTAGCCTTCATCACATTATTTAATTATGCTAATGAGGTTTTTCTTAAGACCCTTAACAAATAAAACATTTGAAATTTTTTTTCCAAGAAGAATGATGTTACCTATACCAATAATTTCTCCGTAAGAATTATCTCCCAAAGTTACCTTTCCAACTTTCATATTGATAATCTTTTCAACGATTTTTTGGTTACCAGTCATATTCCAGAAACATCCACTATCCATGTAGCAAGTATTTTTATTGGTACTTCACTTATTTTCATGAAAATAAGAATACTAGACTTTTGTAACACACACTTTCTTGGATCCAATTTTTTTTTAAAAAAAATTAGGTACCCACATTTTCTTATAAAATAGGATTTATGAAAACCTAAAGACTGAGTTTTGTTAGGGAATATATTTTCCCAATTCCCACTACACTGACATTTAGTATAGAATAGAGCACTTTGAGGAGAAAAATAATTGTATAAAAATCGGTTTAGAACCATTATAACCAAATATAGAATTATTCCTTAGTGGTCTGATTTGAGAATACATCATATCTAAATTTCCCTTACATAAGGTAATGTTTGAAAAACACTTCCACAAGAAAAATTTTTCAGATTTTAGTTTGATAAATATGTTCTTATCTTCCAAAACATATTCTTTATAACTAGAGTTATGCTCAAAAATATTTTTCTTAGAAATTAATTTTTTCTAGATCCTTATAATGTTTATTCTTCTCAATTTTTTTTGAAATACATTCAAAGTAATGGCATTTCCTATCAAAATCTTTAGAAAGATCTGATATTTCTTTAGTAACTATAAAAGTCCTAGAATTTGCCTTATCAAGGTCTTTGTTTACTTTAGAATTTTCATTCTCAAGAAGCATAGAAAACCTTGAAACTTCTTTATAGGTAGGTAAAGTATTATCCTTATCAGAAGAAGATTCTTTATAAAAATAGTTATAAAATTTACTATCACTATAATTAGAATTTAAAGATAAATTGGTCATAGATTCGACATTGTGTACCTTAGCCATTATGAAATGATTTTCAATTGGTAGTCTGTCTATTAAACCATGATTCTTTTGTCCAGGATATTCGTACTCTGATGATTCTTCTAAAGAGTCACCACCACTGGCACTCAAGGTGTCATTAGATTTTAGTGTGTTCTTAGATTTGGCTTTGTATTACTTTTTCCTATTTCTATCAGAATGCTTTTCTTTTCTTTCCTTTCTTTTAATCATAGGAAAATCAGTTCCTATATGTTCATCTCTCTTGCATTCATAACATGTGACTTCAGAATCCTTATTGTCTTTCCTATATTTATTCTAGTATTTGGATTGAACGTTCTTCAGGCCAACAATCCTGTTCATCCTTCGGGAAAGATTTTCTAACTCATTTTCTAAAGATTAACATTCACGAGATTCGGATTGTATAACAACCTTCATAGATTTAGATCTAGTAACTCTCTCAGGAGTCTCATATTTCATATGATTTGATGTTGTTGTAAAATCTACACTGCCATTTCCATTTTTCATCGTAACATTATCATTATCTCTCTTCATTCTAGTCTCATGTTGAAGAAGAGTTCCAAAAAGTTCATCAAGAGAAATCAGAGTAACCTTTCTATTATCATCTATAGCATTTATCTTGGATTCCCACTCATTGGGCATGATGTATATGATTTTTTCCACAAGATCTTCATCATCTAGTCCTTTCTCACCCATATATTTTAAACTATTTACAATATTCATGAATCTTTGTTGAACCTTACATATGGGTTCTCTATGAGGAAAGAAAAAACCATGAAACTCAGTTCTGAGCATGGCTCTTCTAGTTGCAATAACATTGGAAGTTCCAAAGTGAGTAACTTCAAGCTTCCTCCATATAAAATTTTCTTATTCACAAGATAAAAATTGGCTATATATATTTCCAGTCATGGAGAAAATCAATGTATTGCATACCATATATTTCAGTTGATATTCATGGTTTTCTTGGTTGGTGAAAGCGCTAATTTCCTTGTTAGGGATTTTATATCCTCCAATACGAAAAACAAAATTTTCTACTCCAGTATTGATTATGAATGTATTCATGCGATCTCCCCAATATTCGTAATCATTCCCATCAAAAATATGTGGTCTAGTAGGATTTAGGTTGTCTATAGAACCAACATTGATTCCTGCCATCTTAAAGAAAATAATTCCACACAAAATTGTTAGTAATAAATGTGTGTAAACAAGGAAAATATTCCCCAGTAAGAATAATAGAGAACAATGAAAAACCTGAGCATGAAATCTTATATGTGAATATAAGTATTTTAGATACCTCCTCTGATACAAATTATAGGATCGAAATAATTAATGAAGATAATGTATGTAGTATCTAACGATTCTTAATACACAAGAGGGGGGGGGGGGTGAATTGTACGCATAAAAAATTCTTTAAGAACTTTTAAAGTTGGTTAGAAACCATTCTATTGTTTACGAAGGTTAAAAAAGGTAAATTCACAAAACCTCTATGTTCTACAAACATTCTTGATTCTGGAAATATGATTCCGAGAATGTAATTCTGGATAATTGAATCTGGAAATGAAACTATACAAAAGTTTACAAAGATAAATATTGTACCTTAAATCATATAGAATCTTAACTAAATTAAAGTATACAAGTATAAGAAAGTATAATATAGTTATACATTCCTCAACAAACAAAATCCAGTGGAAAATTGAAACCAACCAGTTACAAGTAGCAAATCTTTTAACCCAAAGAGAAGGGTATCCAAAAACCTTGGATAAAGGTCCCTTGATTTATACTTTCAAAAAGATCTTTCTAACCCACACAATGCTAAGCCCTTGATACTATGTTTAGAGTATATCTTACTCTCCCAAAAAGCCCTCACCTTCAATGTAGTTGGAACCTCTGTCTTCCTCAGCAAGGAAGTCCTCGAGCTTTAAGGTAGTCGGCACCTCTGTCTTTCAATCCTCGGAAGCCCTCGAATGTACTCAGCAACATTCAGAGTTTCACGAAGAAAATCTAAACAAGATGTTTAATACACACTAAGAATTAGAGTATCTCTCGAGAAATCAATTCAACATCATGTAATATCTAGAGTCATAGAATGGTTGTTAGATATTTCAAATGGGATCCTATTCATAGGAACATTCACAATGGTTGGCACCCTCATGCAACGATCATATTTTTCCTTTAATTTTGGAGGGATTTGTACATGTGTCACGCAAAAAACACTTAGTTATTAAATGATTGCACATAATCATTTTATAACCAAAACAAGTGAATGAAAAAATATTATTTCTTGAAAAAATTCATTTTTTGGAGTGTGAGAAAAAATTAATGTTCAGAGTCTATCCAAAAACTATTCGGTGTCTATAACACAAAGATATTTGGATTCTGTTTTCTAAGGAATTTAGAACCTGAATTCTATAGAATTATAGAGTCGGAATTTCAAGGAAATTTTGAATTTGGATTCAAAATAATTTGGAACCTGGACATAGAATGTTATGAATATGAATTCATAAGAATTCAATGTTTGAATTCATAAGAGTTCGGAGTCTGAACTTACAGAAGTTCGGAGTCTGAATTCATAAGAGTTTAGAGTCTAAACATACAGAAGTTCAAAGTAAAGATTCATAACAGTTTGGAGTCTGAACTTACAAAAACTCATAGTATGAATTCATAAGAGTTCGAAGACTAAAATCACAAAGTTCAGATTCTGAATTCAGAGAACCTAGAGTCAGAACTAAGAAGAGTTCAGAGTCTAAATTCAAAGAACATGGAGTCAGAACACTGAAGGTTCAGAATCTGAATTCGTATCCTGAAATCAGAATGCTATATATCTAATTCTTTTAATATTCTGATGTTTTTAGATATGAAACCGAATTTTACACTTATAGATAAAATGAACAACGAAAAAAAACAGTAAGGATAAATTTCATTGGGAAAGGAAAATTTTCCTTATGAATGTAAAACATAGGGTAATTGAAATTTTCCTTAAGAGAAGGTGTTTGTGATTTTCAAAACATGAAGAAATGTTAAAGTCATAAGGAAACCTTATTGACTCAGCAATATCCCCAAACATGAAGAAATGGAAAAGTCATAAGGAAACCTTATTGACTCAAAAATAGGATCCTATAGCACCCATCCGTTAGGGACAACAGACATCCACTAAGTCAAGAGAGTAGGTTTTCATTGGAAAACCATGATACAAGACTTTGTGGAATTCATAAGAAAATATCATTCATGATAGATTAATCAGAATTTCATCCCCCAGCCCTAGAAATTTCTATATACAACCAAATATTCTCTTCCTTTTAATGTATGAGGAGTGGATATTGTGGGGCCATATCCCCCAACTACCACTAAACTGTTCAAGTATATCCTTAATTATATGGACTTTTTTCAAATTTTTATGAAATGTTACCCCTCATGAGAGTCAAGATGAAGAGATTCATCCACTTTTTGAAGTCCCGTATCATTAATAGATTTAGGGTCCCTCACAAAATACTCAATAATAACGACACCAAATTTATTTTTATAGATTTGAAGAAATTGTACCGTGAGTACAACATCGAGTTCAATAATTCATCCTATTTTGATGTAGTGGAAAATTTAAAATAGAGGAATTTAACAAGACTCTATAAAACATAATCTAAAAGATGGTGACTAAATACCTGATGTCTTGGCCAAAAAATATCCACCATTATTTATGGTATTACCATACCCCATATAGACAACTACATAAGAAGCACCATACTCATTAGTGTATGGGACCGAGGAAATTTTTCCAATATAATTCCAGATAACTTTGATTTTATTATCCATTTTTGGAAATATATCAAATTATGAGAAATCAAAAAAGAGGCTCAATGAATTGGCACAACTCAATGAGAATATGCTACATACATTTACATCCTTGATGTCTATTAGAGTCAGATCACACTAGCCATCAATAAAAAGGCTGACCTTTATTCGTTACAATAAGGAGAACAGATATTGTATCTCAAAACCTCAATGATTGTACTAATTAAACATTGAAATATGGAACCCAAATGGGAAGGAACATATATCATACATAAGGACTATTACAATGGATCCCACTCAATGAATATACTAACCACATGGAATTAAATGGTATGTTGCTCATCTTGGTATAAATATGTTAAAATGAAATGAATCTCATGTACTAATTACATGATGTTAAACTATAAATATCTCATTCGGGAAAAAAGATTTTAAACTGAAAATGTATCTTATACTAGAAGTAAGATGCTAAACTGGGCAGTGTCTCTCATCCTATAAGCAAGACATTAAATTTCACAATGTCTCTCTTATGAGATGAAATATTTTAAACTTTACAAGGTCTCTTATGCTGAAAAAATGACGTTTAAATTCATAGAACATGTCCTAAAAACATGATATTATAACTAAATAATAATTCTCATCCAGATCACATGATGTTAAACATCATTAAGTGTCCTTTTTTAATGGAGTTAAAAACTCATAGAATTTGTATTCACCACATGATGCTAAACTGAATGGGAATAAAAATATCACCAAATATTCACCACACATGAGCTAGATCCATATAGAAGAAAGTTGAAATTACTATGTCCCTACACGAGTATCATATCCTCTTAGAAAATCTCATCATTAAAGAACTACATGTGTCTTGAATCCTTCCATCATAAGATACATAATAATTCCTAAACCTATATTATTGGGCCCAAACACTATAATAATTTACTTCCATATGAGGGGACCTATTCTCTTTGTATCATACCAAACCCAGATGCAACTCAATAGTAACCCATGCCCATTTGACTACATGGCCTCAAGTGCATCTCCCCAAATTACAATCTCTGCCAACTAGCATCGTGGGCCTTGGGTGTGTTTGTGGGGAGATTATACCCATATTACCAAATTTTAAGATAATGTAAATGTAAGAAAAATTAGTAGTGGTGGAAATATATATCACAATAAGATAGTAGATAAACAAAAAATATAGGAACATATAACAATGGCTAAAAAATATCATATATATATATATAATATGATGATGATACATGTCATATTTATAGTAATGCTGCCAAAATAGTTAAAAATATGTAAAAAACAACACATGTATCAAAAAAACCAAGAAGAACAAAAATTGATATCTCTTAATAACATCACAAGCCACAGCTCCGTCCCATGCTCGCCTATACCAAATCTTGGTACAAAATCAACCCTCAAACTGTGGGTGCTTTCCCGTATCTCTACATGTATCCAAATAGTCTATTTGGGTACCCAATGATAGATTGAACAGGTTGTGAGACACAGTCCCAATATGTAACCTCCCAATGTTCTATACATTTCTGTCTAGGCCATATAAGCTAGGATGTTTGAAAGTAAAATAGGTATGAAGATACAAGATTAATTAGTAAAGTTCCCATGGAACATATAACCAAGACAATTATAACATATATCCAAACATAGATTCCTTAAATACATGGGTAAACAATGCAACTATAATAAAGAATATATAACCAACAAGGCCTTGTTGTACATGCCAACTTTTTATGTCGAAAACGACCTTTCTATACAATCGAAAGTGAAAAAAAACATCCATGCACAAGCCGTATAATCAAATGCATCCAATTTCAATGGATGTGACCCAATAATAAAGGTTTCAGACTACAAAGGGCCAGATCCATTGTATATAAGATCGAGGCATCCTCATCGAGTCCTAAGATCATCTCAATGGACACTTAGTTAGGAACTAGTCGGAGTCCTAGGCGAATGTCAATTGAACATGTCCTATGCAAGTCCATGCATGCCAGATACAGGGGACAAAAATCTTGAGGAATCCCCCAAAATCATGACCCAAGGAGCACACTCCATCCACAGTGTCCTCTAATGCGTTAAGATCTAACGAGAACTATATAAGGAATTTAGGGAATCATTTACCATTTCATTCCATTTATATTTTATTAAAATATGTGTCTAAACACTCATATAACCATTTCAAATTCAATTTCATATCATGAGTATACCAGCTCATATATCAAAATACAAATTCAAAGGCCACCTATGTGTATACTAACTCATTTTCCACATTTCATAAATAAAGGGAAACAAAGTGTATACTCAATGTTATTATAATTTCCAAATTAACCATTAGTAGTTCAAGATACATATAAGAAATTAATAAAATACATATCCTATAACACATTTCAAAGGAGGTAGTACATCTCCTAGTAAAGAAAACCAATTCTATTTAATGATAATTAAACATCCTTTATCTTGGAAAGCTCAAAAAACATACCATCGATGGTTTTAAAAGGGAAAATGTAACGCCCCAACCCCAGTTACCCAGATTCGGTGCCTTATTACATAATATTGTCATGATACAAGGAATCATGTACTGAATGAATGATCAGTTTAGTATAATTGGAAACCAGATATATAAAAAAGATCAAAATTAAAACATGAAAAGAAATAAAACACTAATTTATTCCATTAGAAACATCGAATCCTCCTAGATTATGCCTACAAGTCACTCATAACTAACTCCTTCATATCCTAGGAAAATGAAATATATGAAAGGGGTGAGCTCAAATTCTCATTAAGAGTAAGAAATATAGCAGGAGATTACATAAACTTTAGGCATGGTGACTAATTGAAAACACATGCCTTTACAAATAATAAATATGAACACTTTATTTCCGGAATATGAGATAAGTAAATAATTCCACAATAAAACATATTCATAGGTATTATACTAGTCGAATAACCACATGATCCATGAATATTATTTTCATAATTAGGGAATGTATAATGCAGAACATTAGGAAACATTTTATCAAGATTTATCCAAGGCATCTAAAAATGATTAAGGCCTCGGCCAAAAAAATATATCAAATTGGGAAAGACCTCAGCCAATTCCATGTATAATTGTCTCATGACACCTACTGATGCATCAAGGAGCTATATCATGCACCACCTATCACATACAAAGGGAAATACATTCCTCATATGAAATGGTTGAAAAATAACATAAATATTCGTATTAAAACTAGCATACGAAATGTCAATACTTTAACCATAAACCATGAATGGTATACAAATAACACATTCATAGTCAAACATATCACAAAACCTTAAATACAATAAGGAATATTTGTATCATAATAAACCAACTTCCAAATAGTTTAAAATTTATCAAAGGATTTTGACATAGATGAAATCAAAACTATTTGAGAGAAATATATCTTTCTTTTTTGAAATCATATAACAGTCACATAATTATAAAAGAAAACATTTTTTTGGAAAATATTCGTATAATATTGTATGGGAAGCATCGACAATGTTATAAGGGTGGAAAATGGCTGCACCTTCCATATAAGTTAATAGAAGACTTTCTTACCAAAATTTTGTTGAAAAGGGTCATAAAGTACATTGTGTTGAAAATGATGAAAAGATTCATTTAAAACAAATAAGGTCAAATAATTGTATAAATGAAATTAAACCATTGTATTTTAAATATTAAAAAAAATTAAATATTTTTTTTAAAATGGATGTGGATGATAATGATGTCCCAGTAGATACTTACGTAAGAACAACCTCAGATAATAAATAGATTGTGAAATTAACACTTACCTTGTACTTTTCATAGTTAGAGGGTACTTTAACCTTATTTATAATAGTTCAATACTTTTTGTTAAATTATAAAATAACTACATACATAATTATGATATCATATATGATATTTTAATATTGTTTTGTTAATAATATTTTAGTAGTTTCATTGTTTTAGGTATTAATTGACTCATTTACATTTATAAGTTTTGTTACGTAAGTCATGTTTGTTATGGATAGGATGAATTCGATTCATATCCATAAATATTTTCTTTTATTAAATATTATTATTAATAATAAAATGAAAATTATTCTTGAATGTTTATGATGGGGAATAAATCTTGTCGCGTTCTGGGAGACAGTAATCCGTACGTAAGCACGAATGCTATTGCCATTTTTTTAATGAAATAAAACCAAATTATACATAGGTATATTATTATTACAGTATATTATAGTATTTTATATATGTTACACATGTTCATCAACACCATACTTTATATGTTCTATGTATGGTATTAATGAGTCATATCACTTTGAGGGGCGGCAATCCAGACTTCCTCAAATGAAATTATCATATATATAAAACATGAAAAGAATAATGGTATTCTATAAAATTGAATTAAATAATATTATATATAAAATAAATATCATCAATATCATATATAATTATAGTTCCATCATTATGGCCACTAAAATAGGTGGTTGTATAAGATTGAACCATCATCATTTCGTGAGATAGTAGTTCACCGTCCACAGAAACATTATGTTCTATAACCATTAGATGGAGGTTTGTATATGTTTAGTTAAAATACTTCTCATTAAAAAAACTATTATATTGATAATACTAGTTTTGTTATCCAAAAAAATAATAAAGAGAGTTTAGGGGGTTTGAGAAGTAAAATAAAGGAAAAGAACTGAAGATGAGATGTAACCTTTAAATCGTGTAACTCCTACTACTTTAAACCAAAAGGATTCATTAATGTACCTTATATCTAAGGTAAGTATTCTAAGAGTAAGATAGGGATGTAAGGATCTTAATTTGGTATAGGTTGGATGAGGCGAGTGGTTTGAGAGGTGAGAGAAATGGGTTAGAAGTGAGGGCATTTTATAAGGGGTAGGAGGGGCTCTTTAGAAAATTTGAAAATATTATTTTATTATATAATGATTTTCAGTTTAAAAATGACCAAAACTCAATAGAGTAAATTATTAGATGACTCATGTTTGAAATAAAATCATCTAATATTATTTTGATAGGTTTTGGATATTTTTTAAATTTGAATAATCTTATTTATTTAAATCATATATTAATGAGGTAAACACTGCATAATTATTGTGTCATAAATAAATTTATTTATTTGAAGTCTAAAAATTATTAAATAAATAACATGATTTAGGAAATTATTTTACCTTTCAAATGAATATTTTTAGGTGAAGAGATAACTTATATAACTCCATGTAAAATTTTTTTTAGTAAAAGATGTATGTTTATGTCATTTTTTTCTTTACTTTAAATTAATTAATATAAAGTGTCATTATCACTCTCAAGTGGCTGCCTGGGGTCCCAAAAATGACCCAAGGATGAAAATGGCTGGGCATGTATCATCCAATAGAAACATGACATATGATAGGGTAATTTAATAATATTATAATATTATTTTTTACCCTTATTTACCAGATTTACCCCTTTAACCACGGTAAATAAAAAATTTACTAAAGTAAATATTCCTAATGTCTAAAAATAAAAGTTTCATATTTACACAAATTTAACCTCATGATTTTAAATATCGAATCCATTTTCAAAATTGAAAACACAAAAATGGCAGAAATTAATTTAAAATTAATCCCATTGTCAAAACAAAAAAGTGTGTTTTTAAGAAATAATAAATATCAAAAGATTGACACTTTTTTATGTCCATTTTGAATGTGAAATTACATCCAATTATCTAAATTATATTAAGTGATTAAAATATAATCTAATGATACATAAAAAACAATTCAAATTTTTATATTTGAAATATAAATTATTTCGATTAAAAAAGTTTTTTTTGAAATAAAATTTAGTATTTTTAACTATTCATCAAAAATTGAATGTTTTCAGAAAAGTACCAAAAAATCACCCTATTTCGATTTTGATATTCCAAATATAAAAATGAAGTCCATTTTGAAAAATAAAATCTATATAATTTCAAAATTTTGGTATTATTATTCATAACTTCTATTTTGATTGGTTATGGTGTGTTAGAATCTCAATGTTGTGTACAATGCAAGCTATATTATTATTCAAATAGAAACATACCATGGAATCTTGGGGTGTTACATTATTCCCTCCTTCAACTAATTTTGTCATCAAAATTTCTAGAATTTTTTTACAAAAAAATGAATTGAGTGGTTCTTCAACACAAGTTCCTTGGGTTCCCCCGTTGCCTCTTCTATCTTATGATTTCTCCATACGGCTTTCACCAGAAAAGTCATCTGGTTTCTGAACACTTGTTCTATAGTATCAAGAATCTTTAATGAATCTTCATAATAAGATAGATCGGGTTCCAGTTCTATTTCTTCAATGGTGAGTACATGGGTTGGGTCCGACATTTATTTTCTCAACATTGATATGTAGAACGCATCCTAAACTTTGAAGATACTTAGCAGCATTGACAAAAGGTAAGCTGTAACCCTAATTCATTCTGGAATTTCAAAATATTTGATGTACCTGGGGCTCAATTTACCCTTTTTACTGAAACTTATAGCACCCTTCCATGGAGATACCTTTAAGAAAACATGATCAGCTAGTTGAAATTCCAAATCCTTCCATCAATTATCGACATAACTCTTTTTTATTCTTTGAGATGCTTTGATTTGGGTTTGGATAATATTCACATTTTCCATTGTTTCATAAACAAGTTTTGGGCCTATAAGTTTTCTTTCAACAACATCATCCCAACAAGTTGGTGTGAGAAATCACTTTCTATATAATGCTTCATATTGTTCCATCTGAATACTTGAATGGAAACTATTGTTATAAGAAAATTATACCAGAGGTAAATATTGATCCCACTTACCTTGAATGTCAACTGAACCAGATCTAAACATGTCTTCTATGGTTTGAATAGTCCATTCTGATTTTACCTTAGTTTGAGGGTGGTAGGCAGTGCTCAAGATAGGTTCAGTATCCAGGTCCATCTGAAGAATTTTCCAGAAACTTAATGTAAAATAGGGATCACGATCATAAACAATAAATAGGTGTAATACATGAAGTCTTATAACTTCATTAATATATAATCATACTAAATGTTCAGGTGGTACATCATATCTTATAATAAGAAAATATGCTGAATTGGTAAGACTATCAACAATGAAACATATTGCATCATTCCTTATAGGATTCCTCAGTAGTCACATGAAAAAGTACATCATAATATCATCTCATTTCCACTAAGGTATTGGATGAGGTTTCATGAATCCTCAAGGATGTTGCCTTCCAGGTTTTGCTTTTTGAAAACCTATACATTTTTGACACATAATCTGCAATCTCACTCTTCATGTTGTCCCACCAAAAATGTTCCTTCAAATATCTATACAAACAATGCTACTAGGGTGTATTGAGAAATTGGAGTTTGAGCATCATATAATAATTCCTTTTTCAGATCTGGTACATCAAGAACACAAAGTCTCTTCCCATATTTCAAAATTCCATCTTTATATATGAAATCAATCAAGCTTACATCATTCACAGCCTTAATTTTATTTTGAAACTCCCCATCATCAATCTCAGAAATTTTTATCCTTTCTACTAAAGATGGTTTAGAAACCATTTGAAAAAGTATCGATGTTTCACTTTCAATTATTATTCCCATATCCATCTTTACTAGATCCATGAACATAAGTTCCCTTTCATCTCTAATATTGTTTAGAGCTCCATGATCCTTTCTGCTCAATGAATCATCCACCTTATTTTCCTTCCCTAGGGGGTAGTGTATAGTGTAATCATAATCTTTGATTAGTTCAAGCCATCACCTTTTCCTCATGTTGAGTTATTTCTGTGACAAAATATACTTAGAACTGTTGTGGTCTGTATATATCTCACATTTTTTAACATAGATATAGTGTCTCTATATATTCAATAAAGTTATTATAGCTGCCAAATCCAGATCATGAGTATGATTGTTTTGTTCATGATTTTTTAGCTGTCGTGATGCATAGGCAATAACTCTATCATTTTGTATAAGGACAAAACCGAGCCATTTCATTGAAGCATCACTATAAATAACAAACCCATCATTCCCTAATTGTAGAGTCAAGATAGTATCATTGAAAAATACTCTCTTTAGCTCTTCAAAACATTCTTCATACTCTTGTGTCCAAACAAATTTAACTCCTTTTATGTGTGAGCTTGGTTAATGGGTTAGCTTATCAGGCAAAATTCTAGAAAAAATGTTGATAATAACCTACTAAACCAATAAAAATACATACCTCAGTTATACTCGTCAGTTATGGACATTCCTAGATTGCTCTTATCTTTAAAGGATCAACATAGATTCTATACATAGAGACAATATGGCCAAGAAAAGAAATCTTCTGAAACAATAATTCACACTTGATAAACATCCCATATAACTCATTTCTTTTGACAGTTTTTAGAATAGTGTGCAAGTGATTTTTATGATCTTCATAGATTTTTTAGTATACCAAGTTATCATCAATAAATACTATAAAGAATAAATTAATATATTCTTGGATAACTCTATTCCTTAGATCCATGAAGATAGAGGGTGCATTAGTTAGCCGAAAAGGCATTACTATAAACTTTCAATGCATGTACCGCGTTCGAAATGTTTTCTTCAAAATGTCTTCCTTCTTCACACACAATGGATTTTATCCAGATCAAAGGTAAATCTTTGTAAAATATTGATCTCCATGAATTTTATCATATAAATCATAAATTTTAGGTAGGCGATACTTGTTCTTTATTGTTATATCATTGATCTCCCTTTAGCTAATGCACAACCTCATAGATCAATCTTTCTTCTTAACAAAAAGGAAGAGGGCTCCACATAGAGAAACACTAGGGAAAATAAATCCCTTATTATTTAATTACTCTAGTAATTTCATTAGTTTCACTAATTCCACAGTGTCCATTCTATAAGGGGTCTTCGATATGGGCCTTGAACCGGGAATTAAGTCAATGGAGAACTCAGTTTCTCTTTTTAGAGGAAGTCTAGGTAAATCCTCTAGAAACACATCAACATATTCCTACACAATAGATACATCCTCTATTTAAACATTCTTTTCCCCAACCATAGTTATTTAATTCTGTTCCTCCCCAATAATTGAATTTATTAGAGCAACTAGGGGTGAATATAGATAGGAATTAGATGGTGACATTTCTTCTTTAAAGATATGGTATTCTTTATCCTCATCGAAAATTGTAACCTCTAACTTCTTAAAATATATTTTCGCATCATGTTCTGAAAGCCAATCCATATCGAGGATTATATCAAATTTAATTATGGGTATGACAATGAGATCAATGGATAAAGATCAATTATATGACCTAATGGGAACTAATTCACAAAACTTTGCTGCTATGATACTTCCCTTAGGTGTTTTGACTGACAAACCCCTTTTTAAATATAATTGGAAATATCTAATTTTCTATGAAAACTGGGATGATATTAAATAATGAAATGATTCAGAATGATGTAAATAATTGGATAAACTTGAGAATCCATTAAATAATATGCCACCATGTCTTTCATAGGTTCAACATCAGCAGTAGTGATCGCATAAGCTTGTCCTTGATCCCTTGTCTTTTTTGAGGTAAGTATCCTTAGCAAGTAGGACCTTCATTTTCATAATGTCCCATCTCCCTGCAATTTTGTCATTAAACATTGGTAGCTTCTTTCTTCCCTTAAAATCACCATAAAGATGGCCAATCTTTCCACATTTTTAGCATACTAATTTTCCATTTAGACATGAACTAGGGTGTTTCCTTCCACAATTATAACCAGGTGGAAATTCAACTCTTCCCTTTTACCCTGTCTTCTTATTTCCATTCCCAAAGTGATCATCAGATCTCTTCTTCTCTTTCTTTTATTTAATTTTGTGAGACATAGGGAATTAATTTTCTGTCTTGATATCACATGAGACAATATCTTTGTATGATGAGAAGGATTATGAGAGTAATGCTCGACAGAGAAATGGTTATAACCCATAGAAGATATGATCAATATTATTTCTTGGGTTACATATTGAATCTGTAGCATGCTTTTCTAACCTTGTAAATTTAGCTTCATACTTTGTGACATTCTCATCATCTTTTTTCCTCAGACAAAGAAATTTCCTTTCCATATCAGCATTATAGTCACGAGGAAATTATTTTTCTATGAAAGGGTATTTAAGCTACATCCATTCCATACATGATAATTATTCATCATCCTTTGAGTTTTTAATTAATAAACACCATTGATTTGCATCTCTTGTGAAGTGATAAACTGCCATGAAATTTTTTTCTGTTTCGCTACTCCCCAATGCATGAAATATTTTCTCTATGGAACTTATCCATTGATCATCTACAAATAGATTTGTAGACCCATTGAATGTTGGTGGTTTCTTCCTCATGAATAGGTCTATTATTGATCCTCAACATTTTGGATTAGGGTGCTCTATACAGGTAAGGTTATTATTCATAACATAAGTGAGTTATCCCAGTATGGTTATAAGATGATCAGCAATAGCTGCACCACCAACTCCCCTATAATTATCTTCAGTTAAAGGGAAGTACTAACAAGGATTTCATGCATTGATACAGTTTCCATTCCTTCCATTAGGCGCCAATTATAAACAATGGAATACACTAGATTAGTTTTTAAATCACAATACGTAATTACAAACATGTAAAACACTTAAGGAAAATTGAACCGTTTATGGATATAATCCATAATTAAGAAAAAAAATTTCTTTGGGGAAGTATATATACATGAATCCTTAATAATGGTTTGTAAAAAAATGTAAATTATTCTAGGAATATCCCCCAGGTGTTTAGTAACCAACAGTGCAGTAAGGCCCATTGTCGGGTACTGGGATACCCTAGGTCAAGCCCGAAACTCCTTGTCTGAGTTTTTACTCCTAGGTACATCTGTTCCAGAGCCGCCTCTACCTGCTCATATCCTGACAGGGATCTATTTCTTGGAAAAATCATAAAATCCCAACATTACCAAAACTCTAGGATGTTCTTCTATACTAATCCTCAAAGTCTATCTTAGGGTAATGTTCTCTAATCTGAGTTTATCTAAATCTAGATTCCATGGTTTGTAATAAATTTCCCCTGATACTAACTATAATGTTCTGACCCTAGTTAACCAAATTCAGTGCATTATTACATAATATTGGCATGATACAAGGAATCATGTCCAGAAAGACTTTTCAGTTTAGTATTTTTGGAAATAAGATATATACATAAGTTCCACATTACAATTTGAAAAGAAATATAACACTAATTTATTCCATTAGAAACATCCAAGACTCTTAAATTATTCCTTCAAGTCACCAATACATAAATTCTTCATATCATGGGAAATGAATCATAAGAAAGGGGTGAGCTCAAATTCTCAGTAAGAGTGAGCAATATAGTGGAAGATAAAATAAACAATAGTCACGGTGAATTATTAAAAACACATGCCTTTACAAATAATAAACATGAAAACTTTATGGAAGGAATATGATCTGACTAAATAATGAAATAATAAAACATAGTCATGGGTATTCTACTAGTCAAATAACCACCTGAACCATCAATATTATTTTCCGAATGATGGAATTTATAATGCAGGACATTCTGAAACATTTTGTCAAGGCCTCAGACAAGATGTCAAAAAATTATTAAGGCCTTGTCCAAAACCATATATCAAATTGGGAAGGTCCTCGTCCAATTACATGTCTAATTATCTCAGGAGACCTACTGATGCATCGAGTAGCTATAGCGGTCTCCACCCATCACTTACAAAGCCCAATACATTCCTCATACGAAAATGTTAAAACATAACATAAACATTCATATTAAAACTAGCATACAAAATATCAATACTTTAACCATGAACAATGAATGGTATAAAAATAACACATCCACAGTCAAACATATCAAAAAAACTTAAATACAACCTAGAATATTTGTATCCTAATAAATCTACTTCAAACAAGTGTAAAATTTATCAATGTATGCTGACCTAGTAAACATCAAAACTCTTTAAGAGAAATATATCTTTCTATTTTTAAATCATTTAAGAGTAACATAATTATAAAAGAAAACATTTATTTTGAAAATATTTTTATAAGATTATAATTGAAGCTTTGATGATTCTATAACTGCAGAAAATATCAGCACCCACCGTATAAGTTAACAAAAGACATTCTTAACTTAAATTTGTCGAAAAGGGACATAAAGTACCTTGTATGGAAAATGATGGAAAGATTTATTTCAAAACATATAATGTCAAATATGGGTATAAATTACTTTAACCCATTATCTGGTAAATATTATAAATATTTTGAAATACATTTTTAATAAAACATGGATGTGGATGATAAAGAGGTCCCAATAGATACTTATGTAAAAACAAGCTCAGATAATAAAAAGATTGTGAAATTAACAATTACCATGTACTTTTCATTGGTCAAGGCTATGTTAACCTCCAATATAATAGTTAAATCATTTTTATTAATTTATAAATAACTACATACATAAATAAGATATCATATATGATCTTCTAATATTTCTTTGTTAATAATATTTTAGTAGTATCATTGTTTCAGGTGTTAACTGTTTCGTTTTCATTTATATGTATTATTACGTAAGTCATGTTTGTTATGGATAGGATGTATTTCATTAATATCCAGAATGATATTATGTTATTATATATTATTTTAAATAATCAAATTAAATATATTCTTGAATGGTTGTAATGGAGAATGAATCTCATCGCGTTTGTGGAGACGGTAATCCGTACGTACGCACGAACGCTACTTTTATTTTTTAAAAGAAAAGAAAACCAAATGATACATAGGTATATTATTATTACAATATTATATAATATTTTATATATGTTATTTAATCTCATTAACACCATCCCTTATACTTTCCATGTATGGTATGAATGATTCATATCACTTTGAGGGGGTGGTAGTCCACACCTCCTCAAGTGAAATTATCTGATATATATAGAACATGAAAAGAATAAGGGTATTCTATAAAATAGAATTAATAAAGATTATAGATAAATTAAATATCATTAATATAATATATAATTGTTGTTACATCATTATGGCCACCATAAGAGGTGGTAGTAGATGATTGAACAATCAACGTTTTGTGTGGCAGTAGTTCGTCGTCCACAGAAACATTATGTTCTATAACCATTATGTGGAGGTTTTTGTAAGTTTAGATCAAATAAATCTCATAAAAACAACCTAGTATATTGAGGATACTTGTGATATTATAAAATAAAGGAATAGAGATTTTAGGGGGTTGGAGAAGTAAAATAATATAAAATAACTTAAGAGGAGATGCTATCTCTAAATTGGGTAACTACCTTTGGTTTGAACCAAAAGGCTTCCTTGAAGTGACTTCTACTAAAGGTAAGGATTATAAGTATAATATATGTATTCAAGGAGCTTAATTGGTTAGTTTTTGGACGTTCCAAGGGGCTTGAGACTTGTGAGGCATGGGTTAGAAAAGAGGGCTTTTATATGGGGGAGGAGGGGCTCTTTAGGAATGTTGAAAATATTATTTTATTATATAATGATTTTATGTTTGTAAAGATCCAAAACTCATTAAATTCCATGATAAGATGAATAATGTTCTAAATAAAATTATCCAATAATAATTGTACAGGTTTTGGATTTTTTTTAATTTCTATAATCTTATTTATTTATATCATTTATTAATGAGTTAAACACTGCATCATTATTGTGTCATAAATAATTTTATTTATATGATGTTTAAAAATTATAAAAAAAATACCATGATGTAGGAAATATTTTTAGCTTTTAAATGAATATTTTTAGTCTAAGATAAAACTTATATAAGCCCATGTAAAAATTTTTTTACTAAAAGATATATGTTTGTCAGTTTTGTCTTTAATTTAATTTAATTAATATAAAGTGTCATTATCACTCTCAAGTGGCTCCATTGAGTCCCAAAATCTACCCAAGGATGACCATTTTCAGAAATTTATCCAAAAATATAAAGTGAACATATATTAGGGTAATTTAAAATTATTATAAAATTATTTTTTATCCTAATTTACCGGATTTACCCCTTCAACCACGGTAAATAAATATTTACTGAAGTAAATATTCATAATATCTAAAAATAAAAGTTACCTATTTAAACAATTTTGAAATCTTGATTATAAATATGGAATCCATTTTTCCAAATTCGAAACATAGAAGTGGAAGAAATTAATTTAAAATTAATTCCCGTTGTCAAAACAAAAAAGCGTGTTTTTAAGAAATAATAACTATCAAAAGATTGACACTTGTTTATGACCAGTTTAAATGTTAAATTACATCCAATGAACTAAATTATATTAAATGATAAAAATTTAATCTAATGATACTTAAATTCCATTCAAATGTATAATTTAACAATATAAATTAATTTGATTAAAAAAGTTATTTTTATTAAAATTTAGTATTATTCACTATTAATCAAAAATTGAAAGTTTTTAGAGAGTAACGAAAATTTAACCTAAGACAATTTCGATATTCCAAATCTAAAAATTATGTCAATTTTTAATAATAAAATTTATTAAATTTCAAAAGTGGGTATTACTATTCATAACGTCTAGTTTGATTGGTCGTGGTGTGTTAGAATCTCGAAGTTGGGTACATCGAAAGCTATTGTATTATTCAAAGGGAAATTTACCGTGGAAGATTGGGGTGTTAAATTCTTTCCTCCTTAAAATAATTTCATTCTATAAATTTCTAGAATACTTCTATATAAAAATATTTAGGAGGTTCTTTGTAGAGACCCGAAGCTTGACGTACATGGACATTACATTACTTTTGCGGAATACATAGTACATAACAAAAACACACACACAAGGATCGTAATAGTTTAGTGTCTTTGGAAACTCGGATCGTAATCTTCTAAACGTGGTGAAAGATCTTCAATATCTCCCATAAAGATCTTCCCCCTTTTTTTACCTAAAACCTTTCTTTATATCCTGGGGAAAAGAAAACATAAAAGGGTGAGCTCAAATGCTCAGTAAGGGTAAACAAAGGAAATATCAATCACATAATTTTCATAAGAACATAACATTTTTGGAAATCTTAACCTGCAAAAGAGAGCATAATTTCATAACATGGGATAAATCATAGTAGTGAAATGAAATAATAACTTAAAACATTACCCATTGTGGCATACACACATAATCATAGAGAATCATTTCTTGTTAGTCAAGACTCATTGCCAAGACTATCTTAGTGGACAAAGTCCCTTTCTGAATCGAGTAATCCTCGTTTCAGTCCTGTTTCACTGAACCGGTATAACCTACCATTCCAGCCATGTCTATCTCATGAGATATAAAATCTTTACCCAATGCATTGGAGGGAGATATAGGTCCCACCCATCCCTTAATGAATCCTTTCTTATGTGTGCCACAAAATCATAAATCATAAATCATTGCATAACCCATGTAACAAAAATGGAATTCTTAAACAACATGACATCATAAAACCATTCATATAAGATAAAGGAATTCATAAACATAATTCCATCACAACATAGTCAAATCAATGTAAAAATATGGATAGAAACAGAACCCTTTATTATCTTAGATGGAAAATAATTTTGATAAAACACTTGAATTGAATTCTTGAGGAAAATATCCTTTCTTCTTCAAAATCAATTTCTTTTCACAAAACATCATGCAATTTTAAAAGAAAGAGATTTTATTGAAAATAGTCATGAAATATTTTAGAGGAAGATTCATGAAAATAAGGCTTTGTAAAACAGTATAAATCCGTTCGTGCCGTATAAGTTAAAAAAAACATTCTTCGTACTTTTGTCGGAAAAGTCAAAAAGTACCTCGTACGAAAAACATCAAAAGATTCCTTTAATTTCTTTTACTAAAAACTCACCGAAGGGTAAAAATGGATTTAAACAATTGTAGGTGGATGGAAATAATATTACATATTGATGAAACATGGATGTGGATGATAAAATACACCCCAGTAAATACTTACGAATAAACAACCTCGGATAAAAATGAGATTGTGATATTTCCCTTACCTTAGGTCCGACTTGCTTTGTAAGTGTCCGAACCTCCTGTATAATGATTTAAATCATGTTATTTACTTATTACAGAATCATATTAATTGTTATGATATCATATATGGTTCACTTATGACATTATATTACCCGTTCTTTTGTAAATTCCATGTTAAAGAAGCGTTTTGGGTAAAATCGTTTCATTTATCGTAGGTGTTTTGACTTGTTGTTCTTGACATCATTATTACTTATATCATGATTTACATACTTCCAGAATATAAAATATGATTTATATATCATATATATTCAGTATATATATATATATAAGTAGATAAATAAAATGAAAAACACCGTTCATGGAGACGGTAGTCCGTACGTACGCATGAACGCTGTTTTCCTTTCCTTATTGTATTGAAATGGAAGTAAGTAGATGACATACATATGTATATATATACATAAATCCAGTAGCTTTATAATGTCATATATTTCATTATTATTTCTTATATATACATTATAATCATTCTTAAATGGTTAACATGGAGAATGAATCTCATCGCGTCGTGGAGACGGTATTCCGTACGTACGCACGAGCGATGATATCATTTCTATAAATATTGAATTGAATTGGAGTGGATTATACAATATATCAGAATCAATATGATGTTTTAATAACTATGTATAGTTATTCTTTACACCATTATACCCATCCATGTAAGGTGGTGGTGGAAAATAGATTACACCACGGCGTGGAGACGGTATTCCGTACGAACGCACGCGCAGTGATTTCTTTTTTTTCCGTAGGATGGATAGATGGTGAAATAGGGTTGTTTCATACTTATAATAACATATCAGTATATGAGTGATACTGATGTTATTACTTCATAATGAAACAACCTAAGAAGAAGAAGTGGAAGAAGAAATAAAGATGAAAGAATTGGTAACGGTAATTACCTCTTCTTTGAAGTGCCTCTTTGAGACCTCCTCTTAGGGCACTAAAATTGGTCTTTGGGGAAGACCAGAACCTCTAGGATGTTTCTAGGGAAGTGTAGAGGATAAATTGGCAGGGGTTGGCCGAGCTTGAGTGCTCAAATTGGTGTGAGGAGGAGGGGGAGGAGGTGTCCTTTTATAGGGGAGGAGAGGGGCACCTTAGGAATATCTCAAAATATTATTTTATATTAAAGTAAAAATCGGTTTATAATGGTTCCAAAGGGTCTTATTTCGAAGATAAAGTGGGTATGGGTCGAAATCCTATAAACCAATAGGATTTATACAAGTTTAAGGTATTATTTTAACCTTATCAATTAGATTTAACTCTAAGTTAAATAATTTAACTTTTACCGTGTCTTTTTGTTTTCTTTCACTATATGGTTAATAAACTTACTATAACTTGCCAAACGAACCCCAAATTGTATATTATTAATACATATATCCTTATCTAAGTCATTTGGACGAACCTTAGATTTTTAGGAATAAAATAACAATTAATAATATAATATTTGATTTAAAAACTATTTTGTGTCAATTTTGACACTATTTGATATATGATTTTTGTGAAAGTCATAACAGAATTATATGTTCGAACCAAGTTGATTAAATCCACACTAATATATCATAGTAACCTAGAAAATTAGTGGAATTCATAAAAAGTCTTAAATTACATTTATTTTGGTATTTATATTATCAATTATGTCAATATTTCATTAATAAGATAATTACTGCATCATTTTTGTGTCATAAATAAATTATATTATATGATGTCTAAAAATTACAAATAAAATACCATCATGTAGGAAATCTTTTTAGCTTTCTAACGAATATTTATAGTCGAATTTATCTTATGTATAACCCCATATTAAAAATGGTTTACTTATTAAACTTTGATTTTAACTATTTTAACCTTTCTTTAAATAAATTAATAATAAATGTCCTAATCTAATCCAAGTGGGCCTAAATGGTCATATTTTATTCCTAAGTTTGTTTTTGGTCGAATTACACTTGTCCAATAGAATTAGGACATGTGTTAGGGTAATATTAATATCATATTTACCCTTAGTTACCTTATTTACTATTAACCGTGGTAAAAAAAGTAAAAAGTTACTATTCACCAAAAAATTATTTTCATCTCATTGAACCACATTTTAGTCCTTGATATTAACCGTGTCTCTCGGATTTTCGAAATTCCATTCACAGAAGCGGTAAAATTAAGTTTTATGCAAAATTCAGTTTTTAACCTACCACTTAGTAGTTTCACTATTCATCAAAAATTGATGTTTTTCAGAACAATGCCAAAATTTCATCCCAGGCTATATTTCATATTCCGAATTCAAAAATGAAGTCTATTTTACCAAATTCATAACATAAATGTTGCATTAATTAATTTTATAATTAAATCCCGTTGTTAAAACAAATAGCGTGTTTTTAAGAAACAATATCTATCAAAAGATTGACACTTGTTTATGTCTAGTTTAAATGTGAAACTACATCCAATGACCAACATTGTATTAAATTGTAAAAATATATTCTAAATATACTTTAAAACCACTCAAATTAATGATTTATCACTATTAATTATTTCGATTAAAAAAGTTGTTTTTAATTATAATTTAGTAATTTTCACTATTCATCAGAATATGAAAGTTATCCGAAAAGTACCAAAATTTCACCTTAGGCTAAATTCGATACTCCGAATCCAAAAATAAAGTTCATTTTGAAAAATAAGATTTACTGGATTTCAAAAATTGGTTATTACTATTCATAACGGCTAGTTTTAATAATATTTTTATAGCATATCGTTGTTTAGTGAAACTCGGTATTGCGTACTACACACGCTATCGAGGAAGGTCGCGATTGCGTGTAATGCAAGTCAAGTCAAGGATGTGTGTTGTGCAAGCTCCTTTTGGTGTAGCGTACAACACAAGACATTAATAAAATTAAAAAGAATATTTTTTTATAAAATCTTGGGCTGTTACATTCTACCCCCCTTAAAATGAATTTCGCCCTCGAAATTCGTCGGGGTTATAAATGGTTTACTATTTGAAAGTTTCTTTAATAGAAACCCACATCGTAAAAGGGAATACCAAAACTTGGCTTTAAAAACTAAAGTATGAAATGTAACGATTACCCAAATAAACTAATCACTGGGTTTCCACATAGGTGAAAATATGGATATGGAAGAGAAATCTAACCATCATGTTCTGATGGAGAGTGGTAGAGAACATGGCTATGGAAAATCCAGTAATCACAAATCCATAAATTTGTGACGATCTAAGGTACCATCCGATTCATCAGGTATAAGATCACTAGGACAACATTTTTGGTTTTCAAGATCATTTCCCTAAAGTTGAAAATTTGAATTAGAATAAATACTTTATTTTGATACAATATCACTGTTGTTCGTGCCTTGAACAATTTCCACTTCATCTCTTAAATAAATGAAGTTGAATTTGTTATTCGTGAAGTGTTAGCAGATCATGTGATAGAATGACGGGTCATTCCATCTGTCTCAAACAAAAGGTAAGCAAAAGTTATTAAATAAACATAAGTCATTCTATAGTGAGATTAATCATATATAGTTCCTAAAATGGACTTATACTTCATATATCATACTGCTTAATATAATAAAACTAGTTTCTACTAAACAGGGACTTCCTGTAGGCCAGTGGTAGGCGATAAAGGCCAGTCGCACTTTGGTTGTGGGTTCGATTCCTACAGCCTTGTCCGAAGCGATGGGCTGTCGCCCGTCCTGCAGGTTGTCCCTTTTTCTAAAACTACGTTACTATAACATCCCATCAATAATATCGAAAATATTCTATCCTTAAACAATACTAACTTATGTCCAACATAATCCAGTCTAATCTTTAGGCTTATAATACTGCAGTCCACTCTCATAATATAGTGACAACGATTACCAGAGATTTAATACTGTCGTTGATCCCCACATATCATAAGATATGTCTTGTTGGTCACATTCCAAACATTCAAAGTCCTTAATCTTGTATTCTCTTGAATACCTTAGTGAAAACATGAGTGCAGTTAAAAGTTAACACTTTCCACATACCAAAATCCTCAAAATTCTATATACTCAAACCATGATATCACTTAGTCCTTATATCAATCATGAGCTTAGGAATACTATCAAACATTTAATTTTCTCCTTATCCCTTCATTATGCGCATATCATCTACATTCCAAAAATATCTGAATAACCTTTCATGGATACTGGTAACATTAATCATATACTTTCAAAACACAAGGAAAGACAACAGTGTAACAATCCATAGATGTCTCTTTATTCCAAAATTACACATGATAAACATGTAATCATGCCACTACATTCTCAAACCATTGACCGAGCTTCAAAAATTCTTTCATCTCACATATCATTTTTAGTCTCTTCATCATCATCCACATAAATACTACCCATATGACCATACTGATTCTCTTCATGAGTCTTTCCCTTAGGGCATTTGTTTGCATAATGCCCATACATTCCACATTTAAAACACTTAACCATTTTTGATGTCGTAGCAATACCATTATCCTCATCCATGGTGTTAACCGACCCTTTTCCTTTGCACTTACTTGCTTTGTGTCCTTCTTTTCCACACCCAAAGCATCTTCCAGTTCCCTTGAAACATTCTCCTTGATGCCTCTTCCCACATGAATTACATAGGGGAAATTGAACTTTCTTTCCTCTATGATCTTCATGAAACTCCATCTTTCTCTTATTAGCCGAGTCAGGAAACTTACCAAATTTTACTTTATTGATCATATTATGAGATTTCTGATTCGGCATAATAATGATGTTTGGACTTCCAAATCCCATTTCATTTTGTTGCTAATGAAAAATATCATTCCATTGTCCATCATATCCTCCATTATCGTGAATCACCTTGTTTCCAGCCATTTTCTAAAACCCAAAAAGAATAGTGTGAGAGGCAAAAATCATGCTAGGGAAAACAACATAACAAAGGGGGAGTATCCTCAATATCTAACTTCTTAGGTTAAATTCTATGATCGTTACCATAGTTCTAGGACTATATCTTATATGTATACTTATCCTTAGGGACATCCCTAGACATACCTTAGAAACATCTCTAGGGATCTCACTAACGTTTTCGCATCCTAGTTTCCAAAGGTTGACTAAACCTTTCCTCTGATACCAACTGTAGAGACCCGAAGCTTGACGTACATGGACATTACATTACTTTTGCGGAATACTTAGTATATAACAAAAACACACACACAAGGATCGTAATAGTTTAGTGTCTTTGGAAACTCGGATCGTAATCTTCTAAACGTGGTGAAAGATCTTCAATATCTCCCATAAAGATCTTCCCCCTTTTTTTTTACCTAAAACCTTTCTTTATATCCTGGGGAAAATAAAACATAAAAGGGTGAGCTCAAATGCTCAGTAAGGGTAAACAAAGGAAATATCAATCACATAATTTTCATAAGAACATAACATTTTTGGAAATCTTAACCTGCAAAAGAGAGCATAATTTCATAACATGGGATAAATCATAGTGGTGAAATGAAATCATAACTTAAAACATTACCCATTGTGGCATACACACATAATCATAGAGAATCATTTCTTGTTAGTCAAGACTCATTGCCAAGACTATCTTAGTGGACAAAGTCCCTTTCTGAATCGAGTAATCCTCGTTTCAGTCCTGTTTCACTGAACCGGTATAACCTACCATTCCAGCCATGTCTATCTCATGAGATATAAAATCTTTACCCAATGCATTGGAGGGAGATATAGGTCCCACCCATCTCTTAATGAATCCTTTCTTATGTGTGCCACAAAATCATAAATCATAAATCATTGCATAACCCATGTAACAAAAATGGAATTCCTAAACAACATGACATCATAAAACCATTCATATAAGATAAAGGAATTCATAAACATAATTCCATCACAACATAGTCAAATCAATGTAAAAATATGGATAGAAACAGAACCCTTTATTATCTTAGATGGAAAATAATTTTGATAAAACACTTGAATTGAATTCTTGAGGAAAATATCCTTTCTTCTTCAAAATCAATTTCTTTTCACAAAACATCATGCAATTTTAAAAGAAAGAGATTTTATTGAAAATAGTCATGAAATCTTTTAGAGGAAGCTTCATGAAAATAAGGCTTTGTAAAACAGTATAAATCCGTTCGTGCCGTATAAGTTAAAAAAAACATTCTTCGTACTTTTGTCGGAAAAGTCAAAAAGTACCTCGTACGAAAAACATCAAAAGATTCCTTTCATTTCTTTTACTAAAAACTCACCGAAGGATAAAAATGGATTTAAACAATTGTAGGTGGATGGAAATAATATTACATATTGATGAAACATGGATGTGGATGATAAAATACACCCCAGTAAATACTTACGAATAAACAACCTCGGATAAAAATGAGATTGTGATATTTCCCTTACCTTAGGTCCGACTTGCTTTGTAAGTGTCCGAACCTCCTGTATAATGATTTAAATCATGTTATTGACTTATTACAGAATCATATTCATTGTTATGATATCATATATGGTTCACTTATGACATTATATTACCCGTTCTTTTGTAAATTCCATGTTAAAGAAGCGTTTTGGGTAAAATCGTTTCATTTATCGTAGGTGTTTTGACTTGTTGTTCTTGACATCATTATTACTTATATCATGATTTACTTACTTCCAGAATATAAAATATGATTTATATATCATATATATTCAGTATATATATATATAAGTAGATAAATAAAATGAAAAACACCGTTCATGGAGACGGTAGTCCGTACGTACGCATGAACGCTGTTTTCCTTTCCTTATTGTCTTGAAATGGAAGTAAGTAGATGACATACATATGTATATATATACATAAATCCAGTAGCTTTATAATGTCATATATTTCATTATTATTTCTTATATATACATTATAATCATTCTTAAATGGTTAACATGGAGAATGAATCTCATCGCGTCGTGGAGACGGTATTCCGTACGTACGCACGAGCGATGATATCATTTCTATAAATATTGAATTGAATTGGAGTGGATTATACAATATATCAGAATCAATATGATGTTGTAATAACTATGTATATTTATTCTTTACACCATTATACCCATCCATGTTAGGTGGTGGTGGAAAATAGATTACACCACGGCGTGGAGACGGTATTCCGTACGTACGCACGCGCGGTGATTTCTTTTTTTTCCGTAGGATGGATAGATGGTGAAATAGGGTTGTTTCATGCTTATAATAACATATCAGTATATGAGTGATACTGATGTTATTACTTCATAATGAAACAACCTAAGAAGAAGAAGTGGAAGAAGAAATAAAGATGAAAGAATTGGTAACGGTAATTACCTCTTCTTTGAAGTGCCTCTTTGAGACCTCCACTTAGGGCACTAAAATTGGTCTTTGGGGAAGACCAGAACCTCTAGGATGTTTCTAGGGAAGTGGAGAGGATAAATTTGCAGGGGTTGGCCGAGCTTGAGTGCTCAAATTGGTGTGAGGAGGAGGGGGAGGAGGTGTCCTTTTATAGGGGAGGAGAGGGGCACCTTAGGAATATCTCAAAATATTATTTTATATTAAAGTCAAAATCGGTTTATAATGGTTACAAAGGGTCTTATTTCGAAGATAAAGTGGGTATGGGTCTAAATCCTATAAACCAATAGGATTTAGACAAGTTTAAGGTATTATTTTAACCTTATCAATTAGATTTAACTCTAAGTTAAATAATTTAACTTTTACCGTGTCTTTTTGTTTTCTTTCACTATAGGGTTAATAAACTTACTATAACATGCCAAACGAACCCCAAATTGTATATTATTAATACATATATCCTTATCTAAGTCATTTGGCCGAACCTTAGATTTTTAGGAATAAAATAACAATTAATAATATAATATTTGATTTAAAAACTATTTTGTGTCAATTTTGAAACTATTTGATATATGATTTTTGTGAAAGTCATAACAGAATTATATGTTCAAACCAAGTTGATTAAATCCACACTAATATATCATAGTAACCTAGAAAATTAGTGGAATTCATAAAAAGTCTTAAATTACATTTATTTTGGTATTTATATTATCAATTATGTCAATATTTCATTAATAAGATAATTACTGCATCATTTTTGTGTCATAAATACATTATATTATTTGATGTCTAAAAATTACAAATAAAATACCATCATGTAGGAAATCTTTTTAGCTTTCTAACTAATATTTATAGTGGAATTTATCTTATGTATAACCCCATATTAAAAATGATTTACTTATTAAACTTTGATTTTAACTATTTTAACCCTTCTTTAAATAAATTAATAATAAATGTCCTAATCTAATCCAAGTGGGCCTAAATGGTCATATTTTATTCCTAAGTTTGTTTTTGGTCGAATTAAACTTGTCCAATAGAATTCGGACATGTGTTAGGGTAATATTAATATCATATTTATCCTTAGTTACCTTATTTACTATTAACCGTGGTAAAAAAAGTAAAAAGTTACTATTCACCAAAAAATTATTTTCATCTCATTGAACCACATTTTAGTCCTTGATATTAACCGTGTCTCTCGGATTTTCGAAATTCCATTCACAGAAGCGGTAAAATTAAGTTTTATGCAAAATTTAGTTTTTAACCTACCACTTAGTAGTTTCACTATTCATCAAAAATTGATGTTTTTCAGAACAATGCCAAACTTTTTCATCCCAAGCTATATTTCATATTCCAAATTCAAAAATGAAGTCTATTTTACCAAATTAATAACATAAAAGTTGCATTAATTAATTTTATAATTAAATCCCGCTGTTAAAACAAATAGCGTGTTTTTAAGAAACAATATCTATCAAAAGATTGACACTTGTTTATGTCTAGTTTAAATGTGAAACTACATCCAATGACCAACATTGTATTAAATTGTAAAAATCTATTCTAAATATACTTTAAAACCACTCAAATTAATGATTTATCACTATTAATTATTTCGATTAAAAAAGTTGTTTTTAATTATAATTTAGTAATTTTCACTATTCATCAGAATATGAAAGTTATCCGAAAAGTACCAAAATTTCACCTTAGGCTAAATTCGATACTCCGAATCCAAAAATAAAGTTCATTTTAAAAAATAAGATTTACTGGATTTCAAAAATTGGTTATTACTATTCATAACGGCTAGTTTTAATAATATTTTTATAGCATATCGTTGTTTAGTGAAACTCGGTATTGCGTACTACACACGCTATCGAGGAAGGTCACGATTGCGTGTAATGCAAGTCAAGTCAAGGATGTGTGTTGTGCAAGCTCCTTTTGGTGTAGCGTACAACACAAGACATTAATAAAATTAAAAAGAATATTTTTTTATAAAATCTTGGGCTGTTACATTCTTCATCATAAGTTCCCCGGGTTTCCACTTCGCCCCTTAAATCTTATGATTTATCCATAAAAAATTCACCAAACGAGTCATGTAGTTTCTCAAAACATGTTCTCTAGTATGAAGAATCATGACAGGATCTTCGTATTAAGACAAATCAAGTTCCAGTTATATTTCTTCATAGGTGAGTACATGCGTTGGGTCATACATGTATTTTCTCAACATTGATATGTGGAACACATTATGAAATTTGGAGAGACTTGGCAGCATTGCCAAATGGTAAGCTACAGACCCAATTTGTTCAAGAATTTTGAAGGGTATGATGTACCTGGGACTCAATTTACCCTTATTACTGAAAAGTATAACACCCTTCCATTGAGGAACCTAAGAGAAAATATGATCACCTACTTGAAATTCAAAATCATTCCTTCTATTATTTCCATAACTCTTTTTCCTACTTTGAGCTGCTTTGATTTGGGTTTGGATAATCTTCACATTTTTTATTGTTTACTCAACTTGTTCTGGGCCTACAGGTTTTCATTCACCAACATAATCCCAACTATTTGGTGTGTGACATCTCTTTCCATATAACGCTTCATGTGGTGCCACTTGAAAACATAAATGGAAACAATTGTAATAGAAAATTATACAACAGGAAAATACTAATCCCCCATACCTTGAAAGTTAAGTGAGAAAGATATCAACAAGTATTCTTAAGGATTTAATATTCCATTCTAATTGTCCATCAGTTTGAGGGTGGAAGGAAGTGCTCAAATGATGTTCAGTATCCAAGGCCTTCTAAGGAATTTTCCAGAATCATGATGTAAAATGTGGATCACGATCATAAAAAATCAATACAGGAAATCCATGAAGTCGTACATCTTCATTAATATATAATCCTACTAAATGTTCAAGTGGTAAACCTTCTCTTATAACAAAAAAATGTGATGACTTAGTAAGACGATCAACAATGACCCATATTGCAACATTTCTTATAGGAGTCCTTGGAAGTCCCATGACAAATTCCATCATAATATAATCTCATTTCCACTCAGGTATGGGAAGAGGTTGCATGAATTTTGTAGGAGATTGCCTTCTAGATTTCCCTTGTTGATAAAAAATACATTTTGACACATAATCATCAATATCCCTCTTCATGCTGTCCCACCAAAATTGTTATTTCAAATCTCAATACGTCTTATTTCTACCAGGGTGTATTGAGAAATTGGATATGTGAGCACCGTCCAACAATTCCCTTTTTAGATCAGGTATATTCGGAACACAATGTCTCATCACAAATTTCAAAATTCCATCTTCATATATGATGTCAATCAATCTACCATTATTCATAGCTTTAATTTTGTTTTGAAACTCCTCATTATCAGTGTAAAAACTATTTATCCTTTCTAGTAAATATGTTTTATCATCCATTTGAAAAAGTATCGATGTTTCACTTTCCATGATTATTCCCATATCCATCTTTACTAGATCCATGAAAATAGGATGCCTTTCAACTCTCATCTTGTTCATAACTCCATAATGGTTTCTACTCAAAGCATCTACCATCTTATTTGCCTACCCCAGGTGGTAGTGTATAGTGAAATCATAATCTTTGAGTAGTTTAAGTCATCATCTTTGCCTCATGTTGAGTTCATTCTGTGAGAAAATATACTTCAAACTCTTATGATAAGTATATATCTCACATTTTTCACCACATAGATAGTGTCTCCATATCTTCAATGCGAATATTACAGCTGCCAACTCAGTATCATGAGTAGTATAGCTTTTTTCATGAATTTTTAACTGTCGTGATGCATAGCCAATAACTCTACCATTCCGCATAAAGAAAAAACCAAGTCCTTTCTTTGAAGCATCACTATAATAACAAACCCATCATTCCCCGATGGTAGAGTCATGATATAAGTATTGACTAATCTTATATTCATTTCTTCAAAACATTATTTAAACTATTTTGTCCAAACATATTTAACCCTTAACATATGTTCTTGGTTAATGGGTTAGCAAATCGGGAAAAATTTTATAGAAAACTTCGATAAAAACCAGCTAAACCAATAAAACCGCATACCACAGTTATACACATCATTTATGGACATTCATGGATTGCCCTTGTCATCGAAGGATCAATAGATATTTCATCCTTAGAGACAATATGGCAATGAAAAGAAATCTCCTAAATCTAGAATTCAAACTTTCTAAACATCCCATATAATTCATTTCTTTTAAGGGTTTTCAAAATAGAGTTCAAGTGATTTTCATGATCTTGGTAGATTTTTGAGTATACCAAGATATCATCAACAAATAACACTACAAATTCATCAAGATATTACTTTAAAACTCTATTCATTAGATCTATGAAGATAGAGGTTGCATTAGTCATCCCAAAAGGTAGTACTGTAAACTCGTAATGCCCGTACCTAGTTTGAAATGTTGTCCTCGGAATGTCATGCTTATTCATGTATAACTGATGGTATTCAGATCAAAGGTCAGTCATTTAAAAATATTGAGCTCCTTGAAGTAGATCGAATAAATCATCAACTTGAGGTAGGGGATACTTTTTATTTATTGTTCTAGCATTGATATCTCTTTAGTCAATGCACAACCTCAGAGATCCATCATTTTTATTAACAAAAAGGACAGGGGATCTCCCTAGAAAATAACTTGGGTGAAAAAATACCATATTACTTAATTCCTATAGTTTTTTCTTTAAATACACTAATTCCACAGTGTCCATTCTATAAGGGGTATTCAATATGGTTCTTGAACCAGGAATTATGTCAATGGAAAACTCAATTTCTCATTCTGGAGGATGTCTAGGTAAATCCTCTAGAAACACATCAACGTATTCCCGCACATTAGGTACAGCCTATATTTGAACATTCCTTTCCTCATGTATAGTTATTTCATTCACATCCTCCCTAATAATTGTATTTAGTGAGCTACTAGGGGTGGATCTTGATATGAATTAGATGGTGACATTTCTGCTCTAAAGATAAGGTATTACTTATCATCATCGAAAATTGAAACCTCTTTCTTCTTACAATAAATTTTTTAATCATGGTCTGAAAGCCAATCCATACTGAGGATTATATAAAATTCAATCATGGGTATGTTAATGATATCAGCAGATAAAGATCATTTATATGCCCTAATGGGAACTAATTCACAAAACTATTTTGCAGTGATACTTCCCTTAAGAGTTTTTACTGACAACTCCCTTATTAAATAAAATTGGAAATATCTTGTTATCTTAGAAAACTGGGAAGATATGAAACAATACGATCCAGAATCAGATAATGCATTAGCTAAACTTGATGAAACTATTAAATTACCTTCCACTATGTCTTTCAGAGATTCAACCTCAGTAGTAGTGATCATATAAGCTTGGCCATTCTCCCTTGGCCTTTTCTGATGTATGTTTCCTTGGAGTTTATGAAATTCATTTTCAGAATGTCCCATATCCCTGAAATTGTAGCATTGAACATTGGTAGCTTGTTTCTTACTCTTAACATCACCAGCAAGATGGCCTTTTATCCACATTTGAAGCATACTCATTTTCCTTTTAGACAGGAACCGAAGTTCTTCCTTCAACAATTATCACAGGGTTGGAATTCAAATCTCCCCTTCTTCCCTATTTAATTATTTCATTTCCATAGTGTTATGCAGATCTCTTATCCTCTTGCTTTACATTAAAGTTGTATGACATAGAGAATTCATTTTTTGTCAGGATAGCACATGAGACAATATATTCGTAAGATGAGAAGGATTGTGAGACAAATGCTTGATGGAGTAATGGTTTTAACCCATCAAAGAAATTATCAATCATACTTCTTGGGTTATATATATAATCTTCAATGTTCCATTCTAACCATGTAACGTTAACTTTATACTTTGCGACATTCTCATCCTATTTTTCCATCAGGCTTAGAAATTGTTTTTCCATATTCGGTCGATGGTCAGGAGGAAAGTATTTTTCTAAGAAAATCTCTTTAAACTCCCCCCATTCAATACATGATACTATTTAATCCTTTATTGTGATTTGAATTAATGACCACCATTGATCTGCATCTTCTATGAGGCGATAAAAGGCCATAACAACTTTTTCCCTTACATTACTCCCAAAAGCATGAAATATTTTTTCTATGAAACTTATCCATTACTCAGCTACAAATGGATTTTTAGACCCATTGAATGTTGGTGGTTGTTTCTTCATGAAGCGGTCTCTAACATTGATCCTCCATGTAGAAGATTAGGGTGCTCCATTTGGGTAAGGTTATTATTCATAACATGAGTGAGTTGTCCCTGTATGGTGATAAGCTGATCAGTACCAGTTGCATCACCAGCTCCACTATAATTATCATGAGTAGGATGGAATTCCCTACATAGATTACGTGCATTGATACGATTTATATTCCTTTCACTAGGAACCATTTCTAAACAATGTCATACACTAGATTAGTTTTTGAATTGAAAAACATAATTCCAAACTTGTAAAACACTAAACATAAATTGAACTGTTTATGGATATAATCCTTAAACATAAAAAATATTTTCTTTGAGGAAGTATAAACTCATAAATCATTCATAATGGTTTGTAAGGAAAACTGAATTATCCTAAGCATACCCCCAAGGTGTTTCATAACCAAGAGTGCAGCAAGGCCCATTGTCATGTTACAAGATACCTTGGGTCGAACCCAAAACTCATAGTCGGAGTTTTCACTCCTAGGTACATTTGTTCCAGAGTCGCCTCTTCCTGATCATATCCAGATAGGGATGTATTTCTTTGAAATCTCCCCAAATCTCTACATTACCAAATTTCTAGGAAGTTCTTATATTCTAAACCTCAAATTCTATCTTAGGGTAATGTTCTATAATCAGAGTTGATCTATATCTAGTTTCCAAGGTTTATACTAAAATTTCTCTAATACCAACTATAACGCCTTGACCCTAGTTACCCAGAGTCGGTGCATTATTACATAATATTGGAAAAATATAAGAAATCATGTCCTGAAAGACCGATCAGTTTAGTAATATTGGAAACAAGATATATACATAAGTTCAACATTACAACATGAAAAGAAATAAAAAACTAATTTATTACATTATAAATATCCAATCCTCCTAGATTATTCCATTAAGTAAATCAAAACTAACTTCTTCATATCATGGGAAAATGAAATATAAGAAAGGTGTGAGCTCAAATGCACAGTTTTGGTATGAAATATAACTGAAGATACATAAACCATAGTCATGGTGAATAATTGAAAACACATGCCTTTACAAATAATAAACATGGACAGTTTATGGTAGGAATATGAGTAGAGTAAATAATGCCATAATACAACATATTCATGCATATTAAACTAGTAGAATAAACACATGGACCATTAATATTATTTTCATAATGAGGGAATGTATAATGCAGGACATTCTAAAACATTTTGTCAAGGCCTCGACCAAGACATCTAAAAATTATTAAGTCCTCCGCCAAAACAATATATCAAATCAGGAAAGGCCTCGGCCAATTCCATGTCTAATTGTCACATGAGACCTACTGATGCATTGTGAAGCTATAGCGGGCTCAACCCATCACTTACTAAGTCTAATACATTCCACATATGAAATGGTTGGAACATAACATAAACATTCATATTAAAACAAGCATATGAAATGTCAATTATTTAACTCTAAACGATGAATGGTATAAAAATAACACATCCATAGTCAAACATATCAAAATATATTAAATAAAATAGGGAATAATTATATCATAATAAATCAACTTCAAACAAGTGTAATATTTATCAAAGGATATTGACATAGATGAAATCAAAACTTTTTGAGAGAAATATCTCTTTCTATTTTGAAATAATTTAAGAGTCACATAATTATAAATGGAGACATTTCTTTTGAAAATATTCTTATAATCTTGTAAGGGAAGCTTCAACGATGTTATAATGGAGGAAAATAGTAGCACCCTTTGTATAAGTTAAAAAAATACATTCTTACATTAATTTTGTCGAAAAGGGTCACAAAGTACCTTGTTTGGAAAATGACAGAAAGATTCCTTTCAAAATATATAAGGAAAAAATGGTATAAATGTCTTTAACCGATTTTCTATTAAATTTTAAAAATGTTTTGAAATACATTTTTATGAAAACACAAATGTGGATGATAAAGAAGTCCTAGTAGACACATACATGAAAACAACCTCGGATAATAAAGATATTGTGAAATTAACCCTAACCTTGTACTTTCCCCTTGTCAAGGGAACATTAACCTTCTGTATAACATTTAAATCATTGATATTAAATTACACAAGAACTATATTTATAAATATGATATCATATATGATCTTAGAAAATTTCTTTGTTAATAATATTTTAGTAGTATTATTGTTTCAGGTGTTAATTGATTCATTTTCACTTATATGTTTCGTTACATAAGTCATGTTTGTTATGGATAGGATGTATTTGATTCATATCTAGAAATATATAATGTTATTAAATATTATTTTTAATAATTAATTGAAAATTATTCATGAATGGTTATGATGGAAAATAAATCTCATCACGTTCGTGGAGACGGTAATTCGTACGTACGCAAGAACGTTACATCCATTTTATTTAAAGGAAGGAAAACCAAATGAAACATAGTTATATTATTATTATAGTATATTATAATATTTTATATATGTTACGTAAGTTCATTAACACCATACTTTATACATTCCATGTATGGTATGAACGAGTCATATCACATTGAGGGGGAGGTAGTCCGCACTTTCTCAAATGAAATTATCGTTTATATACAACATGAAAAGAATAAGGGTATGCTATAAAAGTGAATTAAAGAAGATTATAGATAAAATAAATAACATAAATATCATATATTATTACAGTTCCATAATAATGGCCACCATAAGAGGTTCTAGTAGAATATTAAACAATCATTGTTTTGTGAGGCAGTAGCTCACCATCCATAGAAACATTATGTTCTATAACTATTAGATCGAGGTGTGTGTAATTTTAGTTAAAATAATTCTCATAAAAACAACTTGGTATATTGAAGATATTGGTTCTGTTATAAAATAAAGGATTAAATAGAGTTTATGGTGTTGGAGAAGTAAAATTAAAGAAAAGAACTTAAGAGGAGATGTTACCATTAAATTGGGTAACTCTCTTTGGTTTGAACCAAAATGTTTTTTTGAAGTGACTTATACATAATTAAAGACTTATAAAAGGAATTGAGGGATGTGAGGAGATTAATTGGGTTAAGGTTGGATGATTCATGGGGCTTGAGTGGTGAGAGAGATGGGTTAGAAGTGAGGGCTTTTTATAAGGGGGAGGAGGGGCTATTTAAGAATGTTTGAAAATATTATTTTATTATATGATGATTTTCGGTTTCTCAACATCAAAAACTCATTAAAGTCGAAGAATATAAGACTCATCTTATAAAAAAAATCATTAAATAAGAATTGAATGGGTTTTGGATATTTTTTTAATTTTTATAATCTTATTTATTTAAATCATTTATCAATGAGGTAAACACTGCATCATTATTGTGTCATAAATAATTTTATTTATTTGATGTCTAAAAAATATAAAAAACTACCATGATATAGGAAATCCTATTAGTTTTCAAATTAAAGTTTTTGTCTAAGAGATAACTTATATAACCCTTTGTAAAAATTATTTTACTAAAAGATATATGTTTATGTCATTTTTTTCTTTACTTTAAATTAATTAATTTAAAGTGTAATTTTCACTCTCAAGTGGCTCCATGGGGTCCCAAAATCGACCCAAGGATTCCCATGGTCTGACATGTATCAAAAAATAGAAATAGAACACATGTTAGGGTAATTTAATATTATTACAATATTTTTTTACCCTTATTTACTGGATTTAACACATTAACCATGGTAAATAAAATATTTACTAAAGTAAATATTCATAATGTATAAAAATAAAAGTTACTTACTCACACAATTTGAACCTACTAATTCCAAATATAGAATCCATTTTTCAAAATTCAAAATACATAAGTTGCCGAAATTAATTTAAAATTAATTCTCATTGTCAAAACAAAAAAGCGTGTTTTTAAGAATTTATAACTGTTCAAAGATTGACACTTGTTTATGTCTAGTTTAAACATGAAATTACATCCAATGGCCTAAATTATATTAAATAATAAATATATAATCTAATGATACTTAAAAACCATTAAAATTTATAATTTAAAACTATAAATTATTTTGATTAAAAAAGTTGTTTTTAATTAAAATTTAGTATTTTTGACTATTGATAAAAAATTGAAAGTTTTCAGAAAACTACCAAAAATTCACCCTAAGAAAATTTTGATATTACAAATCCAAAAATGAAGTCTATTTTGTAGAATAAAATTTATAAAATTTCGAAAAGTGGGCATTACTATTCATAATGGCTAGTTTGATTGGTCATGGTGTGTTAGAATCTTGAAGTTGCATACAACATAAGCTAATGCATTATTCAATGGGAAACATACCATTGAAGCTTGATGTGTTACAGAATAAAAAGGCTAATTCATATAGAAAACCCCATGTGTAGACTTGTATAAGAGGAAACCTCTAATACATTTCAAAGGTACCTAAGGGATTCCTTAATAGTGTCCAATTCACATGCTTCAATTAATAAACTTAATTTTGGTGCCACTCTAAAAAGTATGGCGGGAAACACAATGGATGGAAGTCCTACAAAGAAATAAAAATTGAGTAAATTCTATTTAAAACCTACCAAATCTCAATAAAAGGGTGCTCTTCTAGTATCAACAGTTGATTCAACCCAGATTGGTAGAAAAAAGAATAACTGACAAAGAAATTGAAATTACGGAAAATTAGGTTTCAAAAAAATAGAAATGTTGATTATAAGACAATTGAATAATGACTAAAAAAATTAATACTCACTAATTCAGATCCCATGAGATGTTATGTGTCAGAATGTGAGATCATATGGAGAATAATCCCCAAATCCTAGTTTATTCGGTCAATTGAAATCTCAAAATTGGTGAGGTTTTGTGTATAGAATAAAATCAAATTTAGGAATAGATTAGAATTTTAAAATGATTTAAAAATAGTAAATTTCACAAAAAATGGGTTTCGTGGATTACATGGATGGTTTGAAAAACCATGCGCCAATCATGAATGGTTATATGTAGGCAAGGGGAACCTGCATGGTTACCTAAAATGGATTGACTAACCATGAAAATAATATGGGAAAACCCACTGTCAAAATTGCAGACATGGTTGTATGACTGTGCACCTCATGTCACATATTTTGGACTAACTTTGTGTCTCCTCCTTCTCTTTTCTCATTCCTCACATAGTTTATCTTACCATGAGGCCTTCCCAAAATGGCATGAACCATCGTGTGCTGGGCTATTATAATCCTAGAATCATTGGCTCCTAGATATGAACAAGCCCCAGACATATTCGAAATACCCATGAACACAAAGGGTAATCAAATATGACATACTTAAACATTCAATATTAATAATAAGGGATATGTACCTCATAAAAAACCATAGGTTAATAAAATCTTCCACCTTTAAAGAAATTCTTCCCGAAATTTCCCTCTAAAGGGTGGTTAATATTATTTTGAGAAAAACTTCATCCATTGAGAACATACGATGGACTCTTTATCCCAATTCTCATCCTGTAAAAGGTAATGAATCCATTGTACTTGTACATGAGGAACTAACCAGACATTGAGAACCTTTGTTCCCATGTTAGTGATTCAAATATGATGTTACTGAAAGGATTCATCTACCTATATATCAACCTAATTGGGAGGAAAAGTGTGAGATGTGTCCGAATGATAATGGTGCAACTGAGAAACATGGAATCTGCAATGCAGGGCTTGATACCTACAAGGTAACTCCAACTGATAGGATAATGAACCAAGACTACCTATAATCTAAAATTTCTAGACATATCATGGTGAAATATTACATTCTATCCTGATCCTCCTATGTACCAGCTTCAGTGAAACATGTAAAAAGACCTGATCCGTGACCCTGAACTCTAGAGGTTGTCTGTGATGATTAGCTAGAGATTTTTTTGAGACTGTGCAATATCCATAAACATTCAAATCACATGCAATTTCTCAGAAGTATCATGTATGATACTTGGTCCTAGTAAAGATTCATCACCTTCCTCTAACTAGCAAGAGGGTGATCAGCACGACCTATCATACAAAACCTCATAAGATTCCATTTGTATTGCTGCCATATAATTGTTATTATTAGAGAACTCAATGAGGGGTAAATGACTCTCCCAAGAGAACACAAAAATCTTCGATGCATGATCACAACATGTCCTCAAGAACTTGTATCATATTCTCTGATTGGCCTTTAGTCCGAGGGTAGTCTGTTATGATCATAAGCACCTACGTACCTATCATCCTCTACAAACTCTGGTAGAAAAAATATGTAAAGCCTGTGTACCAATATGAAATGACAGTGAATGGGATCCTATGTAGTCATATCATGTCATTGATATACAACCTCACAATATCATCCACATTGGAGGTCTCCTTTATCGATAATAATTAATAACCCTTCTTGAGACTATGAAAACCAACACACACAACATCTCTACCTTGAGGTGACCTTAGTAATATGATCACAAAATATATCACAACATAATCCCATTTTAACTTGGGGATAGGTAAATTATGAATAATTATATATGGTAATTGATTTTATGCCTTCAACTAATGACATAAGGAAAACATTATTAAAAACCATCTACCTCACATTTCATACACGCCCATAATTACTGACGACATAAGTCATGGTACATCATAGTGACTCTGGGATTCCCTACCCAAACTGAGGCATTAAACTCCTCCATCAGCTCCTTGTGTATGTCCAAAGGAACCTAAATGGAACCATTGACACATAGGATCTTATCCTCTCCTACGGTCCGACCCGGAGGTGGGTCCCCCTACCACACTCTTTCAGAGGGAAAATCATTCTGAATCTGAATGTTCCCTCATCCCACCTCTATACATATGGGTAGAGTTCATTGCTAATGATGATATAAAATTCTTCCCCTAACTATCATTCACCTCCAAGTGTATCTTAGTGAACAAATGCATGAGTTTATACTCTCTACTGGGCTGTTAAACTGCATGAATCTGAGTCCTCTTGGTCCGCACGTCAACCACTACATTTCCCTTCCAAGGAATGTAGGAAAGTTCAATGTCAAAATACTTATGTATTAAATAAACTTCCTCTAACATAGATTCAAATAAAACTATGTAAATATATAAATGAGGGGTTTTTGGTATTTGTACATCCCAAAATTCAGTCCCATTAAATAGTTTATCTAGCATCATATAACATGAACAACTATAGCTAATTCAAGATCATGTGTTGGGTAGTTATTCTCATGTGGCCTCAGCTGGTAAGAACCCTAAAATATGAATTTATCACCCTACATCAGATCCTCTCCATTCCTGATACTTTATGGGTCACAATACACAGTTTAACTCTTTCCCTTATCTAATAGTATTAGGCCCAATGAAAAAGTAAATCCCCTCTTCATCTCCTGAAAGGTTGTCACATAGATATTGTACCATAAAAAATTTTCACCCTACTTATTCAAGCCCATCAAAGTAGTTTCCACATGTGATATATCATGTATGAAGAGTATTTAATATTGTGGTACCCTAAGAAACTCTTTATTTCAATGAAAAATATTGGGATGCTCCCATGAAACTATAAGTCTCACCTTCTCTAGCTATACCAATACTCTTTTCTATAAGATAACGTAACATATGTAGTGAATCTGATCCATCTAGAAGTGGAATATTGTGAGATTATAATATAATTGATGCTCTCTCGATTTTGGATGTATGGAATGGTCATGTTGATTGTGAGAATACACCCTAATACCATCCACAAAAACCATGACCAACAATTGAAAATATGGATAGAAGACTTGGTTCATCAGCACTATTAGATCTAGTTTCATGTTGATGAAACTCAATAGAATAATAGGATATTCATATAGAACATAACTTATATGAAAGGTTGTATTAGGTATGTTTATAGGTGGAACATGCACCTTGTGATATCCCAACCCCAAATAAATTTATGAGAACACTTGAGATCATTGAATATGACCATATTGGTCATCTTTCTCTATACATGGAAAATGATATTTAAAAATAATATGGATCAACATCCAATAATCCATGAATAGTATAATGGAAACATCTGCATTTTGTGTAAAAAGGACCGTAGAACCCTACAGAGACGTACTAGGTCGAATAAACCCCTTTTCCTACAAATATTGTAGTTACCTCTTGAGATCCTGAAACATATTCATAGCTGTACTATAAGGGGGAATGGATACTGGTGCAGCTCCTTTCACTAGCTAGATATAGATATAAACCTCTATGTTAGGTGTTAAAGTAGAAATTTCATCCATGAATACATCCCTAAAATAACCAACCAGAGGAGGAAAGTGAACATGACATGCTTTTTGATAATCCAGTTACTATCAATATGGATATCATACCTCTTATAAAAAAATGATTTGGTCTATCTCAGATCACTCTTACATCCCATTCTCCCATATGGGTATAAACTACACCTTACGGTTATGTGAAAGTCAACCTATGGTGATAGCAGTCAACATAATATCGATAATATACTATCCAATATATCATGATTATGACATCAAAACTTTTAATCTCAATGAAATAAATATTCCAAAAGAAGTTATACCCCCCAACCTCAAGGGGGAACTCCCTAAAATATCACACATCATCCATTCAAATCCCAAATAAAGTATAAATTGTAATTCCACCCATAGAAAATGGAATCACTTGCTAATGGATATCCATGATAAGAATATATATATATATATATATAACTATTTGTCTCACATATATCAAAAATAAAAGTTGAAATAGTATAAGATAATAAGAATGTACCTCCCATCATAGATAGTTTGAAACAACCCCCCCTGGAGTAGGCTATACTGAATATATCTGGCCAGAACCATGGCCCAGTAAAACAACCTCACTGCATGGAGTAGGCCCAATATAACATCTCTTTGTAATTGGGGTCTATATACCTCATCCATGACCACCACTCCCATGGACTGAATGACCAAAACAGTTCCAAATTTACCATATTTAGAGCTGAGAAACATGATACAGATCCATGTGTTAGAGCTGAACCCCTGCCACTAACTACTGGAGAGAAGGTCCTTTAAAAATTCTGTACATGGACCATCGATCTACAAGATCAACAATCAAATGTGTCACAATAAAACTTATTATTTAGGTGGGTCCATATTCGACATTGGTGGTAGGAGACTGATATTCTAGTACTCATAGTTGACTGATACTTATCTCACTATAAATATGAAAACTCTTCTTCCTACCAGAAGAGACTGAACCACTTGTTTGAGAGACTGCACTTCCCTGCTCTATGCTCCCAACCTCCCTCAGTTTCTACTCTATAACCAATGATTTATTTAAAATTTTAGTAATAGAGGTTAATCTAAACACATTGACATGTGATCTAATAGCATGTTAGTGACCTTCCTTAAAGAATGTCACTCTCTATTGATCATTAGTAAGGTATGTTAGTGTAAAATGATGTATCTAGGTAAATTGTGTTGAGTACTCCATAACCATAATCACGCCCTACTCCAGATGCATTAACTCAATAACCTTCTCTCCCAAAGAGTCTCAGGGTAAAATAATTCCTAGAAACATGTAGGTAAGTCATCCCATCATTCATCTCACATCCTATCATCCTAGTTCAGAAAATCCCACTAGTGCTTTGCTGATCCATAAAGCCTATATGTAATGGGGTTCACTCTCTTCTCCAGAGGTGTATCTAGATGATAGAATATATTTAGCTTTGTATCATGCTCCAAATAAGCATCTCGTGGACCCCATCCCCAAAAACGTGGGTGGATTCTACTACTAGAACACACATTTCATCTCAATTGTAGACAAGGTATGCTATAGTGATTCCTGAATAGTTTGCATGAAGCGAATGAATCCCTCATGGAACTATGCCTCAACAATTGTGTCTTTAACAATAGTTGGTTCTAAAGTAGGTGCTAAAGGGGGATCCACTAGTGGACCATGGCCCACCACCTCAGAAGTGTGGCCATCACTACCATCCCGGTGTACTACTATAGGTCGTCATGGTGACATGCCTCTATAATTCCAAACAAACTCCTCTAAAAATAATGATATCAAAGTTCACAACACACAAGCGTAGGGCTGGTAAAAACACTCCTTTAAAAAATTAAAATCCATAGAATGATTATAAATCAAGGACTACAAATGGAGAAATCACCAAAAACCACTAGTGTCACTACTTCTCACCCACTTAGAAGTCAGATCGTGGTCAAGTCCCAATTTCCATGTTTACTTTTTCATTTCAATTCATATAATAATTATTTCTATTATATAACAATTCATTTAAAAAAATGAGTTGAATGGTTTTCCAAATTCAAATCTATGAAGTCCCATACTCCCCATGAACCAAAGCATGGAATCCATCTAATCGGAACAATAATACAATCCTATATTCCTATAATATGACCATGTATATCTATCATGATACCCATCAAAATAGTATGAAATCAGTAATGCATCCGAAATGTCATGATATAATGCATGCCATGTGATTTATAGACAATTTATAAAATAATTTATTAGATGAAATAACCTTATCTCATCAAGTTGAAACAAAATATAAACCACAACCATATTAATAATAACCTCACAATTCAAGTGTGTCACCCTACTGTGGAATAAAATTAACTCAAATAATAAAAAAATAGAAAACAACTATTTAATTTCAGAAAATTTTTATTTTCCTTATACGTGGGTAAGCTATGAATGGCCATAACACATTAAGAAATTCCAATACCTTCCTATCCATTTCTACTGTCTCTAAATAGTAAATAAAACTATAAAATAACGGATCTGATAACACTATGAAATGTCTTAGTCTCAAATGACACTCAAAAGATCCCCAAGCCCAGTTGGCTAAATAACGTGAAGCATATCTCCCCAAACACCAGATACTACGAACTAGTAGATAGGGCCTTGGGATCGTCCATGGGGAGACTATTCCCACATTACTAGTGGGTAACAGAATGAAAAAATTAATAATAGTCAGTAGAGGGAGAAATATATATCACAATCAAAAAACAAATAAGTAATTAAGATAGGAACATATAACAATGCTAAAAGGAATCTCATGTATATATAAAGATGATGATGTCATAAGTCATATGTGTAGTAAATAAGCCAAAATATTTACAATGAATTACAGAATATTAAATTTATACAAAAAAACTAAGAAGGCAGAAAAGTTCTATCTCTAAATAGCATCATGATACTTATCTTTGTTAAATTCTCACCTACACCTAATAACAAAAAAAATTCAACCCTCATACTATGGGTGATTAAACCTATCATTACCTGCATCCAAATAGTCTATCAATGTACCCAATGATAGCCGGAAAGGGGTGTGAGATACAATCCAAAAATGAAACCACTCAAATTTCGTTACATTCCAAGCTATGCAATATAAGAAAATAAAGTGTTCATGTAAAATAGGTAAGAAGATAAAAATGTAATGTATAAAGGTCCCATGATACATATATCTAGGAAAATTATATCATATAGAAAAACATAACTCCGTGAAAAAAAAATTCAATTCCTTTAACAATACACCTACAACAAACTAGATGTAACCAACTTGGTCTCACCATACATCTCGATCTATCTTGTCAAACATGACCTTCCCATACAATCCGAAGTGCCAAAAAATCCATGTCCATTATGTATAATCAAATTCATCCCATTTACACCACTATTCCATAATAATAAAAGTTTAAGACCACATTGGAAAGGATCCAAGGTTTAAAAGACCAAGGAATCCTCATCGAATCCCAAGAGTAACTTGATAGAAACTCGATCAGACACAAGTTGGATTTCTAGGAGCATGTCAACTGAACATGTCGTACATGGGTCCTAAATGGATGGATCCAATGTGTTGAAAATCTATAGTCATCCCCCATAATCAAAACATATGTATCATAATCGATCCAAGACAACCACTACCACATCAATATCAAAGGATCATCATCGAAGGAATCTATAGAATCATTCACGATTTCATACCATTTACCATTTCATACAACATGAGTCTAACCACTCATATAACAATTTCTCTTTCAATTACATATCTTGAGTATACCCACTCATATATCACAATTAAAATTCAAATTCAACCTATTAATATACCCACTCATTTTACAAATTTCATAAATAATTGAAAACAAAGAGTATACCCACTTTTATTACCATTTACAAATTAACCATTATGATGTTTAAGTTCCAAAAAATAATTTAATTGAAATAATATACCTTATCACTTGTCAGGGTAGGCAATACATCTTATAGTAAAGAAAACAAATTTTATTTAATCATAATTAAGCTTCTTAATCTTGGAAATCATGAAAACACAACCCATGGATGGTTTAACAAGGAATGACCAGGGTGAACTCATATGAAATGCCCTATAGATAGTCTTGGTTGGAGGAATAACCACCAATAGATATCAAATATACCTAAGGGATTACCTAATGGGTCCTAATTTAATTAATACAATTAATCAACTTAATTTCAGGGCCTCGTTGGAATGTACGGCTAGAAGAACAATGGAATATAGCCTTATAAAGCACCAAAACTCAAGGAAAACATATAAATTACCAACCGTTTCTTAGTAGTAGAGTTTTAATTTAGTAGAAACTTATTATTTGGCTCAGATATGGAGAAAAATGAAGAAATAATGATGAATATGGAATTAGGGAAAATTATCATGCACATAAATTGTGCCATAAATTCCAAGACAAATGAATAATGACAAAAATTGAATCAATTAATCACCCATGTAGATCCAATGATATGTTCCACACTCTATTCAGAGACTAAACATAGAATAATTTTTAAATCATAGTTTAGTCACTAAAAGGAGCTCTCCAAATCTGTGTGGTGTTGTGCATAGAATGAAAATTAATTTAGGTATAAATTATAATTTTAAATTGATTTAAAATTATAAAATTTCCCATAAAAGGGGTTGCACAGTTCAGGATCATTGTTTGAAAAACATTGTGCCAACTATGAGAAGTTATCTATAGGCAAGGGGCACCCGCACTATTACCTCACATGATTTTAATAACCACACAAAACCATAAAAAATCACTATCAAAATTGTAGACATGGCCACATGGCTATGCACCAGAAGTCACAAGTTTTTCCCTAACCATGAGACCTCCTCATGCTCTCTAGACATTCCCCATATGGTTTATCTATATGTGAATCCTACCCTATATGGTTTAAACAAACCATGATATAGAACATTTTCATCCTAAAAGCTTTGGTTTCAAGCTCTAAATAATCCCTTGATATCCCCAAGACACCTATAAACTCAAAGAGTAATCACCTTGGCCATATTAAAAATTTTAAACTGGAAAAATGAGCAATCCATACATGAAACGATAACATGGGTCATCACACCCTTACCATAGTACTTTAAATTATACATGATTGATTTTTCTATCCAACAACATTAAACTACATAGGTTCCAATAACTATGTATTGACTGAATCCTCCCACTTAAGGATGCATAGAGATATGAAGACCTCTATTCATGGGCCCATCTATAACATTTTTCTTCGTTCACATCAATTGACCCATGTCTTTACCAGAAGATTTTAAACTAAACCACTGATGTCCTTACCACATGTCACTAAACTACATAGGTTTCTATAAATATATATGGCCTGATTCTAATTTTAGTGAGATACATAGTGATGCTTGGAACCTATATCTTGATCCAACAACCAAATAATAAAAAATAACCTTTTCCATTTTGTAACTTCCCCATATTGAGAGAATAACCATATCCATTTATTTTCTCCCACACCAAGAATAGATCACATGATATTAGGAATTTTTGTAACAGATCCCAATAACATGATAGAGGAATATCAGTTTACATAAGTGTATCATGACTCCTTACTACATGAAATTTAAATACAGGTTTTATTTCCCTTTTAATGAAAAACCACTATACAATCCTATGGACCTCATTTGAGAGGATTACCATCTGGTGTGTTGGTCTCCCACTACACCTCCAATCAAGAACTATGTGTATCTTTATTCCTATCATCAAAGGATACATAGTTATAAAATAATTTACAATACAAGGTCTAGCTAAAACAATTATAAATAAAAATTATGTGTGCATATAGGTCAGACCCGTGTGGGGAAATTTCATTCATGAACTACTTGTTGCTGGATTACTATCACTACATGATACATATAGATGCCCAAATCATAGGTCCTTGGTCATGTCAAAATATTCCATTTTCACATTGGGGAGCCCAATTGCTTTCCAAATGATGATAAACAGTATGGTTGTTGAAGAACTATATCTGGTTTTATACCTGTCATAATTGGATTAGTAGTGATGCTCAGATCCCCATCATGGTCCCAACTACAATAATTAATGAGAAAAGTTTCCCTATCTGTATATGGGATAACCTTATGTAGAGAATTTACCATTCAATAACTATGTTTGGATTGATTCATATTATCATAGGATACATAGTGATGCCTAGATAATTGATTCTTTAGTCCATCCATCATAAAAAATTTCCCCCCTTCTCTATGAATGGGTTGGACCTGCACAAGAAAATTCTACATGTCTTATCAATATGATGTTAAACTGCATGAAAAAATAAGCATATTACTATTTTGAAAGAGGGTCTAGTCATTTTATCCCATCCTTTATATGTAAAAGTCATATTTGCATGTGGCTTTCTTGTGCATGTAATAGTTCATTAGAAGAAAGGCCCCCACATATGAATACACACCAATAATCCCATAAAGGAAAAAAATATTCTCTCTTAATCTAAATTCCCCCATTATTAGTGAAAATAATCCCCAGGGATATTTTTTTCATTTTTCAAATTGTTTCCCATGTATTTATTGCATGAAATTAAACATCATGGAAAAATTCTTGGTTTCATGACATTTATGTTGAACAACAATTTTCCCCACAACATGTCATTAATATGTAATGGACATCACTCATCATCAACCTTATCAAATGACCACAAGATATTGACCATCATCAAGTATATTATAATCCACTTCTATCATCTGTTAATCCCCTACACCCATAAATCACACTACGCATCGTGACTTCCTTAAGTTGCTTGAAATATTTCATACCCTAGATAAGAAAAAAAATCTTCCCTTTTTACCATTATATTGAATCATAAGGTCTTATATCTATCCAATACTGACATCTTGGCCCCATATAAATATATTTTTGATCCTTGTGATTCTAACATCACCACGACATAACTCTACACTTTAGGGTGTTTTGGGCCATCACTAGCGTGGTTGTCCCATATCATTACTCATTAAATGGGAACCTCAAGCCATGAATTACAATATCATCTCCTATTTATAGGAAATATTCCATATTACTATTGACCCTGTGAATCAAATTTAGGCTAATGTGTATCATTACCTTCAATCTAGGTCCATGTGTGTCATGACCATAAGCCTTTTACAATTTGGTCAAGGCCACATGACCATAAACTCCATCCTTCAATTTTCAAAATTGAAAGATCCTAAAATACCAGACCAAGAGACACAAAACATGTAATGTTGAAAACATTAAAAGGGAGGCTTGAGAAAAAGTCACGTTTTCTCTCACAAAAATTAACCTCCCTAGAGTTTAGGTAAGGATTTTAGCATTAATAAATGAGGCATAAAGCTAATATGACATACTTTTATACATAGTAAAATATGAGTAATGATTAATAGACCCCTAGTCTAAAAAATGTTAGAGTAATTATTTTTTACATCCCATATCTGTGATAATGTGTTCCTTAGGCAGTGAAAGAACATTTTGTGTTCTTGAAACCTCCTTGAATATTACATTTTTCATGAATAACACATTATGTTTTGAGCATCTCAGATCATTTTAATGCTTCCACAACCATGGAAAAGGATATACGGATTCAAGGAAACATTTGTTTGACAATGCATGTATGCCTATAGATCCTTCAAATGTGTCTATTATCCTCAAACAAATACATCACTTTGAAAAAAGGATTTCAGATTCTTGTGAGCCCAAATGTCACCACAACAAAACTCATCAACTTAGTGTGTTGTAGGCCACTCCTAGAATGATTTTCCAATGTCATCATCAGGACTCGAGCGCAATGGAAGATGATTAAAAATACCCATAGTCAGTCTATTCAAGAGGATTAAACATCCTCAAAATTATATCATTTTGTTTTGTTCCCATTCTCAAAGAAGGAATGAAAAACTCCATTCATAATCGATTTGATGGCCTATACCTTATTATTTGAAACCACATGGTATAGGTCTCGAGCATCACATAAGAGATAAATTTTCCTAGTGTGTCAGAACCCTTCATAGTTAAATTTCTCTCTATACCCAACCTCATTGTCTATGTGTTTGTGTCGTTAAAAATATTTCATGACCCTTGTAAAAGATTGGGGACACCTATTTTTGATCATGATATCATTGCATAAGGGCTCAAACATACCAACAATAGGAGTTTCCTCATTACAGGGAAGGAACTCTTATCCCTGTGAGCCCTAGTAACACCATTGAAGAACTCGACACATTAGGGTGTTATGGGTTATCCCTAGCATGTTTACCCATCTCATATTCCTCAACCCAATGTTTTGTGTTATGACTTATATCACCCATATTCCAACAATCCATGTAGACCTAGAATTCGTAGTATTTGACCCTCAACCAGTATTACCCCCATAAACCTTCCATGACACTTGGAAAATAGTGAAGACACCTATGTTTGACCATGATATCGACTCATATGGTCCTTGACCTACCAATTGAAGTAACCTCCTCTTTTTATGAATGAAACACTTATCTGTATGAGTCTCATAAACACCACAACATGACATAGAACACTGGAGTGTTTTGGGTTATATTTGGAATGTATGTTCTATATTTAATATTCACCATTCGATGTACGCATAGCATGAATATAAACTGGATAGTATTTTAATTCCTCAATGTGAGAGTTAAACTGAACCACATATATACATCCTTACTATGTGATGTTAAACTGCATGACAGATGTCCTTACCACATGTCATTAAATTTTATAGAGAATCTTACTTCAAAAATGGTATATTACTAATGATAGAAGGTTTTGAGAAAAAAACCGTAAAATAAAATTATATAATGTCTAAGATAAATTTCCCAATAATACCTTCAATAGAAAGTATGATCTAAAGGTCCCTAAACTACAACACAATAATTATTTAGTCTGAAAGAATGGAAATGTCAAAAAAAAAAATTAGGTAAAAAACATGTAATAGGGGTTTCTTGAGAAAATTGAAAGTCCAGGGCCACCATGTTTTCCCCTATATGAAGTTTAATAAAAAATCAGGTCAACATAAATAATAAGATACAATGAATATGGCCCCCGCTAATAGCCTCTACAAAAATTGAGCTATTCTTTCCAACTCCATTGACATCAGTGAATGATTGAGCACTCTATCTACAGGGTATACATTATAACAAAAATTATCCTATTATGATTTAGATATTCTCTGGATGATGGGAGTACATATAGTAGTGATGAATCTCATGTTGGTGATAAATCATGATAATTTCTCAAGAAGAATATGATATGATATTCAAATCCCAAACATTCTCATTTAGTTGATATTATGAAAAGGGTGGGTATCATTGACGATTCATACAATATAAGATCAATGAAATTTCATACATTTAATGAATTAATGAATACTAAAAAACATATACTATTATGAAGATCAATTCATTTATAGAATGAAAAAGAGGGATCTCTATATTTAAAAGCCTCTATGAGGATTCAAACAAAACCAAATTCACAAAAATGTTTTAAAAATAAAAAAATTGGCTCAGTTGAATTGGAAAAATAAGAAATAGTTTGATAGAAATAATTGATGGAGTTCTAAAGATCCACTACCTTTCTTTTTCCAATTATGCCCTACAATGATGGGTAGTTATAAGAGTAGACAGATCCTCAATGCTTTTTAAGTGGGGTTCAATGAGGGTGATTATGTTGAAAAAACATGCCTTGAGTGAGATAGGATCTCTTAATATCTCTATATCTATATGGTCAAGACATTAATTTTGGAATGAAGCTCAGATATGAACTAACAACTCTATTCTAACAACTCATAATCTTACTTAATCTATCTGAATAGAAGAGTCATATCTTCAAGATTATTAAAGCTTCTCTCATTGGTAGCCAACTCATACTATTTGATGATTATTTATTACATGATATAATATAATGGATCAGGATTGAAGCTCTCTACCCCTAAATCATGGAATAGATGTCTAAGACATTCATCTTTTGAATAAAACAATCCAAGATGAATCTCAGCAATCAGAGTACAGATCTACTGCCAGACTAGACTACACTATGATTGAGCCTTTATGGAATTTAGTGTAGGTAATATAGAATTATTAACAACTTTCTATGTTAATAATAAATCATGAGGGAATTATGTCACATAAAATTTTCCCTTAATAGATGCATCATCTATTTTACCCACAGAAGGACTAGATTCCTAAACAAATTCTCCCACAATAATTAAATGGGAATAAGAAAATTAATAATGTTTCCTCAAATACTAAACTAGATCTTAAATCAGCTCCATCATTGGTACAAAAATAGGGTGGTTTGGAAAAATTCTTGCCCACATGATGGAATAGTTTTTTCAATACACCACACAGATAGGCCTCAACCTATGCTTGAGAATAATCTTGTGATAGAAAATAAGGAGCACTAGTAGGAAGGAGGATAATCCTAGCATTAGTATCCTTACACAACAATATCAGTAAAAATTGGAAGATAATACATGGATTCCATTATCGATGATTTCTAGGTGAAGATAACGGATAAACCCTTTGAATATAACCAAACTAGAGAGAAAACAATTAAGGAGTATACAACATGAAATTGATTGGCCCGTTCAACCTGACTGCATGGACCCCATCCCGAATTGAGATCTTGTATGATCTTTCATGAAGAGACTCACCACTATTATCAATAATTATCCCAGTTAGTGTGGGATAAGGGGTGGAATAAAAGAAATATGATTATATTAGCATATATGAAACCTCATATAGTCCTAAAAAGAAGGCCTCAACACCAGATAAGTCCATCAACATAGGGTCAAACATGGAATTATGGATCCTAATGGTTTTGTGGTATCCGCAGCAGTGGAAATGCTCCCCCATACTACCCAATAAAATCTATAACGGGACACCAATACAATAAGTGATGTTTCCCTAATATATGTGTACCATGATATTATAATAAAATTAAAGAGTCAGAAAAATCAAATTAAGAGTTTGTCCATCTGCTAGCCATGCTGCCATCACAAGCATGTTTACTTAGATTCCTGAGTGTGAGTCCTTGGATGGGAAAATCAATATATTCTAGAACATGGACATGTAACCCAATATCCTAAATCTTTTGAATTTCTCTGGACTTTCCAAGTACAATCATGTGGTATGATCTCAGGTTTCCAAGATATCCTTGTATGTGTGGGTGTTTCCATGAAACCAAGGATATGGGAACTAGTGAGGGTGTATAATGGTTAGGTGAGTCTCAAAATGGTAGAGGAAAATATTGATCCAATATTTAAATTAAATGAGATATTTCTTGATCAGATCCTTTCATAATTATTCCTTCTTGATGTTGAGAATATCCATTTCCAAGCCCATTGTTTATGTTGTTCTGTAATATGCATCTATAAAAACATGGAATTCATTATACAATTCCCCTAGGGGAAATCCTGCCTAGTTGATAGATGTACCACATGATGATTCTTAATTTTCCTTGCGATATATGTAACAGATTATTATCAGGGAACCAAAAACTAATTAGTTCTCTTAGAAGATCATACTGGAAGTAGATGATGAACTATGAAACCTATATTTTTTCATAAATATTGATAGTGTGTAGCAGATCATCACACTCTAAAAAATATATATAAAAAATGGCCACAATGATTCGTCATAAGTGTTGTACCTAGGTCGTAGAAAACATTTTCATCTCTAGTCCCTACCTGGGTTATTCATGCAAGAGACAAATGTGACTGAGTATATTAGAGAAATGTTCTAATGGGTAAATTCACAGCTATCTGGACCTAGAGGGGATTTCACTAGCATATAGGACATCCCCTAAGACCGTGCTAAAAAAAGTTTTCCATCCTCTAAATTTTTTTATGAATAAATCTATGGGATGGTGAAACCCAACTGAATGGAATGTTTCTATCAATAGATGAATCAATGATGTTATCTAATAATCCAAACCCATACTAGGGAAGCCAATGTGATAAAGGATTGTTCTAAACATTATATGAGGGAAGCCTTTTTAGAACCTTGTTATTATTATGAAAATGATGGAAAAGGTCGTTATTATGGTTCCTAGATATAATATCCCTTTGGATAGCTATGTAAGAGGGGTTAGGAATATACCTGTATTCCATTTTCACAAAATAAAAGAGAAAATTTTAGACAAGTGAAAAATACAATCATAAGGAATGACTAACTCTAGAAGCCTCATCTGAATCACATAAACTACAAGGGGATTCACAACCTCATAATGGACTCACATATTTCCTAGATCATGAAGAACTTATGGACTTGATAATCCCACAAGATATCTAGCAAACATATGACCCCTCAAAAGAATAATGATCGAGTGACCTTGGCATGGTCACACAAACCACAAAATAGTTGAATGATCATGAGATATAGTTAGAAGATCTCAAAAAAACCCTCAACACATCCATGTTGTCAATAAATATGAGTATGGTTCAACTAATTACTGAAGATATGTTCATGGCTGATTTGAATAAGTGACTGAGTAATGAATGACTTACAAAGTTGTTCTCACCAAATTGTATTGTGGCAATGTCTCATGATTAGGGCATCTAGATGATTTTGGGAAAGGTTAATGCGATAGAGATAGATGAAAAGATCTCTAATAGTTGGGTATATTGTGAATGAGCTTCCCTTTATTCCCATTTATTTTTATAATCTTATATAGAATACCAGAGTTTTCTCAAAAGACAAATAATCACCCATGACATAGACTGACGATAGCCCAAATCACTCAAGTTGGCATTTACATTCCATAAAACTGAGTCCCTATCCTCATAGTCATTGATCTAAAGGAGGTAATATTTTGGTTCCTAATCAATGGGATTTGGATAATCTAAAAAGGAAAAAATACTGAAAACATAGTTATTATTTTCCCTACAATGAAAAGGAATGAGATGTTATTAAGGAACACTGATTGTGTAACCTTAAAAAAGACACATGATCTCCTGACCTTTAGAAGGTCATGAGAATCGGTCATGCATAACCCATGATCTAAGATAGATCAGATGGATCCCTTTATACAGACATATTTGTTCTCAAAAATTCATCTGAGACAAACACTAATCATGTGATGGATTCCAACTGAGTTTCAATGGATAAAAAAACTTCTCTGTTGGTGGGCACATCACAAATCATCCAAAAATATTTATCAAAATTGAGAAGAATATAATAAATTTGGAATCATTTACAACCATAAATATTCATTTGATGTTCCCATACAGTTCGAAAGAAAAAACATATATCTTGGAGACATGTCCTCCATGTCTTATAAGATCATGTTGGCTTGTTACCCTCATCACATGAAGGGTTTCAGACATGTCCAGATGGTCTTACACTAAAAATCTATTTGTAAAGAAAAATAGAAGGGTGTTCCATGATAAAAGCTTGTGCATCACCAAAAGACCCTCTTTTAGTCACATGATTCCTCACCAATAGGGGGAGTGATTATATTTTAAAATTCTCATACAAACACATGTGATCACCATCTCCTACATAATAAATAAAGAAATTAAATGGAAAATGGTGGGAGCTTCATTTGAGAGGAACGCAAAATGATCTTAGAGATAAAAGTTATACACCCAGGGTGATCACCATTGATCCCTTTAAATACCTCTTGAAAATATGACTTGTTTCTGTGAAGGACCCATGGAAATAAACCTTCGTCCCATGGAAGTTCCTATACAAGTCACTTTAGATCACGCAAAATCCTTTTAATAGGCTCCCAGATCTTGTGAAGGCACATAGATATGTCATCCATAATATATAAAATTCCTAAAAACATTTCCACATGGTTATGAAACCCCACACTAATTTTGCAAAATTAAATAAATAGGGGAACTTGAGGGATGATATTCCAGTCATTGAAAATCATGTGACGGGCCTGCGGATGACCCACGACAAAATCATTCAAAACCCACAACAAAAAATCCATCCACCAACTTCGACATGAAAATGTGAGATAATCTTCACACAAGGATACATATAACCAGAGTAGTGAGTCCTATATACCATTCCACCAGATTTAAAAAAGCCATATTGGGATCCATGCACCCATTCACCCAGGCATCCAAGAAGACTTCTCAAAGTGACCAATATCAAAATTGAAAAGCTTTTCTTCAAGGTAATACCTTGGGAACAACCGAATAGATTATGATGAATGTAAAGGTTTATCATGTGATCACATGAGATTATGTGAAGAACCTTTAGTTCAATAGTAAGGTTATGTTAAGAAGCTCCCTCATATATTCTGAATTAGAAAAACATAAACAAGATAAGAATGGAAAAATATAAGATACATAAGCAATGAAAATTAGAATTTCAATACTAAAATATTTGAGACGCACATAAAGAACTTATACCCTGATCCTAATGCACTTCATATGACTCATTTTGATCTTGTGAAAAAACTTGGACATGTTTCTCAATTCATGAGATGCTTCCTTAGTATTATATTTGGATTATGCGACATCTCTGAAACATATTAGGGAAGCTCACATAGAACCCCCAAGGAATGACATATGAGCCTCACAAATCATTCTATTATCACCATCAATATCTTCAAATGTATTCATATGGGTCACATAATCATGCGACGACATCTGTGTATGTTAGCTAGATCACATAAATCCCTTTGAGCATTCTAACCAAATCTCTTGATACACTACAAGTATGTCAGCTAGCATTTGTAATGACACTAGTACATGTCATTTGAGATCATGTAATGAAGTTCAAGACAAGACTACTATGATTATGTGATGGAATCTAGGACAAGCTAGATAGGTCTTACAATGTCCTCTAGACATGTCAACCAAGATCATGAGATGTCCTACAAACATTACATTCAAGATCATGCAATGTCCTCAGGACATGTCGATCGATATATTACAATGTCCTTTATACATTTCATTTAGATCTTGTGATGTACTCCATAAATTTCATCTAATATCTTATGATGTACTCAAGACATTAAATTTAGATAATGTGATTTCTTCTAGACTTTTCAGATGAGATTGTGTGGTGCCCTATAGGAAAATCCCTCTACATCTTGTGATGTCCTTCAAACAAGTCAACCTTGATCATGTGATTACCACCAAACATTCCATTAAGATCATGTGATATCCCTTGTAAAATACAACTGGAACATGCAATTATCTTTTAATATGTCCAAAATAAAATAAAACATGTCACGACATACTTTTTCTTGTCATGTAGAAAAATAAGGAATGTAAAAAAGACAATCAAGAGGGTTAAGTATACATCCCAACCAGGTTAGTAAGTCATCCCAAGAAATGATAACCTCATCTAGCCTTAATGTCATGGAATCCTTAGTGTGTAATACATAATTAGTGGATGATATTTTTTCCCTATGTATTAGGTAAACCTTAGTGTGTAAGCCCCAATCTGTAGCATGATATGACTACCTACATATTAGGGAAACCTCTCTGTCTAATACCCGATCAATAGAACAATGTGAACCTTGAATCCTACTATGATTAGGATATTTATGAGGCCTTCCTATGGTCTAAGATCAAATGGGGATCCACATTAGTCTATGTCCCATCATTTCTCTGGAATTTCAACCGTTAGGACTAAATCATTACCATGTAAAGATTATTTTACCTCATCCATTAGTGGACTGAAAAATTAACTAACCGACAATAACTATGATTCCTTCCACACACAAGATATGTAGGATGCATTCCAAAGGGCCAATATAAATAATAAATATCAAAACGGATATCTCAGTACATAATTCCAACATCCATATGTAGTAAGACTGATTATTTGTTTTCCCATGTTTCTCAAATAAATCATGGCTCAGATGGGGTTTGGGAGTTACAATAGTTATATCATTCACCACATGAATCTCCACCATTCAAGGAAACCTTATTCGGTGCACCATTATAAGTGGCATGAAATGATTACCCTTATACAAGGGAATCCACATTGGGTTCAATCCCAAGGGTTAACTAAACATTGAGAACTCTTATTCATATAATAACCATGAAAATTTTGATAACTCCACGATGCTAAAGTCAAATTACCTAGTTCCTGATTACATTCATATATATCCTTTGTAAAAGACATTTAACTATACAGGTTTTGATAAATGTATGGGGTTTGACTCATATTATAAGTAATATATTAGGACTCCTCATAATGTCTCAATACCATCATCCAAATATTAATAGCCTCACTACAAGGATATAAATTCATTTTAACTTAGATATATGGATTTAACATATAAGAAAGTACTCTTTAGGGGAAATGGATGAAGAACCTCAGATATATATAGATGAACTCACTAAAAGATTTACCTTTACATGTTATATGATTTAACCTAGGAACATTTTGATAGGATAACTAGTTTTGTATCAGGATTAGGAAGACACTCTCAGACATATCATGATCTATAAGAGATTCCTCAAGTAGGAAACAATTTCCCCCAATAGGATGTGATGAGACCGAACTCCCATCCTCTTGAAGATAGTGGGTTATAATTTCAATTGTATCTAAAACCCTAAATAGAAACTTACATTTGGAAAGAAGGACTATACCTTGTTATTGATGTGGGTACCATTGAGGGTTTCCATTATTAATAATAATAGAAAACTGAATGTGAATGATTTATTTAAACCATTTAACCCCAAAAATAAACCATTAGGTCAAACCAAATGCACCATATTTGTATTCATTTCTCTAAAACTAAAATGGAGAACCTAACATGATCAGATTTAACCTTAGCATCACATTCAAAAGATATGAAGAATAGACTACCCATTTCTCATCAAAACATTTTGTTATTATCATGAAGGTTCCCAAGTTGTTGTTTATTCAAAAAAATTGGAAAGGTAATATATTTTCATCATAATTCTTATTTTGTGAAAGTAACTAAACCCATATGTTTTTATTCATTAAATTTATTAGTTAAACGAAAACTTTCCCTTTGTAACATCCCCGAATCAGGCATGTGGGAGGACCCTGGGGTGGGGCCCACGTGTCTACGGGGCAACTGGTGGTAAGTGGTGGGTCAGGACCCGACGACCATGTTAAGGAAGGGTGCCTGTGCTGTTACTGGGACCCGGTTGTCACATTTGGTATCTTAGGAGGAACCCAGCCTGAAGTGCAGTGCACAGCCTGGGTTGAGATGTAGGGCCCACAACAAGGGTGTTGTGCTCTAAAGGGGGGGGGGTGTTTGTAACATCCCCGAATCAGGCATGTGGGTGGACCCTGGGGTGGGCCCTATATGTCTGCGGGGAAACTGGTGGTACCTGGTGGGTCAGGACCCGATGACCATGTTAAGGCGGGGTGCCTGTGCTGTCACTGGGACCCGGTTTTCAGACTTATAAAATATTTAAATTAATGAAATTTAATAAAATATCAATCAATTTGTTTTTAATATATTTTATGTATCCACATAATTACAAAATAAAGTAATAAATGTATATATGTGCCCAATATCAGTTTAATGAAATTATTTTTCTGATATATTTTTATTATTAATATTTAAAAATATATATAATGACCATAATTTCTAATGCAACATTGATGTAGTACTTCCCTAATTAATAAAAAATATAACATATGGTTTAAAAAAATATTTAAAGTTACATAATTTAAGTGATTTAAGGTTTCCCATGACTTTTATAGATATATATGACATATTGGGGTGGTATAAAATAATTATACACAAAATTTACCTTTGAATATAGGTATTTAATATTAAAATAAATAAATAGTGTTAAACATGAAATTAATTATATTTTATAATTAATAATATTTTACTAATTGATATAAAATTCCTAAAAATAAAATATTTAAAAAATGAGTGGAATATGGGTTTTAATATAAAAACCAATACATTTATGGGTTGTATATTATTTTATAGAAAACATTTAAATCTTAAATGGTAGAAAACATTAATATTATGTTAGTTGTCAAAGGGGTTAACCAAGGGTTAAAAATAAAATAAAATAATAAAAATTTAATTCAATATTATAAAAAACAATCTATATAATAGGATTTCAGCACATTCCCATATTATTTTTGAATATTTTCAATTTTTAACTATTTTGTTATATAAATTATGATACTTTTTTTTAATGTTTTAGGAAATTACAATTTTGAACCTCTCCTCATTAATAAATAAGTACCCTATTTTACCTTCTTCACACCACTTTGATCATTGTATATTAACCAACACCTACCATTTTATTATATCCACTAACCTATCAACATCCTTGATTTTTTATCCCTAAATTACCATACTTTATCCCTTTAGCGGGGATCTAAAGAAGTTTTTTCAAATAATAGTCAATTGTCTAAACTGATCAATTTCTTTTAAAATTTTAATTTCCCTCTACTAAATCATTTATATTATTCATAAAATAATTATTTCAGTGTATTAAATATATTTAAATGTTAATATTACTAGGAAATACCCAATATACGTCTTATTTCCCCTCATTATGGAATGAAAACCTCGCTCGTGCATACATACAGATTATCATCTCCACATACTAATACAATTAAATTTTCATCACCATATTTTACTGAGGGGTATTATGATGGATTTAATTTTTAAATTCTATATTAATGAAAAAAATTTAATTTTGGAATGATAATATCCTTTTGACTTTATTACGCTCCAATTATTTGGGAAACGGTAACGTCTCTCATGTATAGGTGTGGACTACCACCTCTACAAACCGATGTAATTAATTTTTGATTTATATTTTAATTGGATGGTAGTGAGGAAAAATTGGATGAATATATATCAAATATATGATATAATAATTATCTCATTAATATTATTTATTATTTACCTTTATTTTTTTCAAACAATTGAAAATGAAAATAGTGTTCATGCATATGTATGACTAACCATCAACAGGAACATTGTTATTTATTTATCTCTTCATAAAATTTAATAGTGAATATAAAAATATATATAAAGAATATATACTATATTTATACCATGATTTAAATTTATTAGTTGATGGACCAATGATTAATGTACAAGGAATTAAACTACGAAAGCAACACTTAATTGAAAAATGAAGCAGTTATCACACTAAATATTGATTTTAATAAAGAAATGTTTATAAAAGGGTGTTAAAAGTATAAAATTAAGTCAGATATGGTATGAAATATATGAGAATGGGTTTGGAAATTTTTTTATTATAAAACCATATTTATTATACTGGAGGTTCAAAAATATTTTATGGAATTCAGACCTTAGATAAGGGATTTTATTTTACAATATCATTGTTTATTAGGATTCCTTATGATTATGATAAGATGATTAAATTTTATGATGAAACTTTCAAGATACTCATTAATTTTCTTATCCTATGGTTATTTTTTAAAATATAGGGTTTAAATTCATTTTCCTCCCCTTATATACTTATGATACTGTAAATATATTTTTTATAAAAAGTTGACTTCATTTCACTATTCGGTCAAAAACGATTTACTTCCATAGAAATGTTTTATAAAAATGTTTTTAATATGGGTTTCACTTTCATTCTATGATTGCTTAATTTAATTTTAAACCATGTTTTACATTTTTATAAATGTTTTGAAACTTATCTTCTAGTTATTTTCCAAATGAGTTACTTTATGACTTTTCCTACAAAATTATGGAGGGAATTTTTTCTAACATTTACAATATGAATAGAATTCCCCAACACCATGGGATTAATTATTTATATTGTTCCATTAAAAATTAACACCATAATGATAAATTAAAATGTTATTCATAATAATTTTGAAGTTTTTATATTTTGAAGAAGTGATTTCCAAATAGAATGGTTAATTTCTTTAATAATGTCTTTGTGATCTTTTGATTCATCGATATCAAAAACCATCAATTATAATCAATAGTTTCTATGAATATGATCCAAGGGTACCATGTAAATTATTTCTCTAGATTTTTTATATTTATTATTGAATGATTTCTATAAAACCTATTCATTTTCGATGGGTTCTCCTATGCCGAAATGTTTCTAAAATCCATTCCTTGTTCTAGTTTCCAATATGATGAATGGTTTATTACCTAGGGGAACACATATGTATTATTTTTATCATGTTATGGGTGGGACCTATATGTAATTTCAATACATTGGGTAAATATTGATATCTCATGAGATAGAAAAGACTAGAATGGGGATTTAACTTAGTTCATTAATAGAATTTTCCCACTATGATTTTCTTGGGAGTGATCCATGATTACTACGATTGTATGGGGAGTAAAAATATTCAACTATGATAGAATGATAAATGATACTTAAATACCAAATAATTTATTTTATAATATTATATATATGCCAAAATTGTATGTATTATTCCTCTATCATGCTCTCATGTCCCATGTTATTTGATTCTATTATAATCTATGTCTTATAAACTTCTAATAATTATTCAATTTCTCAACATTTTGATCTATTATATTTTGGGTATGGTTTTAAAATGTTATGATTATGTTCCCATACTCTTTTTGTCATGTTATGATTATATTATCATTGATATATCCCTTGTTTAGATTTACTGATCATTATAGATCACACTTCATTACGTTTCCATTCCTAAAAAATGAAGAAATGTTTTCTGTATGATATATATATAAAGTGTGATATATAGGATGATATTAGTGGGATATTATTTAGATTTATTATGAACCAGTTGTTTATGATTCAGTGTTTCCATCGATACGAAGCCAATAAAATTCTATCATATATTTTTATATTTTATAAATAATATTCACCTACATAAATGTAAAATTTATGTATGACATGTTTAAGTCACTATATTTAGTATCATAGAAAGGTATAGTTAAAATTTGGAAAGTAGGATGAGAAAACATTAATAATAACTAGTGGTATAATTTCAGGTATAAAATAAAGTCATAATGTTTTTACAATGATTATGAATTACCTAGCCTAAGAGAATGTTTTCAAAGAGAAATGTTTCATGATTTAGACATCCTATAATTTTTTTTCATGATTACGTGGTATCCAAATACTATTATTGTTACTAAAACTATGATTTTGGTTTTAGTGAGTGGATGAAACCCGAAGGAATCATGTTAATATTAGATTTTATGGACAATGAAATAATTATCCTCTTATGATACTGAATGTTACGGGAGTTGGAATGGAAAATATAATTTCCAAGCTCAAACAAAATTATAAATTTATGAACCATGAAAAAAATTCGGATGAGAAATGGGGAGAATAATGATATGTTGAGTCCTTCATTAGGCAATGACATCCTTATTTTAGTTGGTATACTGATCCAATAGTCATGGTTCAATAGATTAGTACCTCTAAAATGATATATCACATTCTACGGTGTTTGGAGAAGGTGAATGGTATTCTACCATTTTATTATTAGGAAGGTGAAGAAGAGAAATAGTGAACTCTATTCAATAACATAAAGAAATTGGAAAGAAATTGCTATATGGAGAGAGATGAGTTTAAAAGGAAATTTCCTGATAAGTATTTTAATGATATATTTATTTGAAAATGGAAAAGGGATTCATTGAGTTAAAACAAAATGATGATGAATCTATTGGTACCCATCAGGAAATTTTTACAAGACTAGTGTTTTATGCCTCTATTAATATCATGAAACATTAATGTAAGGTCGATAGTTTTATTAGTAGATTAAAACCAAGTTTCTAATGGGAATAAAACACAAGATACTCAAGATGATATAGATATATAATTTTATGGGCTACCAAGTTGGTGATAAATATTGGGGTTACCCAACATTCTCATGGGTTTGATAGGAAATGAAAATTTTAATTCTATTTATATTCTAAAAACCATGAAGAAAAGAAGATTATATTTCCTTTATGCTTAAAATGTTGAAGAAAACAAGAGGGGAATTCATTAAGGATAACATGTAACTGATTCAAGTGTGGAGATTAAGGTCATTAGGAAAATGAATTCCAAAATTATGAGAATAAGTTATATAATGATGTAAATTGAGAGAATTCACCACATAAGGAACCACAAAAACTCCATTGGTTTATATGTGAAAATTGTGAGAATTCAACTAACCAGTTCCAAAGATGAAGTTTAATGAAGATAATGGACATTAATGAGATCTTAAGCCAAGAGATAATGGGGAATATGATGTGATCATTATTTCGTATGAGGCGTATGAAAATGATGTTGGGAAATTTACACTTACCATCCACTATTGAAAAAATAAAATATTATTTGATTATAAATGTACCAACACATTTAGGCCTCATTAATTTTCTCCACAAGAGCCTCATCCCAGTTGGGGAGGACTCAGAAAGTGCATCCAAAAGACCCGAGTTCAAAACTGGGTAGAGACATATTTCTGGTACAACAATAATACTGTAGTAGGTACTGTAGGAGACATTGTTTGGTATTATAGTAGTTAGAACTATTCATCAGTATAGGAATTTTGGGCCACTAGTTTGGGCCTCGTGTCTTTTAAGGCCTTCAGGCCACCCAAGGCCTTCGGTCTGGAAATGAATTTAGGGCAACTCAATGCCTTCAAGACAGCTCATGGCCTTAGGGCCACCTCAAGGCCTTCGATCCCCCTGAAATTGTGCTAAATGATAAGCCAAAATCTACATGTAGTAGAATCCAGATGGGGATTTAGAGTAGGAGTATTCACCATAGTAGAAGCTGAGAAGATTTTTCAGGAATATAGGGTATGAAATTTCCATCAGGACCAGCCTGTGCTTGGATGAGAATCCTTGCTGAACAACCATGCGAAGCGGAGAGATGATATCACGATGAAGAAGCTTGGAGAAGGAGTTCCAGGTATAGTCTTCATATTTTCTAAGATCTACGGGTCAGGTAATCTCTAAGCTTACAGGCCTTGTAAGGGTTCCCCCCCATCCCATGAAAGGTGGTTATCAAAAAATCCATAAAAAAGAAGTCATTTCGGTGATTTGGGGTTCAGGGTTAATAATTTTCAAGGGGTATCACAATACCACTACTAAATTAGATATTTATTTAGTAGTAAAACCCCGTAATTTTATGATGATCACATACTAAGTCTATTATTCTTCGGTAGTAGAAGTCTTTGGGACTATGTTTCATGAAAATATTCTTATTACCCCTATATTTGAATCCAATATAATTTTGGAATGGATTGGATTTATTTACATAAATCCAACATTAACTACCATATAAGGGTGGTAATGTAGGATATTATGAACAACCCTAAGATCTTCTATCAATGTAAAGAAAAAAAATGAACATTTGATGAAAATTATATCCATTTTATGGGACCGGATTCATATTCATGCAGGGTGTTTATCAGGCATGGTTGGGAAAAAACTCAACATCAAGGATATGATTATTATGTAGGAGTTTAAGAATGTAATTATGTTTGAATTACATGGTCTTCCACTGAATCATGAAGTTGAGTTTTAAATATAACTCAAACCTATTTCTACACATATTTTTTTGACTACATATTGAATGGACCTAGTTTAGTGGCATGAATTGAATAACGAATACTAAGATAATATTGATAAGGGAATTATTCAACCATGTGTATCACCTTGGGGTGAACCTATTTTATTGTTAAATAGAAACATGAATTAACGCGACTCTACATTTATTATAGTGAACTTAACAAGATCTTTATGAAGAAAAAATATCCTATACATCGTATTGATGAATTTATTGATCCACTATGTAGAGCATAATAATTTTCCATGATTGATCTTTATTTTAGATATCATCAATTGAGTTTCAAAATGGATGATATACTCAATACAAAATTTTATAAAAGTTTTATGAATATGTATTTATATTAGTGCCATTTAGTATTACAAGTTCCCCCACTAGCTTCCTGAAATTTATTAATATATTCTTTAGAGAATACCCTGATCAATTTTTTATAGTATTTATCGATGACATTAATATATCTTCACAGATAAAGGAAGATAATTATTATCAAATAAATATTTTGTTGAATACCTTAAATAAATATAATAATTAATTAAAATTTTAAAAGTGTTAATTTTAGATTCAGAATGTTTTATTCATGGACCATATAATCTCACTTGAGGGTATATCAGTAGACCATTCAATGTAGAAGTTATTCAACATTGGCCCAAACCAAAAATTTTAATGAGATCCATAGTTTTCTTTTTTTGGCTGCATATTATATGTGATTTGTGTTAATTTTTTCACACCTATAAAATCCACTCCCCAACATAACTTTGAAGGGAGGTAGGTTCCTTTGTAAATATAAATGTGAACAATGTTATATGGAAATGAAGATAAGGATAGTCACTGAACATGTTCTTATAATACACTGAAGTGGATATGTGTTTGTAATATTTTAGTCATGCATAAATAAATCAAATCAGATAAATCCAAATAATAAACAATAGAGTTCAAACGTATGCATGGTGAAGATGGAAGGTTCATTAGCAAAATTACACAACTCATGATTTGGAGTTAGATGCAATAATATTTTCATTAATAATATTGTGGAATTATATCTATATAGAAAGGTGTGACATATATACTGATCATAAAATTTTAAAGCATATTTTAACTAAAAATAGATGAATATGCACCAGAAAAGTTGTTTGGGGATTTTTAAAGATTATGACTGCTCAATACATTAACACCATGGGAAAGAGATAAAGGTGGAAGATGCTTTGAGTTGAAAGGATCATGCTATCTTATATTTTATAAGGATAAAAAATATAAGATAATTCATGAAATAAAAAGGATTGATCTTGAAATATGGAAGGATGGGGAGAAAACATATATTTTAAACATGATTGTTTTACCATATATCCAATTGATTATTAAAGTGGCACAAAAAGGAAGATGTAGAGATAAAAAAGGAGGTGACAAATGTTCCTATATTAAACCTTGATTGGGATGGAAGAATAATGTTTAGGAATAATTAACAAGTCCCTTTGGAACCATATTCTAAGAATGATTCATTGGATGAATCTCATAGTTCTTCAGTTTCTTTTCATATTGGATGTATGAATATGTATAGAGATTGGAAATACTATTTTTGGTGGGATTGAAGGAAGAGAGATATTGTAGAGTGAATTTCTTAGTTCTTAGTATGTTATCAAGTTAAGGATGATATAAGTAAGTCTAATGTGTTGTTACAATCATTACCTATACTATAATATAAACGGTAAAACATTACTATGGATTCAATCATTGGACTCCCCAAAACATCTAAAGGGGACAATGAAATATGGGTTGTAGTCGATCACCTTAAGAATTCAGAAACATTTATTACCATTAGATAAGATTTATATTTTGGTAATCATACTCATTTATACATTAATTAAATTGTAATATTTAATGGTGTAACACTATAAATTTTATCTGATAGGGATCTATGGTTTACCTTGATGTATTGGAGAAGTATTAATTGTGATAGGGATAAAATGTTGACTGTCAACACTGATTCTCATCATCCAATAGATGGTCAATTTGAGAGGTCCATTCATACATTGGAATACATGTTTATATATTTTTCTATTAATTTTAATGGTGTTTGAGGTAAACTCGTTTCTTTGGTGAAATATTCATAGAATAATATCTTTCAGCCTAATATCTAGATGAATCCATATAAATACCACTATGGTCGGAAGTGCATAAATCCAATGCACTAGAACAATGTTTTTTGAATGGGATATATTTAGACCTAATATTGTTTTAAATGGAATATAAGGGTTGATCTATTCAACAACACAAAAGAGAATCTTATAGTCGACAAAAATGTTATGCTGGCTATCATTTGATCTAAATAGAGTTTGAAGTCAGTGACACGGTATACTTTGGAATATCTCCCATGAAGAGGCTGATGAGATTATGATTTAAGGGATAGTTATTACCTAGGTATATTATTACTTTAAAATTTATTAATTTTACTGGGATTGTAGCTTATTGATTGGAGCTCCCACTAAATCAAACTAAAGTACATGATGTGTTCTATTTTTCTCCACTGAAGAAAAACATACCTAATCCTACACACGTAATAAAATCAAAAATACGTACCACTGGTGCATGATAATTATTTTTATTAATAACCAAATTATATTATTTATTATTGAGAGAATGTTCTATGAATCAAGACCACTAACATGTACAATGTTTTGTGGAAAACCCAAAAAGGTTAGTTTGCTACAAAGGAACTAGAGGAAATGATGAGGTATTAGAATCATTTATTATTTGTTTTAGAGTAAAATAATTTTGAAGGAAATTTTTTAAGGGGGTATAGTTAAACACAACAATATTTTATAAAATATAAATTTTTAAATAAATTTAAATTCTTTGATGTATTGTGTTACATTAAATAGAAATTTCAAATGAATCTAGAAATACTATGTGAATTTTATTATCACTACGCTCTTGTATTGGTGGGTATTAATAGGAATAACTAAATTATAAAAATTTATGGTTTACACATTTATTGAATGAATTTATTACTTTGTAATTAATTATATGTCAAAATAAAAAACATTTAAAAATAAAGGAAATGTTTTTTATGAAAAACTATTTCAATGTACGTGATGTATGCTTTACATATAAATTAAATTAATCACCATTAGTGAGAAATTTTAATGAAATTTATATATTAAACATTTTCTTTAAAAATTTATTTATTTATTATTCATACAATAATAATAATTCTAGTTTTATGATTAAAAATTTATTTTTCTAAAAAGGGTTTTTGTCACATTTTGTGCACTTACATTAAAGATAAATTTAATAATTTATTGTTATTTAATTGGACATAAAAAATTATATATTCCTAATCATGAGGTTCAAATTTGGTAAATGAACCCCTTTTTTATTAAATTTGAATAGTAATTGTGGTACAGTCTATCACCATGATAAAGGACAAACTAGGTTAATCTATGAAAAAATTAATATTTAAGGCCATGAATTTTTATCTTAATTATTATTTTGTGATGGGAATTAGACCATTACCCCATAATTCTGGAAATGGAAAATTTTAATAGTGGTTTTTTATAAAAACAACTTATGAAATATTTAAATGAAAAAATATTACAAAATGACACCCTCTTTTCTTTTAATATTTATTATGTGTCCACATAATTATAAAACTAGTTATTGATGAATATAATTTTATATTTTGATCTTAAATAAATTATTTTACTTATATAAATATAAAATTATTTTTTAATAATTGTATAGTGGACTTAATTGCTTTTGCAACACTGATTTAGTACTTTTCCATTTAATAAGAAAATATAATAAGTGATTTCAAAACTCATACATTTTATATTATCCACTACCCTATATGAATAATATAGAGTTTTGTATTACTAAAATAGCTACCCTAAAGACATTTTGTGGAGATCTAAAAGATTCATTTTGAAGAAGAGTCAATCATCTTAACTGATCACGTTATTTTATTTTTTTACCCCATATAAATATGTTATATTATTCATAAACTCATAATTATAGTATTAAAAATATATATTTAAATTTTATTATGATTATTAAACACCGTTATACACAATCATTCATACATAAAATAGTAATGGATAACATCACTTGTGGATACGTACGACTTACCATATCCACGTAATGATACTTGTAAATTTTCATCAATATATTTTATGGATTAGTGTTATAATGTGTATAATATTTACATATAATATTTATAACTCAATTATAAATGTCGAATGATAATTTCAAATCTAACTTATTAACATCCAATCCTTTGGTAAATGATAATGTCACTTGTGTATATGTGTGGACTAATACCTCCACAAAGTAATGTGATTTTTTTCATTTATATTTTTATTGTTTGGTAATGAGGATGAAATTTATGATTTTATATCATATATATGACATAATAATGATCTTGTAAAGGTTCATTAATATTTCCATTCCTTTCATTTCATCCATTGAAAAATATAAGCAATGTTCATGAATGTGCAAGACATAACATCTCCATGAATGGTGTAATTCATTTATCTATATCAATATTTTGTGGATAATGATATAAACATATATAATGAATGTTTATGATATCTATAAAATTATTAAGATTATGAAGATAATGAATATATGTTCATTGTACTATTAATGAAATAATAAAAAGAATAATTTCCTGAAAAATGAAGCAATTGTCACAAGGAATATTGATTTCAATAAAAAAATTATAAAAAATGGTTCTAAAAGAATAAAAGTAAATAATATATTGTCTAATATATATTATAATGGTTTTGGAATAATAAAAATAATAAAAATGTATTAATTTTATAGGATCATTCAAAACGTATGAGGGATCTAAAACTTGAGGTATATGGTTTTAAGTTACAATCTCATTGCCTATTAGGATTTTTTATGATTAAGTTCCAAGGATTAAATATGATGATTAACATATAATTATAAACATAAATTTTATTCTAAAAAAGTTATTTATTGAGAATACATATTTTACTTTAATTTTCCCCACATAATGTAGTAAAGATCTAGAAATATTTTTAAGTAAAATCGACTTCATTTCTCTCTTTTGCAAAAAATCACGTTTCTTCCAAATCTATGTTTTCTAAAAACTCATTAAAGAATATTTTTAAAATTATCCTATTAGTGATTAAAGTAATTTTTAAACATTTATTACTATTTAATAAATGTTTTGGATAGAATATTTTCATTTGTTTTCAAATGGCGTACTATAGAATTTTTTGACAAAAGTATGGAAGAAATATTTTTTTAAATCATACGACATAGATATAATTTATCACCATCATGACCAATAAATGATTTGAATATTTATTTAAATTTTACCATGATTATTTTCAGTGAATCTTTTTTCCATAATCAATTGGAAATTTTATGATATTGAAGAAGTGATTTGAAAATGGAATTGTTATTTTCATCAAGAATGTTTTAATGACCATTTGATTCATCAATTAAAATAACCTTCAATGATATTTATGATTTACTATGAATAGGATCCAAGGACACCATCCAGATTATTGATCTCTTTGGTTTATGTTTATGATGAAATTATGTTTATGAAACCCATTTATTTTCCATGGGTTGTTCTATGATGAAATGTTTAACAAAACAAATTCTTTTTTGGGGTTTTGATATGATGAATGGTTTATGATCTTTTAAAACACATATGTATTTTTTTATATAATTGTTGGGACCTATATCTCCCTCCAATAAATTGGGTAAATATTTAATTCTCATAAGTTAAAATGGAATAGAATGGGGAGTGATCCCAATTTAGTAAAGGAACATGTCCAATATGATAATCTTGGAAGTAAATAATGACTACTACGATAGTTTGTGGAGTGAATTTATTACACTATGATATCCTTGGAGAATATACATGAGTAAAAAAGAATTTATTTTCAATTATTATGTGCATTCCACATTCTTATGTCTTATGCCTATATTATTCTTTCACGAATCATTTTTTTTGGATTTCTTTAGGACTCATATATTATAAACTGCCATGAATTATGCCGTGACTCATAATAATGGTCTATAAAAGGTAGGATATATATTAATAATGCTAATACCTTGTTCTAACACACTTATTCTCTTGTTATTCTTATATTATCATGGGTCTCTCCCATGTTTACTATTTCTGATCATCACAACTCACCATTTCTTATGGTTCCTTTCCTAGGTTATGAAGAAAGGTTTTATGAATGATATTTCTAAGAAGGATAATAGTGATGAAGATCTAATTGGGAGAACTTATAGAACTATAATGAAATAGTTTTTTATGATTCCATGTTTCAAAAGAATCTATTTCTATACAATTCTAGCAGGGATCATAGTGTTATGAAAATAATATTCATCAATTTAGATATAATAACTTTGTATGAAAAGTTCATTTCACTATAACTTATTTTATAGAAAATTAAATTTCATGGAAACATTTAAATAAAGAGGAAATATGAAATTATTTAAAGAATTCCACTAATAAAGAATAAGTTACTTAAAATGGAAATAACCAAGTCAGAATTATTTATGTTTTTTAGAAAAAAATTACATTGGAATTAAGTTATAATGTTAATATTTTAAATATTTTTTAATGATTTTTTTAAAACTTGGATAAATTTAATTTATGTTAGAAACCTGAAATAATATAGAGAAATATTCATATAAAATGATAAAAGGTGTGGAAATACATGCTCACACAGAAAAAATAAAATAGATTATTCTCTATTGAAAATTAACCATACAAAAGATGTTAAATTGGTTTTCTCTTAAAATATATAAAAATAATGTCTAGGATGTTAACAATGAACTTGTTTCAATTTTTGAAATATTAATAGGTATATTAACAAATCATTGGGTTGAAGAAAAAATATTTCCATAAAAATAAACACCATTTTTTTGTTTTTAAAATTATTTTATGAAGACCACATCATTTTAAAGATTAAAAATTGATGATTTTAAATTACTGTAAATAGAAAATAGAGATCACTATGTATATATATGTTGGAATAAAATGAATCTAATAAAATAAATAAATACTACACACATTTTATATATTGTTTATAACATTATAAATATTCATTTTGAAATGAATATTAGAAAAAAAATCCTTACCTCTTGAGAAATATTTAAATAAAAACCCTTTAAGCAGATGTGTTTCAAATTTAACCTCAAATATAATAAAAAACCTATTTTATGATATTATAAAACATATTGGCATTATATACATAATATATAAGTAAATTGGTGTATAATAAGTAGATTGTCTAAAGAAATGGGAATTGAGACCCATAAATAATTTAAATAACCACATCATTGGGGGAAGAATCATTTGAAAATGACGTTATAATAAATAATTGTAAAATAAAAGAAATTAATTATAAAATATAATAAAATTTATTTAATAATAATAATAATTCAACCTTTTGACAATAGAATTCAATAATAAATTGTTTTAAATTAACATAAGAAAATTAGGTTAGTACAAACACTTAGTGCTTTTTTATTTTTTTAATTAAAATCACAATGAGATATAACGTAGAATTTATTATTTTATAACATGAAATATAAGACAATCATTCCACAAAATATTAAATTTATGTTATCAACTCTATTACTAATAAAAGAAGGTGTATGATAATAAATATGTCTCAAGGGGTGACAATTGAGACAAGAATCCCATACCTCATTCTTCATTTGCTCTATTCATGCACATAACATCATGAGTAATAAAATAAATAGTATTATATAACTACATAGGAACCTTAATCATCTATATTTAATTTACTATTTAAAATTTATTATCATATTTTATTTATGTATTATATAGTTTTTTCTTATGTAGGTTATTTGAGGGGGTCTAGTAAATTTCAATGTAACTCATTTGGTATGTTGACCATGGCTAAAGGTGCTATAGAATAACATATTAATATTAATAATTATAGGTATTTATTAACTTTATTATTATATTATTATAAAATTTATATAGTAATATAGGTCTTTATAATATTAACTCATATTAAGAAATGTGCACATATATATTCATTTTAGGTGGTTAAGTTTATGATGACCATTATATGTTAATACCACTTATATAATGTACAACATAATATTTTTTAATTTAATATTTTATTAAAAAAAAATTTATCTTAAATAAATTTTTAATTTCATCCATGTTATGTGGTGATCTAAGAAAAAGAACACCTCTTTGTGGTGGTTATAGTCTGCATGAAAGCATGGTCAAAATTATTTTATTTTTTAAGTTGATGGGAAAGTGTAACAAATTAACATTTCATTAATATAAAAACAATTAAGTATACTAAAAATAATCATGTAACTATATACCTATGGTTTGGATAGTCCTGTAATTGATATAATAAGAATAAATTATTAATGATTAAGTTATACTCACTTTGGGACCTTGAAATTTGATTTGAAAGTATCTATGGAAATAATGTGACTAGGATAAGTTATGGTGACTAAGGGATTTATATAATTCATGTGAATTATAATAGAGTAAAAATGGGCAGGGTTTCAAGTAATTTTCAAATGTGGTGTGTAATTTTTAAAGGGTGGAACTATCCCCTTTTACAAGGGATATGAAGGGTACTTTTGTGAACACCCATTATTTTTGAATAGTGGAATAAATTAATTCATAGGTAAATGGTTCCAAAGTAATGAAATAATATTATATGGGGTGATATAAGGTTTATAATTACTCTATAATCAATTTTACAGCATGTTTTAAACACATTTGTTTCAATTAAACACATCATTTTTACATTTTAGTGTTTTTGTTTTTACCTTGGAAACTGGTTTTTACCCTAGAAGTTGATAATATAATAAAAATATATAATAAATACTATAAATGTTTTTGATGTTATAAATGTAAAAATAATCTCTATATATTTTAGTTAAATTTATAAATAATAAGAAAAAAATTTGAAAATAAAAAATTTATAATACAGATAAACTGTTTTATAGAACCTTTTGAGGATTTATGTGTTCATCCCTATTGAACACCAATATTTTAGTGAAAATTTTGATAGTTTGTTTTAATTAGGAAATGTATCACTAATGATAATATAAAGATGATTAATTTTACCAATGTTTTTTTATAGACCACTATGAATTATTCGGTGGGTGACTAGGTCTTTCTATAACTGTCACCTTAGTTAAGACACTGGATGATTTATAAACATGGGAAGTTGGAATATAGGTTCAGTTTTCCATATGAGATCTGGGATAATATCTATAAAATGGGTTATCATTTTATGATACCAATAAAGATATAGTTCGTTTCTTGATTCCTTCCATGTATCATATTATTGAAAATTCCATCTAGACCCATCTCTTGTGAAAAGGTTCAACAAGGTCAAGCCATTGATAGTTTAAAGAGAGATCATCCGAGAAACTAGATTATAAGGAGTTGAATCTATATGGGAATAAATTTCCTATTGTAAGTGTTTTATGAAACCATGTGACTTTTTATGATGAGTCATAGGAGTGGGAGTTTGATATGTAGGTGCAATGGGTATATCATTTTTTCAATCAGGCTCTGTGATGTTTTATGATGTAGATAAATGATGAAAAATTATATGATGGGGATGCTGTAGAACCCTAGGGCTTCTTGAGTTATTATTTTTATATAAATTTCTTCAAAATCATATATATTGAGTAGTTTTTAGTGATATAGGTTGTTAACGGGACATAATATATGATTTTGGAAGACAGACTTGACCCATGTTTTTTTTAACATACACCACCTTGAACCATGTGGAATAGTAATTGGTACCCGATGATTCCACTAGGTGGGATGGGGGGCGTCACATGAGGGTCATTATGTGGTCATTTTTTATAGAGTGGGTAGTCAGTTCTTGGATGACAGAAACCTTCTAGGTACCAACATGTTTTCTTTAAATATTACATCATGTAATTATATAAAATGTTTAAGATAGGAAAATATATTCCTTTACACCAAATTGTAGTCATGGATTTTCCTTTTTTCCATTCTTACCCCCTTCCCCTTCGTCCTCAGTCAGTGTTTTTTCTGTTTTACTCATTAGTTTCGTGATCTTCTCTTCATAAGTGGAAAGTATTGGTAAAGAAGAAACTCCTCTTAAATCTATTCTTTGTTTTCATTATATTATCTCCATATATCATTGTTAATGAATAATTTTAGTTATTTTGTTATATATTTTTGACACATTCCATTTAAGACCAATGTTTCATGTTATATTTTATGACCAAGACCCTACTTGTCCAATGTAGGTCATCCCTTACATTCCAAATAAAATTTTATTGATATGCATGCATTGTATGAAATACATGAATCAATTATTCAGTTCATATCACCTAAAATTAATCTTAATTATTTTCCTTAATTTTGTTAAATTGGAATCATTATTCCATTAGAAACCCAAGAGTGGTGTAATTTGACACCATTTTATGTTGACAACTAAATACCTTTTGAGACACCCATTTTGGAACAATGAATTTGGACATAGGATGAGTTCCTATGATTGAATCATGACCTTAAAATCTAAGTGTAATCTTCTAGTGAACACATTGGAATTTTTTTCATATATATCTACTAGGTTGAAGATCAATTTGTGTAGGATTATTTCTATCAGAGGATTGATTTATTTGATAAAATAACCCTTGCTCATGTTATGTAATATACCAATCACAAAAAATCATTAGATAGTATTGAAGGGAATGTTTTTCACAACTAGAAAATATTTTTATTTTGTGTTTTTTGTTTATCCACATTGGTTTGAATATATATTTTTCAATACAAGTGATATTATGGTGTAGGTGGCTTCAGTGTTGAAGGATGCTTCACTTCCCAGTATTTTCCAAATTTTTGGAGCTCAAAATTATGAAGAAAAAGTGATCTTCTTGAAAGATAGATTTTCAAGACTAAATATTTATAAATATAAAAAAGGATGTAATTTTGTGAAGTTTTATGTTTCATGATAATGTAGAGCCTCAAAAAGTAATCTAGTTTCTCAGTGGTTTAAATGTTGTTGAAAGAGGTTTCAGGAAGAATGGATGAGGTATGTTGTAAAGATTATAATCTACACAACTAATGGAATCATTGGGAACAAAATAATTTCATTAATGTCTCTTGATAAAAGATAGAATAATTATCCAAAATTAATAAGTTCATGAAAAGTACAAAGTGAGTTTCGAAGATTCAAAAAGATGCATTTCCTACAAATAGGTGACCATAAATAATTTGAGACCTGACTAGAATTTGGAAAAAGGGTTAAATGGTCTGATTTCATGAAGGAATTTTAATAAGGTCATTATTCATGATTTATGAAATCTTCATGAGTTTAATGATCACAAATAGAATGGTTAAAAATTAATTGACACATAGTAATTTCAGAAAATGGAGTTTTGTGAAGACTGAGATTTTTGCAACAGTTTTGGGTTCTATGAAGGAAAGGTTATTTTTAATGTTTTAGACTTATAAAAAGGCTGAGATATTGATGAAAGTATGTAGATGTGAAAAAGATGATGGTATTTGATATAATATATGTGTTCTTTGAAAGATGGGAGCGTCAAAAATAGTAGTGGTGAAGATCTTATTTGAGTGTATAGTGCTGTAATGTTCATCAATTCAGAATTATGGTGCATGTAGAGTCTCATGGTAACAAGGGTCACAGAGTTATATGAAAAATCTATTGATGTGTCTTAATGTCGAGAAACTAATTAGGATGTCAAAAATTATAGAGATCAAGGGGTAGTCGATGGAACTTATCTGAGGGAGGAAGTGCACAATACCTAAAATTCATATTAAGGAAGTGTTCATAGATTGGAGTGGCCATGAATGATCTTTTGTAAAAAAATATACTAAAGATTAATTATTTTTTGTTTGATTGATACACTATTATTGTATGCTCCTTGGTCTAATCCTCAATTTTGAACCAAATAAAACTGTTGTGTTGTGTTTTTTATTTCCTTATGGGTTTTTAATATCATCCTGATTCCATATTAAATGTAATTTTCTACCAATTTTTGGACAATAAAAATCTCATTGAATGAAAAGGTTGATACCTTAATTCATGCCTTCTCTCTCAGGGTGGTCTCGGGTCCTAAAAGTGGTATTAGAGAGTATAAATTATAGGTGTCAAATATGTCATTTATTGTTTCATTTATGGACAATTTATTGAAATTTAAAGGGGTTTCACTTTTGGATGGAAGAAACATACAGATTTAGAATAATAGAATGAGGTCTCATCTGTGATCTCTTGGGATGGAAGTTACATATTCTATTGTTCAATGGATTCAGTGCAGTGATGAAAAAATCATTTAAATGACTTAAACAGATAAGAAAATGATTTATGCAGGTGACAAAGCTCAATATTATATTACTATAGCACTATATAATCTAATAAATTTAAAGGATATGAGATTCACTGCAATAAATACCACATGGAAGGAATTTGAAAATATATATGTTAACAAATAAAAATTAAAGGGGGACAACCTTCACATTTTTCACAATCGGTTCGACGATCCGAATATTCATATTTATGAAAATGAAGATGATTTCTTTAAAAACATTACTAAATTTATTGGATATATTCAATGAATTGTATGTAAAACTAAAGATATTTACATTGTTAAGGAAACACTATGAAGGCTCCTGCCTTTATATAATATAAAAGTTTCAAACCTTGAGGAAAGAGATCATTCTAAGCATTTTATTGATATTCTTCTATGTTGTCTCATAAAATATGAAATGTGAGTCAAAAAAGAAGATAAAAATATTCACTTAAGAAAGGAACTTTCATTAAAAGTGATGAAAAACTTTATGTTTCCATGTTTAGTAATGATTGATACGATGTGGATGGTTATCTACTATATCATTTTTCAATAAAATTCATGAGAGGAAAATGGATCTTTGTTGGAAATATTAATTGATATGTTTTCAGTTTGGTAAATTGTGGTATATCTTCCATCAGTGATCAATGAGATTTTATTATGTATAAAGTGAAGCATAAATAATTCCTAGGCCTCAAAAGATTCTCCATAAAAAGGGAGACTTCAAATAAGGAATGTAATTACAGTTAAAGATATTATTCTACAAATAAGAACAAGATAATAATGAAGTTTTGGATGATATAGAACCAAAAATTAAATATGATGTTGAAGAGTCTATGATGTATATATTTTAAAAGGTAGAACCTATGAAGGATGAAGAAAATTAGTTGAATGATGTAGTATATCTCAAAGAGGAACATGAGGGTAATTCTGATGATCTTAACTTTTATATAAAGAAAAATAGAAAGATAGAAGATGTTGTTAAAATACTCATCAAAGTATATTGGAATGGTTGAATAAGAGATTTATAGACTGCAAGAAGAAGTATAAGAATATAGGAGAACTCATGAAAACTCAGAAGAGGTTGTGGATTTTATTCTTATGATTTAAGAGAAAGAAAAATTTATCAATGAACTTATATATATATATTGGGAGAAAAGTATAAGATAGTTGAGGTACGTGAGGAAGAATTCCTTTCATTGTGGAGTAAACTAGAAATAGAATCAAAACCAAGTTAAATGATTTAGAAATTACAGTATTGAATGTTTTTAGATGAAGAACTTAGGGAAAGAGTTAATAATTGTTCCAAAGTAGTAGAAAAAGCATTGAAATATCAAAGATCTAAATTTATGGGAGGAAATGGAATTTTGTGTTACATAGAAACATAAAAGGATAAAAATGGTATGATCCAAAGAAAAGGGAAACATAAATATAAACATATTGGAAAGGATATTGATGTCCCAAAAGAGAAAAATTCAAACCAAACAGACAGGGGAGCTGAAAATAATCCTCAATTATCCAAAGAGGATAACCAGTCAAATACCAATACAAAAGAAGGTTACATGTTTTGAGGAATTATTTTGAGAAGATATTTCATCATTTGAATTTTTAATTATTTTTCTTTCATGGTCATACCATCTATTACTGTGAAGAGGAAATAAGCTAACTAGATGGAAATGAACCTATATGTAAAAAAAGTAAAATGATACTATATCCTAAATAATATAGAAGAAAAACATTGTGTCGATATTTTTCACTATTCTAACATTTCTTATTGAGATAATTTTTGTAATAATATGTAATGTTGGGATAATAACTACTGAATTATGAGAAAAGTTAATATAGGTCAACAAAGAATTATTACCCAAAAAATTGATATTCTCTTCTGGAATTAGAATATGAGCATGATCCAACTATTAATGTTGAAAATATATTTTAGTGGACATATTTTTCATCCATAGAATCATGTTTCTAATTAATGTAATAAAAGAAGTTTGTGAAATCCAATCTAGAATAAATCACTCTAAAAGATATAATGAACAGTAGCACTTAGTTTATTAAAAAAATGAATAATCATCCCACAAGATAGGAAATGAAAACATATTGAATAATGTTATGTAAAGGGTTGATGTAACAGAAATATTTGACAATAATTATTCCTTAAAGATTAGTGTAATTAGAAATATAGAATTATCAAATGATGAGTTATTGAAAATAGATGTAATATACGTAGATAGATTATATCACAGTCTCCTTAGTGTGATTTAACTCTAAGAATCCTAATTTTTACTAAAATTTAATCATATGGGTTACACCATTAATGAGAGGACAAGTAAATAAATCGTGAAAGGCTACATGAAAAATGGTAATTTATACCTTGTAGAATGTAAATAAAACACTTGTTTCATAACAATTGAAGAGGGAAAAAGTTTATGGAACAGGTGGTTAAGTCACATTAATCAATAGATAATTGAACAATTATCCTTGGAAAAGGATACTATCTACATTACCAATATGAAACATGATTGAGAAACGAATTGTGATGCTCGAATGTAAAGAAATATGTCCTAGAATTATTATTGGACAAGAAGAAAAGGGAATAGAATCTACTTGATCTCATTTACATAGATGTGTGTGGTTCTATAAATATTTCTGGAATATATAAATATAGAAAAATCATTATTTTCAGTAATGATTATAGTATAATGACATGTGATATGTATATACATCGCTAAAATAAGTGATTTACTAATGAAGAGATGTCTCTGAAGAGTTAAGAATGAAACTGGCCTCACAGACATGATTTTATAATTTTATAATGGAATCGAATTCACATCCATTGAATTTGGAAATTACCTAGAAAAACATTAGAATAAGAATTAGGTGCCTTTTATGAGAACACCTGATCAAAATGGCTTCATTGAACACAGAAATATATTGGTGAATAATATAGAAAGAACTATAATTATTAAGAAATTTATTTCACAACATTACTAGGAAAATGTTGTTAAAGATGCGATGTAAAATCAAAATAAAAAAGGGTTATTTATTGGAGAGTAAAACACACAATATGAGATATTTAATGAAATAATTCCCTCACTAATGTATATTCATGTTTTTGGTAGTAAATGATTCATTCTAAAAAAATAAAAAATAATGGAATTTATTGCTATGTCACAAATGAGGTAATGTTCTGTGGATACTCAACAAAGAGTATTTAATACAAAATATAAAATAATCATCTTAGAAATATTGTGGAATGAAATTCTATCATGATTATTGAGGATTAAAAGATGAATAACATGAGGAGATCACATGTCGTTATGATTGAAGATGAATATGGACTTGTAAAATGGGCAGTGTCAAATACAAATATTGTGGAAGACTTTCCCAAAATTCAGGTATCTCAAAATGATGATGATTCAGAAGTATAATAAAAAAAGGAAACGATTATAGAAGAAAATCTATTAGAACCTCACTGAATAAATAGAAGAGTAGAATATAATAAATCCAGCATCATTATGTATTTAACCAAACTTTCATAGAAATGGAGAATGATGAATATTATACATTCTAATCTCATATCAATTTTGGATTCAACCTCTTTCAAAGAAACAGTGATGGATAAGTCATAGGATAAGTCCATGACTTAAGAACTGCATTTGATTGAAAAACCCAAACATGGAATCTTGTAAAAAGACAACAAAATAAAAGTGTTATTAGAAAAAATGTTGATCTTAATAAATTGATATGTTGATATGGAGAATATGATAAAAAACCATGATTGGTGTGTAGAGACAATGCATATATTGAATTCATTAATACTGAAGAAATAGTTTCTTTAGTAGATCAGTTGGATTACGTTAGGCTATTCCTAGCCATTGAAATTAAAACAGAATACATAGATTATTATATTTATTTCAAAACAATATTCATAAATGGTGTTCTTCCTGAATAAGTTTACATTTAACAACTAGTGGGATTTCTAATTGGAAATGATGAAACGTTGGTTTTTAGATTATGGAAGGAACATTATGTGTTAAAAAAGGAATTATAAGAATGGTATTCATTATTAAATTATTATCTAAAGATGAAAAAATTTAAAAGTGGATGTTTCCATCTTAATAACTATCTTGAATAATTCTCAAGTAGACTAATTTATGGTTCTTTCAATTGTGAATGATATTGTATTTGGAAGAAGAATACATAGATCTATGGATGAATTTGATAATTAAATGAAATCATAATCTGAAAGGTCCATGAATGGTGAACTCATAATATTATATAGATGAATTTCATTCAAAATAAGGACTATACCATCAAATATCAATGAAATTATACAAAAGAGCTTATGAAGGAATTCAACAAGCATGATTCCAAACCATTCTTAGCTTCAATTTCTTTCGGGAAAATGCATAGAATGTTTAAGGATAGGAAATATATAGACCCCACAATGTATATGAGTATCATTAGAGGATTATTACACTTCCCTATAACAAGGAAAGATATCATCTTTTCAACTTGTGTAGCAACTCAATTCATAAGAAATATGAAGTAGGGGAATTTTACAATAGTTAAAGGAATGATGAGATATATTCAAGGTACTGTCAATTTTGGATTTCACATTACAGTAGGAGGACATAGTGAATTATCAGAATTTTCTAATTCTATGTGGTCTATATATTTGATTGATCAAATTTCAACAAGTGGGGGTGAATTATTAATCAGAAAAAAATGTGTATGATAGTTTGGAATAGAATAATAATTCCGTACTCTTTATACAGATAAATTAGATTATATATCTATAAAAAAGGCATAAACTAATATATTGTTGATAAATAAAAAAATTAATTATATTGGTGATGAGGTGAATTTTTTTTGTGATTCATAGTTATAATAAGATCATGATTAACCTTATGAACAATCTATTTCAACAATCTAATACCAAACATATAGAGACTGTATATGACTTCATCAAAGAGTAACGTGAACAAATTTTGAAAAAAATAGAGCATTTTAGAACTAATGAGAAATTGTTTGCATCATTGAAAATACTTTAGCATCACCAACTATAGAGAATCATCATTTGAACCTCTGTGTTCATCTACCTCCTATTTTCAGGAGGAGGTTACAGTTTATACCCTATCCCTATTTTACTTTTACTTTTTTAATTGTTTTGATCTGATACAGGACTATGGGGGGAAATAAAATCTATGGAATGTTTTTTTTTCATACTAAGGTCCAACTATAGATTATTTGGATATATATAATATTAGGGATATTTAAATTCAATGACTTATAGGTTTATAGGATAGTTCGATGCTCTCTCTAGGAATGAAATTATTTTTGGCTAGTCTTGTTTTCAACATCGAGAATTGTTCATGATGAATTAGAGTGATGGATGAGTTATTTTATGTCTATAATATTCTTTGAAGTCAATTCATTGTTGATTTATCTATTTATTTCAAATAAACCCAAATGGGGAGATTTTTAGACCATGGGTTTTCATAGTTAGAAATGGTTTTTATTTTATTTTGTTATCAATCCAATCTAGGTTGGTCTGGGAGTTTTCCATACATGATATCAAACTTTTCTGATGGATTTAGTATTGATGGTGTCATCATTTACTGCTATTTTGAAAAAAATATAACTCAAAATGAAGTGGAAGGGGTATTCTTCACAAAAGATGGATTTCCAGAATTGACTCTTTAGAATCATGTAAAAGAAATAGATTTTACACTAGTTGAAATTTGATGATTATGTGAAGCTTCAAAAAAGAATATGGTGTCATTGAGATTTGAAGGTTCATGAAAGTGGTTTCATGAAGAATGACTGGGACATGACTGAAAACCAATAATCTATGAAACTATGAGAACCTTTGCAAATGGTATAGTTTCACTAATGTTTTCTCATGAAAAAGAGATTCACAAAAATTAATGATGTGTTTTGAAAATTTCCCATGGTGTGATAAAGAGATTCACAAAGAAGCATTGCATATAAATAAGAAACCACACATAATTTGAGTCATGATAAGAATTTTTACAACTGGTGAAATGATTTGATTTTTTAAAGGTATTACATGAAGGAAAATTTTCCAAAATCACAATATCTTAATTACAAGAAGAATTACAAAGAGAATGGATATGAACAAATTGACACATAATAATTTAAAAAAAGGAGATTCATAAAGACTAAGAGTTTTGTTATTGTTTGGAGCTATGTGAAGGATATGAGCGACAAGGAGGTTTGAAGTTACTAAAAGGGCGAGATCATCATGAAATTATATTGGTTAATTAAACATAAAACATATTTGAAAAAAATGTGGGTTTCATGAAGGCTGAGAGCCTCATGAATAGTATTGTTAAATACATGATTTGAATGAATAGTGTATTGATGTTCAAGAATTCAGGACTACTGTTCAAGAAGAGAGTCAAGATATCCAAGGAAAAATACTAATATGATCAATCTATTCAAGATACCTTACAGTCCATAATCTAAGATAAACATCACCCATGGAAGTGAGAAAGAGGGAGTCGATGGAAGTGATCTGAAGGAGGCTGTGTGTTAACCTAGAAATTATTATAGAGGTAATGTGATTGAAATAGAGTGACCATGAATGGTCCTTTTTTCATCCAAATAATCTAGTAAAACTTAGTGGATTCAGGTATGATTGAAACACTGTTGAAATATGTTCCTTAGATTAGACCATAGAGGCGAACCATGTAAAACAGATGTGTTTTGTTTCTATATCCTCATAAGTGTGTTTAATATTTGCATGATTCCAATAGATTGTTTTAACATGTTCCTCCTAACATAGGGATAATATCCATCTCATTGAAAGAAAATATTGACACCCTAATTCACCCCTCCCCTCTCAGCGTGTTCTTGGGTTCTAAAGATGGTGATATATCATTCCATTATATTAATTGTTTAAAATTATGATGCCTCATTAGGTTAAATTATTTTAATTGTAAAAAATCAATCACATAAACTACATAGAATACATAAACTATGATTCATCATTTAATTGAATGAGGTTACTATTGATGTGATGTTAACAACTGTTATTGGTTAGAGAAACATCAATCATGAACTTATTTAAATTGGTTTTTACTTCATCCACTGATGTTAGGTCAGTGCTATATCATCCTATAGGGAAACTTGAAGAGATGATACATCATTAACCATGCGAAGTTATAATTAGTTTTATATCCACCACTTGGGTTTCATAATTATGGTTCATCATCTATTTATGTGATATTTTAAGGTATTACACCATCTACTTGGAGACCCATTCAATGGTTATATCATCTACTTGATACCTGATTCCTATAGTGTAACAACCATTAAATATGGAAAATTATTGGTTCATCATCCACCTAGATATTTGTATAATTAGTAAAATATCCACCTACACATGGGGTATTGGTGGTGTAAAATTCACCTGGGGACTTGATATTGCGACAGGTCATCCAATATAAAATGATAATGGGGGTATATTTTCCACTAATATGTATTTTTTAGAAGTGAATCATCCACATGGGATATAAAATAGTTTCAATCATCAACGTAATAATGACAATGATAATATATCATCTATCTAATATTGGTGATTCCTTATTCACATGGTAATGATTCATTCACCTCTGATATCAATTAGGTTATTGACCATTCACCTAGAGGAAATGTGAGGGCGATGTATCACTCAACTAGCATATATGAGGGTGATACTTCATTCACCGTGACTAGTTTTAGATAATTCATATATTATTTATCCATGATGGGTGTATTTAGACCATGGGAATATCACATTATTCAGGAACTGCATGAAGAAGGTATGAACACCCGTGGTTTGGTGAGAGCCTTACATGAGGTGACATTTTACTTAAAAATTGTATTTACTTTACTAGTTATTTATATCCACCATGAAAATATTCTCCATATATTATATAGGAAAACCATTGATGGTGGCTTAATGTGTTGTACTCACACCATGGTTCGGTGCCCTAAAACTCAAGAAGACATCATCTATCATGACCCAAATAAGGGAATGGTCCACATATCCTTGGATAGAAAAGCTGACAGAGTTTTCTAGGTATTAGGAGACATGTAGTTTCCATGAATTGGGGCATAATATGGTTGTTTACCTTCGAGTTTTATTATTTTGGATGCAACTATATATTATCTCCCCATGGGGGTACTTCCTATACTTGCATGAAATACAAATTAGTCCATTATTATATCACATGTGTTGATATTTGTAGTTGATTGACATTTCACCTTGTTTTATTTTTATTACATAAGTTTAATTATGATGAATAATTAATGTTATTTGTTTTTACCTATTTATAGTTATGTGAACCTAAGGGTATCGACTCCATGTGTGATATATATTGACCCTATGAGTTGGTCAGAAAACCATAACATACAAGGAGGAATGGTTGATGTATGCGGATATCTAGTTCAGTCATGATGCAAACAAACTATATTGGGAATGGTTAGAATAGTTCTCTAAAAATGACATCATAAAAAATATAACTGATAAGAATTGGAATCAAAATAAATGTTGAATAAATAATTAAATAAATATTTTTCCCCAGCAAGCCTATAAAAACACCCTCTCGAAAATGATGTGGGGGAATATGATTTTTATTATCAAAATATTCAGTAATTCACCATCCCAGGAAAATATAGAAATAGAGTAATTGGTGAGTAGATATGTGAAGATATATAGTAATATGATGTGTGTGTTATATGGAGTGTTGATAATTGGGGAATGAAAAAATAATATCTTTAGGTTAAATCTTCGTATAATGGTAAGAATTAAACTGGAGATAAAAATTATGTTAAAAATTATATACATATTTGAATAAGAGGGGATATACATTTTGTCAAAGGTAATTCACAAATATCATTGTTGGGAGAAAATAATATTATTCATTATATATGAACATCAGAAGAAGAAAAATAGATAAATATAATAATTTTATGTGTAAAAATGATGTTAATATAGATATATATATGTGTGTGTGTGTATATATTTCAATGAAAACATGGGTTCATGGGAAAAATTTTGTACTATGAACATTAATATCAATATTAAAGGTAATTAAACTAGATATAAAACATAGAAAATATATAAAATACATAAAACGTGACAAGATTTTATAATGAAATAAGAATATGTTTTTATGTCATTATCTTAAAATAGTTCTATGGGAAAATGTTTGCGGGTGTTCTAGAAACCAGAATAGATTTTTTGAAGGATAGGAATTGTGATTTTGAATTTTATATTAAATAAAAACCCCATACAATATATTTTACATAGGTGAATGTTTCTACATGGCCTTTATAAATCACTAAATTGTGGGAAACAAAGTCATATGAATAGTAGTTAAGGATATATTTTTTTCTAATATACAAGATCATAGGAATAGAGCATCGTTATTATTATGTTTATATTTTAATATGACAACATATTTTACCTAAAAGGTTATGGTGAAGTATCCTAGGTTTCATAAGAGGGATATGTTTTTTAGGATGAATGGGTTATCTCATCAATAATAAAATGTTTTGTGGGTATGGTGTAGGGGATTTAAAAGTAAGTACCCGACCTTAAAGTAGTACATAATCATGAAATAAATAAATATTTCACAAAGAGGATCTTTTCAAGTTTAGAGTTTTAGAGAATTAGTACATAACTATTACATATCCACTTGAAAATTATATGTAGACACTACTACTTAGTATACATTTTTTCATAAAATAAAAACTCTTAAAAAGAAACATGTCTAGTTCCATGTTTTAGATAAAATGACTTTTCCTTGATTCCATCCTTGACCCTATTAATCTTTACGTCCTCTGGAAAAAATTTCAAAAACATGGGATGAGCATAAAAATCATAGTATGGGTTATAAAATAAGGAAAGGAAACATTAATCCATAAATAAATACAAATCAATGAAACCATACTTTTCAATCATAACATACATCATGAAATCAAAATATTTATAAATAACACATAGAAATCATAAATCATAAAGTCAACTTGTGGAATCCATATCATACATACATTTTAGCTATCACAGCTACATAGGGAGTTACGTTGGAATAACCATAATGTTATATTCCCTAAATCTCATTGGAGAAACATTCATGTTTTCCTTCATCATGTTACCCAAAGCATTGGAGAGCTATCTCGGGCTCACCCGCCCTAGGTTTATCACAGAACAACCCATATTCATAAACAATACTAAAGAAAAAAAATGTATTCTTAACATATAAAACAAGAATAAAGGAAAGATAAAATTTCCACATTACAATCACAATATATTATTTCATGATATTGATATAATCGATTCATTATCAAACCATTTTCAATAACCATATAAAGCATTTAATAAAGCGATTTTGGAATCAAAGTGACCCATTACACTTTGAAACTTTTAAATGAATCTCATTTGAAAACATTAATGTTCATATAAATAAATCTAAAAAACCATTTTGGAAACATGGACATTAATGAGAAATATTTAGAAGAATAAATCTATAAAACATTTAAAATGATATTTTTGTTAAAGAATTTTTAACAAAATAAGAGACCCTTGAATACAAATAATTAAAGAATAAAATTTAATCAGAAAATTATTATATCATGAGAATAAAGAGATTCATGATATAATATTCCAAAGGACAATATATACACCATATAAGAGTGAATCAATGCATAACAACAATGAAGTATCAATGGAATGCAAACTGAGATGAAATCCCTTATACAGACAGTATCCTTAGATTAAGGATAATTCAATGACATAATTTTTTTTGGAAATATAAATACAGGAAATATAAGTAGATATTAATTGTAAAACAATTAGGGGTTATTCACACATATTCATATAATGACATAATCAAGAAGTTGATGTTTAACCCAAAGAATTGGAATTGGGCAATGAAGTTCACCTATAAAAATTCGATAGCTTAAAAGCGTCCCTTTAAAATTTAGAAAATGAGTTTATGAGAGAGAAAAGGGTTTCTCATCACATGGACATAAAATTTACAGCCATAAGGATATAGAAGAACATATCACAACATAAGAAAATATAAATTAAAAGACATAACAAAAAGAAGTTTTTTAAAATGAGGAGGCTAAAAGGTTCCCTTACTAATTTGGTAACATACAAAACATACACCCCATAAAGGAGGGATCATAAAATGAAGTTTTAAATAACTATAAATTAAATTATATTACACAGATAATACAATTATGGGTAGTATATACACCACACAAAAGGAAATAGTGGCATATATAGCATTAATCTCATGAGAATAAAAAAGTGAGATGAAAACCCTTAACCACATTGTAATAAATCGAGTCAGAGGAAAAAAAGTTATTTACCAACAAATAAATCAAGTAATACCATGAATATAAAGATAATCATGATAATATATATCAAATGGCAGTACAAAATACAATACATGCAATATATAATTGGTGAACAATGGAAATATCACGAAATTAAAAGTGAGATAAGAAACCCCTTACCTAATGTCTGACAAGACCCATTCTTTATTTAAACTCCTGAATAATAAAATAAAGCTAATTTATAGTTGATTGAGATAATTTTTCATGTTTATTATTCCTTTTATATCACTTATTACCATGTTATAATCATTATGTAATCATTTAAGTTAATAATGGTTGTTTTGCCGATATTTGGTACTTGAGTCAAAAATAAAATTCTTATAATTACAAGATGTTCATTTGTTAAAAATTCCACAATATTCAGAATTATTTTAATGATTTAGATATCATATATATAATAAATATCCAATATATGTGTATTTATAACTGTACATAACATTTGGAGATAAGAAATGAAATGCACCGTTCATGGAGACGGTAAGTCGTACGTACGCATTACGCTACTTTCATTTCTATTTCATATTTAATGGAATAAAAAAATAATGGTACATGGGTATATTATAATTATAGTATAATATCATATATAATTTCATTAAATCTCTACTTTATACGATCCATGTAAGGAATTAATGAGTCATATAACTTTGAGGGGCCGGTAGTCCACACTTTCTCAAATGTGATTATCGTATTTACCCACTATGGAAACCATAAAGGCATTATTTAAATTAAAATTATATAAGTATAGAAATGATTTAAAAATAATATATATCACATATAAAAACAGATCCAACTTAATGGCCACCATAAGAGGTGGTAGGAGATAATTGAACAATCATCATTTCGTGAGGCTTTAGTTCTCCATCCACAGAAACAATATGTTCATTACACATTAAATGGAGGTGTGTGTAAGTTTAGTTAGAATAAATCTCATAAACAAAATCTAGTATATTTAGGATACTGTTTTTGTTATAAAATAATGGAATAAAAATATTTTAGGGGGTTGTAAATGGAAAATAAAACAAAAGAGCATAGGAGAAGACATTACCTTTAAATCAGGTATCTCTTTTTGGTTTGAACCAAAAGGCTTAATTTAATTGCCTTATGCCTAGGGGAAGGCTTATAGGATGAGAAGAGGGATATAGGGAGCATAATTGGGATGATTTTGGACAATCCAAGGTGCTTGTGAAGTGTGAGGAATGGGTTAGAAGTGAGAGCTTTTTATAAGGGGGAAGGAGGGGCTCTTTAGGAATGTTTGAAATTATTATTTAATTATAAACTTATATTAATTTTAAAAAGGTCCAAAACCCATTTATGTTGAAGATAAAATGACTCATGTTCTAAATAAAATCAACCAATAAAAATTGGAAAGGTTTTAGATATTTTTTTAATATTTATAATCTTATTTATTTAAATGATTCATTAATGAGGTAAACATTGTATCATTATTATGTCATAATGTTTTTTATTTATTTGAAGTCTAAAAATTATTTAAAAAATTACATGATGTAGGAAATATTTTTATATTTAAAATTAATAATTATAGTTGAAAATTCAACTTATATAACACCATTTAAAAATTTAATTACTAAAAGAAACTTTTTTATTTTTCATTTTACTTTATGTTAAATAAAATAAAGTGTTATTATCATTCCCAAGTTGCTCCATGGGGTCGCAAAAACGACCTAAGGATGCCCTTGTTCAGAAATGTATCAACTAATATGTTTAGGACACATGTTAAGGTAATTTAATATTATTATAATATCTTTTTTACCCTTATTTACTCGATTTAGCCTTTAACCATAGTAAATGAAATATTTACTGAAGTAAATATTTAAAATGTAAAAAAATAAAAGATACCAATTTACACAATTTGGACCTAATTATTAAAAATTTGGAATCAATTTTTACAAATTAAAATCACATATGTTGCATAAATTAATTTAAAATTCTTTCTTTGTTGTCAAAACAAAAAGTTTTTTTTATGAAATAACAACTATACAAAGACTGACACTTGTTTACATCCAATTTCAAAGTAAAATTGCATACAATGAACAAAATTGGATTAAATGGTAAAAATATATTCTAATTAAACTTTAAAACAAATTAAAAATATAATGTACCCATATAAATAAATTAGATTAAAAGGTAGTTTTGAATTGAAATACAGTATTTTTCACTATTCATTAAAAATGTATTTTTTCAGAAAAATACCAAAAGATACCCAAAGTAAATTTTGATATCCTGATTCAAAATAAGTATATTATTTTTTCAAATATATCATATAAAATTGAAAAAACTAGATTTAAAAAGGTTTCTCTGTCAAAAGGTGAAAAATCAACCTTTTAAATTATGTTAGAGTATTTGTGCTTAAATTTGTATTCATTCACATTTGTAACCTCTACCTTATACTGGATAAATATAAAAACATTTAACAAACATGTATAATCCTATTTTAGTTATTTAGATTCATTCCTACTAATATAACAGTTAGGTGTTAACTACTATTTAAAATATTATTATTATTATATTTTTTTCAGTATAACTCAATCTTGTGTGAAACATAAGATTTCAAAGAAACTCATTGTTGTGAGTGGAGTATGCTATTAGAAATAGCATCCCATTTAAAGTAAAATTAATATTTAATTCACAAATATTAATAAATATGAAAGTTTTCATATTCTTTATTTACCTGGGATGTTACATCCTTCCCTCCTTTTGGGAAATGCATCCTTGCAATTTTAAAATTGGGTACATAATCTTCATAAAATGTACAAAATAGAAAAAGAGTCAATAAAATTATCACATTAAAGGAAATAATGAAAAGAAAAAAGGTCGTATGAAACAATAGAGTCTAGGATTCCATGAAAACATGGATATAGAGGAGAAAAAAACCATCATGTTTCGATGGAGAGTGGTAGAAAACATTATTAGAAGAATATTAACCCCCAAAAAATCAAAAACTGGTGATGGGTTAAGGGGTCATTTATTCCCCAATAGGAATAGTTAACAGTTAACGTTTTTATTTTAAATTACTTTTCATAAAGTTAATGAATTTTTTTAGCATAACAAAAAAATTAAGGAAACATACATAATTTTAGTGTAGACTTTCATCCTTTACTAAATTTCTACCACAGACTCATATTTCTCTAAATGACATGTATTACAGATGACTTGGTCACATGAAAATAACTAGAATAAACTTCTAGAGAATCAAATAATCCACAAAATATGAACTATATATTTCTCATGTCTTTAGACATTAAGCAAAACAAAAATTGTTAGTACATGATCAGATAATCCTCCAAAAGGATAATCTTTTACCAAAAAGAAAAAATACTCTTAATATAAAAAAAATTCCAAACAATACCCAAATTTTGACAAAGAAAATTCAAAAAACAACTGTCCATAAAATTATTATAATTTATCTAAACTATGATTGAATCCCAAATCTTAGAAGTATTTAATCACATAGTTTTCCAAGATAAATTTTAATATTTAACTCCAAATAACATCAGTTACTCTTAATGTCTCATATTGAAATTTAATTAACCTAATCACATATTATCCATGATAGGTTAATAATTTCAACAGATAACCCAAAATCAGCTTATTCTGGATTAATAAAATAATATAACTAAAAATAATTAGTCATACTAACCAGGGACTTCACGTAGTCGAGTGGTAGGCGATAAATACCAGTCGCACATTGGTTGTGGGTTTGATCCCTACAGCTTTGTCCGATGCGATGGGTTTTCATGTAGTATATGTGTAGTCCTTTTTAAAAACTATATAATTTTATAACATTCCAAAAATTGAGATAAATTCATCAAAAATAACAATAATATATTTTAACCACAATGGTTATCTAATAACATTCATTTTTCATCCCAAAATGTATTAACCTGTAATTACCTAAAATTCAAGGATCATATAAACCCAAATGGTTATTTATAACAATATATAAAAAAGAAAAGATAATTATTTCTTGAATAAAATTTTCATATATCAAACTTTAGGATTACACATACTATAAAAGATTTTTTAATGTGATCCCATCATCAAAAGATACTTAATACTTTTAAGCATTTCACCATCCTAAAATCTACCATAACTCTTAAATTCCTTATATGTTAACTTTTTACTCATTCAACATTATTCATGATCCAATAACCATTCTTTTACAACTTATTTAGAAATACTTATTTCCTATAAAAAAATCATGAATCATATCCAAAGATTCTATAATGTCAAAACATCAGTTAGGAAATTATCCATACCTTTCATTGGTCATTGTAAGTTTCCTCATCCCTAATTAGAAGGGACTTAGGTATTGGTAAACATATATTTTTTATGATCCTGGGGATCCCATTCCCAAACCATCTTCATATTACATCTATTTTTATAATGGAAATTCCCACCACATTTAAAACATTCAATTGATCCCTTAGAAAAAACTTCATTCCCTTTCCTAGAGTCATCTGGATGCTTCTTTTTCCATAGTAGGTTCTTTCTTTATAACCTTTATTTCCACATCTATAGAATCTTCCCATCCCTTTGGAACACTTTTTATGTGTTTCTTTCCACATCCTTGACATATACATTTTTGAATATACATACCCTTTGGATTTTTACCTGAAGTTCCAGGGGGATTTCTCTCTCGCATATATTATGTCTTATAGAAATCACCAAAGTTCTGGTGGTCAATCTGGACTCTAGATAGTTGGTTGAGAATAACCACAAGAATTATCATTGCAGCTCCCATTTCATTCACTTTCTCATTCAGAAAACCATCACTGTTTTCTTCACATCCACTGTAACTTTGGTGCCTCCAAGATCCAACCATTTACTTAAAAAAATGGTTAGTCTGATTATATTAGAAAGTTCATCATATAATATCTTACTATGGAGGTAAATACTACGATATACTTATTCATGTTATCTTAAACTCATTCACTTTGTCCAAAATAACTATGGCTAATTCGAAAATACTAACCATTATGGCAATGTCACTTATATTTAAATAATAGCCTACCCTCTAATGTTATCTAAACTGTACTCTGATACCAACTATAAGGACTTAACCTTAAAATACTACATAATCTTTAATAAAATGGATAATTCACATTGAGAATATTTTTTATGTTTAGATTTATAGAGAATTAAGCCATAATTATTACATATCATCTTGAAAATTAAATGTAGACACTACTACTAAGTATCAATTTTTTTCATTAAATAAAACCTCTTAAAAAGAAACATGTCTAGTTACATGTTTTAGACCACATGAATTTTCATTGATTCCATCCTTGACCATATTCATCTTTCAGTCAAGTGGGAAACATTTCAAAAATTGAGATGAGCATAAATATCTCTGTAAGGGTTATTATATAATGAATGTAAATATTAACCCATGAATAAATACAAATCAATAAAACCATACTTTTCAATCATAACATACATCATGAAATCATAAGATATATGAATAACACCTAGAAATCATAAATCATAAAGGTAACTTGTGGCATCCATATTGTACATACATTGTAGCTATCACCACTACATAGGGAGTTACAATGGAATAACCATCACAGTATATTCCTTAAATATCTTAGGAGAAACATTCATGTTTACCTCCATCACATTACCCAATGCATTGGAGAGCTATCTCAGGGTCACCCACCATAGGTTTATAACAAAACCAACTATATTCATAAACAATTATGAAGAACCTAACGTAGTCATATCATATAAAATAAGCATAAATGAAAGTTAAAATTTCCAAATTGCTATCACAATATATTATTTCAGGATATTGATACAATCAATTCTTTATCAAACCATTTTTAATAACCATATAAAACATATAATAAAGTCATTCTTGAATCAATGTTTCCCATACCACTTTGAAAATTTTAAATTTATCATCAGTTGAAATCATTAATGACCATATAAATAAATCCTAAAAACAATTTTGGATACATGGTCATTAATGAGAAATATTTAGAATAATAAATCATTAAAACATTTAAAATGATATTTTAATTAATGTTTTTTTAAATAACTGAGAGATGCTTGAATAAGAATGTTTGAGGAATAAAATTTAAAATAACTTTATTATATCTTGAGAATAAATATATTCATGATATAATATGCCAATGGACAGTATATACACGATATAAGTGTGAATCAGTGAATAAAAAAAATGATGTATCAATGTAATGTAAATTTAGATGTAATCCCTTATAAAGAAGGTATCCTTAGATTAAGGACAAATTATTTAGATAATTATGTGTGAAAAATATATATACACCCAATATAAGTGGATATTATGTTTAAATAAATTAGTGGTTATTCACACATATTTATAGTAGGACATAATCAAGAAGTATAAGTTTAACCCAAAGAATTGAAATCGGGTGAAGAAGTTCCCTTACAAATATTTGACAGCCTAACGACGTCACCATAAAATTCCGAAAATGAGTTGATGAGAGAGTATAGGGTATCTAATCAATTGGAATTTTTTTATAGAAATAAGGATATATAAGAACATATCCCTACATAAGAATATGTAAATTAAAAGACATAACAAAAAGAAGTCTTTTAAAAAGAGGTGGGTGAATGGTTCCCTTACCGATTTGGTATCTTATGAAACATACACCCCATGAAGTAAGGATCATAAAATTTAGATGTTAATACCCATAAATTAAAATATATTACACAAATAATACAATCATGGGCAGTACATACACTATAAAAAATGAAATAGTAGCAAATATAGCATGAATCTCACGGGAATAAAAAAGTGAGATGAAAACCCTTTACCATGTTGTAATCCATCGAGTCATATGACCAAAAGATATTAACCACAAAATTAATAAAGTAATACCATGAATATAAATAGAATAATGATAATATATATCAAATTTCAGTATATAATACACTACATGCAATAGATAAGTCACGAAAAATGGAAATCTCACAAAATTAAAAGTGAGATAAGAAACACCATACCTCGTGTAAAACTGGACCCGTTCAATATTTAATCTCCTTAATAATAAACTATTGTTAATTTATACATTCTTAATAACCTTTTTCAAGTTTATTATTCCTTTTATATCACTTATTACAATGTTATACAGATTATGTAATCATTTAAGTTAATAATGGTTGTTTGGATGATATTTGGTACTTGAGTCAAAATTGATTTTCTTATAATTACAAGTTGTTCATGTGGTCAAAATTTCATTATCATAAAAATTATATTCATTATTTAGATATCATATATATCATATATATTCAATATATATATTTATTTATAATATTACATAACATTTGGAGATAAGAAATGAAATCCATCATTCATGGATACAGTAAGCCGTATGTACGCATGAATGCTACTTTCATTTATATTTCATATTTAATGGAATGAAAACATAATTATAAATAGGCATATAATAATTACAGTATAATTTCATATATAATTTAATTAACTATATCCTTTATACTTTCTACTTAAGGCATGAACAAGTCATATAACTTTGAGGGGGCGGTAGTCCGCACTTCCTTAAATGAGATTATCGTATTTTCCCACTATAGAAACCATAAAGGTATTATATAAATGAAAAATAAAGAAGAAAAGAAATAATATAAATATAATATATATCACATATAATTAAAATTCCATATTAATGGATACCATAATAGGTGGTAGGAGATAATTGAACAATCATCATTTTGTGAGGCGTTAGTTCCCCGTCCACCGAAACTGGATGTTCTTTACCCAGTAGAAAGAGGTGTGTGTAAGTGTAGTTCAACTAATTCTAATAAAATGAACCTAGTATATTGGGTATATTTTTGTTTTTATAAAACAATAGAATAAAAATATTTTAGGGGGTTTGATACGGAAAATAAAACAAAAGAACTTAAGAGAAGACATTTCTTTTAAATCAGGTATCTCTTTTTGGTTTGAACCAAAAGGTTAACTTGAATTTAAATATTCCTAGGAGAAGGATTTTATAAGGAGTATAGAAATGTAGGGAGATTAATTGGGAAGAGTTTGTATGATCCAATGGGATTTAAAAATGTGAGGAAGGGGTTATAAGTGAGCTCCTTTTATTAGGGGGAGGAGGGGCTCTTTAGGGAAGTTGGAAAATATTATATTATTATAAACATATCATATTTTTGAAAAAGTCCCAAACTCATTAATGTTGAAGATAATATGACTCATGTTAGAAATAAAATCATCCAATAATAATTTGACATGTTGTGGATATTTTTTTAATAATTATACTCTTATTTATTTAAATCATTCATTAACGAGGTAAAAACTGCATCATTATTGTGTCATTACAATTTTTATTTATTTAGTGTTTAAAAAGAATAAAAATATACCATGATTTAGGAAATATTTTTATCTTTAAAATTAATATTTATAGTCAAAAATTTAACTTATATAATTCCATGTAAAAATATATTTATTAAAAGATATTTGTTTTTGACATTTTTGTCTTTAAGTAAAGTTAATTAAAAAAAAGTGTCATTACCACTCCCAAGTGGCTCCATGGTGTCCCCAAATCGACCCAAGGATGAACAAGGGAGAAAATGTATCATACCATATTATTAGAACACATGTTAAGGTAATATAATAATATTATAATATTATTTTTTATCCATATTTACCGGAATTACCTTTTAACCATGGTAAATAAAATATTTACTGAAGTAAATATTTAAAATGTCTAAAAATAAAAGTTACCTATTTACAAAATATGTAAATCCTGATTCCAAATATGGAATCAATTTTTCAATATTCAGAACACAGAAGAGGTAGAAATTAATTTAAAATTAATTTTGTTGTCAAACCAAAAATCTTGTCTTTCAGAAATAATAACTATTAAAAGATTGACACTTGTTTATGTCTAATTTCATTGTGATATTACTTCAAATGACAAAAACTGGATTAAATGGTATTAATATATTACAATTAAACTCTAAAACCAATTAAAAATATTATATCACCATATAAATAAATTATATTAAAGGCATTTTTGAATTGAAATACAGAATTGTTTACTATTCATTAAAAAAATGAACTTTATCAAAAAAATACCACAAATTTTTCCAAAGTGAATTTTGATATACCGATTATATAGAAGAATATTATTTTGGAAAATGTAACATATTATATTGAAAAATACTATATTTAAAAATGGATCCCCATCAAAATGTGATAAATCGACCTTTTATAGTATATTAGAGTATTTGTGCTTAAAATTGGATACATTCAAATTTTATGCCTCTAAAATTTATTGGATAATTATAAAATCACATATAAAAATTTAAAATCATATTTTATTTAGTTTTATTCATTCATGCCAATATAATGGCTAGGGATTTACTACCATTTAAAATAATAATAATAATATACTATTTTTCGGTATAACTAAACATTGTGTGAAACATAAGATTTCAAAGAAAAATATTATTGTGAGTTGAGTATGCTATAAGAAATAGAATCCACTTTAAAGTAAAATTATAATTTAATTCACAAATATTAATAAATATGAAAATTTCCTATTCTTTATTTACCTGGGATTTTATAGTTAGTCTAATTTGATTATTGAGGGGATAATTTCAGGGTAATGAAATGGAATAAATGTAATGGGAGTATATGGTAGTGACATATAATTATTAACTTGTCTATATGTCATAGTTATTTTATAAAAAAATAATAATGATATGATATATGTATAATATTGGTGGAGGTTTCTATGAATTTTTATATTGGGTAATTTTAATAACATGAGACACCCATATTGTTGTGGGGGGGTGAATTGTGGGGTTTCCTAAATAAAAAATTATTATTTCATTAATTTTACAATTTTTTTATTTTTCCATTCTAGAAGAATAATTTTCTACTTCTCAAATAACTTAACTCAACCATAAAGAATCTCAAGAACTAGTGTAGATGTATGAATCATGGATCAGATAGAGTGATTTTTCTTATTTCAACATAAAATGTATGATCCAAGGAATATACAATGATTTTTTTGATAAAAAGATAATTATAATAACTTTAGTTTTAAAAATTCCTTATGAAAACATAAATATTGATACAAGGGGAACTCCCTCTCCTCCTATCACATGCACTACTTTGGTGAAGTCTTGATCATTATATAGATTTGAAAGTCTCTATATGATCAACATTGTTGGAATAAATCTATGCATCATTAATTATTGGTATATGATCTCTTGAAATCCATTTTTAATCTTCACTTCTAAAAATAAAAATGGATCTACCTCCTTGATGTGAGATTTTAGTCTCAGTCTTCCACAAAATAACTTATGAACACTTATTCTCTAGATGAAGTTAATTCAAAATTAATGTTATGTTATTTTCCCTTTCTTCCTCTTCAGTTAGGTATAATGTTGATATTATCATTTGTCTTATTATGAGAAATATCTTATTATATTAAAGAAGTTAATACATTAGACATATTTTATTCTTTTAGCCATACATATTTTAAAAAAATCACATGATCTATAATGCTACATAATAAGTGTATTTTAGGCACACATTTTAGGGTATTTTAATGTATTCATTTTTATTTACATGATTAATGTTTTCCATATTTGAATGGACTGATTTTTTTTGTGTTTTTTGGAATGATGCAACTTATCTTTTGTAAAGGATTGAAAATGGGAAAAATTGAAGCTAATAGACTGTGATGTGATACCTTATTTTTAATGATACAATGATGGTTTCAATGTAGGCAAGAACAATTACACTTCGTGTATTTCATTACATGGTGTGATTTAATTAGAAAGCATCCTATGCACTAAAAAAGACATGAATATAATATGATATGAAAAGATGTGACACATCTTATAAATAAATACCTGTCATGAATGATCATAGTATGATAGACATGAAAAGCCACTGGTAATAAGGATTACATGTTTTGTAAAATATTACACGTCATGGATGTTAAGATCAAAACAATTTATGACACCGATTGATGAGGGTTGATGAATACCCTTATAAAAATTATGCTCAACTACACACCAAATATAATCAAGAACTAGAGGGGGAATAATGATCGGAATGGATGAGACACATGCACATAGTGATAATCCGAAGTCTTGCTTCATCACCGTTCTTCTCCACCCTCTTTCCTTGAGTATCCATGTTTCTCATTATCATCATTCCATGCACGAGAAAGTATTTTTTTTTATTTCAGGTGATGGGATTAAATGTGTAATTATGCTTAGGTATTATTTCTATTTATTTTTCTTATTTTGGATTTCCGCATGACATTTTATTAATTCTAATTTACCTTCATTTAAAGTTAAATGAATATTGATTCATTTTGAGGATTTTAAATTTTTTTATTTAATTAATTTCCAGGTTCTATGTTTAGAAATTTTAAAATATAGGATAGTTATCTTTAAATAGGGTTTTGGGTTGCCTAGTTTTTGACAACATGTAGTTGATGGCCATTTCATAGGTGAAATCATATTATTAAGAGTAGGGTACCCAGACCAAGGATCCCTAGTAACCCAATTATGATAACAAACTTTAATAAATTCACTATTAGTTGAATCCCAAGTATAAAAAGTGTAAATAACTACTCCTAGAATTCCTATATTCAAGAGATCAAACCCAATCTGTGCTTCACCTCTTCTTATCCACTAAAAAAACCAAAAACATTCCATTCAATTTCATTAATTTATTTAGAGAATATGGATTGTAAATATGGGTTAGATACTCAGTATTTCCATATACTATATTTTTATTAGTTTTTATATTTTTTAAAAATTATTAAATTTGGATATCCCTATACGAAATTAATGATGTTATTTAGGATTTAAAATTTTTGGCACTATTTCCAAGGATGATTTTCAAAATGTTTAAGTTAATTAGAATGTTGAAGATGAAGATATTTAATTATACCTAGAATTAGAGAAGAATTTATTCAAGAGAAGTAATGATATGGATGATATTGGGAATGAATAGAACATCATGGATGGTAGATTCCAATTTGAAAATGTTGATCACGAGATGGTCTAGAGAGTAGGGACACAAGACCAAGTATGAAATACTATAGGGAGAGTGTTGATTAATTATAGAAGTCCCTTGAACATGGGGATGAATCCAAGAATTATTATACCACCAATAATAGATCAACACTTAGAGATCATGCCGACAATTATTCAAATAATCACAAACTCACTTAAATTCTACGGTCTACCTCATGAAGACACCAACTCGCACCTTAAGAGTTTCATTTAAATATTTGGAAAATTCCAATTTTATAACATAATAAATGATGCTATAAGGAGAAGCCTCTTTAGATTCAAATTAAATTAAAAAGTATGGGAGTGTATCCAAATTCATTCCTCAGATTCAATGACCACATGATGGGATCTAGTTGGAATGTTTCTGACATTGTTTTCCCCCCCCCCCATCAAAATCAATGGAACCATGGGAAACTATTTTAAATTTTGATCAATTTAATTAAGAGACTTTATATAGTTCATGCGAATGATTTAAATGTTTAATAATATGATTTCCTCTACATGGAATCAATGTTTGGTTATTAATTCAAAGATTCTAAAAAAGATTATCACAGAGAAATAATTAAATAGTCGATACATCTATTAAAGGTTCCCTTATGAAAAATTCATTAGAGTATTGATATGAGTTATATGATGATATGGATAGAAAGAGTTTTCAATTAATGTGAGAAGAAAGGTGAGTACTTGGAGTTAACATAGTTAAAAATATTTTGGTTTCCACCCAAATGAATATTATGTCTATGAAACTCGATGCAATGATGGACAAAAAAAATGAACATGGTATTTATTATGAATATGTGAATAGATTATAATAATCAAAATTATGAATAGGAATGGAGTCTGCAATAAACAGAACAGTTGAATCAATAGGAAGGCCAACGATTTCTACTGAGACAATAAGGGTTTCAACCCCAACACTAAGGTCTAATGCTTACAAGTTAAGTAAATTCATTAGTGAAAACCCATGGATATTCTATGACCTCCATAGAAGATAAATTTAATTATTTGACAACATACATAAGGTATCAAGGAATTGTGAACTTAAATTTGAAAATTACATACAAAACCAATAGGCTATAATGTGATATATATAATGAAAATTCATCCATATATCCGACCAACTTCCTAAAAGGCATAGAGAAGTACGTCCAAAAATCTCAGAAAAGAATCACCATGTAGTTGTGAAATCTATATTTCATGTAAGTGGAATGAATATAAGAAGTAATGGCATAAATGTTTTAATAAATAATGGAAAACAACATGTTGTATCAAGTAAAGAAATGAATAGAAAATACGAGGATAATAATAAAGTGGAAGAAATTCCATAGTACCAAGTACCACTACAATTTCCAAATTGGTTAAAGCAGATAAAGATAATGAAATAAAAAAAGACTTTAGAGATGTTTAAAAAGAAAAATGTCAACATTACATTTATTGAGGTAATAAAAAACATATCTATCTATGAATTGTTAATAATGAAGTTGGTGATGAAATATAGAATCTTGAAGAATAGAAAACCATTACACTGTCATGAAAAAGCATAGTAGTAGTATGAAGAATCCAACCAAAGAACATGAGTCATCTAGTTAGTTTTTATTTTCAAATTCATATTTGTTCTAAAGAGTCTGGTAGTGATTTATGAGATTCAGGTGCATGTGTATATATAATGTCATATAAAACATTCAATATCCTATGATTGAGAGAGATAAAACCAAATCAATTATTATTAAACTTTCTAATTTTATAGTGAGATGTCCTCGAGGGATACATAAAGATGTCATCATCACAAAAGAGAAGTTCAATTTTAAGGTGGATTTTTTGGTGATGGACATGTTTGAAGAGAACCTACCAATAATATGGGGAAGGATGTTACTAGATATGTGAAGGGCACTAATTGATGTTCACAATATAGAATTGTGTTTAATAGTTTGAGGATTAGAGGTGATGTTCAATTTTCTCCAGGAAATGAAGACATGTGATGAAACAATTGATGAATTATCAAAATATAGTATGCTAGAATCTGAGGAAAGTGTTTTCCATTGATGAAGAGAAGATATAACTGCTACAAAAAAGTGAAAAATAAAGTTTGAAAAACTGAATAAAGGGAATAAATTGATATAAAATATTAAGATAGTGTAGGAAAGTTAAATAAAGATGAAATAAAATTTAAGAGAATAGGTTCAGACAATTAGTGAATTGATATATTATTTTCCAAGAAGGGCCAAGAATATCTGGATGTGGGCCAGAGAAATTGAGAACATATTCACCAATAAAAATGTGGAATTAGTTTTAGAGAAAGATATAGGACTCGTATATATGAAGGAATCATAGATTTAACATTTTTTAGATATAGATCGAGTAATCTATTTCCTACAGCTAGTCACCTTGAAATGAATGATGTATATTTGAGGAAATTATGGTAAAAAATACATTTGGGGAGGAAACCCATGTTTTTATTATTTATCTTTATATATTTTCATTTATTAGAAGAAATAACCCATCCTGAAATATTTTTAATTTCATTTTAATGGTCTCTTATTTCACTTCTGTAATTTAACTTTTTATAGGACCATCAAGGTAGGTAGAAAGAAAAATTAAGTAGTTGGAGATGATTTTATAGAATAATTACACGTTAGGAAGGGAATATAAACCTTGTGAAAAGGTGTACCTAGAAATTATAGATCCCATGTTTGAAGAAACAATTAGAAAGGGGAGTAAGAATTTTAATTTTGTCATTTTCTATTATATTCCACAAATATTAAATATTTTAGAGCTTTAACATCCAATTGCATGCCTGCATTTGATTCTTCCATTACTCAACTGAACTTGGAGACATAAAATTCCATGGATAATCATCACACCATGAATTTATATATCACTATAAATGAGATTAAATGAGAAAAACAAGGAAAATAATTAATAGATATAAACATGTTGATTAGGATTAAAAAACTCATGATTTAAGGGATCTTGTTAAACATAGTAAATGATTTTTTTTGAGATTTTTCTTAAATTGACTTTTTGATATTTTCATGCATTGAATTAATTATTTATGGGAATTTACATGAGTAGTTGTCTTATCCATTCACTCATTTCAGAAAAATCCACTAATAAAATATTTTATTTTATATATTTCATACATTTATTTAGAAAATCAAGCTTGTTATCTTCTAGAAATTTCTTCACATTTTATCAAATCTATAACTGGATAGAGTCACTCTTAAAATAATTGAAGCAGTCCCTTTTATTACCCATGTTCCTAATACCCATCTTGAATTTATTCATTTTATTCTTATAGAATCCATGAAAAATAATTCACAGAAATGATCCATGTTACAAGATTGTTTAATCTATTCCTACATCCCCTAAATTTTTTGAATGATATTTAAAAGAATAAGTGTGGCAGAAGTAAATTATAGGTTTTACTAAGATATAGTTCATTGGGAATATTTTTTTGTGGGATTTTATATTATGATATAGGGAGATTCGATGAAATATTTCATTATATTTTGTTATTCTAATCTATTACTAATTTTTTTTAAAAATAAAAATTTGGGTTGTGTTTTAGGAGGATAAAAAATCAACATTTTAAAAACTGAAAATCATTTGATTTTTTGTGGTTTGAAAATGGATTTAAAAGTTTTCGTAATCAAGAAATATAAAAATGAAAAAATATAGATACTAAAAAAATAGAAGATGATTCACACATTATGCTTACATGTATCATGTGAAAACTTCTGATCTATTTAGGCGGAAGAGAGAAATCACATATATAAAGGGAGATTTTAATTTATTTTATACGTTAATAATATAAAAAATACATTAGATTAAAACATAATTTTTTAGTTTTACTTTTTTATACATCATTTACCTACCTACCATGGAGCCTTAGAGTCATTTGATCCTAGATGATGAATCCCACATAAATTTTAGTGAATATGTCTTTATGCAGTGGAGATGTTAGATTCCATGAAATCCTCTAGTAAGTGACATGTTCTTGAGGTATATACATGAAAATTTTAATTTATAGCATGATAATTTCTGGAAAATTTATGTGGGCTTAACTGTAAATGGAAATATTATTAATAATTAATTGAAAGAAGAAAATGGATGAGTAAAAATTCGTGGATATTTCAAATTTGACATGTAAAATACATGGTTGAAATGTTTCTCTGATAAATGAGTCATTGATGGATTATAATGTGTGATGCTTGAACATTTTGTAATCTATTTGATCAATTGATTTTGATGAAATTTAATTTTTATCATGGTAAGGTGAATTTCCTTTATGGTATGTTGAGATTCTATCCTTGAGGACAAGTAAAAATTCATGGGTTGGGGTATTTGATAAGTGTATTTCTTGCATACTTTTTTTGGTATTTTAATGAATAGATTTATGTATTTAAATTATTAATCATTCCAATTTTGGAATGGATTAAACAGTTTTGTGTTTTATGGAGGGATACATATTATCTTTGGAAAAGGAGTGGAAAGAGAAAAAGTTGATGACAAAAGATAATTCTCACTACTAGCTTCACTAGTGGTGTAACACTTGATTTTTGAGGATACAAAAAAGCTTTATAATTGGAGGAGAATGATAGCTTGTCTTGTATTTCATTATAATATGTTATTTCCTCAGGAAACTGCTTCTGCTCTAGACAATTCATGAAAATTAAACTCTATGAAATGTTGTTACACATCTTGTACATTAATATAGTCCATAAATTATCAGGGTAATATAGATATGAAAAATTTGTTCCAGGAATGGATTGCACATTATGTAAAATATTTCATGTTTTTAATGTTTTTATAGACTAAAAAATAAAGACATTGGTAGTTTAGTGTTGATGAAATCCATTATAAAAATTATCATAAGCCACACAACACTGAAATTTGGGGATGATAGTGGGTAGATAGACACCGATGGACGAGACACACACATGGAGTGACAATGTAGTGAAATGAGTCAGATCTATTATTCACCTCCATTCTTCCTCGGGTATCCATGCTACTCGTTCTCATAATTCCAAGAATGAGTGAGGTTTTCTTTTGTTATAGGTGATGTTATGGTAGGTGGAGTGTTTACTAGGGATTATTTCAATTTATTATTCTTGTTTTGGATGACTTCAAGAATATTTATTAATTATAATTCTTATTATTTTTATATTTCATGAACATTGATGCGTTTTGAGAATTTAAATTTCATTGCATCCATGAATTGCACTATTTTTTGTATGACCAATATGAAATGTTGGATAGTTATTTTTAAATGGTGGTTTGGGATTCCATTCTCAGTGATTGAATCAAGTAGATGACCATTCCAATGGTATAATCAGAGGATTAGGTTAGGATACTAAGAAAAAATACCCTTACTGACCTAATTTCTACCCCAAACAGAAATAAATCATTTATCAATTGACTCCATAGTACATGAACCAGAAATCAATAAACCTGGAAAGCCACTTTTCATAAAATCAATCCCAATCCTTGATGAACATTTCCACTTTCTACAAAAAAACCAAACAATTTCAATATCAAATTCTTTAATTTATTTAGAACATACTTATCATGATTTGGGGATCTATACTTGGTCTTTCCATGTACTATATATTTCGTTTTTTTTTCTCTGTCTTATAAATTATCAAATTTGGATAGCCCCATAGAAAATTTATGATACCATGATGGCTATTACTACCCCTAGAACTTTTCACCATTTTTCATCTTAATTTGATATTTTAAAAGTTCCCACACTCTTCCTCTCTCTTGAAAACAAATAATTAAGTCATTTAATCTCTTCTATTTTTTTGACATAGAAATATTTTTGATAACATCAATGTCATATCATTTCTCTTCTTCTTATACACCCCCTCATCTTCCTTCTCCCTTCTTCTAAATTCATTGAATAATCATGTGAGATATATTCCATGTTTAGAATATTGAAACCCATTAATAAATGAGTGAGATATCCTATTTCATTGTTTTCCTCTTCACTTCTAAAAAATTAAGACACAAATTAGAATATTTCCATAATTGAATAAGTAAATGAACATTAATTTATAGTAGTTTTCCCCCAACATAATTGTCATTAATCATAGTAAAATACATCTTCATTTATACTTCTAAAAAATATATGATTATATTTATTTAATCTTCCATGAAATCAGAAACGTATTTTTTTATCCATGCTTTTATGGAATCATATAGTGGCCCGATCAAGGAGTAATGATTTCTAGTGATAATTCTCTATCAAGAACCACATTGTGAACTTATTCTCTTTGGTGTAATTCTTGTTCAATACTAGGCCATATAAAACCACAAATATATTTTATTTTATTCAATATAATACAATAAATTAATCCTCCACTAATCTCATTATAATTATCTCTATAAAATATTAATTGTATTATTATTCATATTTCTATGAATACAATACATGTTTAATTCATTGTAGTAGGAAAAAACATCAATGTAGATATATCTAAGGTAAAACCATATACACATCATGTTTTACTATAAATGTGACACTTATTCATAGAATTTAGTTGCACAAAAGCCATTTATAATGTAAAAGGATGACCCGTTATTTCTGCGTTTTTATTTAATTGACTCTTAAAAATCTATGAAAATGAATCTTATATATGCTGGAACTTTCTTATTTTCCATTCTAGTTTTATTTTAATGACACATTCACAAAAAATAAGAGTCTTAGACTTTTCCATTCTTTGTGGTGATACTGAGATTACTATTATATATAGAGATATAGTCATCAACTGTGTTGCATTTATGTATGCTCATAAGTTAATTATATTATCCAGTACATCTTTATCACCCAACACATAGCCACATTTCAGAAGTTTCTTTAGAAAATAACTCTTATGACTCTCAGAAAACCCCTTTTGGACTTAACTAATTTTCTATTATCTCCAAAAAATTACTTTTGGGTAATTATTTCCTTTAGCACATATTTTTAAAATATTCTATACTATAAGTTAATTTTACATATAAAACGTGTGTTAATTTGAATCTTCTAATTTATCAGAACAAGTTCTAATTATACTTAAAAAGAATAATTTTATGACATCTTTTAATGTTGTATTAAACAATATTTAAATTCCTCATTCCCAAACCATTTCCTTATTATATTGTGAAATCAATATGTCTTCTTATACCACCTTAAATTTAATAAACTCTTAACAAATAAAACAAGATCATCCCCAATCTCCATTTGTAGGAACTTTGTGATAAACATCAATTCAAAACTAGATTAATACCTCAAAAAAAAAGCATATCATTATAGGTACACTAATAGGTTCACATTTTCATATTCACCAACATATTATATTATTCCAGTAATTGATAAAAAACAACACAAATAGTGTATTTGGTTCCAATATTCCCCCCATTTGGATTTTGTATTATATACTCTTATAAATCTATACTATATCAAATACATAAATTTAAATCTAATGTTTAATCTTTCTAAAAACAAGATTTCCACCACTTTTGACATCAAAATACAAAGGGAGACCGTAAAATTTATATCTTATGATCATAATCTCACCCTTATTCAGTTTCTCTATATTTTCCTTCATCATCTATCCATATATCTCACAAAATTCGATATGGGATACCTTGGTTGCTTTAATCACCCTTTATCAATACAATACATTCACCATAAACGTATTTTTGTGGAAATCTAATTCCATTAATTTTAAAATTTAAATTTTAGATATTGTTCTCCCCTTTCATCAAGAAAATTTTCTCAACACATTTAATATCATTAGTTGAAATTCAGAACTCTATTAGATATATTAACATTTTTAAAAATTACTTTACCACAATATTATTCCTTAACTACATCACATCAAACTTTTTTCTTTTCCAATAGACGTAATATGACACCTTAAATCCCTAAGTGTCCACCACATATTGATAAATCCATTTTCACTTTTACCATCTATTGGTACCTCTGTTTGACAGAAATTATAGATTCAAACTTTATCCTTGATTCCACAAGATGGTATATTTTGTTAGATACAAAAAATTCCATATTTGAATTATTTTTTATTACTAGTTTCTCTTTTTCTAGTAGTATTCTACTCAATTATTTTAGTGAGCTAGTTTTCCTAAAGGAATTAACATATTAAAAAATTATTTATGTCTACTAAGTTGAAACTATATATAGTAAACAATAGTTCATGTCTACAGGGTCATGTTTATTCTTATCACTCACTCAATTCAATAGATTTTGTTTTTTATGATCTAACATTATACACACATCTTCCTAGGATCTCAATCTCACTTAAACTAAATAACAAAATAAAAAAAATAATAATTTAGAATTGTGTGAGACTTAATAACAATTAAACCATTTCATATTATAATTTATGATGTAATTTTGATACCACATTATATACATGTACATTTTATATATAATTATTTTTATTTAACATATAAGGATAGAAAAAATTTAAATACACATAACAAAATCAACTTAAATGATTTAAGTTCTTCACACCAAGTGTGAGATGATTTTATGCATGGGGAATAAATTTTTTTTGTGAGACATTCCTTAGAATAGATTTTTTTATTCAAGAAACATTCTACAAATAAAAAATTATGAGTGAAAATAAAATTCATATTTATTCCACTAATTTTGCAGATTCCTCAATCAAGTACTCTTCCCATTCATGATTGTTATATTTCTTTTGTATCACGACATGATAATAATTTTTTATCTCAAATGATTTTTTGATACCACTAGAAATTTAAAATTCTCTTTAGAAACATCCTTTACATAATATCAAGAAATAATTTATGGAATTCATGATTCATCTTGGGGAACCAAAATGGTTTCTTGACACCACATGATGATCCAGGTTACGTCTTCAACACAATTTCATCCTCGGGTTTAAGCCTGATACGAATTAGGAAATTCAATATTTCTAACTCCAATTGTTTCCATAATATTTATTGATATTAAAATTTACATTTTATGTACATACACATGTCCTATTCCAAAACAATTAACTAAATGGATCATATTTTACCCTTATCATATTGCACCCAACTATTGACAAATTCATTCAAGAATAAAAATTATCAAAATATAAAATAATATACAATGGGAAAATGGGAACCCATAGACATCCTAACATTAATGATTGTGTTTTTTCATGAAAAACCAACCAATTAATTCTAATTTACAACTGTTGGTCGGAGTGGACACTCAAGAGGGGGGTGAATTGAGTTCCAATTAAAATTTCTGTTCAAAACAGTTTCTATTAAAATCCCCCAAATTCAAAAACAAATTAAACTGTAGTGAATTTATATAGATTATAAAGGTTCAATTAGTTTCTCAAAGATTGATTAATTCTCAGTTAACTTAATCTTATGATTAAATTAACTTTTGAAACTAACTTACTGATTTATAACAAACATAAACACTTGCGAATTTAATTATCAAAGTAGCTTTGAAGGTAGATTATATTTCAAAGTAATAGCAGCGGAAAATGAAATAAATATGTATAGTATGGATATAGAGTACAACTATAAACACAGAGAATTAACCAAGAGGTTCAGTCTCAAGCCGAGACTTAGTCCTCTCAAAATTTTATATAAAAAATGATCCACACCCTAGATCGGGGTTAACAACAGTGAACACACTGTCCAGGTCGATAGACCTCTACCACAGTTCTTCGTGGGAAAACAAACAACAACAGCCAGATGTCCAGGTCACAAGAACTCTACCACTATCCATAGTGGGAAATGGGGTGCAAAAAGGTTTGCTGAGGATTTACAGATCCTCCAGTGAAAGTACAGGAGTCAGTGTGTGTGTTTAATACAGCAGATAACACACATTGCTCAAAATGTAGAATAAATCACAGAACAAGAGATGTAGAGTTTAGAAGTGGTTCTGGTGATCTCATAGTAGCTCTTGTATTCGATCAGAAGAGAGTTTGAGTCCTCTTCTCGTTTCTGTTTGAGAAACAGAGTGACGTATGCTTCAGGTTCACAGGTAGTGAGAATGTAGTCGATGAAGTTCTTCAGGGTACTTCTTGTATGCACAGAACACTTCTCGAGTATACTTGATTGTCTATATGATTCTCTGTGTTCTTGATGGAACTCGTTTTTATCCACTTGTGTTTCTGGTATATTTTGTCCACCACGCACTTCTCTGGTTCGCATATCCTGTGTATCTTTGGGCAGCGTAGTCTTCTCGTATTTATCTCCCGACAGGGGACAGAAAAGATTTCTTTTCAGCAGGTACGAGGTACGGGTTCCTGACATCCGACAACCTTTATCAGATATTTGACAAATCATCAAAATGTATGATATGACCGTTATATAGATTAAATGTAGGAAATAAAGAAATTAAAACAGTGAGTCGAGAATGTATGTCACTGTTGACTTCAACTGTGGTCTTCCAACTGTGGACTTCCTTCTGACTGCTGACTTCAACAAAAGGCTTGCTGTCTGTAGGCTTGCAATGGTAGCTTTTACTTCATGTAACTATAGCCTTTCTAACTGTAGACTTGTAACATCAAATTTGTAGAACTGTAACCTTTGTCAACTGTAGACATCGATCATCAGTAGACTTAGTAGACAGAAGCTGTCTAACTGTAACCTTGACTGTATACTTATGACTGTAGGCTTGTTCGACTGCGAACTTGTTTCAACTGTAGACTTGTTCGACTGTGAACTTGAGCAGAGATAACTTTGAACAGAAGTCTTATAACTGTGACCTTCGTCTGTGAGCTTTGACAATAGATAGCAGTAGACTCGTAACTGTAAGCTTGTATTAGTCTTCGACTGTAACCTTGTAACTGTGAACTTATTGCAACAATAATTTAAGGTGACAGTTAGCTGTAACTGTGACTTTGAAAATAAAACGCTGACTGTTAGCTAACAATACTAAACTTATGTAAATGCTACTGTAAGCTGTTACAGTAAAGTTGTGAGAGTAGGAATATGAACTGTTTAGAATAAAATACGTTTCAGCATGGAATAATAAGATTAATGCAAGGTTTTAATACATCATAATCAATGGTTAAGCATGATTTGGGATTATCAAAACAGGTGATTCCAACAATCTCCCCCTTTTTGATAATCACAAATTATGTCAGTAGGAAATATAGAAGTATCATAGAGAAGTGTGCAAAACATAGTATTAGCAATATGAGCACAAAAATTAGGTATAATCCGCAAGGATTTCTCCTCTTTGTATAGGTTCATTTCTCCCTTGAGTTTTCCCTATTTCTCCCCATTTCTCCCCTATCTATTTCTCCCTATTTCTCCCCCTTTGTGATTAACAAAAAGAAAGACAGAGAGAGAGAAAATAAACATTGTATTAATAAGGAGTACAGTACATGACCCAAAACGTGAATACTTGATCCCTATCAAAAAAACATAAACAGACACAATCCTCTTCATCTGGAGGTAAGGGATCTTTTCCTTTGGAGGAAGAAGATGGAGCAGGAGGTGAAGGATCAACAGGCCGAGGAATTGCAGCAGGAATGTCTGGAGGGGCAGCAACAGAGGCTCCTGAAGGCCTGTAGTGAGTAGCTTGCCATGGTATCAGTGGTCTAAGGCTTCTGAGGGCATCAGCAGGAGACATTACTGAAGAACCACTGGGGTTGGAGACAGGTAGGGTAGGAGGAACTATAACAGGTGTGCAGTCCACATGAAGAAAAGGTAGGAGCAGATTCCTGAAATCCATGATGATGTTTCCTCCTCTGTCCATGGCAGATAAGAAGTCATCTTTGTTTTCCAAGAATTTATCCAAAGCCGGGGTCAACTCTCGTAGCTTGCTAACTTGTTCTTTGAAAGCTTGAGTTACAGGAGGCAGCTTCATAGTTTCTAGCATGAGCTTGAAGTGATTGTTCAACTGATGCTTGGTGAAAATCCGATCAAAGTAATAATCCACTTTACTTTTGATGGCCTCCTGAGAAGCAGTAGCAGCCTGCAGGTGCTCACGAACAAAGCCACTGACTTCTCTTGTAGTAGCAAGGATCTGTAGGTCTGATGTGTCATTTGCACGGGCCTGAGTAAGCTCTTCTCTGAGCAGGCTTCTAAACTGCTCAAGGTCCACAGGAGAGCTAGATGAAGAAAGGGACTTGACTGAGAATGCCACTGTCTCCTTGAAAGACTGAGTCAGATTTCCAATCACTTTCTGAATGACAGCATCCTGATTGCTAAAGTGTTCTTTTACTGATTTCTTGAAAGCCTCAAATATTTCCACAAACTGCTTGACCACTTCTTTGATGTATCGAATCTCACTGGCCACTTGTGTCTGAGAACTGCTCAGGGCAGTTAAAGAAGCAACTGATTGTCTGAGGGCCACTACTGCTCCAGTCCAGCTTTCAATTTGAGTGTGGCACACTTTCATTTCATCCATCACTTCTTTGATTGGACTTCCCACAACACATCCTAGAGATAATTCTAAGGATTGTTCTACATTTTTCAGCTCATCAAAAAGACTGGTTTTCAATTCAGCAACAGATTGTCTGATGGTCTCCTTCATTTCATTCTTTAAGGATTAAAGGTCTTCCTTGGTGGCCAATCTTTCAGTTTCTAACACTGGAGAGCTGTTAGGTAGGATGACTGGATTTCTTGGTGGTTGGTTTTCCTCATCTGAATCCTCATAATTGAGTCCTAACACCATGTATCCTGGATCTGAGGTCCATCCTTCTATATCAAACATTACAGAGACTGAACCAAAACGCTCCCCCTCACTTGGAGGTCCTTTCTGAACACTTTCTACTATCTTCTCAACTCTGGGTAACTCTAAGTTCTCTTATGTAGCTCTAGCAGGTTCCATATTTGCTTCCTCTGTAGGTTCAGCAGTGAGGTTAGCCTCCCTCTCTGTTGGGTCATCAACCACTTCCATGACAACAGTAGCAGAGACCACTCCTGCTTCCTGGTCAGACATTGACTTGTCTGTATACCCTATCAGAGGGCTCATACTGAGTTCTTTTGTTTCTTCACCACTGATCTCCTCTTTATCTTCTGCAACAGTTTCTTGATTTTCATTTAAAGCTCCAGCCTCTTTTGCTTCGACTGTATCATCCTCATCAGAGGTGTCCTTGACAAAATATTGAGATTCTTCTTCTTCTCCTTTTGTAGACTCAGTCTCACTGTCTCTTAGAACAGGTTCTCTACTAGGTAGTTCTTTTGGAGGGCTTGCTGCTCCAAATGTCACTGTCCTGACAGGACTGTGAGTAGTATCAGGATCACTCCCTTCATCAATTGGGGTGTTCTCTCTTGCAGAGTCACCAACTACTGCAGTCTGTTCATCATCTGAGTATACAGGTTCAAGCTCATCAGGCTTTAAGCCTGGATCTCTCCTATCTCTCGGTCTAGAGGGATGAGTAGAAGGGATAAATTTCTCATTGATTCTCTCCTCATCATTCACCCATGATTTCTTCCAGGGATTCCAACTGATCTTCATGAATTTGCAGATTACTTTCGAGATACATACACTGTTCTTTGCCACTATCAACTCTTCCTGACTTCCAGCAGCACCTTTCACTTTCAACATAGCCGAAATGAGTTTAGCATGAAACAAGGCACTTGATTTTGAGCTTGCCTTTATCATGTCCTCCATATGAGCCATCAGCAACCTACAAAGGTTGATCTTCCTTCCATGTTTTAATAAGTACATCAAGTAAATATCCTGGTGCTTTAGAGTTGCAAAATCTCCTCTTCTAGGACTCAATACATGCTGAATAAACTTAAACAGAAGCCTGTCCTCTCCATTCATTTCAGCAGCAATAATCTTTCTTACTATGCCATTGCCTGTCAGTTCTTCCAGAGCCGTCTCATGATCAAAGATTCTACTATTTGGAGGAGCCGCTCCAGAATAGTAGTTGTAAATACCCTCATGAGGAACTCTTAAACAAGCAGCCCATTCAACTGATGAAAAACTGACTTCATTGCCGTTTACTCTGGATACCAGTCTATGCAGATCAACCTCTTCCTCGAACTGTAGATATTCATAGAATTCCTTCACCAGCTTCGGGTAGTACGGTCCATTATTGTTTGCGAAGAATTCGGTCCATCCTTGCTCATTAAGCACTGGCAGTACTAATGATCTGCTCGATAAAATCCACTCTTCACTTAGCTCCTTCTCAGCAACTATTTCTCTCTTAGTCAGATGTGGATTGACAGGTCTTATCGAGGCGTTCCCGGTGCCACTGGATTCGACTTGATTCCTCTTTGGCATTGGTGCATCTTCATTGACAGTCGGGGGTCGCTTTGTTCTGGCCATTGGAACTGAATGAGGGTTCAAGGTTCGGTTGAAGGTTTAGGGTTTAGGGCTTGAGAGAGAGCAAGGGTCGAGATGAGTGGATTGAGATATGTTCGATGTTCTCAATTTTTATCATTTAGGGATTTAGGAATAAAAGAATAAAGAAAAGAAACGGTTCGAATTCCCGCAAAATAAAATAAGGTTAAACAGCGAAACAGCCTACAGAGAGATGTAACAGTGAGGTACACCGGTGAGGTCTAACTGTGAGGTTTCAACTGTGAGGTCTAACTGTGAGGTTTCAACTGTGAGGTTTCAACTGTGAGGTTTCAACTATGAGGTTTCAACTGTGCTATAATTAATCATACCTAACTCATGTTTGATGTAACTTAATCTCTCAGAATTCAAAGGCTTTGTAAAAATATCAGCTAACTGATGTTCAGTGCCAATGAACTCAAGAGTGATATCACCTTTTTGATAATGATCCCTCAGAAAGTGATGTCTCACATCAATATTTTTTGTCCTCGCATGATATACTGGATTTTTAGAAATGTTAATAGCACTTGTATTGTCAAACCTTATAGAGACATGTTTGAATTGATATCCATAGTCTAGTAAAGTTTGTTTCATCCATAAGATTTGTGCACAACAGCTACCAGAAGCTATATACTCAGCTTCAGCAGTAGAAAATGTAACATAATTTTGCTTCTTACTACACCAAGATACTAGTGACTTGCCTAAAATGTGACATTTTCCATAGGTGCTCTTTCTATCTAACTTGCAGCCAGCAAAATCAGCATCAGAATAACTTAATAAATCAAATGATTGTCCTTTTGGATAAAATAATCCCAAATTGGGAGTATGTTTTAGATATTTGAAAATCCTTTTAACAGCAGTCAAATGAGACTCTTTTGGATTGGCTTGAAACCGAGCACACATGCATACACTGAACATGATGTTAGGTCTACTGGCAGTAAGGTACAGTTGACTACCTATCATACCTCTGTAATTGGTTTGATCCACTGGTTCACCAGTTTCATCACTGTCCAACTTGCAAGCGGTGCTCATAGGTGTGTCACTGCCTTTGGTGCCATCCAAAGAAAAACGTTTTAGAAGATCTTTAATATATTTACTTTGGTTCAAAATAATACCATTTTTATTTTGAAAGATGTGAAATCCAAGGAAAAATTTGAGTTCTCCCATTAAACTCATTTCAAACTCATTTTGCATTATTTTTGAAAAATCAACACATAAAGAATTTTTAGAAGATCCAAAAATAATATCATCTACATAAATTTGTACTATTAAGACATCTTTAGAAATCCATTTAATAAAAAGAGTAGGATCAACTATCCCTTTAGTAAATCCTTTCGAAATAAGAAAAGAGCTGAGCCTATCATACCAAGCTCTTGGAGCTTGCTTTAAACAATATAAAGCTTTAGATAGTTTAAAAACATGATTAGAAAAATGGGGATTTGTAAAACCAGGAGGTTGTTCCACAAATACATCCTCAATTATATATCCATTTAGAAAAGCACTTTTAACATCCATTTGATATAGTTTGAAAATCAGATGAGCAGCATAAGCAAGTAATATCCTAATGGCCTCTAGTCTAGCCACGGGTGAAAGGTTTCCTCATAGTCTATTCCTTCTTCCTGAATATACCCTTGTGCAACTAGCCTAGCTTTGTTTCTGATTATATTACCAAACTCATCAACTTTGTTTCTAAACACCCATTTAGTGCCTATGGTAAAAGTGTCTTTAGGTCTTTCCACTAATTCCCAAACTTTGTTTCTTTCAAACTGATTTAGTTCTTCTTGAATAGCCATTACCCAGAATTCATCACTGATAGCATCATTGACATTTTTGGGTTCAAGCTGTGAAAGAAAAGCTTGATGTTCAACCTGATTTCTTAGAGAAGCTCTAGTTTGTGTTCCTCTATCAAGATTACCAACAACAGCATCTAAAGGATGATTCTATAGAATCCTAGTTGATTTGGTAAAGGTTGGACTAGAGATTTCAGGTTCATTTATAGGTTCGGGTTCCACAGAGGAAGATTCTGGAAAAAGTCCAGAACTGGATGTTTTTATTACAGGTTCTTTAGATTTGTCATTTAGGTCCAGAGCAGATAAATCTTCTTCAACATCTTCAAGAGAAGTTTTAGACTCATGTGGATCAGTCTCATCAAACTTGATGTGAACAGATTCTTCCACACATTTGGTTTTCTTATTGAAAACTCTATAGGCTTTACTAGACATAGAGTAACCCAGGAAAATTCCTTCATCACTTTTTGGAGCAAATTTATCAAGATTATCTTTGGTATTCAGAATAAAGACTTTGCAACCAAAAACTCTAAAGTAATTAACCTTAGTCTTCCTATTATTCCACAACTCATAAGGGGTTTTCTTAAGAACCGGTCTAATCAAGACTCTATTAATAACATAGCAGGCTGTATTTACAGCTTCAGCCCAAAAGTAAACAGGCAGGTCATATTCATTAAGCATAGTCCTTGTAATTTCTTGCAGGGTTCGGTTTCTTCTTTCCACTACACCATTATGTTGAGGTGTCCTAGGAGCAGAAAAATTGTGAGTATAGCCATTGTGTGAGCAGTAAGATTCAAATTCTTGATTCTCAAACTCACGACCATGATCACTCCTCAAGGTCTTAATCTTAAGTCCACTAAGATTTTCTACAGACTTAGAGTATTTAACAAAGGAAGAGCAGGCTTCACTTTTGTGAGCTAGAAAGTATACCCAAGTATATCTAGAAAAGTCATCTACAAGAACATAAACATAGTGCTTCCCATTTAGACTTGAAATTCTTGATGGTCCAAACAAATCCATGTGAACCAGTTCAAGTGGTTGAGAAGTTGAAACTTCTTTCTTTGGTTTAAAAGAAACTTTGTGTTGTTTTCCATTTTGACAGGGATTACACACTTTGTCATTTGGGAATTCAAGCTTAGGTAGGTCTCTAACTAGGTGTTTCTTAGAGAGTTTTCTAAGTGAGTGAATGTTGCAGTGTCCTAATCTCCTATGCCACAGCCAAGACTCTTTATGAAAAGCATTTAAGCAAGTAACATTATGTTTAGCTAATGTGTTTAAGTCAACAACATAAACATTTTCATTTGTTAAGGCAGAAAATATTAAAGCATTTTTGGAATTATAAACATCACAAGAATTGTTTTCAAACTTGACATTAAAACCATCATCACACAATTGAGAGATGCTAAGTAGGTTGTACTTAAGTCCATCAACAAATAAAACTTTGGAAATTAATACTGAGTCAGTGTTACCAATCTGGCCTAGGCCGATGATTTTTCCTTTTGAGTTATCACCAAAAGTGACATATCCTCCATCAACCTTTATTAAGCTTTTGAAGCACGAATAGTCTCCAGACATGTGTCTTGAACATCCACTGTCTAAGTACCATACCTTCTTGTAATTGCTTTTCAAACAGATTTCCTACAAAACAGATTAGACAGGAAATGACTTTGGTACCCAGATTTTCTTGGGTCCAGATATGTTAGCAATCAAGGATTTAGGTACCCAGATTTGTTTTATGGGTCCCATACAATTAATATATGCAACAGATTTAGAGAGATATACTTTATTTGATCTACAACTATTTAAATAACCAGTTGAGGCATATGAATTTCCAAAACTGGATCTAGCAGGATTTTTTCCAGACTTAATAAATCGGTTTTTAGTAAACTGTCTTTGTCCAGGTTGGTATCCCAAGCCAGTAGCATACTTAGGTGCAACTTGCTTTCCTAGCAGTTGGGTTAGAGTATCTTTTCCATTTGTGAATGTTTCTAAGTCCTTTCTAAGTTGTTCATTAGATAGTTTCAGTTCTGTATTCTCCTTTAATAATTGAACATTTTTCTCTTTTTCTATATCAAGTGCAGACTTGACACTTGTAGTAAGAGCATGCTGTTTCTTTAAAGACTTATATTTATCCTTTAGTTCATTACACGTTTCTTCCAGCATATTACAGTATTCAATCAATTCATCTTTAGACATATTTTCAGAATCAGAACCAGATTCTGCTTCACCTTCAGAATAATAAGAGTTTAAAGTGGGAGTGTCTAAGGTTACCTCAGATGTGTTTGTCATGAAACACATATTAGCACGATTTCTTTCAGAATCACTGGACTCTGATTCACTTGTGCTGTCTTCTGAAGCACTCCAGGTGGCCTTCATAGCTTTCTTATAATTCTTGTCCTTGTACTCATATTTCTTCTTGAATTTTAACTTAGGACAGTCAGCTTTGATGTGTCCTTTCCTTTTACATTCATAGCAAACTATGTATTCTTCTTTATCAGTTTTCTTCCAATATTTCTTCCACTTAACTTGTCTATCATAATTACCCTTGTAGTTTGGTTTTCTGAAGAACTTATTCTTCCTATAGAACTTCTTGAATCTCCTTGCTATTTGTGCCATCTCGGCATCACTGTCAGAATCTAAGTCTTCACTAGATGAGCTTTCAGTTGGTATATGCACTTTCTCCTTGTCTTTGCTCTTTGATGCAGTAGACTTAAAATCTACAGATTTTCGTTTTGGTTCCTCATCTTCCTCTTTATTTACCTTGAGCTCTTCTTCGTACATCATCAGCTTACCAATTAACTCCTTGATAGGCAAAGTTCCAATATCACAGGATTCTCTAGTTGAAATGGATGTGCCTCTCCATCTGTCAGGCAGACATCTCAATAATCTCATGATTTGCTCCTTTGCTGGAACAATCTTTCCGAGTGAGCTCATTGTGTTGACTATCTCATTAAACCTGAGATACATATCAGAAATAGGTTCATCAGCTTTCATCTTAAAGTTATCATATTTGATAGTGTAAGTATTTAACCGCATTTCCTTGACATTAGTTGTTCCTTCATGAGAAACAGCTAAGGTGTCCCAGATTTCAAAAGCAGTTTTACATGCAGAAATTCTATTGAATTCCTCATCTCCTAGAGCACAATAGAGAGCATTCACAATCTTACAATTATTATTGTAAGCTACCTTAGTAGGTTCATCCCAAGTTATTCTTTCAGTTTCTGGAATCTTGTATTGAGACTCTATAGCAGTCCAAATATCAAAACCCATACTTTCCAAATGAATTTTCATTTTGAGCTTCCATTGGGCATAATTTACACCATTAAAGAAGGGTGTCCTGTTAGTAGCAGCACCTTCTAGACTATTATCCATAAGGAAATTTTAGAAAATATTTTAAAGAGATAAAATTTAGAACTAACAGAAATTTAAGATCTTTTAGATAAAACTACAATCACAGTTTAAAAACAGAGAGTTAAAATAAAACTTTGAGCAAGTATAACAGAGATAAACAAATCCTCTGATACCAAATGTTGGTCGGAGTGGACACTCAAGAGGGGGGTGAATTGAGTTCCAATTAAAATTTCTGTTAAAAAAAATTTCTATTAAAATCCCCCAAATTCAAAAACAAATTAAACTGTAGTGAATTTATATAGATTATAAAGGTTCAATTAGTTTCTCAAAGATTGATTAATTCTCAGTTAACTTAATCTTATGATTAAATTAACTTTTGAAACTAACTTACTGATTTATAACAAACATAAACACTTGCGAATTTAATTATCAAAGTAGCTTTGAAGGTAGATTATATTTCAAAGTAATAGCAGCGGAATATGAAATAAATATGTATAGTATGGATATAGAGTACAACTATAAACACAGAGAATTAACCAAGAGGTTCAGTCTCAAGCCGAGACTTAGTCCTCTCAAAATTTTATATAAAAAATGATCCACACCCTGGATCGGGGTTAACAACAGTGAACACACTGTCTAGGTCACAAGACCTCTACCACAGTTCTTCGTGGGAAAACAAACAACAGCAGCCAGCTGTCCAGGTCACAGGACCTCTACCACTATCCACAGTGGGAAATGGGGTGAAAAAAGGTTTTCTGAGGATTTACAGATCCTCCAGTGAAAGTACAGGAGTCAGTGTGTGTGTTTAATACAGCAGATAACACACACTGCACAAAATGTAGAATAAATCACAGAACAAGAGATGTAGAGTTTAGAAGTGGTTCTGGTGATCTCAGAGTAGCTCTTGTATTCGATCAGAAGAGAGTTTGAGTCCTCTTCTCGTTTCTGTTTTGAGAAACAGAGTGTCGTATGCTTCAGGTTCACAGGTAGTGAGAATGTAGTCGATGAAGTTCTTCAGGGTTCTTCTTGTATGCACATAACACTTCTCGAGTATACTTGATTGTCTATATGATTCTATGTGTTCTTGATGGAACTCGTTTTTATCTTCTTGTGTTTCTGGTATATTTCGTCCACCATGCACATCTCTGGTTCGCATATCCTGTGTATCTTTGGGCAGCGTAGTCATCTCGTATTTATCTCCCGACAGGGGACAGAAAAGATTTCTTTTCAGCAGGTACGAGGTACGGGTTCCTGACATCCGACAACCTTTATCAGATATTTGACAAATCATCAAAATGTATGATATGACCGTTATATAGATTAAATGTAGGAAATAAATAAATTAAAACAGTGAGTCGAGAATGTATGTCACTGTTGACTTCAACTGTGGTCTTCCAACTGTGGACTTGCTTCTGACTGCTGACTTCAACAAAAGGCTTGCTGTCTGTAGGCTTGTAATGGTAGCTTTTACTTCATGTAACTGTAGCCTTTCTAACTGTAGACTTGTAACATCAAATTTGTAGAACTGTAACCTTTGTCAACTGTAGACTTCGATCATCAGTAGACTTAGTAGACTGAAGCTGTCTAACTGTAACCTTGACTGTAGACTTATGACTGTAGGCTTGTTCAACTGCGAACTTGTTTCAACTGTAGACTTGTTCGACTGTGAACTTGAGCAGAGATAACTTTGAACAGAAGTCTTATAACTGTGACCTTTGTCTGTGAGCTTTGACAATAGATAGCAGTAGACTCGTAACTGTAAGATTGTATTAGTCTTCGACTGTAACCTTGTAACTGTGAACTTATTGCAACAATGACTTAAGGTGACAGTTAGCTGTAACTGTCACTTTGAAAATAAAACGCTGACTGTTAGCTAACAATTCTAAACTTATGTAAATGCTACTGTAAGCTGTTACAGTAAAGTTGTGAGAGTAGGAATATGAACTGTTTAGAATAAAATACGTTTAAGCATGGAATAATAAGATTAATGCAAGGTTTTAATACATCATAATCAATGGTTAAGCATGATTTGGGATTATCAAAACAGGTGATTCCAACAACAACCATTAATTATAATAGATATTCATTGTGGGTGACTAATTATGTAATATTATTTTTGAATGTTTTATTTAATATTTTGTAAATTCATTGGTATGAAATCTGTCTCCTTTGGGAAACTACCCCAAATATATATGTTACATATTTTATTGTAACATCATTACATATTTCTTCATGATTAATCTACCATTAGTGGGATTATCATATAGACTTATTATATTTCATTATTGTATGATTTATGCATCCATAAAGAAGTGTTTTCTTTTTATCCATTTTAATTTCTATTAGAATCAATTTGAAATTATTTTTCCGTATTGATTCATTCATCCATTGAACTTCCTTTATTATAATTGATGGAGAATCGTACTTATTTTACAAAAAATTTTCCTTTTTTTTCTAGTATATCCTCATTTAGTGTATCTCATTTTTGAATTGTGAACCATTTGTTGAGATCCATGATTTTCATCAAAAATAGTATACATTTTCACACTTAATATATTTTTGTTAAAGACAATTCCTCTTTCCACTTATAACAAGAATGAACGAATTTTGAATGAATTCATTTTATTTTTTTATATAATTTTTTTAATACACATTACTATAGTTTGAAGAATTATTTTATCTCCTATAATTACTATACCTCATATTGTCATTTCTAGATAGACATGTTTCTATAGTATAAATTATTCCACCTTTGAATCTTTTAGGTTCATGAAAAACACTCATAGGATGTCTGATTTTTTCATATAATTAATAATTTGTAGCTTTCCTATTTTATAGTCCTTCACAACTAGGTTTAGCATATAAATTCCATTTATTTTATAAATCAATATTTGGAATTTTTTATATATTACTTATTGAGTCTTCCCTAAGTGGAGTTTCTTTCTTCTCCTTTCCCTTTGATGAAATAATATTTGATTCAAGATCCATGATTTTATCATTTTTCTCCTGAAATTATGAAGCCAGTTTAATCAGCCATGTATTGGATTTCATTCCAAATTTTCTCCTCTCCTTAGATTGTGCATTGAGAGGGATAATTTTTTACTTTCAAATTTTCTCAACGGTTATTTTTATAATTAATTATTTCTCATATTATTCATGTATATAAACATTTTCCTTCATCCTAGTGCCCATATTCATTATTTCTATAGTTAATTCAATTTCTTCATTAATAAATCATTTATTCTCCTTGGAAAAATCTTCTATAAAATCACAATTCACTTGATTAATTATTTCTAGTAAATCCCCCATCCCATTCAGTAGTTGGATCTTGTCTTGATCAATATAATAAAAATCACCAAATTGAAAATATATTGTCATTTCTCATTTTTTAATGAACTTATCATGAACTAAAAATTTCATTATAATATATGAATGTATTCATTTTATTTTGTCTTATAATGAATTTTTTGAATCATATATAAAAATAAAATCAAAATTGAACACCTCAATTGGAGTGTTAATATTCAAATAATTCTTCTTCTTATACATATTTTTCTTATTATTCATTTCTTTTTCTGTATCGTATCCTTCACTGAGTTTTCATACTATTATATCTTATGGAATATGTTTTAAATCACATTTTACGATATGATCTATAATATTATTTTATTTGAATGATATTATATTAAATACTTCCATGATATTCAATATTTAATAGGAAGTTACATAATGAGTTGTTTTTCGGCGAACTATTTTTTACCACAATCTAACAAAGATCTTATAAGTAAATTCATTACCAAGTATTATATTATCCTTAGTCAGAAATCCATATCATTGAATATATTCATGAAATCCTTTCTAAATTATTATATGAACATAATAATATTATTTTTATAACCATAAATGTGATTACCATTATAGAATTGGGGTTTCAGCATAAAATCCATATGTGTAACAAATCCAACATAAATTTATCTATTGAATATAAATTTAGAATATTTTGGATCTGATACCACTTTTCTTAGCCTAAGATGCCCTGAGAAGGTGGGTAAGGGTGAATCAAGGTAACACACAATTAAAACATTTTCCATCACTGTTTTCATACATTTGATAAATCATTCATGTGTGAATATGATGTTTTCAAAATATAAAATAATGTCACTCATCAAAATTTATTTGGATGAAGAAATATTTAAATATAAACCATAGAAACTACATTTAGATTTTACTTGAATCATTATGAGGTAATAATCCACGTATATTATTAAAATGATGTGTTAATGTACTAGTATTTAATAATAATCACTATAGTAATTAATATTGTTAAGGAAAGATGTGATATAAAACTTAAGAACAATCCATTTTCTTTTCACACAACTAATGTGAAGTCCTAATTAATTCATAAATGTGAATTTATCTCTCTAATCAATGTATTAGGCATAAATTTATAAATTATCCAGTCTAGAATGATTATATGTTACATTTTTCATTTCTATACTCATCATCTCCAAATATGAATGTTTTTTAATCCTCAATGAATGGAATATGCTATAGTTTTATATAAAGTAAAATATTATTTGTTATTCTATAGATTAAGGAAATTAAAAAAATAAAATTAAACTTTTTTTATATTATTCTATTTAAGTAGGTATGCTAATTATATCCTCCTTTATCTACTCACAAGAATTCTCTTTTTTATAGAACATTATATGATAGTGGAATTCGTTTATTATTCTCAATTTTTTTCTTCAAAAAATAGATCTTATTAAAAGTTATATTTATGTTTCCCTTACCTCTTCATAATATTTTTAATTGAATAGTTGAAATATGGTTAGAATATTATTTTTTTCTCTCTAGTCACTAGATCATAAATTTGGCCCCTCTATTATCTCTTTGTATCAAGACATAATGCCACTACTAACATGAAAATTTAATTATTTATAAGAACTTAATAACTTATTATAACTATTATAATTGTTAGTGGGGTGTTGATTCTATAGGGATGGAAATAGATTAGTGTGTGACGCAAAAATGGTAAAAATGAATAAGAAAACTAAAAAAAGAAATAATAAGATGATTAAATAATAAAGATGTGTGTGCGAAAATGAATAAAATTATGGAATTGATTCAAGGGGAACAATAAACAAGATTAAGAGACTGAATTTTTTGACATTAGGGTGATCATACTGATATAAATTGATTTATTTATTTTTAAATCATACATAAAATTACCTCAAATGTATTCGAGCATGGAAGAAAGGTGGCGATACACTAATTTATAGATTCAGTGTAAGACACAACTCTTTGATATATCTATAGAAATTTTCTTTTGATAACTACTCTGAAATTTGAAATATCTTTAATAGGGATTTTATCATTAACCATTTCAACTTTACATACTTCTGTTAAAAATTATAAGCAATGCGTACACTATCAACACATGTTGGTCTGTTGAATTGTTTAAAATTGATTCTCAATAAGAATGGAAATGGGATATATGGGATCAAAGTGAACTAATATAAGATTTAAAATTAAAATTATAACCTAATATAGATTTAAAAACAAACCAATCTGATTCACCTTAATTATTTAGATACTCGTATTAAAAAAGAATGTAATTATTAAATGATTTCATCTCAAAAATAGAGTAATAAAAAAAGACAAATGAGCTAAGAAGATTCTCATTTGAGGTTCTGTTTTCTCTCTAACCCCAACTCAAAAACCTCTTACTCTAAGAGTTGTTATAATATCCAAGCTCACTAATTTACTCTTTGTATGATCCTTGGTGAATATTGTATAATGGATGGATTAGGGTCACACTCTATAGTGTGTATCTTCCTCTTTGTAAAATATATTTTCATGGAAAATTTTTCATCAAAGAAAACATAACATAAAATTCCACATGATATAGACATGGTTGCCTCCTCAGGGAAACATTTATCATGAAATATCCCATTCTTATATCATGATATAATGTATTCTAACCAAATACACAACTACACATGGTCATTTCCTCGATACATAAATTGTTTCCAGATTATTCCTATAAGAACACCCTTAATATCTATGCGACAAGAACGAATGTTTTCCCAACATATCGTGATATCTTATAGAATTTTTAGTGATTGATATAATATTACAATTTTATATTCAAGTTTAAAATTCTGGTTAATTTCCCAAATATATGATGATAATTATCCCATGTGATTTAGCTTAAATATGAAGTATAATGAACCAGAAAAAAAATCCCATCTCGAAGAGATATTATTTTCAATTTTTAGCATAACAAAGAATATTTGAAACTATTTTACTTCTTTTATCCTGATGTATCTCACACTAAATTTAATATGCGAATAAAACACCATGGTTAAATCCTCACTTATTCCTTAAATTTCAAACCTTCACACCAATACTTAAGATTGGAGATTCATGGCTAAACCACACCCAACTTGGGATCAAAATTTATTCTACCTCATCCACTTCAACTCCCACATGTCAAATAATACTCAAACATTGTACAAAAGAACTATAATAAATGAATAACTCATCCATAAAATGGGATTAAAAAAAATTAAATAGGTTGGAGAATATGAATATGAATCTGAAAAAACCCAAAACCACTTTGGATGTTGTTGGGACCTTCAGTTGAACATGCAACCATAATTATTTTAAAAATGAACAACTAACACATAGGATATGGTTGAATACTATTCAAAACTATATGTATAAAATAATAAATTAATCCTACATGTCTTCTTCCGTAGACATTGGAAAATTCCACTCCACAATGTTCTTTTTTATTTCCTTCACTAGATTAAAATTCCACATCAGATGAAACATTAACATTATTTATTTAGTAAGGAATTAATTTCCTTTATTATTCTCTTTTTATTGAAAATATTTAGATCTAAACTCATTTCCATCCTCATTAGTCATGCCTACCCAAAACAATCTTGACTCATTGACATTATAATAGTGGGTCGTCAACAGTTCTTCTAATTCAGTGAACTCAAAAGTCCCCATATCTACTCATAGTGATAGTTATTTTATATGATCAATTATGGGATAAAAAATACATACATGGTTTAGTATTAACTTAATCTGGAGACCCCAGTGCACAAAATCCACTTTTATGATTTAACACTTCTCAGTTCTCCTTCCATCTTTTTAGCTTGAAACCATCTATTTTGATATGTTCTGCATTGGTCTCAATTGATTTTCGTCTTCAAGAGAAATATATATTCTAGTATTATTCTTCCAACCATTATTAAGTTCAATAGGGTTGACCTTGGTAGGTTGAAGATGAATAAGGTTATGGTATCTAGAGAAGTTATTGTGAGAGGTTAGCCAGTTTCCATTTTTTGTACGAATGGTGTGTGTTTTAGGAAAGTGGTAACTAATACTGGAAATAGAGTAACTCAAAATCATTTAGTAAGTTGAATGAACTTTTGTATGGTTGGGTTCCATTTTTCTCATTTTTTAGGTACTCACAGTAGGTAGGAATCATAAATACATGGTCACTTAAGTGACCATGGCCATTATATAGTCACTGTAAAAAAATACACACTGCCCCTTCCTTATGCAAAATCATTATACTAACCACACCACATACTCACATGAAAAAAAATTAATGAAATAATTAAAATTAAAACAACAAAAAAAACATAAAAAAATTAATAAAATATTCTAATTATTTGCAAATTAAGGAAATAATGAATAAATGTACGTATAAATTAAATTAAATATTATTTAAATTATGGTTTTGAAATAAAATTAAAAATGAAATAATTGAAATTAAATTATGACATTAAATAATTTTAAAATAACAAAAAAATTAAAAATACATGGTTTATAGTAATTTATCAATAATCTATAAATCAACCAAAAATGAATAAATTTCCAAATACATTGTTATTTTATTACAAAACTAAATTATTAAAAAATTTGAAATAATAAACTAGTCATTAAAAAAATTTCTTTGAAAACAAAACACATTTAATAATAATAAAATATGTGTCAAAATAATAGGAATTAAATTACACATCAAATGATCGCACACTAAATCAATTTCAATCCCAGGAAATTCAATGTATTTTTTTAAAAAGACTCTATAAAAGAAATTATTATCCTACCTAGGTTCTTAAAAATAAAAAATAAATAAAAAAATTCCATCCATTTTCTAAAATTATGAGGCTTCCTATGTAAAATACACTCACTCGATAATTTCATTTTCAAATTGATTACTAATTTTTAGACTAATAAAGATGATATAAAAATGGAATTAAAACATTAATAAGGGGAACATGTAATTATCACTCACCCATAGGTTTCTAAAATCAATGATTCATTTTTCACTTCATTGATATGAATCAAATTATTATTTTATAAGTCAATTTTTATCTTATTCATCTTTGTTCAATATTCCCCTCACCTTAGTAAACTCATTATTGATAATTAGGAACTTTATTGATTTTTTTGTTTTTTATTTCTTCTCAGACCTGTATATGAAAGGTATTTTTGAATGGTACTTATTGGATATGTTTAGAGATATTACAAACACATTTGGGGCCTATTTTCTTAATGATTAACCCTGGTATCTAAATTTCACATTTAGATTCAATGGATTTATATTATTATGTTTGGAGTTGGATCTGTTAAGTGATTTTTCAAAAAGGGTGTGTCCCTTATGTTCATGTTCAAATTTCAAGATTCAAAAAGTTATCATCTCAATTCGAAAAATATATCTCCCATCACACTCCCTTTAAAATTTCTTAAATTTAATTTCCATAAAAATAGTGGGGAATATTCACTTAGAAATCAGAAAATTCAAGAAATTTTAGATATTGTGAAAACCCTAAATCATGTATCAAATTATAACTTAGTAAAGAAATGAAAAAAATTTATATTCCTGAAATTGTAATTTTATTTACATGAAAATCCTAAAATTATACATGATAGGGAGGCATTTTAAAAAATATGTGTTTTTGATGTGTGCATAGTCTAATAAAATTTTGATTAATTAATACCCCTCTCCCCCAATTCTAATTCATAATTTTCCTATGTAATTAATGTTAATGTTCAATATGGAATTAAATTGCTGTGCTAAAAAATAAATGAATCTCAATGAACATTCAATTTTCATGGTTGATAGTAATGTTTTAAAATTAGTATTCTAGAAAATAACTGAGGAATAAAAAATAAGTAGGAATGATTTCTATTGGCCACTACTAAGAAATAAATGATAGAAATTTATTTTCAAAAGTTTTCATTATATAGATGAAGTAAAATAATGATTTTAAGATGTTCCTAAAAAAATTCCATGAAATTACCCAATTTTTTTTAATATGAATAATGATAGTGACCAACAAGTATTTTCATTTTGCAACATTCTAGACATAAATTTAGTAATAAATTTAATGTAAAAAATTATATAAAAATAGAAGAATATTATAACACATTATAAATATATAAATAACCAATTAATAATAAAACACCTCATATAAATAGAAAACATTCACTTTTTATTGATTTTTTGAAACCTACGTTCTATTAAATAGTTCTCTAGTTTTGTGTTAATGTTCATGCAAAAAATGAATATCACAATTAGGTTCTTGAACTTAAAAACCTCATATTAATAATTTTTGACCGTTTTACCCTATTTTCACCAACTATTATCCCATTATAACATTAATGTTAAAAATTATTATCCCATTGGTATATAGTTCACACATCCAAACACTTCCATTTATCACAGTCACTTCACCTACCACACACCAGATGACCTCAAGGTTGGTATACATCGACACATCCATCAAAAATGGAATATAATATTTGTAAAATATGCAACAAAAAATCTAGAAACTATGCTTTACCAATATTGAGAGACACACAAATTAATGATAAGAATTCATGTAAAATAAATTCAATGATAAAATCAGAAGATAATGGGTTTCCTCCCATGAAATGATGAATTTCATGTCTTCACCCTTACTTGGGAGCTTGAAATTTTATATCCATTATAATTCAATGTGTATGAAATAATAATGTATTATGATATATTATTGTTTAATAAATTTTCAAAATGGACACTCAAAAGGGTACCAAATTCAACAAAAAATAATATATCAAAACATTTCTCATAATAGCAGTAGGTATAAAGTTGTCCAGCTCAACATGCCAACACAAAAACTCTATCTCGGCTTTCTAAAATGACATCAATAGCCATGAAAAACGTGTTATCTAATTAAAAATTTCTCAAACATCCCAAAAACATTAAGGGTTGAAAAAATTGGTAAAAAAGATAATTTAACTATATCATACTCATCGGTTAAAAAATATTTTCCTAAAAAGGACTTTAGATCAAAGAGAAATGAACACTCTCATTTTAAATAATTTAATTCAACATCTAAATTTTTTTTTCCAAATCCCACATATGACTCATAATTACAGTAAAATTAAAATTATGTATTGTAGTCAACACCCAGAACATCAAATTCAACAGAAAAATATTTATGAACGAAGTACACATGTTCATATTGAACATAATCTCATTTTTATCATTTCTTAAAAATTAACACATTATATTAGAATGGATCATAATAATTAAATAGTAATTATCCAATGTCTAATAAATGTGGTGGAGGAAATAAAGAAAAATGGAAAAACAAAAGTACACTCCATGTATATTAAATATACACACCTTGTATTTTTCTCCAGAAATTCATTGGAAATAATATTATTTATTTAATTAAATAATATTTGGTGTAATTTTCTTGGAGCATGTCAAGTAATAATAATAGTCAATTGTTATTATTAGACATTGGGTATTACTTAGAATTAAATTAAATGAATAAATGTTTTTTGGTAATTAAATCATTTTATTATTTTTTGTAATTAAAATACCAATTATATAATTATCATTAGCTTAGAAATTTTTTTGGGTTGTGCACAATATATTTGTAAAATCTCTCAAGCCAATAGTTAATTATTTTTTCCACCAAGAATTCTCTCATGTTACGAGAGATAGATCATCCTCCATTGGATCAAGGCGATCAAAGGAGGACATGAAAAGCGAAGGCTATTCCACACATGCACCTGAAGATCCCTCCAACAATGTTTAGATATATGTGGAGCATGTGTGGATAATCACCGGAGGAATCCTACAATTGGATTCTATGACCCAATGATATATCACATTAGATCATGACTGAAAACATCAACAAAGAATGAATTCCATCAAGGTTATTCTTTTCAATTAATTAAATTAATTATAACCAACATATGATGATCCTCTCTATGGTTTCAAGACTCCTCTATTATTTTCATTCTTCATTCTATTTTGATGATCTGACTTTTTATTATCATGATAGATCTCAGATTGATCATTGATAATGATAAATTTAAAAGTTTGGTACACCCACCAACGTGCTTCTGCTGTACCTAAAACCTACAAGTGGTATCAGAGCAGTCATATCATTTATTATAATTATTTAGCTTTTCATAGGTGATTTATGAATTTAATAATTTAGTTTCATCAATTCATGTTAATAATTCTTTAAATCTGAATCTCGAGATATGTTCCTCCTCTTTAATTTCTTGTTCTCCTTAAAGACACAAATTTCTCTTTTAATTTTGATAAAAATAAAATAGAGGATCTCATCTAAAAATGTGAAACATTCTGGGCCATACAAAACTAGAATACACGACATGTATTCGGCAGTACATGTCGTGTAAGAACTCGGTTCTTATTCTTGAGGTACAGGCTTCTTCTTTTCATTTTTCATTATGTTTTTTTGAGAAAACAAGTGAAATGGGGGGAAATCCCAAATTTATTGTTACACACCGTGTACTTTTCGTACACACGTCATGTACTTCTGCTATGTGGGATGAGAATATAGGGTGCATAGGCTTGTCGGTAAAAACAAACTACATTCCATGTACTTCGTACACATGCCATGTACTTTGGCCATGTGGGTCGAGAACATAGGGAGTGTAGGCTTGTTGGCGATTAAGGGTGTAAAAAATAACTACATTCCATGTACATAGTAATACATGCAGAAAACTCACCTGTAGCGTCGGAGAGAAGGCTAAAGCTTGTAGGAGCTCCCAATCACACCTCAGAACTCTGATTCTTCCATCATCGATCTTGTTTGAGCCGTGTGGGTACGGTCTTCACTCTTCTTGAACGTTTCCTTCTAATTATTTTCCTAAGGGAAGTTATTTATGTTTATATGGGTTATATTTTATCCTAGATCTACATCTTTCTTAGTCATTTCGGGATGTTCCATTCACATATATCGATCAGAGGAGATCAAGGTAGGTGGTCTTGTGTTTAATTACAACTGTCGAGTTTATTTTGTGCATTTTTGTGCCATGTGCCCATGTTTGGGGTGTCGTGTGGTTGAGACCTTGACTGTTTAGATATGAAGAATTTCATAGGTGATCTAATGCATAAATATAAACTACTCTTTGAGATCGTTTCTTTGATCCAGGGCTACCCCATGGGTATGTTTCACTTGTTTAGCCGTTTGGCCAGGATACCCGTGGGTATGATGTGATTATAGCATGAATTGAGTTTTCTTGAGAGAAAATGTATATTAATTGCTTGTTTTTGCATTGGTCTTGGCATGGTTACTTGTTTTTCCTATGGAATGCCTGAGGGAGGTGTTTGTTTAGCCTGAGGGAAACGTTTCTTATGTCTGAGGGCAGTAACAGTCTGGCTTATAGGAAATATCTCATATGCATGTGGGAAATCTTTGTTATACATGTGTGCAATCACCTACGGGTTTCGATTATGCTTGATTAAAGGTAATAATTTTCATGTTTGAGGAAAATGTTTACGTTGAATATTCACTGTGGTGATTTCTTATGTTTTACCTACCAAGCTAAAACACAATCTTGGAATTGTTAAAAAATTATTAAAATGGCAATGTAACTAGTAGAGATAGTTACTTTTAGGTACTAATAAGTTTACTACATTTTACTATTGTACACTTCTGTTGCACATTTTCACTGATAGTTGGGCACAGTCCTTTGGTGGTTTCCTACTGGAATTTATTTCTCACACCCTATTTGGGTTATGTCTTGGGCCCAAACAAATTATATTTATGTAGGTTTCGATAAGGGAATGGTTCCCTACATAATAACATGATTGTTGTAGAGGAGTATGAGAGAATGGGACCAAGATTAGGCTTGTGATGCTGCTGTGTTCCTGTTGCACTGCCTCAGTTTTTTTTGTTATACTTTGTACATTGTGTTGTATTGTGGTAGATTGTAGTTTCTTGCTTTGGATGCTTTCTTAGAATTAGTGACATGTCGCATAATGATATCTATAGTACTTTTATTTATCTTTTCTTTCTTTTGTCCATTTCTGGTTTATATTTTTTATGACTTTCACTTTTGTATAGTTATATATTTTATTCCGCTGTGTGACAGATTTATGAATGAGGGCATATTTTCCCCACTATCAGACCTTGGCCTTCGCTGCTAGTCAAGAGCCTCTGGAATTTTGGGAAATGCTCTTGAGGTCATGTGATCAACCGAGTTTGGGGCACCCATTATGTGGCTTCTGTAATTGGGATGTTACAATGTGGTATCAATGGAGATTTCTTTTCTTTGGGTTATTTTATTATTTTCCTATGATAGAAAGAGATAGATTGTTGAGGGATTCGGTAATAAATTATGCTCGAGAGTAGCTACCCTGTGTACTGGAAAAGGCTGGACTTCCTTGAATTAAACTGTGATTTTTTGTTTATGATTATTAAATTTGATTTGATTTCACCATTGGGTGACACACTTTGGGTATTCTATTTATATTTTATACTTGGGTTCTATTTAGTTGCAACCCAATGAGATGAGGGTATTCCATCCCATGAATCATTTAGGCACATGTTAGAATCACATGTCATGCATAGTTTATATTGCATGTAGGTGCATTAAAAATTTCATGTTGTTGTGATTGATGTTGTGCTAGAAAATTCATGTTACTGTGGTAGTTTCCTTGATAAAAATAACTACTATTTGATAAGGTATTTTTGTGTGAGGTTTTGTTTAATGAACACCAAACATTGGTTCTTGTGGAGTATGGGCCCTCATTGACCGGAACTCTATGGATAATTGAATTGTTTACTTTATTTATAACATATATAAGATTCCAATATTTGATTCGAGGGGAGTATGGTCCCTCACAGATCGTAATTTGGAAATTGGGTGTTGGTTTCAGTGTTTTTCTGGGATTCGGGGTAGTTTTTAAGGCTTAATAACTAGAAAAATCCAGAATAAATGTCGTGTAGTTTTGACTACATGCCATGTACTCTTCTGTTTGGGAAGAAATTAAAAAAAATCATGTACACATTGTGTAGACCATATACACACAATGTAGTCTCTAACCATGTTGTAAGATGTTTGAGAAGAGACACGGGATATGGAATTTCTTACAGGAACACATTGTATACCAGTTGAACATGACATATAGCATAGACTCTGTGTCTGCCCCTGTGATTAAAAACACGAACAGAGGAACCATGAGTTATACATGCCATATCTACCTTGAACACGCCGTGTAGTCTGAACCAGGTACCCAACCATGTCACTAACAACACAAGTCAGTGTTATCCTTTCTCGTACATGCCATGCCCATCTAGAACACGTCGTGTAATGTCAGCCTTGTGCCCAGCTGTGTAGCTAACAACACGGGTCGGGTGGGGATTCTTAGTACACAATTTGTCAGTCTGGAACATGCCGTGTAGTGTAACCTGGGTACACATGCCGTGTCACTAACAACATGGGCCGATGAAGCTTGTCAAGTACACTCCGTATCGACCTTGAACATGACATGTGGTATTGTCTTAGGAGTGTCATGTGGCTTAACTCTTTAGAAGGACTAAATCATGGAAAGAAGATTAATGTACACACCATGTGTTAAGAGAACACGCCGTGTGGGTTGGGTGTTACAAGACCAGTTTTAGCTGAAGTACACACCCATGTAAATGGATTAAGGGTACGCACTGTGTGGAATTTATACATGTCATGTAGTCTCTTTATTCCAGTTCTTTTGTTTTTTCTTAACCCTTTTTCTGTGGGTATAAACAACCAGTCAAAAGAAACCTTGATAGTAAATTAAACTAAAGTGTTTATTTGACCTTTTAGAGTCATGCCACTGAGACGACCACAGATTTTTCTCCAAGAGATTTGTGACGATTATACTCCAGAGATGGTAGGCCATGGGCTACCAGTGGATCCTACATTAGTGTCACATGTGGAGCCAGCCATTATACCAAACACATGCGGGGATGCGCAGTTCTGTGAAGGCTTCATGTGGTTCAGGCATACATTCTAGGGAGCACCACAGGTTGCCACATCTATGGAAGAACTGACATGTATATTCTAGTAGCAGCACGAGCCTACATATTTAGGGGATGGCGGACCACATATTTCAGATTCATGGTTTGGTTCATTGCAGATGATATTCGAGCATCTAGAGACGACTCCTTGGAGAAGGGTCCTGCTCGCTACTTACATGCTACATGATTCCACCAAGACATGGTGGGATGTTACCACCCATTCTGAGCATCACCGAGACATGGAGTGGGAATATTTTCAGGCAGTATTCTATGAATTTTTTTGGAGATTCTAAGGGAAGACCGTGCTTGAGAGTTCATGAATCTATAGAAGGGCGCCATGTATGTGATTGAATATTCTACCCGCTTCACCGAGAAACAGCATTTTGCACCTGTTCTGGTAGGTGACGATACATTAAGGGCTAGTATATTTGAGGATGGTCTTTGATATGACATCTGAGCATTAGTGAATGTTTTGAGGTTTCCTATAGTTCACGCTATTTTGAACCAGGCATTGATTACTAAGAAGAACTTGTTGGAAGCTAGTGGTGTGGACCAGGGCAGTTCAGCACCAGTCTATGGTACTATCTCTACTAGTAAGAGGAAGAGGCAGATGGATTTCTCTCATGGTGGAAGTACTATCCAGAAGTATTCTTCATGTATCCAGCTAATGTGCTAATAGTGTGGTAAAGAGGGGCACAAGATACCTCAGTCTCCACATGACCTAATAGAGTGCCGAGCTTGCAGTAGGATGGGTCATCTACAACGTTTTTGCATGAAATTTACACCAGTGACATATAAGAGGGGTTCTTTACAGACACCACATGTAGGAGAAGGGCCAAAAACATCTTACCAGCCAGGGAATTGGAATACGTTAGGACGATCAGGGTGAGCTGGTGGTTGTGGTCGTGGTATCCAGAAACCAGGATCACAAAGAAAGAAGGGCGGGTCAGCATAGGTTAGTCAAGTTTTGTCACAGGGCCACGACACTAGGCAGATATATGTAGTGAAACTGACCCAACATGATTAGGATCCCGAACCTTCCACTATTTGAGGTACTATTCTAGTTTCTTATGTTTTATCTTCTTTACTTTTCGATACGGGTACTACACATAGCTTTATATCTGTTCCCATTGAAGAGATCCTTGGGCTCCATGTTTTTTATTCTTTGGATAACATGATGCTAGACACTCCGTTGGGAAAGAGAACAGAAGGTGTGTATCAGTGCAAGGGGTACCCCCTTGAGGTTGGTGGGTGTCACTTTCTATGGGACCTCTATGTCTTAGGGACGACAACTTGTGATGTCCTTATCGGGATGGACTGGTTGGTACCCTTCCAAGACATTGTAGATTGCTATATCTCAGGGTGAGTTTTACATCACTAGAGAGAATAATGTTTCTATAAAAGGGTGAATGGGGTGTCCAGGAGAGCTGAGATGCACCCGAGCATTGTGGGTGAGGTAAAGTGACAGCCCAGATTGCGAGTCTATATCTAAATGAATAGGGAAATTTTCAGATGGTTTTCTCTCCAGTGGTTAATCGTTTTAAGGATGTATTCTCAGATGACTTTTTAGGTCTACCTCTGGAGTGATAGGTGGAATTCTATACTAAGCTTGTTCCTGGAGAGGCACCAGTATCTATTCCTCCTTATAGGATAGCTACACCAGAATTGCAAGAGATAAAGAGGCAGTTAGAGGAGTTGTAGGAAAAAGGTTTTATCTGACCCAATACTTCTCCTTGGGGTTCTCTTTTCTTGTTTGCAAATAATGCATACGGTACCCACAGACTCTACGTGGATTATAAGAAGCTGAACCAGTTGATGGTTAAGAACCGATATCCCGTACCAAGGATTTATGATCTTTTTGATCAAATTCTAGAGAGCGAGTGTTCTCAAATATTTACATGATATCTGGATATCTTCAGTTTCACGTTAGACCATCAAACATACTTCTTACATCCTTTTGGAGCCAATATAGTCTATACAAGTGCTTGGTCATGCCCTTCAGACTCACAAACATGACAGTAGTTTTCATGGCTTTGATGAGTCATGTGTTCCACCCATATCTGGGTTATTTTGTGGCAGTCTTCATGGATAATATCTTGGGGTACTCTAACACTTAAAACAACCATGCCACCCATATTGAGAGCATACTGAGTACACTAATAGAGTATCAGTTATATGCTAAGCTCTCAAAGTTCCACATTTGGATGGACCAGATTCACTTCCTAGGTCATATTACCTCAGAGTTTGAAGTTGCGGTAGACCCAGAGAATGTGAGAGTAGTAGTTTCTTGGAGCATCCTAAGAATATGTTTGAAATATGGAGTTTCATGGGGATGGCTGGTTACTACAAGGACTTTTTACAGGTCTTATCCCGCTTAATAGCACCGTTGGAAGGTTTGACTAAGAAGGGTATGAAGTTAGTTTGGTCAGAAACTTGTAGGATATCCTTTTAGAAGCTGAAAAGAACATTGAAATTAGAACCAGTCCTAATACTACCAGATCAAGGGAAGAGATATAAAGTTTACTATGATGTATCAGGTATTGGGCTCAGAGTAGTGTTGATGCAGGGTGATCGAGTAGTTGCATACGGGTCTCGACAGTTGAGGCCACATGAAAGGAATTACCCGACGCATGATCTCGAGTTGGCTGCAATGGTGCTTGTGTTACGCTATTGGAGACATTATCTCTTTGGAGAAGATTTTGTGGTGTCTACGGACCAAAAAAGTCATAAATACATATTTATCCAGCGTGAATGAATTTAAGACAATGAAGTTGGGTTGAATACCTTCAGTCCTTTGACTTTGATCATTCCTATACACATGGTAAGGGTAATGCAGTAGCTGATATGCTGAGTAGGATAACTCAGATACAGGTAGTGCATGAGGCCAGTGGTGAGTAGAAGCTTATGGGTTTGTTATCTGAGATGCATTTGGAGGTACACGATGGTCAGGGGATAACCTATCTTTCATCCTTAACTGCAACTTATATCCTCATGGATAGAGTGAGGATGAGCCAGCTATTGGATTCAGAAGGCCTAGTTCTACAGGAGTTGGGGGAATGTGAGTACCCTCCTCCTGGTTGGATTATAGTTGTTGATGAGGTACGGTGTATCCATGGACAAGTGTTTGTTCTAGGGGATATACATGAGGAGTTGATTTGGGAATTTCATACTTCATCTTGGGAAGTGCATCTTTGGGTTACCAAAATGTACCGTGACTTGAGATGTCAGTATTGGTGGCAGTGTATGAAAAAAGAGGTAGCTGGTTTTGTTACGAGATGTTCCACCTATCAGCAGGTGAAGGCATAGCATTAGAGGCCAGCCAAACTATTGCAACAGTTACCCATTCCGGAGTGGAAATGGGATGATGCCGTGATGGACTTCGTGATCGGGTTTTCGAGGTCAACTCAAGGAAATGATGTAATATGGGTTATTGTGGATAGAATTACTAAGGTAGGTCACTTTTTGCTGATCAAGGAGGCCATCTATGTTGAAAAGATCAGAAATATGTATAATTGAGAGGTAGTACGTCTTAATGGGGTCTGTTTTTCTATCATTTCAGATAGGGATGCCCATTTTACATCTCGTTTCTAGCAGAGTTTTTAGAGGGCACTGGGTATATAGGTGCTTCTGAGCACAACTTACCACCCTCATATTAATGGCCAGTCAGAGCATTTGATACAGGTGCTGGAGGACATGCTTCATGCATGCGTCACGGACTTTGGGGGCTCTTGGGAGAAGCAAATACCTATGGTCTAGTTTTCCTACAATAATAGTTTTCAGGAAACTATTAAGATAGAACACTACTAGGAATTATATAGAAGGCCATGCCGATCACCCTTGTGCTGGTTGGAAGTAGGTGAGGCAGCTTTACTGGGACCACATCTCATGTAGGAGACTTCAGAGTAGGTCAAGTTGATTTAGAAGTAGATGGATACTACACCATCTTATCAGAAATATTATGCTGATCACCATAGATGACCTTTGGAGTTCATGGTCATGGATCATGTTTTCTTGAGTGTTTTGCCGAGGTTGGGACACAAGAAGATTAGAAGATAGGTTAAAATTTCACCAAGGTATGTAGGGCCGTTTGAGATTCTATAGAGAGTCGGGCCGGTTGCCTATCAGTTGCAGTTACCATAGAGGTATCGGGACATGCACGACGTGTGCCACATATCTAAGTTGTGCCGTTATCACTCAGACCCATCTCATTCTTATTATCCTAAGGAGGATGAACTTCAGGTAGATGCATCTTTTAAGGAGCTTCTGATTCATATTTTATATAGGAGCACGAAGGTTCTCATAGGCCTTTTAGTTTCTCTCGTATGGGTGCTACGGTAGCATGGTTGAGTGTAGGATTAAACCTACGAGTGAGAGACTGATGTACATGCTCTATGGCCAAAATTTTTCACAGCATTATCTTCAACACGCTTGTAAGGGAAATTCGGGGGAGAATTACTTTAAGGTGGAATGTTTGTAGGAGCCCGGTTCTTATTCTTGAGGTACATGTTTCTTATTTTTATTTCTCCTTAAGTGTTTTTGAGAAAACAAGGGAATTGGGAAAAAATACCAAATTTTTGGGTACATTCCATGTACGTTTTGGATGCATGTTGTGTACTTCGGCTGTGGGGGATGAGAATACTGGGCACGTAGGCTTGTCGGTAAAAACAAGCTACACTTTGTGTACTTCATACACACACCATGTACTTTGGCCATGTGGGACGAGAACACATGGTGTTTAGGCTTCTCGGTGATTAGGGGTGTAAAAACTAACTACACTCCATGTATAAAGTAATACATGCTTTGTAATCAGTCTACAGATGAACAGTTCGGCAGTGGAAATTAGCCGCCAGAGTAATCGTTAAAAAAATAGTACATGTTGTGTACTTGGGAGTACATGACATGTAGACATGTTTTTTTTGTTAAAAATAGGCAGTTTCCACCTCATTTAGCAGAGGAGGTAGAAATCTCACCTAGAGCATAGGAGAGAAGGCCGAATCTTGGAGGAGCTCTTGATCGCCTGCCAGAACTCTGATTCTTCTGTCGTCGATCTTGTTAAAACCACACACGTACGACATTCCCTCTTCTTTAATGATTCCTTCTAATTGTTTACCTAAGGGAGGATATTTATGTTTTAATGGGGAATATTCTATCAAAAATCTACGTCATTCTTGGTTGTTTTGAGAGGCTTCTTTCTTCTATATCGATCAGAGGAGATCTAGGTAGGTGGTCTTGTGTTTAATTACAATAGTCGAGTTGATTTTGTGTATCGTTGTTCCACGTGCTCATGTTCGGGGAGTCGTGTGGTTATGACCTTGACTATTGAGATACCTAGTATTTTATAGTTGATCTAAAGCATAAATATAAATAGATGTTTGTGATCATTGTTTTTATCCAAGGCCACCCCGTGGGTTCATTTTCCTTGTTTAACCGTTTGTCCTGGATACTAGTGGGTATGCCATGATTATAACATGTTTTTATTTTTCTTGAGAGGGAACGTATATGAATTGTTTATTTGTGCATTGGCCTCAGCCTGATTTCATGTTTTTTCTTATGGAATGCCTAAGGGAAGTGTGTGTTTAGTCTGAGAGAAACGTTTCTTATTTATGAGGGTAGTAACTTCCATGCCTCTAGGAAATATCTCGTATGTATGTGGGAAACTTTTGTTATTATTATGAGAAGTCACCTGTGAGTTTCGATTCTTCTTGCCTGAGGGTAAGGATTTTCATGTCTGAGGACATGTTTTACATTGAATATTCACTATAATGATTTCTTATGTTGTACCTACCAAGATAAATCACAAGTTTGGAAATGATAAATAATTATTAAAATGGAAATGTAACAGGAAGAGATAGTTACTTTTGAGTACTGCCTAGTTTACTTCATTTTATTATTGCTCACTAATATTGCAAATTTTCACAGATAGTTGGGCATGGGCCTTTAGTGGTTTCTTACTAGGATTTATTTCTCACACCCTGTTTGGGTTATGTCTTGGGCCCAAACAGATTATATTTAAACAGGTGTTGATAAGGGCTAGTATCCTTACACAGGTACTTGATTATTGCATAGGAATTAAAGTGCATGGAACCAATATTAGGCTTGTGATGCTACTGTGTTCCTGTTGCACTTCCTTAGTTTTATTTTTCTATAATTTGTACCTTGTTCTATATTGTGGTAGATTACAGTTTACTTCTTTGGCTGCTTTCATAGAATCAGTGACATGTTGCATCATGATATCTATATGACCACTAGTTATCTTTTCCTTCTGTTGTCCATTTCTAGTTTATATTGTTTACTGATTTTGATTTTGTATGCTAAAATATATTATTCCGCTGTGCTACACTTCGATGAATAAGGTCATAGTTTCCCCAATATCAATCCTTGTCCCTCACCGCTAGTCGGCATGCTCTGCTATTTAGGGAAATCGGCTTGAGGCCATGTGGCCAACCAGGTTCAGGGAACCCATTGTGTGGCCTCCAGAACCGGGACATTACACGTCATGTAGTCTAGATTCAATGCATCAGACCCGACCACCAAATCAGGCCATGCATTGGAGTCTATATATTTCTTTAAGACTCTGTCTGTTGATTAAGAATAGATGAAACACAGTTTCTGGATTACACACCTTTTGTCTCATTGAACACAACGTGTAGTCCCTTAGGGTTAGGGTTGGACCATGTACTCCATACATGGCTCACCCGGCTGGAAACCATGTAACGTGGATACTACACAGTTTGTATTTCACTGAACACACTATATACTCTGAATAATTCTGAAGTACAATTATACGCCATGTCCCCGAGTGTGTACTTCGAATGGATGATGAACAAAAGAACACGCCATGTAGTTGGAACTACACGCCATGTACTCATCCAAATTACACAGATTTATCAAAATTTATTATTATATTATTCATACCCTCGAGAAATATGCCATTGTGAAGGTGTAAAGCTGAGGCACAACACATGATATGTGTTATATACATATATATATACATGTTTAATTTAACATTTTTCTAATGTTCATTTCTACTCCTTGGGTAGTTATGAACGGGAATTCACCAGGTTTCATCTAAGGTACATGTTACGTACAAAGATAATTTTAAATGAATTTATTTTTTTAAAATTATGATGGATGATAATCACAGAGAAATTAAGAAAAAAGGGTTTAAGATAAAAAGGAATGATTAATTAAAGATAATTAATTGATTCGAGGATGATTTATCTTAAATAATAATGGTTAAATAATTGAATTCATGTTTTATTTATGCATAAATATCCTTGCATTCATGGATGATCATGAGCTATACCAAGACCTTTTCATGTGAATGGTTTCATTTAATTTATTTATATAAAGTAAATTTGTTGTATTTTGAGCATTCTCCTCATAAATATGTAGGACCTATGCACCCAAGGTTTTTTTTATGTAAAAACCCCCTATTACCCCTCACCTGTGTGGGAGATAAAAGCATATGTAATGGATGGAGCTCCCAAGCTAGTGGAGGTGGGTCACGTTAGGAGCCATGGTGAAACCAATCCAAGGAGATACAAATATGGAAAAGTGGAAAGATATAAACACAAACCCAAAAAGGTTCAAGGTGTTTCTCCCCTAGGTCTTGTGTTAGTTTATCCACCGCTAGATAAACAAACAAATAAAATAATCTCATGATCATACAATTTAATTTGTTTTTATTTTCATGGTTTATTTATTGTGGGTGTGTTGTCATCATCACACAATTAATGAATTGAACAAGAATGCAAGAAGGAACTAAAATAAGACCAACTTATGTGTAAAATATTATATTAGAAATGGTTAATCACATATGTATATCCCACTTAATATTAACAAGCATGTAATCAAAGACAATAAAATGGTAATTTACATATAAGGATAAAATCCCTCAAAGGAATATTAAGTCGGTATAGCCTTCCAGAATCATGGTTAGAATTGAACCATAGTTCAATGTGCTTAACCAACACTAGTTGGGGTGCATTCAATTATCAGGGAATTCTAATTCAAGGTTTTGGGTTGACTTGACTTGGTTCGCATCAAGGGTTGACTACCACAGCAGGACATGGTGTGACCAAGAGACAACGTTTGAGGAAATCTAAAATAAAAGGATTTTAGGATTGGGGAGTCCACTCAATGGATCAAGGAGATGCGAGTTAATGCAGTTGGAATTTGGAATGCCTACCTAAAACACGTAATATTACTTGTCCAACCTTATTTGGGATAATGTAAAGGGAATTATTGATCCTTCCCACTATAATATTCAAGAAAAAAAATATTCCAAAGTCAATGATGAGGGATGTTGGATTTCGATAAAATAGTGGGAGACTAATAAGTATTAATTTATTTATTTGACACTGTTTTATCATAATAAAGTACTAAAAATTTTCTCATCTGAATTTTTAGAAATAGAAAGAAAAATGAATTTAAAAATATCATTTCGAACAATACTCGAGAAGAAAATCTTCTCCCTAGAACCAATTTCTAGAAATGGTAGAGGCATTTACACGTCATCCTTTTCCACGAGAGGAAATTGTATGTGCTGGAAGAGCCTATTATAATTGGGCCTAGAAATGAGGCTAGTGATGAGGAACTATCTCTCTATATGAAACATGTGGATGATGCTTCATATGTCCAATGTTTTATTCTATTATCCATGTCTAATGTGCTCTTGAAGAAACATGAAAAATGGATGTGTATAGTATGATGTCTCACCTTAAGTATATATACCAATACAAGGCAATAATGGAGAGATATGATATCTCCTACTATTTGTTTACAACTAATATTGGAGATTCTGTGCTAGCTAGGCCTCATGTATTCAAACTTATTGGCTATATTGAACACCTGGACATCTTAGGGTTTATGTTTCTCGATGATTTTCATCCAGATCTCATTCTATCATCATTGCCCAAAACCATATGTAGCTTTATTGTCAATTATAACATGAGCAATAATGAGAAGAGTCTATCAGAACATCTGACCATAATTCTCCAGGTAGATATGGACATGGGGTGTGACAAAACTGTAGTCCTTATGGTGAATAAGAAATGGAAGGAGAAGGAAAAGTGTCCAAGTACTTATAAATGGTCTGAAGCCCCCAAGCACCATTCCATCAAGAAGGGGAAGATCCAGAGGTTGGGCAAGGAACAATAGGTGTTATGTTTTTCATGTGCCAAGCAAGGCCACTGAAAAAGTAACTACACCTAGAAGTGTGGGGTTGCTAAAGGTGCATTCATTATCAAATGTAATCTTTCCATTTCTACACATTGGGTAATAGATAATGCTTGTGGGGATCACATCAATTTTCAAATGATGGAACCCAGTAGATTTAGAAATATATCCATAGGAGGGGTAGATCTTCAAGCTTCCAATGGCACGAGGCTGGCTACATTATCCATTGGTGATTACCACCTCTCATTTCCAACTAGGATGATTTTGGTTTTACATTTTTGTTATTCTGTTCCTAGTTTTACCAAAAACATAATTTCTATATCATGTTTGGATATGGATGGATTTATTTTCAAGTTTAGAAATAAGGGTTTCTTCTTTTATAATAACAACGTATATTATGTTATGGCACATTTAAATAATGGTTTGTATGTATTTAATTAAAAAAACCAAGTGTTGGAAATCGATAATGAAACAAACTCACACGTCTCATACATCACCCAGTTACGACATCACCATCTTAGTCATGTAAAAAAGAATCACTTGACAAAACTTTACCAAGATGGATATTTAGACTCTACTAATCTAAAACCACTTGATAGATGTCACACTTGTTTATAAGGTAAAATGACCAATCCACCATTCACTGGACTAGGTGAATGGTCCCCATAGATTCATGGATTGGGGCACACTAAGGTGTGCAAACCATTTCTAATAGAATTTAGAGGTTGATATTCTTACATCATTACTTTTACTGATGATTTGAGTAAATATGGCTATTCCTACTTAATGAGGTATAATTCGTAAGCCATAGTGAAATTTATTGTATTCAAGAAGGAAGTAGAGAATCATCTTGGTAAGAAGATAAAGAATTTTCGATCAAATCAAGGTGGAGAATATCTGAACCAAGATTTTATCAATCTTCTATGGGAGTCGGGGATTCTATCTCAGCTCACTCCTCTTTATACACCACAGTGGAATGGTGTTAGTGATAGAAGTAATTTCAGCTTGTTGGACATGGTGAGGTTGATGATGAGTCATGCTAATCTTACATTATCATTTTGGGGATATGCATTACAAAATTCTTTATAAACATTAAATAGAGTTCCAACTAAGGTGGAAAATGGAATTCCCTATGAGTAATGGATTGGAAACAAACCCATTTTTTCACACACATGTGTATGGGGATGTGAGGTGTTTGTTAAGGCCTTATCAATAATCAAACTATCACCTCAGGGGATGAAGTGTATCATTATAGGATATCCCATTGAAACAAAAGGATATTACATATATAACACTTCATACAAATAAGTGATTATCACTAGAAAAACTGTCTTTTTTGAGAGAGAGAACATCCTCAATAAGGATAGTGGGAGAAAGTTTGACCTTGATGAATATCATGCTCAAGATACACAGTAGTTAGTATAGGAAAAAGTTCCAAAGGGCCCCATAGAAGAGGTTCCAAAAACACAAGTACTGCGTAGGATCTCTAGAGAGGTAAATAAACCAGAGAGATTTTGTTTCCTAGTCACCGAGGATGGTGAATAATTATTACTGGACAATGATGAACCTCTCTCCTACAAGGAAGAAGTAAAAAAGCTCAAACGCTACAAATGAGCTTGAAGCTATGAATTATGAGAAGGATTCCATGCATCAGAACCATGTCTGGGTTCTGGTTGATGAGCTAGTTGATGTAAATACTATTGGTTGAAAATGGGTATTCAAAAGAAAAGTAGACATGGAAGGTCAATTTATCACCTATAAAGAAAGGCTAGTGGCTAAGGGATTCAAAAAAATCAAAGTTTTGACTATGATGAAACCTTAATAACAGTTTCATTGTATAAATATATAATAATAATACTTTCCATAGTAGATTACCATGACTACGAGATTTGGAAAATGGATTTCAAACCAGCATTCCTTAATGGGAACCTTCAGGAAGATGTCTATATGACACAACTGGATGGGTTTGTGACAGAAGGGGAAGCCAAACGGGGTTGCAAGTTACAGAAATCCATTTATAGATTAATGAAAGAATCCAAGTCATGGAACATTCGATATGATGAATCCATAATTGAATTTTGTTTCATTGATAATGAATGTTATCCATGTATTTGTAAGTGGTTTAATGGGAATGCGGTCATTATCCTAGTAGTATATGTTGATGAAATATTGATTATTGTAAATGATGCACCAGTGTTACGATCAGTTAAGGATTGGTTGAACAAGTGTTTCTATATCAAGGGCTTGGTTAAAGCATCCAAAATTGTAGGGATCAAGATCATTCGTGATACATCAAAGAGGTTGCTTGTACTTAGTCTGGGTAGATACATTAACCAGATAGTAAAGAGATTTAGTATGGAACAATCCAAGAGGGGATTGTTTCCAGTGTCACATGGCCTACATCTTTCTAAGAAAATGTGTCCTCAGAAACAATAGGAGAAAGATAGAATGAGTATGATCCCATACACTTTGTCTATACGATCTATCATGTATGGCATGTTATGTACCAGGATTGATGTTTCCTATGCACTGAGCATGGTAGGCATATTTGAAGCAGATAGAGCAGAACAACATTGGACTACTGGTAAGACTATCCTTAAGTATCTGAGAAGACTAAGGATATGTTTTTGATGTATGGAAGAGATGAGGAGCATTTCATTAGAGGGTATACCGATGCAGGTTTTCAGACAGATTAGAATTATCTGAAGTCGCAATCAAGATATGTTTTCAATACCAATGTAGAACCTGTGACCTGGAAGAGTTCAAAGGAGCCAGTTTTCACCAATTTTACAGCAGAGTTGGAATATATAGCAGCTTCTGATGATTCCATGTAAGATTATTGTATTAAAAACATTGTCAAGGTGATCGATGTGGTTAGTATAAGTAAAGATCCTATGACATTGTATTGTGATAATACTGCAATGGTGGCTCTTGCAAAAGAACCAATGTCGCATCAACAGACAAATCACATACTCTAGAAGTATCACCTATTGAGGGATTTATATCAAAGGGGTGACATTGCAGTGAGATTAGTGTCCATGGAAGAGAACATGGTAGAACACATGGCTAAAGTTCAATCTCAGCAGACGAATGAATATTAGGTTAGAGTTAGCTGGATAAAGGTTGTTAATAGTTGGATATAGTCCAAGTGGGAGTCGATTAGATTTGGTGGCCTAGAACCTACTATATTGTACTATATACATTAATAAATACCTTATCACATCTCTATTGTTCTTCTATGTGAAAATGCATTTGATAATGTCCTAAGGACATTTGTTGCATTAAAGGGTCATAGAAGATCCCTACTATGATGAGAACCCAGAAGTGTCCTAACACTGTTCTTGAATATATATTCTATGGCCGAATGATTTTATTTGAGGGACCCAAATAATACAGGCCATTAGGGGTGAGGACTAATAAATAATTAAGGCACCTTGTCATGGAGTCCACCCTTGGTAATATCTAGGATGATATTAGGAGAATGAGACCCACCAGTAGGAAATCTAGATTTCATAATGTCATTGGATGTTCCTTTCTACGGACGTGTGTATTGGTCTATACACTTTATGATTATTATTAATGGGTATTACAACTCGCAGAATTAGATGTATTGATGAAAACTATGACGAAACACTATTTGCAGCTAGGTAGGATACATTGGGTGCGTAACGAGTTATACTCCATTAATAGATAATGCGAGAAAGTATTTTTTCATTATATTTCATTAAAAATGTAGATATATCATGCCCTTTTACAGAATTGATATATCCTAAATGAATCCATGGACATGGTAAGGAATTATAATGTTCAATTCTGAGGATTCAAAGAAAGAATAACTAAGCACATGGGTTGATGGCACCAACATGCACCCCTCTTGATTCGAGATATGGTTGGGACCTTATATTCTTCATATGAAGATCATATTTTTAGAATAAATAAAAATAATTTAATTATAATCATCATTTACCTATTGAGAAAATCAGTACTCAATGCATTGGAGGGATATATATCCATACCACCTATCATTTAATATAATTTATAAGAACTATTACTTGAACAAAACAATTACTATCATTAATTTTTTCATCATAACACATATATGAATTCATAATAAATCTTTTTAGTGAACTTCTAAATATAATGATAAATATAATATTCTTTTGGAAAAACTCAAAATTCAATGAATAATGATAATTATATCTTCTTTGAAAAATAATGAAAACATATAAAGGAATATTTACATCAAATAATGGTAATGTGGGTATGAAAATGTGGTCCTGCAGTAAACATGAAAAAAATTCTTTTCAGAACATTAAAAAGAATTTTAAATTTAATTGTATGGAAAATGTATTGAAAAAATGAAATTTTAATTAATTATAAATAATGTAAAATATGAAATTAATAAATCATTTAATTATATATAATAATTACAGTAAATTAATTTTAAGAACACAAATTTGGAAGAGAAAGAGTCTAGATGAAAATATAACATCTTGTGAAAATTTTGTTTTAAGGAAAAAATCCTTTACCTAGTGTCCCATCATAATTTTTAATGTATCTAAATCTGAAAAAACAATATTGTATTAATTATTTTCATTTTTATAACCTTTTTATATTTATTAACTTATTAATATTCATTTTATTCCTTTTATTTCCATTTTCTCTTTATTAACAAAATTAGTTTAGTTTATATATGAAGTTTTGTTGTCGTTTAGTCCAAATCATCTTTGGTGTGCTGAATGTGTTTAGTGGGGTCATGATACAATCATTTAGAAAATATTAAATATTTTATTTTTATCATTTTTTTCATTAAATATAATTTTCAATCCATATATGTATGGATGTAATGAAAAATGAGATACACCATTAATAGATGTAGCAGTCCGTCCATAGACATGAGTAACATTTTCATTTTCCTAATGAATGACATGGAAAAAAATAGGATAAAACATTAAGGATAAAAAACATAATTTTATTATATACACTATGTTTTTTCATTAAATACAACTTTTTGACTAGCCATGCGAGGCGATGATGAAAAATGAATGAAATTGGTTCGTGGAGGAGGTATTCCGAATGTATAAAAGATTGAAATTTTTTCCCCATATGGTAGAATGGACGTATGAATTAGATTTTACAATAATATATTAAAACATATATATAGAAAAAATACCTATTTTACTATATTATTATGGTTATTATAGATTTTAAGGAGTTACAATAAGAAATAAAATTGAAAGAGTGAGGTTATGACTTATAACTCCTCTTTAGATATCTTTATTTTAGATAACATTTTAATACTTCAAGGGTTAGTATTTTTATGAGCTTAGGACCGCTAGTAAATGGGGAGGAGAGATTGGAAGGGATTGGTTTTATATATTATTTAATCTAAGGTTAGATAAGTTCATGGATAAGTGATTATAGTAGATTCTATTTTATAAGTGAGAGGATTGGTGCCCTTATAAATATGAATAACATTAAAATATAATAAATCCATCTCACTTAGTAAGTGACTCCAATTCAGTCCAATTTTTAATATAATATAATTTTTTTCTTTAAACAAACACAAAAAAATATTTATAAATGGTTTAGTTATATTTTATGCCTCATCTCTTAGTTTAACCCCCTCTTAAAACAATTTAGTTGTTGTAGTGGTGAAAAACATTAACTTTAGTAAATATTAACTATGTCAAAAAATAAAGATTAAATCAATAATTTTTTTAATATGATGATTCTATAAGCTGATTCCATTTTCTATGATTAAATTCCTAGAATTAGTAGAAATAAATTTTAATAATGTTTGCAAAATTCCATGAAAATTAATTTTTTTTCAAAAATTCCTTTTTGAGGTATACAAATGATTTTACACAAAAATAAAATGTAGCTTTGATTACCATGGAATTAATTATATTATAAAATAAAGGAGACATATATTAATTTAAAAATAAACCAAAATAAAAATTAACCTTTTGAAAACATTATTAAAATAGATGAACAAAAAATATATTTTCATTGAATAGAAATAATAATATGATTTCTAGATATGTAAAACATATTCCTTCATGAAATATATTATAAATATATGAATGAAATATATTATATTTTAAATATATATTTTCTCAATAATTAATTTCATAAATATTTATGGCCTTTTTATATCCGGATAATATAAAAAAGCATAGTATTTTTTATATCTGTATTTTATCGCTACTCACCCACATATCAACTATTTTATAAAAATACCTATGAATTTTCATCATATAATTTTTATATGATATTTTCACTAACTTAGTCATCTACATCAATTTAAAATTCTAAAATTAAAAATTTTAACTTTTAAATAAAATAATTCAATACACTTATGAAAACTTTAGTTAGAAAAACAATATATTTTTCAGTTGAATATTATTGTAAAATTAATTATAATAATTGATGAATATAAATAGATAAAATAAATAATTTTTAACGAAAATATTAATTTAATTGTGGGACTATTTGGGTTGTCGCACTTCCCCACAATTTTATCTCTTTCATGTTACATATAAAAAAGCTATAGGGCATCCGTCCCATTAATATAATTAAAACCTTATCCAAAAAAATTATATATCAAGTATCATTGGATGTGGATTTGACTGAAACACTACCAATACCAACCTATATAGGTTCCAATGTAATTATTTGAACCATTTAAAATAAAAATTTCTCATCTAAATGGGTTAGAACAGAGCTCTACATACCCCAAATAATGCATGGTATAATATACACTTTGGAACCAATCCACATTCACAAATAGAAAACCATAACCATCACACTAATAGGCCATGAACATGAAGGACATAAATTTCATGCTCTCCTAATATCAATGACCATATCCTTGAACCATCATCATAACTATAACATATCAATAAAAAAATTTAGGGAATAGGGATTATACTTCCTTCCATTCCCTCACCATTGTTATTGTTTGGGAATAAACCCCAGAACCCAAAACATTTAGGAATCAATAAGTATATCCTACTCAATTGAGGTGTATATAAAATGAACATGAAATTACAAGCATAATATACAACTAAACAATCCTGACCTAGAAATACAAAATGAAAATAACACTAAAATCTTATCAAAACCACCATTCCACTACTTCTATGCTCTAACAATCACTAAAAATACTAAATCCAAAAGCCAAACAAAATCACCATGAAAAACAACCATATCCAAAACTCACAATTTATCATTTATTTATATTTTTTCTCCATATTCATACTTACCATTTACCAATTGAATTACAATTACTATGCTGTTAATTACAATAATTAATAAAAATAAATTATCATTCCTTAAACATGTTGATTTACATCTATTTCCAATCATTTTCATTCATTATAATTTTCATTAACAATCACTTCTTATTCATACTAGTAACTCACCATTTACTTGTTTTTCCATTATCATACACATTCTATTAACGCTAAGGAATCTAAAATAGTACCCCATCACTACAAAAAGAGCCCCCATACTGACCATCACACAACTCAGGAAAAAACCCACAACATTGGCTTAACCATCACACATCGATACACTTTTCTTATCCATGGAAACCAACCATAGACTCATTATTACACACATGAAAAAAACGTAACAACCCTTGTAGTCAAACCATACCAACCTCCCACAATATTTACGCATGAATAAAAATAATAAAAAGAATATAATAGTAATTTATATCATTAAACATTGCTACAATATCAGGTTTCACAAAATAAATTAATGGATAGAACAAAAATACATCATTAAAAAATCTAAATTAAAAAAAAACCATTTCATTTCCATCACTAAGTGACCAACCTTTTATGCAGGAGGATTTAAGAAAATAAATCACGAAAATAAAAACCACTCTAATTAGTGGAAACATATTTCATTAGTAACAATACAAAATTCTCAATATATATAATTACATCAAAACATGTAAACACATGTGTATCACCTATTACAATCAATTTTATTTATTTAATGCACATTAAATTTATTAATATAATGATTATCATCTACCCATGGAAATAAAACGAAGGATAATTTCACTTTATATAGAATATTAAGACTGTTATCTTATCCCAAACTTTAATAAAATATTCCCATATTCTACACAATAAAAAATGGTGAGGAGATTATCACAAGGTATTAATAAGATAATGTTTCCCAAAAAAATCATATCAATCCTCATCAAAACCCTGAATCAATAATAGTACATCCAACTACTAATTTTTTGTAACAACTTTCTATGATGAAGAAAACAAAGAAAAATAAATAGAAAGGAAGATGTAAACTCATTAATGTATGTATTAGTTGATCTCTTGGATTCAAGGTCCAAAAACAAACAATAATGGTTCAAGGTTCTCTAGGGTCACACCTTTATTCTCTCAGGATAAATAGAAATTGTGAAAAAATTAAAAAATTATTGGATTTATGAATTTTGATAGGTATTAAAAAAATTTAGTCATATTGTGATGTACCATGGTTACACCTTGATGGGATAATGGAATTGATCCCATGTAAATAACATTATGAATCTATAAAATCTCTCCCCCTAAAACAATATCAAATTTTGAAATTTTATATGACTAAATAAGTGTCACATCACAATACCAAACACCACAATGTTTCCTCACCCAAGAAAAAATATCCAAAATCTAACCTCCCAGGCCATATACCATAGATAATGTGACTTAATGTTTTTTAAATCCAAACTGAATAACGAAACATAGTCTCTGGGTCTCAAGGCAGTTATATCAAGGGAAATGCTATGATACCCATCTATAAAAAACTCCCTATGTCCCCATGATTCCATAGTTCCTAGAGTGAAAACAACACACAATGCAAATAAAAATAAGATAGGGAAGCTTCACATGGTTTAAAAATACATTCCAAGTATCCTCCCATTTTAAAAATAAAACATCATTGAAGCTTCATCATTCTGCAAACACTCTTATCAGTCTCTACATGGATTACAAGATGAAGCCCAATATTCTCTCAAGGATCATGATCAAGTTCAATGGTTTCTCTAATAAAAAATATCTACAACCCCTGACCGAATACATTTTTTCATTTTGTATTAGGTACATAGTCACTATTTACTATAGACAAAATTTTATAGTATAACCCACATTTTGACATTATCACTTACCTATCATAGCTAAAATATCATGTAAAATAACAAATCATACCTCCAATCACCTCTTGAAAACTAAAACACCTAGAATATATAAAATTATATGTTGAAAAGTTTTGATCCATTTTATCTATTACCCCTAATATAATTATGGTATTTTAGAATCAAATGAATACCTAAAGAAGAAAATAAAAACATCACCAACTAGTTAACATTGAGAGATACCTCTCAAATAGAATAATTCCAAGAACAAGCCATAAATCAACACCAGATGAATCAACATGAATAAAAATCCATACTATTTCATCCAATTAAATTAAATACCAATATCAACATATATTCATCAAAAAAGGAAAATGATAAACAATTCATGGAAAAATAAATTCACATCTCTAAATAATGTCACCTTTTACATTCCTCCAAAATACTATGAATCCACAAAATGGGAACTAAAGTGAAAAAAAACTTGTATCAGCTTCTCCAAACATTCATAGATATTGACTGGCCACTCAATGTAGATGACATAATCCTTCACATATGACTCTTAAAAATAAATTATATGGTAACTATCATGAATATATCAATGAATCTAAAACACATGGAAGATTATATAAATATTTTATAGTTGTTTTGGAAGATCCAACCAATATGCCACCATGGTAAAACACTGCAACAACTGGAAAGGGTCAATTAATTGAGGATTAATATTACTATTGCAACAAAAATTCTTTTTCATGTGATGAAAAAAAACCATAATAACACATGGTATCTAACCTCAAACAAAATAGATATTCTCCTCAAATAAGAATATGAATTATCAAGGTCCTAACAAATTATTATCCATCCTTGAATAATCTAAAACATCTCCATCCATTTCATTACAACAAATAGTCCCAATATTGGTAACTCTCCAACCATGGCCTAGAATAACATATATATTCAAGGCCACCCATATGATACATTAATTATAGACATGAAATTTTTTTATTGGAATATCTTTTATAGTTAGACTCAACCACAGGTAGGTGATATGCCCAAGATCCACTAAAATTTAGAAGAGAAGTTCGTAACATATCATCAATGTTTGAATGGTCATATTTTTTTCTTTTCATTTATATTAGGATGAATATGTACTAATATTAATCTAATGCTGAAAATCATATTACCTTCCTCATAATACATGTGAGGTGAAATTAAGATCTATATCGAAAATTAATGTCATTGGTATCCCATGAAACCACCCCACCTTATCCATATACAACCTCACTAAAACCCCCATAAAACATGATTCCTTGAGGTCTATGATGTGATCAATAATCGTCCAACAATCATTAATTGATAATATAACATCATAACCTTATTTTTATTCTATTAAACCACTGATGAAATCTATAGTGACATACTCCCACATTCACATGGGCACACATAATGACTAAAAAACATATGGAACATAGTGATAGACCTTCAACATATAACTAATAAAGAATCATTACATGAACACTTCTATAAACATCATTATACCATTACACTAAAGTTAACTCCTCATTTAATTAAGCATTTTAAATATATTAGGTTGTACATCTACTATTTTTATATTTAACTCATGGAGAACCTTCTCATGAATCATTGATTGAACAAACAACCTTCCTTTAAATATCGTATGACAATGATTATCATCTATACATTCATTAAGAGTATTAGTATACAAGACTTTATCACACATCACCTATACATATGAGTCATCCCACTTTTATTTCCATAACTACTACATAAAATGAGACTACACAATCATTTAAAAAAGAAACCTCTATTAATATCCTATTTTATATCTAGTTTCATCACTGTAATATTATTCATCAGTCAATTCACAATTATTGGATAACATACCCTTATAGATTTATTCTCATTTCATCTATAACTATACTTAAATTCCATTGGGTGTAGAATATATCGATGTAGTTTTCCACTAATAACTCTTTCCTCCTTAACCTAAGAAAATTTTTGTCTTGTTGAGAGAATATAAACATCTGGATTTTTTGATCTACAGAGACCTTAAAGTGCTAATTGATGAAGTAATTTTACCACATCCATAGAGTATATATGACTAAAACGAACTCAATATCATTTTTTATTATATAAAATGATATGAAAAAATCTATACTGATCCATATGATACAAAATCACCTTGATCCATCCTAATACAACCCAAAAATGAGGTAGGAGGCATTATAGAAAACTTGAAACAACACCACTCCTCTAGTATCGAATGGACATGAGAACTGATTAACCTCTCCTTCAGGAATCCAATGGAAACCTAAAATAAATTAGTATAAAATTTTTCTAGGGTCCTCATTTTCAACTCATTGATTGGGGCTACAATATAATAGAATTCAAACAAAAACCTCCGACAATACCCAATGTGATCAAGGAATCTAAATAACATTGAGACATTCTTGGTTGATAACATGGAAAAAACTAATAAATTATTCAAATGATTAATCCTCACTATCTACTATGACACTAAATCCTTGAAGAAATACCCATATTGTATCCAACACTTACAATCAGAAAAATTCCATAGATCTAGTGGTGTTGAAGGGACTATAAAATATACCTAAGATCATCAACATATTTCTCCACTAAATTAATTTATATGAAAATGTAATATATGAACACTACCAAAAAGAGATCTTGGTATACATGATCCCTTAATCAATTGAGTCTCATTTAGACAACAAGTGGGATCATGAAATTGTTGGACATAAAAATAGACTCAAAGTGGGAATATCTATTTCTAAATACAACCATTTGGATTTCCTATACATTCACCATTATATGTTGATATCCATTTGATAAATCAAGATTAAAATACCAACTTCCATTCTTTAAATAATTAAATAAGTCATCAGTATTTGGAAGGGGTAATGATTCTTTACTATCACCTGATTTATCCTTCATTAGTCTATATATAACATCATACCACTATCCACCATCTTGGAGAATAATACCGGGGAACCCATTAAGAGTAAGTTATGATAGATTAAGCCCATATGTATTATAACATGAATCTAGGTTCTGAAATTTTGAAACACTAAAGGTGTAATTCGATAAATAACTATTCAAATTAGAGATAGACTTATCTAAATATCTATTTCAAACATAATATCATGTTGAGTCGGTGGTATCAAAATAACCTTGAGAAAAACATATGGAAAATATTATTTGAATCTACAGAACTCAACCACATATTAATCTACTAAATCTAATCAAAATTATTCAAGTTTCTATGAAATAGGTTATATACATCAATAAACCATTTGATAATCCCAATCACCAAAGAATAACACTTATTGGGGATCCCCTATCAATGGGAGAGTAATATTTTACTCTTAACATTTCTTGTCAATATGAAAAGAAACTCCACATAAAACATTTAAGAAAATTATATCAAAAAACAATTTCTCTTAACACTATATGAGAATAAAAGTTCGCCACTTCTACATTGCACCCCATATCAGAATAATAGCAAGTGGGACCTAACACTCTATCCTGAAACTAATCAATCATAGGGTGATCTCTAGATATTCTAGACAATGAATTGTCTCTAAATTAAATAATCTTCCCACATACATAGAAAAATATATATAATGAAATGCATGAAATTTCTTCCTCAAAAGATCATCCTACTCAGTTGATTGTTTCACAAACCAACATCAGAAAACCCCTAAATCATGAGTCTGAACTGGCCTAGTGCATACCCAAGGAATATTCCAAAAAACATGGGGTTGCATACTAGTTATATGGAATCAGATTATATGCAATGAGAATGAATTTTCACAAATAAATTAAATTAATATAGGAGAAAAATAATATAACTGTTCTAGAATGATGCATCCATACATTAGATTCCGGTTAAAAATTATTTAAGTATTATAAAAATTAAATAAAATATTCAAATGGGAAAAAATATAAGATAATTCATAATATAAAATTTATTCCCATAGGTGACCTCTAACTCCCTCTTACACAATAACCCATTTCATTCAACATACATAACTCCGTATTTATAAACACCACTAACAATATAAAATAAAAATATAAAATAATGTAAAAAACTAATAATGAATGATTTGATTTATGTGAAAAGAAAAATTGAGTATTGTAAAATAACCAACTAACCCCTACGTGAGAACCTAAAACTAAAGATACCAGAATTAATAATGAATTTATGAGTGTCTGAGTGTTTAAAAGTAACTTACCACTGAGTTAATAAATAAATGTGATAATAAAATATTTCTAGGTCACTACCCACATTACAACATTCTTAAACATTAGTAAATGAACCATTTTATTTCAATTTTAAAAAATATTACAAAAATATTCTTTTGTTTTATATTTTATAATATTTCACAAGAGGAAATCATTTAAATTCATTTATCCTTGAGTAGAAAACTAAACCATCTTATAAAAACTATTATAAAAAATACATGAAGAAAAAAATTATAGTTATAATGAAGGATTTTGTTTCAAAACCATGCTCTATAAATATAAAATTTTAATTATAAATGAGAAAAATAATTTAATAAAAGAACCCTAAAGAGACAATATTTATAGGTTCAAGTAATGTATTAACTTTATAGACTCAATAAAAAAATATTAATCTCATCATTCACTAGTGGGGGCACCCCATGTCATTCATTATCATTGGTTGCGGTGAGGGACCTCATCCCATCTTGGTTCACCTATCATAGTGCTTGGTGATCCAAAAATATAATCATTATGATAAGGTATAATTTATCACATAACAATCATATTTAAATAATAATTTTCAAAACGAATAATAAAGCAATGCCACGACAATAAAATTTGAAACCCAAGTTCATGATATAAAATATAAGTTCCCAAAAAATTATTTTTCCTTTTGAACATATAAATTTTGATATATAGGTAATTCCTATCCAAATGAACATATTTAAACATCCTTTTATAAAATTGTTTCTACATGTATCTATATGTATGGTTGTAAATATGTGTAAAAATATCAAAGATACCATAAAATATTTATAACATGGGTTATAAATGACAAAAATTTATATTTACCTAATATATCAAGAACAAAATATCATTGAAATACACATTTAATATATATTTAGGAGATTATATAAACCATTGGTGTGAGTGGTTAAGGAAAATCAAATTGAACCAATATCAAAAATAGAAATACAATTTATGTTTTATGAAAACTAAATAAAATTATAAATTAATACTTCAATTTTAAATAAATATTCATATCCCAATCATTATATATGAAAATCCTAAATTAAAATTTTATTTAATCAATGGTTCTAAAATCAATGAGATAATCATGGTGAAAAACTGCATCAAATTAATGATGAATGGTCTAATGTTTTTTATATGGGATGAAGAAGACCCTAAAGGGAGAGAAAACACCTAATAATTAATACCACAAGTATTTTTGAACATGAACCTATATAGGGTAAAACCATCAACATGAACATTGATGGGAGGAGAATAAAATGATAGAAAGAGAAGGAATGTGGGTAATCTATACAAAGAATCCCTAAACTAGAAAACATTCTCTTGAAATAACTCATTGAAATAATAAATTTGAGAAAATGAATAGATTAGGAGGCATTTATGTGGGGATACTGGCCTTTCCATATACATGCAAGAGGAAATAGTGAATATGGACTTTATATAGTGTAAAAAAGAATGAAATGGTAAAAAATTAATATTTTATTTTAAATGAAATGGGTACATTTTATAGTTTCACCTCACAATCAGCCAAACAATGGTCCAACCATTTGAGTGTCACTAGTGGGAATAGATTAGAGTTCATGGGTATGTTGAATGAAGAGATTAATCATGTGAGACCTTGTACTTTTATTCCTTAAAAACAACACGTTTTCACAAATTTTCTATATAGTTAGTACTGCCCATACACTAACCGTGTGACATGCACTCTATGACCAAAACATTAATGTTTTGGGAGATTTTATCTGAAATTATTGATAAATAATCAAGACTGATAAATAAATAAAATAATATAGACCAGCCAAATTTTAGACATGAAAACTCTTCAACTATAATTATTTATGGATCTATAATTCCTTTGTTAAATTGGTTAATTCAAAAGAGAATGAGGTTAAACCCCCCATACTAAGCACATAATTCGAGAAATTCAATAATCAATTGGGATTAATTCCAAAAATTTGATATAGTTTCATAAATATGGAAGATTAAATCACTATAAAAATAATATTTATTTGATAAAAATTATATATAAAATACCAAAAGAAGTTATCAAAAGATTTATTTCATAAAACAGAACCTCAAAACAAAGGTACACACCATCCTAAGAAACCTGGTGGAAAGACCTAGTAGAACCTGATCATCGATCCTAAATAAAAATTCCAAGTAAATACACTAATCACCCACTATATCTCTAAAAACATGTGGTAGGTAATCAAAAAAAATCTAATTCTTGACCACCCATCACTGTAACCACCAAAGGGGGGCTCACCCAATGTTTAAAGATACAATAATTCAAAAAAAATCATATCATTCTTTCCACACCTTATTAGATCTACACTAATACTCTAGGTCTTCTAATAACTATGGAATCATTGAAACAATGTAAATAAAAACATAATAAAAATTTAAGGATCCCAAAAAAGAACATATCAGAAAACTATAAATCACTATATTGAGAAACAATCACTAAGTGGTAATGAAAAAACATCATTATAAACAAGGAAAAATAAAATGAAATTTGTCAAAAATATACATTAAACAACTATATCACTTAAAAAAGACACATAAATAAGTATAATATGTCCATAGACTCATGTAGAGAGAAAGAGATTGAGAGAGTGTGTGTGAAACCGTTGACGTAACATCCAGAACACTAACCCTTAACGAACCCTATCCAAAAATTAACTCTTAACACTCATCCTAATCACTCAAATTATGATCAAAATCATCCCATGAACATAAAACTAAGAGGAAAAAAAATACATAATTAGGATAACATAACATCGAAGCATGTAATGGCTAAGCCATCCACTATATTAAAGGTACAAGAACAAAAAAAATGTTACAACTCAAACAAATTTCACAAAAAGGAATAGAAATCTCTTATGCATGAATATTTCGATGATGAAAAACATTAATCCAAGATTGTTGAAGAAAAAAACCATAGATAAATAAAAGCCAAGGACCACTATTAAAAACACAATAAATTTATCTTGGACATGAAAAATCCCATGTGTAAGAACCAAAACAAATCATAAATAAGAAAAGACCAATAATAAAAAATGTAACACCATATTTATGGATCCAAAAAAATAATTCACCAATTTTGGTAGGATAATAGTCATAAAATATCACATATTTCTAACTAAGTCATACCGTAGAATTCAAATAAAATAAATATAAATTAATTCAAGAATGCATGGCTGGAAACAAATATATATAAATTAAATGCATTTAAAAAACATATTTTTAGCTTCAAAACCAACTAATATAAAATATTTTGTCGATAAATTATTTCCCAAACTTTAATACATCATAAAAAACTTCATCTCTTTAAAATAAAAACATTTTCAACCCATATAGAAAACCAAAAACAAATTTATAACACACTAATTACCCTATGGAATACTATCTGAATTTAAAAATTATATTCTAAATGGTCCATTAAAAATATTTTTTCAAATCCATTTCCAATACAATAAAAGACCACCTTTAATATTGAAAATATTATCCCTAGAAATAATTATCATTTTAAAACTATTTAAGGAAACCAAATATATTTTACTATAAAACATCACAGAAAATCTTTCTCGAATATTTAACAAACACCATATAAAAGCTTGATAAATTAAAATTTCTAAAATTGATCTTTAAAATATAATGTGTTTAAAAATTTATTTAAATAGAAATCAAAATCCCTTGTTATTAAAAAAAATTAATTTATGAAAATTCATATATCATTCAAAAAACCCAAAATTAAATTACGTTTAAAAAAATTTCAGATTTAAATCCATATTTTTCATTAATTATATAAACATTCCAGTATTAAATATATTAAAATTAAATCAAATGCATGTTAAAATTCAATGTGAATAAGTGAACATGAGTGACAGAGATACACATATGGAGTACCATGTTCCAATTTCACCAATACCATGGAGATACATTCAAAAATATATACATGGATCTATATGGTTTTCTAGATCATTAAATATATTTTTTTACCACTAGTAAAACACTAATTTAATTAAATAATGTGATAAAATTTTATAAATTTCCAAGACAACCTCAATAAAATCTAAAAATTACCCAATATAATGAGAAATAATAGAATGTGTAACGAATGGTATTGAATCCAAAACAAAAACCCCATCTTCACATGTTAACTCAATGGTAAATAATTAATGTTTTGGGTAAAAAAATATTCTTAATGAAAACCTATGTCTTAACAGTCTTATATCTATTAAAAAATTACTACCCAAATAAAAAAGGTTCTCTAAATATTAGCACTTCTTAGATAAATAGGATCTGATACCATTTTGTCTCAAATAAACCTGACCTGACCTTAAATTTAGGAACTATAGCCTACTAAAAACATAGTGAAGGCATGTTATCGATCACTTCAGGATGGTATTTAGTGCCTAAGATTAAAAGTATATCTACCGTGAAACATTTTTACAAAATAAAATTATCTAAAATAGTTGTGTAATTATACCAAAATTTCCATAAGATACTTACTTACGTTGGAAAGACTCACTAATTTTGATAAGAAAAATTAAAAGAGAAAATATAATAATATGGTTAGTAGAAAGAATAAATAATACATAAAAAATTTAAAATAAATTCACATAGCTAACCTTGAACTCCCTCACACACAACAACCACTTTTACAAAACATCCATAAATCCATAGGAATATATTCCAAACATGATGTAAAAAAAATAAAACTAAAATATACAAATATATGAATGTATGGTTTTGTCTATGGGTGAAGGAAAACTAAAAAAATAAAAATAACCAAAAATTATTTGTGTCACCATAGTCCACCATCCAAACATGAAACAATAAGCTCTCCATTAGTGGCCACAAGTTAAACCAAAATCCTAAAACAAAGAGATAATATAGGAGTGATCATAAAATATCATTAAGTTTCAACCAACATTTTTACATTCATAACAATTAATAAAAATCCATTTTCATGAAATTTTTTATTTTTTTCATCCAAAAATTGATTTTGTTTTCAATTTCTAAAACAAGTCACATGTGTTCATCTTTAAAATTCATTTTTCATGAAAATAAAGAATTTAACTATTTAATAATAACTTGTCATTAAAAAATTTTATTAAAAAAATAATTACAATGAAATAACTAGATTCAAATCCATACCTTACAAATATCAAAATTATAATTATAATGGAAAAATTGATGTTATAAGATAACCAATATGAAAGAAATGGGTAGAGTATCATAGTGTATTACTTAACTAGTTGATATCACATTAGAAACTAATAAAATAAATTTATTATGGGGTTCCACATATACATTAGTAGAATATCTAGTGGTGTGGGACCACTTTCTAATTAGGTTTACCTATCCAAGTTCCCAGGGCTACTAAAAACTAATCATAGAAGTGAGATAACATTTATCACAAAACAATTATATATGAATTTTAATTTTCCCAAAGATCCTCTTAGAAATAACAAGATAATATTATTTAGAATGTATTTTCAAGATAAAAAATATATGTTCCCAAACTTTTATTTATCCTTATTACATTGGAATTTAGATATATATGTAATTTTCATCTCGATGCACAAATTTAAAAATCCTTGTTTTAATATGTACATAAATGTATCTACATATATATGTTTGTGTATATATGTTTAATTATCATAGATGTCAAAAAATATTCATATCATGGGATTAAAATAAAATAAATTTAACTTTACAAAATATACCCAATGATTAATAACTTTGAAATACATCATTAAGATCCATTCATTAAATTTTAAAAACAATTAATGTGACCTGTTGAAGATAATGAGACTGAACCAATATAAATAATATATATATATCCCTCACCCTCTATGAAATCCATATTCAAATATAATTTTATAATTATAAATTCAAAAAAATCATAATACAATAATTATGCATCAAAAGAATAAACCTAAAATCCAATAAATCAATTGTGCTAAAAAAGAGTCATGCATGGTGAAATAATACATTATTTCAATGGGAAATGGTTCAAATAATTGAATGCCGGATGAAAAGACCCCAGAAGGACCTTCACACCCCAAGAGTAAAATCATTAAATATTTTTAAACCAAAACCCCATTAGTGTAAAAGTATTAGTGCAGGCAATGATAGATGGGATGAAAATGTCATGAAGATGGGGAAAGGGATGAGGATAAGAGTAAAAAAATTAGCGACGAGTTCTCTTGAAATTTACAAGGATAATTGATAGAATTAGAGGAGGAATATATGAGGGAGAATACATAGAGGGGATCCTGGATTGATATTGTTTGAATGAGAGAGAGGAGTGGAGAGGGGATCCATTTAGGGTAAAATAGAAGGGGACAGATCCAAAAAGGTAACCTTTTATTTTTTTAATGATCTAGAGACATCGCATAGTAGGAAATATTATCTGCCAACAATGGAATAACCTCTATAGTTCCTAGAGATTGGAGCATGAGAAGGATTTAGGGTTATAATAATAGTAATATAATAATGATGTTGTCTCTAATATAAACCATAGTATTGTCTCATGATTTCCACAATGTTAGTACTAGTAGTTCAGTTAAAATATTATAAGAACTTCATTCCCAAGAACATAAAAATTCAATGAGATCTAACCTAGAAGATGATAGAAATAATTGACCATTAAAAATAAAAAAATAGTGTTAAACTCATATTCAAGTGAGACAAATTTAACACCTTTTATGATCAACTAAATGAACCTATTGATCCTTATAAACATGATTCACACTTAAACAATTTCTATAAAGAATATCGATAAACATGAATAAGATTATAAGCCTAGTGGTATGAAAGTATCAAAATTCTATATAATTAAATTAATATTACTCTATACAAAATCACCACAATTCAAATATATATTTAGTCAAGTATGTTTCCTATACCTTCCTAAGGGTTCTTCCATGAAATAAATGTTATCTTGTATATGGTGTCTAATAAGACTATTGTTATTTTATTGACTAATATGGAGCCCTAATCACATGTTTCCAAGCTAGTCTCCATTGATATATCGCACACTATGTTTGATTACCACCATTTTTCTTCCCATCCCATGAAATCCTCACCTATTACTAATTATAATCTTCATCCTAACTATCATAAAAAACAATGATATTGATTTTTTACCACCCACACCCATTATAATCCTCATACGTCAAAAGAGAATATAAGAGAATCCATAAATTACAATCTTCTATAGTCCATGATGTAGCGAATAACACCAAGTGTATAATAAAATATATCAAAGACATCACCCTCATAAATCATAGATGAACATAAAAATTTATTCAAGAAAACCCATAATATAAAACATAAACAACATCCCACAATTTTCTGATTATCTCATACTGATAGAAATCCTAAAATTGTAAAATACCAATATAAACTCTTCATCAAAAATCCAATAGTAATCCCAAACATCAATCTAGTAATTTAGAGTTATGTAAAAAATGCCTCCTATAATCCTATAAAATATATTTATGTATATTTGGGTTAGAATACATGTATACTAAGTCAAAATCCTCATCAGGAATTCTAATCCACATGGTGAAAGTAAAATAAAAATACCTTTATGAATAAACAGTACGACCAACATGCATATACTAATTCAACAATGGCCCAAACTCACTGGAGATCACTATCTAGGTAACATCCATTTATAATAACATATTATTAAAGGTTATAATTTCATGGGTTCCTTGGACCACTTCCACCAGTTGTTTATCTCTATCATTCCAATACAGAAAATGTCCTAACAAGTACATCAATTCAATATTATTTAAACCATATTAACAAACCATATAAATCATGTCATAATTATGTGGGATTGAACATAGACCTACCTATACTAACCCACATAGGGTATGATGTACTTTTTGGCACAAGTATAAATACTCATATCACCTATGATTTGGGTTAGGAATGAACCCCAATATATATACAACTCGAGGTCCAAAATACTTGTTAGAACCGATCCAACTCTATAAACACATTACCATATAGAACAAAGTAGGAAATTATGAAAATTAATAAAAAAATCAACCTTACTCTCTTCTACAACATTTCAAGAAACCCACATATACCATCATCATAGACATACCATTCCTTAAAGAGAGAGTGTGTAATAGGTAGTTTATATCCCACCCTTCCATCTCCAAACTATTGTTTGGGGAAATAACTTGAAACGCAAACCATTTGGGCATCCATAAGAATATCTGACTTTGGTGGGGGTGCTAATGAAAAATATTCAAAAATAAAAACATAACATCAGATCAAATAATAAAATTCATGTCTAACTACAAAAAACCAACCAAACCTATTCTAACCACCACACAATCCCTGTCATAATTTGACAATATCTTCTAATTAATAAACAACCATTCTAGCCATAATTCACATACAAAACACCTAGATCGACCATATTAAATTTCTAATTTAGATGTATTATTCCTAAATTTCTATATTAACAATTTACCAACCAAATTAAACTTATTTTTTCATTACATTAAATAATTAATATAAAATTATTATAATTAACTAAGGACATTTAATTTTGGAATTACCCATTTGTTTTAAGAATTAACATTTACATTTAATACCACATATTATTTTTTTCTATCACGTATGATTTAAGAAAATTCCCATTACTATTAACATTCCATTACCTCCCACTAAAATATTATAAAATACCAACATTACACAAACATCAATCACAATAACCTCTACAGATCTTAATACAAAAAGATAAAACATCAATCCAAACATCTCAAATTGAACCTATTTTCTTCCATAATCCAATAAACCACATCCCCTATGCCACAAATATTTAAATACCCATAACCAATATAATAATCATCCCATAGAACCACACATAATTGACACAAAACTATAGAGATATCACAATGTATATAATAAAATATTACTATCATCGAACATCATGATAATCACTATTTTCACATATGATTCTAGCGGTCAACACACATATATTATTAATAAATTACAAATTTCCAAAAAAACCTTCTATTTTCATATTTATCGATTGAACATTATAAAAATTTATTCTTATAAAATAAATCATAGAAACAACTAAAAATTCTAATAATTGAGGACAACTCTTTGTAGTAAAAATCAACATATTTGAATCACATAGAAAATAACATGGAAAAATAAAAAAAATCCATATCACCCATTAACATAAATTTAAATTATGTTAAATTCATTATTTATATTATGATAATCATTATCATCGACCTAAATAATACAAAATCATGATACATCCAATTTATACCCTAAATTAAATGAGTTGTCAAATTCACTACCTAAACCAATGATTTTGAATTACAGCACAATAAAAAAGTGAGAAATAGATGATCACCATGCCAATATCATGAAATAAAGTCCCAAGTAATATAAATCACCATAATATATATCGATAACATAACTCAAAACTATATAATCCAACACCTGAATTTTTGATATTTATTTTTATGTTGAAGAATAATGATAAAATTTGAGATAAATGAAGAGGGAAACTCAACTCAGATTGTCATTTATTTATCTCTAAAAAAATGTATCCCATTAAAATAAATGTATATTATAGGGTTTATAGCTTTAGACTATAATATTCAGTATCTTTATTAATTTTTTTCCTACTTTTATATCCTTTTCCACGATTTTTGTGTAGATGTGTTTAAATTTTTTAATTTTTGGATGTTTTAGTGTTTGGTGCATTATTTATAAAAATTATATAAAAACAATGCATTTGGGTAGGCTATAATAGTTTTTGAATTTCACATAGTTAGAACAAGGTTTTACAAATTATGATATCAAACCACCTGAGTTACCAATGTTGGGTATACAGTGAGTGAAATATTTTTAAAAACTATTTTTCTAAACATGTACCTTATGAAAAATCATAAAAAACATAATTTTAAAAGGTTATAATTATGGATTAAAAAATTATTTAAGGCCAATTATTACACTATTTACACGAATATGCTCAAGGTAAACTATGAAAAAATGCTTAATTTATTCCTCTTGGATTTTTTCCACTTCCACATCAGTTTAAGGTTATTTCACTAAGGCTATGGATTTTTCTTCTCCTGTAATTATTTATTCCTTGTATATTCATTATTCCTTTCCTTGTTATTTTATAGGACAAAAAATAGGGTGGGGGTTATCCCTAGTGTCTTATTATTCTTGTTTTTAGGGTGTGTCTATCAGTTACAATGTCCTTTTCTTAGTTTATTGAAGTCCTTCACTTCCTCCTAAATTTTTTTGAGGTTGGATATTCCATGAATTGTCCTTTAATAATAGACCATGCATGTTTGGGAAATGGAAAATGGATTTAATTTAAAATTATATTTTATTCAATGTTTTTATTGTGCATATTTTCTATGATAATGTATATTGAATTACAATATTGTTTTGAGAAAGTATACACATGGTTTTAGTTTTAATAAATTCGAAAAATAGTTTTCACGAGGATCTTGGTTGTTCGATCTCTATTGAGAGCTTTATATGTTACCATGTGATTTGAGTTAAGGGTTTGAGATACTATTTGACATTAAAATCTAATATTATATATTTTGATTGGCTTTTCTTGATTACTAACACATTTTTCATGTTTAAATTACATTTATACACCATTTCTGATCATTTTGAGATACTTGGTTATCATATATTCGACTTGGGTGGGTTTTTTTATTAAAATAATGAACAAATTTTAAATTTAATGTAGTTTTTAGAAAACTATAGGTTTTATGATTTCGTTACAAAAAAGGTTTTAGTGAAATTTTTAAAATGAATCAATAAAACCAGTTCAAAATATTAAAGGTGGTTTTTAGATGAGTTGTACATGGAAATGGTTTTCAAAAGTATTTTTAATCATAATTATAATTCTGAATGAAAATTTTGATGAATAATTATGATTTCTTTATTCAAATAAGGTACACTCTAATTTATTCCCCTTATATAATTGTATAACAACAATGTTATCATGTTTAATTTATTGGGGTCTCACAAATAATTCTCTAAGAATATAGGATAAGGATGTAACCTTCTATATTTATTGGGAATTTGATTTTATAAATCTTAAATCACTTCCTATCACTATTTTCAGGGGGATAATTGGATTATTAATGAGGGATTGAGAGGGCGTAATTATCTTGTCACTATTAGACAAACTAGATCATCTATATTATTTTAGACCATATGAGAGTTTCACCCATGAGTCCAGATTATAGAAGACAATTGGTTATAGACTATGAATGCATTGAAAAGATGGAAGATGATTATACCTGAGTAAATCTAATATCACTACATGAAATATTTAATAATTACCATGATTTTCTAACATTTTTTATTTCTATATGCTGCTTTTTGTTTCATATATATATATCAATTTATTATTATTATTATCTTTTGTTATAATCTAACAATTCCGTCTTTTTTTACCATTTTTAATTCATTGATACAATTTGTATGTTTGTTTTATAACTCAATATTAGATTATTTTAGGGTCCTTTGTTATGATTATGTATATTATTAATATATATATATATATATATAATGAGAGTTTTTTAAATGGATTATTTATAGAATTGTTTTAATAATTAACATAAAATATTGTTTTATGTTCTAAAAAATGGGTATCTAGGAAGAATAAATGATTCGTTTTCCACTACGGATAAAAAAAAATATCTTCTACATTTATTCATCAAATTTTATATATGGTATGTTCTGGTTAAAGAAAATGCATGGAATATCGAGTAAATTACTATTGCGTTATTATGATCATTATATACTAGTGCACACTTTTCTTATAGACCTGAGTCTATTTTGTTGGTTGAAGTTCAATTTTCGGATTAGTCATGGAGTGTTTCTATTTGGATTATGGATAGTGGCATTGATGTCACATGGGGATTGTTTCGTGTTTATTTGATTTCTTTTTTTTACGTTGTAGGTAAGTCCACCCTGTTAATATCTAATATTCTTGATGTTCTTTTAGTTATACTCTAGTATGTATTTATCTATTCATTCCTTTTATTCAATGTTTATTTCGTTATTTCTAGTTATGATATATTTCATTTGATTTTCTATTTTATATTCTTATAGATGTTACACATAGATATCAAATTTACAGTTTTAATATAGGGATTTTGGGTGTATGATCCTTGTCTCTTATTATTCATTTTTATAATTCATTCCAACATGTTCATATTTGATTCCCGAAAACCATTTTCTATTATGATAACAAGACACATGATTTTCATGGGCCAATGAAGGTGATCAGTTCATATGTGACCCTGAGCTGGTTCTTAACAATATGGTATTATAGTAACCTTTTTATTTAGGCATGTCTTATAGATTAGAGTTTAGACAGTTGAATATTAGATGATTGGAGAAGGAATGGTCTTCCTATCTCTTTCACATCATGGTCCCAGATTTTATTTTGGTTTCCAAGTTATAAGTCATCAATTTTGAGTATTATCATTTTTTCATGGTGTATTTTAACATGGATTGATTTTATATTGATTTGTATCAGTTTTACATGGGTGGATTATTGTTCATTTATGTATCTGGGGTGGAATGGAGGAAGAAATAATGGCTCATGATTACCCCATAGGTTCTGTAAAACCATACATATCACATCTGATTTCTTCTATTATTCTTCCAATGATAGTTTCATGATTGGTGCATGGTCCCCCAAACCATGCCTCCAAACTATTCACATCCACTAAACCCCCATAATAATTTTGTTTTATATCCTTTATCTTTGTGAATTTTTATATAGAATATTATTATTTGGGGATGTTTAATAGAATATTTCTATGATAAATTATTGTTATTCATTTTAATATCAAGGTGAATGCCAAAAAATGAATGATCTAGTTGGTGAAGATTGTTTTAATTAAAAAAATTCGATTTCAATAAAATTGATTTTAAAAAGGGACTTTGCACATGAAAAGTGGTAATCATTTTTTCATTAAAAAAATATGGGCTTTTAAATTTATTTTGAATTGGAGTTTTATGATATTATAAACTTAATGACGGGTTTTACAATTTTAAATTAAATGATGGGGATTTATACATATTTCTGAAGAAAACATTAAAATTTTTAAATGCTGATATCCTTTTAGTAGTGGTAGTGGTTTAATTTTGTGGGGTGTTATTTTTTTAGGCTTATTCATGGATGGGTTGTTGGAGAATTGGAAGGCCTTGATGTGTTATCATATCTATTTTTATTTAAAGAAAACATTCTAGAGAAGTCTAGATAAATCATATGGAATATGTGTTCCAGTTTTTGAGTGTGGTTGTTCCTATTGTTGAATCTAGCTAGAATCATGATAGAGTGATGTCTCTAGTTTTATCTCAATAATTTAATTTAAATAATGGTGATCAAATCCATTAAAATGTTTTAGAATTTTATAGAAAGGTTTAATAGGTCTTAAAATATCAAGGAACACTATAAGGTATGACATTTAAAAATTCCTATAAATTCTTATGGGGTGAAGTAAAGAGTGGTGAATGGTTTTCATTCCATATTAGTTGTTAATTGTGATAATGTGGGAATTATTTGAGGCTATATTTTTACAATAGTTCTTTTATGCATAGTTCAAGGTGGATAAGGTGGTGAATATGATGAGTCTCTAGTGGGGTTAATTATCAATGAAAAAGTACACAAATGTTTTTATAGAGATGGTTCATTTTTCATTTAATATTACATTAAGTCACCCCTTAAAGGATTACATGTTCCTAAATGTCCTTTTATTGGATATTAGTTATATATTTTTTAATTTGGGATTATCCTATTTAAATACTTGTTGAATGTATCTCATATGGTAGAGTTAGTTAGGAGAGGGAAACCCATGATGATTGAATGCCTTTATCTTTCAGCACCAATGACGAGTAGATAATGGGGGATCACATTTTGAGATAAACCCCTATTCTAATTGTAATTTATTATTAATATAGTAAACCACTTGTTTTCTTCTAATATAGGCAATTCAAGTATTCCAAGTCCTCATCCATCTAAATTTAAATTTTTATTGTTATAAAATTTTAAAGGAAAAATGGGAAAACTAATCTTCACAACCAAGAACCACTACATGATAAAAGTTCTCACAAAGTGATTAAACACTAACTAATATTACTTGACTCAACTACTATATATAGTTTCTAGTGTAATGTACTAGCTTGGGTATCTGGATCCTCTCTAATAAGCTCTTTAATGTGATTAATCATCAGTTCCATTGTCTGGATAAATTCATATAAGTTCATTTTACTCCAATTGAAGCCTCGTGCTGGTATTCAATCTTTTTTATCTAACCACACTTCCTACACCTCCTTGGATCCTGTTGTATCCTTTGTTTATAAATTATTTTAATATCCTCTTTGAATCCATTAGGTCATACAACTTGTTCATGAATTTCGTCCTTGTTGTTCAAGATAAGATTTAAGAACTTCCCATCCTCTTCATACCTAACTCTATAATTTCTTATCGATTATTCATTTCCCCCTTTTGTAGAGTTTTTCATTCCTAGTTTCTACCCTTTTTGGATGACCTGGTCTCCATTGGATTCAGCAAGAGGGAGTAGTCCTTGTGTCCCTTTGGTTTTCCATTGAACTACAATACATTTACCTGGGTCTTGAATGAATTTTTTCCCATTATTCATTCTAATGTTCCGATGTTCTTTCCCTTGAATTCGGCCTGTGATATCCATTGAAGGGTTACTAAAGCTGTCATCAACTGATGAATCCTCCTCTTGAGATAGTGAAGGTTCTTGAACTTCTAAACCATCAAAACAGTTCCCCAACATTATCGATGCGCCTTCTTTGAGAGGCCCCTACTTATATAGAAAACCCTCTTACCTTATTTTTTTCTCTAGGCCTATTTTCTTCCCCCCTAACCCAACCATCAGTTGGACTATAGAGTTGGAACTGAAGATGTTTGGGTCTAAGGGATCCAATATACTCACTTCATACAACCTCCCCTGTCCACAGTGATATTCTGTTGTAGCCCACAAGATGGACTTCCTCTGCACCATGTCTAATCCTGCAATCTACACATATCCATGAACCCTAAACAATAGATGATTTTTGGTGTCATCCTAGGATTGAACTTGAGAGCCACTATGAACTTGAACATCACTCCCTATCGTGTTCACAACACCTTCCTCAATTGAGTTGGATGTAAATGGAAGATACACCATAACCACTACAAAGAAACCCTCCTCTTATACTCCATTCAATCCCAATTCATGTTTTAAATGGGAAAAATGTCCCCATCCTGCAAATATGCCTCTTTTGTCTCCACAATCTTAATTTCCACTGTAGAAACCAAGGGATTCCAATGCTGGTGCTGAGTCTCCCAATTACTGGACTCAGTGACTGGAAATTCCTCATGTTATATCACCTTGGGAGTAGCCCCGAACACCTCCTCATACTCCCCCAAACAAGCACATTCCCACAACTGGTGGTTCACTATGGACTAAACCGTTATCTCAAATCCCTTAATAGTACTAATCACAGCTTTCCTAACCTGGATCCTACATTGGAAACTAGAAACCAAATGGCCGAGCCTGTAGCATCCCATGCAGAATGCTGGCCACAATTCCAAAACCAGCCACCATTTCCATCAAAACTCTTCTCCTTCCGAAATCCACATCCACTCTATTTGAGGTATTTAAACACCAACCTCAACACATACGAGAGGTAATATTTGGTGAAAAAATAATGTCTTTTCATCATCAGAATCCAAATATCTTCCTATAATATTCCCTAGAATACATATAATAGAAGGGTTATGTATAGGGAGTGGAAGATTTGGAATGTTTACCCACAATGAAGATAAAGGCAGATCACAATTCATGATGAAAATAGAAGACCATTGAAGGAGATAAAAATTTCATTAGTAGAAGACATAAGGATCACTGGACCAGGCAATGATCATGCCGTACTTTGAGGTAGCATAAGGTTTATTTTAACTGATGACATTCAAAGAGGTAATATTCCCAATCTATCTATTAAAAATTCAATTATTTTTCTACATCACGTTTAATTCCCCCATAAAACTTGACACCAAAACACTAGTATATTAAATACTATGTAATGTTACTATTTTAATGTAATATTGATTATCTAACCACTAATTATTCCAATTAAAATTTAAAATGTTGTTCTGAATATGCTTAGTTCCCTAGCTTTATAAAAAATACATGGTTCTTCACCACCACCTTCAAATATGATTTTTGTAAATTTATTATGGTAAAAAACAATCTAAATTAGTATTTTATATTTTTCATCCACATTCTAGATTGGATATATATAATCAATATCAATGGGAATCCAAAAAGTTCATCATGGTCATAAAACTCGCTTAAATGAACTAATAGTATAACAACAACACATATACTATTTAAATAATTCTTGCTTTTGAATAATGGATGATACTAAAAAATTTAACATCTAGAAACACATCAACTCCATGCCATTATACTATTAGAGTTATAGAACCATATCATAATTAGATCGAATATTAAAATAACTTTATCTTATATCATTATTAAATGTTAAAAATTATATTTGATGAAATTATCACAATTCATAGAGAACCTTTTGGTTTAGTGAATATGAAGACCAATTAAAATGGAAATTATTTTTCAAAACATATAAACATTTATCAATAATCAAACCCTTCTAGTCTCCATTTTTATATATCTCTTATTTTTTAAAAAAAAATTACAACCCATTGAAGGGAAACATTAGAAATGGTTGAGTTCAAATGATCTTAAAAATAAATATATATCAACAATACATCAAGGGACAAATCATAATCATTTGAGATTACATTAAGAAAGATAAATTTCGCAGTAAAAAAATTATGAATTAACAAGATTTATACATTAATAATAATGGAAAGTCATGTATTCTCAAAAGAACAGCCATGTTCTATGATATAATAGTTTAAGGAAAGTAAGAGATCATGGGATAATAAAATAAAATAATAATTTCATGTATTCATTTATACTTTGATAAAACATAAAAAATTATATCATAATAATAACTCATGGACAACTTCCAATACTATCATAGTTGATAGAGACAAATAGTGAATTGGGATTACTCAACATTCCCATAAATAAATTGTAAAGATTCCGAAGGTGGATCAGGTTCACTCCACATTCCCTTTCATATTATCTCATGAGATTTAATCCTTTAACAAATTCATTAGAGGGATATATAATTCCAGGCCCATATATAACATAATATATTGTTCTTAGTCTAGATTTTAATTCAATGTACATAGTATCCCATGAAAGGAAAATAATACCCAATTCATAATAGGGATCTATAATTAGAGTCCCACTCACCCCATAATGAAAATATTAACTAAAATATAATATAAGACACATAAAAATAATAAGAATGAAAATAACCATTAGAAAAATTGAGTTTCATAATCCTTTCTCAATGAATTAACAAATTCAATATCATAAGGATTCCTAATAGAAAATAGAATTTAATATTATTTGATTTTCTTATTTTAATAAATATTTTTTTAATATGGAGTTCTAATGTAGAAAAATTCATTAGAAGGATCAAAGAGATGTAGTAACAAAAAAGAATAACAAAGGTGATACTTTTCGAATATAGAATATGATTTTTAAAGAAAGAAATGTCATATTATTTTTATTCATATTAGAATTTAATAGTGATGTTTTTCCATAAAACAATTATGGTTTTTAAAATATACTCTTGGTGAAAAACTGTTTATGGTGGAAACACTTGTTATGAAATACGAAATTAGAACGTTCACTCAAATCATGTTTACATAAATATAGCAATATCAATGTAAATTAAAAAAATGTCTTTTTAACATGAATAAAGGTATAATAAACCGCATATATATTTTAGGGACATATATAAAACATATAGAAGAAATACATGAGATTAAGATAGACAAAGATGTAGAAAATTAAATAGATTACATAACCTAAAAGTGACACAGGTTGTTTCAAAAGATCCATTTTATGATTTAAAATTCCTTTTTTGAAATCATACATCATAAATGAAGATAATAAAACAAATTATTTAAAATAGATGAAGGGAAATATTATATTAACATAAGATAAAACATATGTTTGTTTCTGAATGTAAATGATAACATTATAGAGAATGTAAATTCTGAGTAAAGAGTGGAAATGGTTATTAAATAAATTTGGAATTATTTTAAAAATTGTTATAATTTTTGTGAAAGAGATTCGTTAAGGTACCATATTTGTGATAAAAATTATTTTCCCCTATATAGGAATAGAATTTTCAATATAAAATATTACAGTTGGAGAAACCAAGCATAGAAGTATGAAGTGAAAGAATAGATATTATATCCCAAAGAAAAGGGATTTTATGATAACAAAATCTAAAACTCCATTGTATGCATTTGAATTGAAAATCCATTGATTCAGATCATGTGGTGAACTTATTTATTCCTGGTAATACTTTTAAGTATATTAAAGTATATTTTCAGAGCCATAATCTGAGACTACAGGAGATTCCAAGGCCTCGTGAGCTGAGAATTGATATTATATGAATAATATATATATATATATATATTAATATCTATATCAAAAAATATTATATAAAAAATTGGATATATACCATTAGGGTCCTCATTTTATCAATCCAAGACCATTGTTGAATCTGTATCACATGTCGTGCAATCCTCCCCTAGTGTCTAAGCCATTTTCCTACTTTACAAGAGTAAGAAGATCATATGGAAGGGATCACTATATACTATGAGAGTAAAAGAATACTATCAGGGCCCAATGAATAAGGGTATAGCTTTGAGCACATGGGTGTTCCCCAAGTGGTTGAGACACACCATGCTGATCCACTTACATTCCAAATATGGTGAAATGGTTTCAAGCCATGATTTTCATAGAACACTTCGACCATATTGAGTTGGGCCACACACCAAATTAACCATATATACACTCTGTACACCTATGATAAACATCCACCTTATGAATATCCTTCATTTGGATTAATTTTTTTAATTAGTTTTCTAACCTGAGAATTTATTATGTATAAAGAAAGGGATGCCTTCATAGTGGATTTTGGGATATGAAGTGAAAGGTTTTGAGTGTGATGCTTATTTAGGAAAAATCGGTTGATATAAGTTATCAAGAATGATCATCAGAGAGAGTTTGGGGTTAGAAACCCCTACTACAATAGGTTGTGGGTCCCCCATGATCCATGCATTAGTTTGAGTGGCACACCCATGTAGCATCTGATAATGGGTTATCTACCTTCTGAGTATCACCCTCTATTGTACTAGTGCATGTGTACTCTACTGCATCAGTGGTACCCTCCCAATAAACTTGGGCATGAGTCCTCTATCAATACATAATGAGTGGAACCTCCCCCTTATAATTTTATGGTGTGGTTTCTCTATAATGAGTGTAATCCTGCTATCACACCAAGGTACTATACAGTTATCCATCTACTTATTAGAATCCAATTATCACACCAAGGAGTTATTCCTCTAAGTATATTATATGTGGAATACCCAAATAAAACAAGGGTGAATTTCCTATTTCAATTAGTGATTATTCCCCATTGGTCCTTATAGTAGGGGAGAGGTATAGTTTCTCCTCATGATTTTTTCATATAGACATGCCAAATGCTGTGAATCAACAAGGGAACTTTAGAGATATAGATATACTGATTATCCTAGGATGTGATGTGAGATGGATATAATATTTTTATCTCATTTGGGATACTTTATGATAACATATCTATATGGTTTAGTTTCATTTCCATCCTGCATTGGTTTGACCTAACTACTTATATCATATCTTTTATCCCCCCCCCCTCGATTATTGAGGTGTCGTACTGGGTATTTTTCTAATCACACCTACGTGGGCCATTCAGTCACATGACATGTCTTATATAGATGAAAAATATATCAAAAGTGATTTCAATAGAGCATAGGGATAATTAGGTGCAAAAACTATATAGGTAGGTTGGTCGTATAAATTTTGAGATGATCTCCCTTGTCTTTTTGTTTGCCTATTTATTTCCACTAGGGACTTCACTTTAGGTTGGTCATGTATTTCGTACCCTTTCAATTTAGTATTATTCTATTGCACACAAATTTATTTATATGTGGTTATTGCATTCATGGTTTTAATCTAGATGTTAAAACTAGTTTTATTATTCCTCTACACTACTATATCGACACAGTTGGGTTCCTTTTTTCAAGTACACTTGGACAATATATATAATTTATATTATCCCTTCTCGATTCATATTAGTATCCTCTAGAACATTGGATATGGGAATGGGGTTGTGAAAGCTGGGTTTTCTATTGGCCATGTTGGCTCAGTTGGGATGGGTCATTACAGAGTTATATCAATGTTTTTTCATCCTTGGATCAATGTTGGACTTAGATAGAAGTGGAGGATTTGGTTTCTAACATAGGAATATAGTTCCAAACTATCTTGAGTGTATATTTCAGGATAGATATCATAAGTTTTTGTGGTGACTAAAATATCCATCCATAAGGACTCTGACTACCTTCCTGTTAATACAGCATGTGAGACATTGGTTATACCAAACAACTATAAATGCATCATATAATATCAGGACCTTTTACTTACCTTCTATAGTCATCTCACCATATATATATATATATATATATTCTTATATAATCTGGGAATATCATGATCCCTTATCAGGATTACTCTACTAAGATAGACAACCATGTTATCATTTTAGTATTACGAAAAATATATGGTGAGGGATGAAGACTTAGTTTAGGGGAAATTTCAATAGGCGTTCCACTAAGGTAGGTATATAGAATCACCCAAAACTTTTGAGAAGTAAATTTTATGAGTAGGGAAAGATGAGGATGCAGAGAGTCTTATCATGTTCTGAAATTTCTAATACGAGAGGCCGCTAAGGGTTTGTGGTTACCAGATTTTCAAGAAGTGGAGGATTGGATTTATTTGGTGATCCATTCCATTAGGCTCTTGTGAACCCTAATTGGTAAGATTGTTTTACTGGTAGCAAGTCTATTTCCATATATAATAATGGTGATGTTGGAGACTAGTCATATTGATGCATGATGAGTCGACACACCCATGGTTCAACTTCTAACAGCTATTTCGTGGAATGTATTACCCTTCACACATAAATTGTATTATGGTTCATTAGATTTTGATGTTATATTATGGAAGTGTTATGGTTATTTATTACTCCATGATATTAATCAAACATTCATAGTACTCCATTGATTGATTCTTGGAAGATTACTTCCAACCATAGATGTTTTAGTAGGTTCAATATAGAGACATCCATGTGAGGGTGGTTTCCATTGGAATCAACTCAAATGATGGTGTGATTAGGAATGTATTGGTGATGGGGATATTTCAATTTGAGGCATTTCATGCTACTGTAGTTGAAGTGGTGTCAAGGGGTTAATTCATCTGTAGCAGCTAGTAGGTTTTATATGGTAGGATCTCAGTGTAGGAAACATCCTCATGGTCATTCATAGCTACATGGAAAGGAGTCAAAATATATTACTAGATGAATAAATAATACTAGAGAGTGTAGGTGATATTCATTATATTTGTGAGGTCACATGATACATGATTTTTTTACCCAATGTTCTGAAGAGGACAGGTAGGTAGAAGATTGACCGCCACAGCAGAGGCATCACCAACATCAGAGTTATAACAAGCATGTCCAGTGTCTCTCTCTAGGAGTCTGTTATTGAATAGAATGAGGTGGATCTCTAGGGTAAGGATCTACTGGTTGAGGGATATTCTATGAGATACTTCCACCACCAACACCAGAAACCCAGTCCACATATAGGGTGACAGTGGATGGGTCCAGGGGTAGCTAAATTCCATGGAGGCTTCTGACCTAGTAGCTCACTAAAAGATACAAGGTATGATCATTTTTTATTATATACATTATCCTTTAGTTTTATAAATATATTCAAGTCACTCCTTTATTTTTGTATCATTTTTTATAGAGCTATAGAATTTTGTTTTGTCCTTAGCAGAATATATTTTTCTAGTGGTTCTAATTTGGTGTGATTCATAGAAATAACATATCTTATAGTAGTAGAAGTTGAAAACTAGTGTCTAGAGATTCCATGTGATATCTTGGTCATAAATAATAAACCTTATGAAATCATAAATGGTATGTACTAGTTTTTGATAGTTTCATACCATATCGACTATCATCGCAGGTGGGTCAGATGCCTTTGTAAAAATAGGATGAGATTCTCCATTATGAGTGGGAGAGATCAAATAACTGAGTGATTAAACATTGGAAGAAGGAGGATACATACCATAATAAATTACATGGAGAGATTTTATAATGGTTCAAAAAGATATTAATAATTTGTATTCCTTAGGTAATGGAAGACATTACGAACATCTTCCTTGAGGATGTTCTGGGACTACCTCCAAGGAGATAGATGGAATGTTTCACTCAATTACGCCCCAAGACCATACCAATATAATCAATGGAATATAAAATGAACCCTAATTAGAAATTATAGTTGTGAATACAATTTATGGGATTTTAGGAAAGTTCTTTATCAGACCATTTGTGACCACTGGGAATCTCTGGTTTTTTTGTGAAAAAGGTGGATGAGAAATTGTGAATTTGTGTCGATTATTATCACCTAAATGATGAAATAATCAATAAAAAGTTCCCCATTGAAAGATTTACAATATTGTTGATTAGTTTTTAAGAATGATTTGGTTCTCAATGATTGGTATGAAGTTCGGAAATTAGAAATTGAATGTTCACAATGCTAATATTCTAGAGAAGGAATTCTGATGTCTCTATAAACATAATGAGTTCCTTGTGATTCCTTTTATTGTGATGAATGCCCCCTATATGTCTATGGAATTGATTAAATGTATCTTTCGACCACACCTGAACCAATTTTTGGTTTTTTTAATTGATGACATACTCATATAGTTTATTTTAGTGGTAGATCTTTTAGAACATTTGGGGATGGAGATAGACTTACTCATAGAGCACCACATTTATGGTAATCTCTTGATTTCTAGTTCTGGTTGAGTGAGGTTCACTTTCAAGGGAATTTCATATCTGGAAACTAATTAGCTATGGAACTAAAGAATATTGGTATAAATATTTCATGGTATCCTCTCAAGATCATTTTTGAGGTGTATAGTTTTCTAATATTGGCATGGTATTAAAAGAGAATGTTCACAAAATTCACTAGGATTGCATCCCCTTTGACCACCCTAATGTGGGATGGGAATCCATTTACCATGTATGAGTAGTTTCAAAGAGCCTTCAAGCAGTTGGGGTCGAGGATGACCAGTTCTCTTATGTTGAGACTACCAAAGTAGGGAATGAAGTACATATTCTATTGACATTCCTTAGGATCAAGAATGTGTTGGGTGATTTTACAGTGGTTGGTAGTGTTCAAAAATGGGTTAAGGTAGTTGAGACCCCATGAGTAGATTTATATTACTCATACCCTGTATTTGGAATAGATTATATTTAGCTTGAAGATTTGGAGGAATTATTTTCTTATAGAGCACATTGTTTTATACACTGACTGTTAGAGTCGCATGTATATCTACATGTAGATAGATATGAACCTAAAATAAAGGCACATGATGGAGTTCCAATTGGACTATGACATGGAAATATTCTATAATTATATGATGATAAAAGTAATTGAATATTACCCTAGTAGTAAGTATTGATCAATTTTTTAGAGGAGGTGTCTGAGTAGTTGATATCTTTTCAGTTGAACCATGTGAAGGAGATGGTTTCAACTTAGCTTCAGTTGATGGGGTTGACTCTTCCACTACTCTATTGTGTGAGGTAGGTTCAATTGGGTGATATAAAAAGTGTGGTTCTTCGTGACCTGATATCCTTAGAAGATTCACCGTATTCATTTTATGAATTTGGAGATAAATTCATCCTTTTCTATGGACTGATAGTGGTTCTAGTAATGATATGAATGGATTTGGTGAGGGAGTTTAAAAATCCACCATTAGAGGTACATCTTGTTGTGGGGATGATAAATAAGGACCATAAATTTTAGTTTTATTAGTATTGCATGAGGTGGAGTTTTGTTTATTTCATCTCTCATTTTCTCACATTTTAGTTAGTGAAGGATGATCACTAGTTTCTAGTAGGTTTGAAATAGCCTATTGAAACCACAGAGTGGAGATGGGATCAAATATTCATAGGCATTTTGATAGGGATTCTAGAGAAAGGGAGAGACAATGAGGACTTCTAGGTGATTTTTGAACAACTCATGAAGTCAGTGCACTTACATAACATCTGGGAGTAGTGTTCAGTGGTTATTATAAGACATTTTTAATAGTGGAAGATTGTCTAATTCCATTGAGTACCCCAGATTATTTCCTTTGACCATGACGTGTTGTTTACATCATGGATGTGGAGAGGCTTGGAGGAGGCATTCAGAACCTAGTTAAGTAGGTATATTTTTTTGGGATAGAGATGACATGGTTGATTTTTATGAAATTTTCTGTGATCAATTAGTGGATGAGGATAAAAAAGAGCAGTGAAAATTATACACAAATAAAAGACATTGGGTGTTGTAATTCATATAAGGAGGATATGTTTTCTTGATAGTATCACTGTGATAGAAATTTAGGTTACATGGGAAGGGAGGAACGTTATACCTGAGTATTATTGTGCTATTCATGATCCAATTAATTGTTGTGGAGATTATATACCATCTAGCCCTATCCTAAAAGTTGGACTGGGTGGATGAAATCTTCCATCAGTTATTGTTGAGGAGATACATTCATAATCTGATGACCCTCATTGAATGGGGAGATCTATAATTTGAGGATGGATACCCATTCACATAGTACCATGTGGGAATTTTAGATCATTAGAAGATGATCCTACAGGGAAGGATCATTCCCTTGGATCATGCACTTTTGTTGAATGAGAGTATATTGGAGAGCTCCAATGAGTGGGAGAGATATATACAGGCTCAATATCCATAAATATTTTTATAACACATAATTTTATAGGGATGAAAAATTGTAATGGGGGAATAATGTAGTGTCTATATTATTTACCTGTAAGGAATGGTAATATATTATGGAATATTATGGGATATGAGTGCTGAGATGGTTTGTGATTTCAAGGCTCAAAGATCTCAGAATTTATATTATAAAAATATTAAATATATTAATATCATGTTACTGTAGTTTTATAGAAATAATAGGATATAACACCAATATATTATCATATAAGAAATATGATACCACAGATGAATCCAGATCATAGGTTTTATCCATACATGACCTTTTGTTTTTCAGTGTCATACTTTTAGATTAGGAATCCATTGATAGGTATGTCAAGTGAATTAATTATTTAATTTAGTAGATGCAAAATAATTTCTTCCATATAATTTATGGTACAATAATTTACAAGGTTTAGGAACATAATAGTGAGATATTTAATAGGAAGATAAATGAATTCATCATTGGAGGATCAGAATTAGACAATGAATAATGATCAAAATGGGGTGGATCGAGAGTCAATAAATGTAGTGGGTATTCTCCATCAATAGTGAACACATTTTCACTAATTATGAATCAATAGATGATGTGGGGATTATAAATTATGGATCTTGACCTTGACTAAATCATTAAGTATGTATTTTCTATTCTGTTATTCGATTTTGGACCTTTTAATCTTTTCATGAGTTGGTTCCATAATCATAAATTGTTTGGAACAATTTATATTTTATAAGCCATGATATCTCTCATAGACATCCGTATTTTGTATTCATAGGCCTAGAATTATTGTACAATGAATGTTTAAAATTATTCATATGCATTTCTCCCTAACATTATTTTAACTCTTCCCCATTGTTTGATGGGGTGGCAGTTCAAAATTTATTGGGTTGGTTTGAGCAGGATCGAAACCCCAGATTCATGGTGGTATAGAGAATGAAGACTAAGATGATGATTTGCATATAGATAGGGATAGTATTAAAAATTCATGTTATGAAACCATTGATCCCTGATTTGGAGTGGAAATGTAAGGTAATATGAAATGTGTTAGGATGCACTACAAGTATTAGGTTGGTGGTTGGATTTCAATTTTTGGTTACCTGAGGCTGGGAAATTGAAAATTGTCATTGCCACCTCTGAGTATTGAGTATTTCGAGTTGTCAATGGCCATAAATTATGGTGGATCTAGGAACCATGTGATGATATGGACTATATGTGGAAAATAAAACTACATGGACTATAGATTACGAATACACATTGTGTATCCCCAGCCAGCTATGATGGCTGTTATTTTGGGGAAGATAAGTGTCACACATAATGTGACCCACCTAGGTGGATTTTCATTGTGTTATTTATACATGGTAAGGAATACTATTCAGAATGAAAAACCTTATATTATGTTAGTACAAATGTATGAGCACTAGCCATTGGAGACTATAATAATGAAGAGAATACATGCATGCCCTCGTTAGATGTGGCACACCATGCGCATGTCACGACCCTCCCCAGAGGGGCCCATGTGATGACTACCCCAACCCCACCTCTGATTCTCCAGGGGATAGAGACTGGCACTGAGTAGGCATATCCGACAAATGGGAGGGATTTTCCTAATTACATGTACAAATTAAAACATCTTCATTCCCAAAATGATGAAATGTAAAACACTAAGTAAATAAGATTGTATACCACAAAGATACCAAAACTATAGTATGGTAGTAGGAAGCATAATTTAAATAAAGAAAGAATATAATCCCACCAGAAGAAGGAGTCTGTCATAGTGACTGAACAAGTTCCTCATACTCATCTACAGAAAACCAAAGCTGAAGGGTTGGTGTAAGACAGCTGCCTGAAGTCATAGGAGGAAAAAACGTCTCTATGATCCCTATAAGAACCACCTGATCCAGGTCCACCTCAAACTCTACCAAAGATTAAAATTTACTGATATAAGTCTAAAGTATGAAGAGAAGTTTTTCCAGTTGTAGTCCATAGATCTCCCAGTTTCCATAACAGATGGAGTGTTGATGACACATGGAGCATTTCTGGCACACAGAGCATCGATGGTTCATGGATCATTGATTTAGTGAGAAGAATTGATGGACCATGGAGCATCGATTGTGAATGGAGTGTTTATGGTAGATATGGAATTTATTATACAGGGAGTTTTGATGGAGCTCAGAGCCTCAATGTGCCATGTAGCCCCCTTATCATGTAGTCATCAAGTCACAGCCAGCCGCAGGATTCTGCTTGTAGAATGCTTTTTCCGGGAGGACCTAGTAATTATGCCATTAGGTAGTATACCAACAACAAAAAAAACATACTTATAGTATCTCAAAAGAAATATATCATCTCACATGTCCCAATTACTCAAAAGACTCAACCAATGGACTCACAGTTTGAAACATATGACTATTTTTGTGAAAAAGACCTACCTAGGTCCGGTTCGGCATAAACCTACCTAGCTCACCAGGTTTGGCCCACTAGGCCGCTTGGAATCATCCCATCGGGCCACCAGAGTGTCTTTTCTACATTGTTCCAGCACGTGCTATTGTCCAATTCACTCCACCAGATGCGGCCCACCCAAGTCGCACCCCCTGGTCCATGTGGTCTGAACTGATCATGTGGCTCCCCCAATGTCACCCAGATAATGACGAATTGTCTTGTGTTTAAGGTAATCAGCCCACCTCCTCCACCTAGTCCTACTTCCTCATCTCTATCATGGGTTCCTCCTACAGCACTCCGAGCTACATCCCATCTCACCACCGCAACCTCCTTCCATGGAATTCGGTCACTGCTTATGGACCTCACTACCGTGGGCTTCCATGTTGTCCCACCCTGACTTCATCCAACTCCCTCCATCATCCTTTATGTCAGTGGCCCATTATAGCATTGCGCTCCCCCTAAACCAACCCCTATCATCTGCATCCTTCCATCACCATGAGATGCCTCACCTGCGGACTGCCTTATATTGTGTCCTTGTACCGTTATATTTTTTCATCTCACCTGAACCCTCCCACACATCATTCAAACCTCCTCTATGTTATCTCAAAGTCAAATAATTTGGTCTTAGATCATTGTGAAATGTATTGGGGCGCAACAATTGATTGTCCGTATAAGGGTTTAAATGGATAATAACGCAAGAAGAATATGATTGATTGATGGGTAGAGATAAAGCTCAGAAATTCCCAAAGAATGGATCTTTTCCTTGTTTGTTTCAGCCTTGATAAATTCATTTTAGAAGGTTTAATGAAGACAAACTATAGATAAAGGTTTTATTTAAAAGAATGACTCTCTTGCATCCATTGAAATATTTTTATTAAAATATTTTAATAACAGTTATTTCCAAATTCTAACAGTCATATTAGACCTACTCTGATCAATGTTAGTCACTGACTAAGGTATATTCCATGATCTGAATGCAATGGTTCTCTCAGATTTTTGAACGATTCACTTTTTCAGAAGTTATTGCAGATTTACATAAAAACAAATTATGAACATTATTAAAAAAATAATATATTTCTTTGTATTGTTCTGGGAAAACCAGGCCACATAATCCCACTATTTCTCAGCATCGGGTCATAAAATTTAACAAATTGATATATAGAAAAATAACCAGAGAAAAATCAAAGTCATTACATTCTCCCCACATTAGTGATTTAGATCCCCCAAATCCAAAATATGGGCCAATCAGCAAAAAATATAAGGGTACTGAGCACAAATTTGAGCCTCCCACTATCATGTTCTCTACTTTAGATTCTTGTGCTGCCACCAAACATGATCAAAAGGAAACAAACACCCATAAAGGAACCACTACTATCGATCCTCAATATCCACCGTGTAATCCGGAAAAGTCAACCCATCATAAATGTCCAGCTTTCCCCAGCCAATGACCAGTGATAGATCATGCACATAACTAGTCAACTAAGACACATAGAAAAAATCATGAACCCATTACAACTACAAGGTTAGAGTTATTCGGTATTCCACCTCACCAAATCTACTCATAATATGAAAAGGGTTGATGTATCTTAGAGATAACTCGCATCTGAAACCAAATCTCCATAATCCCAATTGAGGTGAGGCCTGAAATAACATCTGATCTCCCTCATTGAGCTCTGATGGCCTCCATATCATGTTAGCATATGAATTCTCAGAACTCTATTTATTTCTCATCTGCTAAAGGATAATCTTCTCCTTCTCGGTTCTAACCCACACTAGCTTTGGACCCATGCGAGCTAACTCACCTTCATGAGTCCAAAAATGTGGTGACCTTCATGGACACTCGTAAAAGGCCTCAAAGAGTTCTATACCAATTGTGGTTTGATATATTTTGTTGTACACAAACTACAATAGTGGTTGGTGATCTTCAAATTTCTGATAATTTATAGTATGCAACCATGTAGAAATTCCCGAGGAACCTGGATGGTCCTCTTCATCTAGAAATACATCTAGGGATGAAACGCTACTCCCAAGCCCAATTGAGTCCCAAATTCATCCAAAAATCCCTTCCAAACAAGAAATACTAAACAAGAAACATATTATCAAATAAAAATTTATGGCACTCCATGAATTTTATGTACACATAGAGGCATCCCAAGATCTCTACAGAAATCTACTCACGGATCAGTGGATGTGGCCTGCCCTGGTGAGTCGTTTAACGATCACCCAGATGGTATCATACCCCATTTATATGTGTTGTAAAACCACCATGATGTCCATTGATATCCAATACCACTTCCAATATAGCACCTCAAGTGGTTGGGTGAAGCTAGATAGAACCTGGTGCTCAATTGTCACTTTCATACAAGTGATCCATTGAGAAACAACTCTTCCACTTCATTCTTCATCCCCGACCACATGAACTAACGTCAATGGTCCAGGTAAATCTTCTCTAGAGAATGATGTAACACTAAAGGGGATGTGTGGAACCTCCAAAGAACCTTCTACAGCAATTCCATTGGTAAAAATATACACCCTGTAAAAATATTAGCATGATCACCACCTATCAAATATCCATCAGGGGTATACCTCGTGGACACCAGAGAGTGTTGGGTCTTACAGTCGATATCCACGAGTTGTTCCCCCACTGATTTGTTTTAAGATCAAAGGGGTGAAAACCATTGAAAAGAGTTATGTTTATCTATCTCCAACAACACATGATGTCTATAGTCTGGCCAAATACACTGACGCCTCACTCATCAACTACAAGAGCGATTGCATGCTAAGATTGTCTGCCACTACGTTCTCCTTCCAAGAAGTATATACAATATAAAATTCATAGTCCAGGAGGGAATCTAGAAATCACCTCCATCTCATGTTTAGGCCTTTTTGAGAGAAGATATAATTTATATTATTGTGGTCAAAGTAGATGGTAAACTACTCACCAATCAGGTATTTCCACCACATCTTCAATAAGAATACTACCTCTAATAGATCAAGATCGTGGGTTGCATTGTTCTTCTCATGTTACCTCAACTAGCATGAAACGTACACTACAATAGAAATTGGATTTAGCAGTGGGTTTTTTCGTGGTGGTTTTGGGAACCACCGGTAAACATTTTTTAAAAATGGTTTCACAGCGGTTTTTTATAAACCATCGTGAGACCTTTTTTTTACGTTGCCGACCCTTCCCCTCCACCCCGACCCCGCTTCTCCCCACGTCCCCTACATCCCCTGTGACCCACGCCCCCAGAAACCCTGGCGACCCCATGACCCTAGCGACCCTAGACACCCGTGACCCCGGTGACCCCGTGAGCTTGGCGACCCCACAACCCTGGCGACCCTGTGATCCCGGCGACCCCATCTCACTACGACCCTAGAAACCCCGAAACCCTGTGACCCCATGATTCCCCAGGTTTCCCTCTTTACATATTATTTTTGGTTTTAATTATTTTATTGGATGTCTTAAGGTAGTTTGATGTGAATTTTGATTTTATGAATACCTCATTGATTTGGTTTTTTTCCTCATGAAGGTTTTGTGTGCCTATGATTGAGATTTGATGTAAGGTTCCTTTTTTTTCTTTCATGAGGTTATGTTCTATATCACTCACTCCCTCACTCCCAATACCCCTATATCCTCTTCTTTTTATCTTATCTTAAGATTTATTTATGTGGTTTATACTTACTTTTTTATAATTGTGTTTGGAATTTTCATTCCATTATCTTATTCTTTTTATTGTTCATTTATTTCTAACCCCATGAAGCTTATAACATAATCATTTCAAAAAAATTCACCTTTTTCCAAATTATTATTACATTTTTACACAAAAATTATAATGTTTTTTTATGAAAAAGCAGTATTTTTATATTTATACTTTATTATTTTTTTTCATTTAACATGATATATCTCCTGTTATTTTTTGTACAACATTACTTTCCCTTTTACAAATCCTTTTGACATCATTATGTGACCCATTTCTTTTCGATGAGTTTATATAATATATATGATTAATATGGGATTATTTTTTTATGTAGAACACATATTAATTAAATATTTTGATAAAATTACTGGGTCTATAATTATATATCCCCAAATTCATTGGGTAATTCTTATTCAGGAGATATTATGAATGCTTCATGCATAGTGAGCCCTCAATAGTATGTTGTTTTTTCTTAGTAGTGAGATTCATATAATTTTTATTATAGGAAGTCTTATGTTTATAAAAATTTACTATGATTTTCATGACTATCATTAACCTATGGAATCTTTACTCTTATGTTTGTAGTTGATGGATTATGATCCTTCCCTTTATCAATACCATGTTATGATTATTGACTCTCATGATTTCTCACCCTTTGTTTATCACATTTTATACCATTATTAGGTTTTTTAGTTTATCCATTATTTTATGTGTGTACCTATGATATCTTATATAGTGATAGTACTATTATTATATTTATAATTAATATTTAAAAATAAAAATAAATACAATATAGTTCATTTAAAATGAGTATTTTGATGCACTATAATACCCAAAAACCACAAAAAAATAAATTTATGAGACTATTTTACAAATATTTATGTTGAAAATGATGTAATATTATTTATATTGTATATAGTAATTATAATTCTCTCTATTTTAGGGATTTAGTTTTGAGATTTATTGTTAGGGGTCAATGATTTTTGATGAAATTTAAAAATTTGATGGATTGGGAGTAGAGGGAATTATTAATTGTTTTCTTGGATTCAGTTTCCATGAATACTATATTGATTTTATGGTTTATTATATTTTAATTTGGGAGTTTTATTTGTTTTAAAAATATATATTAATTATGTTTTGGTGGACATACTAATGAAAACGTAGAATTAATCCACCGTGTACCAAGTATATTGGCACTAGGTACACTATGAATGATTCTAGTTGTAGTGTCCACTAGATTCCCATTATCTAGTTGGTGGAATATAATGTGTGACCAATGTGGTATTTGGTACCTAGTGTTGTTTAACCAAGTACTCTGTGGACAAAAGTATTTTTATATTTTAGTTAAACTAATTATTTGGATACAATTTTTAATTCCCCTGTCCATTTTTTAAAGCTGACCCTAAATCCATCCCCCTATATTCCATTATTCACCATTATTCCTTCCCTATATAAAAGTCTCATGAGTTCCTATTTGTTATTTCATCAGACATTTAAAAAATTAAGAGTATTCCCTTAGATTGATTAAGGAATTATTTATGCTTCCTCTCACTTCTTCTACAATCTCACTATTATTCAAATGTGTATATCATTTTAGAGACTATTTATAATATTTTAAAATTTTAGGTGAACAATATTGGATCAAGACAAGATATTGGATGGGATAACTCAAATAAGATCTTATTAGGTATTTAATTTAATATTCAACAATAAATTGAATATATATATTTGTGTGTGAGTGTATGTGTTGTACATGCACTTGAATTTGGGGTTGAGATTGGTAATTATATTTAGGGGTTGGATGAGTTTTGAATTTGGTAACCAGATAGGATAAAATCATATATAAGTATAGTGGTTATTTCGTAGTTTGTTTTGGGATTTTGGAGATGATTAATATCTATTACATCAATGTGAATGACCATTTCAAATCATCAATGGACCCTAAAGTGTTCTGGATTCTTGTGATATATTATGATTTTTTATGACGAGTCTTCATGTTTTAAATGAATTATAAGTGGTTAGTCCTTGGGTAATGTTTTAAGCTAATGAAAATCCTTGATAATAATATATGGAAGGTTTTGGGATTTTATTTTTGGGCCTTGGAACTCTTTAAGAAAAAGTATGTATACAACAGTATGGGGAAAAACCCACAATTTACAATTAGTCTTAAAACATAAACATTAGTGGGTTTCTTAGAGTGGTATAAGCGTGTAATCACTTTTTATGGGTGTTCCTAGTGAAACTAAGAGAAGGGAATGTTTGAACATGGGTTCTCTTATGAATGAATCTCTATTTATGATAGTAATTAGAATATATTATATAAAGGTTTCAAGTGTAAATCAACATGATTCTTACTAAGAATTTGGAAGTGTATCATATAGAAGTAGTTTGGGGTGTTTTCTAGGTTGGGTAACATTTAAATTCATAAGGAATTGAGAGTCTTAGGTTTTCTAATACTAGAATTGATAGTTCAAGGAAAACTAAACCAACTGGATGATTAGAACATGGTTTTCATAGTTTAATTTACATTATTTTTTTCTTAAAAATATAATGTAAATAATATTATAAACCCAAAAGGAACCATATAGTGTTTATTTGTGTATTATTTACATTATAAGAGGTTAGGGTGATCTAATTGAGACCTTATGGAAGACATTATCCCATGTGAGGGACATAATTATTGGTTCATCAAAGCATGATCAGGATATTAAGTATAATAACTTTATCATGGCCTATTAGATATAATACCTTGTAGGATTATTATTTTATTTAGATTTATGTGAGATAACTGGGTATAATGAGATTAAAACATCATAATAAGCTATGAAATTTTTTTGAGGAAACATCATTAAAACAATCTAAAACCAATTGAACATTGAATTGGTAAGGTATAAAGTCAAATATGGTTCTCAGAAATGCTTGAGTCAGAAATATTTCCTCGGGTTCATGGGTCACGTATGGGTATAAGAATTAGTACAATAACTGTAACACTAGATTTAGTCTATTTGGATGAATTATTTCATTTTGATCATGGATTATAGATGAATATAGACATAAATACCATCAAATTAACACTATAGTTAGTTCATTTGGATAAAATAGTTCCTCCTTTATATGGATCATGGATGGGTATAGGCATAACTACCATCACTATAACACTTTTTTAGTCCATTAGGATAAAATAGTTCACTCAATATGATAAGGATCACAAAGGGGTAGATTTAGAGTGTGGATTCCAATGTTTAAATGGGTTTTATCACCCAAAAATTATTTCTTCATAGACTTCATAAATATAGCTCTGGACTAATAAACTGGGGATGAGAGAAAAAGTGAATGCTTAAAAAATTACATAGTAAAAAGGGCCTAGTGAGTACAACCTAACTTCTTCTAGATTAATATTATTAACCCCACAAGCATTAATTCATTTATTTGATCAGCTTAAATATTTCTTGATCCTCATATTGGGGTGGCCTAGTTCACAAGGAATTGTCTTCTTATTAGGTTTCCCATTATGTATTTTCAACCTAATAGGATATCTTGCATTTTTTACTTATAAATACTTAACATAGATTAGTATAGCATCATATCTAGTTAGTAGAGACTCAATTTTTACCTCGGTTTCTTTTTAAAATTGTTCACCATGGTGAGTAGTGTGTCTATTTACTTACATAGTTTCAGTTCATACAAGTTGTACCGATATAGATAATGTTTAATGTTAGAAATATTTGACCCAGGTGCACATTGTTTATGATTATGATCTATGGACCATAAGCTGTGGTAGCCTAAAAGAAGAGATGTTTCAAGTGAACCTGATATGAATTTGTAAAATATGGTATCATGAATATGGATGATCTCATAATAAATTATAACTCAATAAAACTAATGACTACTGTTGTTGATAATAGTGGGGTTTTTCACACTTTGGGATTTGTTAGTGCTTGGTTGTGTGATATCAAGAGGAAAATATATGCACTCTCTAATAATAAATGGAAGTAGTGGCATAAGGGATGTCCCACTTTTACTACCTGGGTTGAAGGAGTTAGATACAACTTTAGAACATGGGACATTTAGTTTATGGTCATGAATCCCATACAATTTTCTTTGTGATTTAGAGTCAAACAATTCGGAGCAATTAAGGGTAATATCCTGGTATTTCTATGATTATTCAACAATATTGGAAACAATATTTTTTTCCTCAGGAACTGTGATTCCAACCAAGATATGCTTATGTTACTTTTTGTTATCTAATATTATATTTTGATTCCATAAAGGATTTCAAAAGTCAAGGGTACTTGTAATTTGGGAGAAATATGATAGGTATACTGTTTAACATAACTTTTAGTATTGACCATGTGGTAATTGAGTAATATGGAATTGTTAGCACACTATTTCTCATTACTAAAGAAACTTTTCCTATCCCAATCACTAGAGGGTTCATATCTAACTCAAGGGCTCATCATTGTTATATTATGTTTCCGTAATCTTAAACTATTCTATATATGAATCTCTTTCTCTATTTAGTACTAACTATGTGTTTTAATTTTTTTTAATATTGTGTAGGCACATTGTGATATACATTGATAAAAGATGGATCACATTACTAAGGAACACACCTCAGTATGTTAAGGTTTTGAATTAGTTTTTACATTTTTAATTTTCTAATCGATCTGTTGAAGGGAGAATAAGATGTCCATGTCCTAAATTTAAATTTAGTACATGGATGAAGAGAGATGGAGCTTATGAACATTTAATACGGAAGCAATTAACTGGTCAATATTTGTGTTGGGTTTGGCATGGAGAATCGAATGTTACATAAAGATTGAGCACTGATGTTAATCCACCAAATGAGGTACCATGGTTGTTGAAAATAGAAAATGAAATGAAAAACCTCATAAATGATGCATTCAGACCTGAAAGACACCACTATCAGCATAAAAACATATCAGAACAACCAGAAGAGCGTTCTTCAAATTGAAAGATGACAAGTGATGTTTTTGAGACAGTAACACAAGTAGATCAAGATTGTAACATATCATTGGATCCTGTTCTTGATTATATAGACCCAAATGTAAGATAAAACATCACTAAGGAAAATGCGTTTAATGATTTATTTGATGATGGAAATCATGAGCTGTATAGTGGGTGTTTGAAATATTCAAAGCTTTCATTTCTGCTGAAGTTGTACCATATCAAATGTCTATGTGGAATTACAAATAAGAAAATGACCATGATATTGGAATTGATTCATGATGCATTTTCTGAAGCCAGAATCCCATAATATTTTTATGTTATGAAAAAAGTTGTTAACAAGCTTGGTATGAATTATACAAAAATACATTTGTGTCCCAAATGATTGTATACTTTATTGGGGAGAGGATTCAAGTAGAAAGAATTGCAAGAAATGTTCTTATTCTAAATGGTAGCCAAAGGGTGATCTTGAAAGTCTGAATGAACATAATTTCATGGAGAAGAAGAAAAGGAACACACTTGAAAAGGTTTTTCATTACATTCCATTGAAGCCTCGATTGCAAATATTATTCATGTCATGGAATACCGCTTAACACATGAAGTGGAATTCTGTAGATAAGAACTATAATGGGTTAATGAGAAATCTACGAGATTCCCAATCATGGAAGAAATTTGATTCCTTACATGTAGATTTCTCAGCTGATCCTAGGAATGCTCGATTGGGATTGGCTGCCGATAGATTCAACCCATTTGGGAGTTTGAGTACCAGTTATAGAATTTGGTCAGTTGTTTTGATCCCTTATAATCTTCCTCCATGGATGTGTATGCAAAAAACATCTTTTATCATTATTATTATTATTATTATTGGAAAACAGGTTCCTAGATATGATATTGATGTATAATTGCAGCCTTTGATTGATGAATTGCAGGAGTTATGGAGCAACGGTGTTGAGACATTTGATGCTTCTTCTAAAATAGTTTTCAAATTGCCTGATGCTTTAATGTAGACCATTAATGAATTCCCTGGGCTTGGGAATTTATCTATTAGGAACACTTACATGAGTTTGTCTTGTCCCATTTTTAACTTTGATTATGATCCCAAAAGGATACCTCAAAGTTGAAAATGGTTCTTCTTGTTCCATCGAATATTTCTCAATGCATCTCATAGATTTTGGATGAATAGATCAAAATTTAATGGTTCCATTGATCATAGAACACCTCCAAATATATTAACTGGTTCTAAAATATTGACACATCTTAAAATTGTTGAAATATAATTTGGGAAGGATCATCATTTGAATGATATCGGAAAACGGGTCCGAAGTGTATTGTTAGGTGAAATCAGAACACAAAAATGGAAGAAAAAAAGCATATTCTTTGAACTCCAGTATTGGGAATTTAATTTGTTACAGAACAATCATGATGTGATGCATATTGAGAATAATGTATGTGATAATTTGATTTTCACATTACTTAATGAGCATGGAAAGTTGAAGGATCATCTCAATGCTTGAAAATACGCACAAGTAATGAACATAAAATGTGATATCTGGACAGATGAGAATGAAAAGTATAATCCAACAATTTTTGTAATGAAAAATAGAGATAACGATACATTCCTTCGAATTTTAAAGAATTTGAAGGCATCTTATGGGTATTCTAGTAACATCTCGAGGTGTGTTGACTTGAATAATTGTAAGTTACATGGATTGAAAAGTCATGATTCACATATTTTGTTACAATAGTTACTACCATTGACATTGCGTATATTATTACCTGAAAATGATAGTACTATTTTACTCCAATTCTACACATTGTTCAGGCAATTATGTGAGAAAGCTCTACATCCATTTCAGCATGACAACCTCCAGGAGAGGTTTTTATTGACCCATTATTCAATAGAGATGATCGTTCCTCCATCGGTTTTTACTGTCATGATGCATTTAACTGTGCATTTGGTTGAGGAAGATAAATTAGGAGACCTCATTCATTATCGATGGATGTTTCCAATTAAAATGTATTTTATTTATATTTATTTAATTTATGTAAAAAAAATTTGCATTTAAATAAAAGCATAATATTATTATTTTATTTCACAGATATCTTGGGCATTTTAAAGCAAACATGAGAAATAAAGCTCAAATAGTAGGCTCTATTACTGATGGCTATTTGGATGAGGAGTGGATTACATTTTGTTCTAGATATTTAGATGATATTGAGAAATAATTTAATCAAGTTGGACATGTTGAAGACACATCAAATCAATTTCAAATGCATAAGAAATCAAAAAAAATTCCTACTATAGGCCGATAAGTTGGGAGGACCTCAACTGTGACATTGACAGAATTGGAATTATTATCGACACATAGATATGTTCTACTGAATAGTGAAATTATAGATCCATTTATTGAAGAGTTTAGGATACAAACAAAGAGACAAATGAGAGGCCAAACATGAATTGAGAATGATATAACGAAATATTTTAATAAAGAGCTTGTAGAATTTTTTTCCTGACCTATAAGTTCATAAATATTGCAATAAATATGAATATTAGTTTGACACATACATTTTTTAAATATATTAAATTATATTTCTTTGTTCAGATCATGAATACTGATACTTGAGTAGACTTGTCAGAATATTTGAGGTTTCTTGCTAGAGGTCATATAAGACAAGTTAGAAAGTTTGACTCTTATAATGTGAATGACGTTAGATTTCGTACAGTCAATTGAGAAATGGGTTTGAAAAAATCGAATACTGGTATATTTACATTTTATGAAGTGGGATACTATGGAATGTTGCATGATATTATTGAACTAAACTACCACAGATATTTTTCTGTTGTTTTATTCAAATGAAAATGGGTCGATATTATCAGATGTGTTAAAAGATATTCCTTGCAATTTACTTATGTGGAATTCTCTCGCTTGATGGATGTTGGTGATCATGAAATGCATGATCCATATATCTTAGAATCGTAATAAAAAATGGTATATTATGTGAATGATGTTGCAGATGAAGGGTATTGTGTAGTTGTTCATGTAATACAATGATATTTGTATGATATGGGTGATGCAGTAAAAGATTTGACCTCTGAAATTTAATTTCATCAACAACATGAAGCAGAATTATTTGTCCATCATGACATTGAAAATATTATTCTAGAAAGGATGAATGAAGTGGATTACCCAATGGAGTATGAATCTAAGTTGATTGAAGGGGAAACTGATTGTATGTACAATTATTTATTCATTCAGCAACCACTTGTTTCATTTCTACAGTCATTCATTACCATTGTCATATATATTTTGTCTGTTAGTACTGGGAAACTATTTTCATTTTTAATTTTTTTTCAACATAATTTTTTGGAAATATTTATTCTAAATTAAATTTATTTAATTAAATGATAGGAATTATATGGAGGAATTGGTACATTATTTCATGTAGTTCTACAACAGATGAAGATCCATCTGGATCCCTCCCCATGACATTCGAGGCACCAGTTTCTTACAACCCTGCACCATCTCCCCCGGAACAATCTCTCACACCTTTTGGGGGTATCCAATTAGAGGCTGAGTCATCTACTACACCTTCAGAAGCCTCAACAGTTGGGTGGCGACACGCCCCTTCCAGTTCATCATGGAAAAACTGGAGTGTCACTATCATAGGTACAAATTTTAATTAAATAAATTTATTGCATTTTTTTATACTAATTGTTTTCTCCTTGAAGATGAACAAATTCAACCGTGGAGAAAAATGTAAAAATTTAAGATGTTTGTAATATGAATGGTGAGAAGATAGAGGTGTCATTTGATTCTTATGGGGTCTCTACGGATGATGTCGTGGATTTACAATGCCAGATTCTAGGCCAGCTGGCAGCAGAGCCCATTTCGCTTCCTATTTCTTTTGATGATTGGAGACATATGCCTCTATGATAGAAAAATGATGTTTTGGATTCACAAATAAAGGTAATTTTATTACATTATGGTTTAATTGAATGTCATGGTACTAATATGCACTAAATGAATTTCTTTATCTAGATGTTCTTCCACTCTACAGTTGATGATGTGATAGCACGGAGGGGGATGTTGAAAAATCTTGGTATGAAATGGAAATATTTCAAATGGATATTGCAGTGTGATTTCAATGACACTTCATTTACCATGAAACATATGTTTGAGAAGATACCTAGTGGGGTACTGATGTTTTTGTTGACAGACATTGTGATAAGAAGTGGATGGTATTGAAATATATATTATTATATAATACTCATTTTATATTTATACATGTATATGAAGAGGAGATTACATTGAATAAATTAATGCTAAATTTCATTTTATTTATTTCAGGATCTCTCAAGACAGAATGCATCAAACCGAGCTACATGATGAAAATGATTTTCTAGAAGCCGAATGAAATTGGTAATATTTTAATTAGTTTAAATATTTATAAGACAATATTATCTACTTAATATATTTAATTGTTGATTTATCTTTTCTTAATGTTGTCACAGAGTTTAGGGCACGAAGCATCCCAAACTGAAATGTGGTTAGATGTTCACAAAAAATCAGATGGAAGTTTTTTTTAATGAGCCCTACAAAGAAGTTGGGGTATGAAGTCAATTTTTTATTATAATAACTTATTATCAGTTTTTACTATGTTAATATATATTTATATTTTATTTATAGGTAAAAATTAAAGAACTATGGGATGCAATTCCTTAGTAGTCCTACTCAGTCTCCCAAGATGACCCGGTTGCTAAAGTTCTTGGGAAGGAGCATCCTGGTAGAGTGTGCAGGATGTGTTTTAGACCCGTACCATCTGAGGTATTTGTCATGCCACCAGATATTCCAGTTGTATCTACTTCTGGTTATAGGTTGTCTATACCCGAAGATGCTTAGAGGGATATTCCTTCTCTATGAACCATAGTTCAAGATCAGTTGGATCAGATATCCACCTTGTGTGAGGAAATGACTGATATACATCAGCAGATGAGCAGATATGCCCCTGAAGGTAGTGCATCGACTAGTGGTCACTAGCTAAATCACAAAAAATAAAAATCATTTAGTTTTAAAACTTTCATTGGTTTTAAGTATTAATATAAATATTTAACATCATTTAATTTTCAATATAATGTTCGTACAACTGACAACTGAAAGTGGAGATGGAGGTGGAGAGGTTGATGAGGCATCATCGGACCGTGAGATGTTGTATTGTTGATGTTTTGAACAAATATGGGAATATTTAGTTTGTATATGGAACATGTGTGGCACATAGTTGCCACCAAACATTTTCATGTCCTAACAGTTTCTTGATTTATCATGCTTCCTTTTATGCATTTTATTGATTTAAGATGTTTCCTTTTTTATGTCTTGATTTCTTGAGTGTGGTATAAAACATTCTTGTTAGGCCTGTGTTTGAATTGGTAGTCGACATTTTGGATGACTAGGAGTAAAAACCATTGTTCATGTGTTGAAAAAATTGGGTCATTTCATAATGATCAAGGGGATAGTGTTGAGGACACTTTGGTGAGGAAGAATGTGTAGATAGTGAATCTTCATGAATTTTTAATTGTTATCATATTATTTTCATGATTATAAAACATGGTCATACCCTATATATAACCTAGGATCCTCTTAATGGGAGATGATATTAAACCATATAAAACCGGAATTGGCACACCACATGGGTGGCAATAAACCCAATCCACTCTTCATAAAAATATCCAAAAACATCCTTGAAAGGTCAAACACAATATTTAGACACACACTTTATAATTTTCTTCAACAAAATTAAATATTCAATATAAATGTAAAAAATCACATCTATATAGACATGAAAACACATCAATACAATAGGATGTAACCCATATAAAGTTACCTCAATATCATAGATAACTACTCACTTAAACACAAAACTTTATTCAAGCCCAAATAAACTCTAAATTTCCAATCTAAAACAACCCTGGAAAAGAAGGGTTTAAGGATTCAGAATAGCAGAAAACAACAAGATATGGTTCTTCTATAAAAAATAATAATGAGGAGTGGTATACTCACATAGAACATCGATTCAGAGCTAATAGAAACTTCAATGACTAAGGATCAAAGGATAATGGTCCTTGGAATAGGGTACAACTCATAGTTCATAAACCTTGGGGTTGGAGGATAAAATGGATGAAAAATTGGGTAAGAAATTTTTAGGCTCAAGGGGGGAATGGGAATTTCTCCAAATTAAAATAGATTCACAATATGCCCTCTATCGATGAGGTGTCCAAGACATATGGATTAGCTAGTTCATCCCCATGGTTTGAAAAACCCATGTGGTGGACATGAACTACCTCTATCCAAGGGGTTTAGGCCATACATCCCTGGTCTATGGTTTGGGGTTATCTGTAACCATGTACCAACCAAGCACTATGCACTGGATGGACTCTTTTCTTCATTTTTAAAATCCCAAATGCCAAGAGCACCTCCAAACCCCCCATTTTCTGAACGATCATTTTATTAACAAAAAAATGTAGTCAAACCAATATTTAAATTAAACTTACCTCAAACGAATGTTTGTTTCTAACAGGTTATGTTTTTCATGAAGAAAACATTTACTAAATATCCTTGAGTTATCAAAGGATGTTATACATGGTTATTTTTGTTTCAGGGCTATATTTATAATTTATATGAGATCTTTTTTATTTATATCAATGTTATATTATTTTATATACTAAATTTTAATAAATAATTCTATGAAACATTCATTTTTAAAATGAAAATATATGGAAACTTCCTAATGCATTGTTAAGATACAAAGGAATTTGATTATTTTATATATTCATGTAATCTATCTACATGGTCTAATATGCCATAATTATTTTCGATTTATCCTTCAATGTTTTTATATGACTCATGAAAGTTTTAAATAAATTTATGAAATAATTAAAAAAAAATATTGAGTATTGATTAATATCTATTTATTTGATATGTACGATTGAGTTGATGTTATTTTATGAGATTTTTTAGGTTCTATATTTATTTGATAGAATTTAATTATTAAAGTAACATAAATTCATTTAACTTTAAAAAGTCCATGTGAACCTAAATAAGATATTGAAATATAATTATTGATAAGAAAGTTCACATAATGGTCAAATTATGATTGACTTGGTTTCATATTTGTTCCATGCTTTGGAAAAATGTATTCATCCTTACAGAACTCATGCTTTTGATTCGATACGGGATTTCCATAATTATAATCCTTCCAATTTTCATGTTTACGAATATACTCAATGGGTAAGGTAATGGTTGGATGATATTGAATGAATATTTAGTATTTTACAAATTCATAAGACCTATAAGATCAATTTCACCACATTCAACCTCTAGGGTCTGATTTAGAAATATTTAAAGACCATCGTTTATATTGAGTTACAAAAGACCCAATATTTGGAAGATTTCATGAATTTTTTTATTCAGAAATATTATCCTTAAACTATGAATGTTGTAAAGGAAATGAGAATTATATTTCTCTTATATGGGAATCATATATTGATTGAATATGTTAACTATTTCATTGAGTTGATGAAATATATGACTAAGTTAGTCATAATTGATACCATGAACATGGTTTCTTTTTTAGAAAATTTAGTTGAAGGTGTCTTTGTTATTCTTGAATAATTATATGTATGTTTTTTATCTTGATGCAATGTTAGAGGTGATAATAACATGGACACCTAATATTAATGTTGTTTAATATATTATTGGTTGTTTTTAATGTGAATTGAATTATGAAAATAGGGAACTGAATGATTTTACCTAGGAATGTGTTGGCAACATCAAGAGATATTCTCAACTAGATTTCTGGATTGATTTGTTTTTCAAGTCAATGGTGCAGTGAAAGTAGAGAATTTATTTATTTTCTCGTCAGCTTTTCATGGAGGTTTTAACCGTCACGAAAAGTATATAGGTATGAAATTAGTGGCGGTTTTAAACACTGCTAAACGTAAGTATTTTTTACATTTAGCAGTGGTATTAACCGCCGCTACAGAGTCGCATCTCCCACGTGCATTCTGCGGTGGTTCTTTTGACTTTAGCGGCCGTTTTATGGCTGCTGGTTTTTATTTTAATAGCGGTGGTTATAACTGCCACTAACAAAATAAAATCCCAGGAACGTAAAAACCTCTGCTAAACTCATTAAAACTGCTGTGAAATGAGGCAGCTAAAATTCTTCCCTTAAATCGATGCTAATTGTAAATAACTGCTACTAATAGTTTTCTGATGGAAATTTTTTTTATGGGTTTCTATAAACCGCTCTCAACCCATGTTTCAATGGTTTAAACCGCAACTACAAGGTGGTTTTATGGTAGTGATAGATAATCACCACTTTCCCCTCTATCAGGACACAACCAAGACTGGTCCTTGATGCATCACAGAACAGTACATACCCAACTCCCTCTTCTTGTAGTCTCAAGAAGGGAGTGCTCATCAACATCTGTCTCATCTCTTGAAGGCATAGATGAAACTTTTTTATCAATATGAAGGGCTTCCCATTCCATGTAAAATCTATCATGGGTGATACTACTATGTAAATGCCAGGTACAAATCCTTGATTTTTCCAAGAAAACCCTATAAAACTCGACACCTCTATAGCACTCTTTGGTGTCTCCCAAGTAAGAACCACCTCTATTTTCAGCAGATCTGTTGCAAATTCTACTTCTAAAATGACATTTCCCATAAATTGGACATCCTGAATCATGAACTGACATTTATAGAGATTTCTATAAAGATTGTCATCTTGGTGTGTGTTCATGATGATCCTAAATTGTATCATGTTCCCCTCCCTGGATGTTGAGTACATGTGGATTTTATCAATGAAGAGAAATCCTAACTAGTATATGTAATGATGAAAGATTCTATTCAAAAATCCCATGAAAATTTCCAAATATTTTATTCATGCTTAATGAAATCACCAAGTACACGTAGTGGATGCACCAACATCTGAAGGCGGTCTTCGGTACATCCTCCTCACGTACACAAAGACGGTGATATCCATACCTGAGGTCAACAAAGAGAATAACATTGATCCCTTCGCCTGATTGAAGAGGATATCAATACCAATTAGTGGATACATTTACTTCATGGTTACCTAATTCCGGTGCTGGATGTCTAAGAATAACCTCACGATCCCCTCTTCCTTCTTAGAAAAATAATCCTAGGCCCACCTAGGGTGAACCACTGTGTCTCACAAAACCGTTCCTCTAAAATTCCTCCAGCTATACCCTCATCTCACAAATCTCTGTGGGAGTCCTATGATACACTGGTGTATTTATAGGTGCCTTCCCATGGTACATATCAATACATAAGTCCACCTTCCCATAGGGAGGCAATCCGAGGACACCTTCAAGAATGAAATCCTCATATTCCACCACCACTGTAGGGAACTGAGGACTCATCTCATCCATTGTGTCATGGGATAGGATTTACAAGTGATGTTTGATCGGATGCACCTTCCATTATGTCAGTCCGCCCAGTGCCATATTTTTTACCCTTGGATGAAAAAATATAACCTGGTCCCCCTACCATGGAAACACCACATTATCCTCTTAAAACAGTCAATCTGGGCATGAACTACGGATAACAAACCCATACCAAGAATGATTTAGTAAGGCCTCGACACTTCAAACAAGATGTCCCAACCAAAACTCTCTCCCCCAGGAGTAAGAGAACACTATCCGAAGTAATCTGTGATCAGTAAATCTCTCCCCATAAGATTCTATAAGAATAGAAATCAAGTTAGATGTTCCACCATAATCTATGAGTCTCCATGAAGGGACGTGGAGAGAAAATAGTGAATGGAACATGTCGATATAAAAACTATAGATATGGAAAAAAAATATATAATACCTCAAATCATCTATAGGGGACCCGAATCATAAGCCTCCATTTCCTGAAGCTATACCAATCCCTGTCCTCTAGCTTCTTGTGCCTATGGTGGAACACCTTGTAGTGGTGGTTGTATTACCTCAAACCTCCGCCCACCACCTCCTCCTCTACCAAAATCACCATCCTTCAGACCACCCTTATCCTTCTTCTTCCTCTATCTTGATAGTCCCTCAACCAACATCTAATCGATTATACAATGGATCAAGCAATCACTAGCCAGAGGCCATGACTACCACATGAGTAACCCAACCATTCCTATAGCAAACTTGATATGTCCTTTTATCCCCACATAACTTATCGTATATATTTTGGTCATCCCCTAGAGTTCTTAACCAACATGGGTCCCTGTATATGCTGTCTCCTACCTACCACCGATGAATCAGCTTCATGGTTTTTGTTGGTAGCTCCCATTGTCGGCAGCAACTCCACCAAAATGTTCTCCAATATCAGGGCTCTATATAGTACCCCAGTATATATAGGGATTGTAAGAGAAATCATGGATTCCATAATATCCCCACATTTCCCCTACTAAAAGTTTCATGCCCTAAATATTGGGTCCCACACTATATCTGTTGAGTAGTGAGAAATATTCTTAAATCCCACCGATTCCTCCTCAACATTTTGACTCCCCTTATACTGTTACATGATATCCTGTATGCGCATTGAGTATAACATTGCTTGAATGAACTCCTCCCAGAAGAGGTGCTCAAAGTCTTCCCAAGAGAGAGTTGCATCATCATGCATCTAGATCACTAAGGTCCACCATATCACCACCGAACCCTGAAAAAGTCTCATGGATAAAAATTAATCTAGTCATACGGTGTCTTCAGAAGGCAGAATACATGTGTAACTATCTCTAGCCAATTTTCATCTATCTAGGGATCTGGATCACCCCTAAACGTGGAAGTTCGCCACATATCCAAATAATTAAATGAACTTCGTTTACATGCATCCTTAACCACTAGGACTGGTAGTAAACAATGCTCGACAGGGTGGTAGAATCACACGTAAACCAATCAGAGGTGTCATCTTAGGTACATAGAGTATCCCTAGTATAGAACATTGTACTGATGCCTCATCTCTTGGTGGATCATGGTCATGATAAAAAAATAAATTCATAGAAGGATTTATTCCAAGGGGAATCCTAAAACAGATCAATATGTACCACAGTAAATAGAGTATACCTGGTGAAATGACTCAAGAAGGACATAAGGACACACCTAAATCTCTATGTTGCATGTACTATTGTTTCCCCTTCAACTGGTGTTTTAAGGTTCCAATTTAAAAAGCAAGTGTCCAATGATATGGTGTATGGATACATCAGCCTCCACACCAACAATGGATTCCGTGCCCTAAATTCTGAACTCAAAACACATAACTCTATTTCTGCAAACCAATATCAGAGGCACTTTGTTCTTTAGGTAAAACTGACCTTCTCTAACAACACTCTGTCAAGACCTGTTCTTGAGGGGGACATGTTGTGACTACCCCAACCCTACATTCTATACACGAGGGGCTGGTGACTAGCACTGAGAAGGAATATACCACAAACGGAGGAATTTTCCTAAGTACCAGTAAACACACACACATCTCCATGCCCAAAATGTTGAAATGTAAATCAATAAGTAATAAAAGCAGGTATACCTATAAGATACCAAACAAACAGTACAACATTAGGAAACGAAAAGTAAATAGGTTCAGAATACAAGTCCACAAATATAAATAGTGGATCAAAGTGACTGAACACATTCTTGATATTAATACATAGAAAACCCTACCTAAAGGGTAGGTGTAGGATAGCTGCCTAAAGTCTTTGGGGCACAACACATCTATATTATCCATCTAAGAACCACCAAGTCCTGGTCCACCTAGAAATCCATCAAATAATCGATCATAAATATAGAAATATAAAGAATTAATGGAATAATTTTCAATTTTAGTCCATAGATATCCCAATTTCCATGGCACACATAATGTTGATGACTCGCATAGCATTAATGGTGCATGGAGATTCGATGGCGCACAGATTTTGATGGAACACAAAAAATTGATGGTGCACAGAATATCCATTGAGCAAGGATCATCAATGGAGTGCAATGCCTTGATGTTTCATGGAGCATCTATGGCACATGGAGTGTTATTGGGTCATGCATCCCCCAAGTCACATAGTCACTATGTCCTAGGTTGCCACAAGATTCTGCTCGTAGCATGCTTATTCTAGGAGGACCTACACCTCAAATAATTTTTTCAAAAAAACATCCACAAAAGATAACATAGAGTATCTCAAAAGTACTTCCTCCTAGGAAGTTTTCCAATGATGAAAATGTCTCACTAAAAGAGAACACTATTTGAACGTTATAGATGTTCATGTGAAAAAAGTGTGACCCGGGTCTGATCCGACCCCCCAGACCCACCTCGACATAGTCAGACAACCAACCTAATCCAGCATGGTCCCATCTTATGTGAACTGGGCTGGTCTAATAGGCTTGGTCCACATAGACTTTTGCTCAACCTACTGGGCTACTAGAGTTCCCTAGCTACTTTGGTCTGGCCCACGTTTTAGGCCAGTTTACACTGTCGGACATGGCATTCACTTACCGTACCCCTTGGTCCACGTAGTCCACACTAAACATATGGCTCCCCCATTTCTCCTTGTCAACATGATTCCATAACATGATTTATGCATCCCACCTACCTCCTCTCCCTAGTCCCATCACCTCACAACCGTCGTCGGTTCCTCCGATGCAGCTACGAGCCCCATCCTAGCCCACCGTCACAGCCTCCTATTATGACTTCTCGTCACTACATATAGCCCCTAGAACTATAGGCATTGACATGGTACTACCTAGACCACGTCCTGTTGCTACCTCTAGACACCATGTCATCATCTCATTACCGCCTCTCTCTCCCCATGAACTAGACCCTACCGGCTGAGTCTTTCCCTCGCTGCTGGACGCCACACCGGTGGAAAGCTTTTTATTGAATCCATTTGCTGTCATAAGCTTCCATGTCACCATAACCATGCCACATATTCATCATGCCTCCTATAATCTATTTCAGGGATAAATCCTTAAATCATGGATCATTGTTCCATGGATCGGGGCACAACAATTAATCATTCGCATAAGCGATTCAAGGGTGAAGATTACATGAAGAACGTGATAGATTGAGGGGGAAGAGATAACGAACACGAAAACCTGAAGAAAATCTCTTGGCCATGTTCCTATTGTCCAAGATCTATTCATGTTAGAAGGTTTAACAAAGAACAACAAAATATTATCACTAATATTTATCTCCCCTTTTAATCCTCGCAACAAATATCATTCCTACATGAATAAATGAAATGTGGATAAACCTGTTCATCAGTTGGTCTATGTTCATGATTTGAATGGAGGAGGGAAAGGAAATCACAAAGATATAAAATAGCCTACCTTGATGTTCAGATCGATTGTTGAAAAAGGTAGAAGCTATGTAATTATTTTTTGTTGATCTATCAAATCCATGTTATGTCAAACTTGATTTGCTAATCCATCAATGATCATCAATGAGAGAGTTTCTTTTCTATGACTCAGATAAATGCTAGGGTTATGGTGAAAACCATGAATTAAAAAAAATGCTTCATTAAAAAAACTCCATTATGTCCAATAAAATATTTTTATTAATAAATTATAATGACTGTTACATCCAAATTATAAGTTTGGCAGTCGACTTGCAGCGGTTGATGTTAAGCCCCACCCAAGGAAAAGTCCCTACATTGAAAATAATGGTTCCCTTGAATATCTAATTAGGGAACCCATTTAGAAGTTATTCCCAATTTAAAGAATATCCATCCATTCCCTTAATTAAAAACATAACATTTATTATCATATTGTTTGGGGCACACTGTGCGTCGGAATGTCACGTCATCTCAACAACTAGTCTTGGCATCTTCCAAATTAATTTATTAAATTAAAATTTAAGAATAATTATAATCGTTATAGTGTCCCCCCTTGCATGTTTGGTATGGAGAGATGGCCTATGAGCCATGTTAATAGGAGAAAACATCCCAGAAATGGAGTTATACCACAACCATATGGACCTCAGACACCTCATGTATCCCATTAAGAAGTATCCACCTTGCCGATATGATTTTTTTGAACTCAGATGTTTTTCCATGATTAGATTATCTTGAGTAATTTTCCACATAAAACATGATGAAATAATTGTTAGTGAATTTCGAGATACAAAGTATAGTTTTACGAGTGTTACACTTCCTTAGATGAGTCTTGATGATGGAAGTGATCAGGAAGGATCACTAGAGGGAGGAAGAGGATAGAAACCCCACTATTTCATCCATTCATGGGTCCCCCGTACTACTTAGACTAGTTTTAGTGGCACCTCTATATGGAAGTAGGGATAAGTTCCTATGCCTACTTAGTTGAAAACCATTATGATACTAGAGCATGTGTCCTCTTCCAACTGATTTTCATAAACCTGACTCACTAGTGTATGGGTCCTCTAACGATAATTATAGAGTGGAATCACCATATCGTGTAAGGCAATGTGTCCTCCATGTCTTACTGTAATCGCACTATCACACTAGGGTGTGGGTCCTTAGTCCATCAATTGGGTATAATCCCCTAGAATTCTATGGAATAAGTTCTCTACATATCTACTTAGTGAAAACCCCACTATTTTACTATGGTGGGGGTCCTTTTTGTATTAGATATTGTTCCCCCTAGTGCTGTGATTTAGTGGAATAGTCTGGGTACTCATAATGATATTTTAAGAGAGACATAAAAGATGATGGGCATTGATTATGGACCATTGGATTTATAGGCAGACATATTCATATATTGGGATGTGAGATAAAGATCTCCATTCTCTCTCATCTTAGATTATTTTTTAGAATATTTATATAATGTTATTTTTAGTTTTACTATTTTCTTTGGGTTAGGATGACTACTTCTATAATATTTTATATCACCACCTTCAGTTTTTGAGGCATCCTAATATGTATATTTATAATAACCAATACATGTGATTTTCCTACACGTTTTATGTCTTATACAGATGATAGGCAGATCGATGTGGATTTTGGTGGAGGATAGGGATAAACTAGTACATATACCATATATGATGCATGATATTAGAGATTTGGAGCCAAGATATCTCTGATTTATTTATTAATGTTATTTTTAGGTAGGAATTTCTTTTCTTTATGGTCCTATATTATTCCCCTTTCACATTGGTTTTATTCTATCACACACTGATGTATTTCCTAGAAGTTATAGGTTTCATGGTTATACTCTTGATGTTATAACCCTTTTTATTATTCCTAAAAACTGTTTTTTAGAGATGGATGGGTCCATGTGTAATGGTACTGTATCCCAAGGCCTCCCATTTATATAATCACTTCTTGGTACTTGTCTACAACCCCTAGCCTATTGGAGGTAGGATTGGGGTTGTGATGATTTGGCCTTCGAATGTCCATATGGGGCCTGGTGGGATAGATAAATACAGAACATGATGCATATTTGTACACTCCATTATTTTTTTGTAAATATATTATAGAAATAAATCCATGTATAATACTTGCAGAAAAAATAAAAGGATTAAGTAGTGAACACAAATCTTATCAAAATGAAACCAAATTGAGTTCCAAAAACCATTATTGTAATTCGAAATTTCTACTAAATCACTTGAATATCCAATAAAAATAATTCTATTATCCTCAAATTTCAAAAAAAATTAATTATATACAACCTATTATTAAAATGACTTATAATTAATCTCTTCATTTATATTAGTTAGTTATTTTCCACTTTCAATATCAGTTGTTATTAAACTTAATAATTTTGAAGTTGTTTCATAATGACATTATTATACATCATTATTCTCACATATATAATCATATATAGATTATACATGTTATTATAATTTATTATTTATCTTTATTTATAATTTTTATAATTTAAATATATTTTATTGTTATTATTTATAAAAGTAGAGATGTTTCAATGATTTTTAATGAATCACCATTGGTATCATTATTCATGAGTTTATTATTAATGTTACAAATCTAGAATGAAAAATAAAATATTTATTAACTTATTTATTCAATAATTTAAGTGTAATTAAGTACTTATATTCATCTATTATATTATTATATAACTTTGTTCATGTATATGGTCAGACTAAACAAAACATGGACATACACTAATTAATGTATAACTATGAATATGATAGATGTTTATTTTATAATAATATAATTATTATATAATATTAATGATAATATTTAGAATATTTTAATTTTTTGAATCATATTTTATTTGATAATAATACATAATAAATAAATTGGATTAAAAATTAGATACATTACTTCATGGTGAAAGTATTCTACACATACATTTTTTTTTTCATTTTCCTTAATTGGAAACGAGAATGGTGGTTAATATTTATTCTTTCCACATAATATCATTTTGTAAAAAATAATACATATTTAAATATATAGTAATTATAAAATTCAATTTGGATAACTATGATAAAAAATAAAAGAATTTTGGAAAAATTGGTACTCAAATTGAGGACCTGAAATTTCTATTGGGGGACTCTTTTGAAATGAAGGGATTAATAGAAATTATTGTGGAAAAAATATAATGGAATTAAAATATGATTATAGTGTAATAAAATAATATATTATCTCATGAGAAATCCATTTTTTTTATTTTCATTGAAGTGGTAGTGGAATGTCCCTTTTTTAAGTGAGAGAATAACAATTATTGTAAATATTTTCACTTAATATAAAGAGAGAACATGTTCGAGATGCCAAGAAGAATAAATAAATGACTATAATGGAATGAATACATGTTTTTTTCTATACATACCCAAACACTAAATAAGAAACATTTTGTAAATTTTATTGCCTCTTTAGTCCTTTGGATGATCCCTTTTTACGATTTTTAGGCTTTTACCAATACAACTAGTTTTAATCAAGTAATTAAATTTTTTTGAATAAAAAATGGTTTTTATTACTTAATTTGGAACTAGTGATTTGAAATATGAAATTAATTCAACATTTAAAATTTCTATGTAGATGAAAAATCAATTTAAACATTTGCACAAGGAAAGCATAAATCTTATTTATGAATAGTTATATTTTTAAGATTGAAATTAATGAAAAGGGTGAAATCATCAATAAATTTTGTTTCTCTTGTATAAATTGGTTTATTATAAAATAAATAAATTTTATTTGTAATTAAATTTAATATAATTTTTCTTCTAAATTAATGATTAATTAAAAACATACAAAAAATAGTTTCTTTTATTGGATGAACATTTCCCAATTTTTTATAATTTGGTTTTATAAAATCATTAATTTATTTTCAAATAGATATATTTAATATATAATAAATATTATTGCTGAGAAATTTTTTTAATGTTTTAAATTTAAACATACCACATGATATAGTCCAACAATATTATTTTTTACTAAATACATTGTCTCGCACAAGTCACAAAAAGTTGTTATTTTAGAAAAATACTTTAATTACATTAGGATAATATTAATATGTGGTATAAAAAATGGGTTTAAATTTTTTAAATGACAATATAAAAAATTTATTAATTTTTTTAAATGAAAATAAAAAATATAATAGTGAATGTATTATATTAAAAAATATTAGTTTTTATGCATTAAAGGTTCTAAATATTATTTCATATCACTTTAAAATTTTAATAATTGAAATATTTTATTTAAAATATTATAATATCATATATTATTATAATAATTATTTATAAGTGGATATTTAATATATTGAAATTTTAAATAGGTTTATGAAAAAGAACTATTAAATCATATTAATTATTTATCCTCTAAACATAATAAATTACAACTAGTTAATATAGTTTTATTTATAAGAGATATTATTTTATCTTAAAATTTCATAAAAATGTTCCTTTAATATGTTGTGGATCATTCTTGTTTGTTTTTTATTGTAAAGAAGAGTATCAATTATAATATTTATTTAAGGAATAATATACAATAGAATATTAGGTTGTCACATTTTATCTCATTTAAGGAAATTTTTTTCTCATAATTTTTATTATCACTTTATAATAATAAAAATGAAGGGTATCTAAAGATATTAATGAAAAAATATATAATTCTGAGAGTGACATCAACCATTAAATCATATGAAACATATAGTTTTACATATAAAATCCTTATCCATAAAATTGAGTTCTTTTCTCTAACTATTTTACAAAGTGACCATTGTTTATTGTAATAAATACCCATATTATATAATTATGTTCTAATAGTTTTTCATATTAATCCATTCATAGACTATCAAATGGTCATATAAGGCATGATCTCGTTATTAAAAGTAAGACTTTTCTATGTCATGAAAACATGTCCATTTCCAAAATCATATTAAATTTTTTTGATAAAAGAATAATATGATATTAATGAAGGAAATTTTAATAAAATAGACATGTGATACATTATTTATAAAAATATAATTTTATTTTATATAAAATTAATTGCGAGTACTGATTTTTTATTCTTATAAATCATTAAGGCTGGAAATGCATGGGATGAAAAATTCCAGTACCCACAAATATAATGTGGAGGGTGAGTTCACCTTTTACCCATTTCATTCATAAATTACATATAGTGGTAGAGTTGTTCTAATGGTTTGAGAGTTTATTAAAGCCTATTTTATTTAATAGTGTAGGGTTGGGGATCATTTTTCATATGCATTAAGTACATTCATTTTAAGAATTGAATTATGTAGGGTTTGTTTTTTGGGACTTTTATACCATCCATTGTATTATCCAACCAATTTTTCTCTCTTTGAAAATAATCAGCTTGATTTCCAATACTTCAATACATGAAATATTTTATTATTCCTTTAATACATTTCCCTATGTATATCTTCCAATATTTTTTACATGACTGAGATTGATTATTATTTATTTTATAGTATTCATCATGTGATCCTTAATGACAATCCATAATTCTCCTATTTTTTATATTTTGTCACTCAACTATGATCAAATTTTTAATTAAATTATTTAAATATCATTTGGTACAAACACAACATTTTTAACTGAAACACTTTTCCCATTAGATATGTTATTATGGAAATATCTATATTTTCCAAGGAATTCAATGTTAATACGGTTCCATCAGGATTTAACTATTAATAAAACCCAAAATTGGTTAATAAGTGTGATGAATAATTAATATTAAAACAATGTTGTCAAAAATTATACTATGAAAAAAAAAACATCAGTGAAATGTATTGCCCTTTAAAAACCATCCCATTAGCTTTCTCTTCAACATAAATTAATCTTAGTTCAATATTTGATTATTTTTATTGGGATCTATCATAATCTAGGTCCTAACTCCTTATCTCTCTAAATCTATGATATTAGATTTTAAATTCAATACTATTAATCAAATTATATCCCATAATTTAGACATATTAGTGATGCATCTTGTAAATATTGAATTAATACCCAACATTTCCCTTTTATCATTTCCAATCCTAGGTAAAATTTTTTTACATATTACATCCACTTTTAGTATCTATATAGAGAATTCATCTCAACCAAAACCACACAATCACTACATTACCAGAATTTTTGGATGATGTACAATAAATACAATTATCCCTCAGAATTATTAATAGGAGTTACACAAAAATTCTCTAATAATAATAGCAAAAAATAACTATAAAAATACTAAAAAATAATTAACCCTTGACTAATAAAAATTAAAGAGACCAAATATAAACATTTATTTATTTTAAATCATTTCTAAAAGTAATAAAATATATCTCACAAAAATCAAAAAAATAATAGAGAACCATTTTTTTAATGTATTTGATAAATAGTTACAGGTGAATCTTATGTTACTAAACTTGTGAACATTTATCAATAATTGAAAGCTTATAAACACCATTATAGACATATCATAAGTTATATATATATTTATAACCAAGGGATGGAAAAAAATAAAGTGGTGAGATTAATCACTCAGAAAGGAAAATCATTTTCAAGAGGTTATAAAGGGTAAGATAATAAAAATATCAAAAATCCTGATCCAAAATAAATTTATTATTAAAATTAACTAGGAAGAATTTGTTTTCCATAAACCAAAAGGATTGATATTTAAAAAAAATATAAAACATGTACCATGATGTTATAGTTTGAGATAAAAATGGAATATTACATAAGGATATAATATCATAAGATTAAGAAACAAAAAATATCTCGTAACAAAACAATACATCATAAGATAAGCGAAAGATCACTACCAAGACTATTATAGTGAAAAAAGTCCCATTGTGGAATTGGTTTACTAACCATTCTCATAAAAATATTTCAATGAGTCCAATAATGGATTGGGATCGCTCCGAATTTTCTATAATATTATGTCAGGAGTTTTAAAACATTACCTAATGAATTTTAGTGAAAAATTATAATGGACCCACCTGTCACATAACATAGTGTTATTAGAGTAATTGATCATGCTCTGTACATGGTATCTCATGAGAGGAAAACATTAACCTTTGAATTTAATGGATAAAAAAATATAGAACCACCACTAACATAATGAGAATAAAAATATCAATATGCATGAATGTTCTACATGGGGAAAATAAATAATATATTTGACATAATCATGATAAAACCCATGAGAATGAAAGGGGTTTTATAATATTTTCCCAAGGTGGAATTGAAGGATATATCATTATTTTTTAAAATAGAAATAGAAATCCAATTATTTTATATGATTTTATTTTATTAAATAAAAAAATTTCATGAAATTTTATTTCTAATCAAGGATACTTTTATGAGAAATGTCACAGATAATTAAGAATAAAAATTAACAATATTGTGATGATTTTCAAATTGATTAGAGAATCATATAAAGAGATAAAATATTATTTGATTATAGAATATCATATAATTGGGATTTTTTTCTATAATATATCAAGGGTTTTAAAAATATATTCATACAGAAATTTTTTTATAGAGTTGAAAAATTTCATTAAATATAATATCCAAATGTTCTTTTATGTTAGGATTAAATAAAAGTCGTATTTTGGATGGGAATATAAAACATCTATATTCCCAAAAAATAAAATTATATTAAATTATATATATATAATTAACACATGTACACATATAATATATATGAAATAAATTAAAATAAAATTGATAAAATGGGAGACAAATAACTTAAACATGTAAATAAAAATTAATGATGGTGGTGTCATAAGATCCTATTTTTTGGTTTTAATATTCCTTTTACTGAAATCCCATAGTATAAAAGACGATGATAAAATATAATTTTAAAATAGGAGAACATAAATATCTAGGGAAATTAAATAATATATTATTAAGTTTTTTTTTAATAAACAACTGATCTTTGGAGGGATGGGAAATTATGGAAAAGGAGGGGGAAACAATTATTAATGTGGAATAGAATTGTTCTCTCTAGTGTTATACTTTTTGAGAAAAATATTCATTAATGAATGAGAATTATGTAAAAAATAATTTTCACCCGATATAGGGAATGACGGTTCAATATAAAATAATTGGGTGGATGAAATAAATCATATAATTAATAAGAACAATAAGAGATCTTATAAGTCAATGAAAAAAGGTATTAAGTTAATATAGACCATATAATATCACTGTCTTTTAAATTGGAAAAAAAAGGCTTAATAAGGGATGGACTTTAAATTCCATTTTACATAAATTAAATTTATTAAAAAATGAATATATGTACATTACATAATATAAAAATGAAGATAAATGTCGTGAAGAAAAATAATGTCCCACTGAAACAAAATTTAGATCCACAAACACTTACCATAATTATTTTCATTCAATAATGTACAAAAATATCACGTATAAAAAATCTTTATCCTACTATTTAATAACCTATTTAATATATATAATATTTTATAAAATTAATTTATAATTATTCTCAACATTTATATTTGTCAGTTATTATATATTTTCAATATCCAGTTTTAGAAATCATGATCTTTTTGAACTAGTTTCATAATAGTGTTGTTATTGTTCTTTCATGTACAAAATTAAATCATTAAAAATTTCTAAAAGTTAATTTAATTCACAATTTATAATTATTTATAATTTTATATTTTCATTTTATGGGAGTTTTAGTAAGTTTAATTAAAATAAAATTGACGATGAGCCTGTTTTAACGATTTTTAGGAAATAGACAATGATATATTAATTAATCAATTTAGTATTAATGTTTCCAATAAAATATGAAAAATAAATAAATAATTTTCTTTTTTATATAATATATTATCAGAAAATATTCTCTCATTGTTATGAATGATATTATATTAATTAATTGTTCTAATAAGAGGTTAGATCGATACAAACATGAACATACTATAATTAATGGAAGATTATTAATATGGAAGTGGTTTATTTTATCATAGTATAATTATTAAACAACAATAATGAAATTATATAGATAAATTTAAAACATTTAAATAAATTTTAAAATATTTTAATAATTTATAAGGAAAATAGATGAAAAAAGGATACATTAATTGTTAAGGCGGTTGTCTACACATCCAGAAGTAATGTTTTTTATTTTATTCATAGAAAAGGGGAAATGTTATTATAATTTATTAACTTATATTAATAACATTAATCATTCATAAAATAATTACTTAATTATATAATAATTACGAAATAATATTTTGGAAAAAAAGATAGATACTAAAAGATGTTAGGAAAAATTAGTACTCTTATTGACAACATTATACATCCCATGGATGAAAAATTAAAAAATGAGGGCTTCGGATAAGTTAAACTAACCAGAAGATACATAGGTTTAATATTATTATAGGGTAATAAAATAATGTATATTTTTAATAGGACATAAAAATTATGTATTGGTATTAAAGGGGTGGTGAGAGGACCATTTTTTAAGTAGTGGGAATTCGGTTTTTAAAATATTCCTTCTCAAAAAAATAAGAACATGATTCACAATATTAGAGGTGGAGTGGGTGTTACCCTAGTAGCTTTGATCTAGTACCAAAATTATTAAATTTTCATCGAAGAGAATTAATTTCATCCCAAATGACTGAATAGATTAGTAGTCTTTGGAACTATATAGAAATATAAAATTCAAAATAAATTTTAAACTGGAAAACATAAAGACAATTTTATTTTAGAATTTAATTATTCACCTTATCATACCCCTAAATGTCAATCAAATAAAACATTATCATGTCAATGGTATAATAAAACATAATAAATGGGTGAGATCAGATTATTATAATGGGTACTCTTACAGTAGAACCATTGAATAAATAGTGAAAAATAAATATGGAATGGTAAATGACTAAAACACATTCCATTTAATGAATAAATTTTGAATAATATGGAAAGTATAAATGTTGATAATTTAGTTACATATAAATATTCACCTGAGCATGAATATTAACCATGTATATTCTAACTAATAAAAAATAATCAATTGGAATATCAATAAATGAATCCATATTGATAGGATGAAAAATACTAGACATCTAAAATATGTATTCAAGGTTTTTTTCTAGGATATATAACACTATCATGGGCATGTGCCAATATATCTATATAAATTTCTGTGTCCTATTACAAAACCAAATACAGTTGGTCTTATGATACCTAAAAATGAATCAAGGGATAATAGAAGTCCACACCCATCACTTACTCAACCCAAAGAATATATAATATATCTAGGGTGAAACACAATTCAAATTAAAATTAATATTTAAACAGGAATATGAAATTTGAATACTTTCCCCAATGAGTAATCACAATTATGTAGAATGAATGCTATCAACATAGTATAGTCCATATCCAACTAATAAAAACTCATTAGAATAATTAATAATGATATTCTCATTGGATTATTTACCCACTAAAGATTAAGTAAAATTAATGAATATCATTTATTATTGAATTTTTTTAAATGATTAGTTTGAATATTTATTGAAGAAAATTACTTTTCATTCAAAATATTCCATCATATTTATAAACTCTAAAATTCATAAAATATTTAAAAAAACATTTTATTTGAAAATCACTTGTAATAACATATAATTTCATGAATATTATGAACAAATATTTTTTAAAAAACAACCTTATAATCATTCAAAGTACGCTATAGTTTAATGATGATGATGGTGGTAGGAAATTATGTACATTCCATATAAGATAAAAGATGATATTAGTTTATCACTATAAAATGGGTTAATGGTGTCTATCCATAGTGATAAATGAATTTTTTTCCTTTTATTAGGATCCAATTATAATGCGTTAGAAAAATATGAGAAATTACTTGGATGTTATTATTAATTTTGAGAAACGAACTGCTATAATTGGATTTCCAAATCCATGTGTCTCATGATCATGTTAACTGGATGAATGGGAGAATGATTAAAATTGATACTAATAAGAAGTATTGTGTGTGGATGAATAAGAATGATTTTATTTTGATATGAGGAATCAATGAAAATAATAATAATTTTGAAGTGTATATTTATACATAGGAAAACATAGGATATAATTTTGAATATCTCTTCAAGGAAGATCCAGATAAGAAGCTCATCAAACTTCAATAGATATTATATATGGAATATTTTTTTAATTTCCTCAAAAACCCCATCAATGATTTTATGATTTATTATGTCATTTTATGGTCTTTTGGTATAAACTTATTTTTCCCCCACTTTCTTCATAAATGGTATTTGAAAAAATATTAATTTGTAATCATAGAAAGAAGGATTTAATCATTATTTTTTTTGGAAAATAAAAATATGATTCCTTTAACACAAATTTTTATTAAGTAGAAAATTGAAAAAATGTATTCATAAAATAATTTATATAGTGTTATAATTATTTTGAAAACATTTTTATAATATATAAATATTGAATAAAAATGATTTTCGACTAAAGATTAAAATAAAGGCAAAACTTCATAAAAACAATTTATCAATAATATTTTGTACCATATAGATGAAAAAAGTAACATTACATGAAACATTTCATGAATTACTAGAGGATATGGGATTATATTGATTTTAATATATAAATATCATATAATTCATCTAAGGGAGATTTAAACATAAACCATTCTGAATAATGATGAGATTGTGAAAATAATCCCATACAACTTTGGTAATAAATGAATCATAAGAAAAAAAATAAATGAAATAAATTAAAACATTAAAACCATTAACATAAATTAATTCATGATATAAAATAAAAAATTTCAGTACATACACCACACAAAATTATTAAGTGGTGAATACGGTGTATATCTCATGATAGTAAAATCTTGACAAGAAACACTTCCAATATATACTACTCATCACATAATTTATTTACCATATTCGATAATAAACATATCATAATAAATTTTATTATTAAGAACATTTTTTAAAATTTAATATTCTATATATTTTACTTATTTCCCTGTTATTTACACATATTTAAACAATTAAATTTATGTTGGTTGTTTTGATGATATTTTACTCATGTCTCAAAAATGTCTTAGGTAGGTTTACTAGTAGTATAATAGGCATTTATTTAAACAATAATAGAATAGTAATCATAAGATATATATTATATGTTCAAATATATTATTATTTTAATACTAAAAATGAATGACAGTTTTGGTAAATGAAGAATGTTATGATCATTGAGACGACATGCAATATATATACATGGGTAAAATTTTCTTTTTCAAACATTCTTATAATAACGAGGTATGTAATATTTATCTTCATAGAATTATCATAATATTATATAAATCATATTAAAATTATAATTATACTGATACAAATCATTCATGATTTTTGGTGATGAAAATAGTTTAACATTACTTCATGAAGGTGTTAGCACACACATACATGAATGACATTATCATATTTCAGTTAGGGTAATGAGAAGAAAAGAAATGATTTATTATCATTTTAGATTATATCATTAATATTATAACTATTAAATTAGAATGAATTTTTTTTATTAATTTCATATTTATTACATTTAATGAAAATAATTAGTGGAAAATGAATCACATTGCTTCGTAAGGCGCAGTCCATCATACAAACGAGAAACATTATCTTATCCATACAGAAAGGAAAGTAAAGTGGTATATATTTTTTACTGACTATAGAGAAATAATTATTTTATAAATATAAAATATATATACACATATATATATTCTAACTATTTATTATCATACCCAACTGTGAGAGGTGGTAAGGGAAAAACAAATTCCATTAGTTAGTGAGGCAAAGATCCTCTGTGAACAAAATAGACATTATCATAACCCATTTTAGGGTATATGGGATGGATATAGGTAATTTACCTAACATAATAAAATTTAATTATATTATATATAATGATTTTATTATTTAATAACAAATTAGTAATTTATTAAATAGGTGGAAGATGAGATAAAATAGAAATGTATAACTAAAATTTTTACATAATCTAGGATAACCTCTTTAGGAATAAACATAAAATATTCCTTGATGTTATTTATAACCAAAAAAGTAAAATAAGATAAGGGCATTGAATTAAGGAAGTTATTTGGTCATGTGTTTGATTAACTAAAATTATTTTACTATGTGACGATGTTTGGATTGTTGTGGAATTTTTTATTTGAGGTGAGTGGTAAAATTATAATTTTTGGAATAAAAATGGTGTACCCACATTTTTCAGATTAAAAAGAATTAACAATGGCCCATTATGGATCATATAAGATATAATGTCCCTATATGTCCCTAAAATGGATGTTTTTTAGGTGTTGGGTCATTTTTATCCAGTATGTTTTTGTTTAATCCCATGATAAATCAATTTTCACCTTAAACATAGATAATTATTTTCACTATTTTAACTGTTTATTATGTTATAAAAATACATGAACTTGTTGGGAGATATAAATTCTTTTATTAAAAATATCGATTTTTTTTCAAAATTCCATTCAAATAAGTGCTTAAATTTAATTTACCATAAATCATGTAAATGCAACGAAAAATCATGTTTTAAAAGTGAAAATGTTAAAATATTGTAAACACTTGTATATAAAAATTAAATACTAAAATTTTTAAAATAAATAAAATTTTATTAATAGATAAATAATTTTTCTTATTTTAATTTTAAACAAATTTCAAATATAAGAAAACATTCTCAATAATTTAAATTAAAAGGTAGTTTCAAATTAAAAATCAATATTATTCACAATTCATCAAAAAATTAATCTTTTTATAAAAAAAATTGAAAAATTCAACTAAAGATAATTTTCACATATAGATTAAAAAAATTATATTATCATATAAAATAAATTTTTTATTAGTGGTAAAAAGTAATTTAAAATTATTTTCCCAAAGTGAAAATAAACACCTTTTAGAAAAATAGGATTTGTCTGAAAACTTATCTTTTTTCTCAAATGATTCTTATTTTATTTTTAACAAGTAGATAAGAATATAATTTATTTTATACATGTTTAAACCATATAATTTTTAAAATTTACCTAGTGTTATTAATTCAATCCAACTTAATGGTTTTGTTATAATGGTAATGTTTAAATAATAATATTTTAATTGGGTATCAATTTTCATTAAAACCTGGTGTTTTGTGCATTAAAATGTTTCAAGTGGATAAAATTTGTATAAATATAAATAAATCATAAATTATTATAAAATTATTTTTTTCATTTTTTCCTGTTTTGTTTTGTGAAGATTACACTATCAATTATGATATTCCTCGTAAAATATATTGATTTTACATTCTACCCTCGTAAATAAATTGTATCCTTTACATTTATTATTTATCTTGATAATAAATTGTTTGAAATTTAAAAATACCCATCATTAAATCTCACATCATGAGATTTGTTAATATAAAATCATCATAATGAGGGAGCTAAGTAAGTATAAAGATCATCTGAAATATTTATATAACTAGGTTTCAAAGTAGGATAACATAGGTGAGAAGTGATGATACAGACATGGAAGAAAATAAAAAAAACAAGGATTAATATAGGGTGATAGATTTCACTTATAATAATAAGTTGAATGATCTAGAGAATGTTAAAACCCAGAAATCAATAAATCCTTGTTGGATGAAATGACCACTAGTTCAACAAAAATGAATATAATAGGATAATATTTTTGTTTCAATATCATTTTCCTCGAGTAGATGAATTCTTTTACCATCTATATTGAGAATATTAATAAATATAATTACATGATATATTTCAATTTCATACGCATAATTTTATCTTTTAGTTATGCTTCAATCAATTTCCACTTCATTTCTTACTAAATGAATTGAATATCCAACGTGAATTTTTTATGCCAGAAGCACTAAAATTAAAAATTAACAGATCATTGGCTCAATAAAAGAATGAAAAGTCATTTATCTTGTGTTTAGAAATTTTTAATGACAAAAATGGTTAGTAAAATTTATACAATAAAACTAAATTTTCAACTAAATCCATTCCATAAATAGTTATTATAATCACTCTAGAAAAAGGATTATTTCCAAAATCAATGTCCAATTTTTTTGAAGGAAGGTCATTAAAACCAAATTATATTCCCCTGGAAATAAATGTCCCTCTTAATGTTGCATTCAATAAATTTGAATACATTGTTCACCATAAAACCTTAATGGAAACTTGAATTCTTCGACACATAATATCTCATATTGTGGAATATATTCCATAAATGAATTGTTAATATAATCTCCAAAAAAGATAACTTAAACCACGAAACCTCTATCAAAATTCATGGTCACCACCACTATCCCATAATAATATAAGTATTATATGAAATTTAAGAATATATTAAGTGTTATAGTCCCCTAATAATTTTTTCCCAAGAGGATTAAAATGTCACCAAATCACTTTCTTCGTCATTGGTATCATTTTACATAGGCTATAACATCCTTTTATAAATAGTCTTGTATTATAATACATTCACATTCTAAAATTATTATAACCATAATATTATTTATTTAAGTATTATTAAAACACAATTCCTTAATTAAAACAAAATCACATTGATCAGTCCACTTCAGCGGTAGTGAATACATAAGCTTAAACTTGACCTCATAGCTCCTTTGGAGTTATATTACCTTGATTTAGGAGGAATTAATATTTATGTCTCCCATATTCATAAATTGGAAGAACTATAAATTTTCAGATTATTTATTTCCAATCCAATCATGATCATGTTGGTCTTTTCTTCTACAGTTGAAGAATGATCACTTTCCATTTAATTATGTATGATGGTTTTTCCTTACCCAAGCATCACATGATATAAAAATCCTTCTTTCCCCTTTTACCATTATCAATAGTTATCTCAGTCAACCTCTTCCTCTCTTTCTCAAATTTGAATCATAAATAATTTGGAAATTCACTATTCATATTTGTAGCACATGATACAATATCATTGTATGTGAGATATTTTGGGAGACTAGTTCCCTTTAAGGGATTGGATTAATCCCATTAAGGAAATGTACAACCCTTTTATTTGGATTAAATACATAGTCAAAGAAATGCCTTTTTATCCTTGTATAGTTATCTTCATATATAGAAACATTTTACTCTTATTTTTATCTTATACTCAAGAATAATATTTCCATATCCACTCACTGCTTACAAGGAAAATGAGTTTTAAAGAAGAGTATTAAGAAATCCTCATACTTCGTAGTTTCAATTTCCTCCTCAAACATTGTTTTTTGAAATAATAACCATTGTTGACCAATATCTCATGATAGATGTTCAACTTATATGAAAATAAATTCTATTTCACTAGTTCCTATAGAATGAAATAAAATCTCTACGGAACTTGTCCAATTCTCAGCTACAAATATATTTTTAGTACTATTTAGTATTGGTTGTTTCTAATTCATGAAATGGTAGAAAATTATTACAGCACATGGTGGAGTAGTAGGATGTTTTATACGGGAAAGATTATTACTCATAACTGGAGGGAACTTCCCTAATATGGTTATAATTTTATTAGTTCTATCTCCAGCTTCATTTTCTTTCCCATGAGGGAAATACAAACATGGAGTACACGAATTAATATGACTATAAATCGTTATATTAGGAACAATTGTTAAACAATTTAATACACTAAATTAGATCATAATATATTGAAACATACATTATAATCCCAAAACTTGTGATGCAAATAACAAAAATTGAATATTTTATGCATAAAAAGTCTCATAAACCTAAAAATGGTTTGATTGAGTGTATTATTATTTTAAAATCCTTTATAATGGTCTATATATAAAACAAGGATTATATTAATAATATATTCTTATGTTATAAAACAAAGTTCGCAATATGGATAGTTTTTATACACTAGTAGATGATCATGTCAATCCCAATACACCCTTCTCAGAGTCATTACCCCTTGGTATATATGAGACCAAAACTCATCCACTTGTAGTATATAGGTAGGGATGTGTTATAGTAAAAACACATATTATCTTCCAGACCAAAACATTCGGATTTTTCTATATACTTATCCTCAAACTCTATCATTTGGTTATGTTACCTAATTATTTTTTTTCTAAATCTATTTTCTATGGTTTGTACTAAACATCCACTGATACCAAATATAGTGACCCCAATGCCAATAGCCTGAAGTAAATAACTACATAATAATATTGGAATAATATAGAAGGAATCATATCCCAAAGGGACAAATAGTTTAGTATTCTGGGTAAACTAGACACATATATGAATAAAAATTAGATTTAAAACATAAAATAAATAGATTATTTTCTTTGAGAACACCATTATTTCCCTTTGAATATTTTATCATAATGATCATAATACACATCCTAGTATCCCAGGGAAAATAAAAAATTAAAAAGAGGTGATATATTATTAACAGTAAGGGTAAGAATACAATAAAATCATTGAATGAATAAGTCATAATCAATATTGAATTTTAAAAAACTAAAAAACATTCCATTAATTCAATTAGTTGTCTATAATGCAGAATGAATAAATGGTGATGAAATAATTAAATATAAATAATCACCTGATCATGAAAGTATTTCCATGATTATTATAACTAATCAAATAATCACATGTAACATTATAATGATATATTTCATAATGAAAAAAATCTGAAACATACACTCAGGGCCATGTTCAGTGAAATCTAAAATACTGGGTAAGGCCTTGGCCAAAACCCAATCATGTTTTCCTCATGAGACATATCGATGCATCAAGGGGCTAAACTGAGCCCTAACCATCACATAATAGGTCAAATCAATTCCAAATATAAATGGAGTGAATTATAATCATCATGAAAATTCATATTGAAATACTAACATATTAAAATTTATCACTTACTGAAATCAACTAACATAATCATAAACCGTCTAGTCTAAAATGGTGAATTGTAATAAAATTATAAATCCCACAAAAAAAAAGCATAAAATGTTAAGATAAATTATTTGGATGATATCAATAAAATATATCTCCAATGGATAAAAAGTAAAATTAATGATTTATTTCATTGATGAATAGAAATACTATAAAAATGTCTTTAAGAAATTTTTGATAAAAAATTCTTTTTTATTTTTAAAATAACCGTGTAAAAAATGGTTCCACTAAAATTTTGAAAAAAAATCATTTAAAATAGTTAATAAAAAAATTAAAATAATAATTAAAAAATAGGTTGGTCTTGTAGGTGGAAAAATTCTATTCGGGCTGTATACATTAAAACCAGGATTCCTTTTACATTTTTTGTAAAATTAAAATAGTCATTAGTATTAATATGACATAAATATTCTTTTAATTTTTTTGTAAAAAGTAAAAATGTACTGGAATTTTTTTAACCTTACAAAAAAAATTTATAAATAATTTTCTACAAATTTTTATTTTTAATTTTTCTTTAAAGGAACCTTCTTATCATTTTAAAAATAGTGCCCATTTGGATTTTACCCAAATTATAAAAGGAATATATGTTCTAAGAGATTATTATGTATGAAAAAAAGTAAAATGTTTTGTTATAATTTTTATAGGATATTTTCTAAATACAAAGGTTATTTTTGTAAAAATGATTTTAAAGATAATTTCATGGTCTTTATATTCATCAAAACATAAATTAGGTATTTTAACTTTTATCCACTAAGGATATTTTATATATATACCATCATTATTATATCACTGGTATGTTTATGATCAGTTTGATAAGGGATGAACACTTTTATTACCATTCACCATTTTTCCCTAGATGATTTATGTTTATCTTTATTTATTAGGGCATGTAATAATATTTCATATGTTATTTTTTAAATACTAATGCTTATATTGATTATGTTTGACCCCATTAATATAATTAATCCATTGGACATAATAATTGATTAATTGGGACTACTATATTCACTCAATGCGTCGATATATCTCATGAGACAAACTAGATTGAGTTTTAGTCAAGGACTTACCCATTTATTTAGACGTAATGGATTGAATCCTCAATGGTATATTTATGATGTCTGACATCATGTATTCCATCATTATAAATTTAGTTATAAATATTCCATGTGATTATTTGATTAGTTAGAGTATCAATGATTATGTATTTAGGCTCATCGGATTATTTATATTGCATTATTTTATCATCATTTATTCATGCAATATTATGATCATGTTATTAACTAAATAGATTTTTTAGTTATTTATCTCTCAATATTAATTATTATATATCTATTAATACATTCCAATATACTCCTTCCTTAACTGATCATCTAAGCTCACCCCTTAATTTTATTTTTCCTAGGATACCAAAATGATTTTTATGATTGATATATAAGAATACTCTAAGGGGAATAATGGTGTTATAAAATGAAATATATATTTTTTACTTTATGCCTTAAAATATAATTTGAACTCATGTATGGATCTAGTTTACCAAGACTACTAAAAAATTCAGTCCTTTGGGATATTATTTAATGTATCTTATGCGAATATAATAAAGTAGACACCATCCTCAAAAAACCGGGGATGATGTCTTTATAAGAATATTCAAAAACTAACAAAAATGAAGTGGATATATGTTTTTTATCCACATATATACCCCCCAATTAATCAATTTTATTAATATTAATAAACCATTACACTTTTGGTTAACAATTCTTTCCTATTTTTGGATTTTACCAATTTAATAGTTTTTAGCTATGTATAGAATATTTTATTCCAAGTAATAAAATGAGAATTATTTATTAATTTGGTACTAATGATTCTAAATATTAAATCAATTTTATCAAAAAAATTCATTGTGTATGAAAAATCAATTTTAACACTAGCGCATGTAACATGTGATAACATAATTTTTGTGTGGAAAAAGTCTATTTTTATTTCTAAAATTTATATATAGTGTAATATTTTCTATATATTTTATTTCAAGGATTTATTTTTTTTATTAAAAATAAATTAAATGTCTGAGTCCTTAAAATAAATCCAATTAAATATTATACCTACTTAATATTTAATTTAAAGAAAAGACTGAAAAGTGGTCTTTTGTTGGAATAATATTTCACAAGTTGGTTAAAATAGGTTTTTAGAACTCATAATTTAATTTAGAGATTTACTATTTTATTATTTATTAAATATTTGTTTAAATTTTTTTTTATGTTTTTATGTTGCACTTAATTATTTAAATAGTCATAAATGCTATGTTTTTATTAAAAAACTCCTTTTCCCTAATCAATTAAAAATAAACTATTTTAGAAAAAACCTAAAAAATAAAATTTAGATAATATTGTTATGAGTAATTAAAAAATGAACATAGTTTTGTAAAATTAAAATTCTAAAATTTATAATTTTTTTATTTAGATAAAAATCAAAATAAAATAGAAAAAAACATTAATTAAAAATTATCATTTTAAAACATTAATTGTTATTAATAATATTTGATATCAATTTAAAATTTAAATAATGGTAATATTTTTTTAATATATATTAATATAATATATTCTACAACAACAATCTTTTATAATTGGATGATTTAGGTTATTAATAATCTAAATAGTTATCTGAGTGAGAATAATCAAATGCTATTAATTATTTATCCTCTTTAAATAGGAATTTTTAATTTATTACTATTTTTTTATTTATCTGTTGTTTTATTTATAATATAATTTTTAAAATATTATTATTTAATATGTCGTGTCTCATTATGGATTATTTTTTCCTTTAGTGGAAAAAATAGATCATGTTTCCTATTGAAGGAAAAATATATTCTGAAATCTCATAGTGTTTCATTTCAAAAAAACTCTCTTCATCATCCATAAGTGATGTTTCTAATAAACAATGAAATTAATAACCTTTGGATAATAATTATAAACCCGATATATCTATTAAAACATAGAAAAACTAACATAATATCTTGATAATAAATATAATATATTTGAAGTAGAGTATCAATCTTCTATTTAATAAATATAATTTTATTATTCAAGAAATTGAGTAAAAGTGATGAGAAAATTCGGGCCAAAGGTAAGGTAAATATCTAAACCGCCATCTTGTTGTGTCCACCCCAACTCCAATAATAAAAATATGATGTATAATTTATTATATAGGTATATAATAATAGGGATAACATCACCATAGACCGACTTATTTATTAGTCCTGAAAAACCAATTATATATATGATTCCATTTTCTGAGTGGAAATAATATATGGAAAAAGTAAAAGACAATATTTGGAGTACTTACACTCTTTTAATGATTAGATCTTCATATCCTGGGGAATGTAAATGAAAAATAGTTTGGGTTCAAATTATTATAACGGTTTACATAAAATTGGATCAATCATGATTAAATAAGTTATAATCAAAATGGGAAGGTAAATAGAAGAAAAAAAAAGAAATTTAATAATTAACAAGAGAAATAAATAAATACATAGATAATATCACTATAATAATATCATTTATAACAATAAATAATTTCCAAATCAAGGAATTTAATAATTTAAAATGTCATTCTCAAGGCCTCCTCACATGATATTGTCAATTATAGAAGGAAACAAAACCCATTAAATAAGCCTAGCCAGCGAGGTTGTCTCCTGAAAAATGTGCATTAATTGTGTGGATATCTAAAGCTAGCAAGAATAATAACTAATTTTCCAAAGAATTTCTCATCTATTGAATAAAAAATTTTATTCATAATCAATATTCAATGTCAAAATTTTTTGTATTGAGTAAATAGTATAAAATATAAATATATCCCCTCTTCGAAAAATTACCATCAAAGTAAAACCCCATATGATGAAATGGAATTAGGTTTAAGAAATAATAATATCCATGATTTAATGAATTTTTATATGGAATAGAAGTTTATAATCCAATAAAATATTACTATTAGATAGTTAATGTTTCATGAGATAGTTTAAAATCACAATATCAATAAAGAGATTTGATATGACCATCAGTTCATAAGAAATCAAAATTTTGTAGTAAAATAACATCTGTTAGAGAAAACACAAAAGTTGAAGTGAAAGACTGTAATTCCCTGACCCGAAAATCATGGATCTAGTGGATTATTTTAATAAATTGGAACGATTATAAGTAATCAAGTCCCAAAGGACCGATTGCTTTAGTATTCATTGAAAATATATTACATACATGAACATTAAATTAAATTTTTTAACATGAAACACAACATAAATAATCTCTTTAGAAATCCATTATTCCCATAGCTTAACACTACTTATCAATCATATAACACTTATTGGAATCCAAATAAAATAAAATTTAATAAAGGTGGGTTGTCAGATTCTCATTAAGGATAAAAAATATAGCGGAAGCAATCCTAAATAGGAATAAACTTTTAAGTCAAGGTATAAAACTGAAACACAACCCTTTTAAACATAATATTCCGTATAATGTGTCAGTAATAAATAAAACAATTCCATTTAAACATTCACAATGAAATTTTAATATTCTAATAATCACATGTAAAATTAATAACCAATATTCTAATGATAGAATGTATAATGTTAGACATCATATACACTATGTCAAGGCCTTGTGCCATGACCATACAAAAATATTCTATTAAAGACTTATGCTAGGACACAAGTTTGTCTCATGAGACCTAATGATACACTGAGGGGGTATTGTGGGCCATTCACATCACTTAATAAGTCCAATGCATTCCTTATATGAATAGGTTGAAAAATAACATAATCATTCATTTTAAAACTAGCATAAAAAATTTTAATACTTTAACTATAAACCATGAATGGTATAAAAATAGCACATCCACAGTAAAACATATCACAAAACCAAAAAATAGAATATGTAATATTGTTTCATAATAAATCAACTTCAAATGGGAATTAAATCCAAAAAATGATGTTGACATAGATGAAAATAATTTAATAAATTCATTGAAACTCTTTGAGGTAAATATCCATTTTTAATTTAAAAAATTTAAATGTCGTGCAATTATAAAATAAAAATTTTGTTTTCAAAATAACCTTATATTATTATAGTGGATGATTAAAAAATTTAATGGTATATAACTATAGAATATATCATCTCACTCCGTATAACTTAAAAAAATTCTTTACTTAATTTAATGAAATGTTCATGAAGTTCCTTGTTTGAAAAATGACTAAAAGGTTATTTTCAAAAAAATTTATAAAAATTAAAAAATTGGTTAAAATGAATTTAAAAATCAATAAAATTATAGTAAAATATTTTATAAAAACATTTAAAGAAACATGTACATGGATGATATATATGTCCTGATAGATACTTATGCATCCAAAACCTCAAATAATAATGAGATTGTAAAATTAACCCTTACCTTATACATTCCTTTAGTCAAGGGTGTGTTATACTCTTGTATAATCTCAAAAATATTATTAAATTACACCAAGAACATATCCATATTTATGATATCATATATGTTTCCTTTATGACTTTATATTACCCATTTATTTATAATTTTAAAGTTAACGCAATGTTTCAGATAATAATCACTATCTTCGTCACACGTGTTTTGAGTTGTTATTTTTAATGGTATTACATAGATTATAATTTAAATATTTCAAGAATGTAAAATATTATTTATATATAATATATATTATGTATATAAATATATATAATAGATAGATAAATAAAATGAAACACACCATTCATGGAGATGGTAGGTCATTCATATGCATGAACGTTGCTTCTGTTTTCATATTGTATTATGTAAAAGTACGTGAATAAAATATATGAATATATATATATCATCAAACTAGAATTATTATGTCACATATTTAATAATTATTAATAATATTTATTCTTCTAATAATTCTTGGATGGGGAACATGGAAGATGGGCCTCATCATGTCGTGGAGATGGTAAGTCGTATGTATGTACGAGCGACGATATCATTCACTTAATGGTTACATGATATGGAATTGGATAGAATATGAATTTTACAGAAATGATATCATGTTATATTTATTATTTACATCCAATATAGCCATCGTTATACCTATATAAATAATGTGTATAGGAAAACCAATTTACACCACGACGTAATGATGGTAAGTCGTACATACAGACGCATTGTGATATTGTTTTTCATAGGATTGGTAAAAGAAGGAATATGGATGTACCACAATTATAATAACATATAATAATGTGTAAGGTACCAGAATTATTACTTTAGTATGTAGAAAACAATGAAAGAAGAAGTAGATGAAGAAAATAACGTTGAAAGAGGATATAAGATAATAATATCTCTTTGATTGTCTCATTTTTATTTGTAAAAAGGACACCTTAGGACGAATTTATTCCAAAATTGTATCCTGTATAATTATATGATGGATTTTGGGAAAATAAATGGTTAGGTTTTGGCTGATATATAGGGATTTGGAGGTGTTAATCAAAGGGAAGCTGAAGATCCCTTTTATAAGAGAGGTGATGGACACTTTAAGAAAAGAATGAAATATAAATTTATAATAAATTTATTTTCAGTTTATAATAGATAAAAAGTAATTTATTTAAATTATATTATGATGATTGGTCTAAATCATCTCATAAAAGTATTTTTACACTAGTTTAGTCCATGATATCAACCTTATCTTTGGTGATTAACCTCTAGTTTAATAGTTTAACTCTTACCGTGTCTTCTTGTATTTTCATAATATATAGTTAATTTAGTTACTATAAAAATCCAATATAACTTTAAATAGATAATTAATGACAATTTTAAAATTATACAAGTAATTTATCTGAATCTAATATTTTTAGGATTTTTATATAATTTAATAAAATTGAATTTTTTTTAAAAAAATCATTTTTGTCAATTTTGACAGTATTTAATAATTGATTTGTGTTAATGTAAAAACTTGATTCCTGAAAAAAGGAATTAATACATCCTTTCTATGTCATTTTAATCTATAAAATTCGTTTATGACATCAAAATATTCTAATTACATTTATTTTAATATTTATAAATTCTCTTATTTGGATCATTCATTAATATGGTTATCACTGCATCTTCATTATGTCATAAAATATATATTTATCTAGTTTATAAAAATTATAAATAAAATAAAATTATGTAGGGAATATATTTGGATTTCAAATTACTATTTATATTTATATATATCTGTTATATGACCCTATATTAAAATTGATTGGGTAAAAGAATCATGTTTATGTTATATTTCACCTTTGTTTTAATTAAAAATTCTAAAATGTCATTTTTAAAACCAAGTGGCTCCCAAATGCCAATTTGTCAGCCTAATTATCCTCATGTATGAATATATATCATCCAATAGTATAATAACACATGTTGTGGTAGTTTTATATTATTACAAGTTTATTTTTTACCCTTATTTACATGATTTACCCTTTAATGATGCTAAATAAAAATAATTAAAAATGTTATTATTCATGATGTCCAAAAATAAAAGGAACCTAATTACACAATGTGGAATTTTTTATTATAAATATGGAATCCATTTTTTGAAATTTGAAATACATAATAGGTAGAAATTAATATAAAATTAATTATGTTTTCAAAACCAGAAAGAGGGTTTTAAGAAGAAAAAACTATCAAAAGATTGACATATGTATATGTTCAATTTAAATTTTAAATTATATTCAATGACCTAAATTTTATATAATTAAAATAATAAAATATAATTATACTTTAAAACCACTCAAATGTATAATTTAACACTATAAATATTTTCTATTAAAAAGTTGTGTTCAATTAAAATTTAGCAATTTACTATTCATCAAAATATGAAGGTTATCAGAAAAGTACCAAAAAATAATCCAAAATAATTTTTTTCTCCAAATATAAATATTAATTTCATTTAAAAAAATTTAATATATAATAGTGTAAAATATTATATTTAAAAATGGTTCTCCATTAAAAGGCAAAAAAATGCTTCTTTTGAAAAATACTTGTTTTATTTAAAAATTGAATTTGACTTTATATTTTTTCTAAGAAACAAATAATATGAATGTTAAAATTATATGGGATATATATAAAATTCAAATTTTGGTTAATACTATTCATAACCACTTTTTAAAATAGTTAATTTGATATGTCATTGCGCGATTGAAGTCAGTGTTCCCTGTAGCCCAAGCTAATAAATTATTTAAAAGGAAGCATAATGTTGAAGCTTGGGGTGTTATATTATCCCCCCTTCAATAAATTTCTTCCCCAAATTTTAAACTCAAGATTGAAAACTAGAGTTTTGACATTTAAAAATATCTTTTTTGAAATCCAACATAAAAAAATTGATTAATGAGACTTTTATTTCAAAACAAGAAAAGAGAAGTATATTGGTTACCAAAAATAACACATGTTATGTTTTATGTATAAAAACATGGATATGAAAGAAAAAAATATATTCCTCAAGTTTTGATGGGTAGTTATAGAGAAGATGAATAGAAGATAGTTAATTATCACAAATCAATAAATGTTTGATGATCTAAGGGACGATATGATTCATTAGAAATGCAACTAGGTGAGAATTTTTTGGTTTAATGATCCTTTCCCTATTTTTGAAGAATAAATTTAATTCATATTATATGAACACAAGGAAGCATACATATTTATCATAGTCACAAAATTTTCTAAATGTAAACATATAACATTTAAATGAAGAAACATATTATATAATAACCATGGAATTCTTATAGGCTAGTGATAGGTGATAAAGACTTATCGCACTTTGGTTGTGGGTTTGATTCCCATATCCTTGTCCAATGTGACATGTTATCGCCCGACATATATATTATCCTTTTTTAATCTATTGTCTTATAACATTCAAAAAATAATCATAATACATGTTTTAAACTTAAATAATACTATCCGATGTTCAAAATAATCTATTCCAACATTTATAATTATCAAAAAGAATTATTTCCAAACTCTCTCTAAAAGGTCTCTAAATTTCCAAAAATCAATTGTGACCTTTGATTCAACAAACAACTTAATGTTTCACGTATTTCCGAATACTTAATATATTAATAATGTCAAAAAATTAAAACCATAATGAAAAAAGGTACTGCAGTACTATCCATATATATGTCACATTTTTCTTATAAATAGAATATAATTCTTGAATCCAAAAATACATTAAATATTACACTTCGACTATAGTAACATCATAATATTGAACATGATCCATTTTCTTATTTTATGATATATTTCCTTGATGATTTGGACAATCATATTTTGAATGTACCAAATATTTACAATTATAACATTGAAAAATTTCTTCCTTTCCCATACAATCTTGAGTTTTGTGACATTTTTCTCCACATTTATAACAAAATCACATTGCATTTAGGAACGTACCATGGTGGTTCTTCCCATAATTAACACATAATAGAAAGACCTTCCTTCCATTCTCCATTTATAAATCTCTTTCTCCACAGTTTTCTCTTTTTATTGATTTAATTTAATGTCATATGACATAGAGAATTTCTTTTATGTCTTTACAGAACACGATATTAAATCTTTGTATGATGAGAATGATTTTGAGACTAATTCCCATTGGAGGAATGGTTTTAACCCATCAAATAATTGATCAATCTTACTTCTTTGGTTACATATATATTTTGTGGTGTGCCTTTATATCCTCTCAATGTTAGCCTCATACTTTTCTATATTGGAATTCTCTTTTTGTCTTAGACACAGAAACTGCCTTTCCATTACAGCTCGTTGTTCACAAGGAATGTATTTTTTAAGAAAAGTTCATTAAAATCACTGTATTCTATATTTTATAATTTATCATTCTCTTTTATGTTTTGAATCAATGACCACCATTGATATGTATATCCTGAATGATGATAGATTACCCAAACAGTAGTTTTTATTTCATTACTCCTCAAAGGAAGAAATATTTTATCTAAGGAACTTATCCATTGTTCATCTAAAAAATGATTTGTTGTCCCATTGAATACTGTAAGTTTTTTTCTCTTGAAGTAGTCTAACATTGATCCCCCACGTTGTGGATCAGGTTTTTCCATACGAGTAGGGTTCTTATTCAAAACCTGAGTCAGTTGTCCTAGTATGGTTATAAGCTGGTCAATTCTATCTAAATCACTAGCTCCACTATCATTATATTTCATTGGAGTAAAATCCCTATATGGATTGCGTGCATAGATAAAATTTCCATTTCTTTCACTAGGCTCCATTTCAAAACGATGGCATACACCAGTTTAGGTTATGAATCATAATCTATAATTCTAAACTAATAAAATACATTAAATAAATTGAAAAGTTTATTCAAATATAATCCATAATCATAAACATGGAATTATTGAGGACATAGTTAATCATAAATCATTTATAACTATTTACAATGACAATATAAATTATCATATGCATATCCCCTGAGATTTTCAAACCAGCTGCATTGTAAGGCCCGTTGTTGTGTACTTGGTTAGCCCAAGTCAAGCCTAGAACACCTTGTCAAAGATTTCACCCATAAGTACATGTGTTCGAGAACCAGATCCAATTTTATTATCCATAAATAAATATACTACTTTGAATATCCACTTAATCTATACTATACCAAATTTCTGGGAGGCTCTTCTATACTTATCATCAATATATATCATACGTTTATGATCCATAATCTAATTTTTCTAAATATATTTACAAGGTTGTTTCTAAACATCCTCTGATACAAACTATAACACCCTGACCCCAGAAGCTTGGAGACGATGTATTATTTTAATACATTTTCATTATTACAAGGAATCAAGTCCTTAAGGACTGATCTGTTTCGTTTTATTGGGAAATATATTATATACATGAACATTACAGTACAATTTTTAACAGAAAACATCGCATAAATAATCCTTTGGGAAAAAAATTATTCCCCTAGATTAACCCTGCATATCAATCATAAAACACTTCTTGGAATCTTGGAAAAATAAAACATAATAAAGGGGCGAGCTTAGATGCTCAGTAATGAAAATAATATAGCATAATCTGTCATAAATAACCATAACCTTATAAGGAAAAGTATAAAACAAAATCACAAGCCTTTTATAAATTATCTTTAGCATAATATAGCAATAATAAATCAAATTATTCGATTAAAACATTCACATGGATATTCTAAAAGTCATATAATCACATGTAAAATAAATAACTAATCACATAATGAGGGAATGTATAATTCTTGTCATCATAACCACTATGTCAATGCCGTGTGCCAAGACCATACCAAAATATTCTATCAAGGCATTGTTTTAAGACACTTGTTCATCTCATGAGACCAACTGATGCAATAATGGGATATAGAGGGCCCTTCAAATTACTTACTATGTCCAATGAATTCCTCACATGAGAATGTTGAAACATAACTGAAACATTCGTATTAAAACTAGCATATGAAAAGTTAATACATAAACCATAAACTATGAATAGTATAAAAATACCACATCAATAGTCAAAAATATCACAAAACCATCAATACAATATGGAAGATTGTATCATAATAAATCAACTTCATATAATAATAAAATCCCACAAAGCATATTGACATAGATGAAAAAAATTTAATAAATTTATTAAGAATATTTGAGGGAAATATCAATTTTTTACTTTAAAATATTTAAAAACAATACAATTTTAAAATAAAACAATTATTTTTAAAATAACCTTGTAATCTTATCAGGGAAGAAAAAAATGGAATTTTGACATAACGGTGGAAAATATATGATTGTCCTGTATATGTTAAAAAAAATTCTTTCTAAAATTTATCAAAAAGTCATAAAGTACCTCATTTGGAAAATGACTGAATGATTCCATTAATAATATTTTATAAAAAGTAATAAATGTTTAAAAATTACTATAAACATCATTAGGATTATAGTATGGAATTTTGTGAAAACATTTTTAGAAACATGGACATTGATGATAAATATGTACCAGTAGAAACTTACGTATCATCAACCTTGAATAATAACGAGATTAGGCAAATTAACCCTTACCGTATACTTTCCTTTAGTCATGGGTGAGTTATCCCCCTGTATAATGGTTAACAAATATTATTAAATTATTAAAAGACCATATCCATATTTATGATATCATTTATGATTCATTTATGACTTTATATTACACATTTATTAATAATTTCCATGTCAATGCAATGTTTCAGGTAACAATCACTTTCTTAATCATTCATGTTTTGAATTGATATTTTTGCTCGTATTAAATAGATAATAATTTAAATACTAATAAAATGTAAAATAATATTTATATATCATCTATATTATATATATATAATAGATATATAAATAGAAGGAATACACCATTCATGGAGACGATATGCCATATATCTGTATAAATGTTGTTTTCATTTTCTTATCGTATTGAATGGTAGTGAGTATATAAAATATGTATATATATATATGTATATATCAACTATGTCGAATTATAATGTCATATATTTCATACATACTAATAATATTTTTTCTTATAATTATTCTTGGATGGTGATCATGGAAGATGAGTCTCATCACATCGTGGAGAGAGTAACTCATACGCACACACAAATTACGATGTCATTTCCTTAATGATTAAATGGTATTTAATTTAATGGAATATGAATTTTACATAAAAAATATCATGTCATATTTATTATTTTAATCCCATACATTCATCATTATACCTATACAAATAACAATTCAAGAAAAATAATTCACACCATGGTGTGGAGACAGTAAGGTATACATACGCACACATGGTGATATTATTTTTCATAGGATAGTAATAAGAGGAATATGATTTTACAATAATTATAATAATATATAATATTGTGAAATGTACTTTATTTATTTTTTTATTATGGAAAAATAGATAAATAGAAAGAAAAATAATAAAAGAACATTGAATGAGGTGATAAAACAATTACCCCTTTTGAGGTGTCTTTTTTTGATTTTCACAAAAGGACTCCTTAAGATGGATTTATTCCCAAAGTGTAGCCTATAGAATGATATGAGGGATGTTGTGTGAGTAAACGGGTAGGGTTGGGATGAGCCAAAGGGATTTGGATGTGTGAATTAAATAGAAGGTGATGTTATATTTTCTATGAGAGGTGGGGGAACATTATGAAAATCGTGAAATATTAATTTTTTATAAATTTATTTTCAGTTTCCCATAGCTCCCAAGTAATTTATTTCATGGATAAGATTCATATGTTTCTAAATAATCTTTTCAAATTATTTTTAAAAAATTTTAGTTCTAGAAATTAACCTTAACTTTTGAGATTAACCTGTAGGAAAACAGTTTAACTCTTATTGTATCTTCAAGTATTTTTAAACAACAGTTTTAATTTAGTTACTATAAAATTTTACAAGAACCTCAAGTTGATAATTAATGAAACTTTTTATCATTATATATAGATGTTGGCAGAATATTATATTTTTAATAGCTATATTTCATTTAATAAAATATTATTTGGTTTAAAAACTCATTTATGCCAATTATGAAAATATTTAGTAATTGGTTTTTGGTAAAATCATAAAAAAATTGAGTACCTAAAAAAAGGGATTAAATGATCCCTAATATTTCAATTTCATTAATAAAATTTTTTAATGGAATTAAAATGTCCAAATAACATTTATTTTAAATTTTATAATTTTGGTTATTGGAATAATTAATTAATAAGGTACTCACTACATCATCATTATTTCAGAAATAAATAAATATATTTCTAATGTATAAAAATTGATAACAAAATACCATAATGGAGGAAAGGTTTTTAGTTTTTAAATTAATATTTATAGTCATATAGATCAGTTATATTATTGTATATTAAAATTTATTTAGTAAAAGATACATGCTTGTGTTTTATTTCCCAATTCATTAAATTAAAAATTCTGTAATGTAATTTTCACACCCATATGGATCCCGAATTCCAATGGTTCACACTATGTATACTCATGGTATAATATCTCTCATAAAATAGTATTTTGACATATGTTAGGCTAGTTTTATATTATTATAAAAATTTTTTTACCCTTATTTACCTTACTTCCCCTTTAATAATGGTAAATAAAAATAATCACTGAAGTTACTATTTATAATGTCCAATAATAAAAGTTAACTATTTAAAAAATTTGGAGATTTTAATTCCAAATATTGAATCCATTTTTCCCAATTGAAAACATATAATTTTTAGAAATTTATTTAAAATTAATTTCTGTTGTCAAAACCAGAAAGCAAGTTTTTCAGAAGTAAAAACAATCAAAAGATTAAAATGTGTTTATATTAAATTTAAATGTGAAATTACAACCATTAATCTAAATTATATTTAAAAATAAAAATTTAATCTAATTATACTTTAAACCCCATCGAATTTTTAATTTAGCACTATAAATTATTTGGATTAAAAAAGTTGTTTCCAATTTAAATTTAGTATTTGTTACTATTCATCAAATTATTAAAGTTATCAGAAAAGTACCATAAATTCATCCAAATAAAACTTTTATATCTTTATTCTAAATAGGTATTTAATTTTTTCAAATTGAAAATATAACAGTGTCAAATATTATATTTAGAAATGGTTCCCCATTTAAAGGCAGCAAAATGCATTTTTTTTGAAAAATACCTCTTTTATCTAAAAAATAATATTTTTCATTACATTATATCTAAGAAAAACAGAAGATGAATGTTAAAAATATATTATATATATATAATATTCAAAAAATGGAAAATATTATTCATAAACACTTTTTAGATGACCATTTTGATAGGTCATGGTGTGCTCGAAGTCCGTATTGCGTGTAGCGCAAGTTATAGGATTATTTAAAATTAAGTGTACTATGGAAGCTTGGGGTGTTACAAATATTTAACATTAATTTTTGTTAATTATTTATTTTGAAACCAATGATAATTTTTATAAGAATCTTAATAGCATAAAATGGTTATAGAGGTTAGAAAATCCATTAACGTTGTATACTATAAAATGAAAAATTTATTTGGAATTTTAATAAATGAAGCCTTTGAAAAAAAATTATAAGGATTCATTTAAACAATTTTAAAAAGTATCTTATGAAATTAATTATACATAATATATCATTTGAGTAGATAAACGTTTCTTTTGAAAAACAATTTTGGAAAATATTGACAAGGATGAAAAATATGACCAATCAAAAAGATAAATAAGATTTGATGTTCATTTTAAAATTTATTTTTAGGATTAAAATTTCAAATATATAAAATTATTGAATAAAATAGATAGATTTTATGAAGTATATATTATAATATTCATTTAATGAATATATGAGCAGTCCTAAAAAATTATATTCTAAAACAATTTCTCTTTTATTTGGTTACATTTAAGTTATAAACCAAAAATGGAATAAATATTTTTTGAAAGGTTAATTACCATTTATATATATATATATATATATATTCATTTACACACATAGATGGAGAAATATATACAGAACATATTATTTAATAGGCATAAAATAGGGGCCTCTGAGTGGCTGCTACTTTCTCTCCCACGGCGTCTAGGGTTTCACATCCGTACTCAGCTCCTCCCCTCTCTGGCCATATTGCCCTGGCGATCTTCTCGCTGAATCGTCTCCTCCCTGTGGATGGGTTGGCTCGGCACAACGATTTCATCGTGTGTAGGGATCAGGTTGTGCGGAGGTGACTTCTTTTCTTTGAGGATGGCGGTGGGTCTAGAGTGGTCTGGGGAGGGGTGGGGGGTTTGTTTCTTTTTTTTTACTTTATTTGTTTTTTAGTGTTGATGATTTTATCTTAGTAGTTTCTTCTTGAAGATGGCAGTGCTGAGGATTTTTCACCATCACCTCATCCTTGTGGTGCAACCTCTTCGGATGCCTCGAGTGTTGTCCACTATGATCTAGGGATTCGTTCTCCTTACTGGGGTGGAACTCTTCAGGCTTCTACAACTCTACTGGTATGATCCATGGGAATAAGACCGGTTTGTTCAATGGAATAATCTACGGAGCGTTCAAGGGTTTTATCTTAGTTCTGAGTTGTTGTCCTACGGCGGTCTCTCATCATGTAGAGGTATCACCTGATTTGTCGGGGTGGATTACTCTGAGGGTGTGAGAGGGTTTTTCTTGGATGGTTGGGGTGGCTGTAGTGGGGTTTTCCTTGTGCTGATTTTCAACATTCTGTTTGATTCTTATTGTGAAATATTCATTCTGACCGGTATCTGGGCTGGTGGTTATTGATGGTGGCAACAACGAGGAACGCCGGTGAATATGTTTGCGGACGATGGTCTAACGCTGATGGTGGTGACAGGGAAGCGGTGCGAGGAAGGATGGTCGGGTTTCTGTGTTGATCATGAGTGTTTTGATGCAATTGGTCTACGACAGTTTTGGGCGATCGACGTAGTGATCGTTGATTATGGAGGAGGTGATGAAGGTTTTATCTTGATGTCGACGAACTCTGATGGAAGGGCTCACTGTTGATCTGGAAATGGATCGGGGATGATGACAGTGATGATTAATATGTTGAATCCGGTGTGAAGATGGTGAAGCTCACTGGCATTGTGATTATGGGAGGCATATGGTCTGGATGTTCGACGTGATGGGTGTACGATTCGAGGCATGCACTTGGATCGAGATGACAGAACGGTGATGATGAAGTTTGAATTTTGAAATTTGAATATCATGGACGAGCTGTTGTTTTTTGTTCAATCCTGGAAATGTTTGGTTTTCGATTATCCTTAAAGTGACTTTTTCGAAAATGAAAAAAAAAATAGATTCACCGAATAGGCAGAAAATACTGAATTTGATTTAATGGATTAGAAATTGAGGCAGATTAAATTATCTTACGATTCAACTTATATGAAAAATGATTTATCCTCTAGTATAATTTTTTTATACTTATTGTTAATTTATATCATAAGTATATATGTATTTATCATAATTGATATATATTTTCATTACCCATTAATTACCAATTATTAGTAAAATTTATTATCGGGTGTAAACTATTTAATTTTCTCATGAATGTCTCATAGCCAATGATTTATATCTAATGAGTAGGATATAGTTTTATCTTTTATTAATTATTAAATTATGTTATAAACATAATATATATTGGTTTTATGCATTTTCATAATCATCCATGGTATGTGTTAATGAAAAATAAATCACATTGCTTTATGGAGGTCGTAGTCCACATGTATGAAAGAGTGGTGTTATCATTTTCCAACAGATATGTGGTAAAATAGTTAAGTATTAATTTAACCTATAATAATTATAATTATTTTATAAATACCACCTTCATTATTTAAATAAACCTTTATAAACCATCAAATTTATATGGTGATGGTAATAAAAGTACATTGGTTCTTGAGGCAATAGTTTTCCTTACACACAAGAAATAGTTTTGTTTCCCATTAGATGGATAATGAGATAGAAAAATTTTATCCAATAAACATTATAATTTTTTTTAAAATTTGATATATTGGTGTTATAATATTGGAATGTTCATGACATTACATATTTTTGTAAAATAAGAAGAGAAAACCTTGTTTCGAGTTATGATATTTTACTCTTCCTTGTAAATGATCCTTTTTATCACCACTTAAAGAACCTAGGGTTGGAGTAAAGGTATTATAAAAAACCATTATAATGAGTATAAGGATTTTTGGGATATATTTTTTTAATTTTTTGTGTGGCTAATTGGCTAAAATGGCATGATGTAGTGAGAGTGTGGTTCCCTTATATAAGTGAAGTGGGGGCCCACTTGTAGTTTTTCAATGTTTTAAAATACTATTATGACCATTTCCTAGAATTTTAGATCCTAATTGATTATATATATATATATATATTTATAGATAATATTTGGTTTAAATATATTTATCTAATGGGATTTAAAAATGTTTTTTGGCCATTTATAACCCATTTCACTTGTTTAACCCCATAATAAACCCATTCTCAACTTAACTATTTTTACTAATTTTTACAATTCATATTGAAAAAGATAAGATATTCCACTCTACGAAAAATGGAAATTAAAATTTATTATATCAAAATCATTTCATCAAATTCTATTCTTGTAATTAGATAAATTAATTTTAAAATAACACTATAAATTTTTTTGAAAAATGTTTTTTAAAATAAAGATTCTAGAATAAGATGATCTATTATAAATTTAATGACTAATAAAACACATTATAATAATTTAAATTCTTATACTTAGATATATAATATATAAATTCTATTTAAATAATTAATTGTTAGTTGTTATTTTAATTGATTAAAATGGAGAATCATGACACACTTAATTGTTTCAAAATAACACTTTAACTGAAAAATGATCTTATCTTTATTTATTTTTATATGAAAATAAATTTGTTTTTAATTAATAATATTATAACACATTATTATAAATAAAATTATGAATAGTCAAAATCATATTTCTAATTTAAAATTTAGAAAATTTGATATAGGATTATTTAGACTTATTAAGTTCTCAATCAATATTCCTCCTATAAAAATAGAAATTTTGTACAATAAAATTTAAAAAAATCATTTAAATATAGTTTCCTTGAATAATAAATGGTTACACACTATAATTAAATATCATGTGTTAAATTATAACCATGTACAAAAACATTATCCATGAATGTTTAAGGTGTATTAGTTTTTGAAAATATGAGGGTGGTTCTTCATAATAACATCCTTATGTTCCCTTGTTTCTACCTCTATTATACGATTTCTATAAAGTACCATAACCAATAATGTCATATGATTCCTCACCACCTATTCTACAGTATTAAGAATCTATATTGAATCTTCATAATAAGATATACCATGTTACCATTTAATTTATTATACGTTAGGACATGTTTTGAGTTTGGTATGAACATCCATAATAATGTGACATGGAACAAAACATGTAAACAAGAGAGGCTTGATTAAATTTAAAGATGGTAACACATAACATTAATTTATTCCATAATTTCAAAATTTCTGATGTTCATGAGGATTTTTTTCATTCTTACCAAAATACATAACACTCTTTTTGGAGATACTTTTAATAAATCATGATCTACAACATGAAATTAAAAATATTTCCTTCAGTTATCAATACAACCATTATGCCCACATTTTGATGCATTAAAAATTTTATCAATATTAATTATCTTTTCCATTTTTTCCTTAATGAGTTTTGGGTACGTAGGATTCCATTCAATTATTTAATCCTAAAATAATGGTGTATGAAATCTATTTAAATATAATTCATCATATGTTTTCATTTGAATGGTTTAATTGAAGCTTTTATTATTGGAAAAAGAAAAAAAGTTAAATATTAATCCTAAATACCCTGAATGTAATGTGTAAATGACCTCAAATTTTCTTCTAATGTTTTAATATTCATTTCAGACAATCATTTAGTTTTATGAAGACATGATTTTATCAAATAATGATCGATACCATGATCCTTATGAATACTTTTCTGGTATTCTTATATAAATCATTGATCATAACCAGACACAATTGGAAAAGATCCATAATTATTTCATAAAAATAATTAATATTCATATTCATGAGGTAACTTAGTGGTAAATCTTCTCTTATCATGAGTAAATGTAAAAATTTGGAAATGAGATGAACCATAACACATATGGAAACATTTTTTATAAGAGTCATTGGTAATCCATTGAAAAATTCTGTAGTACTGTGAACCCATTTTCAAGTTGTAATTGGAATAACTATCATAAATTCCTTAGGATATTTTATCTCAATATTCACCTATTGATAAAAATAATCTCGATACATAATAACAAATTTTAATATTTCTATTATCTCACCAAAAATTGTCAATATAACAGAGTATTATAAGATCACTATCAATCCTCACTCTATTTAGGACTGTATGATCTTTCTAACTTAATTCATCAACTAAATTATTTTCATTCCTGTGGTGGTATTGTATTGAGAAATCATAATAAATATAATGCTCAATCCATCTTATTTTCCCCATGTGGAGATATTTATATGAAAACACTACTTTCAAACTCTTATGATCTTTTTATATCTCACATATATCACCATAAATATAATGCATCCTTATCTTGAGAGAAAATATTATGAATTTCAAATCAATACCCTTGGTAATATAGTTCTATTCATGATCCTTTAAATGTGTTGATTCATAGGAAATAACTTTTTTATTCTATATATGGGACAAACAAGTCCCATCTTTGATGAATCTCTATATATATAAAATGCCTCATTTCATGATAGTAGAGTCAATACTATAACATTGAACAATCTCCCCAACAATTATTAAGAAAATTATTCACATTTTATTATCCATATGAACTTAACAACTATACATGTAAAAATGGTGAATGGGTTATCTAATTAGGAAGACTTTTATACAAATAATTGATAATAACATTCTAAGAAAAGGAAAATATGTATGTACACAATTTTCATTGGTGTAGGAAATTATTTTGGCTCTTTTTTCTTCACATGATCAATTTAGATTCGACCCTTTGGTACAATATGTCTATGAACATATAATTTTATAAAATATAATCTAAGACTTCTATATTTACCATATATCTCGTTTTCTATAAGAGAATCTATAGTGAGCTGTAAGTGATTCTTAGGATCTTAATATACTTTTATTTAAAATAAGATATAAATAAAAAATAATATAAGAAAATTATCAAGATATTATTTGAATATTAAATTATTCATATCCATAAAAATAGAGGGTTGATTAATAAATAAAAACAGAACTATTATAAAATTTGAGTATCCATACATAATTTGAAATATTTTATTTCTAAATTAATCTAAATTTTAAAAAAATTGATGATACTCATAATAGTGTTCGGTCTATTAAAAATACTGAGCTTCTTCATGGAGATGGACTAAATCAGAAATAAGAGGTCATAGATACTTTTTCATTATACTAATAAAATTGACTTCAATATAATTAATTCAAAACATGTAGATCCATATATCTTAATAACGAAAAGAACTGGGCCTCCCTATGGTGAAGTACTTTGTAATATGAATCTATTATCACCAAATCTTGTAATTGTTTTTGTTTTACTAAACCCACTATGGGTATATTATATGGATTATTTGATAAAGGTGTTGAATCATTAATTAGAACAATGGAAAACTCATCTTCACAATTTTTTGTATGTGTAGGAAATTATTCATGATCAACATCAATGTATTCCTATAAAAATTGTACCTCATAAATTTCAATTTTACCATTTCTGTCCATAGATTATTTCTTCTATTCATTCACAATAATCTCATTCATGTGAGCTACTAAAGGTGGATATAGACTTTACTAGATGATTAATTCTCATGTATAAGAGTAAATAATAATACATATTATTCAAGAATTACAATTTCCTAATCTTGAAAATAAGTTTTTTACTTTACTTTTTTAAATTCATTCCAAAGAATGATACAAGTAATATTAACCATAAGTATAATGATCAAGTTTACAAATATGATGCATCTATTTTTCATAATTATAAATGAATGAAAATTAATTTTTATAGTGTCATTTCTACTAGGACTCTTGTATGAAGTCTCCCTTATTAAGGTGCTACAGAAATATCATTTTTTCTTATCCATCGTGGGTGATAATAAGTAGTGTGAAAAAAGAAAAGAAAATAAATAATTAGCTAAATTTTATGATATGATTAATTTACCATACCCCACATCATTAAGAACTTTATCCTTAATTTTAGTGATCAAATAAGATTTAACATCTCCAATTTTCCTCTTTTACAATATATTCCATTAACACATGAGAAACTAGTTTAAATAATTCCCCATTTCACAATAGATGATGCACTAGATAATAATGGTTTCTTTTTTTCCATTGAATTAATTATCTTGAGAGCCCTTATATCCACTCTTATAACAAAATAACATTCCCTCCAATAATTTTCTAGGATTTTCTCCCAAAACATTAACCTGAAAAAAATTATTGATTTTATTATTCTTATTTGTTGTATTCTCTTTTTCCTGGTTCTTAGTTGTCATGTTCATCTCTTGATTTTCCTAAAATATATAGGACATTGAAAATTAATTTTTTTTTATGATTATAATTTCTATTTTATTCGATGTTGAATTTTTTTAGTATATAATTCCATTAAGAGATTTTGATTAAGCCTTACCTAGAAAATATTTCAATGGATGCCTCATGCTCTATAATAATATCTTTCTCTATATGATTTAAGTTGTTGTACTTTATCCTCATTTCAGTTCGTTATTCATGAGGGAAATATTTTTCGAATAATATTGATTTAAAATCCCTCCATTTCATATGTTATATTTCTTCTTCTTCCCTAGTATTCTAGATCAATATCCACTACTGATCAATGTTTAATTAAAGAGAAGACACTTCTAATATAACATTTTCCCTTTCAATGAATTCCAATAAAATAAATATAATCTAAATAGTCATACTCTGTTTCTATTATATCATCAGATGAGTTGTTCCACTAAATATTGTATTGTCTTTCCATATATAATAATCCAATAGAGTTATATCATGTCATGGGACATTATGTTTCTCTATATTCACAATGTTATTAGAAATAACCATGGTTATCTACCCTAATATTTCCATGATACAATATGGTCAAAAATTATTTTTATTGGATTACTCATCAAATAAATCATTACAATGGATTTGAGTATTTATATAATTATTTTTTTCTTGGTGTTATTTATAAACAGTGGAATATATTAAATTTTACTATAACATTTTTTATTTAAATGATATTTTATGTTAGTAATTATAGATTAACACTTAAAATATTTTAGAAATATTTACATTTTTAATTTCACAATCATAAACAAGGTTTCAATGATAATATTCTCAAATCATAAAAATATTTTCAAATCAATTATAATGGTTTTTAAATGAACATTTAATTAACCCATGAATATCTCTGAAGAGTATAAAACGAGGTACATAGAAAGGGACCTTTCACCATGAAACATATTGATGGATGAAATATAATCGACAAACACTATTCAGGGTTATACAATGAGATTAATTTGATAAAAACATCATCCACATATATTTTATAGGATTGAATGTATTTCTAGGAAAATGATATAGTCTATAACTTATAGAAAAATTTATGATACCATCCAATATTTAGACATATCCTAAATCTCTATCATGGGGGCATGTTCACTAATTATTTTTTCCTAAATATAGTTCCTAAGGATTATACTAAAAATTCTATAATAATAAATAGAACAACCCAAAATACAATAACCTAGAGTGTGTGGCTACTTTATTACATTGGCATAAGATATAAGGGATAATATTTCCAAGGATTGACTAGTTTTGTAATCTTGAATAACTAGAAAAAATCAACATTCAAGATTTACATTGGAAATAAAATATAAAATATAATAAAAGGAAATTTTACGCATCCTTTTACAAATTCAATTATTCATTATTTATAAATTGAGGAAAGGAAAAAATAAGGGTGGGAAAAAATCCATTGTAATAGTTATTTACAACAAAAGCTATCATGTTTAAATAATGAATAATCAACATCGAAAGGTAAATAATTGAAAATAGAATTTATTTAATAAGTAACATGAGAATGAAATGAATCTATTGATAACATAAATGTAATAATCTCATGGATAATAAAAATTAATTCTCAATGAAATAGATTCATAATTTTTGAATTAATGGCCATGGAATTGTTCAAATATATTTTAAAATATAGGTTAATATACAAAAAATATATTTAATAATGATGGACAACAATTTTGTCTTTAGATACCTATCGATGCATTGAGGGACTATCTATAATCAATCCCCACACATAAATAAATATCTTATACAGTACTCATACATTGAATAAAAATTTATTAATAATAAAAATTCCTTTTAAAAATATCTACATTGAGTTAATCATATAGAATATTAGTATTTCCCCAGCTAGTAAAATAACTTACATAGTACAACATTGTATATATAAGTGTTATATAGGTTAAGAAATAAGAATATCCACAATACATTGAATATATATATATATGGAAGATAAATTTATTATCCAATAGAATATTATCATAGAAACTTGAATTTTTCATGAGAATTTTAAGGACCACCGAAACAATCAAGAGATGGGAGATAACCCTCAATTCCATTGTAGAGTATATTTTTTATTAAGATCATGTTTTTTTGAGAATAGAATAATATAGAAGTGATACATAATAAATAAATTCCCATTAAATAGATTTTCTTTTAAACCCCTTTAGAACTTATAAAAGAATATAAAATAAATAAAACAATTATGAAGGCATGAAAATCTTTAAACACAATATATTTCAAAAAGAAAAAAAATTTCTTTTGACATTTTAAAAATGAATCCTTTTGATAGAATTTTTAATATTCTCTTAAAAATTCTAAAATTTATAGGATAACATAAAATTTTATTTATAAGTAATTTTTGAAAATATAATGGAAATTTTAAAATAATTTTAAAAAATATAAACATGGAAGAAAAATCTAGTTGATTTGAAAGATTATTAAAAGAATATTTTCACTTTAAAATTTCATTTCATAAATAAAATTTAAAAGTTATAAATTTTTTTAATATAACATGGTTAATATGTAAATATCCAAATTAAAAGACACTATATAGAGTTTATGATGTCAATATTATAATATTACTTTATCAAAAATATAATCTACCCTTAAAAATCAAACGGTAAGATAATTTTTTATCTATATGGTAACATATAAATTTTAAACATTAGAATATTTAAACATGAATTTAAACATTAATTAACATTATTAAATAATGTTTCATGTTATATAAATCAAAGTGGTATTAAAAACACAACATAATAGAAGATAAATGCATAATAAAAAATATGCCAAAATTGAGTGAAAAATTAGATTAAATACATTACCTTACGATTACACTATGATAAAAGTGATTTAGCCACCATTATAATGGTTTTAAAACTTTTATTATTTTATACATTAACAATAATCATATTATCATAATTTATATATATTATTATTACCCATTCATTACCATTTCATGGTGAAATTAATCAATAACTGTTAACTGTTTTGTTTTCTCATTAAATTTTGAACGGGGATACTCATATTCTTATATATAATAGATAATTTTATTATATATATAATAATATTCATTTTATAAAAACATTACTCAATAGATTCATATTTAGAATAATCCTTGTAAGGTGGTAATGAAAAATTAATCACACCACTTTCTTGATGTGGTAGTCCACACGTATGCATGAGAAACATTATCAATTTATAATTGATATGTTAGAAAAGTGGGAATGATTATTTTCTAATAATATAATAAAAATAACATCATAAATATTACTTTATTTATTTCAATCCACCTGTATACAACAACCATGTGATATATCAATGAATACAATTACATTGGTTTGTGGGGAGGCAGTCTTATATACACATGAATGATTGTTTTGTTTCTGATTTGTTGGAGAAAGAGAGGGATAAATATTATTCCATAAATATCATATAACATAAATATATTCCAATTAATTTTTATATATTTTAATGGTTACTAAATAATTAATAATGGTATGATAATTATAATAATGAAAGTGTTTGGCTAAGATGATTACTTCTTCATTGGTAAAACTTTTTTAGATCTCTTATGAAGGAAACTTGTTTTAATAAATCCAGTTTGAACTATGTAACCCTTACATGATTCTTTTTATGGTTATAAATTGTAAGGGTGAGAGTTGGGAACGTTGGGAGAACAGTGGAAGTGTTTTGGGGCTAAAGGGATGTTGCACGAGCGGTGCACAGTTTGACTAACCGTGTGGCCAAACCATGTGTGGTGGTCCTCTTGAGGTGGCAGCTCCAGCATAGTTTGAGCATAGATTGCGATACCATGGAAGGGGAAGCCATGTGGGTAGGGGCTACTGCCTTGTTTTCCTAACTGTGCAGTTAAACCATCTGCGTTCTTCATTCATTGGGGCTTTTGTCAAAACCATCGAGGAATGATGCTTCTTTCCCAACTCCACGTAGTATAAATGATTGGATATCTATCAAATATAACTTTTGGTGTTGAATTGATTATAATTTGGTTGTCTAACACTTGTTGGAAACCTTTTTGAGTAATGGTTGTGAAATTTGGAAAATTGGGTGTTTAAGTAATGTTCTTTTGTTCATGGTTTTAAAACATTTATTTTAAAAAGTGGATTTTTCTGTATGGTTGTAAATTGAATTGTACTAGTTCTTTATAATAAAATAGATAGTTTTATTGAAATAAAATGTTACTTGAAATTATTTTTGCTTTAGTTTTCATTAAAAGTTCAGTTTTGTTGAAGTGGATTGTTTTGGTAATGGATATATTTGTTATAAATGGTGTTGGAGTGAGATCATGATTAACAGTCCCTTAATATGGGATGATTAACATTAGGGTACAAGGGATGTGACACTATATTTGGGGAATGTTTCATTGGGGCAAATGGTAATTAGTTGAGAGAAAACTCTAGAGTATGAAACTGTCAAACGAAACATGCATGTGTGTGTGTATTGTGAACTATGGAATGGGTATGAAAAATGATAATAAGAATTGGTTTTAAAATTTATCAGTTATTTATCTAGAAAAATAAATATCCAGAAATTGGTTTCATTTTGATTTGTTTTCACATGGATGAGAAAACATTTTTGAACTTGTTTTTATTTGGTTATAAACTATTTTGGTAAATTGTTTTAAATAAATTTTTTTTATATAAATGTGGAAAAATTTCCTATCCTAGTGGTGTGAGTAGGGAATTCATTGGAAAAAACTACTTAGTATTATACTCACCCATACTTTTAAACTTTTTCTTTTGGATATTTCATCTTCCATGATAGGGTAAAAGGTAACATTTCCTTCGTTTTTTTCACTATCTCATGAAAATTGGATTGTTTAGTGATTGTGTATATTGGAGCTTGTGTAGCATGGATTTTTGTGGTCTCTTGAGAGTATTTATCTAATTAATCACTATTTATTTTGAAACTCATTTGGTCATCTGTTCTACCACACTTTGATATGGTTTTGTGATACATTAGGTTGTTTAGTTATCTTTATTTTTTTCATGCATCATTTACTTAATCGTTTTCTTATGGTTTGTCGATTTTTTTGTTTATTTTATAAAGATTATATCTTCCCCCACTTGTATTTGAAACCCTTGGAAATTTATTTCTATAAATTCGCATCTTGGGGATGAAATTTAAGGACATGTAATGACTCATTTTACTCTCAATACTATGAGAAAGTGTGGTTCATTACAAATTCAAGAAGTTATTCCAAGAACATAATGTTCATCTTACATCTGTACCTATATTTATTTTATAAGAACCAGGAAAGTGGTATGTGGTGTACAATGATGATTTGGGATCAAGGTTGGGTTGTGTTCTCATGAAAGGAGACCATGTGGTTTCTTATGGTTTAAGGCAATTGAGGGTGCATGAGAAGAATTACCCCAACACATGATTTGGAGTTAGTTACAGTAATCCATGATTTGAAGACTTGGATTCATCATCTCTTGGGTGGGAAATTCACTCTGTTCATAGACCACAAAATCTTGAAACACATTTTCTCATAACGAGATTTTAAGCGTAGGAAGAGCAGATGAACGGATTATCTTCAAATTATTGAATTTAATATGAAGTATACACCAGGGAAAGGGAATTCAGTGGAAAATTCATTGAGTAGAAAGTAATATCCTCAGTTAGATAAATATGCATCAAATGAATGGTAGATGATGTCAATTCTAGCCAACATGCATGTGGAATGTAAAGATCAAGGTGATGTTGAGTTTTTCATTTTAGATAGGCTGGTTCATGATTTGGTAAATATGGTCAAATATGCACAAAATTATGATGAAAAATGTTAGGTATGAGTTCAAATCTAAATGGTGGGGACACCATTGATGGTGAAATCTTTATGGTAGTTTTGTTTTGCAATTTAGAGACCAGATTGTTGTAAATATGAACAAATCATTCATGCTTACCACCATTTGACATGGGATGCACATTTGGGTACACAGAAGATGTATATGGTGCAAAAGGAGCAATTTTGGTGAATATGCATGAAAAGAAAGGTGGCCAAGTTCATTTCGTGGAGCATAAATTGTCAATAGGTTATGGTAGAGCATCAGAGACTGGCGGGTATGTTGCAATATTCATCTATAACAATGTAGAAATGAGAACATATAGAGATGGATTTTTTATATGTATTCCAAGAATTTTTTTGAAAAATGTTGACATATGGGTGATAGTGGATCATCTTACTAAGTCATCCCATTTCATCCATATTAGTGAAACTCATACGATGTAGGATCTATCAAAAATCTATATCTTAGAAGTGGAAAATTGGAATGAAATACCAGTTTCAATAGTCTCAGATAGAGATTTGAGGTTCATGTTTCATTTCATGAAATCCTTACAGAACGCCATTTTCACTATATTTAATCTGAGCACGAGGTATCATCAAAAAACAGATGAGAAATACAGGCAGACGATAAAAAAGTAGGAAGACATAATACTGTCTTGTGTAATGGATTTTAGGGGCTCATGGGAGGATCATATACCCTTTGTGGAGTTCTCATACAATAGAAGCTACCTAGCCTTGATACATATGGATCTGTTTGAAGCATTGTATGTGAATCATTGTCATTATCCACTATGCTGGGTGGAAATATGTGAGACATCACTAGTTGGGCTGGGCCTTATCTATGTATAAATGAAAATGTTCCAATTGACTAGAAAAAGGATGTAAATTGCACAAACTCATCATTAATCATATGTAGATCACTGTTGAAGACTACTATCGTTCGCTGTGGGTATTCATGAATTCTTGAGGACATCTCTACGATTTTGAATTTTTTCTTTTCAAGAAGTAAGTGAAGTTATCTCATAGATTCATTGGCCCATTCTAGATTCATGAACTGGTCGGAGAGGTGGAATATCTGTTTTCATTACCACCATTGTTTATTTTGGTTCATAATGTGTTCCATGTATCTTAGTTGAAAAACTATCATGGAGATCCAAACCATGTGATTAGATGCGATCACATTGACCTAGAGCCAGATTCTTCATTGGTGATAATCCTGGTACAAATCATGAATAATTAAATTATGGCATTGAAATTATTTCATTTTAGTGTGAGTTTTGTAGACGCTTTGTCAGATTAAGGATGAGACTTGTGAATATGAGAAGTAGATGAAAGAGAAATGGTTGGAACTCTTTCAGATCAGTGATGGTTTTATACTTTCTGTGGATGGAACAAAAAATTTTGGGGAGAATTTAGTACCTTGGTTTTTGTTATGTAACCATTACATGATTATTTTTATGGTTATAGAGTGTAAGGGTGAGAGTTGGGAGACTTGGGAGATCATTGGATGTTTTTTGGGGCTAAAGGGATGTTGCACTGGTGGCGCACAGTTTGACTAATAGTGCTGCCAAACCGTGTGTGGTGGTCCTCTTGAGTTAGTAGCTCCAACTTTGATAGAGAACGGTTTGGGAGACCATTCAAGGTGAAGTCATGAGTGAAGGGGATACTACACGGTTAGTGCACAGTGTTCCCAATCGTGTTATCAAACAGTGCGTGGAGTGCGAATGAGAACCATCAAAATAGGATCTCACTCATTTTTTTACATAACTCCCTCATTTTTGACCCAATGTATCCATAATTTAGAATTTTTCTTCTCCTAAGGGTAAATAAGGTTCTCCCATCTTTCATATGGCATTCTGAAGGAATTCCTTGGTGAATCGAAGCTGAATTCATTACGAAAGAGATCATTCTTCTTCATTCTAGATCAGTTTCTTAGATATACTAAGATCTACTTCTCCCCTTATCTTGGTTTCCAAGATCAATGCCTGTTATGGATTGTGGTAGGTGTTTGGATGCGAAATTTGATGAAATTTGGTCTTAACAATGTTAGTAGATGATACCTATGGTGGGATCTTGGAGAATCGAACCAGTTGTATTGTGTGTTCTCCATCCATTTATTTTTTTGTCAAAAACTTCGAGGTAGGAGGCTTCTTTATTAACTCCACTTAGTATGAATTATTGGATTTCATTCAAATTTATTGTGTGGTATTGAATTGATTCTGATTTGGTTTTTGAAAACTTGATGGAAACCCTTTTGATGGAAAGTTGTGAAATCTGGAAAATTGGGTGTTTGAGTAAAGTGCTTTTGTTCATGGTTTTAAAATATGGATTTTAAAAAGGAGATATTTTTGGATAGTTGGTACATGAATTTTCATTTATGTTCTCAAAAAAATTAAATTTTTATTGAAATGAAATGTTCCTTGAGATTGTTTTTCTCTGGTTTTCAATAATTGTTTATTTTCATTGAAGTGGGTTGTTTTGGTAATATAAAGATTAGGCACAAATGGTGTTGATGTGTGTTTATTCTTAACATGATATTAATAAGTGATGTGTACCATTGGGGTACAAGGAATATGACCGTCTATCAGGGGCATGTGTCACTAGGACACAAGGTAATTAGATGGGAGACCACTCATGAGTATGGATCTGTCATATGAAGCATGCGTGCGTGTGTGTTGTGAACTATAGAATGGGTATTACAAATGATATTTATAATTTGTTTTATAATTATATTAGTTATTTTTCATGAAAAATAACTTTCTGGAATTGTTTTCTATTAGTTTGTTTTACTTGGTTGCAGTCAGTTTATGGAACTTTTTTATATTTGTTTATAAACTATTTTAGTAAATTTATTTATATAAACTAGTTTATATAAATGTGGATAAATTTTCTATCCTAGTGGTGTGAGTGGGGAAGTAATTTTCTAAAAACTACTGAATTTTATAATCACCATTACTTTGTCACCTTGGTGCTTTTGCAGATGTCATCTTCATAGATAGGGGAAAAGGTAATGTTTCCCACATTTTTAGCACAACCATGTGATACTTGGGCTGTTTGGTGATTGTGAATATTAGAGATTGTGGAGAATGATGTCTTGAGGTCTCTTGAGAGTATTGAGTTGTTTATCTGATGTTTACTTTTACACTCATTTGGCCTTGCACTATTCCACACACTGATATTGTTTGGAGATACATAACTGTGTTTAGTTGTCTTTCTTATGTTCAAGAATCATTTATTAACTAGTTTAGTTATTTTTTTTGGTTTTTTTGGTTTATTTGAAAAAGGGTAAATCTTCCCCCACTTGTATTTGAAACTCTTGGGCATTTATTTAAAGCCTTTGGAATCTTTGGGATGTCACTTAAGTCTAAGTAACGACTCATTGTAATCTCACGCCAATGAGAATGAGCTGGTCATTACACCAGGGTTGTTGTTTAATGAAGATAAGAACATATAAACATGGTTATTTATTTATGGTATATATGTTTTCATGTTTTTTTCATGTAACTGGTTCGAAATGTATGATTATGTGTGGGGAAGGAGTCTCCATTTTATAATTCATGATGGTGGAACACTTCAAATTTTTCATTGATTTAAAATGTTTTTAAGTATAATTCATAGAAAAGTGGCTCCAAATTGATTCTATTTCAAAGTTTATATAAAAATGGGTTCAAATATATATACCTAAAATAATTTAGAAAACCTTTTAGTAATTTTTACCCTTATAACATTTATTTAATACCCAGTAAACATGTTTTAAAATTTTTTGTGTAGCCTAATTATTTTAAATTCAATTATTTATAATAGAAAAAATGAAATATATGTCAAAAAATATTTTTTAAATAATTATTCAAAATATTGAAATCATTATATCAAATTCCATTAATATAATTATTATAAATAAATACAAAAATAATCCCACACATTGTGATGAAAAATAGTTTTTTCATAAAAATGTTTTTTTCAGAATAATACGATAAAACATTACCTATATGAGTTGTAATAATCATTTTATGAATTTATTTTCATATAGCTATCAATATAATATTTTAATTTCATTAAAATCACTAGTTATTAGGGAGTATTAAGATTAAGATTAATGGAAAACTTGTTTGTAATTAAAAACCAAATTCTAAAAAATATTTCATTTTACCTCCAAATGATCTTGACATTATTTTTATTAATTTATAATCAATATATGATTAATAATAAATATTATTAACCATTATCATAATTTATATGAGTATTAGTTAATATATTATTTCTAAAGAAAATTTTGAAAAATTCATTCATGGATTATTTGGACACAATAATATTGAAATACGTATTCATCCTATCAAATTATAATTTTTGTTCCATGAAATATTATAATGTGAATTATATTATAGTTTCAATGAAAATAAAATGTTGACTTACTATAACTAAAGTTCTGGTATTATAATTATTTTTATTTATGCATTTTTTTTATGTACCTCAGTTTTTATACCTATTTAATGTTGTGGAGAAATTATAAATTTTGTATATATGTGTTATACAAATATACATATCATATTATCAATCTCATTGATGGTGTTATAAATTCCTTATATCATTTTCACAATAAGTTCTTTAAAATAAAACCTAATTAAATCAATCATTTTTAAACCTTAATCAATTAATAAATCACACTCTTAGAGACCTCTTCCAATTCATTTTTTCATAAAATAAGAATTATATTTGGTTAAAATTTTTTGTTTTCCACTGCTTTCAATGAAAATAACATGTTCTTATCTTCTTTAAAAGTATTTTACCAATTCATTAAAACACCATGTTAATGGATCGTCTCAATACCCAATTCTGTTCATTTTCTTATGATTTTATCTTCCAATGAACTCTATATTTGAGAACCATTTGTATTTAATAAAATATGAATATCTAATACATATAATTCCTTCCTCTCATAGGAATCATCACGATATATCCTTTTTATATTATTTGAGGAAATATTATGTGGCCCCCTACATTCCAAGGGGAATTCTTATGATTATACCGTACATTCAATTCATTAATGTGGTATACATATGTTTGTACATGTTTTTATGGATGTTACTAGATAGTGATCCAATTCATTGGGTAATATTTATATCTCATGAGAAAATATTAATTGGATTAGATATTAAACCTAATCCATTGAGGGAATATTTCCACAATGTTATAAGGCCCCGATCTCGAGCCTTGACTTATATAACTGATGTCGTGTATTGTGATGTTTCCATATTCTTATGATTCTATGATGTTATGATTCCATCATAATTATTTCACAGTTATGTATGATTATTCATCATAGTTTCTTTTTACAATTTCAGGTTATGTCATTTAACTCTTTAATTTTCTCCATTAGCAAGTTAAATCTCTAATTGGGATTTATAAATCACCCATTTGGTTTATGTATCCCACATGTTGTTTGATGTAGTTTTATAACCTCATAGGGGTCTATGAGAACATTACAATATTTATAATAATGTTTTTTATTTTAACTCAATGTTGATGTAATAAGACAGAGTCTCTTAAAGACACTAAGCCTCTTGATTATAGGGGAATGTTTATTGGATATTTATTTTTTAAAATATAATAATAGTATGTGTTAGGGGTTTGGTTAAATATATTTTGTATCATAGAAATATTTAGTGATTTTTTTATTGTGACAAGAATATATTATTAATAACCCTTGGGATATGTCGATATATTGGAAAAAGTCATGAAATTTTGATAAGTTTCATAGCATACGGTATCCAAAAAAATGAAACCCCAATCCCAACACTACATGTGGATGTAGATATAGAATCCATGTACTTAAAGGTAATTACCCTAAAAGGTATCATTAATTATTAACTTTACCTATACATGATGGATGAAAAAGTGGCCTTTTAACACATCATGTTTGAAACCCTCTATACATTTTATTTGGTAAATTGACAAACACTTTACAATCAAATATGAATTCCTTTATTAGATTAATATATTATAAAATATAATATAAAAATTAAAATGGTAAACCTATATTCAAACCTATATTGTCATTATCATGGATATCCATTTCATTTATGATTTATTATCTCTAGGTTCAATATTTCCCTTTTATATTCTTATTAGTTTTAGTATTATCCATCTTAATTTTATTTTCCATATTGTAAGTGACTATAAATAGAAATAAATTGTTAAAGGTTCACTCATCATCCATTCATGAACATTAGATATCCTATATGATTAATGTTTTATAAATTCATTAATATCATGTAATGTTAGTAGAATTATTCAAACACCAACTAAAAACTCGGATGTTGAGTTATCTTTGAGAACAAAAAACATGGAAAATACTGCATCACATTATATAAATTATACATAGTGATTATTTTATGAATGTAACACCTATAAAATCATGTAAAACATACTTTAGTGTAATTTTATAATATATTGGTCACATATTTGTTATCATTGTACAAATCCAAAACCAAAAATCAAGAGAGGGAAATAAATTTTTATATATCAAGTCATCCTCCAAACATGTAGAAGTGTAAAGAGGATCATGAATCTCATTTGTAATTTTCCTATAAAATTTGGATATTTATTCTTTATCAGGAAGCATACCTATTGAAAATCATTGAGATAAAAGAGATGATAAATCTTGGAGATAATCCCATTATGAGGGACTATATAGTGGTATTCCATTAACAATTTCATTTAATTCCTCATGATAGAGAGGTTGATTACTCAATTGAAGATATACATAGGTATATAAACTTATACAGAATATGTAGTTACAAGAGAAAACTAGACAAGGGTATTATTGGATCAAATTCATCACCATTGGGAACATAAATCCACATATTCCAAAATAATAATGGTTCACTGTGCCACTATATTGATTATCATGAACTCAGAAAAACATGATATAGATTAGGTATCATATGAAATGGATTGATTAATATTTATATCAACTACACAGGGCCCAATACATCCATAAGGTGCACCTCTTATTGGGATATCATTTATTAAAATTAAATAAAGAGGTTATTCCCAATACCATGTTCCATTAAATTTTAATGGACTATGATTTCATAGTGATTAAATTTAAACACTATAATTCAATATAAATCATGTTAGACAAAATGAATAGAGTATTTAGTGAATACTTATAAATTTTTTTGGTTGTAATAATAGATGATATTCTGATATACTCTAGAAAAAAGGTGGATCATATTGAGAATATTATTATTGTTCAAAAGACATTGAAAATGTAGAAGATTTATGAAATGTACAATTAATAGGGATGTAGATGATGGGGAGGTGAATTACCTTGTAGGTGGTTTTTTTGAATTCCCTTACACCTTCAGGTCATGTAATTTCCTAAGCCTACGAGCCGTGTAATCTCTGAGCCTACGGGCCTTGTAAGGGTCTCCCCTCATTCATTGAAAGGGGTTATAAAAAATCAATAAAAATGAAGGCCTTTAGGCCATTCAAGCTACAGTAAATAGGATTTATGGACAGTGGAAGTATCTTTCATTGATATTTTATCATCTAAAAAGAGAAATATAGTGATATTTATAAAAAATGGTGATTGATTACTGGACCATACCAATATCTATGATAGAGATATATAGATTCATTTGACAAGTTTGGTACTAGAAATTATTTTTGAGAAACTTATTATGTTTTTCAAACCTCTTAACCATGCTAACATGGAAGTGGTTGATGTCATTCTTGATAAATTAATGTGAAGAGAGATTCATGGAATTGAAAGAGAGGCTTATCACTAAAATTACAATCATCTACCAATAATTGGAAATTTTTTCATGGTATAAATTATTCTTCAATTATGTGCCTTGGTCATGTACTGAAGAAGAACGATAATGTTATAGCTAAGGACACAAGGTTGTCTAAATTAAATTACTATAATAACCCAAAACATGATACTGGGATTTATGTAGAGATTATCACATGGATGATTTAGCGATATAATCTGTTTGGGGAGAAGTGTGAAATATAGAATGATCTTAAGAGCCTCATGTATAAATTCACAGATAAAGAGATTAATATGCAAAAAATGTTGTTTGGATATGATCAAAGACTCTGAAGAAATAATACATTACCATCGTATGAAGGTGAATAATGTGGATGATGATCTATGTTGAAAGGTTCATATAACTAATATTTTTAGAAACAATTTATGATTTAACAAAAGGAAAAAAATACTACAATACTAAACTTATCTCTCAACTATACATTATGGAGAAGATAAAAGATGATCAATGTTGTGATGTGAAAATATAGTGGAATGTGAAAGGTATAAGAAAAAAGAAATCCATAGAGTTTGAAAGTTAAGAATAAATAGTTTTATGTCTCAGGTCATGATATGTATACCAGGAAATCATGACATATGGAAGGAATTATTGAATTCCACATATAGTTGAACATTATCAATCCATCCTAGGAGCATACAATTGTATCATGATCTTTGAAAACACTATTAGCGTGAAAATATAAATAATGATTTTTTATAATATACACTAATTTTCATGGAATATAAAAAATTGAAGGTATAGAAGAAAAATTACATTTGATGATGCAACCATTAACCATACAAGTATATAAATTGGAAAACATTTCCATGGATTTTATCACAGGTGTTTTAAAGAAATCCAATAAAAATAATTCCATATAGGATATACTATATCATCATATGAAGGATTCTCAATTAATTTTCAATTTTATTGGAATTCTAAACTGATCAAATTTCATGGATATACATTAAAGAAGTGGCGAGGGTATATAAAGTTTCCCTAGAAATTATTTTTCTTGGAGATCTAAGATTTAACTTCATGTTATGGAAATGTCTATACGATTCTCTATCCTCAGAGTTAATGTTTTTTATGACTTACCCCCACAAATAGATGTTGAATATGAGAAGACTATCTAGATACTTTTGAACATCTTGGGAGCTTGGTCGATGGACATAAAAGTATGATGGGGTCAAAAAAAATCATTTGGCTGAGTTCTCATAGAATAATATCTTCCAAACGATCTTACAAATAGCTATATATGAAGAATTTTAATTGAAGTGATGTAGAACACCAGTCTGATTATATGAAGTTGATGAAAAAATATTTTTGGACATAAAAATTTCTATGAAAAGGCTAAAAAGTTAAAGTACATTCAGTTGGAAATTAGGTTATCTTAGAGTAAAAAAAAGATATTTGTTGATATCCATAAGTTAGACTTGGATTTTGAGGTTGGAGATAATTTTTTTCTCAAAAAATCTCCTAGGAAGAGAGTAATGATATTTTATATTTTGAGAAATATGAGTCCCAATTAAATTTGTCCCTTTGATATTCTTAATCACATTAGAGATATGTGCTATCAACTAGTACTCCCATAAACCTTATTTGAAACACATGATGTGTTCCATGCATCCCTGCTCATGATGCACATACAAGATCCCCCAAATGTAATGAATTCAATGGTTATAAAGTTGGATCATTACGTATCTTATGTGGGGAAACCAGTGAATTTCATTGACCATAGAGATAAAGATTGACACAACAAGACTACCCACATAATCAACATAATTTTGTGGAAACATAAGTATAATGAGGTGACACATTAGTCATAGGAAGTAATGAAACAAACATACCCTCCTTAATTTTCATCAAATTGGGTGAAATTAAATTTCAATAGAAAATTTCTGAAAGGGTAATAATTTAATGAAACAAAATTTTATCAACAAAATTTCCATTATGATTATATAAATTTGTCACATTTGGTAATTGAATATTATATAAATCACAATGTCATTATAATATAACCAAAAACATTTTATTATATTGGATTGAATGTTAAATTACAAGAATAAATAATGTCTTAAGAATTAGAATTATTATAGTGGGACACAAAATTAAAAATAATATTCAATAATATGAATGTTTGAAATTTCTCAATCCCATAGAATGATCAGACTAATGAAAAAAACTATAGAAATAAGAAAAAATATTAGATATGAAATTGTTAATTTTTAAAATGAGAAGAAATAAAACCTAGAAAGAAAATATAAGAAAATGAATAATTAATGAAATATGTGGTATTTATATGTGGCATGGAATCTATACAACCATTACAAATTTGACTGTTGGAATAGTAATTTGACTACTAGAATAGTAATATGATAATTACAAATATTAACTTGACTATTATAATAGTAAAAATACCATTATAATAGTAAAATAAAATTCAGTTATCTTATAAAATGAAAATATAGAAATTTATTATCATGATACAAATAAATTAATTTTTTAAAAATTATAAAATATATATTTGGATTTTTTAAAACAAATATTTTTATATATAAATTTAAAGGATAAATATAAATATTTATAAAAAATTTTATATTTTCATAAAATGGGTTTATAATGTAAAATTATGTTTCATTAATATGAAAATATAAATTTATGAGATAAGTAATAAATTTTTAAAGGGTCCTAATTTTTTTTATAATATTAAAAATAAATGTTTTTTAAAATGAATATGAATTGTAATAAAAAATTATTTTTCTCATATTTTTAATTTATTTAAATATTATATTTCAATTTTTTTTCTATATGTTGAAAAATTATTTTGGTAAATTTTGAAAATTTTCAAAAATAGTTAATTTTTTCATGAATAGATAAATACAAAAAAATCTAGTATTTAATTATATAAGATAAATACATGAATAAATGAGCCATTGTTGATGTATGAAACCATTATTTCAAACTAACATGAACTATTTACTGTATTTGGACATAATAATCATTATTATTGGCAGTCTTAATCCAAAATAATTAACTAATCAATATTATATTCAAAACACCTCTCTTATACACTAATAAATACAACACCTTCTCTTCACAACTTATAATAATTGGAGCTTTGAAAATTTAAATATATTAACTTCGCAGCCCTCTCATTCACTTACACATAGTGTTGGTATCAAAAAATTAAAAATAAAGGAGTCATAAAAAGTATTTCAAGAGAGGTGATTTAATGGGGTAATATTCTTAATTTATATATTTTAAATTAATTTATTCATATATTTCCTCCTTAAATCCACCATCCATAATTAAATAATAACAATATTATAAAAAAATCACAGAAATATAAAATTTTAGTATAATATCTATTACACAACCTCCACCCATTTCATTACAAAATGAAAATGTTGTAAAAAATATGGACAGTTCACCACCACCATAAACAACATACATCGTTTATTAACACAACATTAAAGGACGGTCCTAATAAATTTATTATCGTAAAAAATTATCCAAATTGATGTTTTATAATTTCATCCACATTTTATAAAGTATATATAGTAATAATGGTAATGGAAACCCAAAAAGTTCGATATTTTCAAAAAGCTCATCAAAATGAACTTAGTGTATATCAATAACACTTATACTCTATGAATCTCTTTAATTTATTTTAAAAATATTATTTTAAGAACATTTTAAACTTTTTAAAACACATTATATCTATACCATTATTGCAACAACCCATGTACTTATAAAAAATATTATTTTAGTTATAATATTAGATAGTAAAATTCACTAGAAATGTATAAGTAAACAATTGTTATTTAAACAAATTACAGAATTTATAAAAATAAAAATGTAACCTCACCAAATAAATAATAAATTAAATTTATATCTCTTATAAGTGAAAATATGATATATTTATATCATTGAAAAAGTATTTTTTTGAAAATGATAAATTAAGTGTTGATATTTTTTTGAAACAAATGATTATTTAAAATTTTATAATTACTAAAATAATTAATAATAAAATTTACCTTTATAAAATAGACTCATAAACTAATGTTTTTATATATTTTAATTATAATTATATTTTACGAGACCTTTAATGATTTTTCAAAGTGTTGTAAAATTATAATTAAAAACAATATTTTTTGAATAATGATGAATATAATTAAAAAATTATCTTCTAATATTTAGAAATATATTTTAATTTTTTTTTAATTTTTTTAATTATAAGCTTTGATAAATTGTTAGAGTTAATTGTTGATATATTTCTAAATGGGTTGATTTTTTGGTGAATAGTGAAATATGGTAATTTATGTTACATATACACTATAGTTAAAGAAATTATTCCTTGGGTCATTTCTATATTTAAAATAATTTAAGGATTCATGTTTAATGTCATGATGTTTTTTTCATAGAAAGAATGATTGTATTTTTTTTAAAGGATTCATCTTCTAAAAAAATGGATTTTGACCTATTAGTATCCATATTTTAATCATGTTTTTGTTTCATGTATAACCTAATTATATAAAATTATAAAGAGAATGGTTATTATAATATATTAAAGTATACTCTAAATTTATTTACCATATTATTAAATGTTTATGGTTGGGTCTAGATAGATGCTATAAGAGAATAAATTATATAACATTAGAGGTTAGGATAATGTTAAAAAAATAGCCTTAAATACTTTCACCATAAGTTTATATTGAAATGAAATATCATTTTAATATTACCATGTTGTTTAATTTATTATATATCTGTTAAAAACGGTTTTCATCTGAAGAAATTGGGAAGATAAAGTAGGAAGGCGCTGAGATGATGATATCATTCTGAATCTACAACTCAGAATGGAGGGAATTTTAACTAAAAAGTTTTTGGCAGTAATGGCTCAGTTGAAATAGGATATAAATGGAGGCTCCATCCATGAAGGAGAACAACTTGATCTACCAAAAATGAACATGATGAAAGTGAAACATTTTATGTGGAAACACCACTACTTTCAATGGATCATCAATCCTAATAGCAGCTGAAGGGTGTATTAAATCTTTTTAAAATATTCTTTATGTAATTATGTGTATATATAATCGAAATATTAGTGATTATATATATCATTTTGAATGTGATTCCATTTAGTGGTGGTCAGTGGTCAGGACTTTCAAAGATGAAAAAGGGATTTATGTTATGGAATGGGATGAATTTAATAATATTTTCCATGAAAAATATTTTACAAAGGTTATTTAACATTCGATGGAAAATCATTTACTTGAATAGAAACAAACAGAGTATTATTAAATGGACATGTATGAGGAAAACATCAATCTATTGTTAAGGTATTCTTTAAATCATATTCGATATCCAGATAGTAAAATTAATCATTTTAATCAAGATTGAATCTAGGATACTAAAGGTTATTGAATTCTCATGAATTCAAAATCTATTAATTATTTTATGTTCTAAGTGGGAAAAAATGGAGTTTCGTGATTATCAAATTTACATTAAAAACAATCAGAAGAAATGGTCCATAAGGAATGAAATGGGTTAGAATAAATAAAATAAATATAAGAGTAAGATATTCTAGTTTCATATTTTTTAAAAGTGTTGTAAAATGTATCTTGGGGAATTTATTTAAAAAACTGGGGATGTGTTTTCAAAATGGTTTGTTTGTACAAATGGAACATGATTGCAAAGAAAATTTCCATATATTTAATTCTGATAAGAAACATTTAAAGTGTTTTAAATGTGGTGAGATAGGGCATTATGCAAATATCTTCCCAAATAAAGATAGGAATGTTGTGAACCAACCATACATTAAGTAGAATGATTTATTGAAATCATTTGTGACTACATTAGTAGATTTAGGTCCATCCAATGAAGTTTTATCAAGTATATTTTTTGTTTACTTAGATTTCAATAGTGTCTTGTTTGATACATGGCCTACAAAATTCTGTTATTTTTGATAAATATTTAGTTAAATTTATAAATTTCAACCCATTAAATGAAACTAGTGCTTATAGATAAATCAATTGGGAGGAATATTTAGGAAAAAAACATTACAAGAATATTGTTGTTGTTGTTTGTAGAAATACATCACCAGTAAACCTTGTTGTTTTTCCCATGGTGTAGTTTGATGTAATTTTGGGTATGGATTGGATTTCTATTAATTATTCTATGATTGAGTATGATGATAATTAATTTTCACTAGAACGATTTTCAGTTTGTACAAAATAATGAACACATACCATTTATAACATATCATGATGTTGAGAAAATATAAATAGATGGAAATGAAAATTATCTATATCATATTGCTGAAAATAAGGGAAGTGTTCAGATTAATTATTTTTCATTAGTAAATGAATACTTGGTTGTTTTTATTGATGGGTTCTCTAATTCTATAAATGATTAGGATGTTGAATTTACTATTTAATTAATTCCCGACGCTAAGAAATTTTCAAAACCCCAACATTGAATAGAACAAGTGGAAATTATAAAATTGAGAAATTAGTTATTGGAGTTTCTTGATAAAGATTTCATTCATCCTATCACTTTACCATGGAAATATTCTCATTTATTTGTTAAATATAAATTTATTTCTATGAGGATTTTCATTGGTTATATATTTTAAAAAAAGTAATATAAAAAAGTATCTATTACCTCAAATTTATGAATTTTTTGATGAGATCCAGGGAGATCAGTATTTTTGAAAAATTGAATTAACATATGGGTACTATAAACTAAATGTGAAGGAGGATGAAATCCTGAAAACTTATTTCCATAATAGTTATTGGTATTATGAGTTTGTTGTTATGAACATTAGATTGAATAATTCCCTTGATAGATTTATATATCTTATTAACAGAATATAGAATGAATAATTGGATAAATTATTTTTTGTTTTTATTGATGATATTTTGGTTTATTAAAAATGTTAATAGGATCATGAAAAAAACTGAAGAGTATTCTTCACCGATTAAATAAAATAAGTTAAATGGGAAATATATAATTTGTTTTTTTTGTTGCAAAAAATTCTATTACTATGAATATTAAAAAGAAGGTTTTCCTCAAATTTGACCCCACAAAAAAGTAGTTGATTAATGTAAATAACCTACACATGATACTGAGATTCATTGTTTTCTTGGATCGGTATTATATTACCAACAATTTGATAAAATCATTGTAAGGTTATCTATCCCACATAATAAGTCTACACCAAAGGGGTTGAATTTAATTAGAAAAAATAATGTGACATTTTTTTTAGAAACAGTGAAGAAGATTGGTGAATGTTCTAGCTTTGGATAAAACTTCTAGAAATGTAGTATTTTTAATCTATAATTATTCTTCATTGAAGGGACGTAGTTGCATCCTCATTTAGAATGATCAGGTAATTTCTTAAAATCCAAGTCAACTGAAACCTTATGAGTTAAATTATCCAAAACATGATCTGTAATTACTAGATGTGGTTTTCACTTTAAAATAAGAAGATTTCATTCATATGGAAAGAAATGTGAAATATATACAGACCATAAAATTTTAAATAATATATTCACTTATAAGTAATTAAACATGATTCAAAGAAGAAAGAATAAACTGATAATGGATTGTGATTGTATGATCTACTACCACCATTGAAAAGTAAACAATGTATCATATTCCTTGAGTTTAAAACATTTGGCTAAATTAACCATGGTATGTTAGGAACATTAACCACTGGTTAATGATCTTGTGGATTTTTTTCGTAAACATTGATGGTGTATAAAATTACTATGTTTTATTTCATGTTTCAGTGAAATTCATTATATTAGATATAATTATGAACTCATAGAAGGAAGAATGTGAGTTACAAAAAAAATAATGAACTGGTGAAAATGATTAATCTTCTAGAATTTAACAGTTAAATGATTGTGACTTCAGATTTGGGAAGCTATTATGTGTGACTTTTTATTACCTACTAAAGAATGAATTGTTATGTGAATCTCACAGTTCTTTGTTATCAGTTCATCTAGAAAACAATAAGATAAACTTAACACATCGAATTCATTACTTGTGGAATGATATAAATGAAGATATTTCTGATTTTAATATGAAATGATTTAACTTTAAATATGTTAAAGTAGAAAAAATCTACCTAACATGATACTTCATCCTTTTCCACTTCCATAGTATAAATAGGAAAATAGATCCATGGAATTTTTGGGGGGACTACCAAAGACTTATTATGTTAAAAAATAGATTTTTTTTTATTGATTGAGTTACTATATCTGCAAATTTATTTCATATTTGAGATACTATATAATTAGATCAAATTTCTATTTGGTACCTCAAAGATATTTTTAGGTTACCTGGTGTTCCTATAATTATTGCATCTAATTGTTATCCCAGTTTCAATTCTAACATTTTGAAAGGCCTTTAAATGAAATTTTGATGTGAATTAAATCTCAATAATGCTTTTTTATCCTCAATCTGATAGATACATTGAGTAAAAAATTCAAAAATTTAAGTTTATTCATTGTTCTGGTTCAGTGGATTATTAGTAGGTGGGGATAAACCTCATGCTTTATTCCATTTTTCTTATACTAATAGTATTCATTCATATATATAGAAGACACCTTTTGAGGCATTACATGGAATGTGGTATCAAAATCTAGAATGTTGGGATGAATTCAGGGAATGGATGTTGATGTGAACAAAATTAGTAGAGGAAGTGTCTGAGAATGTAATGATGATCCAATAATATATGATGAATACACCATGTAGGTACAAAAGTTATGCAGATAGAAAAAAAAGAATTCTCTTTCAAGGTAGGTGATCATGTTTTCCTTATAATCTATCATTTGAAATGTGTTATTCATTTTTTAAGAATAAAATTATAAGTCTATAGTTCATTGGAACTTATGAAATAATGGAGAAAGTTGGACTAGTTTCCCATCGAGTAACACTTCCCTCTATTTTATCTATGGTACATAATGCTTTTCAGGTTTTAATGTGGAGAAATTATGTTTCAATTTCATATAATTAATTGAAACTAAGAGTAGTTTAGATTGAAGAGAATATTTCTTATTAAGAGATACCAATTCAGATTCTTGACCATAGAGAGTATGTATTTTAGAATAAGGTAATTCATAAGGTTATGGTTTTTTTTGAAAAAACCGACGGTTAATGAAGAATCATGAGAATCTGAAAATGCAGTGAGGGAAAGGTATCCTCACATTTATAATTAGTAAATAAAAAATTTTAGGATGTCATTTCTAGAAAAGGAGGAGGGGATAGAATATAGCATCCAAGGAATATATAAAATACTTTTTTTATAATTCAATAATTGAAAATTGAAATTCATTATAAATTTATAATGAAATATGGGTTTTTTATAAAATATAAGGAATATATACTAATAGATTAGAAAAATCCCCTATAAATGTATAAACAAAATTTATATATCATATTATTGAAAATATGATATATTTATATAATAGAATAATTAGGTAAATTATTTTAAAATGACAAATTAAGTGGAGATATATTTTTTGAAATCGAGATGATTATTTACAATTGTATAATTAATATATTGATTTGTAATAAAATTTCCCTATATAAAAGAGATTCATAAACTAATATTTTTTTAATGTAATTATTTGAAAATTTTAAGAGACCTTAATTAATTTTTCAAAGTGTTGTAAAATCATTTATAATATTAAAATCGATATTTTTTGGGTAAATGTTGAAATTAAATAAAAATTTAATTTATCAAACTTATAAAATTATTTTCAAAACATGGAATCTATTTATGAATTATACACATCAAAAATATGTTAGGATGACTTTTTTAGATTTTTCTAAAATAGTTTATTTTTTAGTGAATTATAAAATATGATAATTTATGTTATATATACATTATAATTATATTAACTATTACTTGATCTACTGAGAATGTAAGAACAATAATATCAAACTATAATTTTCTCCCTTGTGTATTTGGTAATTTAATAAAACATATTCATAGTCTTGAGCCAAAATAATAAATTATTAAAAAAATAATAAAATAACAATTCTCTCCTCTACTATAAATAACACCCTCACCACCTATTCTACAAAAAAATTCAAATAATTGTAACATATCAAATATATAAACCATTAAATTACCCATATTATTCCCTATATCTAGGACAATATGGTCTCACAGAAAGGAAAAAACCAAGGGCCTTAAAAATGTTCTTAAGGAGAACAAAACAAGAGGTAATATCCCATTTCATTTGCATTTATTTTATTTTATTTTATTTTCATTTTTTATTATCTTTTAACCTCCCCTAATACAGGTTAAGAGAAAAAATCATTATTGTACATATAATAAACTTTTATTGTGTTAAATTATTATCCATTATCAGACCTCTTCCCTTCTTCTCATATCCTATATAATGAAATCATCATCTCTGACATGTCGATTCACTGCCTTTGTGGATGATGAGTTTTCATTTTCTTTTATCGCATCCAAGGATAGACATGAAACTATTATTGTGGTTAAATAATATTTTATCATATTTATTAAAATTATTAAATTTTCTAAAACCAATAATTAGAAAATATGTTAAATAAAATGATATAAGTATAAGATGTTAGTAAAATAAAAAATTTAAATTATATCACTTACATTAATGATTTATCAAATAAATAATCCTCATATTAAAAAAAATGATATATGGTATCATTTAAAATCATTGAAACATATTAATAACATTTTGATGAATTTTCTTTTCTTTCATTTTACATGAAAATCCATGATGAACATACTGTGGAAACCATGAAATAAATTCACCCGAAATGATGAAAATAATAAAATAATATTATTAAATTGTTGGAAAAAATTTATTAAAATATTATATAAGGTGTTATAAATATAAAAATTGTTAATTAATGAATTTATAAAATTATTTTAGATATTATACATGATTTTTGAACACATTTTATGGAATTCAATTCTAAAGTAAATGACTTTTCTATAAAAATTCTATTTTAAATTTCTATTCAAAATGAATGATTTTATTATGAAAATATTGATGTTTCATGATTATATTCAGGTTATTGAGAATTATTTATGATGAATGGTTGGAAATATATCTCAATATAATTAATTGGGTATTTTTATGTTGTAATTTTACCTTAATGGTTATATTATGTGTAACAACGATCGTTACGTCATAAGGTTGCCTTGTGGGATACATTGTATGGTAGCCATGATAGTTGAAAATCATAAGGTAGCCATGAGTGTTACAATACTATGTATTTTTAGTAATAAAATAATTATCAAAGTTACCAAAATGATTTATTTATGTTTTCTATATTGTATGGAAACCTCAGGTTTTCACATAGTATGTATCCCATTCTGTAAGTCTAGAAATAATGTATTTGTGGAAATGTTTTTATATGACTATATGTATTCATGGAATAATAGTTTCTTTTCTTCTTTTTATTTGTATTATGGAGATTATTTTCTCATCACATGTTTTAAAAAAAATTTATATAGTTTTTGGATAGGTAAAATGAAATAATTATAGAAGTCTAAATTTCAGATGTTCCATCCCAAAAACAAAATTTTGTTTTAAAATCTTATGATTATTAAAAATGGATATTATGTCTGTTAGTATCCTACTTTTATGATTATTGGTTTTTCATGTATGACATAATTCCTTAATACTATAATCCAAAAATATATTTGGGAATGTAAAGTTAATTCTAAAATAATTTACTTATTATTAAATGTTTATTGTCAGGTCCTTATAATTATATTCATGGAGAAATGAAACCATTTCATAAATAACATCCACAATCATCCGTAAGCGATGTGACCATAGAACCATGAAATCGATGATGTTGGGAAAAATAATGTAGAAATTGTATCTGAATTAAATTGCTCTATAATAACATAAAATATGCATACTAAATAAAATTCATTTTATTATTTTTCTGAATAACTTATTAAAAAATTTAATTTGACTATCCAGGACATTTGGTGAAAAGAATGTGCGAATACAAACCTAAGGTTGGGGAACTCTTTGAATCTCCATATTTTTTTCATATAATTCCCTTTTATATTTACCTTGCATTCTATCTCAATTAAATGTAAAGGAATTATTTTTATTTAGGAATATATGTATCTTAATTATATAGATATCTTATTATACCATTATTTTCTATGATTAAACATTACTTCCATTAATTTTTTAAAATATTATTTAAAATCAAACATGATTAAGGGAGAAATATTATATTCCTAAATCCATTCATAAAATACTCTCATAAAGCCCTTTAAACATCATTATTTAATAAAATAATTACTCTTTCAGGTTGACTATTTTTTCCTCTTGTTTCAAATAAAACTTATTTTTGTTAGACACTTTGAAATTATTATATTTATTTACATATGAAATAGTATTAATTTATCAAATCTATACCCAATTCTATACTATTAATCATGAATTTTTATTCAAAATAACTCCATATTTGAGTTCAATTTTAATTTATTCAAATATTAAAATGAATAATATCTTATTACTTCTTATATGTTGAATAATAATGATATATCCTTTGAGTAATCATTGAGTTAATATTATGTAACCCATTATAATACATGAGTAATTCTTATTCTTATGCATTATATTTAATTCTTTTATGAGGAGCACATATGATTGTATAGTTTTGGACTGGAACACCAATATAGTTATCCTATGAAATTTACAATATTTATATTATAGGATATGATTTTTTGGGAATACAATTCCCTCTAGTTAACATTATGGAATTTTTGGGTTGGTTGCGTTTGTTGACAAAACATATTTTCATGATTATTTTTAGAGTTCCAAATATATTTTTGGCAATCAATGTTGCATAATAACCATGAAAATGGAATGGAAGATCAAGAGGTGATTCAAAAAAATATATATACAAGGTCGTGTTGTTTTCCAGTATTTTCTAAATATTTGTGGTCAAAATTTTAAAGTTTGGTTTTCATCAAAGAAAGTTGATTTCCTCAATTATCTCCTCAAAATATGGAAGGGGAATGAATTTTTGGAAGATGGGCTTTATGACATGGTTTCCCTATAGAGAAAATAATTCTGGTGTAAGTCTTTTCAAAAGTGATGAGCTTCATAATTCTTAGACAAATGAGGATCACAATTGGTGTTGGGGCTCTTAACAATCATTAATGAAAAGATATGTGATTCAATTGGCATAGGGATGTGTTTTTAATGGAATTATCTACTATTAATACAGGAATCACGGATGGTATATTTTAGTGGATCTTTGAAAATGGAGGTGTTCCAAGAAGATAGTTTTTTAACAGATCCCAAAAATGCACTGGAGGTAGTGAAGCTTTGTGAATAGCCAAGACTCCAAATATGAGGCTACCCCTTTCATAATGTAGAAGAGGAAGGAAGATAGACTCAACAAAAATTATAATTCCTTTCCTTCACATGAGATTTCGCGAAGGTGGTATACAAAGTTAGCAGCGAAGCCTATAATCCAATCAAGTGTTCTGAGCATCGTAGAAGGAAGGATTTCATGGAGGCCATAAAAATCCAACCGAATCTTGTAATCATCACGAAGGACAGTTTGAGGATCATGAACGTAGTGATATTCATAATGTCTAAGTGAGTTTTTTGAATAGGAATGTTCTTCATGAAGGTTAGTTTGAGCTTCAAGAAAGAAGAAGATTCACGAATGAAACTTTGGGCTTCGTGAAAGAAGGTGCTTCATGAAGGCCTGTTTGTGCATTGAAAAGGAGAGGATTTACAATGGTATTGAGCATTGTGATAATAGGTTAAAATTTATTTCCCAATGATTCGTGTAAATGAGGATTTCAACTATGGATGAATGCAATACATGAATAGAGAATCCACATTCAATAGATGAGGCATTCATTAGAGATAATGAAAGGAAATACAAGTCTACAAACTGTGAGTGGATCTTCTCATGCAGTAGTGATCACATTTCAGTTTAGAGAGAAGTGAACTTTCAAATTGTTATTTCTTGTAAACTAGAAGAGACAGTGAGACCTCTACAAACTTGTAAACAATAGGGCACTTATAGTGGATTTGTTACCTCGGTACATTATCAGTGTATGCTCTTGAACATAGCCCTATAAGGGTGAACAAAGTAAAATTATTGTTCCCTATGCATACATTTAGGATTTGTTCAAAATATATCATGGTAAGGAGAGAGAATAGTTTTTTTCTAAAAATGAATCAATAAAAAAATGAGAATATATTTTAATATATCATACACTGATTGACCCCTTCGTTGGGTATCTAGCCTAGTGCACCCAACAAATCTGTATGGGATTAGGGATTAATATTAATCCATTATGGAACTCTATAGACAATGTTGTGATGTCTTGGTATTTATCCTTGAACTATACTATTGATTTCATGTGTTATTATGTTTACACATTTCTATGATTCTAGGATATTATGATTTCATATTGAATATTTTAATCATATGTATGATTATTTAGGAACCTTGCCATTTATTATATCAGGTTTATTCAAATAACTCATTTTCTATTCTTCATTATCATGCTTATTTCCTTATTATGATTTATATCTCATCGATATTTCTTATATATTCCTCAGGTTATCCTAGGAAATTTTAGAATATCAATGTTATATAAGAACGGACAATGGATTTAAAAAGAATGATGTATTATTCATGTTTAATATTGATGCAATATTAACCTTTTATTTCAATGAGATTAGTTCTTTGGATCTTTGAGCTATCTCTATTTGATTCTTATGTTATAAATAATGTAAATATTTTTATCATTGTCCTCAATACTATATCTTGTACCTATACCTTGTCTTTTAATATTAAATTATTTTATTCATCATCACACCATTTTATGTTGTTAATTCCATGAAATTTGTTTTCATGATAAACTATGCATTATTTGGTTGTTGGAATTGGGTTTTATTAAAAATAGCCATTGTTTAAATTTATTTAATATCCTTATAAGGGTTTAATAATGGATATAAACTCATTATATCTTTTTGAGAATTAATATTTGTGTAAGGTGTTCGATAAAATATTAAAAATAATTTTCATGAGTATTTTTTATGTTCAATTGATGTTTGAACCATTGAATGTTTCCATTTCATTTTATTTCAGTATTTATGATAGTCATTGAATGGGATTTTAACATATTATGGTTTTTAATGGAGTTTAATTTTGAGGTATAATGTTTTTAATGCATGATTTGGCTTTATGGACCCTTATTGAAAATTTAGGATTATTGGATGATGCATATACCCCTTGGGAGCTGTATTGATTTAAAGTTTGGGGTTTTATAAAATTAAATTGTCTATTATGAAAATAAATATTTCTCAAAGTTGTTTTCAAAATTGTAATTACATTTTATTTATATAATGAAACATTACACCTCATTTGTAATTTTAGAGTTGTTTTAAATGTATTTTATTTATATTAAGTTTTCAAGCAGTTTTTAAATAGTACTACTGGATTATCAAATGGGATACACCACAATGTAATCACTATATATATTTTTTGATTCCATGATTTTATCCAATTAAATATATAGTGTTGTCATATTCGAATGTTTTTGGTGGTGTGACGAGGATGTGATTGTATATGTCGATCATAAATTGGTTTATATAAAAGTTACCTCACTTCATAACTCTATTATCATAGGGATACAAGGTGTATTAATGAATAATTGAGAGAGATTAATTATCGAGTAATGATTAAAATGAATATATTATCCATGGTATTGGAGATCAGGGGGGAGTTCCATAGGTGTGTCTAGATTAGATCATCTAATTTTTTATAGACATGGAATGCGTTGAGGGGATGATAGATGATTCAACAATTATATGTCTAGGATAACCTCATTGGGTGTTTAGAAAATACTTATGATTATCAATACATTAATGTGTCATATATACATCTTTTGGAAAAATCTCTATATCACATTATTAAAATTATCTTATGTAAAAATCTAATTATTTCCATTTTGAATTAAGTTTATTTAACTAATCATATACCTAATTCTACCTTATTGGTTACTTTTAGGTTGATTTGGTATTATTTGAAGGTTATTTTATAATTAGATTTAAAGGTAATGTTTTAAATGGTTCCTTTAATGTATGGTTTTCAAATATTAATCAAAAGAATATTTTGAGTACAAAATAATGGTTTTTAGGAAGTCTAAATGGATTATTTTACTATGAGAATAAAAACCTATTTTTATAATTATGTTTTCAGAAAATAATTGATATATTTTTTATGAAGAAATTTCCTATTATCTACAGTGATTTCAAAGAAATATATTATTCTCAAACCATACTTGTTCCACATGGTGTTGAAAGAACAATGTCTATTTTTAAAGATCAACTTCAAGTTTTTGATTTATCATAGAGAATGATTGATTGGATCATGTATGGTGACATTAAGTTCAATTGTTGATTATATCAGGTAATTTGGTTTTTTATTTATATTAGGGATATTTCATCCATTTTGCCCACCTTTATTTAGGAAGTAGTTTTGGTTCTATTACAGTATCTGTCGTTATTAGGTCTACTTTTATATTTGTACTATTTATATTTCTAAAAGTTATGTTCCCTCTATTCCACATTTTTTAGTGTCTATTTATTCAAGTTTTGTGTAGAACTCTGATATATGATGGTCAGGATGGGATTTTGAGTTGAATCTCCATGTCCCATCGTATTCACTAGAAAAAGCAATTCCAAAAAATTCATATTTTAATCACTTACTCTTGTTTAATTTTTAGGGAGATTAAGAATGCACCTTAGGAATATTGCTGGTTTTCATAGGTACATAATTTAGGGGTTTAATACAGTTGGATTATGAAATTAAGGGTTGTAGCTCTAGCCACCCATGGTATAGAGAAATTAAATTGATGTAAAATAACTCAAATAAAATTATATATCTTTTTATAGGCACCAAAAAACTGATCATCGCATTTTGATAAAAATATTTTGTGTTGTAATGGTAAAATTTCATCAAACCCCTATATTTCACACAATAAATCCATCAAATATCCCCGATTTTAAAACTTGTATACATTCCAATGTAGATTTGATTGAAAAAGGATCACATTATAAACCCTTACACTAAGATACAATTTCATCCACGATAAACCCTAAAAAAACTATCCTATTAGGACCCATTCAATGAAGAATGTTCCCTAATAAGATTTAACTAAAAAACCAGTGAATATAGCCCTTCGTGTCTTCATACTATGATAGATAGGGATGTGTTGTGACTGCAATTAACAAAAACACACAAGAACTCCTAGGACTCTATCACTATATAAACAAAACCCCCACATCATGTTCATAGAAATTGTAAGTGGAAAATTTTTAGGGTTTTAAGATAATTCATATGGGTCCCCTCTTTTCCAAAATATTCAATCATAGAACCTCCATTTCACCATTAATCCTTTAGTGAATCCATGACCTAGTTTCTAGGATGAACATAAACTCTTTATCATGACCCCAGATCCCACTCTATGAAAACATCTCAAAAAACCTCCATGCACAATACCCAAATTCATCATTTCACAAACCATCCACAATAGAATAATCTTATGAAATAACTGTCACATTCCAATGAACACCAGATATATGTGCCTCGAACTACCTCTCTAATATGAATTCTATACTAAAAAATACCTCTATCTTAGTAGTCTTTTCTTGAAACCTATGATACCCAAAACATAAAAATTATTAAGATAAAAAGGTCATGTACATTAAAAATCTAACAAAAATTTGTAATAGAGACAATATATAGGGTATGGTGAGTGTATTTCTTAGGGTGTTCATAAACGAAATAATTATTGGGGATCTGAGTAACTAAAATAAATCACCCTCAAATGGAGCTACTTATAGAGAAAATGAAATTTATCAGGTAAGAGGCATGTAATAGTTTCTCCTTATATGTGTGATATTTGTTGGGTATATAGAGTGCATGGGCACATACATAAAGTTTATGATATTTATAATTCATAGAAATAGGATAAGGTGTTTTGAGGGAGTTGGTATTGTCAAAGGGGAAGGGGAGAAAAACTAGGTAGATAATGAAAAATCATTTATGACCTGATAAGTCATGATCATGATACAGTATAATGAATTTTTTATTTTTTTTATATCATAGAAAATATTGATTAGACGTAAATAGTGAATGGTGGTAACTATAAAAAAAATATTGGAGTTTTTCTATTGATATGAGGATGAACAATGATATTGTTGTTCAAAAATATTTTCTTTAAAAGATTTCTCATAACTATTATGGTTTCCATAACTAATTCACTATATACTCATTCAATCATACATTACGTATTTATGGGGTTAGTGGAAATATATTTATGAAATAATATAAAATTACCCACAAAATAGAGGCATGGTAGATTTTTAATGATAGAGGTTGAAAAAAAATAATGTTGTGGTGTTATGGTAATGATGTGGAAAAAAATCATTTTTTGTATGCGGTAGAAAAATGTACCTTTTATATCATATTGATTCATAATCATTATAATAGTGGTCATAACAACAACTAACAAATGGAAATGTTCATTTGAAACAGTATAGTTTGTTATTTATTTATTTCTAATTTTTTTTTTGAAAAAACAATTGTATCTAGTGGCACAATAAAATTAGAAAATAAATATGAAATTACTCAAAAGGATTAAAATTCTAAACTACAGGAAATAACCTCACTTATTGAGATAGAATATATATATATATGGGTATTATAATTATAAATGGTAATGTTATTAGATTTAATACTACAAATATAACACCTCAAAATATCTAATACTCATACTGATAGGAAAACATTCCATGCTAAAAAGAATACAGTTTTATTTTAGGGAATGAATTTATGATAAAGTTGTTACATGTTGATATATATTGTTATTATTATTTCATTTATTTATTTATTTACTTTTATACTTATCCTTGTTTTTTGGGACAAATTCAGACCTGATTATACAAAATATGGAACTGTGAAAATATTTTTTTGTATTGTGGTTAGATTATTATCTAAAGATAAGGTTTTTCGTATATATTTAATAATGTTTTGTGTTGAACTCTGATGTATGATGGTGTTATTGGTATTCATTCAATAATAATCATGTAACATCCTATTCATTTGGAAAAGATATTCCCAAAATCTCATATTTGATTCAATATCCCCAGTTTCTATACCATAGTGACTAGGAATGTAAATCATGTACGTTACAGGTCGTATTAGTTACCTTATATAAGGGGGATTAGAGTTTGTTTATGATATGAAGAGTTCCATATTATTCTCACATGGTATGGAGAAATCAAGGGAAATTAGAAGAACATAAATTAAATTATAAATTTATTTAGGCATTAAAAGTTACATAAATACCTTTTGAAAGATGACAAACTTGTTTTGATGGTGTGATATCTTCAAATCCCCATATTTCAAACCACAAATATCTCAAATATCATTAATTTTAAAACATTTATACATTCCAAATAAGATATGATTGAAGAAGGATACCACTGTAACCCCTGACATTGTGGCACAATGTCATCCCTGAAAAAACCTAAAAAAATAGCCATATAGGCCCTGTTCAATGATCAATATTTCATAATAGGATATAACTCTAAAAATTGCTGAATATATCCCACATGCCTCTATATATTGATAGTTAGGTACACACTATGACTCCCATCTACTAAAAACTCACAAACACTCCCAAGATTCTATCATTATAGAAAATAAACCCATACATCATGGCCATATAAATAGGGAATTATTTTTTTAGTTTCTTAAATAATTCTTATGGGTCCCCTATTTTAAAAACTAATCCTCCACATAACCTTCATCACATAATTAATCCTCCTACCACACCAAGACCTGGCTTCTAGCATGAACACTGACTCTTCATTATGACCCAATATCCCATTCCATTATAATTCCTCTAAGAAAAAATATACACAGTCACCAAAAGAATCTCATCATGGTATATCTCTAATCAGAAGAATATTATGAAACATCTATCTAATTCTATTCACCACACATCTCCATACCGTGACCTACCTCTCCCAACTAAAATAATTTATCCAACAAAATATATCTCCCGATATTCTTCTTCAAACACCTATAGAACCCAAAATTCATAATGAAATGATAAAAAAAATTCACGTCCATTCAAAAAATAACTAAAATATGTAACCTAGAGAGTATACATAGTATGATTATTGTGGTTCGAAAGAAGTTCATTTAGTAATGAATTATAAATGATCTAATAAACTCAAATAAATCTATATTGGATGTATCCACTTACTAAGAAAATGCCTATTAAGGTGTAAGTGGAATGTTATAGTTTCTCCTTGCAAGAGTGATAGTGGTTGGGTATGTAGAAGTCATTGTGAAATACCTCAAGGTTATGTCATGCATATTTCATTGAAATGGGAGAAGGTGTGTTGAGGGGGTGTACACTTGTGAAATCGGATGGGGAAGACATGTTGGATAATAATAAATAATTTATGATATGATAGACCATGAACATTGACATGTCTAATGAATTGTATGTGTGTTTATATCATTGATAATATTTATTTTATTAAAATATATAGTGGTGAGATTTAAAAGAAACAGTATAAGGGGTTGTCCTATAGTTGGGAGGAAGAGATATTATAATGTGGTTGAGCAATATAATTATTTAAATATTCCTCAAATCTTTGATGGTTTCCCAGAATAACTCACAATATAATTTTTATTCATCCATTACATATATATGGTGGCAGTGGAGGTATATGAATAAAAATAATATAAAATAAACCTCAAATGATAAGCATGATAGATATCTAATGATAGAGGTTGAGAAAAAACTTTGTATAGTTGTTCCATAGTGATAATGTTGTAGATAATATAGTTTTTTAAGTGGTATAAAATTGAAGTTTATATACGATATTAGTTCATAATCATTAGAATAGTGGTCATGACCATATCTGATAAATTAGAAAATAATTTAAAAAATTACTGGTTGTTTTTTATTTCTTTGTTAATGTTTGTTCTGAAAAATATGATGGTGATAAGTGGCATAAAATGTATATCAGATACATTAAAAATTCGTCAGAATGATTCATAATATTAAATTAGTGTAAATAAATTCACTTCGCGAGACCCAAAATAGGTATATATGTGTATGATCATTATAAATTGTAATTTTAATGGATTTAACATTAAAAATATACTACCTAAAAATATTCATTACTCATACCCAGAGGCAAAATTCTGTACTATAAGAAATTACATTGTTCATTCAAGGAATTAGTTCATGATAATTAAATTAAAATTTTATATGAACATTTATTATAATTTAATTTATTTATTGATTTTTATTCTTGTCTTTATTTTACAGGAAAATGATGTTGAATTTTTAAAATTTATATTTTCATTATAACTTTTATATTTGGAAGACAACTAGTAGTAGTCATGATGCTACCCATGTAATGGCCTTATCTTTTTAACAGACCTGTTTTGAATTTTTGGAACATAGTTTAACAAGCTATTCCATAATATGTGTCTTCCTATATGTTTCTCGTGGGGGTTTCATTATTGGCACACTATTTTGTAAACAATGTTGTGGAACCATTCCACCTAAATACATTTTCAAAATTCATGCTTTCCATTTTTCACAATTTAAATTTTTAAACAAGGTGTTTCTTTCCTTCTACATTTATGTAATTCTTCCATGGGGAGAAGGCCTTAACAATTCCCCCTACCCCAATATTTGTTACATCTTTTTCCCAGTTTTAATCCTAATCTAAAAGGATGTGTAACTTTCATTTCTTCCATCCTTTAAAAGTATTATTTCTAAATTTTCACTTGTCTTGGTCTATTAATTGTAGAATAATAGGGTGAGGTTTTTCTGAAAGTATTTATTATTATTGATGTTGTGGTGTGAATATTTTTACCTAGGTCTATCTTCTTCTATAATAAAATATTTCAAATCATGATCACTTAATTTGTTAGAATTGTATACTTTTTATAGTTATCATAATATTCAACGTATTTTGGGGTTTTCAAAATTGTTTTGTTAGGGTGTTTGGTTTCTTATTTAATTATTTAGACATTTTTTCTTCCTTTGATTTAAATTTGTCATTTAATTATGTTTTTATCTTATATGTCCTTCCATTATGTTTATATGTTTTTTGTAATCTTATTTTATATATATATATAAGATCATTTGATTTTTTATTAATAAATATTTCATGATATTTTTTTAAATGTGTTCTTTTGGTTTGGATGTTTTGTGTAATGACCACTCCTTTTTAAAATATATTTGTTCTATGAAAATGTTTCTCAAATTATATTATACACAACAACCATATATCTTTAATAATGAAGCTGTATTTATATAGTATAACAGTAAATTTGACAATGAAGATTCATCCATTATATGACCATTGATCAAATATGTCCATTTTTCAACATGACCATTGGAAACTATACTATTGGTAGTATTTTTACCACTATAATCATGTTCATATAAGTAATAATGAAAGAGTATAATTGATATTGAAAGAATAGTTGATTGGAAAAATTAGTATAACCATATCATTTGACCACAATCTATTAAAAAATTTGGAGGGAGGTATCATCATTGGGGTTCTTCTATGACCAAGACAAAGCCTATCACAATCTAATAAATCATGAATGAAATTTTCTCTGGGAGAATATCAAGTAAGTAGAAATTACCACTCGGTTGAGGTATGCCAATACACCAAATAAAACAACCATCGTCACCCAACATAATCTTATATAATACGTGGGTGTAATAAGGGGTTATTTTTCAATGTATTTGATACTTAAAGTGTAATTACTATTTATGAATAAGATTTTTATTCCTTCAATTTTGTTTTAATAATTTGTTTTTCTTAATAAAATAAATGATGAATTTGATATATTAATTTTTTTGACAGAAATTGTATTTTTTAGAAAATATGTAACTTATTATATGAAAAGTGGTATTATTAATAAAATATATTTTAATAAAACAATATTTTAGAAATACACTAATATAAAAATAATTGATAAAACAATTTTATTATGGTAATGAAAATTTTTAAGTGGAAATTATTTCACTATATATTTTCAACAAGCAATTTTTAATAAATATATATTTTTATTTTTAAAAGATAAATTGATAAATATATAGGACTATTCACATAGAATAAAAATATTTTTTAAAATCAGTATGTTCAAATTGGTTAAGGTGAAATTATTATAATTTTATAAAAAACATAATTTTACCATAATTAGTAGAAATACAGTTTTAGTTTTTTTGTATGATTAATGTATTCATAATTATTCCATAATTATGTAATAATTAATTAACCCAAATCTAGGATTTTTATTTAATTTTATTAATATCGTGTATTTTAATATATTTTGATATATTTCCATACGTATAAGATACTTTCATAATTTTTGAAGAGAAATTTTAACAATAAAAATGTTAATTTTTGGAAACATTACATTTCCTTGTGAAAAAAGTTATATAATATGGTTTTTGGTTATTTATGAGTGAAAATAAAATCCAATATATCCCAAATTTCATAATTCATGAGATAAAACAATGGGAAATTACATGGTTTTCATTTTCCACAACAAAGATTACAAAAGCATATATTTTGAAATTGATAAACAAATCCCCCACTTTTACTATACATACCCACTAATTTATCCATTTACATTGATTAAAAATATATATTCCAGGCATTTATTCATTATTTAACTCCCATGGTGTTCTACCAAGGATTCCAAAATCCCCCAAGGTCCCAATCCTTATGTTTTACGAGTTACTATTCTAGGTAAATTAATTTTCCGTCCTTTATCTTCAATTCATGAACTATTTTTTATATGTACCTTTTAATAGTTATTATTACATTATAATATAACCTTTTTTATTCAACCCATACTCCCAAATTATGTTTTAAAATGGGAGACACTTTCCACCACTGATTTTACCCATTTCTAAATCTATATTTTAAACCCGTTATGCTGCCGAATTTATGTCTCAAAATTTCAGTCTTCTCATAAAGAAATTCCATTTTATATTCTTCTTCTTAATACCCAAGACTAATTATTTTCAAATGGTATTCAAATAAATTTAATTTATTTATTTAATTTTGTGAGCATCATACATGAAACTAAAATTTTGTTTCTATGGGTCGAAAAGGACACACAGATTAGAATTTAAGAAATTTTAAATTCCTTGATTTTGATCTAAAACCCATTTTTTATTCTTCATAGGTTATTTATGATAAGGTTGATTATGATATATATAGATCAAATTAATTAGTACATATTAATGTTTCTCCCAAATACAACTCCTACATATTGGGTAAAAAATTTATCCTTTACAGATGACATGTTTTAATATACCATGGTGAATAAACTTGTTAAATTTCATTTATGGAACCTTGGTGATTAAACTTTGTGATATTCTTATGATTTTTTATGTTAGATATTGTGTCCACATCTCCATTTTATAATTCATGTTATTTTTATTATGATATGCCTCATGCTCTATTTTTATGCAATAATGTTACCCTTAATGTTTTTATAGATATTCCAAAAGATCAAATTTAAAATATATCCTTTTCTTATTTCCTTACCAGGCCTTATTCTCACATGTTCCATTTTTATATATCCGCATATTAAGAGAAATATTATTTAAAATTTGCAAGAACCAATAAATAATCATTTCATGTGTATTAGAATAATGTTTTATGTTTTCATGTATTATATACCTTATTTACTAGAAACTAAAAATTAAATGATCCTTTGTTTGTAAAATGTAAGGAAAAGTTCTTTAATAAAATGTGGGAGTCAAAAGTAGGTATCAAAGGATGTATTAATTCTTGTTATAAATTATTATTTTGAAATTTTTTGGAAAAACCTTAAATAAACAATTAAATATAGGAAAAAATCATATTTTTCTAAATCTTATGCAAGTGGATTCTGAGAAATGAAAACCATATATAGAAGTAAACAAGGTTATGCGGATATAAGATATATTTTTCTAGTGTTAACAACTAAAATTTCTTTGTTTATCTATAATTGATCAAGAATTGGTGCACGACAATGGCATTTACTGCACTTCTCGTTTGACACTACCAAGGTATATCTTTTGTTAATACCTAGTTTTTTATGATCCATTGGTATTGATTTATAGAGAATTTATTTTTTTAATTATACCATATTTAAGAATGATTTTTTAAGTGATAAAATTATTTTATAAATAGATGATTTATAAATGAAAAAAATTTCTCACTAAAGTTTTCTTAATTTAAAAAACCACAGGAATAAGAGTAACATAGTAAATGATGAGAATAATGGAAAATGAGTGGAATTTCAATTTATGGAATCCTGAATGAAAAGATAATTTATAATGATGAATACAAATAGTTGAGTTATGGAAATTTACAAGAGTTATGTTAAGCGATAGGATTCAACTCAAAGGGAACAAATTTTAATTGAGTCAATCATGCATCAATGACCTACTTCTTTCAATGGATCTACTGACCCATTAATTACTGAAAAATGGATAATATCTATTGAAAATATATTTGTATAATATATTTTTCGAAACAAGAGAATGTCACCATGGTTTTCTACTTCTAATAGGGAGAAGTTGATTAGTGATTGGAATTGATTAAAAACATAGATCCAAGAAGGGAGAATGAGACTACAGATTGTGAAGATTTCATAGGATCATTTTTCAATAAATAATTCCCCATTCTATGAGAAGGAAAATGGAGATGAAATTCATATAGATGAACTAGAAGAAAAATGAATATGTGTGATGATTTAAAATGAACATTACAGTACTTTCTCATTAGAACTTTACCTTTTTTATGATTCCTAATGGAATAGTTAATAGATTATTTGGTGAAATAAGACCCCATATATGGATTAATATATCCAATAGAGACTATTAAAGGTATGATAATATAGTATGAAGTGAAATAAAAGTTGAATTGAAGTTTGGAGAGATGAATTAGTCACATAAATTGAAAGAAAATAAGAGATATTTGGGGACAAACATTTGGACGATCATTGTTCCATAAGAGGTGGAATGTCAGTGTAATATTTTACATAGAATGATTTTTGGAAGAAGCATTTGGGGAACTAATTTCTAAGGAGAGAAAAATGTAACATGTTTTGGGGAGATAGATATATTTCATGGAATTTCTGGGATGAGGTCGTACCTCACCTTATAAATAATAATGAAAATGGAAAGGTAGTGTAGGCCCTTCTTGAAGTCCAATTATTCATGTGTAGAGTTCTTGAAACACATTTTCAATCACATTCCAAATCTCAAGATAATGGTTGGAAATCATCCCCAACCTCAGATTAGGCTAAGAGTTTACAGTAGGGAATTTATTATCTTGATCATTGAACTAGAATCTCTAAATGAAGTGGTGGAAGGTAATCCCCCTATTCTAAAAAATTTAGAAAATAATTTACTAATTTATGGTTCTAAACATTCATTTATTTCCACCATGTTTTCAAAGAATATATAATAAATACATTAACATATAAAAGAAGGGTTTTGTGTCAAGACTTTTTAAGGGATTATCCATGAATCTATAGTATATAGAAGCACTAGTATTGGATTCATTGAGTAGAATATCATGTCAAATTTAGTAGTCATTTCCATGGTGGAATGAAAAATTATATATGGGATAGATTGGAAATTAATGTAAAATTTTAATATCAACTATAGAATCAATGAAATTCTAGTAGTCCTGTTTGGAAAACCTGTAGTTCTTTTAAATGGATAGATGTCATGACCTGAGATTTGTCAAGAAGTTTCTCCCCTAAGCTTTTTTATGGAGATGATTAGTGAATAGAAAGAAGGAAATGAAAGTATATGAATAGAAAAATTCCCCCTTAGTTAGGAATACAATGAATTATTTCTTGAAGGGTGTTATGGAACAACCCTAGAATTAGAGGTAGATTTATCCGTTGAACTCATACCTAGAACCCATACAATACAAAAGAACCCATATAGAATAGAAAATGTGGAGTTTTTGGAGTTAATGAATCAACATCAACATCTTTTAGAGAAGGGATTTGTCTAATCAAGTGTCTCCATATGTATAACATGTTATATTTCTGAAGAAGATGGATGGATCAATGAGTATATTCATTTATTATAGTTAACTTAACAAGATCATAGTGAAGAACAAGTACCCTCTCCCATGGATTGATTATTTATTTTTTCCATATTCCGGGGGCTGAATTATTCACTAAGATTGATATTTGGTCTGGTTATCATCATTTGAGTGTTATGAAACAAGATATTCCAAAGATAGCCTTTCAATAATGATATGGGAATTTAGAGATTTTTGTTATTCAATTCAGCTTGAATAATGTTCCTTATATATTTAGGGATTTGATGAATAATGTATTTATAGGAAAACATGATAAATTTTTGGTATATTATATTGATGATATTCAGATATATTTCAAAAGTCATTAAGAGTATAAGGATCATCCATGGGTTATATTAACAACATTGAGAGAGGAGAGGCTATTTCAAATGTTCATAAACTATAAACATTGGTTAGACCATGTTTCTTTCTTGGGGAAAATTCTTAGAAATGAAGGAATACTAGATGAATATACCATGAAAATTGTTGTTGAGGAGTGGCATCTTCCTACTACTGTAACTAAGATAAATAGTTTCCTTGTATTTTTAGAATATTATAGGATGTTTGTGAAAAAAAATCATGACTATATAATCCACTAATGATGTTTACTCGTAAAGGGGATAAGTTCATCTGGAAAAAGAAGTGTGAGGATTTTTTCTAATAGCTGAAGATGAGATGGGTTACAATGCACATGTTAAGTCTACCCTTTATCAATGAATGATTCATTATTTTTATTGATTCATCTATGAAATGCCTTGGGTAAATCTATATAAAAATTACAAGGATATTCTTTATGAATACCTATATTTAAAGCCTCGTGAAAAGAATTATCCAACATATGACCAGGAAGTAGCTGTGGTTATTTTTTCTAAAAAAAATAAAGGTATTATATTTATTGGGGTAAATGTAATATATATATATATATATATTGACCACCAATGTGTGAGTTATATTTTCTAGAGAAAATATTGTACATTATGCAAATGTTATTGTTAGAACTTTTTAAAGACTATGGTGGTTCAATTCATTATCACCGAAGAATAATTTTTTTTTCAAAGACTCTTTATGTATTAAAGACACTATTTTTTCATAAATTCTGAGGATTTAAAGAGATAAAAAGATTAAAGACCTAGTAAAAATGGAATTTGGAATCATAAGGGAAGGGACATCATAAACCCTATCCCAAATTATTTCTAAACAATCATTATTGGATAAGATCAAGAAAAATAAATGAGATGATCTTTTACATTAAAGGAAGATAGGGGTAGGGAAGAATAAAAATTTTCCTAAGTCCCATATTGATCATGAAGGTGTACTACAATTTCATAAATTTCAATGGGTTCCATGTATTCCAGAGATAAAGAAAAAATTGAGGTATGATTCTCGTAGCCATATATTCTCTATACTTCATGGAATCACTAAAATATATAATGAACATATTAATCATTATTAGTGGGATAAAATGAAAATGGTGATTGAAGACTACATTATAAGGTGCCTGGTATGTCAATAAGTGAAGGTAGAATTACAACTTCCTAGAGGGGTATTATAACCACTACTCATACCAACATGTATGTGGGAGAATATAACTATGGAAATTGTCACTGCTCTCCCAATAAAGTATAAAGAATAATGTGATATGGGTTATAATGGATTGAATCAGAAAGACAACCCATTTCATCAATTTTTGGGAAGATTTGTCTCTTTACCAACATTCCATGATTTACCTAAAGGATGTGTTGAGTTTTCATGGATAGCCACTTTCTATCATTTATGATCGTGATCCTAGGTTGATATCAAAATTATGGAGTATCCTTCAACATGATTTGAGTATGGAATTGAATTTACATTTGGCCTATCACCCCCCAAACAAATTACCAATAAAAAATTAACAATCAAATACCCATGGTAATGCTGAAAACATGCTGAATTGAATTTAAAGGTAGACAAGATAAACATCTCCCATTAGTTATATTCTCATACAACAACATCTCCCTTTTGAGTATCCAAATAGAACCTTATAGATATCTATATGCGAAGATATGTATAACTGATACATGTTAGTATTATGTTTTTGAGGGTAATATACATGGTCTTAATCTTATAAAAGAGATAATATAAAAGGTTTATTCTGTCGAAAAACTTATACAGGCTACTGAGAGTGGGTATAAGGACTATCCCAAAAAAACTACAAACAAAACATGGAGTTTGATGATTGTGATACTATATTCCTTAAAATACCACCATAAAAGAGACTCATGTGGTTTTAAAAGAAAGAAATATTATCTCCTCATATATTCCCCCCTAATAAATTCTTTATACTATAGTAGTAGTGGCATATCAGCTTCAACTTCTACTAATTCTATCTCATGTTCATTTTTTTCTAAGTATCTATCTTGAGGAAGTAAATACATGATCCATCCCATGTAATGAATCCATAGGTGGTACAATTAGAACATGTCCCCTATTATGGGGAGTATCTAGTAGAGATCTTATACCGTAGATACATGGTTTTACGCAACAAGACTACCCTCCACATCAAAGTGTTGTGGTGGAACAAAAAATATGATGATGTGATGTGCGAACTAGAAGAGACAATGAGATAGAGGTACCTACGACTTTTCCCCAGTATAATAACTAGTTTAAATTTCATGGGAGAAATTTCTAAGGGGGGGGGGATAATATAATGACCCATACATTTTAAATGATATTTGTTTCTTTAAAATGTGTGTTATATTATATAATAAAGAAAACCATATATCTTTAATAATGAAGATATATTTATAGAGTATGAAGGGAAATGTGACCATTAAGATTTAATGTTTATATGGCCATTCGTCAAATATGACCATTGGAGAATATGAAAATTAGATACTATAATCATGGTAACAATTTTACTCATATAATGATGTGCCTATAAGTAATAATGACAAAGGATAATATATACAGAATGAGGAATCGATGGCCTTAAAAAGTAGAGTCCTGCCATTTTATGTCTATATGTTTGGGAGGGAGGAATCATCCCTGGGGTATATTCATGAACAATCTGAGGCTATTCATCAACAAGTGAGTCTTGAATTAAATAATATATAGGAGAAACCTATATTATTAGAGATGAACACCCTCTCAGTATTAGCTGATGCGCCCCACAAAACTACCACTATCAAACACCATACTCTTAGGAAGAATATGGGTTTATTAAGTAGTTATGTTTCTTGGTATTAGGTACATAAAAGTGTAATTCCTTATGATAAATAAAATTTTTATTCAAAAATTTACATTTTATTATTTTTCTTTGTAAAATATATGATAAATTGTTTTTTTGACACAAAAAATAAATTTCCAAAAATTTATAATTTTTTATATAAATATGGTATTATGAATAATAACTATTTTAAGAAAATAATATTTTAAATACAATCTTATTTAAAATAATTATAGAATAATTATATTATGACCTTGGCATGGTTTATGTGTGCTAAATTTTACTAAGCATTATCAAAATGCTATTTTTTAAATATGGTCTTATATTTAAAAGTAAAAATTATCATATTTAGAATATTTTTATGAAAATATAAACATGTTATTTAAATTCAACATGTCGAAATTAATTTTTGGTGAATTAATGAAAACATTCAAAAAATATATTATTTTTTCATGAATATTAAAAATACAGTTTTGGGTTTTTGATATGCTTAATTACATCAAAATTATGTCATTATTATGTAATATTTAGTTAACAGCAATACATTACTCAATGTGTTATATTTTATTAATATAACGTATTTTTTTTATATGTTAATCAATTTCCAAAACAATAAGTTATTTTCTAATGTCTAAAATGGAAACTCTAGCATTAACAATCTTATTTTGTGGAAACATTACTTTTCATTTCCAAATGATGAAATATAATAAAATTTTCAGTTATTTGAGGTTTTAAAAAATAAAATATGACCCACATTTCCCAAAAAAAAATGAAAAACAATGGTCAATCCCATGGTTATTCATTTTCCTCAACCTAGAATTCCATGGATTATATTTTAGAATTAATAATCAAATCATTCCCCATGTCACTATATACCAATCTCATTTTTTATTTTAAGTAACTCATAATTTATCCTATAGAAATATATAGTAGTTTTACCTATCTATGTGTCCTCCCAAGGTGTAATCAATCCCCCAATGTCTTATCCCCTAGTTTTTGGAGTTACTTTTCAATGTTAGGGAATTATCATTCAATTCTATTAAATTCATTATCTATTTTATTGTATGTATTTTTTAATTGTTATTATTAATCTCTTTAATTACCCTTTTAGACTACCCACAACATGAAAATATGTTTTAACAATGGGATACTATTTTACACATTAATCTAACACCTTTTATTTAACCCCATGTTATACCTGTTATACTGCCGAATTTATGGCACAAAATTTCCCACGTCTCCTCAAGAAATTCTATTTTGTTTTCATATTATAAATACACAAAACGCTTTTTAATGTTTAGTAACCTAAATATAAAAATTCTTTTTTTTAACATACATGAAACACTCATTCCCTTTCCATGGGTTAAAAATAAAATGATGTTCATGTTTTTAAGAACATTGGAAATGCCATGATTTTGATAATTTTTTTTTATTCTCCAAGGTTTATTTTTCAACGTTTTTACTATGATATATTTGGAACACATTATTGAAGTCATATAATTTGTGTTCTTTGATATCATGCCAAATAATCGTGAAAATAATTTAATATCTAGAGATGACCTGTTTTACGATACAGTAGTGAATAACATTGGTAATTTTCAATTACAAAACCATGGTGATTAACTATAGTATTATTATTAAGAATATATAAGTTAAATATTATATCCACATACTCATATTATGATTCATGTTCCATTAATTATTATATTTCTCATGTCCTATTTTACCTGAAATAATTATATTTATCTTGTTCTTGTTGATATTCGTCATGATCACATGTAAACTATTTCCCTTACTTATTCTCTTACAATGCCTTATTCGAACCCTTTCTTTTGATGCATGTTCCTAGGTTATTTGATAAATTAAATGACCTTTGGATGAACCAATGATGAATATATTCATGTGAATTAGTAAAATGTTTTATGTTTTGGTGTATTATGTACCTTATTTCGTAGAAACCAAACATTAAAAGAATACATGTTTGTACCATATAATGAAATGTTCTGTAATAAAGAGAATAGATTCCATATTTGTTTTTAAATACGTGTTTATAATGATTAAAAATATGTTCTCTCTTAATTATTTATTCCAAAATAATTTTCATGAGGGATTCTATAATGTTGTTTCAAAAAATGAAGCATTACAACTCACATGGATCCTTTTAAATACATTTTAAAGAGACATTGACTTGAAAAACACATTTCAAAAGAATTTGGAAATTTTAATCATGTTTTGAAGAACATGTCCTATTTGAATAAATAAAAATTTCATCTATAACTAAAGATAATTCCAATTCTAACCCCACTTTCTAATTTTTATGTACTGATGCTACGTATAACCTCACATGGTGTATATTAGTTGGGGTTAAAATTTTGGGTGAGGATATTATAATTTATATAATTTTTATATGTGATTGAACTATGATTGAAGTTAACTCCCTAAATATCATGAAATTCATGGAAATCCTAGGAATTATAGAAATAGTTTTAGAGACAAATACATTCTATTCACTATGAGAATAACTAGATCCCACATGTGTAGGAGAAATACTTAAATTATGGGAGTACCACAAATGAGTTTTTTTATATAATCCAGTTGGTTATAGACTCGAGATACATAAATAGGATGGAATATGATTCCACATTAGTAAATAAAAGATTGTATCACATGAGGTTTAAGAATTACCAATGATTATGTATACCTTACTATTTCCTCGATTGTTGTCCTTTTCTTTCAAATCCGCCTGACAAAGCATTTTTTTACTCACACATGAAATGTTATAAATATTATCCATTATATTGTTATTTTAATGAATTATTGGATTTGAAAAATTCATTTTTCTAAAATTTGTGAAATACTATTTATATTTTTATAATTCTTTCTATTTAAATTTTATCTTTTTTGATTATGTCTCAACTATTTAGTCTAATTACATATTGCATAGTTTGTTTAAAAATATATAAGATGTAATTTTAATGTTTTTTTACAATGTAGTATTTATAAATGTTTGATTTTAAAAATAATTTTAATGGATGATTTTAAAAATGATTCATTAAAAGATATTATTATTTTTAAAAATTGTTTTTTAGAAGAATTGTTATTAGATTTCATCAATAGATAAAAACCTATATCATTTAATATTCTAAAAAAACTCATGTGGATTATTTTTTAAAGGAAGTGTATTGACTCTTTGTTTATTATATATATATTTAGTTTTCATGCTCACACATTAGCTATTCCACTTGTAATTAGTAGACACATGTTTGTTTTGTTGGTTTAGGTTTAGTTTTTGGATCACATGTTGAGATAGTTTGTTTAGATGATGCATGGTGATCTTGCATTCATGTGGAGACCGTTGTGTTTATTTTAGTTTTTTAAAATATGGTGGATGTATTTATCATTATAATTTTTTTTAATAATGATGTTATTCATATCCACTATAGTCGTATATTTATTTTAGTTAAATATATGTATGTATTTTAAATATGTTTGTATTCTTTTTTTTAAATATTTTGTTATATTTAGTTCACATAAATCTGAAATGTATAATATTTTCATTCTATTATTTTTTTCATGAATCTCTGTTTATCCCTTTGTATATTATAGAAAATCATTCTGATTGTATGTAATTCGACCCCCTGAAACTAGTTTCTATCCCAAGAAAATTCTTAACTCGCCCCAGGTCATGTCACATGCTGAATCAGGTGCACAGTTCAGTGGATTCCAATGGTTTTTCCTGAAAAAATATTTTCTTATATCACTATATTATTTAAATGTTTATATTATAACTAAGTGGGGATTTTTGGAAAACACATGGTATAAGGGTAAATATTCTTGATTGTTCTTACTCATTTTGAGCCCTCAGTTTCCATGGGATGATGGGTATTGTGTCTTGAATTTTGGATTTTTTATTGGTTCATCATGATTTTGATTTGTAGTGTTTGTGATAATATTTAATTAGAATATTCTATTTATGGTTTTATAATTTTATGTAAATGATAACGGAGAAATAACCTAGAAACATGACTTTCCCACAATTTTTATAGGGCTCTGTAGAGCCTATAAAATTGGCTCTATCAAGACTCCTAGTAGTATTTGTATAGTTGGTAAAAAATATTCCCATCCATGCACAATCAAAATCCCATTTACAAAATTTTTTTCTGATTATACTAGGAATTAAATTATTCATTGTTGTGTGTAGATTTTTCAGGATTATTTTAGAGAAAATTATACCATATATTGGTTTCATTTGGATTTATTTCTATGAGATTTTGTTATATAACCATGGTTTTCAAAAGGTGATGGTTAGTTTTGAAATTAATAATTAATATTATGGAAAAAAGAATTAGAATCATCTTAATTAATAAGGATTTGTAAATGTTTTCATCAATGATAATTTGATATTTGTATATAAATTTTCATGGGAAAAAATGTTTAATATTAAGTTGTGGTGTTTAAAATTGTTTTCAAGTATAGAATTATGATATAAAAATAGTGTGTAATGTTTAAAAATGGTTTAAAAGGTGAATTTTATTATCATGGTCACTGATATGATCTATTTTTATGGTTTATTATATTTAGAGAATTTTTATTTCTAGCTGTTTATGATTTATGTTTGTAAAGTTATTTATTAGTAATTGTGTATTCTTTGTTTTTTAGATAATTCATCTCAGAAAGGTCATGAAAAATTAAATTGGATCAATATCTTATGGTTTGAGAGTGCACCTTTTAGTTGATGATCCCCCCAATCTCAAGAAAGGGTAATATAATAGAAGTTATGATAGTGTTATCATATCATTAAAGGTGATCTAGGTCATCAAGAGTCTATGAAGTGGATATATATTTTTGAAGATATTCTAAACTATCTAGGTAAAATAAAATCCAAAATGTTAAGACATGTCCTTGGTTTTTTTGAGGTACTATGTTGGGAATAGTAAAAGGTGTTCATCTATTTTAGATGCAATTTGGAATGAGTTATAGTTATTCAAGTCCTTGACTATTCAAGGGTTATTTCTTGTGGTAGTCATGGGGAGGAATGTGATGGAGGGTATGAGTCTCTATTAGGGCTAATGATCACTAAAGGAGTATAGTGACAACATTAGGGTTTATTTACATTTTTATTATGAGATAATATCAAGTGATTCCATTGAGGAAAACCAACTCTTAAAGGGTATTTACCCTGATCATAGTGATTGATTTATTTGATATTGGATAAAATGATATAAAGACATGGTGTGTGAAGCTACTTTTTCATATTTGTTTCAAGAAGTTATCCCATTAAGGGGGACCCTTGTTTCTTTAAATATGGTTAAGGTTCCCTATCTAGTGTGGAGTGGAATCTAATAGTACCCAGTTTAGGAAGAATATCCATTTCAATTTATATTTTACCTTAGAGGAATTTGACACCTCATGTGCATTCAGTGTGATTCATTTGGTTTCTCCAATATATTTTACACATGATTCCCAAACACTAGTCATCACTACAGTCAGTTAGAAAACCTACAAAAGATATATGAGAATAATCTTTCAATATTAATAAGTCATTATTGAACTTTAATCCTTTATTGAAATATAGGGAGCTTAAGATACAACATTTAGCCAATCTCCCTTCCACCCATTCTTATTTACCATTCATTATTGGTCATTTTCGAGCCCCAAATTTCATTATGAGATGTTTGATATTTTCAAATAATTTTGGGAGAAAATATTCTTTTATGTGTGTTTACAGATATGGATTCAATTGGATCTAACTATTTGGTCCTTCATGAATAATTTTTTCTATTATCTATAGTTTCACATAACTATCTTGTCAACCCCGCAAGTTAGGTAAAACCATTAATTTTTTTGTACCCCACTATGAGTCTCCATTTCAAATATTTTTTTGTGGTAAAAAGTGAGTTTTAAATTAGATGTATATGGGTTTTAGGTTTTTTGTTTTAGTGGAATTCAATGATTGGGTAAGGGGTATCTCTTAATATGTACCAAATTTTCGTAGACTGTTTCTCTTTATTCATAATTTAGTGGATTTCTAGGGAATTATGTGTTATTGAGTGGATAATTGTAACATTTTATCCTTAATTTCTATAATTACTTCACTTATTAATTTATTTTTTGTCTTATCAAAAAAAAGTTTTTGTAAATCACTATGAATTTAAAAATATTGTAGTTTTAGAGTTAGGTGCATAGCTAGGACACAGTTAGTAGTAGTCGTGCGACTAACTATAGAAAGGATAATAGTTTTTAATTGAATAATTATATTTGTTAAAATAATGGTTTACCAAACAATGTGAATGAATCATGTTGATATATAGGGGAGTTATGATAGGGGTTCATAGTTGGTCCTTGGTTTGGTAAACTATGTGCCCAACATATTCAACCTACCATGGTGTTAATCTTTTGTGATTTCCCCTTTTTCTATTTCAATATTTAATCCCTAAAGTGGTTATTTTCTTCCCTATTTGTATGATTCCTCCATGTGGATTTGATGTTGGCTATTTCCCACCTCATAATTTCTTTTTGGGATATTTATTTATAATTCCAATAAATCTCCATGGTTAGGGATATTTCCACTTCTATGTCTTCTTAATTCGTTATTTAATCTATTTCTATTGTTTTTTATGTATATGGATAAACTATAAGGAAAGGGATTCCCCTAATTCATTTTTATTCATGATGTAAAGGTGTAACAATTATTCATTGGTCCTTATTATTCTATAATCTATGGTTTCACTTCATTTACACTCTATCTAAGGTATGTGTTTCCATGTGTTTTCCTTTTCTGTAAATTTACTGTATGCTACGGTATCTAAAAATGTTTTTAATAACTATATGGTTTAGAATTTGCCTCATTTTACCATTTTATTATTCTATGTTATTTTAATCAAGTATTTGATGTGTTTCCTATCATGGATTTCCATTTCTTATAGATTTTGAGTGGTTTATCTTGTGGAATTTTATGATTATAATTTATGAGGTTGAATTATAATTTATTAATGAATATTGTTTGATATGTTGGTCAAATATTTACCATATGAGTGGAATTTTGGATTGAACAGATTTTTTTATGGGGAATAGATGATTTTTAACAAGATTATTTAATATGAAATTGTTTCCAATGTGAATTTTTAATTATATTTCTAAAATTTAACTTTAACAAATGCTTGAAACATTATAAAGTAATTTTCAAGTGAAATGGTACTAAAAATTACATTTTTAATGGGGTTAAAAATCAAATTCTTGTTTTTATTCTTAAGGATTGCTGGGAACATTCTATATGTATTCAATCAAGGAGATAAACATAGAATGGAAGCCCAAACTTCTGATATTATTATAATGGTTCAATATATATCATCCAAAGGATTCACATTTGTGTGGGTAAGGAACTAGATGTGGTGATACTATATTATTATTGACATATACATAATTGATATTTTATTTATGTATTATTGATGTTACCTCACATCATTTTCTAGTTTTATAGGGATTATAATGAACTAAACTTTGTTAACATAACCGGAAACCCCAGATGACCCATCCTAAGATAGAGATAAACACACGAATGAATACATGTACCTAAATTTACTAAATGTGGATAAAAAAGAGTAATAAATATGAGAGAATTAGATACCCATGATATATACCAAGACAATCCCAAAAAGTTAAACATGAAATAATAACCCAAAAATAATGAAAACAACTCTCAATGTGACATAACTTAACCACTATAACCACTCATTTAGTAGTTGGAATTAACAAATAGATGACATTGAACCACATTATTCCCAATCCTTTAATAGTTTCCTGTAAAACAAGATCTACATTTTCCTAATGGAATATATAGAGTATGAGTAAAATTCCTTGTATGATACCAACATTAATCATTACAATGTCTATCACCATGAAACCATTATTTCTATTTTTAAAATTTTATAAGTATAAAAAATACATTGACTTTTTTTAACAAAATAAACCTTTGGATTTAGTTAAAACAATCCAAAGTGAAAGGAAAAAAATATGAGAATAAACATGATTAAACAAATAAGGGTTGTTATCAAAATCCCCCACACCTTAATAGAACATCATGTGACCAATCAAACATATAACATTTCCATCATGTAATAAAACAAGAACTATTAGGGAACTATCTGATGGCAATAAATTATATTAAATGAAAAGGAACACTAATCCATGAGTACCATGAATTGTATTGATATCATGTCCTACAATAATCTATCTTTACAACAAGAACAAACCCCAGAAGATCCAAAATCACTAAGGTTTTTGCATATTCCCATAACCCATTTCACCAATGGTCCCAATTTGATATATTTTATAATAAATTTAAATAAAACATTATCAAAATTTTATACATAATTTTCAAAAGAAATGAATCTATTCCCCCATAATTGTAAATCCATTTTTAGATTGAGAGCCATCTTTTGGAATTTCAGTAAACATGATAAGTGAAATAATATTTTTTTAAACCACTTTAAAAAATATTCTCATGCAACTCAAAATTAATTTTCATAAAAAAAATTTCTCATATAAAATAAATTGTGTTCATGAACCAAAAAAATGGAATTTATAAAAAAATTGATTAATTTTTGTGATGGAACCATCGAATTGGGAAAACTACCTATTCAATTTTTAAAAACAAATATCCTTTGAAAATAGAGATTGAAATTGAAATGTTATAGGTCTCACAAGCCTATATCCATAAGAAATAACATCAATTCCCATCGAAACAACTACATCTGGGAAGTAAAGTCTAATTGTTTTCCAACAGATATTTGGGAGAGATTTTTAAGGTGGATAATATATCATTTAAAAAATATAACATACCCTAATGAGATCCATAATAAATGAAGGGTAATTGATAAATATCCAAAGAGATAACCCTCAAGAAGATTAGTGTGAGGTCAGGATAGAATAAAGAGTTATTAGGACAATATTAGAAAAAAAATAGTGAAGGTTATTAGGGTAGATATCAAATTTTATGAATATCATATGGGGAACATAGCCAGGTATCACATTTTGGAAAACTATACACTAATCATGTGGTTTATTTATCCTTATGTATTGATTCACACAATTAATGGGGAATGTTGTATGGTTTGAAAAATGAATATCATGATACATGATAACAATTGAAAAAAAACAAAACACCAACATGGTTAGTTTGGTGACTCACATGGTTATAAAAACCAGGATAAAATAATTATAAATTCCACTTGAACCGATAGATCCATTCCAGACATTTTCTAAATAGTTAATCTAAATTATGTACAGACCATGTGCATGGTTGGTTTCACCAAATTTCTAAATTTTCAGTCCCTGAATCTGAAACTCCTCTAGAAAATTATAAGATTTAAACTATTCTAAAAAAATATACATAAATAAAATGGAGTCAAAAATATCCCAATAATTATTCTTTCATCCCCCTAATGTGATTAGTAATCTAGACTCACAAAATTTTATGGCCACCACATAATAATCAATGGTTTCCACCACCGCATTTCATGGATATCCAATTTTCACTGTCGTAGTACAATGACCAAAAGAAAAAAAAAATTCATGAATCACCATGTAATAGCGATTCATAATCTAAATTATTTGATGAACAATATATGTATCAGGATCTAGATTAACATATTTCCATATAATATCTTTTAAAGGTTCTAGTTGATACCTCATCAGTAGGGTTATATGAAACAAATCATGATTCGATGCTATAAGAGATGATAATATCAATCTACAATCTACCATTAGAAGATTTTCAATGCTATTAAAAGTGAAAAAACCTCAATTCTCCAATATATTTCATTCCCAATCAATAGTGTCCCAAGAAAGATGAAACTTTGACCAATAACTGATCAACAAAATCAACCTCATATAAGGAATACAGGTAAACTAAATAGTATTTTTATGGAATTGATGTGTCACTAAAAAATTTTAGATTATGCACATATTTTATTTCATCTATTGAGAAAGTATCTTCCCACCGAATAACAATATCCCAGCTCCACCCCATATAATGGAGATTGACCAAGATGCCCATAAAATGAACTGAATGGTTCTATTTTAATTAAATTGTAATAACAAATTTTTTTAATTTTATGATAGTTGTTAGATTATTTTCCCATTAACCATAAAAATTAAGCACACATGCTAGGATAATATCCTCTAGAATTTAAGTGGTTTGACCATAATACCCATCTATATAACGGTGATAAAAACACTTAATTTATACTGGTAACCCATCACCACTTTTAAACCCTTAAAATATCTAGATTAAATCCAATAGTTTGTGTTAAAAAACATAACTAGGAACCCCATGGAGTTTCATAATCTCTCAAATATACTATCAGCAGAGTTTATCTACCCTTGTTATCTCCTTAATAGAATTAAAATTATATGATTTAATAATTTGAACAATGACTAACAAAATCGCATCCTTATCACTAGGATTCTATGATATATAAGTGATGATATACATATGTACCTCATCACACATTGATAATGGAATAGGTAAAGGTTAAACCAAATGGGAAGGTCTCTAGTTCTCTGACTTGATCATTTAGAAAGTAATCCATTATTATAAAATGTCTTAAATTGATCACCCCATCTCAGAAAAACAATACCAATGTTTTAGATCTTGAAAAATACTGGTATTCCTTGGGTATATAGGCCAATAAGAACAGTTTCCACATTCCATTCATTCCTTCCACATAGATATAAAAAAGGACGAGATTTCCCTAGAAACAAAAATCCCCAACTAGAGATCATGATCAGTCACCCATGGTCTTCCCATAATTAAATATATTTATAAAATTACAGTAATAAGTGTTTGTTACATTTTATCATCCAATATAATCATCAATTAAAAATTAGGTCTTCATATATGTAATGAAAACCTACCCACCATCAACTTTCTCAACCAATATCATCTCAAAAATAAAACTCATCATAGAACACTCATATATTGAATCCTTTAAGGATGGATTTAGAAACATCTTGTTCAACATATTGGAAATCAAATTATATTTTCTCATGGAATATGGTATATCTATATCGATGGAATGATGAAACAAAACATAGTGACTCTATTATATGATCATATCCCTCTGAGTAAAAATACACCTCACTCTCTTATGAGATGAATTTACTGTAAATTTCTCCCTAATTAAATAGTGTAACTATGTATTAAGAGCTTAAATCATGGTTGAAAACTCACTATTATGGTTGGTATAGTTCATCTCATTTTGGTGTAATTGGTTAGATACATATTCTACCACTCGTCTCGCAAGCATCAAGAAACTCCCTAGCCATATACATGAGGCGTCATAGAATGCATGATAGCCCAAACATGGTTTCAAAGAAAATATAACATAAGATAAAGTGTACATGGGATTTACTTATATGGAAGATATATAATATTTATCTTCCCACTCAAACATAGAACTATTATTTGTTAAAATATTAATTAGATCTATTATATTAGAGAAATACTAAACAATCAACCTATAAAAAATAGATGATAAAGAAGGTTTGAATTTCTGGATCATTTCTTGGATTCTTCCATGGAATCATGACCCAAATCATTTTTTGATCCACTGAAATTTTACAATTGGATATAATTCGTTCTTGAAACATCACATCCGGGGTTCAAAATTGACATTTTAAAAAACATTCCATATTGAAAAAATTCTTTCATGATTTGAAATATATATACAAATGGTTTTTGAGTTCCTCCTATGACATATAGATGAAAAAATATTATCCAAAAAATGAAAGTGAATGGGTCCTAGAATAAATGAATTATACTCTTTATCAGAGCAATATATACCATGTGAACATTATTAAGATGAAATAAAATACATTGGAATTTGAAATTCCTATAATTATAGTTAAATTATATCATTGGTATATATATTTCTCAAAATCTCAATTTCTGGTAACCTGATCATAAATCAATCAATGAAAACTGTTGGGATCATCTATGTTTATAAAAGAGATCCCCAATCCTAGGAAGGTGGTAAATATTTATAATACTAATCTGATTATGATTTCGGTAGTCAAAATAAATCTTGGGAATTATGTATTACATCATTTCAATGTGATCATGGGAAACAAATGGTGACACCATATGATGAATAAAATAAATTTTAATATGATCTAAAAGATGAAAAATAAGTTCTATAAAATCAAACTGTTTAATATGAAATATTATCATAGAAATGGTTATCATTTTATAGAGTAGGCCAATAGTGAACTATATCTCCCTCTATGGTGGTAATATAAAAAACCATCACGAAATCTCTCGGGGCATATCATTCCAGTGAGTGGAATTCTAAGACATTAATCATTGACAATAAGATAAAACTCATAGATCAGACTCCCCTAAAAGACAAGATGCAATCCATCAATATATTATAAGTAAACTCAATGATGGTAATTGTAAATCTGTGTTATAACATATATTATCCAATCCATTATAATAATATCATCAAAGGTATTTGGTTTATGAACTAATAGATCACATAAAACAATGATGTTGGAAATCATCACCTAAAACATTTGATATTTTAAACCTTATTCCTTTCTTATTCCTCAAGGAGTTAGAACATACAGCTTGAGAAACATATGCTCTAAGTGTACACCCAACACACAATCATCTTTTAAAATATAAAATAATAAGATCCAACTATATCAAATAAATATATTACTATATAAAATTAAATGAAAACTAAACAATTAATAATATTCAACCATTCATTGGATTCTTCTAGTGCATATGAAAATATATAAAGATTTATGACTTTGTTTCCTCTATACATTTATTTAAAACATGCAAATATCCATTAGTATGAGAATGAGATACACCACATTATGATAAATAAAAACAAAATAGATTATTTTTGGTATGATTGTATCCAACTGTACAAAATTGGGACTTTATTTAAAAAATAATTCTTAAGATGACATGATTTTCTATGATGATGGAATGTTTAGGGTTATTTCATATAGTTTTTCATAGTATGTACATGTCTCCTACAATGGTAGAAATCTATTTGAGATTTCCCAATATAATTCATTGAAATTAAACATAATGTAAACCAAGAACCCTTACAATTCCTATATTGGTTATATGAAACACATTGACTACATATAGTTGAAACATGAGATCCATCAAAATCTATTTTTTGAGATATGTCAACTACATCAATAACTTCTTTATCGACCAACTCAACTAAGGTTGGTAGGCAAAATAGGATCACCATAATCAAAATATCTCCCCCAAACCCACTCAAACATCCTAGAAATAATATCGTCATTATAAATATGTTAGTGTGATATGTGTATCAAATTATTCAAATGGGTTCCATTATTCATAAGAGAATATACTCCTTTCTTTATGGTTAGAAATTAATTTTCCATTATCAATCCTAAATATTTAGTATACAAATATTTTCTTAATACCATTTTGAATGATGTTTTGTTATTATCTAATATATATTTGTTTTATTGATGTATTTTCAAAATTTTAGTCTATTTCATTCGTGTATATATGTGGAAAGCCTACCAATGAGTCCTCTGGAGTCATATAGAATATGAGGATTATCAAAATATGTTCAATAAACAATTCATATTATTAGGTTACATTATCACTATAAAAAATTGTTTATCTTTATTGTAAAATTATAAACTATACTCCCCCAATTATCCCTAGATTCCAACACCTAGCATACATAGAGTCTATATTTTGATGATTATTCTTCCACCAATGAAGAGGTTATCAGAGGTTTTTCCTATTGAAAAAAATATTATATCTTCCCATGATAGATTTAAAAGAGATAATCATTGATATAATTCTAAACAAAGAGAGAATGAAATATAAAATTATCTTAATACAAAATAATCAAATAAAAAATGAGTTCATGAATCCATATTAAGGCCCCTAAAATGAAAGAATCTAAGGAAACCACACATTCAATGAATGACAAACCAAAACAAAATAGAAAAATAATATTTATTAAGAATAAATCCTAAAACATTTTCATTTGAATAACCAAAAAAATAATTCCCACACTTAATGAATTTCCATTACCAAATATAGTAACATGATTTTGGACAAAAGAGTAAGATTGATAAGAACCCTTATGCACTTACTATTCAAATTTCGATATTACTAAATAATGTATACCAAAGACTACTTACCAAAACGAAAAGTTTTTTCACACATACAATTTGGTACTGGATTTAATGCAATTTCTAATAAACCAAAACAGGTTAACCGACAATTCACCTAAGAATAATCACCGTAATATAGAAATAAATCATTGAACCAAAAATGTTTTATCAGTTACTTAATAGAGATAAAAAAGTATATATTTGTTTGGAATGAAACTACACATCCACAAGACATTCATGGAAAATTAAAAAAATAATAAACCTAAAATCATAAAAAAATAAATTAAATCATATCTTTATGTGGAAAACCGTCAATAAACAAAACACTCACTAAGAATGTGATTATATCTAGGAGAATCCAAATTTCCACACAGCCCCATTAAATTTTCATATATCCTATGAAATTAGAATACATATTCCCAAATACATATACAGAGTGAGAGTCAAAAACATTTTAGGATAACCCCATGAATATATATAATGTTAGTTACCCTGAAACTATTAGTTATAGTTTTAAAATAGTATAATTTTATAAACAAACATTCACTGAAAAAATTGGAAAAAATATCAATAGTTTTTCAATAAAAAATACATATTCAATTCCAAATGAAAAAGGATATAAAAATTTGTGAAAAAAGAGGGTACTATTCAAAAGTTACCATAAATAAAATTATAATCATGTGAGAAGTAAAACAATAAATAATTGAATTATGTAACAAACCTAGAACAAGTTAGGCACTAGCTTATGGGAATATGTACCTAGAAACAATAAGGAACAATAAGTTGGGAATGTCGTGAATTCTACTGATATGGATTTCTTCCACACACTATCAATATCATAAGAATAAATCCTAGTGGTTCCACACTCATTCTAATTTTTCATTTATATGTAACCAGACACATCAAAGGTTCTGAATGTGTTCTTTCTACCAAAACATTCAAATAAAAAATTCTCATGATTTAATAAATAATTTCTTCTAGAAAATTATCCCCAGAATATTGAGTGAAAATAATTGTTTATAATCACATCCTTATTAAAAAATTGATGAAGAAAAATATGTTTATAAATATATTTTTAAATAAAAACTGTTAAAAAAGTTCATTTCATATCACCCATATATTTTTCACATGGAAAAATTCATTTAATATCATGTAAGTAGTTTTCATAGACCAAAAAAATTAATTTAAAATAAAATTCCGTAATTCATGTGATAGAAACATTGAATATAGTTACCTACATCTTCAATTAAGAATGCCTAGTAGTATTTGAATATGATGTTTGAATATTAAGTTATTTAGTCCTCCCAAGTCAATATTCATAAGAAACACCATCAATTAATAGTAAACTAATATATATCCAATAATAAAAAACCAATTATGTTCCAATGGAACATGGGGAATAGAAATCAAAGGGTGATATTGATGGGGGAAAAGTTACCAGATCACAAAAAACATTCCTTGATGAGATCCTCTATTAATATATGTAAATCATTAAATATTATATAAGAGAACCCAACTGATTATTAATAAGAGGTTAGATTAGTATAAAGAGTTAATATTAAGAGGTTAGATATAATAATTTACAAGTTAATTAGGTAATGTTTCAGTTTTAAAAAATTCATATGTGGTGAAATGATATGCCACATTGACAGAAAAAATAGGCATGAACCATATGATAGCTTCTACCAACTGATAATTAATATCCATAACTACTTTAGGGAAGAATAGTAGTTAGAAAAATAATTACCAATCCATGAGATAGCGTTGGGTAAAAATACCAATAACAACATAGTTTCTCTAGTAACTTTCACTATGATAGAAACCATTAAAAATTCCAATAGAACCAACAGATCCATTTTATAGTGTTTTTTATGGTTACTCATAACCATGAGTATAAAATTTTCCTAGATTCATTTCCATGAATAAGAAATGTGTTATCCCATAACTCCAATAATTCCCTATAATAAAATAAATAATTAAATATCTAAAAAATACATGTGGCCCTGTGGGTATCATAGGGATCCCTTTATTCTTAGTGATATATTAGTATTTGACTATTATCATATCGTAATAAGATAGACCTGATAACCCTTATGATTGACACATCCTCAACCTATAAGTGTGACATCAGTTTGTCTAGTTGGAAGTATCCAATTAGTTATAATTATGGGATGTATCAATTTTAATGTATATGTTTGTACCCAAGTATGTCTAGGATTATTTGTTATAAATTTTGGAAATTACACTTGATTACATAAACATAACTATTTCTCTATCCACTTTACATTTCAATCATCATTACATTCGTATGGGTATTATTATTATTAGTCAATTGAGAAATGTTCTAGTTAACTTTAATTTATTACTTCGTTCTAAAAAAATTATGACTTTGGATTATTTATTTGTTCATCTATTTTTTATATACTATATTCTCTATTTATTTATCATGTTATGTGAATTTAATTTTTTATGATCTTGTTTAATCAATTTTGTTGACTTTTCTCAATGATATGTTTATTGATATTATTATCCAATGTAATTTGATATGTTTTTAAAAAGTGGTATTTAATAGGGGTGTATTTAAAATTATTATTTAAATTAATGTTTTAAAAGTGTTCCATTAGATAATGTTGTTTGTTTATAAATCTAATATCTGAGAAGGTTTTTCAATTAATTAATTTATAATATATATATGATTTTTATAAATATATTTTATAAAAATCATGTGTAGATTATTTTGGTAAATAATGTTAATGTATTTTTTGGTGGTTATATATTTGGATATTGTGCTCACATCGTACCAAATATAATTATAATTTGTATACATCAATATATTTTTATGGTTATGTTCATTTTTTGTATCCTTTAATGAGTGAACTTTAATTGGATGATGGATGGTGACCTTGAGGACACATAGGGATTGTTTCATGTATTTTTGTTTTATTTGGGTATGGTGGTAGTATTGGCCTATGATGCCTTCTTTATTCTAGAAGTTAATAATTTTAGTTTTAGATTTAGATTTATTATATTTAGTTATTGTAATGTATCCAATTTTCTTTCTGATTGTATTTATTTATCCATATCTGCACATTTTTGTTAATACAAGGATATTTTTTGTATGCTGTGGTTGTGTTATGAGTCTCAGTGGAAGATAAATCTCTCTTATTATATTTTAGTAGAAATAGATTTCATTATGTGTACTTAGATTCAATATTAGTAGTTTACACCTCAGGTTAGTTGGGAATGTTCCTTGGGTCACATCATAGACCGAATTGGGTGCCCAGTTCTAGGGGGGATCATGTTTGTTCATGATAAGAGATCTTGGTTGGATGTGAAAATAATGAGTGAATACCTTAAAATTGGCCATATTCAAAATTATATAGAGGATCTCAAATATTAGTGGATTAAACATAAGAACAATAATAATTAAATTCAATTTATATAATTATAAATGTGACCATGTGTCACATTCATTTTAAATTTGATATTTATTATTTCTAATAAATTATAATTTATTGTTTCTCATATTATTTATAAAAAATATTCCAAAATAAAACATTGAGAACATTGAATGAAATATGGAGAAATTAATATCCAAAACTATTAGATATACTATGAATAAATATGAAAAATATATCACAACTCAAATAAAAATAGAATATATTTTCATCAAAAAATAATTGTTATATAAAAAAATAATTGTAAAAAAATATATCTCATTCCTAGAAATGATGAAAATATAATCAATTATTGTTATTAATAATATATCTTGATTATTTATGGGTGAATATATAATTAAATATCCAAATATGGAAATATGAATTCCTAAGTCATTATAATTTCAATTCAAAGATAAAGATAACTACTAGTGTGGAGTAATTCTATTTGATTAATTGTTAATTAACTATGTGTTATTTTAAATCACCACATGAATCTCAGTTGATGCATGTGAATATTATTTTACCATTTAATTGTTTTGTACCACTACATTCATTATATTCTTGAAAAACATATAATAATGACTTAAACTGTTACTCCATATCTCTAATAAGGAATATCTATTTTAGTTAGGACAAGTCAACCACTGCCATTAATAATTCAAGGAATTTCTATATGCATAACTTTTAATTATTTTAACACATATAATTTGATTAATTTTTTTATCATGGTTTTAATGGGTCAAATATAAGAGCCAATATAGGATATTATTATGGATTCTTTAATAGTTTTTAAAGGTGGAAATATATTATAAAAAATAAAATGGTATGAGACTCTGACTTAGGATTTGTATCTTTCTTTTTATACTTATGTGAAATCATTGTGTTTCCACTTCTGTATCAAAAATAGAATTTTTCTTTTAAATAATTTGATTCAAAACCCTATAATAATCCGACAATAATATATTTATCTATGCCATAAATTGGTGTGAAAATATAATTTTCAAAATAGTTTTATAAAAATTAACAAACATTTGAATTTAATAAATGAGTACTTTGATCCATAAAGAGTACATACATAATAAAATATATGAAAAATATAATTTTCTAGGATAATTTTATTACCACCGGCAAGGAGTAGAAATTTACTTTTCACTCTCTAATTTTATTAAATAGTTAATATAGTCATGAATAATGTGAATATATGTTATTATAGGAAAGGTCCCATAAATCATATAAAATAATCATAAAATAACTCCACATCCATGGTCAGGTTCTTCTGTATCTCATTTGTGTTACAAATGGTTCAAATCCTTTGTATATGGTCAAAAATTATATTTATTTACTTAACATAATGGATTTTTTCTCTATAAGATTCAATATTTCAATTATTCATGAAATTTATTACAGAAAACATGCTTTTTAAAAATTTTCATCAAAAAATTAACATTTATTTTTCCACTTCTGATAATAGAGAAATCATACATCATGATATATTAAAGATTAATTTACCATTAAATTGTGTGAAAATATTTCATTCAGGAAAAAACTACTCATTATTGAAATCTACAATAATCTTCCTTTACTTTCTTATACAATTGAATGAATAAAAGATGATAAATTACATTTAAAACAAAATATCACTAAAATAATATCCATTAGTTTTAAAATTTTACTCATGTAGATATAACAAAAATTTCATGAATGTGGGAATTATTTATTTCATATTCATTAGAAGTTTATATAGTATATGATAAATTTAAAATAGTTATTTATAAGTAATATTACAAAATAAAATTTTATTAAATGAATAAAATTTTCATTTTTATTATTTTTGTTTACATTAATGTTATCTAGTATTTTACTGATGTTGTAAATTTTATAGTACACTAATGTAATCCATTATCCAATTGATGGTTTTACTATATATTCACCTACATTATATATTATCTCAAAAGTGGAATTCCAATCCAATGAATTAATGAAAAAACATTTCATCAATAAAACATTTATAATATTCAGAAAAAAATGTATTATAATATATTATTCAATGTCCTACCAATAATCTAAAAAGAATTTCAAACATTTTTACTAATGTGGATAATAAATGATACATTATATCAGTTGGGAAAAATTAGTTATTGAGATTGTAGATTTAATAAATATTTTTGTTTTTATTTTCATAATATATTTTCTAGTTGTATAATTCCATAATAGGTTACCATTGTTCACCCTATGTGATTGTTTTCCCAATTCAATGAAATTATATTGTCCCCTTTAAAAATGGTATTTTATGATCATTCATCAGATAATTATTAAATAATTTTTAAACATTGAGAGAACCATATGATAATTTTTACTCCATGAGATGGTGGAATATATTAATTAATTTTATTATTTTATTGGGTTAATTACAAACTATAAATTATTACTTAGACTTGGTTGACATTCGATATAGTTAATGAGTTGATTATTTTTTTATATTTTTTGGGCAGGAGTGGAATATAATTATACCACAAGTACATATGAAGAAAAATTGAGTATCAATTGAGTTTAAGACTCCAAAAAGTTATAGAAAATAAATGAAAAAAATCATTAAAATTGTAATCATTTAATTTATTATTTTTATAACATAATCTATAGACAATGATATTTCGCCTTAAAATAAATAACTAATTCCAAATTTTAATTTTTTTATTATATTCTATTTTGGATCAACTTGAAATTTCTACACTCAATATCTATATAATATGCATTGTAAATATTTACCATAAATTAAATCATTTAATGATGGATTTATGATATTTGAGTCAAATATTATATATTATAAATAATATATATTTCTAATAAAACATAAGGAAAATTTTCCATGATTTATATCAAATCAATATAATCATGCTACATTATGGGTTATAATGTAATATTAATGAAACCATAATTTGGCTATTTAATATAGATACCACGAGTTTACTCATAGTAATATAGGTTATGAACGCATGTATAGATATATTTTATATTTTGAAATTTTTTGAAATGTTTTATATAATTTTTTATAATTTTAGTCATTCATAATCACTATTTTATTTCATATAAATTTTTTTACATGAATGGTTATTCACTATGAAATGTATCATTTATCATTCTTCAATTCTAATCATTATAGATTTTTTATGCACACATAGTATCATGTCACATAGATTGTAGGAATCAAGACATGTTTGTTCACTAATACAAGAGGAAAAATATATTGATAATAGAAATGAATTTTATGTCAATACCTAGTTATTTAAATGAGATAAGTAATATATATGTTCATAATATAATTAGAGAACATGATAAATATAATGGGTTGAGCTATATAATTATTATTTTTCTATCTCTTCTGCTCAAACTAAACATTAAAACTAATCAATCCAATGATATGATGAATTATAAATATCGGTTGAATAAATTATAATTAATATAACAAGTTGATTAATTAAATAGTTCAAAAATAATTTGTTATTATTCAATTAAATTTTATAAAATAATATGTTTATATTAATTAAAATGAATTTAAAATTTAATAAATCAACATATTTATTTAAATTTGTTTTGAATGAATACATTGAGAAGAAATCATATATTTGTCCAAAAAAATGGATAATTGATTTCAATTTTTTTATTGGTGATTATTTTTTTAATATAGGGGACACTATTCAAAAGATATTCTGAGATATTTTGCTTTAAATATGTTGAATGGGTGAAAATATCACATGAAAATATTTGTTGGGAGGGTGAGTGTATCTAAAATATGATAGAACACTATAAAGAGATGGCTACCATAAATTTAAATATAGATATGGGTGGATATTTTTTGGTGGGTTGATTGCTGTGTCTCTCCCTTTATAATTAACACATTATATATAGTAAAATTTCCAACACTATATCATATAATATATCTAATTTATTTCCTAATATGATTTTTAGAAGATTAAATATAACCCTATTTGGTGATCAAGATTTTCTCATTGATACCATTATTGGAACTAATCTCATATTAGGGCCAGATCATACTAAAATGAATGAAAATCGTGTCCCTATCCTTGAAATATAGAGATATATTTGGTTATATTCAATTTTAAAAGAATTATTATTAATTAATTGTTAATGTAAAAGAATAATACAACTCAATTTACCTTTGTATAACCTATATTTTGACCTCAAAACCCTTATAAATTTGGTTGTTACCACAATACATAAGATAACTCAATTAGATTTTCCATCTCTATAAATAAAACCATAAAAATTGTCGTTATCCAATGAGTTATAATCGGACTCATACTCTATCCCAAAAAAGGGAATTTCATGGTTGGTTTGGATTCTATCCACCATGTATTTTATTCCCTCCTTGATATAAAAATATGTCGGGAAACCCAATATTACCATCTCCTATGGATTCTATCTAATTTTGTGGTCCTCCTCATGTGTTTTACAACATTTTGTATAACCACCACACAAAATGTAGAACCATACATTTAAATAATTGTAATCACTGATAGATGTTTCAAAATAACTCTGGAAAAAAAAAATTAGTCATGTTATATATTTCATATAAACCACTAAAACATGTGATATAGTAGTAGTACCAAGGAATAAGGATGATAATTTTCCGTGAGACAATAAAAGGGGTTATGATTTTTTATTCACTTTTAGTAGAGATGTGTGACTAGTTATGAAATATAGGCCACCCCAATACAATTTCTTTTATCTTGTTGAATAGAATTTTCAACCATCAAGGTCTTATCAGATTAGCCTTATATATCTTCATATTAACGGGATTTCTTAAAGAGTTAGTATATCGTTTGATAGAAATTTATTATATTTTTTGGAATACCCCACGTTAGTGTGGCCATCACTAGTATCATCTACCTGGTCAACGGAAATTTAGAAAACCCTCAATGTTGAAGCCCATGTAACACATCTGTAATTCTTATTTCATTAAATATTTATCTAATGATGAATATTAGATGAATAATCAGTACAATTATATCCACCCAAAATCCCATGAAAAATTTTTGATGAAGAAAGACCCATCCAAGATGAATGATTTGTTTTAAATAACTTCTCAACACTATGGTTCAGCAACATATTACATGAGGAAATTCCATGCCTATATAGTAGGAATCCAAAACCATAAAACATTTTTGATTCATAAATCATTTATGAAATGTTTTTACACTCATGATCTATAAACCTACAATATTGGTTGAGTTATTGTACTCTTCCCCTTAAAAATTCAAATACTTCCTATAAAATGACACCAATTTAGGGGAATGTTACCAAAAAACCCTTATCTCTCTTAGGATGAATTTTTAAAATATTTACCAATATATAAGAAAACAATCAAATGTTAATATGATTACTCATAATGAGAGAGGTAGTACATGGTGTATAGTTTTTTAATCCTCTATATATAATAATGTTTTTTTATTATACAATAATCTACTATGGTAACACTAATGAACTGGTTTGGTCTATCAATCTGATGGACACCTGAACTGGCCCTCTACCAGCCCAAACAGAATTTCAGATCCCCTTGGGTTGAAAACTTTTGTATGGTCATCATGTAAACACAATTGGGAATTATTTTTACCAATAATATTAATAAAATTCATGAAAAGAATATATTAAAAACTAGCATGTTCCATCCACACTTCAGACATCCCGGCCAAAAAATAACTAAATTAAAATATAAAATATAAAATAAAAAAAACACTAGTTGGACCATTTTCCACCCATATATGCCTCCCATAAAAATAAAACTAGATTCACCATTAGTTTACATCTACCACCCACATAGAATATTACTATCATTTGGATTTATAAAGTGGTAAATTCCATCATGTCCAATGGGATAAAGGAAACTAAAAAACTACATCATAATTATGTCATTGTAACTATCTAGTCACTTCCCATCAATAATGGAACATAATGAACCATGGGTGAGAATAAAAAAATGGTTTAACCATTAAATAAATTGGATAATATAGACACGAGAACATATTTTCTTAATGGGACACCACTACACATTAGATATATGGATATCCATTTGAAAAAAAATATATTATTAAATTATATTTTGAATATAATTAATAAAAACGGGTTTCACATTCTTTGGGAAAACAAATCACAAGGACAAATTCAATAAAATAACCTTTTTATTAGAAAAAATACATAGTAAAATATATCAAATTACATTTTAAAATGAGGATATCAAGGAAAACACTTTCCTCCTTTTTCGAAAATACAAAATGAGAATCCCATTTCTATAAACCTTTTAACCAAAATTCCCATTTCATTAAAAAAAATAAAAATATAAAAAAATTCCTTTTCAAATCACACTTTTGAACCATTTTAAAAAATATATTTTGAATTTAATCCAATCATGCACATAATAATTCAATAAATACAATGAGAAACAATAATACCAGCACAATGAATTTCATAAAATGTTAAAACTCAGTTATACGAGATAAAAAATGTCACAAAATTCATAACATAATAAGTAATAAAATAATGTGATAAAAATAAAATATATAAGTCTTAATATGCCATACATATCACATGGGAATTTAAACGGTATAATGAGACAATTACATGATGCACAATGTGGAACTACTTATGGAAGGTTAATGGTCACACATTTTTCAACAAAATAACTCTCATTTAATATCTTATATGGAACCCCTCTATATGGTATTATGTAAAACTAATGGATAATCATAAACATGTAATCTAAACTATTGTAGACACATCGCATGAACTCCCACTTCATAACATAGCCTTATAGAATGATTAAAATGAGGTTTTCCACTTTTAGTATACTTTTTATATCATCAAAATAAAAAATACAAAATTTTAACACTACAATCAGACCATATCACCTCCCACACTACCCTTAGAAAAAGATGCAATTAATAAGAACAACATCAATAAAAAATAAATAATCAATCAAATGGATAAAAAAACAGTCATCAACATAACAAGGGGGCTCAACTATAGTAAAAAATATACAAATCAATATCTCTATACAATGTTCTAACTAAGACATATTTTTTAATTGCATCATAAAAGTTTTGAAATACCATTCAAAAAATATTTTAAATCCAAATTAAAAAAAAGTGAAGTTACAACCACCACCATATATAAATTTTTATTATAAATCCACTTTAAGGGAATGTAGGAAACCATAGTCCACCAAACAAGAACCACTACGCGCTAAAAGAGCTCACAAAATTATTAAACACCAGACTATGATTATTTGAGTAAGAAGCTCTATATAATTCCCATTGTAGAGTACTAACATGGATGTTTGGATCATCCTGGATAAGTTCTTCTTGGTCAGTAACCATTATATCCATTGTGTGAATATATTCCTCAGAGGTGATTTCACCTTGAATAAATCCTCGGGCGATGATGTAGTCTTACTTGTCTATCCACGATTCTTTCTCTTCAAAGGCCTCAACATGAAACCTTCATTCATATATTCTTAAAATCTCCACATTTGAGGCATTGAGCCGAAGAACTTCCTCTGTCATTTCTTCCTTGGAGTGGAATATGAGCCTTAGACACTCCTCTACCACTTCTTCCATCACTATTGGTTCTCTGCATGGATAACCCCTTTCCCCAACATGCAAGCCTTTTCTTTCCATGAATCCACCATTCTTGGATGACCTGGTTTCCATCGGTTTAGGAATGTAAGAATAATCTTTGCATCCTTTGGGTTTTTTTCCCGAGAGCCACAATTCATTTCCTTTAGTCACTCTTTCCTTTTTTCCCCTTCTTCCATCTTAGGATATGGGGACCATTTCCTTAGAAATGGTCCAAACTATCCACTGAGAGTTGGCTATGACTTTCATCACCAAGATCATCTTCATCATGCATCAATGTTTGTTCCTAGACCGCCAGACCTTCAAAATGATTTTTCAACTCAAACTCTGGGGCTTCTTTGAGAGGCCTCGGCCTGCATAGAAAATCCACCGTGCCTGTTTTAGCCTCCATGGTATTCTTCATTCACTCACTTCAAGACCTCTAGATGGAAGAGGACTGGGTAATGGGATTTTTTGGGTCCAGGGGACCCAAGACACTAACCCTATCATGTCTTCCTTGTCCATGAGACCCTATAGAAGAAATAAAAAAGTACTTCCCCTATAATGACAATAAAGAAGGCTCATCCTCCTGTCTATATCCACTCACCTGAACAGCACTACACGACTTGTCTGAAGCTATGGTTAGTGCATTTCCTCGGCCCATGCATTGCAGTTGCAAGTAGAAGTCTTCCAAGCCCCGACCTTGAGGGCCCCCAGGGCTGTTAACATCACTGGAAGACAAATTTTCGACTCCATCATCAATAACGCTGACTGAGGCTGGGTGTTTCACTAGATCAACATTCAAGGATACCTCCTTATTATATCTATCCACCGGAACTAACTCCACTCTACCCTTAAAGATAATCACCACTCATATAGATCTCCATTCTATTTTAGAAAAAAACTACAATTTTTAAACTATACAAACCCTATAAAATGAAAATGTAATTACAGATAAAAAAATTATCTTAAAACCTAATGAGAAATTGTTATTATTAGAGAAAAATATTATTGGTATTTAATCAAAAATGAATAATTTAAAAAATACCACTATGAATCAAATAATGTATTTAATAAAATTACAATGACTTTGAAAATTGTCCCAACATTTGATATTCTTCCAAAAAATATTTTAATCATATTTTTGAAAATGAAAATGAGTAGTTAAAGAACACTTGAAATGATACCTATGTTCTTTCTAGTTTTTAAACCATATGAAATCCCACTAAAAACCCAACAAGGAATTCCAAAACATCTTAATTTCATATGAAAATATTTCAAAATCTCAAAACAATATTTAATGTTATTTTTTGGAAATTTCAAAATCATAGAGAATGTGGCCTAGGCCAATACCAAGTTTTAAAGTATATTGTAACACCAAAAAATTGTACCATTACATAAAAATTATTATAAATTTATATTAAATCGTTTTATAAATAAAAATAATTTATAAAATGTAAAACAGTAGGTTTTATAGAATCACATATCTAAAATTGAAGTGTGAAAGATAAAATGAACCAACACATTTTATTCAATGATGGATGATGAAACATGGACAAAGATAACTTGATAGACCCATCACACAGCATAGAACATAATAAATTACCAAAAAATAGGTCAACCATTAAGCTTGGGTTTTACTATGTAGGGAGAGAGAAAATAACCAGTAATGAAATTAGAATCGGAAGAATAGGTCATACTGTGAATGATCAACCAAGAAACCCCAATGATCCATGTGAAATCACCATGGAGAGGTGATCTCAAGAGAGGGGGTGGTGTACAATAGGAAAAGATAAGGGAGGGGGATATCAAGAAACATGATGGGGGAGGGAGAAGGGAATTAAAATCCTCATGATTAAACTATTTATAGAAAAATAATATTTAATACTTTAACACCATGGATAAGGTGAACAGTTTAGGCACATGATTTTCCAAATTTTGAGCTTACTATGATTCCCCTACTTGATAGGAACAAAGAGATCACAAGTTTTCCAATAGTAAACTCACATTATTGATATAACCCTAATTAAGCTGAGTGTATCTACACAATCTTAATGAAATACCCCCATGAACAGTAACACCTAACCATTCCAATACTCTGGAAAATAATATTTTCCTTAAAAAATGTAAAATTCAGCCAATGATTTTTTGAAACCCTCCATGAGTTAAAATTAATTATATTAACTAATTAATTAATTAATACCATCATGATCCGGTGGGTTCCACAAAACCCCCATAATACCATATTCTACCATTAGAATGTCTTGGGTCTTATTAGAGATCAAAATAGGGATGGAATTTAAAGAAACTACAAATACAAACTATAATCCTCAAGAAACCCAGAATCGTCAAATCAAATCAAAAAATCTACCCCGAAATAACTCTTATGGAAAAAAGAATGATTATTAGTCTCCCCACTATTTAGAATTAAAAACTCTATTGAAGAAACTCTTACCAAAAAAAGAACATAATCAATTAGTCTCATTTAGAAAATCTATAATTGTAATTCTAAAAAATTAAATCACAAAATACAACCAAATAATACCCCATGGAGGGAATTAGAAATGAAAATTTTGATAATCTAAAAATAGGTTGAGCATAACTCATGGTTTCCAATAAACAAGGAATAGAAGAAAATGATACTTGTTATGAAATTACAGGTCACTCACATAAGGGTCATATATGGTATAAGAGGGTGTTAACATTCATCTTCTCTAAAATATGTCTCACTGTAATTCTTATGGAAGCATAGTACAGTGGAATACACATCCCCAAAAAAATGAAACTACAAGCCATATATCCTTGAATAAACTATATGTCACACCCATGCCCAATGAAAAAATCACAAAACATTCCACATCCTAAACTACACAAGAGAAAAATAACCATCAATCAACACAAAATTCAAAAACAACCAAAATTTTGCTTCAAATAGGAGGTCCCAATAGGAAAATAATTCTATCTGATTCAAAAATATAAAAAATTATTATAATCCATTTGAAAAATAAATATCTAAAAGAGAAACCATATAATCACTTAATCTGGGAAAAAAGTAAATACCCTATCGGAATGAAGTTACACATGCCACTCCATTTGATGACTAGCCAGTGATAAATAAAATAAGGATGATCAAAATATAAAACCCACTACATTAAATTTAAAATTTTGGGGGGGCACATGAAATAACTCGATAACTATAACATTTGGTGTTTATGTCTATAAAATCAAACCCAATTTTATTAACTCACAAAAGAGACAATATAAAAAACTCATTACTAAAATAAGAAATTATTTTCCCACAAACCCATTTTAAAACATGAGGCACTATTAAAATTATTCCTTAATGCATTCAAAACCGAATATAAACCATTTCAAAAATTAAAAATTCATGACCTTTCAAGTCATGAAATTGTTTTTAAAAATTTGAAAAAATAATTTCTAAATAAGAACCACCTATTTGAGAACCAAAACACCACTTCAGGGTTAAATGTAAATCATACACATCCTTTTTTAAATAATATTCAAATCATTAACCAATTTAAAAAACACAATACATGTGTAAAATTACAATTTAAGATACACTAATATTCATTCGAAAAGGAAACACATATTAAAAAAACTGTGATCATGATTAATAATATTACTCACTTTTATATTTTTTTCAAATTTCAAATTAAATCAACTATTCCAACACATTTTTTGATATAATTTTTACATTATAAATGGTCTCTAAATTCATGAATTAAAATATATTTTTCTTATGAAATAAATTTTCTTGATCTTACATATGAATTTCACATAACATGCACAATAGCAGAATCATAGAAAAAAATTCATCAACAAAATATTCTAACATATCTTAAGACCAACTATGACCCTTCCCAATTTTCATCACCCCCACTATGAAATTAAAGGGTCAAGAGTTCTATATAATAATTTAAGTTGAGATGAAAAACCATTCATGACTTCTCTATATGGTTTATGAACAAATACCAATTGTGAATTGTTTCTTAAATAAATAATAGAATGAAGAATTTATTCATCACATGGTTTATTAATACCTAAAAACATACCCCATATCTTGAATTCCTTCCACATCACTATCTCAAAACATAACATATGACTCCATGGAATATCATCATTATAGTGATAATATAAACACCACTTACATAGGAATTAAGCTGAATTCTAAAAAAATTAAAATTCAAAATCCATAACCACATCCCATGGAAAGATAAGGTTTGAGATAGGAAAGATCTAACTAGATAGTCCTTACACCAACATCCCTTGTTAGAATGAAAATATAACTCGATATTTCCATTAACAACTATAAAAATAGGGCTCTCCAAATACTTAGTATCCTAGAGAAAATGATAACCTAAACACTCATACAGGTTATAATGAACCAGCCTATGCTATCTCTCAGACATTTTCCTAAACCAACAACCCACTAGACCAAAGGACATTCCAGATCCCTAAGGGTCGAAATTTTTTTATAGTTATCACATGACCAGATATGTGAAAGATTTTCAAAAATAATAACAGTAAAATTTAGAATAAATATATAATAAAAATTTAGTATAACCCATCCATACATTGGAATCCCTCTAAAAAATTAATTAGAAATAAATTAACTAGGATTAAAAAGGAAACAAATATGTTAATACCTCTCTTACTCGTTCTCCCTCCAGTATAAATAAAAATGAAGCAACTACTAGTATCCTTCTATCCCCCTCATAGAATATAACTATACTATTACAATAAAACATGGTAAAATAATGAGTGGAAAGTGAAATAAAGGATACTAAAGTAAAACAGTAAACTATAACTTACCAATATCTTTATTACTATATGAGTCACTTCCAATAAATAAAGAACAAAAATTTACAATGGTAAACAATAAATGATAGTGTACATCTTCAATTTAAAATGTTAATATAGTATTCATCACATAAGAACCCAATAGGCCACCACTATGCTCCAAATTAATAGAAATTCATTAGTAAAACTATTTATAAAATGTTATTTAGAATGTAATGTATAAAATAGGTTTTAAAATTATTTTTAAAACTAAATAATAATAATGATTTAAAAAAACTAACTATTTTATAATAAAAAAATGGGTAATTAGATATTTTATATTACACATTTAACATGAGGAAATACATCCAAAACATTTCCCCCCATTTTTAAAAATGGAACCCTAAAAATAAAATTTCCATAAACCACTCCAATAAAAATACCATTTCATTAAATCTCTTAATGAAATAAAAAAAATTCCTTATAATAAATCCCTTTCTAACCCATTGAAAATAACTCTCTTGAATGTAACACAAATAACACATTATTATTCTATACAAGTCACACGAAATGACAATACCAACACAAATAAAGTTATTCAATGTCAAAAATCAATCATAAAAGATCTAACATGTCAACACATGAATTTCATAAAAATGATGTATCACACATTCTTAGGAAACAAAAATTATGGGAAAAAAAACAATCCATGTCACGAGTTAATACCATTGGGACAAATTGGATATATATTAAATGTTAAAAGTGGACCTTCTATCGGTAGGCTAATAGTCAATGATCAATCAACCTAATCACTCTCACCTAGTCACATTAATGAAGCCACACCATGTTGTTATTCAATACAACTAAGGGTCAATTTTATTTTCATAATCTAAACTATCCTAAACACACCCCTAACCTCCCACTTAGTATCCTAGTGCCCCTCTAGGAATAATAAATAGTAGGTGTTTAAGTTTTAATAATAGTGTTATGTCGTGATAACAATGAAGCCTAATGGAAAACACCATAATCTTATTATTACATCACCCAAAATACCCTTAAAAATATCCCCAATTCATACAAAAAACATGAATCAAATATCAATCATCCATTACATGGATACGTATAACCATCATCACATTAACAAGGATTCTTAATTTGGGTACAACAAGTCAACAATCAGAGATCACTATACAAAGTGCAAACTGATCCATAAAATTTTTAGTCATGAAATTTACATTTGGAAATACCTTTGGCAAAGCATATATAATCCATATAAAAAATAGTAATTCAAAACCACACCAAAACACAATCACCACCAATGTAAAAATCTATTATATTTCTTAAAATAAACAACCTTTTTTAAATAAAGTAAATCCCTTAAACCATAGAGGTAATCCATCATAAAAATAAAACTTCTATTTAAACCCAATGATCAAGGGTACTTCTTATATAAAATCATCTTTGGAATTTTATCAAACATGAAGACTTCTTAAAATATATCTTTTCATTAAGTCACCATTTTGTTATGAAATTTCACCATCATAAAAAATAGAAACAAAATTAAGTATGATTTCAAAAATATTTAAATCCCATTTTGTAAAGCAAACAAGAAATGAATGATCACTTGGAATCATGATTAAGTCAATTAAAAATCATTAATCCATGTAAAAGAATAATAATAATCGATAAGGCAATATTTAAACTTCTATTACCACAATAAAATAGTTCAAATTCTTTGAATAATTGTTAATGTTACTTTTGGCCAATATTGAAAGCACTAATCGTGCATCATATGTCCATGCCAAGTGAAAAATATCGTTGAAAAAAAGAATACTATACCAAGTAATCGTAATATATATTTACATGAAATCATTATGAATAATCTGAGAAATTTTTAAAATGTAAAATAAGGGATTATATGGATATACATACATAAAATGGCGACTAGGAAGACAATCAAAAACCAAAACTATTTGACCTCAATGGATGATGCTAAAACAAAAATGAAGAAAACCTAAGAGACTAATAATATTCCTTTTAAATAAATAAATCATTAAATATTAAAACAAAACATGATATATGTTTCATCTAAGATAAGTGGATGATTGGTATATGCAAAATCACCAAGAATAGAACAAATATGTGAGTGATATGATATACCTTAAAGGATAGACCTAAAAACCATAAGAATCAGTGTGGAATCACTATAGAGACGGGAGCACATGAGAGGGGCTGTCATCAATATGGAGGAAGAAGGGAGGGGGGATATTGTGTGAATCAAATGGAGAGTGGGATAATATAGCACCCAAGATTACAATACATGGATATTACATCATTTTAGATGATTATTCATATCATTTAAAAAATACATTCTAGGGGACCATAACATTTAAGTGTCATTGGAAAATTGGGTCAAATCATCTAACTCAGTGAAATATCATCATTGTTTCCAAAAATTATATTCCCTTTTAGTAATTATTCTTAATTTCATTGATCATAAACATTGGGAAAAGAATCATATGAAAGAGGTGACTTAAAATTTTTAGTAAGGTTAAACCAAGAAGAAAAATATTAATAACATGATTGTAAGGGTAAGAGAACATAACAATGACATTTAAAGATGATAACTTTCATATAAAAGATCACATACAAGGGTCATGGCATAAATATTGGCAGTTCATAAGACATGGGACATAAGTGAATCAAGGTAATAATCCATGACACTATAACATAGGAATGATACATTGAATTTTTAATAGGAAAATAAAAATGTAACACATTTACCTATAAGTTAATGCACATTTCCAAAACATAACAGGGCACATCATGGAGACTTCACCTTCTAGGTGAGACGCACCACCATCCCAAATCAGAGGTCCTTTATTCTAAGGGATCAGGTTTGACCACATTCCTATTGTGTAATTGGTTTCCCCATTTTCTCAAAGTGGACCCGGTTTTCCAATCTTCTTATAGTGAACCATGTTTCCATATCATTCAATAGTGGACCAAGACCCACCTGCTTCACATTTTTCATTAGGATGCACCGTTTTCTCATTTTAGATCAAGCCTATAGACTTGTTTCCCATCATTATATACTATGATATAAAACATAACCCAATTTTTATGAGGTAAATATAGGTCCCTCCTATCACATAATTAAACCTTACATACATTTTCCAAAAATCATAAATAATGATATAATAACCCTTTAAATGAAATTAGTGACATAAAAATGTAACTATATCATAAAATATAGAAAATAAAGGTTTCTTAATCATTTCAACAGTGAATCACCCATGAAAGGAAGTATTTTTTATAAGAATATAACCTTTTAAAGTGAAAATTGTGGCATAAAAATCATTCTATTAAATCATAAAACATTTAATAATGAATATGAATGGTATTCATGGATCATATCCCAAGTAAATCATCACTATAACAATGTATTCCATCTTAGATGGAGAAGGATTTTCAAAGATCACCTGAAATAATTTTTAAGTGAAATTTCCTTTTATTGAAAATATTTTTTATAGAACGATTTCAAAATCCTTTACTTATAAAGAATACATTAAATTTTTTTTAAAAAATATTTCTTTAGAATGATATCTTTTTCACTATCAAGAAATCCATATAAAACAATATGAATTTTAAAAACTATTTTCTTTTAGAATACCTTCTAAAAAAGTAATCATAAAAATATTTTTAAAACTCTTTTCAAAGAAAATAATAAGATAACTTATTAATAAATATTGGCTTCATTAGAATCATTTTCTTTGAAAATGAATTTATAGAAACATATAAAGGACGTTTTGAAAATAACATTCAAAAATATTTGAATAGAAAACATTTTTAGAACATTTATTTATTAAAATCCACCATAAAAATAAAAAATAAAAATATAATGGGAAAATTACGATTAATAATAAACTTGTAAACATAAAAAAATAAGCTATAAGGAAATTACCATCATGATGGAGGGTATTTTGATAAATTAAAAACATTCCCTTTTCACCATAATATTTGTTGAAAACTTCCTTGATTGGAAACCTAACAATAATATTACTATTAATACCATTTTCTAAAATATTAAAACTTTCATAAAAATTTCCATTTAACATAATATATTAATAGTAAAATATTTTTAAATTAATTTTTAGAAAAAATTGTTTGGAAGGAACGTATACATTTACCAGAAGGATAAATAAAGTGTGATATTATTGAAAATATTTTCTTAATTATATTAAGTACCTAAGAGAGGAAAAATGGTACCATTAATTTTATATAACAGGGAAATCCATAGGAGATGAAAATTCATTTTAGTTATGATGATATGGATAAAAATATTTTATCAATGGAAACATAATCATAAATAATCACTATAAATGATGAGATTATAGTAATAAACACTTACCACTCTACTAACATTAAATCCTAATCCCTAGGAAATCATAACAATACATGAAGATTAAAATATCCTTAAATAAATATATTAACGATATAAAATATCACTGGGAATTATATACACCTCATAGAAAAACATAGCTTCATAACATGACATGTATCTCAAAGGATGCAAGATGAGACATAATTACTTTATCGATTTGGATACATTTTAACAAAAAAAACCCCATGAAAGAAAGATCATAAAATGGATATAAAAATACTAATAAATTAATTGGTAATAATCAAATAAGACAATCCTAGGATGCATATAAACAAAAAAAATGATTGGTGAATAAGGCATAAGTATCAAATAAATAAATGTGAGACGAGTAACAACTTACTACTCTACTAACATTAAAATCATGATCCTCATGAAATAATAAAATCAATTAAATATTCTGATATAAATAAGTAATGTAAATTAATTATAAAACATTTCATATGGTAGAATATAAACAATATAAAATAATCAAGTGGTGCATATGGTATGTATCTCAAGAAAAAAATGTGAGATGAAATCAACATACCTGAAGTCATAACTTTATTCAAACCTGATGAATAATCTTGGGTGGTAAATAAATATTAAAAAAATATAAAAAATATATATTATATTATCTAATAGAATATATTATTTTTTATGAATTTTTATTACCCATTTTTTAATAAATTCATCTTAACGTTACAAATCTGTTAATATCTTCTTCTTTTTTTGAATATGATTTTGGATTGTTATTCTTGAACCTATTACTTATACAATTATTTAATTATTTATTGAATGTAAGGCATACTTAAAATATCATATTTAATCATTATATATGTATTTATAATAATATATATAATATATAATTACGAATTATTACACACAATTCATGGAGTCTATAGGTTGTATGTACGCATGAACGATGTTTCAGTTTTATTATCATATTGAAATAAATAATGTAAATGAAATATATGTATAAATATGATATCATCATAGTATAATTATTTTTTCATATATATCATATTATTTCACTAAACCCATCCTAAATACATTACATGTAGATAGTGAATGAATCACGTAGTTTTGAGAAGCCAGAAGTTTCACAACCCCCTCCCCCAAAAAGTGTACCCCTCCTGGGCCAGAAATGTGAGAAGAGAGATAATGACCCCTGAACCCCGCTTCCAGTAGGCCCCGGGTTGGAAAATAGCACCGAGAGTATAATAAACACACAGATGGGATGCATTACCCTCTAAGAGAACACATGCGGAAGAGAGAGATAGAATAGACACCATCAAACTCCAACTCAAAACTGAAATATAAAAGAAAACCCAAGTACATATATGAAATTCCATGAAAAAGTACTACAAATGAATGGGGAAACTACAAGTACCCAAAAAAAGTAAAAACGACAGAGACCACAAGCCCGAATAGCTCTTCCAACCACAAGCTAGTAGTAACCAGGTTGATGTCCATCCTACTCCAAGTGACCTGATAAACTGTTTATAAATGCATTGGGTGAGTATAATAGTACAATTATTAGGATCATCTCCGAAGCATCTCATGAAAAGGTAATGAATGCATACTAAAGCACAGTGAATAACAGTTGAAACTAACTCGTCACCTAAATAGGTATAATAAGTTCCCAACCTCACCATCGCTACTATCACCAAGTAACGCATACAAGAATATATCATAATAAAGAATATCAAGGGTACCATGCTACTACTTCTCCACTGGTTTTCCACTTTTCCGCAATGACATACATCCGTTGCATCTCTCTCCAAAGGCTTTCCCGTATATACCTGGGCTATGCTCCAAAATCTGCACCACGTTCACCACAAAGGCCTGCCCGCAGACACCTGGGCGAAGCACCACACCGTCCTCACAACCAAAAGTAACCAGGTAGTTCTCGAGAGCCACCACAGCTCGTATAACATGTATCATAGGTTGGGTATTATACCTCAAGCCATTACAGCCCATACTCTGAGTAATTATCCTCAAGCCATCACAACCTATACATGTTACACCTATAGTAGTCCATAGGATACTATATCCAGAATATATGTGTGTGAATAACCACAAGCCATTATAGCCCTCTTCACACATATATGGGGTAACTAACCACTGTGACTCATGGAAAAAGTATCTACCAAGAGAAGAGATCGAGGTCAAAGGGGGTAGTCAGTCATTCATCTTCTCATTAGAATGTTGGGGAAAACACCCCCCCCCCAGGGCTCTGAATCCTCGGGGTGTCAGTTTCCCTTACTACCATGGTTGAGTAGCGTATAGAAACACAAAAAGTATAGAATATATTGTAACTCACAACCGCACTATGGTCATAACCTAGTCCTAGACCCAATAGCAGTTAACGTCTCTCAGACTCCAGGCTTCCACTTCAAAGAATATGTATCCTATAAGCACACAACCATTTAAAGGGATTTATTAGATTACTTCATTCCCTTTTTATCAATTACACTGTAGGTTAATTATTTCATCAAACATTAATTAACCATGATCAATTCTACATTAAATTCCATTAACTTCACATCCATAACCCACTGTCCTTTCAAATGTTCTCAGCCTCATTATTATGTTTCAGCAAACACCACCCCATGGGTTAACATCATTTAATCAAACAGTCATTATAGAATTAATTTTCCATATTCCCAAGCATTCTAGAAAAGCTTCATATGCTACTAAACACAATGGGGCTCAACACGATGAGTAGATGAACTACCCGTAGAGTCTTTGCTGCCTATAGACAGAGCGTAGACACATTCTTCCTTGAGAGGCTAAACACAGAAAGCATGTGGCATACCCCGCGTGTATTCGCCTCCTTCAGAAGAAGGGTAAGAAAGACTAGATACCTAGAGCAGTGGGGAAAAGTAATGTAGATAAACAATCAAAGAATCAACAAGAATCCAACAATCACATCCATCCCATTCCATCATCCCTGGTGTCCTCTCTGATGCCCACATGCATAAACCGAAGAATCTCGCCACTCGAGGCGTCATCTGCTACCAAAACCAAAATCCTCAATGCCACCACATATCACAACAGCCATCCAAGATCTCATAACAACACAAGCAGTAGGAAATCAAACATCATATCAAATGGGCTCTTAGACCTTTAACAATAAGGAGGGTAACTATTTAGGGATTATCAAACAATCAATTCCTTAATCAATATTAAATTAAAAGATTTATTATTTGTAGGTTCCAAATTTGGAAAACCTAATCAGTAAGCTATCAAAAATAAATAATCATTCCTACTGCACTAATTTGATTAACATCAAATTACAACAAGAACTGGATTCGTTTTCCTGACTCTTTATCTTCATCCAATTATTTATCAATTAATTCTGGATTTACGTTCTTTATCAATTTCCATCAAGAACGAACAAATAATCAAATAAATCATAAATATAACTCTATCTAGAAAAACATAAGGCAAAACGTTATCGTCGTACAAAGCAAAAACATGTTATCAAACCAATTCATTTAATCTAGTTCAAGTATTTAATTAGGTCAATTTCATTGTGATCCAAAGGCTAAATCTTTCTAACTCTATGATTTCACATTAACAATTAGAGAAGCCACGAATCGCCAACCTCAAACAGTTCATCATGTTCTTTATCCACACAACAGGTCACGATTGTCCTCTCGCGACAACTATATCCACCTGAGGATGCCACGATACGTCCGCACCAACCAAGCCCCAAGAAAACCCCATTAGAAGCATGGAGATTACATGCTTTAAGATGGAATCGAGAAACATTGGAATATGGTCCCAAAGGAATGATGATAAAAACAAACCTTATATCAAAGATTGATCGACACATCTTGGTTGCATCCAAACAGATCGGAACTGATCCGAGGAGTGAAGTTTGATTGTGAAACTTTTACGGGAAGGATTGAATGGTTCTAGTATCTCATAGACGAGAACAAAGAGGAAGAACATGGGAGGATGATATGTTTCCCCATTTAATGAATTAATAGGGTGACAGTTTAAGACACGCTTAATTCCCCATTAAATGTGGATTGCATTAACCCACATGGTTTGACCAAGTAAAAACATGACGATCCATAGGAATAATTAATATAAGATTTATGGTCTTTGAATCATCTGCCTTAATTTTAGGGTTGCAACCTCACAGACGGTTCACAGTTCTAACACCGAATGTAGGAGATATGATGGATACAAGATCCCATAATAATAACAATATTTTTTATTATTTGGTGTTTCATGGACCCGAGCCTCAAAAATAATATAATATCCCATATTAGACTTGAATCGATTGTATTAATTACTGAATCACATCGCCACTGACGAGAAGTCAATCGGGCGTCGCACGCGGGAGTTATGGCGGATCAAAGATTAAATATAATATTAAAACTATTATTTCTGAGTGCTTTGAGAACCTGATCCAAAAACCCAAAAAAAGGAATCCAATATTGGACTTGAAATGTCCGTCTCAGAATCTGGGTGGCACTACCACAGACGGTTTGTGAAACTGAGGTCGCACGAATAAGTTACGGTTGAAAAAGTGTTTTATTAACAAAAACAAAAACATTATTATTATATTATTATTTTTAATTGATTTATTTAAACACCCAAATCCACGCTCCACTCTCTCTCTAATTTGGTGTGCCTCACTCCCTTTCTCTATAATTGATTTCATTTTCATTTCTTTAATTACTTCCCCTTTTAATTCTCACACTTTCTCTCCAATTTCTTTCTAATCATTCACCCACTCCAAAAAGTGGCACCTCCCCCTTCCTTTCTTCCAGGTCCAACACGCCCCATAACTTCCTTGACTGATTTATTTAATTTATTTTTATTTATTTATCTCATTATCTTTTCTCTCTTTAATCTAATTCTCCATTATTGATTTCTTCTCCCAATTAACGCCTAACTCTATTTTTCATATCAACTTTATTATTAATACAATTAACAATAATAACACCCATCATTATGGAAGCACCCAACTTTATAGAAACAATAAAATTATAGAAATATCTAAATTTATGGAAACTAACAACATTATGGAAACATCTTAATTTATGGAAACTCTCTATATTATGGAAACACTCCATTTATTACACAACAAAATCCACCATTACCATTATTATTTAATAGTAATAAATTCTCTTTCAATTTCATCAACGGGTCTCCATCATTATCATTATTAATTATTATTATTATTGACGCTCATTATTATTATTATTATTTATTAAATGAATATCATTATAATTATTTTAATATTCTAAAATACATGTTGGATTCACTCATAAGGGGTTGCACCCCATGCATTTCATTCAATTATAATTTATTGCATGCGCCTCATTTATTATAATTTATCCCATTATAATTTATTCCATGAGGCTCACCTCGTTGAATTAAATACATTTAATTTTATTTCTTTTATTTCACAATGATTAAATTAAAACCATTTATTATAATTAACACCAAATATTTTCACACCACCATAATCAATTATTATTATTAAAAAAACTTATAATTATAACATGCGTCATGTTTGACCACATCAAATTTTTACAAAGTAATGGACTTGAGAGGTTCGGGACATTACATCAGATACCTCTCAAAACATTCTCGTCCTTGAGAATAAAAAAACTCATAAAAATGGAAGGTCTGAACAACCACCCAGTAAGATACCTCTCAGGGCTCTCGCCATAAAAGGAATCCGACCATTATCTTAATTATATGAGTCATGGAATTATTTCCCCCAGGTCGAGATATTATCCACTTTAGGCGGCACTGACTCGCCTACATGGGTTAAATCACATCCACATTAATGTGTCTTGATTAGGGATTAGGTCTTCCCACCCCTATAATTTAGGATTTCTCATACACACACTGCCTCCAACACCCCACTAAACAAGAAACACACTACCCCAACACATGGATTGGGGAATAGATTCTCCCATGTCAAGATGCAATGCTGATAGTTCTTCTACAACTCTCCAGGAATTACCAAATTCATGAACAACATCACTATGTGACTTTCGGCTCAATGCATCAGATACAACATTCCTTTTTTCCAGGTGTATACAATATTTTAAAGTCGTATTACTGTAAGAACTTCATCCACCGACTTTATCGTAAGTTCAAGTCACTTTGGGAGAAAACATACCTCAAACTCTTATGATCTATGAAAGCCACAAAGTGCTCACCAACAAACTCCACTTTCTCTCCATCCGCACCAAGGAAAATGACCTTATTCATGAAGTAATCCATGATAGCTTGCACTGAATAAAACCAATCTAGGCCAAGGATGACTTCATTTGTTGTATTCATAAACATAGGAATTCACTCCAAGAGTGGTGTTTCCCCAACATGTCACGACCCGCCCTCGGGGTCCGTGCCGTGACTACCCCAAGCCCGCCTTCCATAGGCCAGGGGCTGGCGACTAGCACCAAGGCGTAAATCCCGGTAAAAAGGGAATGCATTGCCTTTGTAAAGTAAACAAACACCTCAGAGTAAGCAAGCGAAAAGTAAACACTAAGCAAACGAAGAGTACAACTGAAAGTGCGGAAAGGTAAATGGGCCAGTATACAAACCCAAACTGAAAGTAAAGTACAACTCAAAAGGGAAAACAGAAACTGAAAAGTAAAAGCCGCTACACTGAGCTGTCCACTGGAAATCCCACCTGAAGGGTGGGTACAGATAGCTCCACTACTCCACGGGTCCCGCCGTCCGCTCCAAGCACATCCCGCCCAGTGGTCCACCTCCAGGTACCGTCCTGCTCTGCAAGCCTCAGCTAAGATCAACGCTGTCTGTCGTCTGCAACCAACACAACGTAGTGCGGGCAAAGCCCGTGCAGAGGTGAGTATAAGCTACTCAGTAGGGACCCCGAGACCCCTGAAGGTCTCTCAAAATCCACAAAGGATAAACCACAAAGAAAGGTACAATCACGAAGTAACAACCGACACTGCTTAGGTATATGCCCATACATATACCTAAGTCATCAATTCAAAATACGCTCCAACCTCCGAGCCCAAGTACAACTCAGTCCACACAGGAAAGTAAACATATTCCACCCAGGAAAGCTAAACGTAATCCACACGGGATAGCACAACACAATCCACACAGGAAAGCAACAGGATTCAGCTCACACAGGATTTTCATTATCAAAACGTAACTACTGAAGAGCCCCATCTCTGAAGTGTACAGTGTCCTGTCACGACTCTGAGATACTGCTCACTAACCTAAGACTGCTGAGGTACTCCTCCTGTCGAGTACTGCGGGTCTGCCGCCAACTACCGGGCGCTCTGTCCGCTGAGGGTCTGCTGCCAAATGTCGGGCGCTCACCCAAATAGCCTACAGAGGTACTCCTCCAGTCGAGTACTGCGGGTCTGCTGCCAACTACCAGGCGCTCCGTCCGCCGTGGGTCTGCCGCCAAATACAGGGCGCTCCGTCCACTGGGCTAGTCGACTCACTCCAAGTCGAGTCGGTCGAGCAGTCTTCAGGTCTCAGCCGGCTAGATGGTCTCCGTACTCCGTACGTTCGTCTCCAGTATCACGGGTCTGCCTCTACAACCAAGCGCACCACCTCTATCGAGTAAAACAGAATATTCAACTCACACAGGTATACTTCTTCGGATGACGATAAAGATGATCACTGAACCATCTAAGTCATCGGACCCACGAAGGATCGATAGGTACTAACCCCCGCAGTGACCTACACAGGATCAGACCCACACAGGATCAGGCCCACGCAGGACCTGTAGCACTGATCCACGTAGGATCGCTGAGTGCAGTAGTCATCGCAGTCCACTGAGGATCTCTGCACAGTCGTCGCCGCAGTCCACTAAGGATCTCAGCACGGTCGTCGTCGGAGAAGCAGTCGCAGCCAGCACTAGGGTTCCCGCACACAGCAAGCTCGTTCGGAGGATCCGCTCCACAAGCCGAGAGGCTGATACATCAACTGTCACAAAGTCCAGAGTTGATGTATCCAAAAGTTTCGTATCGTCAACAGGAACTCAACGCAACAGACGTCGCGTCGATCGGACGCCCGGTCTGAGAGTTATTGGCATTTTTGTTCCCGGGGCCCGGTTGGTTTTTAAGTCAAAACCAACCCGTCCGTACTCCACCTGCGTCCAAACCTCGGGTGGAGCATTCCAAAAGAACCGTCTCACTAAGAGGAAAACAACAAAGCTGACGTCACGTCAATCGGACGTCCGTAGCTCAAGATATGAGCGTTTCCGCTCCGAAGGCCCGGTTGGTTTCGTGAACGAACCAACCCGGACGAACTCAATGTGTTCCGAAACCTTGAATGCGATATATCGAAACGACCGTCTCGATCCAAGGATCGTGTTGCCGTAGACGGTTCGTCAATCGGAGGTCCGTGGCTCAAGTTATGGACAAAAGACCGAAACTGATTCGAAACGAGGGGGTCCGGGTCCGGGCCGAACTGGCCCGACCCCCCTGGGTCGGCCCGAACCGGGTCGACCCGACCCGGGTCCGACCCGGCCCGCCCGGCCGGCGGCGCGGCGGCGCGGCGGCCTGGCACCGCATGGTGGCAGCGCGCGGGGGGGCAAAGCCCCCCGCTTCTTGGAATGGCGGCGCGGCATTATGCCGCGCCCTTTTCGAAACCGGCCCCCCTCGTGGGGGCCTCCTTGAAGAAACCGGGGGGCCGCCTGCCCCCCCTCAAGGAAACCGCCCCCCCAATTAAATGGTGGAGCTTTTGTGCTGGCCGGGGGATTAATTCCCCCGGATTTTGACCATCCGGCCGGCCAGCTGGCCGGCCGGTTTGTCTCCAACGGGACCGGCAAACCGGTCCCCAATCCGGATCCCGACGCCGGCGGCCCGGCCGCCGGCCTTCTCGTCCCGCCGCGACACGGAACCGGCCACGGTGTTCGTCGTCCGGCACGGTGCGACGGAACCGCGCCCCTCCGCCGCGCCTTCGATTCCCCTTGACGCGGCGCGACGACGTCGCGTTCTTGATGATTCTTCCACGGCGCGGCGCGACGGCGCTGCGCAATAATTGTACGATTATCCGCGTAGTGCGACGGCACCACGCCACCTTGTTTCCACTCGCAAGATAAGTCAACAAGAACGATGGAGGGGGTTCCGCCGTGTTCATGCGGTCCATCCCCCTCACGTTAAACAATAACACAAATTTATAATCCTCACGTTAGTCATGCTAGAACCACGAAAAAGGATAAATAAATAAACAAAAACAACAACCCCTACCTTGAAAAATGACGTCGCACGTCGGTTATTGCAGAGAAAGGCGTCGCGGCGTCGGACGTAGATTTCGTGGATGTCGGGGTGCGTCCGAGGAGGTACGTCGTTGGAGAAACTTCGTATGCCGACGAAGGAAGTCCGAGGAGGAAGCGGCGTTCCCTCTCGTTGACACGAAAGACGAAGAAGAGAGGAGCGGCGTTCTTCGTCGGAGCTTGAGCGTTCTTCGTCAAGCTTGAGCGTTCTTCGTAAAAGTTTGAAGAAGAAAGAAAAGCTCTCAAATCCTCACAAGATGGCTATAGAGTTCTAGCCCGACAAAATAAGGTCCCTCCTTATTTTATTTACCAAGCCAAGGAATTCAAAACTTCAAATTCAAAAACATAACACTTAATTAATTATACATGTCATGTGTAATTAATTAGGTGTTAAGTTAACAAGCTTTTAAGAGGGAGAGAGGGGAGTTAGGGAATTTGAAAAGGTGGGGCTCGGGTGGGACCCTCCTCACCTTAATCCTCTCTTAGGTGGTTAAACCACCCAACTTCCAACAAAAGGTTTTAACCACTTAAAAGATATAAAATAAATAATGTTTCACAAATTTATTTTACTCTTCATTTCATCCAGAAAAAGTAAAATTAAACAACTCCTCTTAGGCAAACGCAACTCTGACAAAGGCGTTCCTAAGTAATTACCGGCGTTGCGGTTCCATCGGTGCCCTCAGAATTCCATTCCGAGCACCGGTTCAAAAGTTAGAAATTCCCGCTCGTTCGTTCACTGAACGTACCCGAGATAAATTTCGGAAATTGATTCCGGGCACTCCGGGCCTCGGAATCAGGTGCCTTCAGAAACCGCGCTCTTGTAAAATTCCAAAGAAAATTAAGGAAAAAAATTTCCCTTGAATTTTACGGGTCTTTACATTACTCCCACCTCAGGGCTTTACGTCCCCGTAAAGATACATCAAAAACTAGGGAAACAAATGAGGGTACTGAGCACGCATCTGAGCCTCCCACTCCCATGTGCTCTCCTGGAGATTTCTGTGCTTCCATCTGATGCGCACAAGAGGAATCGATCGCCCACGCAGGACCCGTTCCTGTCGATCCTCTATCTCCACCAGGACCTCCGTAAAAGTCGCCCCATCGTCAACGTCAAGATCCCCAAGGACAATGATGTGCGTCGGGTCATGAATGTATCTCCTCAGCTGGGATACGTGGAAGACGTCGTGCACCTGGTGCAACTGAGGTGGTAGAGCCAGGCGATAATCCACCTCGCCAATCCTGTTGAGGACCTGGAAGGGTCTGATGAAGCGCGGAGATAACTTGCCGCCTCGGCCAAATCTCTGAATACCACGTCTAGGTGAGACCCACTAAAAGTTGTGGTCGCCATCCTCGAACTCCAGTGGCCTCCGCCTCCTGTCAGCATAAGGCTTCTGCCGGCTCTGAGCTGTACTCATCCGCCCCTGGATGACCTGGACCATCTCAGGTCCCACAAGAGCTGCAAGATTTCTTCTTTGCCGATAAGAGAAATCTGGTCTCATCCCCTGGATGAACCACATTCTTTGCCTAATACAGTCAATACTAACATGGATGATACTTATCCATACCAAGGATGACGTCGTAAGGCCTCGACGCTACTACTAAGAGATTCAACCGTTACTCTCGCCTCCAAGGGTTGAGTCACACTGTCGGCATCAGTGTGTGGTAACTGGGTCTCCTCCAGTAGGTGTCTCACAAGTGAGGGTCAAGTCAACAGCCAAAACTGGAACCTCTTAGTAACATCACGAAAGAGGACATCAACGAAAATATCACAAAGGTATGCGTCTTTTATTATTGAAGCTCATAATAAAAGACACTACACAAATGCAACAAGGAACCAGAAGTACAAAGGACGTATCCACTAGTTCTGCTCCTGTCCATCGGCTCCCAGAGCTCCATGATCGAAGGCCTCGGCTGCCTGAAGCTGAGCTCTCGCATGTTCACCTACTCCCTGTGGTCGGGGTGGACCTCCTAGTGGTGGTGGTGGAAGAGCCTCAAAGCATCTCCCACCTCCTGCTGCTCGGCCAGCTCCTCTGCCTCGTCCGCCTCCTCCCTGCGGTCCGCCACGGTCGAACCTCTGCCTATGCCTGGGAGGTTCTTCACTTAACCGCTGATCATCAGCATGGCGGGTTGGACAGTCACGAGCCATGTGACCAATTCCGCCACAGGAGTAACACTGCCCACTCTCGGCACGCCTGGCTCTGACTCCACCCCGGCTTCCCCGCACAACTGAGCCTAAGTCGTGCAGTCGGCCACCGGTAGGTCTGGTCTGCCTGGAACCCTGAGTCATCTGTCGGCTACCTGTTGCCGAAGGCTCCGCTATCTGCCGCCCTGCGGTAAGTCTCGCTGTGGACTCAGCCAGGAAACTCTCGATCAGGAGGGCTCGCTCCAGTACTCCTGTCTGAGTTGGTATGCTGAGGGAGATCAGCGATGCCTTGATCTCGTGTCTCAAACCCTGCTCGATGGTCCAGGCCCGGAAGAATGGGTCACGTACCATGTCGGTCGAGTAGCGCGAGAGATCGGTAAATCTCGCCGAGTATTGAGCGACCGTCATGCTGCCCTGCCGCAGCTGAAGAAGCTCCTGGATACGCACCGCACGTAGGGTGGCTGGGACAAACTCCGAGAGAAAGAGGCTCTCAATGTCCGTCCAAAGTAGAGATGCCTCATCGTGCACCTGGAGCATCAAGCTCCACCATCGTCATGCTGCTGCGTGTAGTAGGCTCGTAGCGAGGATCACCATGAGGTCCGCTGGTGTCCTCACTAGCCTAAACACACGTACAACAGCCTCCAGCCAGTCCTCTGCTGCCTGGGGATCCGTCTCCCCGCGAAACCTGGGTGGTCGCTGGCGCTGAAACTCATGCAGTGCGCTGAGGCGACGTGCATCGTCAGCGGCACGCGCTGAAAGCATCGGGGGCTCGGCGGGTAGTGCTACCGCCGGTGCCACTGCTGACAAAGGGCCCTGCACCGAGGCCTCGTCGCTCGGTGGGCTGTCGTCATGCTCGACTCTCGGAACCCTAGCTGGCTGCCGTCGTGGGGCCATCCTGAAAAGGAAACAGGTGCGCCACGGTCATAACTGTATACCTGGTGAGATGATATAAGTAATCACAAAGAATACTTTGAAACACACACGCAATCAATGTTTTCATGCATTAAGTCGTAAATCATAAGTCAGGGTCCTGGTGTACGGATACGTCGGCCGCCGCACCAACACTGGACTCCCTGGACTGATAACCACACTCAATACGCTAAACATTATTGCTTCACATAGAAAAGATCAGAGTTTGCGGTAGGACTGAACTGCCTCTGATACCAATTTGTCCGGACCCTCCCTCGGGGTCCGTGCCGTGACTGCCCCAAGCCCGCCTTCCATAGGCCAGGGGCTGGCGACTAGCACCAAGGCGTAAATCCCGGTAAAAAGGGAAGTCATTGCCTTTGTAAAGTAAACAAACACCTCAGAGTAAGCAAGCGAAAAGTAAACACTAAGAAAAAGAAGAGTACAACTGAAAGTGCGGAAAGGTAAATGGGCCAGTATACAAACCCAAACTGAAAGTAAAGTACAACTCAAAAGGGAAAACAACAACTGAAAAGTAAAAGCCGCTACACCGAGCTGTCCACTGGAAATCCCACCTGAAGGGTGGGTACAGATAGCTCCACTGCTCCACGGGTCCCGCCTTCCACTCCGAGCACGTCCCGCCCAGTGGTCCACCTCCAGGTACTGTCCTGCTCTACAAGCCTCAGCTAAGATCAATGCTGTCAGTCGTCTGCAACCAACACAACGTAGTGCGGGCAAAGCCCGTGCAAGGGTGAGTATAAGCTACTCAGTAGGGACCCCGAGACCCCTGATGGTCTCTCAAAATCCACAAAGGATAAACCACAAAGAAAGGTACAATCACGAAGTAACAACCGACACTGCTTAGGTATATGCCCATACATATACCTAAGTCATCAATTCAAAATACGCTCCAACCCCCGAGCCCAAGTACAACTCAGTCCACACAGGAAAGTAAACGTATTCCACACAGGAAAGCTAAACGTAATCCACACGGGATAGCACAACACAATCCACACAGGAAAGCAACAGGATTCAGCTCACACAGGATTTTCATTATCAAAACGTAACTACTGAAGAGCCCCATCTCTGAAGTGTACAGTGTCATATCAGGACTCTGAGATACTGCTCACTAACCTAAGACTGCTGAGGTACTCCTCCTGTCGAGTACTGCGGGTCTGCCGCCAACTACCGGGCGCTCCGTCCGCTGAGGGTCTGCTGCCAAATACCGGGCGCTCACCCAAATAGCCTACAGAGGTACTCCTCCAGTCGAGTACCGCGGGTCTGCTGCCAACTACCAGGCGCTCCGTCCGCTGTGGGTCTGCGGCCAAATACCGGGCGCTCCGTCCACTGGGCTAGTCGACTCACTCCAAGTCGAGTCGGTCGAGCAGTCTTCAGGTCTCAGTCGGCTACACGGTCTCCGTACTCCGTACGTTCGTCTCTATTATCGCGGGTCTGCCGCTACAACCAAGCGCACCACCCTTAACGAGTAAAACAGAAGATTCAACTCACACAGGTATACTTCTTCGGATGACGATAAAGATGATCACTGAACCATCTAAGTCGTCGGACCCGCGAAGGATCGATAGGTACTAACCCCCGCAGTGACCTACACAGGATCAGACCCACACAGGATCGGGCCCACGCAGGACCTGTAGCACTGATCCACGTAGGATCGCTGAGTGCAGTAGTCGTCGCAGTCCACTGAGGATCTCTGCACAGTCGTCGACGCAGTCCACTGAGGATCTCAGCACGGTCGTCGTCGGAGAAGCAGTCGCAGCCAGCACTAGGGTTCCCGCACACAGCAAACTTGTTCGTAGGATCCGCTCCACGAGCCAAGAGGCTGATACATCAACTGTCACAAAGTCCAGAGTTGATGTATCCAAAAGTTTCGTATCGTCAACAGGAACTCAACGCAACAGACGGCGCGTCGATCGGACGCCCGGTCTGAGAGTTATTGGCATTTTCGTTCCCGGGGCCCGGTTGGTTTTTAAGGTAAAACCAACCCGTCCGTACTCCACCTGCGTCCAAAACTCGGGCGGAGCATGCCAAAAGAACCGTCTCACTAAGAGGAACACAACAAATCTGACGGCACGTCAATCGGACGTCCGTAACTCAAGATATGAGCGTTTCCGCTCCGAAGGCCCGGTTGGTTTCGTGAACGAACCAACCGGCCGAACTCAAAGTGTTCCGAAACCTTGAGTGCGATATATCGAAACGACCGTCTCGATCCAAGGATCGCGTTGCCGCAGACGGTTCGTCAATCGGAGGTCTGTGGCTCATGTTATAGTGAAAAGACCGAAACTGATTCGAAACGGGGGGGTCCGGGTCCGGGCCGACCCGGCCCGACCCCCCCTGGGTCGGCCCGAACCGGGTCGACCCGACCCGGCCGTCCGGCGGCGCGGCGGCCTGGCGGCGCGGCGGCCTGGCGCCGCATGGAGGCAGCGCGCGGGGGGGCAAAGCCCCCCGCTTCTTGGAATGGCGGCGCGACATTATGCCGCGCCCTTTTGGAAACCGACCCCCCTCGTGGGGGCCTGCTTGAAGAAACCGGGGGGCCGCCTGCCCCCCCTCAAGGAAACCGCCCCCCAATTAAATGTGGGGGCTTTTGTGCTGGCTGGGGGATTAATTCCCCCGAATTTTGACCATCCGGCCGGCCAGATGGCCGGCCGGTTTTTCTCCAACGGGACCGGAAAACCGGTCCCCAATCCGGCTCCCGACGCCGGCGGCCCGGCCGCGGGCCTTCTCGTCCCGCCGCGGCCGGGAACCGGCCACGGTGTTCGTCATCCGGCACGGTGCGACGGCACCGCGCCCCTCCGCCACGCCTTCGATTCCCCTTGACGCGGCGCGACGGCGTCTCGTTCTTGATGATTCTTCTACGGCGCAACGCGACGGCGCCGCGCAATAATTGTACGATTATCCGCGTGGTGCGACGGCACCACGCCACCTTGTTTCCACTCGCAAGATAAGTCAACAAGAACGATGGAGGGGGTTTCGCCGTGTTCATGCGGTCCGGCCCCCTCACGTTAAACAATAACACAAATTTATAATCCTCACGTTAGTCATGCTAGAACCACGAACAAGGATAAATAAATAAACAAAAACAACAACCCCTACCTTGAAAAATGACGTCGCACGTCGGTTATCGCGGAGAAAGGCGTCGCGGCGTCGGACGTAGATTCCATGGACGTCGGGGTGCGTCCGAGGAGGTACGTCATTGGCGAAACTTCGTATGCCGACGAAGGAAGTCCGAGGAGGAAGCGGCGTTCCCTCTCGTTGACACGGAAGACGAAGAAGAGAGGAGCGGCGTTCTTCGTCGGAGCTTGAGCGTTCTTCGTCAAGCTTCAGCGTTCTTCGTCAAAGTTTGAAGAAGAAAGAAAAGCTCTCAAATCCTCACAAGATGGCTAAAGAGTTCTATCCCAACAAAATAAGGTCCCTCCTTATTTTTTTTACCATGCCAAGGAATTCGAAACTTCAAATTCAAAAACATAACACTTAATTAATTATACATGTCATGTGTAATTAATTAGGTGTTAAGTTAACAAGATTTTAAGAGGGAGAGAGGGGAGTTAGGGAATTTGAAAAGGTGGGGCTCGGGTGGGCCCCTCCTCACCTTAATCCTCTCTTAGGTGGTTAAACCACCCAACTTCCAACAAAAGGTTTTAACCACTTAAAAGATATTAAATATATATTGTTTAACAAATTTATTTTACTCTTCATTTCATCTAGAAAAAGTAAAATTAAACAACTCCTCTTAGGAAAACGCAACTCCGACAAAGGCGTTCCTAAGCAATTACCGGCGTTGCGGTTCCATCGGTGCCCTCAGAATTCGATTCCGAGCACCGGTTCAAAAGTTAGAAATTCCCGCTCGTTCGTTCACTGAACGTACCCGAGCTAAACTTCGGAAATTGATTCCCGGCACTCCGGGCCTCGGAATCAGGTGCCGTCAGAAACCGCGCTCTTGTAAAATTCCAAAGAAAATTAAGAAAAAAAATTTCCCTTGATTTTTACGGGTCTTTAAACAAAACTAGCTCACAGTCCCTACATACCTCAAGCAAGTCATCTCGACCTACAACTGGCGTATTAAACACCAAAGGAAATGGAAGCCTCCCTACCTCAAATCCCAAAACATGGGCAAGGGTAGGTGATATGAAGGAGTGTGTCACTCCTGAATCAAACAAGGCACACACCAAGGTAGAAAACAAGAAAAGGGTACCTCGAACAACTTTTGGCTTGCCTAGATCTGGCAACGCTAGAGAATGAAGCTATCCATGACCTCCTTCATGGCCTCTCTAACCCTAATAAAGACCACCACCATGGCCGCGCCCTACTCTCTGAGGATGAGGAGCATCATGGGGATGTCCTCTGCCTACCACATCTACTCTCTACTGATCAAAAGCTGGTGCAACATGCTTCTGCGGCCTCGGCTGGAACTGCCTCAACAGAAGAACCTGGAGCGGAGCACCTGGTGCACGATGACCGCTCTGAAAGGTCGGTCACTCCCACTGCTGATGACCACGACCACCACAATAAAAAAAAACCACTTGATACCTTGGCATAGGCCTGAGAGTTGCTTCCTCTGGAGAAACGAGATGTGAAGGGTTGGGGCCTACACCCGGCATAACAGAAACTCTTATGCCTTGAAAACCGGGAACCCCGGACCACAGTTTTGCATCGTGAGGGATCATGATGATCCCCCTCTAGTGATGATCCGGTCCTAGCCAATGTCCTCTAGATAACCTATGTCGTCACCAGCACCTTAAAATATGTCTTCAGCATAAATGGGGCGACCTGATGCTGGATCTCTGGGTGCAAAGCCTCCTCAAAATGCCTCTCTCTAGCCCCCTCAAATGGTAAAAGGTTCGAAGCATATAGTAAGAGGTTTCTGAAACAGATTCTAAACTCTCGGACACTGGATCTCCCCAAATGAAGTGGAAGAAGCTCCTGGAGATTGGATGCCTTTGTAGTCGAGGAAAGAAACTCAACTCTAAACTGGTCTCGGAACTCCTCCCATGATATTGCTCACTCCTCATGATCCCTAAGGAATAAGAACCACCACTACCTCGCTGCTCCATGCAACATCATCACAACCAAGGAAACCCAGTGCTCTTTCCAAGCATGAATCGAACTGAAGCATATTTTGACATCCTCCAACCAGTCTTCTGTGACATCATCTGAAACGGAGCCCTCATACATCTGCAGACACTGGAACTGAAACTCTCGGAGTGTCTTCCTCCAAGTGGTGTCATCGTCAACCTCTACCGGGCGGCGATCTGCTGGAATTGCCTACTGCACATCTTCTGCGCAAACCTGATGGGGACTTAGACCTAGAGCCATACCTATAAAATAACAACTATTAGAGCTCCTAAGCCTGGAATATGGAAGACTCATCATTAATTAATTAATAGTTTTCTTTTATTAATTTTAGCTTAACCTATCCCAAGGTATACCCATTCAAACATAGGCACAAATAAGAATAAGGCATGATCCTTTCCTAGGTCTCTACCCTGCAACCACTATCACCCTATTTAGTAGCCATTGTAAACATAAAGGTCTGTACGTCAGATCATAGGGGGACCTAAATGCCTATGTCTCATCCGGTATCCAGTTTTTACCTCACTTACTAAACATGAATGGAACTGTTTCCCTACCAACCCATGTAACCACACCTGTGCCTAACTCCAAAATCCATCCGATCCCTCAACTAGACCTCTGATAGCACGCTGTCACGACCCCCTCTCCAAAAATTGTACCCCTCCTGGTCTGACAATGTGATTAAAGAGATAATGAACCCCGAGTCCTGCGTCCAGTAGGCCCCGGGTTAGTGACTAGAACTGAGGTTATAACAAACACACATATGGGAGGCATTTCCCTCTAAGAGAAAACATACGGAAGAGAGAGATAGAATAGACACAAACCAAATCCAACTCAAAACTGGAATATAATAGAAAACACAAGTACATATATGAAATGCCATGAAAAAGTACTACAACTGAAAGGGGAAACTACAATTACCCAAAAAAAGTAAAAACGACAGTGACCACATGACCGAACAACTCCTCCATCCACAAGCTAGTAGTAACCAGGTTGATCTCCAACCTACCCCAAGTGACCTGAAAAATAGTTTATAAATGCATAGGGTGAGTATAACAGTATACTCTGTAGGATCCTCTCCAAAGCCTCTCGTGCAATGGTAATGAAACCATGCTAAATCAAAGTGAATATCAAGTGAAACTAACTCATCACCTAAACAGGTATACTATGTTCCCAACCCCACCATTGCTACTCTCACTAATTAACGCATACAAGAATATATCATAATAAAGAATATCAAGGGTACCCCGCTAATACTTCCCCACTGGTTTTCTGCTTTGCCCCAATGACATATGTCCTGTGCATCTCTCTCCAAAGGCTTGCCCATATATACCTGGGCTAAGCTACAAAATCTGCACCACATGCACCACAAAGGCTTTCCCATAGACACCTGGGCGAAGCACCACACCGTCCGCACATCCAAAAGTAACCAGGTAGTTTCCGGGAGCCACCACAGCTCGCATAACGTGTATCATATGTCGGTTATTATACCTAAATCCATTAAAACCCATATTAAGAGTAAAGATCCTCAAGCCATCACAGCCTATACACGTTACACCTATAGTAGTCCATACGATACTATATCCAGAATATATGTGTGTGAATAACCACAAGCCATTACATCCCTCTACACACATATATGGGGTAACTAACTACGGTGCCTCATGGCACAAGTATTTACCAAGAGAAGAGAGCGAGGTTAAAGGGGGTGGTCCGCCATTCATCCTCCCATCAGAATATTAAAGAAAACACCCTCCAGGGCTCAGAATCCTAGAAGTGTCAGTTTCACTTACTGCCAGGGTGGTGTAACGTATAGAATCAAAAATGTACAGAATATATTATAACTCACAACTGCACTATGGGCATAACTTAGTCATAAACACAACTACATCTAACGTCTCTAGGACTCTGGGATTCCACTTATAAGACTAGGTATCCTATAAGCACACAACCATTTAAAGGGATTTATTAGATTACATCATTCCCTTTTTATCAATTCCACTATAAATTAATTAATTCTTCAAGCATTAATTAACCATGAGCAATTCCACATTAAATTTCATTAACGTGACATCCGAAACCCAGTGTCCTTTCAAAATTTCTCTACTTCATTATTATGTTTCAGTGAACACCAAACCCATGGGTTAACATCATTTAATCAAACATTCATTATAGAATTTATTTGCTATATTCTCAGGCATTCTAGAAAATCTTAGTATGATACTAAACACAAGGGGTCTCAACACGGTGATTATATGTACTACCCGTCGAGTCTTTTCCACCTATATAAAGAGAATAGACCCATTCTCCCTTGAGAGGCTAAACACGGAAAGCACGTGACATACCCCATGTGTCTTCACCTCCTTCGGAAAAAGGGTAAGAAAGATCAGCTACCTTGAGCAGTGGGGAAAAGTAAAGCAGATAAATAACAAAATAATCAACAAGAATCCAACAATCACATCAATCCAATTCCATCATCCCATGTGTCCTCCCCGAAACCCACATGCATAAACCAATGAATCTCGCCACTAGAGGAATCATCTACTGCCACAACCAAATGCCTCCATGCCACCACATATCACAACAACCATCCAGGATCACATAACAACACAAGCAGCAGGAAATCAAACATCACATCAAACGGGCTCTTGGCTCTTTAAAAATCAGGAGGGTAACTCAGAACCCTTTTTAGGGATTATCAAACAATTAATTACTTAATACATCTTAAATTAATATATTTTTTGTTCGTAGGTTCCAAATTTGGTAAACCTAATCAGTAAGCCATCAAAAATAAATAATCATGCTTACTGCACTAATTTTATTAACATCAAATTACAATAAGAACCGGATTCGTTTTCATGCCTCTTTATCTCTATCCAATTAATTATCAATTAATTTCGGCTTTACATTCTTTATCAATGTCCATCAATAATGTACAACTATCAAAGAAAGCATAGATATCAATCTATCTAGCAAAACATAAGGCAATCCATTATCACGGTACAAAGCAACAACATCCAATCAAACCAGTTAATTTAATGTGGTTCAAGTATTTAATTAGGTCAATATCATTTTGATCCAAAGGCTAAATCATGCTAACTCTACAATTGCACATAAACAATTAGAGATGCCATGAATTCCCTACCTCAAACAGTTCTTCACATTCTTTATCCACACAACGGGTCACGATCCTCCTCTCGCGGCAACTACATCCACCCGAGGAAGCCACGATACGTCCGCACCAACCAAGCCCCAAGAAAACCCAATTAAGAGCATGGAGATTACATGCTACAATATGGAAAGGAGAAATAAGGGAATATTATCCCAAAGGAATGATGATAAAAACATACCTTATATCAAAGAATAATCGACACAACTTGGTTGCATCAAAACAGAGTGGAACCGATACAAGGAGTGATGTTTAATTGTGAAACTCCTACAGGAAGGATTGAAAGGTTCTAGCATCTCATAGCTAAGAACAAAGAAGGAGAACAAGGGAGGATGATATCTTGTCCCATTTAAAGAATTAATGGGGTGACGGTTTAAGATACGCTTAATTCCCCATAAAATGCAGTTCGCATTAACCCACAAGGTTTGACAAAATAAAAACATCCCGAGCCATAGAAATAATTAATATAGGATTTATGGTCTTGAATCATCTGCCTTAATTTCAGGGTTGCAACGCCACAGAAGGTTTGCAATTCTAACACCATATGAAGGAAATATGATGGATACAAGATCCCGGAATAATAACAATATTTAATATTAATGGGTGTTTCATGGACCCGAGCCACGACCATAATTTAATACCCCACATTAGACTTGAATCGATCGTATTATTGACAAAATCACATCGCCACTGACGAGAAGCCGATCGGACGTCGCACGCGGGAGTTATGGCGGGTCAAATATTTAATAATAATATTAAATATATTTTTTTCCAAGTGCTTCGAGTACCCATTCAAAAAACCCAAAAAAGGAATCCAATATTTGACATTAAATGTTCATCTCGGATTCTAGGTCGCACTACTGTAGACGGTTCGTGAAACCAAGGTCACACGAATAAGTTACGGTCGAAAAAGTGTTTTATTTACAAAAACAATAACATGATTATTATATTATTATTTTTAATTGATTTATTCCAATACCCAAATCCACACACTACTCTCTCTCCAATTTGGTGTGCCTCACTCCATCTCTCCTTAATGGATTTCCTTTTCTTTTCTTTTATTACTTCCCCTTTTAATTCTCACACTCTCTCTCTCCAATTTCTTTCCAATCATTCACACACTCCAAAAAAGGGGTGCCTCCCCATTCCTTTTCCCCATGTCCAACACGTCCCATCACTTCCTTGATTGATTAATTTTATTTATTTTAATTTATTTATCTCATTCCCTTTTCTCTCTCCAATATAATTCTTCATTGATGATTTCTTCTCCCAATTAACGCCTAACTACATTTCTCACTTCAACTTTATTATTAATACAATTAATAATAATAAAACCCATCATTATGGAAACACCCTACTTTATATAAACAATAATATTATGGAAATATCTAAATTTATGGAAACAACCAACATTATGGAAACAACTAAATTTATGGAAAATCTATATATTATGGAAACTCTCCATTTATTACACACCAAAATCCACCCTTACCATTATTATTTAATAGTAATAAATCCTCTTTCAATTTCATCAATGGGTCACCATAATTATCATTAATAATTAATATTATTATTGATGATTATTATTATTATTATTATGATCTATTAAATGAATATTATTATAATTATTTTAATATTCCAAAATACAAGTTGGATTCACTTATAAGGGGGTGTGCCCCATGAATTTCATTCCATTATAATTTATTGCATGTTCATCATTTATTATAATTTATTCCTTTAAAATTTATTTAATGCGGCTCCCCTCATTGAATTAAATACATTTAATTTTACTTCTTTTATTTCAAAATCATTAAATTAAAACCATTTAATCTAATTAACACCAAATATTTTCAATCCAACATAATCCATTATTATTATTATTAAAAAAATTATTATTATAACATGCATCATGTTTGACCACATAAAATATTTACAAAGTAATGGACCAGAGAGGTTCGGGCCATTATAATAAGTCCACTCTTCCCCAAACAAAAGTATCATATTTACAAAAAATGGAAATAATTAATGTATGTGTTATATAATAATACCATAACCATATATATAACATAAATATAACATATAAAATATGAAAATATTATTTCCATTATAATTAAAACCCATTAGAGGTGGCAATGAAAAAACACAATCTTTTTGTGTGGTGATAGTTCACCATACACAAGAACGGTAAGTTCGTTACCCATTAGATTGATGTTTGTGTATGTGTATGATAAAATGTTTTAATAACAAAATTTATATATATATTTTCTATTTATGATATTATATATCCCTGTAATATGAAAATTTTAGGTGGTGGGGAATGAAAAAAATGAAAGATCCCAAGGAAGAATGATACCACTTATTTAGGTAATTCATTTTGGTATGAACCAAAGGGATTCCGCAGATAGTTTTCATAATTTGGGGGGGGGGGGTAGGATTACTTTTGTGATTTTGATATCTTATTTTAGTAAATTTTGGGAAATCTGGAATTATTTATAGGTGTTATTAATCAGGTGGGGTGAGTACATTTTTATAAGGGAGGAGGAGTGGCGTTCTCAAAAAATTTTGAAACGGTGATTCCACCAAAATTTTTACATTGAGAATTGTCTCCAATAATAAAACGGCTACAATATAATTAATTATATGGATGAAATATTTCTAGAAATTTATTGTTTTAAATGTTTATATGTTCTTTAGACCCTTATGTGTATGGTTAGTCCCTTACTAATCTAATTTTCCTATTCATAATTGTAATTAATTTTAATTACCTACATTGATATTTTTTTCAATAACTATGTTTAAAATAATTTAAATTATCTATTTTTAAAATTCCAAATATAGAATACTTTTTCCCAAATACTAATTATAGAATTTGTATAAAATAATTCAAAAAAAATCATACAGATGGAGTGATAAAGTAGGTTTTGAAAGCTAAAATGTTCTGAAGTTTGGTAATTGTTTATATCCAATATCAAAATGAAATTGAATGAAATGATAAAAAAAATATTAATTGAAATATAATTAATATAATTGAACTTATAAATCCATTAAATAAGAATTTATATTTATAGATAAATTATAATAATACATGTTTTGAATTAATATTCATTATTATCCACTATTTAGTAAAAAACAAAACATCATAAAAAATATCAAAATATTATCTTCAAATAATTTTTATGTTTTCATTTGAAAAATGATGTTTATTTAAAAAAATTTAATAGTGTCAAAATTTTTATTTAACATTGGTTCAACATCAGAAGGCATAAAATTACCTTTTAGAAGAATACATCTTTTTACTCATAAAATTAGGTTTATTTTAATATTATACCTATACAATATATTCGATGAGTATAAAAAATATTTATTTATTATATATTTTATAATATATTAATAATTATATTAATAGTATATTATAGTTTATTAAACCATGTCCTTACATAAAATACATGGTATAGATGGCACTCAGTATTGTGTATAATAAAATGTAAACAATTTTTCGCATGTACCCCAGTAAAATATAATTTATTTAGAAATATATTTATTTGGTGTTTTGTATAATGTAAGACACCCTTAGTGATTTTTTATAAAAAAAAACTACATTCAGTGTTAGATGAAATAATAAATATCATAAAAATTAATTAATTAGAAAAAATATTTCAAAAAATATTTGAGAGTTACATTCTACCACCCAAAAAATTAATTTCTCCATAAAAAATGTGTCTCGCTTACTAATGAATTATTAAAATAATCATCCATTCAGAGAAACCCTAATGGTAAAAATGAATACACAAAATTCAATTAAAATGTGAAATATGGAAACAGAAGTGTTACACAACAAAACTCATAACAAGGTTTCCACGTTGTATAACATAGGTGGTAAGTGAAAAAATTGGACTAGAAGTGAAATATAACTTCCATGTTTTGATGTAGAGTGAAAGAGAACATGGTAAGGATAACAATAGATATTACAAAACCCAAAATCTATGATGATCTATGGGGAAATTATATTCATTAAAAATGATGGTACATGGATGAACAATTTTGAATTCCCAAACATATACATTTAAATCATTGACCATTATTCTTAAATCATTAATCGAGTTTCATAATTTATTCTTCAATAAAAATTTTTCTATAATTTGAAGAATGTATTGTATATTAATGTTATAAACCACAATCTAATCATTATTATATTTTCAATATAAACAATACTATTAGAACATTCTTCACCTCTCATTTTCTATTTTTGGTCTCTTTATCTTTAGAAGTATAACCAACACTCGTACCACCCTCTTGATTCTCTTCATGGTATCATAGGGCATCAATTTATATTATTCCAATAATTTCCACATCCCAAACATTAAATGATTACAATATTCCCTGTATTCCATTCTATTTACTAACACAAGAAAGCATAGCGTGAGAAAAAAATTATCACAGTAGAAAATAACAATGTCATGAACATATAATTATAATATGTCAAAATCATGACACATACTTCATTAATATATAAAAACTTAGGAATATCCAAGGTTATCCATAGTAATATTCTTTTTCTATCCTGCCTTATGGTCATTAAGGGATTATGAATTCCAAAAATCATATCCCTATGGAGTTTCAAGCTAGGTGTGTTGAAAAACCCATTGACATTCACTACTTCCCAATTGAGTCTAGATCAATTCAGCATTTTCATGGTTTTTCCACAATGTACATATGTCCCAGAGCCACATACACTTGATGTATACAAATAAGGATCTATTTCTAGGAAACCAATCACTCAATTCTTTAACAAAATTCTAGGACATTTTCTTATACATTAATATATCCTTTATCTTCTCCTTAGATATTCCTTAGAGAGATCACTATATATATCATTAAAAATATATCTACTGATATCATAAAATTTTTCTTTCCATATTTTCCAATTGGATGACTAAAAATTTTCCTTGATACCAACTATAGTGACCCAAGATTACCATAATTAGATATTAAATAATTTTTTATCCGTATTTAGTAGTTTTAAAAAAATGAATTTATAATGATGTTAATAGTTTAATGTCTTTGAAAACTTGGAAGAAAATATTCTCACTTATTGAAAGATCATAAATTATTCAAATGAAAATTATTTCATATTGTACATTAACTTAAAAACATTCTTCACTACATGGGGAAGGGAAAAATAATATTGTGGTGACCACAACTTCTTAGTATGGGTAAAAAGACAAGGTACATAAGAATAACATGTGAATAATGGTAAGAGAACATGAGGATGACATTGGATTATCATACTTTATATATCAAATATCATATACAAGAGTCATGGAATAAATATTTATAGTTTATAAGATATGAATCATAAGGGAATAGATATAATAATTCATGAGAAGATAACATTGGAATAATACATAGTGTTTTTGGTGGACACATAAACATTAAACATCATTATTTATATTTCAAGGAGCTCTACCAAAACATAATAGAGAACATTATGGGGACACTACCTATAGAGTGGGACATGCAACCATCCATAGTTGAAGTCCTTTACTTTTTTGGGATTGAGTCTCCCAATATTAATATAGTGGATTAGGTTTCCCCATATGCCAATTGTGTATCAAGTTTTCCCACATTCCCATTGTGAATCTGGACACAAATTTCTCATTTTGGGTCAGAATGAATCTGTTTCCAATTTTGGATCAATCCCATTAACTAATTTCCAATATTTATCTTAGGGCATAAAAATATTTAAACATTGAATTGGAGTGAGATATAAGTCCCATATATCATATAATGGAATAATATATACATGTGTTACAAATTCATAAACAATCATATTGTAACCCAATAAATTATTTTTTCCCACAAACATGTTATCGTATCATAATTAGTTTAATAGAATAGGTTTTATTTTCATTTAATTATAGAATTACCTTTGAAAAAGAAGTGGGATTTATAAGCATATTAAATTTGAAAGAGAATCAATTTTCATTAAAAGAATTCCATCGAAACATAAACCATTTAAGAAAGAATATGAATTGTATTCTTGGATCATATCCATAGTAAATAAATATTATAACATTGTTTGTCATATTATATAGGGAATGAATTTGAATGATCAGTTGAATTTTTTTTATTAAAAATAGTTTTTATTTAAAAATCATTTTTATAAACCCATTTATATTTTTTTCATATAAAAAATTATTAGATTTTAATTTAAAAAATTTATTGAGGAAGATATATTTTTCACTATGGAAATAAATTTTTAAAACATAAATCAGTTTTAAAACCTTTTTATTTTAAAATACCATTGAAAAAACCAATGATGGATGCTTTAAAATTTTTTGAAATTTATTTAACAAAATTTTAAACTTATAAAAAATCGTGAGATTATTTAAATACATTTATTTAAAAATTATTTTTTAAAAATATATAAATGAATTATTGAAAATAATTTAAAAGACTATTTAAACATAATTTTTCTGAAAAGCTTATTCATTGAAAAACAAGTTAAAAAAATTATAGAATATTATTAAAAAAAATCTTTAAAAATAAACATTCAAATGTAGAACATAATATTTAAGGAAATAAACTTCATGATGGTGGGTAAGTATGTACATGCCGAACATTACTTTTCACTATATAAAGGTTAGATATGTTCCTTAATAGATATATTGGCAGGAAGATTCAATTTACACCCATTTTTTTAAATTTTTAAAAATGGTAAATAATTTCATTTAAATATCTTATGGAAATAGTAAAACATTTTTGAAAATATTTTTAAAGAACATATTTTATAAAGAATTCATATTTTCAACTTAATGGTGAAATAGTCAAATCTTCTTAAATTTTTTTTATTAATTATCATAAATTCCAAATGGTGGAAAATGGTACTATTTTTTACATATATAATGGATAAAATATGCTAAAAAATTCATTAGATTTATTGAGAGAAGTATTATGATATTATATCAATATAAGAATAATCATAAACAATCAAAATTATGATTATAACAATAAACTCTTACCACTTTGGTATCATTAAATCCTATTAAACAATAAATAATAACATTATAAGAAGCTTAAAATATTATGAAATGATATATAATCATTATAGAACACATAAAATGGTATTATACACACACCATAGATAAATATTGGTGTGCAACATGTTATGTATCTCAAAGAAGTCAAATTGAGAGAAAATTACATTACCTACTTGGTAATGGTTGAACCATAAAACCGATGAAGTAAATTTCAATAAATAGATATGTAAACACCCAAAAAATATAATTATAATAATCATAGAAAACATTTATGGGAAATATATAAACCACATAAAACATATTACTGATGAATAATTCACATCTTATAAAAATAAAAGTGAGATGAGAAAACCGTTAGAACTTTTTTATCAGTAGAATGGTGATTATTATGAATGAATTACACAAATAAAAGAATTGAATATTATTTTGTAAATTAACTTAATGATAAAACATGTTAAAGGGTATTATATATATCACCCAAAATAATTTAGTGGTGAATATGACATGTATCTCATTGAAATAAAAAGTGAGATGAAATTACATTACATTAAGTCTTGAAATTCATCATACACATTACATCCTATAGTATAATAAATATAAGTTTATTATATATCTACATCAGAATAATATTTTTATATATAACACTATATATAGTTTGTTAATGACTGTATATTACCCATTTATTAACAACTCCATGTTAATTTTACGTTTTGAGTAATATCTGTTTTGTTTTTCATAAATCTTTTGTCTTGATATTCATGATCCTCCAATATAGATCATGTTTTATTTATTTATAGAATTTAATTAAAGATATAAATTTCATATATATTTATTATTTACATGTGTATAAATATCTATCAAATACAAAAATCTGAAAAGGAAAACAACATTAAAGGAGACGGTCGACCACACAAGAGCCTTAGCCGGGTTGGTGAGGACTCGGAAAGTGCATCGAAGAGACTCGAGTTCAAAAAAGGATAGAGACATAATTTCTAGGGGTACTATAGTAGTACTGTTGTAGGCACTATAGCTGACAATGTTCAGTACTGTAGCAACCAGAACTATTCATCCATTTGGGCTTTCGGTCCACTGGTTTGGGCCTTCGGTCCTTTAAGGCATTCGGGCCACCCAAGGCCTTCGGGCCATTAAAGCTTTCAGACCACCTCATGGCCTTATGCCCACATCAAGGCCCTTGGGACACCTGAAATTTTGATTAAATGATCAGACAAACATTACAAGGAGCTGACTCCAGATGAGGATTTAGAGAAGGTGTATTCACTAGAGTAGAAGCTAAGCGGATTTTTCGAAAAGACAGGGTATAAAATTTCCATTGGGACTCACATGTGCTTGCATGGGAAGCCTAACCAACCAAGCCATGTGAATGTGGAGAGCTGATATCACAATGAAGAATCTATGGAGGAACAGTTCCAAGTATAGTCATTATATTTCCTAAGACCAATGTGTCGTGTAATCTCTAAGCCTATGATCCTTGTAAAGGTTCCCCCTCATCCCTTGAAAGGCGCTTATAAAAAACCAATAAAAATAAGGACTTTAGGACATTCAGGCAAGATAGAGGTATCCTTATGTATGTATGAACATTGTTTCAATTTTATAGTAATATTAAGTATGTAAATGAAATATATATAAATATATATATATATATATTATAATTATAGAATAATTATTAAGTAATATATATCATATATGATCTCTAAACACATCCATAGTACATTCCCTATCAATAGTGAATGAATCACATCATATTGAGGAGTCTTTATTCCACCTATTCCGAAATTAAATTATTGTATCAAAAAAAATGGAATGAATGAAGGTATTCTTAATATGATACATCTAGAAGAATAAAAATATCATCAATATCATATAATAAATATAAAATTATATTTTATATTATAATAATCCACCTTGAGAGGTGCTAAAGGATACACAAAAAACACTTTTTCTTGAGGTGGTAGTTCGCCTTACATAAGAACGGTAAGTTTAGTTCCCATTAAAAGGATGTTTGTGCAAGTGTAGCTATAAAATATAGAATAAAAACAAATATTCATATTGAGGATATTTATTTTATTATATAATCATGTAAAATGAATATTCTTGTGGGATGAATAATCTAATTAAATAAAATGATCTTGAGGAAGGATGTCTTCTCTTCTCCGGGGAACCCCTTTTTATTTTCACCAAATAGATTTCTTGGAGGAATTTCTTCAAAAAGAAAGTATTATAGGTTGAAATAATGCATGTTTTAATATTTTTTATTTATTATATGTATAGAGAGATTAATTTATTTATATGTCCAAATAAATTGTTGGGGTGAGGGAATTTTTATCGTGTCGGAGGAGTGGTGTTTGTCTAGATATTTTAAAAGGGTATTAAATACATGTTTTTCTTATGAAACGTGGCTAAAATAATTGAAAATAATTTATAAAAGGGATGGTAGTGACTATATATGTCCAAAAAAAGTATTCTGGATAATATTATAGGTCATTTTGTCTCTTATTTGTAAGGCTTAGTCCCATGGTAAACAAATTTTTATCTTAATTATTGGAAATAATTTTAATTACATACACAAATATTTTTTGTAAAAAAATATTTAAAATATTCAAAATTATATATAATCCGGATTCCAAAAATGGAATCCATTTTTCAATACTAAAATAATTATTTTTTGTAGAAATCAATTCTAATTTAATCCCATAGATGAGACAACAATGAATGCTTTCAATGTAAATATGTTCAATGCTTTAGTAGGTTTTTATATTAAATTTCAAAGAAAAATTGATCCCAATCACATAAATTGGATTAATTTATATATAATTGATCTAATTTATGTTTATAAAAAATAAAAATAATAATATAACATTATAATCAAATGAAATGAAAGAAATTGGAACTAATATTCAGTTTTATTCATTATTCACTAATAAAATGAAAGTTGACTGAAAATAGAAACAATTCAGCCAAAGAGAATATTAATGGTAATATTTTAAAAACAATTTTTATTTTTTTCAAAAAAAATTATTAATGTTTCAAAAATTATACTTATAATGGGTTCGTCATTAAAAGGTAGTAAAATTTCCTTTTAGAAGAATGCATATTTTTTTGATACAATTGGATTTAATATAAACTTATTCCTATAAAATATATTTGATGGCTAAAAAAAATATTGAATGAATATATAGAGAATATATTTTATTTAAAACATTTATCAAAAGTAATTTTATTAAAATATTGTTATAAAATTGGATTGGTATATAGAAAAAATGTTTTTTAGTAAAGTAATTTCTTTATTTCCAAATAGTTCTTACATTTAATTCAAGTAATTTATAACCAAAGGTTTAATTTTATATACATTAATAAATCATATTTTTATAATTTAGTTAATCTTATTCATAAATTCCATTCCAATGGATTGGTGGTAACAATAATTATATTTTATTAATATTATTAATATTATATTGTACTTCAATAAAACTCATCCAATAATGTAATGAAATGTGTAAAAGTGACTTTGTATTGTGTTTATCACTAGATAAAAATAGTGTTACATATAACCTAAGAAAATATAAGTGATTCATATATAAAAATATTTAGTTATTGTTATGTATAATACAAAAAAAATAATTATTTCTCATAATAAATGTTATATTCACTGTTGTGTGAATTAAAAAATACCAAAAAAAATTAATTCAATTTTTTTCATAAAATAAAGTGGTATTATAGGATTGATATTTAAAACCATTAATGTTAAAAAGGGAAAAAAAATTACACCATGGACAAGGTAAATTTTTCCAGTGAACGGTTTACCATACCTTATGAAAACTACGTTTCCCCTATTGGAGAAGCACAAAACATGCAGATGGTTACAACAAGGAGGTATAATTATTGAACATACAATGATCATACTATGAGAATAAAAAATATCATAATGGAAGGCCTAAATGTATGTCTAGTGCATGGTTACTCTAAAAAATGCATACATCAAGCACACTACGATTTTCCTTAATTTTTTTTACATTTAGTTAGAATTTTTTTGGAACCCACCACAGCTCCAAATAAAATACATTAGATAATTAATTAATACCTTCAAGTAACATCTCGTGTTATAGTGATGATTATAGAATGGAACCATTTTTATCTGGCACAAATAAGATCAATTTTTTAGCACCAACATCCTTTAGAAAAAATAAACTTGTAGAACTACAACTACTAACTTATTGATTCACAATAAATATTATATTTTTATGCAACAAAAACTATTTTAAAAGTTAGTGATAAAATTTTTAAACTCATTTCTCCCAATTTATAATCATTAATAGATTACCTTTCACACATACAATATTCATCACGGGATACCTTTCTTCAACTTTTTTTATAGGACTCATTGTATCACATCATATTCTTCACAAAATTTTACCCAAGTAAAAAATGAAATATAACAATGCTAGGATATATTTTATCTCTTGTACTTCATTATAATGATTTTTTTCATTCATATAATTATTTGATCTGCCAATTTTTCATTTACACATAATATATCAAATATTAGTTGGATGTTGGTCTCTATCATATCATTTGAGAAGAATAATATTTAAAAAGTTGTAGCATATGGTTATATCGTATATTATTATTCGCTTTATATTTTTTGGTATATATATAATAAGAATGAATAACACATGGATAAAATTACTTCCAATATTAAAATTTATAATCTCCATGAAAACCACAACATTTTTTATTTATAAATTCATCAATATTTTTTAATTAAAATTAAACATCGCTTTTGAATATCCTTTATTATCATAGTAATTATCTGCTAAAATCTATACATAATTATTTATGAATAATTATTCATTTATTTCTCCAATACACTCAATTGAATCTTATTTAAATTTTCTTAAAAACAACAATGCATTATTCTCCATAAATTTGTGATTATATGTAATGAATGTTTTATGGAAAGGTATCATTCACAAAGCAGTAATCGTTTCCATATAATAAAATTATATCATATGGAATAATGAATACTTGAAAAAGAATGATATTTATTTCATTTAATAGATGAAAATCTACTTATGGATTATTGGATTATGATTCAATCAAAATCATATCTTATTATGATGTTACATTCTACTATATCTTATATATCCTTTAAAACATTTGGGATGATCTTATAAAATATATTGTCTACTCTTACGTAATCTTAATAAGAATCTAAGAATTATATGTTGTCAAATATTGATTGTACTAGGAATCAAGAGAGTGGGGGGGGGGGTAATTGAGTTCTTGAATTTTTTTTCACTTAGAAAAAAATGCCTGTTACATTTATAAATGGCACATGATATTTTATTTAACATGAAATATATTATAAATAATATAAAACAGAATAGTAAGGTAGAGAGAAATTTATAGTGGTTTAGGGAATAAATTTTCCCTAGTCCACTAAATCACCCCTCTTCTCAATGAGTGTGGTGATTATCACTAGACCAATCCTTTTTCAAGGAATTGTAGTCTTTTTTTAGGAATTCATGACTAACTATAGTTAGTTTACTCTTGGTAAAAATGTACGATCATTTGATAGGGCTCTATAAAGGATTTAAAATAAATAAACATCATTTTTTCTTTTTTGGGAAACATAACATGAATATATAATAAAAAATATATTTATATATTTCATCTTAATACTATAATAAGTTATTAAAAAGTGTTTTTTCAAGAGATATGGTTTGAAGGATAAATAACTCAAACAGAATATGCTCACATATTCAAGCATATTTAAAAAAAATAACCAACAATATGAGACTTGTTTTCCCTTATTTACATAAAAATTAGAGAGTTAATTCAGATAGATTATACACAATGATTTATCACACATTTTATCCAGTTAAATTAATTATTTAAAGAAAAATAATTCTCCTCACCTGAGAAAACATCTCTGCAAAAATTACATGCCAGTAAATTCTTGAATTGTTCATTATTTAAATTCACAACACATAGAGCGTACAATCTAAGATCTCTGATATGTTTGTTTCCATGAAATTCCTTATTAATGGTATATAAAAAAACAATCATTTTCATGTATTCTATCTTGGAACATATCTCTTTTTAAAATAAATTATACATTAAAGTGATTATTGAGAATTTAAATATTATAAAACAGATTAAATGGTCCCTAGAGTTATTCAACTTTAATAAATACCAACATTCTTTATTGATTAGTTTATTACATATTTGAATCCATGTAGTTAATTTTTCTTCTTGTCTCCAAATTGTATCACGTAGGATTTTTTCTCACATAAATAAAATTGATGTTGAAAATTTAAATGAATTAGTAAATTTCACCACATAGGATATTCAAATGACATATTAATCTATGTAACCATTTTAAATAGTTGAGTGTTATATGTGGCTGATTTATCAAAGAGTAAATCCTATCAATTTTGGAAATTTCCATCTTTTAAATTCAATGATCTTGATTATTGAAATATATAATTGCATTTTATAAGTGATTGTGGTAACTGAATGGTTGATGTATCCATTTTCAATATATATCAAAACAAACATCATGTAGCTGATTTTCTATACAATGGTAGATTTCAGATAAAAATTTCCTGAATGTAAATTTAATATAATTAACCAACCAACAAATAAGAATAGGAAAAAACTAGATGAACAGAGAAAAGAAGATCATCAGTAATGTATGATGTGTATTTGATATTATCCAAACCTAAATAACATCAAATGTGTTTAATCAATATTATTATTCTAAAAATATCATTTTTTTATCAACAAAATTTTTCATATTCTTGTAGTTATAGAATAAAAATTTTGTAAATGGTTTTACAAAAACTAATTGTAGAAAATATATCATTTAAAATATAGTGTTTATCCAATATTAATAGTCACTTATATCCTTTTTTAAAATGTAAAAACTTCTCCCCATTTTTAATTCATGAAAATGGAATGCGAAGAGAGTTAAAACAATGTTTAATGTACCAATATAGACTTATTAAAAATTTAAATATAGTGTAATAATGAATATTAAATTATAGAAATATTGAATTTTGTTAAAATAAAAAAATGGTATATAAAAACACAAAAAACATCAATATAAATCAATTAATTAGAGGCACATTATAAATAAATAAATAGTAAATTCATTCTATACTATTTATGAAGTACAGTTATAAATCAACCAAAAAAAATAAAAAATATCTGTAAAAAAATATAGTTGTTATTTAACACCAAAAACTCTAAAATAAAAACATTATAGTCAAATGATTAAGAAACACACAATACAAATATTAAAAGAATATATAATACTACAAGATAGTACAACATATATACTTTTAAATAATTTAAATCTCTTAGATATATTTCATTACACCGAAAAATGAGTTCAGTTATCATTATCCATAATAAAAAATTTTGCAGGCAATACAGAGAACATTAATTTTAGTTTTCACTACACACAAAACTATGCTTAAAAGAAACATGAGATATTATTAAAATATCATGTTAAAAATATTACTAGTAGTTAGAATGGAAGGTAGGAATTATATAAATTAAATTATGAAATTATATAGTTTACAATTGTTCATTTTTTAATTTAGTGATCAGAAATAAAATAATAACCATTTAAATGAGAATGAAATGTTTCATAAACAACTATATTATTTCAAAAAATAATGTTTAGTAGAGATTTTGAAAAATAATTCTAAATTAATTCATTTACCACATATTGAAATATTATTTGAATTAATAAAATTAATTTTTTAAATCACAATATAAATTTTAGAATAGGTTTAATATTTTGATTTTTCTACAAAGTTACATTTTTTGATAAATAGTAAAAAATACTATATTTTAAGTGAAAATTACCTTTTTATTTAAATTATTTAAATTTTTTAAATGAATTATAAATTGTTTTTAAAATATAATTAGTTAAATTATATATCAATTAATCTAATTTATGTAAATTAAATCATTTTCATATTGAATTTTTATATTCAAAGACTGAAAACTTTTCAACATTTTAAATTTAAAAACATTCTTTCTCATCTTGTCTACAAGATTAATTCTAAAATAAAATTTTTCATTTCAAAGAATATCATTTGGAAAAATTTATTCCTTATTTTTAATAAAAATAATATATAAGTCCAATTATTTTTAGAATAATGTTTTTCCAAAATTAGTAGTGAACTTGTAAAAACTAATTACCATGGTTATGGTAAAAATGGATTTATCAGGGCAGTTAAACTAAGAATATATGGGATTAAAATTACCAGATAATTTATAAAAACCCATTGTATTTCCATATATCTAATTTATGTCTTATATAATCAATAATGGCCCATTTTAGAAGCTTCATTCATAATAAAAACGTGGTTATGATTGAATCATTTCGAAAAACCCATATGTGTTACATCCACCTCACTTATAAAAGGCCACCACCACTCTTTTATTCTTCAAACTTTATAAAATAGTTTTATCTTACAATAATTATCTAAAAAAATTCCAAACTACCGTAATCTAAAATAATCCTTCATTTTTTAAGAAATACAATGATGGAAGGATTTTGTACAATCCTAAGGAGGATACTCGAAGAAGAGGTTATGTTCTTCAATGCCAATCTTTAATTTACTTATTCCCCATCTAGAAAAATTAATTTTAAAACATAGTGATATAATATCATAATTATCTTAAATATAATGGTATATTTTACATTTTAAGGGTATTATCTAAAAATATACCCACATCCATCAAATCGGTTTTGTAATCCTCATTTTTGAGTACAAAGGAATACCACTTTGTGAACTGATTCCATTTATTCTTCTATTACCAAAGTTTTTAATTGGTTATAATAAAAAGTAATATATATATATATATTTGATATTTATAACATATTGATACATATTTATTCATTATATTATACATATATATATAAGCCCTTTATTTTGTAGGATATAAAATAAAGTCGAAAGTGTGTTTGCCGAACTACTTCCCCATGAAGAAATGTGATCTATCTACCAATAAAACTTCACATGGAAGGTGATAAGGATACATTACATTATTATGCAACATATTCATGAAAATTTTCTCATTATTTAAATATATGATTTTATTTTTTTATTAACTTTGCACTCACATAAATAAAATAACATCGTTCATGTACATGTGGACTACCGTCTTCATGAAGCGATGTGACTCACTTTTCATCAACACAACTCATGGATGACATATATAAGTATATAATATGTTACATATATTTTTTATAATAATTATTTAAATTTTATACATTATATAATTTATTTTCATAATGATCATTTGAAAACAAAAATGTCACTAAAGCGTATGTATGGTCTACCATCTTCATGATAAAAATATATTTTTTAAATCCTTATAAAAATCATTCATGATTGGCCTTAAAATTAACATTGATGTAAAGATTTGATAATTATGTCATAATTATTATTATATATATGATGAAAAAATTTAATATGTTCAAGAAGCAGATCTGTAAAGTCAAAACATGTATTGTAAAACAAAATAATTTACACCCAAAATAATGGAAATATTGAATGATTATAAATAAATGATTTATAATGGCTTATAAAAGGATAAAATATGATATTATAAATAGTAGTATGGTTTTGGTGTAAGTTAAGAATTTTTTTAAAAGAAATATACATGAGTTAATATAAGACTAAATGAAAAACAAGTGTGAGGTAACATATTTCTTAACTTAATTTCTGTCTATCCGATTAAACATAATCTTACATTATTATGTCATTATAAGAATTTTTTATAATGAAATTTGATACATTATGTTGTACATAAAACTTCAATATGTTGATTTAAATTTGAAACACACAAACATTTAATTTATTAATTCTCACTTATATGTGATGATCATAGTAGGGGTTATTTTAAAATCTCATCCTTACCGAGATTGTTTATTCCTGAATATCAGTTAAAGGAAATTATTATAAAATATCTTGATGAAACCATTTAATTTCATTCTCAACCAACTATTCAACATTGTTTAAAATATTATCCAAATATCCCTCTCTTTGTTTCTTAAAATAATTGAGAAATTTATTTATAAGAAAATATGAATTCACTTCTCTCTTCAGTTAGAAATATTTTTTCTTCAAAAATATTTTTTTCCAAATTTGTTTTAAAATGTGATTTAGAAATATAGAAATTATTTATTAATGAAATTTATAACAATGTTACAATTTTTTTTAAAAAAACAGTAAAAATCATCTTATCATTATGTAAATGAATTACTACTTAACCAATTTTATTGTGCAATTGGAATGTTCTTTTTAACATATATAAAATATATACAAATTATCCTTCATCATACCCAACATTATTTAGAATGTTCCTTTATATTTTTTTAGAGGTATTTTAAATGATTTTTCTCTAATAATCATGAAATTATTAGTTTTTTAAAAGGTGATTTTCAAAATTAAAATTATACTTTCCTCAAGAATATTTGTTAAAGAAATTTTTTTTATTTCTATTCATCAATAAAATCATAACTTTAATCTAATTAAGAAAAACTATGGATATATTGTATTTATATCAAATTTATTATATTCATCGATGATATAAGTTCATCTTGTTTATGATGTCAGATTATATTACCATTATTTATTTTAGTTGGGATGTTTTATGAATATAATTACTTATTGGGGTAAGTATTAACATTTTGTTTGTTTTTTTTTCAATGTGATTTTTTTAATTATGAGTAACCACATTTGTATGAGGAATGAATTGGATATTGTATGTGATGGTAGGAGACCGATATATCCCCTTGATGCATTGGTAGGTCTCATAAGATAATCTACATATGGTATTGGTAGTGGTATTACCCTTTTTATAGAAGTTATAGAACGAGACTTCGATGGTATTAGATGTTTTTAACTATAACATGATTATATTATATACCATGGAATAAGGCCTCGACATTTTTTATATGTTTATCAATATTCGATCCATCATTTTGAATTATTTTATTAATAATAAATACAATATTTTGATTTGTAATAATATTTATGGTTATGTTTCATCCACATGTGATTTTTTATATGAAATTATTTGATCATAATCAAAATTTTCTACATTACCCTCAATGTTTTGATTAAATTAACTATTTCATAGTTATTTACTTTTATATATTGATTAGAACTTATTTATTCAATGTATACATTATACACTCACCCTTACTAAGTATCTGAACACACCCCATTATTTTGTTTAAATATTCACCAGGAATCTAGGATGTATTTTATGAATGAAATGAAATGAAATCATAAGGGGAATAAAACCATTAATTGAAAAAATATTTTTTTATATCATGTTTTTAAATTTTTATTTAATTTAATTATGAATCAATTTAACTAAGACTTCAATACTATTTTCCCCCGTTGTATTAGATTTATTGTATCTCATGCCCTTGTAAAAAATTAGACAATATCTCCCATATTCTTGGTCCATGTACAATATAAATAGTAATCGAGAAAGTATAGTAGATACCTTGGGAACCAGATTTAGGAAAACATATATTAGGGAACCTCGCTCTATGAAATACATTGAGGATTAATATTGAATAAAATATTAATATTTTGGTATGGTTTACATTCAATGGTTATTCAATTAAATAAATACCATTTTGGATAATACATCTTGATGTGAAACTAGAACATATGAAATTAAAGGTATTAGATCCCAACAAAGTGCATTAGTCATTTATTGATAGTCACTTAGTGCATGGTAATAGGAATAAATATGCTCCTAGTTTTAAATTCCAAAGGTATATTCATAGGATAATTCATATTTTCTTTACATACCATTATAAAGTATTTGAAAATGTAGATAACCTAAAAAACAATGTTTCTGATTATGGTATTACCTGTGCATATATTTTTCAAATTATGTTTTTTTATTTCACTAGTTTTGGGATTATACATTATGTATTAAAATGTAGTGATATATTCTAGTTTGTTCCATGGTTTAGAAATTGTTTTTAATGAAAATAATATAAAACATAACAATGAAAATACCCAATATAGTGATTTACTTCATGGGAAAGATAATAAAACTAGAGCTGAAGATGGAGGTGGAACTCATCAAATTATAACTATGATGGAGAACCAAAGTCACATTATGGTAATAAAACATCTAGTATGAAACAACCAACTAATCCACCATATTGTGTAATAGTAAAAGATCCCTTTATGTTCTATAAAACACCATCACTCAATGGTACTATAAATCCATTATTAACTGAGAAAAGGATATGTTCCTTAGATAATATATTTCCCACTTTGGTATGTAGTGAAAGGGAAAATGATTTCATGTATATTAATCATATCTATGTAGATAAGTAGTGGTAATTTAATCAAAACACTATGTATGTGGAGGGAATTACAAGAATAATGGGGATGGATTTAAAGGTAATTTTATTGTAAAAAAATAATTTGCACATAAATGATAAGTGGATATGAGAAGATTTTTCTTGAGTATAAGACATAAATAAGATGAAAATGTTATTTTGTATGAAGTTATCTAGCCAATGTTTTGAATACATGTTGAAAACTACATGATTAATCCAAACAACATGCTTGAGAATTTATTTGATGGTATTAGAACAATATTTTGAAATGAACTCATCTTCTACACATTCTCATCATATGAGGACATAGTATAATGAACAATGAAAATCATGAATCAATTGTCAAGGTATATTGATAGTGAATGGAAGAAAGAGATTAATATGATATTAGAGAAAATATGGATAAATATTGGAAGATATATGAGGATTTTACAAAATGTGATACTTATAGAAAGAAACCCCTTGGTACATTCTTAAATGGAATTTTTTTATTCAAATGTGGAAATGGAAAAAATACTCATGATTTCCAAGGATGAGAATATTTTCCAATTTTATATGCTCCAACTATAAGGATATGGGAAAAAATGAACACTCCATGCATCACAATAATATATCTCAGATGGTAATTATAGATATATTAAATGCTTATACTACTACCATAGATGAAGTGGAATGATTAATGTCCTTGTTTTTTGAGTAAAAAAATATGTCATTTAAATATTTCACCAATGATAACTTGACTACAATAGATCTGTAATGTATAAGGATTTCATTTTTTGATTTTAAGTATTTGGAAGTGTATATTGAATATTTGAATAAAAGGAAAAATGATTTAGTGTAATGATGAACTTGTTAAAAAAATTATTGAGGGAAATATAACCCCTAATATGGTTCTGATGTTGGGATAATGATGTTTGTGTAAATAGATGATTGTTATTTATAATGTAAATTAGATAGTACTAACTAACTTCAAATGAATGAATGAAAAGTTCATTATAAAAATTTAGTAATGTAATTTTGGAAATTTTGAATAAAAATATTTTGTAATGGTCAAAAGGTTAACCATTATTGAAATGGTTTAATTTGAACTTTGGATGATTTTTTAGTGATCAATATATTACGTAACATTAAGTAAATTTATTCATATTGGTGAACTTATGCATACCATATGGATTTTGGGAAATAATTTGAGATAGAAGGAAATAATGTTTACTTTGTTATGGATCTTATGATCTGTTAAAAGCAATGTATATTGCTTCAGGTATAATAAAATTATTCATGGACATTCGTTTCTTGGAGTATGTGATGAACATAAATTTTATTAAAGCACAACCAAAGGATGAAATTATGTTTATGAATCATAAATGTATCAAGACATTATATTTCAACATATTCATAAATAGAAATATAATTCATCAACATTAAAAGAATGATCTTGAATTAATAAGGTTACCCAATTATATTCATATTTGATGAATTAAATGGTCTTTTCAATGAAAAAAATTATGGTTTTAGGAACTTACCATTCAATTGATCAATCAATTTATTATGTTCAATGACCTATAAAACTATCTATAATCATTTAATCTTTTCTTCCATGTTCATATAGTCAAATTAAATCTATGTTCTCACAAATAAAAACATATTTTTGTGTTATTCCATATGATCTTTGAACTCCTTTTCCTCTATTATTAAGAGGATATTTTATTAACTATTTTTTATTATGTGAGTTTTCAACAAAATAATTTTCAAATAAGTAATTCATGATCATCATGCCGAAGTGTAAATTACGATGAGGAAATTTATTTAATGTGGGTAGAATGTAACACCCTAAAAATATAAATTATGAAAATTTTATTAAAAAGAATATGTTACATAGAACATAAAGCTTAGAAGAAAATATTACACTTAGAAAAATTAAAAAAATTTAAAAAAATAAATTCAATAAATTCAATACCATTTATTGCCCTCAACACTAATTTTCTCATACATTTAAAGAAACACTCAGTTTAGTTTTTATTACACACAATACATAATTTATCTTTATTTACATGAAACACCGTGTTTATAGGAAACATGTTAAATTATTAAAATATTATGCAATAGTTATCACCTAGATTTTTGAATGGTTGGGATATAGTGTATTAAATAAATAATTAAAAATATATATTTTTAAAATGGTCATTATTTATATATTTATTATAAATTAAATTATAATCTTTTCAATGAAAATTAATTATTTTTTTGAATAACTATATTTTTTTCTAGAAAGACATGTTAAATGCACATTAAAATAATAATATAAAATTGATTTTTTTTCAATATTTTGAAAATAAATTTCAATTTTTAAATACTATACCAAAATTATAATAGGGTTATTTTTTGGATTTTTATGAAATGTTTTGTTTTTTGATGAATAGTGAAAAATATTATATTTTAATTAATAACTACCTTTTAATTTATATTATTTATAAATAAAAATTATATATATAATTATTTTATAAATAAAATTAGTTCAATTCTAAATCTATTATTCCAATTTATTTCATTTGATTCATTTTCATATTGAATTCTTAAATACAAACATTATCATCTTTTGTACATTTTCTATTTAGAAACCAGCATTCTCAACACGACTGTGGGATTAATTTTAAAATATAATTGTTAAATTATTGAAATAAATTTGGTAAAATTGATTCATTATTTGGAATAATCATTATTTATAATTTATAATAATTTTATCTTAAATATTGAAAAAAATGGTCAGTGAAAATAGTACAAATTAAATACGACAGTTATTCTAAAAATCAGTTTCCCCGGGGTTTAATCTAAGAAGGTAATGGTTAATGTGACATGAATACTTATAAAACACCCATTTTATGAAAATATACACACATTATATATTATAGGTTCTTTAATTAATAATTTGTCATCCAATATTTTGATTCAAATGTGGGTTTCATTGAATCATTTCAAAAAATTACATGTGTTCCACTAACCAGACTTATAAAAGGCCACTCTCTTCTCTTTTCATTAAAACATCAAAACTCTTTGGTCGAAAATTACCTAAAAAATAAATTAAAAAAACTCTTCCTTTATTCATATGTTTTTTATTTTTGGTGAAAATATCACTTAATAAGGCTTTGGTGCTAACCAAGCAAGGATACTTGAAGAAGAGGTAATGTTCTTCAATGTGTATCTTTATTTTATTTCATTCTCGACCTCTTTAATTTATTATTAACACATTATTAATTAATAAAATCATCATAATACATATACTCAGAATATTTTTATAATATATTATTTAGCAATAACCATATCCATATCAATCAAATGGTGTTACGAAATCATCGTTCAGGTGTACGACATTCTACTTCCTCATGAACCGATGTCATTTGTTCTTCTATTACAACCATTAATAGTTCATAATGATGATGAATCTCAATTATATGTATATTATATTATATTTATAACTAATTTATACAATTGTATTCCTTAAAATATATATTTCTTTTTTACCTTCAATTTAATAGGACATATAATAACGTCGCTCGTGTGTACAACAGATTACTACCACATGAATCGATGTGATTCGTCTTTCACTTACACATCAGATGGAAGATTATAAAGATAATGTTAATGATTATATTATAAATAAAATACATTTTTTAATATTAATTACATATATATCACTTAATAAATATATTATTTTATTTTATTTCTTACATTTCCACTCACGTAAACATGATAACATCATTCGTGTACGTGTAGACTACCACTTTAATGAAGCGATGAAACTCAAATTTCATCACCACACAACATGGATGTTTTATATAAGTAAATAATATTTTATATATGATATTATTATAATTCTAAAAAAATAATTTATTACATAAATTCTTTCCATAATGATAATATTTAAATGAAAAGGCTACTCAAGCATAAATATGACCTCTATCACCATGATCGTAACATACATCATCTTTCATGATGACAATTCAAGATTATTTTTAAATTAAATTTATGTAAAAATAATATACGTATGGCTGGAATATTATTATTTATATGATGAAATCATGTAATTTGTGCAAGAATTGGATCATTAATGGGAAAACATGCATAAGAATACAAGTCAATTAACACCTAAAACAATTAAAATAATGAATACTTACTAATGAACGTGTGATTAGATGTTATAAAAGGATCTCATATGATATTATTAAAAGTAATATAGTCCTCTTAAGATAGTAAAATTATTAAAACCATTATATAAATGGTGAATAATTCTCAATCAAATGTAAGAGCGAGGTGAGGGATTCCAAATCTCAATTTCTATCCCATGGGTTAAAATTATACTTCATCAATTATGTGATTATAATATTACATGTATAATGAATTTTGATACCATATGTTTAATTTTAAAATTTTTGTGTGCAAATATTTGAAACACATATTCTATTCATTGATTAATTCTTATATAAATTTAATTATCATTTTTAGTAATTATTTCACTATCTCATTATAATAAAGAATGTTTATTCATTAATTTTTATTGAAGGAAGTTATTTGTAAATATCCTAAAATAGAAATTTCATTCTATTGTATTTTGGTTTTTTTATCATATTTTTCATTTAATAATATTGTTGTACTAATATTTTTCACATAAAATAATTGAGAAAATGTTTCTTAGAAAATCTGACTTTGACATTCACTTCAGTCGAAAATATATTTTCATCTAAAACCTTGTTTTCAATTTATGTTTCAAAAAATATTTTATTATTTCCAAAATAATTTATTATATACATTTATAACTATTTTTTACTTAATTTTAAATGGTTTTAATGTAATATTTTTATCTTTTTCAATATGAGGATCTTTTCCAAACATTTGGAAAAAGAAAAAGGACTAATTTTATTAACTTATACATCATGTGTGAAATTAGAAACCAGAACAACCACTATTTAAATGAATCATAATTTTAATGTTTATGGGATTAATTTTAAATAATTTTTCTCTATTATTCACGAAATTTATAGTTTTTTAAAAGGAGATTTTTAAAATGAAACAGATAATTTCATCAAGTTTTTTTAAATGAAATTTTTAGGCTATGTCTATTTAATAATGACAACAACCATTGCATATACTTATCATCCATTAGGGATAGGTTTTATTAATATCATCTTTATTAATTACTAGTATAATTAATGATAATTTAATTTGTGGAATTATAATTTTATTACTATCCACCATTTTACTCAGGACAGTTTAGGATAATGTTTATTGATTTGGGTAAGTATTAACATTTCATATATCAGTTATTTTCAATATGACTGTTTATGTGATTTTTTTTCACCTCATTCAGATGAGGAATGAATTGGAAATTTTAAGTGATGATCAAGGCTTTATGTATCCCACCAATCCATCAATATATCTCATGATATAAACTAGATATGGTATTGGTATATGTAATAATCATTTATATAGATTTCATAGAAAATAGTCTCAATGGTATTAGATGTCTTAGAATAAATCCTTGATTGTATTAGATATAATTCCATATGGACTTGCTTGTATTTTCAAGAGGTCCATCCCTATGAATTTCATAATTATGAATTTAGTTATTAACATTTAATTTGTTTACTAGATTAGTTAAAATATTCATGGTTATGTTTCATGCTCATGTGATTATTTATATTGAACTATATGATCATTATTTTTTCCTACAAAATATTATAATAGTTATTGATTGAATAGAATTTGATTTAGTTATTTATATTTCCATATGGATTATGACATAATTATTCATATATTCCATCTTATTCTTACCCTTACTAAGAATTTGATCTTACCGCATTCTTATGATTTATTTTCCTAGGATAATTGCTTGTATTTAATGATTATAATGAATGGATATTATATGGGGAATAATTTAGCTCTTAAGATTTTTTTCTATTATATACTTCCAATGAAAGTGTTGTTCATGTATGTATCTAGTTTTCTATGAATACTGAACCATTTTATCCATTAGGATGTAATCCCATGTATACCTAGATAATGTTTCATAGAAGACACTGAATCTAAGATTCGAGGGACGTTTTCAATACATTTTAATGTGGGATCAAACTCAGATTTTGGATTAGGGGGAGGTACATGAAATGTTTCGTCGTTTGTAGTGGTACTAGAAAAAATTCAACAACATACGTAACTTCATTAAGAGAATATTAAAAAACATAAGCACTATAAACTGACCAGGGTTCGACTTTACATGAAACTATTAGAAGAGAAATAATCAATTACTAATAATGATCTATCATGGGAGGTTTATAATCAATATACTCCATCCTTATAAATGGAACTTGATCTTCTGAAGATTCTTCTAAATTTTAACTTTTCTCATGTTTAGAATAAAAATCCTTAATCACTCAAATATATTTTCTTCACCTCATAGAAATAATTTGATAGTTTTAATTGAATGGTTCATTGATTCATGAAATTTTATCACTTTCATACATTAAAAAAATTATTCTACCATATATCAATGATATTTTTTATGATCACCAACATGGTAACTCATGAATATATATAATTCAATACTAGGATTATAAATAGATTCTATGGTATGTAAAAATTGATGAACAAGATCTATTTTAAAATAATCAAACATTAAAAGAGAAAATTGATCATATTCAATAAATTATATAGGAAAAGAAACAAAACTAAACTCTAACATTATCTCACTAACTAAATTCTAGAAATTTGAATGAACTATATATTTTGATGGAGAAATAATTTGGAGTTGGAATTTCATTATAAATTTTAACTCACTTAGCACAACACTATTAAATGTGGGTAGAGTATCTTTCACATCACCTCCAATGTTCTTCATAAAACTAATCACGTCATGAGATAAATTTCATTACATTAATGGAGAATAACAAAACATATCCCATTGTGATGAAACATAACTACCCATCTCAGTAAAAAAGACCTCTTTTGGAATGTCATCTTCTAAACCACTTGACATGGCTCTTATGTTCTCATGTTCCTTAGAACATATATTAGAACAAGGTTGTTAAATAGGTGGTTCATTCCAAATAATATTGATCACTTATCTTTGGGAATCCACAATTACAACTAACTTATTTAATATCTACTTAGAGAAAGAAGACTCATTATGTTTTCTAATATCATATTTTCATCAAATTTTATCACTTTAAATTCTATACCATCTACTCTAATTTTTTCAATCTCCATCATTAAATCATTAGAATACAGTTACATTTCTATGATTTATATCCTTTTTAAAATATAAGAGGAACTTAGGGAGAAGTTTATAGAAATATTAGTACCAAGGGTGCATGATAATTATTTTCATATTTCATAACCACATAAATACAACATAATTTATTAATAACTGATCATTGGGGAATTAGTTCATCTTCTTTATAGACTTCTTCTAGCACTATATTTTTCAAATATTTAGAACCCATAGGCCTAGTTTCAGTTGACCTATATTTTGGAAGATAAATAGTTGTCCAAACAACTATTTATTAATGCAAATATCTCTAAGTAGACACAAAAACTCCATACATATCTTGTCTATGAGTAGAAAATCCTCCGAAATATGAGTAGGCTCACTAACTATAGAACTAATGATAAGAACTTAAGAATCATATATTGAAGATATTATCTCCTGCACTCCCATAGAATTCACTATCTCAATAGGTGTGGTATCACTATGCAGTGAGGTCTGAGATGACTTCCCCTGAGTGACCCATTCCCGATATACTTCTTTCAAGGAACATCAAACAAAATTCTAGAAATATTAAGTCGCATATAAATGAAATGGAAATAGGGTATTAAAGATATAATATCTGAAAGAAATAACTGCATTTAAATATAATGATTTATTCTTTAAAACTAAATTAATTAATATACCATAAAGATTTAGGTTTAATTTTATTTTTCATCACAACATTGATGCACGGACCATGTAGTGTATCTTCAAAATCTCCACTTTATGTCATTGATAATGAAATACATTAAAAATATATCTGTAAAAAAGAATATTCTCTATAACTTTATCTATTTGTGATATACCAATCCATAAAAAATTACACAAAACCTTCTATTCAATTGTCATATCATTCATTATATTCATTTACAAAATTAAGGATCCAAACAAAAACACAAACAATTCTATTATACCTACTGAAATTTTCTCTAAAAGAGTAACACTAAATGAAAATTCAACCTCATGGGGGAAACAAATGATATCATCCATTTCAACCTAGGATAATACCCCAACATTTACCTTAACTTATAATGATATTATATCCTCTATTTGATTAAAATGAAACTCAAAATTCATCAATAACTCCTTAATTTTTAACTAAAAAACATATTCTCATTATTCATAAACACATAAACATGTATAAAATGATATTTATTCATTAAAATTTCATTTTTCTTAATTTAATAAATGTATATGACTTTTAAATCCTTTTTTATTTTATTCAATTAGATTTAAAATATTAACATGATCTTCCATTATCTAGATGCATTCACTTTCACTTTCAAACTGGGTAGTTTATGGTAGAATAGGAATCAATAGGTTATAGATGATGGTTTGACTTAAATGGGAGTTTAAATACACAAATGGAATAAGGGTTGAGAGATAATGTTTCATTATGTTAGGTACCTAGTCCCAATTTTCCTACATACCCGTTTTAAATCTATGATTTCTTATGATTAACAAATAAATAAAAATTAAAACTAAAGTGTAGAAAAAAATTTCTATTTTATAAATTTATAATACATAAATAATTTAATTTCATTGAGAAGTGTAATTTTCACATATAGTTATACTAAATATTATAAATGAATTACAATTTTATATTTTGATGATAATAAAAAAGAATAAATTCATCTAAATTAGGAAAAAAACACATTAAATTTATTCTCAAATGAATAAAAAAATCTCATTTAAAAAAAACAAAATTCTCACAAATAATTGAATTAGTGAGTATATGAACTAATATATTCTCTATACAGATAATGTTAAGAGAAATAAAACCCTTTTTGTGTATGATCTAAATATAAATGATGCCTTTAGTCTATATTCTTTGTTATTGAATTATTTATTAGATTTATAGAAATAATGATAGAACTAGTGTTTTCACATTTAATTGAGAGATTATTATAGATGAATCCAAATCCAATTACTGTGTATTTTATCGACATCACTTGTGCACACACACTAACTACTATGATATATTCTGTTTTGGATGTAGATAATGCAACATATTGAGGTATGTTGCAAGACCTCAATACCATAGATTTTTCTAGGATATGGATGGTTTCTAATGTAATCTTACTTTCTAGTTTACAACCACCATTATCATCCTCGGAATATGATATTAAATTAAAATAAGTTGTTTTTTTAAAGAATGGAATTTAAAATTGTTCCCCTAAAAAATCATAAAATCCTTTTGGATGGTTTGTAATAAGGTTATTTTGGATTATCACGAAATCAAGTACAAATACATATTGTAAACAATTATCTATTTTATTAGAATTCAAATAAAATAAACTCCTAATTTAATTTTTTTATCTATTTTTCATCTAGTTTCCTAGTTGCATCCATGAAAATCATTTCATGTATGATTATTGGGTAGTATGTACATTAGTAGATTCTGTTATACCATTTTTAAGAAATTATAGTACATATTTTTATTTATCAGATTCAAAATATCTTTTTTAAAAATTTTGAAACCTTGAAAATAATTTAACTCACTCTTCACACACATTTCAATTTATTCTTTCATGAATATGAAATTTTCATTACAAAATATTAAATTTTTTGAACCAATGATTTCATCTACATCATATAATTTTACTTCCCAAATATCAGAGTATTATGTTTACTTAAATAAAATAAAATCTTCAATACCTACTGAAAAACAATTTTAAAAAATAATAATACATAAACATTCATAATAATATTTAAGTGATTTTTTTAGTTCATTGAGAGATAAAGTAAGTTTAAGAATAGAATTTCAAAAATGGTGACTCTCAACACTATGAGGATGATCAACATAAACCTTTTCCATTATAAAAGTATTTGAAAATATTATTTAACATAAATATGATATAATTTAAATTTCATACATGTAAAGGTGGATAGAAGAATTCAAATGGAATCTAATCTACCCTTGAGGGAAAACGACTCCTTATAATCAATAATTTTTCCTGATTATACACATCATCTACAAGTCTATAATAATTCATTGTTTTCGCACAATAACTATCCATATTATTCCAAAATACAATTTTGTTCCTCTAATTGGATAGTCATAGAATCTCTAAACATATTTCCATTCATTATTACTATTGATATAGCTTAACCCATCTTTCGTAGCAATAATACAACATTAATGTACTAAGGATTATTATAAAGACTTAAGTTCTCACTGAGATATAAAATCATAAAACTCTTAATGGGTTTCAAAACACCTTGTAGTTCTAATTAATTTATCTAAAATTTCAATAATAGTTTCTGAAGGATGTTTCTAAGGTGTTTTAAGCCATCACAAATTCTCACATATAGGTTAACTAGTATGAAACATTTTAAGAAATGGTTTATATAAAATGAGGTTACAACTTCTATTAATTTATTCATAAAAATTTTATTAGGTCACAAGTTTACAATAAAACCATTTAGTTTATCAAATTTAATTATTTTTTAATTATAAGGATCACTATTGACAATTTTTACATGTGTTTATTCTTTAATAATCTCTCACAATATATTGAAAAATTTAAATTCATTTAAAGTAGTTGAATAGAATATTATTATTCTTTAATCAACTATTAGATCAAACATATGATGAATATCAATGGTGTTTCGAATATAAACCTTTCTATGAAAAAACTTAAGGTATAAATTTTTTTTTGAATATTCCATAGCACAAAGTCTCTTTTTCATTAAAAATATCTAATTGAATTTATATTTATTTAATTACATGATGTATTCATATTTTTACCCCAAATAATGAGTAGCCAGGTTATATTCACATATCAGAGTTTTAATAATTTCATGAAATTTCATATTCCTCCTTTAAAAAACTCCATTTTGTTGAGGTATACTTGGGGTTGAAAAGGTGTGTTTTATACAATGTTTTAAAAAAAATAATTGAAATAATTTTTTTTAAATTCTCATAGATGAACACATTTGAAATATAAAATTTATGAATATTTATTTTTTCCAAAGAGTTTGATGATACTGATAAAAATTTAACCATAATCAATTTTAATTCTTAAAAAGAAAACCCATGTAACTCTATAGAAATCAGTGACTAAAATAATAACTAATGATTTTACTCTTATTATTGAAACTATTTATTGAATGAAGAATACATATGAATAAGGACTGTATGTATAGATTTTGAGGCATATTTAATTGATATGACAATTTAATTTTGTTGATTTCACATTTGGTACACATCAAAAAATGTCATTTTCTTAATTTAATTTTGAGGTAAATTTGAAAATAAATTTATTTTGGATATTTTTCTCAAAGAATATGAATTAAAATATCCCAAAATCCTATTATACATCCAATACTAATTTTTTTGATCATTTTAACATTTACTCATTTTCATACTCAATGAATTTAGATATAGAGTATAGAATTATTCTGTTTAGGGTGTGATAAATTTATGAATTTTATCTTTCAAAATAGAACTATTAGTATTGGAAAAATTAATCAAAATAACCCTCATCACAATATTGATAGTTAAATATTAAAATTTGATATAAACCATTGACATAGAGAACTTTATGGGCAAGGAAAACATTTATATTTCTAACCGACTGAACTCCCATGATTTTTTCTTTTGGAATTGACACCAAAAGTGATATTACATACCTGTATATTTGATATGAAGTAAAATTTAGATAAATATCCAACCATATTCTTTGAAAATACACTATCAATATATAATATCTCATTGGTTCCCTTACATATGTTTTTCGTAAAAATACATGTTAAAATTGTAATTTTTTTGCTAGCCATATTTTCATAGGTCCAAAAGCATAGAAAATAAAGATTTAAGAAAACAAGTCTACTATTATACTCAAAAAATTTGGTAGTAAAATATGTGAAAATATATTTTAAATATATTTTATCTACATAGAGCTGGAGGTTTATAAAAAAGTAATTATTTTCATAGATTCCCAAATCCCCATAATGAAAACAAATAATTACGGAAAGATTTACAATATTAGAACTACATAAAATATATTTTCATGAAGTCTATTTGTTTTTCTCATTGAATTATTACTCCATTTTAATTTTTACACGTAATAATGTATCGTGTATTTGAATAAAATAATTTCCATCATTTGAAAATAAAATAGAATCATATTTAATTTCAATAATAACTTTTTTAAAATTTTAAATTTTATTTCAATTTTTAATATATATGGGTGTCAAATATTATAATTTTATTTTTAATATTAAAATTAGTTTATCCAAGACCTTTTATCATTAATAATCACTTCATAAGAATTTTTGAGAGTTTTTTCTTTTTTGAAGATTTTTACGTGGATTCTAATATGGGAAATTATTCATTTACTACCGTAAATGAGAAATTTATATTTCTTGATTTAGTTTCGTGCTCAATAGAATATTATGATTTTAGCTCACATGTTTTCAGATAAGAATTATGGGCTTATTATTATGAAGTTGAATTGTCACTACAATCCTATGACGCACTCCATGTTTCTTAAATTTTTATCTTATCATTATTCTTATAGAAAAATTTCTTGAATTACATCTTTTATAACTTTTTATTTTCTTAAGGATGATGAAAATCATGCATCATATGTAAAATATTATTTTATTCATAACTTGTTACTTATAATTTTCATTTTATAATCATTTAGAGGTTAATTAAATCAACTTCTATATTTATAGAGATTCTTTCAATTTTTAGATAAGTGATCCTACTCACTACCTTGAGAAAAAATATATGGAGACTTTTCATTGGAAGATTCAAAGATTTGAATTTCTTTTAAGTTATATTCATCCTTCAATGTCTATTCTTTTAATAACCTTTTATAATTATTAACTAACCAATTTTTTCCATACTCTATTCATTCCCTTCCTCAGAAATCATCAATGTACTGATATGATATTCTAATTTGACATTTTTGAAATCTGTTTATTTTCCTTTAGAAATCAAAATACCTCTCCACCTGAGTTCTAGAATTCAATGAACATTCATAGCCTGATCCAGACCATAAATTGGCCCCCCTAAAGAAGAAACATTATTTATGATTTTTTATTTCATCTATATAACTTTGTCAAACACTCTCCTACCATCATTCTGAATGTGTCAAAATTTATTTTGGAAGTATTATATCTATGATCCGACACATTATGTATTCTATCAAAAAAAACTGAAATTATTGAAAACATTTCATGGGATGTTTTACATTGAGAATATTTATTGAACTCGTCCCAATATAATCCAGATATTATATCATTCATAACATTTGAATTATTATCATAGATTCCATCAGTATCCACAACCCATGTGTCTTGTTGAGTTGAATGAATTTTATAGGCTTTATGGATTTTGGTTAATCCTTCTGAAAATGGTTCTTTATATACATGAGAACATATTTATTGTAATATCCCTTATTATATCTATTGAAATAGTGTCCTTGAACCATAGTAATCTCTTCATTATTGTCTATCATAGAGTCCATTATTGAGGAGATCTTCATATTTCATCATTTTAAAGATGAGGACATAAGAATCAATTTCTATGATACTGATTTTTCTTAAAGTATGACCATACTAAAAACCTCGAGAGGGGTGTGAATTGTGATCTCGAATTTTATTTAACTTATAAAAACCACTATATTTGACTTTTCAAAAACATATAATCAATTATTTAATAATTAATTCACTATAAATTAATGAAAAAACAAGAGAAACATAAACATAGATTTATAGTTTTCAAGGAATACAATCCCATACAGTACAAAAAACCACCAATATTATCCATGATTGTGATTATTTTCTCTATAATATTAATTTTTTTATAGAGATCAATTCATTTTTATAGTGATTTAATGACTGTGTGTAAGAATTAGAGACTTTTTATAATCACATTAGGTTTCAATCAAGCTCAAAAAGACTTTCAAATCAATAGCCTTTACGAGTACTTTTTTCAAGAACCTATATAATAAAATACAGTAAGTAGATAATTTTTACATATTTCATCTTACATAATTAAAATAAAACTGACAGAAAATAGAAATTTCCTAGTGAGATGATATAAGAGATGAAGAGCTCATTGAGATTCTTCTAAACTCAGCATGGATCATCCACAAGAATATTAGATGAGAAGAGTCTTCATCATCCATATCTATACAGAAATCCGAGTGACTTTTAAAACTGTTTATAGAGAAACTGTTCTCACACATTTTTATACTCTTTGGATCTTTTCATTAATGTTTTATTTCACTTAATTAAGAATTTCATGAAAAAGTCAACACTGAGAAATGAATGCACTTATATTTATTTAAATGAATATCTCATGATTTGAAGATTATAGGATAATTGAAACGTACATTTCTATGAAAACTCATGGAAATAGTATAGAACAATAAGCTATACATGTAATTTTATTTTTTATCAGTTCTTGGGTCATATTGTAATAGATTTTATCTATAATTAGTAATCAGTAATATAAATATTATAATACTATATTATATACACAATCAAGTTTATTAATGATAATTAATACTAAAGCGGATAAATATGTATCTAATTGTATATTTGAATCAGTGTAGAAAATTTTTATTCATGTACCCAAATTGAATCATGTAATATTGTTACTTAGGTAAGAGAAACTAACAAACCAACTGAAACGAAATAGCTGATTTCACCACACAGGTTACTCATGTAACCGATTACTCTACAAAAATAATTTTCTGTATCCAAATGATCTACATATCTAATTTATAAAATTGTAAATCTTATTAAAATTAATGATTTCCATGTAGGATATTCCACAACATAGCTGATAGAGCCACCCAATTCTATTATGTTAGCGATTAACATAACTGATTACTTGACCTAGTATTATTTACCATGTGTCCAAAAACAACATGTACTCACATTTCTATACTTATAGATATTTTAGCTATAAAGGTGCAGAATTAATATTTAACTATATTCACCACCAAAAACATATTAATACGAAAAATCCTTAGGTTCACACTTTAAAACCAAGATCATCATTAAAATATGAAGGGTATTTGATATAATAAAAACCAAAATTTTGTGGTATATGTTTTAAAAAAATTATTAGTCTTACAATATTGTCTAACAATCGAATTCAATGAGTTATTTTTTAATTCCATCAGTATATTATTCCAAAACATCAATATAATCTAACAAAACTTGTTTTTTTAAATAAGAAAATTTTCTATATTAGAATGTTTTCCAATGTACCCTATGTAATATCTTATATAACATTAAATGATATTATATATTATTAAGAAAACTAGAGTTACTTTTTATGTAAATATCATTAAATCATTCATATCCTTTTTAAAAATATTGTTATTGTTTTTATTGAACTCTTTTTTAATTTCTATGAAATCTGCAATTTGAAACACAACTCCATACATGTCGAAACATCATTAACTATTTATGTAAAAATTTATTTGACTGAAAAATCTTAATGAACATAATAATATTATCAAAACCATATAAATATTGTTACATCATTATTTATTTATTTTGGAATAGTTCTGTACTGATATTTTTTAAATAAACCTGTATATTCATAAACACTAATCAAAACCATCCAAAACATCAATTTCAGTACAATTATAACATTATAAATAATAAAAAACATGTTTTTGATCAAACTAAATTTATCCAAAATCTTACAAATGATATTTATATATCATATAGAACCCTATATACAAGATTATCACTATAATATATACTCAAAAATTGAATTATTCTTAAATCTTGACAATAAATTTTATATTTTCTCAGAAGTTTTTTAACCACATTATTAACTATATTCTAAAACCCATAGAATAAAGTATTCAAATCACAAGACTAATCAACACCCCCTTCACTTTACTCTACTTTTTATATCAATTTAGTAGAGAAAATAACATATAGTCATTTATTAGTATTCATCGATCCTTGTGAAACATCACTAAATCAATAATCCCTTGTAAAAATAACCATTTAGAACATATAAATATTTATCTAAATTTCCATATAAAAAGTATAATAAACTCATATTATACCCAACTCTTTATAAGTAGTCATTATCACTATTATGAAAGCATTATGGTACATTAATGTCCATTATTAAAATGGTAATATCTTCAAAGACATCAATAATTAATTTCTCAAAAAATAATCATTTACAATTATCTCAATACATTTTTTTCATGACAATTGAATCATGTGATAATAAAATATTATAGTGACATGATTTATATATAGTTCTCTCTATTATATTATTTTTATTCTTCCACATGTATGTAATTCTTTCACAACAGCATTGGATGTCTCTTTTTATCACTGATATCTAGTATTATTATATGTTATATTAGATAATACGGTCTCTCCATTAGATTCCAATTGTAAAAATATTCAATAAGATGTCTCAAAACAGTATTTATTCTCTTAGTATTCTCTTTATATCTTATTATATTGTTATAATTCACAATATTATCACAAGGATAATATAATCCCTAATAATCAATATTAAAAACTCTATAAATCCCATGAAATCATGATAACATTCATTCCTCATTACTAAATATCCATTAAAAGGTGTTAAAACATAATTATTAATCTCCTATATTCTCAAAAAATTGATATTCTCAAAATTCCATTTAGTTGGTCATAAATGTTTCATAATTTGTTTCTCCTAAATTCCTTGCATTTATTCGTTAAATTTACCCAAAATCCATAAGAATATATTATATAAGAGTGAATTTTTACATGCATAGAAAATTACAATACAATAAAGCATTCATGGTGTAGTAGTGACATTGCTCTCCTCTTTCTGTTTATGGTAATGAGATCAATCTACGCGCTTACGCTAAGGTGACTGAGAGTGGGACCGCTAACCTTTGGATTCTATTTAAGGTGTAGATTCATTACTTTCTATCTATAGAGCTAGCGAGTGCTCATTCTATCCCTTTCAATCCTCTCGTCTAGCTTCCCGGAGTCCCCTATTACGTAACGGCCTTCCCTAAACCTGTTTAGAAATGGACTTGGCGAATGAGCTCTTCCAGCGCTTTCGGAAGACCTTATTGGGACCGAACCAACCAACCGCAGGTGACAGACTATAAGGCTCAGATCCCTTCATTTAAGAAAGAGCTTTTGCCTATCTGCTGTCATCTCTCCCTATTACACCTGCTCTCTCAATCCAGCAACAGAAACAAATGTCTCTTGCCTATCCGGTTCGTTCCCGTTCGAGCCATTCGATAGCTTTGCTTCGCTCTCCTCTTTCTTTCTTTGTTCTGGATGCTTGCCCGGCCTTCTATACGCCTTCCTTTAAGTGGATCCGCTTCAACCGCCCGACCAACTGTTCATTCTATCTTTACCTCATTCAATGGGGAGTTTCGAGCTCTGTCCCTATCTGAAGAACAGGGATACCCTGTCGGTTGATACTGAATAAGATAAACAGGTTCGTAGACAAAGTGCATCCGCCGAAACAGCAACAAGAGACGAAGCATCGGGTCCTGGATAAGATGCAGTAGAGAATAACACTGCAAAGAAGCGTGCAAGATACTTCGCTTTCCATCAGATAGGCAAAGATTTATTTCAAGTATACCGTGATGAGAAAGCAATACAATATAGGCCAGCCGGAAACGGAACAAATTCTGTTGTTTCTGAGTTCGCATGACTTCTCTCTCGTTGTGCGTGGACGTTAGGAAGAGAAAGGGGGAATAGAGAATGGGTACATGACTTGTGAACCGCCCTTTGTTGCTAGGACAGGGCTCCGCCCAAAGAGAGCAGCAATCGGTTCAGTTAGCCAGGATTACCCGAATAAAAAGATCAACCATAGAATGAGCACTCGCTTTCTCTATAGATAGAAAGTAATGAATCTACACGATAAAGAGAATCCAAAGGTTAACGGTCCCACTCTCAGTCACCTTAGCATAAGCGCGTAGATTGATCTCATTACCATAAACAGAAAGAGGAGAGCAATGTCACTACTACTTCCACAAAGCCTGCCGTCCCAGAATCATCTCAATTAGAAAAGGGGACTTTACAGTGAATGCTTTCAATTCCGCCATAATAGACACCCCTAAAACGCGAAAGGATACAGACGAGGCTACCTTCAAATCATCAGTTTCACACAAAAACCATGAGGAAAGGGGCAATGAGCACTAAAAAAGTACAAACTGAAACTGGTCAACGATGGCTGCTCCCCTCTATATGGGGGTCGGATGCTCTTCCAATGATGGCTGCTTAAATAGGCTTAGAAGGGCATCCAATTGCTACGTCGATACACCCCGACCACGTGTAGGGAGGATTTCAGGCAATAGAGTCCATAAGCCATTCCAGGTTTATTCATAACATCGCGGGTCCGAAGTTGCTACCTTGAAATACCAAACAATGGCGCTTTAGCCACTCTATCTTCTCTCCTGATTACTGTCTAAGTCTAGATCCTAGCCAGCACGTACTTGCATCTGTTATTACAGAGAGGGCTTGATGAACACCACCTCATAGTTAGTGATGGGGCACACGCTTCCTTTTTTGACGTATCATATCAGGTACTCTTCTATAACTACATATAAGAGTACCGTAGAATCAGAATAGTCGACGCCCGAAGTCCATATTTATGCAAGTATCTTCACTTCCCGGCCTATACATTTCATGATAACCGAACCCGCTTCAAGGTTGTAAATTATTTCTTTTATTCATATTCTTTCATAATATAAGGACCAAATCTCCACGGCGAAATCCTTTGTTGGAAGGCTTGCTGACTCATGATTTACACCTCTCTCCGCCGCTTCTTAGTAGTTGACTACGAGATTAGAACTTTATTCGTTACTAAATAGTTGTCTTTTCCGCGCGAGCTAGTTCAACTCTTCTAGGAGAGTAATACCAGCTTGTAAGCCCCTTTGTTAGCTACACTAAGACTTCGGGTCATCATGCACTGACACAATCATTATCTGAGGGACTATGATCATCCTAAAGCAGTACCTGGTCCTAATAAGAAAAAGCCACACTTGCTAGATTCGACTTATTGTGTACAAGCAGAGCATCAACAATCATTTTCGTTTACAAGAATAAACTAATCGAGATTCTTCTACACGTTCATTCTTCTAGGAGAGTCATACCAGTCTTTTTTCCTGACCCGACCTTCCAATCCCACTATTAGAATAGTACTGACGGTCTAGTCCACTCGTGTATAGAGGAATTTTTCTTGCCCATTACCTGAAAAGGTGACTACCTATCAATCGTATTGGCCCAATTCTAGATCAATAGAATAGAAGGTATCATATTCACTAAATTCCTAAGGGGCTTGACTAATAGCCTCCGCCTATTGTGTGATTTTCTACTGATTGCGTGTATCAAGCTGGACGTCCACATGAGAGTTGTACCCAGCAAGTGTTCTCCCTTCACTATCGGACCTGCTTCTGACTGATTTGTTAGCGCCTACGGGCAGAAAACATGTACTCTTCTATATAGTCATTCATATTTTATCGAATACATCATTCAATCGAATGGTTTGACATAAGATATGTTCTAGTCTATCTTTAGTAGTTCTGTTTGTTTATATTATATTCTAGTGGTACTTGAGGGTGGCGACTCACAAGGGGAGCGTAGACCAGAGCAAGAGGGTGCCAAGCCAGCTACTATAGTTATGCCATTTGGTGGGCAAAAGTAGTATAGCGACGGTGAAGAGACGATAGTAGACCAGACGGGGACACCACCAGAACACCCGAACAAGGATCTATTTTCTTTTGCAGCTATAGTTCATATAATTTATACGTCCGTCTTACTAATAATATTCTTTAGTGTACATCTGTACTATAACCCTCTCCTCTGTGTGGTGTTTTCAAGGGAAAATGCAGGTACGCTTAAAAGTGAAGTCAGTTAGTGGAGCCTGTTACAGTTAGTCAAGTGATTCGGTCAGTAAACAAAAAAGGAAAATCCCAATATAGCCCATATTTGTTCAAGCAGGCTCAGTCGAATCAAGCCAATAAAGTCCTTGTTCTAGGTAGCTTGCTGTAGTCAGTTTGTAAGAAAGAGATGGACTAAGGCCACCTCTACTCGTGTGGAGAGTTTTAACGCTTTCAAGCAGTCGAAGGCTCAGGAAGCAAGAAGTGGAATTAGAATAGAATGAATGTCCAAGGGGAATCTCGTCCATCCTAAGTGGGGAATACGACATTTACAAGAGGGAAGCCACGTTCAGGGTCTATGAAGAAATAGAGGGAAATGGATGACCTTCACTGGTAGTTCAGCAAGCAACCAAACCAACGCAACGCAACGAAGCCGTATGAGTTCCAGCCAATCCATCTGCTTTCAAGCAGTTGTATCAGTCTTTCAAGTGGGGAAAAGGTATGATAGCTGGAGCGTGGGAGTATAGAGCTTTTCGGAAAGCAAACCGTGTACGTAGATCACTTTTGGGAGTAGATCAGAAGATTGTTTGGTCGAACGAACTGTAAGAATCTCACACCTGGTCCAAGGTTCCCACGATTTCAATTTCAATTTCTAGATCTCTTCATTACCTCCCACTGACCAGCAAGCATCCGCAGTTCAACAAGGGCAGCATCCTTTAGCATGATTTTTTTGGATAAACCCTTGGGAAAAAGACTAATAGAATAAAGTACACACGTAAGGTCAAACATTCCTAACCTTTGAATATCGAGTATCCAATCAGTAGCTGACACAAAGACGGCACAAGCTAGCAGCAACAAAACAATAGCAACAATCTCCCTTTCGTTTGATGACGAATTTTCTGTTGCAAAAAAAGATTTGCATATTCATGAATTGGACATTCATTCAGATGCTAGACGTGTAAAGAAAGACTCAATAGAATATGTGTGTGATCTTTTGATCATCTGAATTTCCCACCTCAGATCCGCTTTCTGTTTGATTGCCCTCAATCCTCATCGCATTCAGTCTTGATGGCAGACAGTTTATATGCAGCCTTTGGGAGTTCCTTCCTGGTGTAGCAGTAGTTCTTAGTGTCATTACTTTGGTCCCAATAACCATTATAGGAAGTGTTCTGAGTGCTTATGACTATTTATTTCCCCTTCCTTACTTCTTACCGTTCATGTCCTTACCTTCTCTAGTTAGGAGTGATCTTTCCTTATATTTTATAAATATAAAGAAGGGTTTTCAATGGACAACATTCCATTGAGAAGAGGTTTCAATATTGGCTAACTAAGAGATAGAGATTCAGGCATGGATAGAATAGCTAATAGGCTAGCTTCCTTTGTTTGGTGCCCTTTCGTAAGGGCTTGTCTGATTCCATGCTTATGATTCCATTCTTCTTGTGAACCAAGTCATTAGACCTGTCTGCAGATTCGATTCCTACCCCTCATATTCGGCTTCGGATTAGTTCAAAAAGTAGCCCAAGCTCGGAACCAACCATGCCCTACTGAACAACCCCATAGTCTGACTTATGCTAGTCGTACTGTGCTTAATGATGGATCTGATATATTGGCCTCACTTCATGGAGAAAGATAGGTCAGTGACCCGGGGGTAGGCGACTCAATCAATAGAAATTCTCTCTGGAATGCTTAGGCCAATTAACTTTTTCGAAATTTGTGGTATGGCTTTGAAGCCCAAGGAATGATTCAGTCCCCTAGACGGGCAGTAACCTTTCCTGGAAGCTCTCCCTCCCAGTTCTTTCATAAGAGGACCCTTACCCCCAATTGATAGACCATGGCATTCTTCATGAATGTGCCTTCCCTTTTAAGGAACATTCGAAAACTGAGAAAAGAGGCTGAGAGTACTCTGCTCTCTGCTCAGGACGATCAGGGATTTCCGGGCATTCGTCCAAGCTCACGAGATCCTCACGAGGCTTGGGAGTAGAGAGTCTTCGATCTAACATATCGGTATGAAGTTTCTGTGATGACCTACGACACCAGATTCAATGGCATCCCTTACAAGCCTTCAAATATTGGATTCCGACCCTCTTTCTATTCTAGCCCTTGAAAGCAGTCCAGTAGCAATGGAGTCACGAAAAGAGCTTCTATTCCGAGTTACAACTTCTTCCTTTCTTTTTTAGGATTTCTAGCCAAGTCCACTAGAAAAGGATTCGTGAACAAGAGCAGCGGAAATTGAATAGCATTTCTATCGAAAAAATCCAGGTCTTTCTTCTTTTTCTTTAAACAGCGGGGCCGGGGACTCGATGGCTATTGTGCTTATTCCTCCCACTTGGGATACCATACCTTTTGCGATTCTTAGCTTAATAAGGATTTCAAGTAAAGATCTCCACCCCGGGCATGGCGGAAAGTCACACTGCTCACTATTCCAATGCTACCCACGTTCAAGCTTTCAAAGCACTGAGTTGTTTACAGGAAAAGTACCGACTTATTCCCTTTCCCTACGCTCGTGTGTCTTCTGAAGCAAAGGAGTAGCGGCAAGGAAGGAGTGCATACCCGGTTAGCCCTTTCTCCTCTTTGATAGAAGGATCGGAAAATTCTCCGAGAAGAAAAAGGAAGTGAGAGCACCAGGTGCTCGAAGAGCAGATAGGTTGTTTAAGTGAAGAAGAATAGGCTCTTTGTCCAACTATTATATTAGCCTTGTCACAAGCTACTAAAAGAACTGACATAGTTTTTGTACGAGTAAGGTATATAATAGTAATAGGAATATGCCCACAATTTCATTCTAGTCTCTAAGTCTCGAGCATGAGAAGAATGCCTAGAGGGAGCGTCCTATCCTTGAATTATAATCATTGATGTACATCGAACTGAAACGGCTAATACTCAATTTATCAATTACAGTTTGCATGACACACCATATGTAGCTAAAGGAGCAGTGTAATAATGACTATCTCACAGGTCTGTGTACACCCCCTAGAGTAGAGGGATGGTTTCAGATGTAACTTACATAGCCTTAAATTAATCATGTTTATCTTCCAAAACATCTTGATTAATCTTATGTGATCCATGAATGATTTAGGTCACTCTAATGTAGTAGTTGAATTCATTGAGTTTATATTATATAGTAAAGATCTATTTTTCTATAACTTCAATTTATTCTAATGCCGTTTTTTTTCAATATATTGTTACATATTCAATACTTTTATAAATTCAATGGTGTTGGATCATAATTATTTTTCAATGATATTATGTATATTTTATAAAACTAGAGTTACTATTACATATAGGTTGTTTACACTATTGTATCCTTTGAAAAAATAGTACTAGTCTTATGTTTGGAAGAAAAATTCAAAATTTTAAGAATTTAAAATTCAAGATTTCATTCTAAACAACATTAAATTTATTAATCATTAGTATACGTATTAAATAAACTCAATCCACTATAAATCTTCACAAAATTCCAAAAACACCACAATTCATTTCATTTGAGTTTCCATGGAATTTAAAAAAATTATATTCCATAATTAGTAAATTCTAATAAAGAATCATCATCATTACTAAAAATATTCCAAAGAGTTAATGATGGTTCTATAATCATATCCCAATTAATAAACCACATATTTTATCTCCAACTCATTTTCATTAGCATCATTGAAGTTATATTTACATATCACATAGAAACATGTAATCTTGATAATCAGAATAATGGATACTCAAAACATTATTCCAACTTCAACACTCCAAGTTATATTCTCATCAACTCACCATATTATTAAACACATTCTCAAATATCTTATCACCATCATAGAGTCATTTTATTCATAAAATGATAATCATAGATATCCTCTTTAGTCTACTTATCCTATTAGAATGATTGGGAAGATGTAATGACATGTGACAAACCATGAATATTTTTCATGATTTGTGAAACTATTCTAAATTGATAACCTCTATGAAATATAATTGTTGGAATGATATCACTCATAATTTAATTTCTGATATGAATTGTGCAAGAGGAATAAAGTCTTCCTTACTCATGAAAAATATTCTTTTTCATGATAATATCACATGAGGGTTATTAAATTTCCTTACTTCAAGGTGTTCATAATTCTATACAACAGAACATGTATTCCCATATTTTACAGGTAATTTTATTCTTCAAATTCTCATAATATATTTTTTTTATTTCATTCTACTTCAAATATTATCATATTTTAAATAAAAATTGATATAATTAATTATTAGATAAAATACATCATAACACAAATAGGTCTAATAGATATCACTCCTACCGATGTAACAAACTAAATTTATTATAAAAATTTTTAAGATAGGTCGATGTATACAAATATAGAGGCACAAAAATGATGGTTAAGAATAATATTCCTATAATACAAACGATAAAAATCCTAATCAACATACAAAATTGAAAATGGATGAATAGTTCTAAAAATAAATTGAATACCTCGATTAAATGATCCAAATAATTGAATGAGTAAAATTTTTCACAGTCTTTCCCCAATGATACACATCTAATAAAGATAAATATAGATTATTTTAATGATTGGATAACATGGTACCATGATGTTTCAAAGTCATCATTTTCTATGAATCAGATAGAAATATGTATAGGAATAAAACTTATCACCCCCAAATTGGGCATCTAACCCCACTTTATGATCAATTGTCAATCAAAATCATTAATGAGAAGATACATCGAGATGATCTTGGAATCCAAGGTGAATGAATAGGTGAAAATAGAATATATAATCTAATTGGGATAGATAAGTACTACTATAAATCCCTTAACTAGAGAAGGCACCCATGGAAGATGGTATATCAATATATGTCAAGTTATAAAAAAATCTGATATGTTGGTAAATCCAAAAGAAACACAACAGAGATGATTTATTGGGGAAATATTTTTGATCTCAAAATTACCATAAATTAGGTAAATTAATCATTTTCAATGTACATTCTAATCACCATATTTATCATAATTATCATTGATATAATCAAATAAAATATTATACTCTTATTTGAGAAATCCTGAAATAAAATATTTAGAGATAAAATCCTAGATTTTAACCCTCGTATATATTTTATAGTCAACATTATCATTTTCTTTTCATTGAGTATATAATAATGAAAAAATATATCATTACATATCAAAAAATAAAAATTTTAAATTTTAAAAACCATTATAAATGACATCTAAAGGAATAAATTATTATCAATTGAAGATAAATGAACACTATAATTGTTAGATGAATAATGAGATTAATATTTAAGGAATTTTTATATCTTTTTTGTTTCAATTAGAGTAAAATAACATACATTATCAAAAATAATTAATATCCTATAAATAAGTTCAATTCAAGAAACAACATCACCGTCATCTTATTTGGGATTTAAATATAAATATATAACATATTATTCATCAAATAAATAAAAAAATTATAAATTAATGAATAATTTTTCATGAAAATTCAACCTTCAAAATTCCTACACAAATTTATATATGGTAACTTTTTGGAATTAATAATTTCTTAATGTTAGTTTATCAATTCTGCCACGAAAAAAATCCGGTCGCCGTTAAAACTGAATCCCAGCCCGGTCTATGTCAGGGAATGAAGGGAGTTCCCAATCCCCATGGCTGGCACAAAGTCATGGGTACAATAAACAATTCTTTGGGAATGGTTTACTTGAGTTAGGATATATAAAACATCCAATAATAATAAATAACCTGAATCTGAGAATTACCAACCAAATAATCCTTAATTAAAATTATGAATTGAAAACAATATTATAAACAATAAAAAGGTGGTTCAAATCTACATAATTAGTTTCAAAAATAGTCCATGGACCACCACATGACTAGGGGTCACCATCCACGAGCCGTCTTTCCATAACCACACCATGGAAGGGATCTAACTACGCAAAATGCTGTTTCTAAGGACCTTTCTCCTACCCGTGTCAAACATGATCATGTCTAGATACAAAAAATGGTTTATATAGAGAGTGAGACTATTCCAAATAGGATTCCACCCAAATATTCCATGATACATTCATTATAAGATAAAAATCATTCATGTTTTTTTGAACAAGAATTGGTAGAAACAATTTCATAAGTACCACTTTTAATGAATAATATTTTTCAAGGGATAACATTAAAGAACGAATAACTTTAAATAAAACATGTATGAAACTAAATTTCCCATCCAAACACTCTATATGAAAATGGTAATCACCAAATAGTCAGTTAGAATTTGTAATGGGAACACCCCTAGCCACTAGTAATCTATGGGTCCTAGGTACCTCGTATCTCAGTGTAAAAGTAATCAAATAAAATATCTGTTCTCATGAACAAGAACCTAATAGGGAACATACCCATAACCATGTGGTCACCAATAATCATATTTATAGTTTCTTTAGTAATTTCAATGTCAATCTTGATATGTGAAGCAAGGAAAAACCCACTCGAAATCACTAGATTTCTAGTACGCGTCCACCCACCATGATACTCGGGCTTCTCTGTTTGTGCTAAATCAAGTTCCACAAGCTATCAAATACCATTTACATATATAAACCCCAGTTCTGGTCACACACACTCAAAATATTATCTAAACATTCTTTTCACAATTTTTATATCTCAATAATGCAGTTAGAATTTTTATAAAACAATTTAAAAAATTATACCAAAACTTTTCACATAAAATCTACTTAAAACCCTCTTTTGAATCTAAATTAACACTAATATTAAACAACATCAGAATTTTAACCACTAAAACATTTTAATAAAACCATTCCAAGAAGTATAAAACTACCCCAATTAGTAAAACATATAATGCACATGAAAACCCCCATTTTCACACAAAAATGCCACATAAAAATCAACCGCATAACAATTGTGGAAAAAATGGTATTCACAACAAGATCAATGAAATAGAAACATGATTAAAATATAATTTCATCAATATAAATCATTATAAAATGATTACAATTGTAATAACCTACCGAATGTGTCAAAAACCTCAAATCTTTTTTCCACACTTCAACTGCACCACCGCCCACCACAAGGGTGTTAAAACAAACCTAAAACCAAAATATTGGACCATGAAACTCAAAAAAAACCCTAGTTTTGATGCAATATCTTTTGGACATTAGGATATTCAATAAAAATGGGATAAACCCTATGGAAATGAAAGTAACTAAAAAGGAAACTCACTTACTTGAGAATGATTGAAGTTTCTGCTACAAAACCCCTTCAAAATTGAGTTTCAATGTGTATTGGGAAAGCATGGATGCAGTATATGGATTCTAGGAATGAAATCAGATAAAATGGTTTTATTAGGGTTTATTATGGAAGTATAATAATTGGTAATTGAAAAATATTTTTAATGAGTTGGATAGGGCTGCAGGGTTTGCATTCATGGTTTGGAAAACTGTGCACAAAAACTATGTGCCTTGTTTTGTCCACTCAGAACATGGTCAAAATCATTCAATATCTGGGGGTCTTAGGGGGAAACCCATACGAAAATAGTATAAATAAAATTATAGTAAAATTGATGAAAATAAAGTTATGGATGTGACAATTCTCTGAACCTTGAAAGTCATTCTTCCTCAGTAAGTCAACCAGAAGCTTGATCAGAAAACAATAATGGGTACCCATTCTCAACCCATGACTTCCACTCCCAAGTTTCATTGAAATTATTCATTGGCTTCCAAAGGACCCAAACCAATGGAATAGTCTTCCCCCAAAGAACATTCTCTTAGGAATCAACTATTCACCACCACCACTCAAAAATAGTAAAACTGACCTCTATATCCAACTCTTCCCAATTCTGCACATGGGATAGATCCAAGTTGTACTTATTCAGTTACAAGAAATTGAAGAAATCGTGTATAGAAGTCAATTGAGAAGTGAAAGATAACTTTTATTCCTCCTTTCCAATTCTCTTAGTTATCTCAGAAGGTCCGATATATCTCAGCATTAGTTTTCTCTAATTTCCCCAATGACGAGGACCCAAACAAGGGGCCACCATCAAGAATACATGATCACCCTAAAAAAACTCTTTATATCGATGCCTATAATCAACATATGGTTTATGGAGAATCTGGGATATAAATAACTTCTGCATGATCTACTTGACCTTCTCAGGTGTCTCTTGCAAAAGGATCGACCCCAACAATGAGGTCTCACCTACATCATCCCAAAATAGAGGGGTCTGACAAGGTTGACCGTAGAGAACCACAAAAGGATCAATTCAAATAGAGGATTGTTAATTGATATTATAATAGAAATAAACCAATACCAAATGAATATCCCCAGAACCTCAAAATTCCAAAACCCATGCATGGTGCATATCCTCTAAAATCTGATTCTCCCTCTCTATCTGACCATCTATTTGAGGATGGTATGTCATGATAATTTTAATCTGAGACCCTAAGGGCTCCTAAAGGCCTTCAAAAAACCTAGAAGTGGAACAAGGTTCTATATCTCATTAAAATATTGATGGAACTCAATTAATCCTTACCACCTCCTAATGATACAAACAACCCAAATCATCCACTATAGTTGTATATCTAATTGGAATGAGGTGGGATGACTTGGTTAGAAAATAAATCACCAGCCAAATGTTATTCTTACCACAATGTGTATGAGGAAAGACAATAATGGAATCCATGGAAACTTCATCCCACTTCTATGTATGAATGGGTTATAGCTGGAGAAAACCGAAGGGTCTACGATGCTCTTCTTTTACCTGCTGACATATAAAGCATATCTATATGAATTTTTCTGTGTATCATCTCAAACCTGGAAACCAGAACGGCTGATGAACATAACAATACATCATAGTGGATCTATGATGGATAACATGCTGATATTGGTGGCTATATTGCATCAGCACCTTCCTCGGTGAAAAAGGTACCAATGAACAGACCTTAATGTACAATATGCCCGTAGAAGATGAAGAACAATTGATATAAGTCTCCCCAACATGAAAGAACTACCTCGAACACAAATATAGATCATCACCTAGCTACTCCCGCTAAAGCAACTCTAAAAGTTTTACTGTCAACTAAGTGCTTTCCAGGAATGATCATCCACTATGCTCCTTGGTCTGCACATGCATCTGAGAAAAGATCCCAATCAGAGTCCAGTCATCAATAGACTTCCTCAAAGCCTATATTGCTACTCTCTTTCTCAAGGCATCAACCACCACATTATCCTTTCTTATGGTGTAGACAATATTTAAGTGGATCCCACTGAATGTACTCAATTCAACGCCACTGCCTCAGATTAATATCCTGTGAAGATGTAGGCTTGTATTTTCTGATCAGGGTAGACCTAAAACATCCCACAAATGTGGTAGTGATTCCATGTCTTCAAAGAAGACATCACTGCTACTAAATCTATGTTTTTGGTCGGTTAATTCTTTTCATGTGGTTGAGGTTGGAAAGAGCCATACGCCTCCACATGGTCTCCCTACATAAGAATGCACTAGAGATCCATACCTAAAGTGTCCCAGTACACCACATGTCAATTAGAGATTCTTGAATGATCATCATGATTGTTGTTGTCAGCATACACATTCACTCATTAAAGGATCACTGAAATTCTAATCCCCATTCAATAATCACCCTTTCTGGATGAGCACTATCATGGTTACAACAAGTCGAGAGAAGTCCCAAAAAAACCACCTATAATAACCTACCAAGATAAGGAATCTATTGATATCTAAGGAATTCTGCAGCTTCTCCCATGAAATACCATTGCTGATCTTCTTGGGGTCAACTAAATCTCCCTTCTCTAAGATCACATGACCTAGAAACTTCACTTTCATATTCTAGAATGTGCACATATACATCTTCTCATAATGGCTATGATCCCCAAAGGTTCCTAACACGATTCACATGTGATTATAGTGATCCTCCTCAAATATATATTAAATTAGGATTTCATCCATAGATACAATGAAAAATGAGTTGAGATACTAGTGGAACACCCTATTAATGAGTTTATTAAAAATTAAAGGATATTTGGTCAACCCAAAAGGCATAACCAATTACTAAATGTAGTTATTCCTACTTTAGAAAGCCATATTTGGGATATATGACTCTTCGATCTTGAGTTGGTGGTATCCCAAATGAAACACTGTTTTAGAAAATCACTTTTCCCCTTAAACTGATGGGAAAAGTTATCTATTTGAGGAAATGGATATTTGTTTTTAATGGTTACCCAATTCAAATAATGGTAGTCAATGCACAACTAGAGGGACCCATCATCCTCATTTTCACAAAAGAACAAGAGAGTACCATGGAAAAACACTTTGGTGAATGAATGCTTTTGATTCCAATTCATCTAGTTATATCAATAATTCCCCCCACTCGGTGGGGTACATAATATATAAGAGATTAGATATCGGCTATGTTCATAGTGGATGATCAATCATGAAACCCACAGCCTACTCTGGGGGAATTCTTGAAAAATCATCCAAAAATTCCGTTAGAAACTCATCCTCTATGTGAGGTAATCCACCCTCATGAGAACAAACATCATACTATAGTACATGAATCAATAATGGGAAGATAATATTTCACAACTATGGGAGTAGATGTCCCACATAACCCGACTAATGATCCCATTACCCATGAAAACCAATAGGGCTTCCATCCGGTGCCCTTAAAATCTCCCACTGCCTATAGAAATTGATGTCTGCCTCAATGTTCCCCAGCCAATCCAAGCCAAGGATTATGTCAAAAAGGTCTATATTTGGTACCATGAGGTCCCACTATATCTCAACCCTTGACACGGTATGTGCACACATTGGGAACCTAATACCCTACTCATTCCTCTTTCCCTACGGTGTCACCAACTCCATCACAATGGGTAACAACTCAGTTGGAAAATTCAGCATTCTTACAAAACGGGTAGAGATAAATGAAACCGTAGAACCAGTATCAAAAAGATCTGATGCTATAGAATATGAAATTAAGACAGTAACTCTAACTATTGATGTTTCAACATCTGATCCTGATTGTGCCTTCTCCACTACATGAAGATGTCTACTCTATGCCTGCTAATGACTGATCGCTTGTGGATCTGCTATAAACTAGCTCTACCCATAAGATGATTTAGCCCAACCACCACGACCACCAAAATGATATCCCCCCATCATCGATGGCTCTAACTATTCTGGCATCCCCTGGAGGCCTCATAACCTACCCCACTCCATAGTGTAGATTCCATCCTACAAAAAACACATTAACTATCCCATACCTCATACCTAATAAGAAGGCTTTGGAAAATATGTGCATGCTATTCAGGTGTTCCCTGGCTTCCCACACTTATGGCACACAATAGGCCTTGAGTCAGAATGTAATGAAAACAATTGTATGGAAGGTTCACCTGATCTACCACCTCCCTTCTTCCCCCAATCCTCACGCTTCCTTTTCTTCTCATAAGAATTGCCACCTCCCATTATTGAAACTACCCTAAAGAAACCAGACCTCCCCTTAAGGTCAATCTTATCAATAAAATATTGATCAACCACCTCAACATAATTAATCATCTTGAATAATAATACCTAGGGAATAAATCCTTGGAAGCACACCCTTCTCGCATTTATGGTCATTCATCTTTTGATTGGTGACCATTTCAAGAACATACCAGACCAAATCAGCAAAATATTTGTCATACTCCATCACTAAAATATATGATTGAACCAACTCCATAAACTACCAGGATCTAGAATATGCAATGATTTCATGGTAGTACTGGTTGCTGAAGGTGACCTAGATGTCCTTCCTACACATATATTCATGCTTCCCACCTTGAAGCACTAATTCCCACCACCTGTGATAGGTACCCTCTTACATAAAAGAGGCAAACATCATCCTGACCTCCTCTAGTGTGTTAGGAAACATTAACATGAACTCGTTCCTCTCAAGACACTCCTATACGTCCTGGGGATCGTACTACCTCAGAATGTATGAGTTTTTTCTTTAAGAACTCATTGTATTTGTCCTTCATAGGACCAAAATCCTATTAGGTAGCTGGAGAATGAGTAGGATCTACACCCTATACTAGGACATGGAGAGCCCTTACCATAGCTTTTACCATCCATTGATCAATTAGTGAGGGATAACTCTCTTCGACATCCTCTTGTGGGTGCATTAGATCTTTCTAGGGAGGCACATTGCTACACATGTAATAAATAACATAGGAAATCATCAGTACAAAAATTCTGACATATTTCAGAAATTATATCATATATAAATAAGAAAAACACATCAAAAAAATGAAATAAATAACCACTTCACTCACACATGATGTCCACGTGCAGTCGGCAACATATACCTACCACCTAGTAGAGAAGTCATTCAAACAATCCCAACATCACATGGAAGCCTAATTTTTTTCATGAGAGGTATTGGCCAGGCACCCTACTCATAAAAAAAATCTGATCCCAGGTTTTGCTAGCTTCTGTATAACTATACTCTTGCCAAAATAATGATATGACCCAAAAAGATCAACCTGCCTTTAATACCATTTTGTCATGAACCAAATCTGGTGTCAATTAAAACTACAAATCAAGCCAGTCCATGGCTAGGCCCAAAGGGCACTCCCTAATCCCTACGGCCATTCACAAGATCCTAGGTATTATAAACAATGGTTGTATAATAGTTTACCCATGTTAGTATACATAAAACATCCAATAACAATAAATAAATTGAATAAGAAATTACCAACCAAACAATCCTTAAATAAACATCAGAACTGAAAAAATGTATTAAACATGAAACAAGAGGTCAAAAAATAAAAAATGATTTGAAAAAAAAAATCCCACGGACCACCACACAACAATGGGTCATCACGCACGATCCGTCTCCCCAACACCAAACCATGGATGGGAACTAACAACCCAAACCTCCATATCCATGCACATTGCTGTTACTTATGTCAATCATGATCATGTCTACTAACACCCAAAGGTGTATGTAGGGTGTGATTCAAATACCAATTTGGTACCACCTAGATATTCCATGTGACGATCATTATAAGATTAAAATCATGCATGTTTTTGTAAACAAAATATGGTAGAAACAATATCTAAAGTGAAAATTTTAATGAAAAATAGTTTTAATGGGTTAACATTAAATAATGAATGAGTTTAAATAAAACATCTGAGATACTTAATTTTCTATCCAAACACTCCTCAATCCAATTTTAAATATCAAATAGTCAATGAGCACTAGTCATGGGATCACACCTAGGCACATGTTAAGTGTGGGCCTGAGACACCTCATATCTCTGTGTAAAAGTAATGAAATAAAATATATTTTCTCAGGCATGAGAAACTAGTATGGAACATACCCATAACCTATTGGTCTCCAATCAACATCATTATATAATTTTTAGTTTTTTGAATGTCAAAAATGCTATGTGATAAAGGGAAAATCCCACTCTAGATCACTAGCATACTAGTACACGTCCACCCACCTTGATACCCAGGTTTCCCTCTTGGTGTTCAAACAAGTTCCACAAGTTATAAATTTTCACTTAAATATAAAAACACCAATTTTGTTTAAACACATAAAAATAGCTAAAAATGTTTTCACAATTCATATAACTCAATAAAGCACTTTGTGTTTCCATAAAATAAATTCACAACGTATACCAAAACATTGCACATAAAATCCACTTAAAACCCATTTTTGAAACCAAATTCACACCAAAAAAACACAAAATTATAATTTTCTTCACTAAATCAGTTTAATGAAATGATGAAAATAATTATAAAATAACCCCAATTGGTACAACATAAAATGCACATGAAAAACCCGTATTTTCACAAAAAAATGCCACTTAAAAACAAACTGATTGAAAAATGCATCCAAAAAAAATTTTCTCACAAAACACAATGAAATTTGAGCATGATAAAAATATAATTCAAACAAGATAACTCATTATAAAATTCTTACACATATAATCACCTACCAATTGGGTCATAAACCTCAAATAATTGTGTGATACCTTAACAGCACCCCCACTACTTCACAAGGGAGTGAAAGAGAACCTAAAACCACAATATTGGACCAAAATACTTTAAAAAATTCCGAGGATCGTATCCTTGTGTTCTAGACATTTGTAGCTTCAATAAAAGTTAGGGAAAACATAATGAAATGAAGGGAATAGAAAAGGAAACTTACTTACTTTGGAATGTTTGATGTTTCTCCACCAATTCCCCATTAAAAATTGATTTCTAAGGAGGCTTGAGAGATCTTGGAGTCTATCCATGGATGATAGTCACGAAATAAGAATAAAATTAGGGGATTATGGTTTATTCTAGGGGGAATATATGATTTATAAAATGTTTTATTGAGTTGGACAAGGCTACATGGTTTGACATCATGCTTTGGAAAACCATGAACACAATCAGTGCACCATGTTCGGTCCAGACAAAACAAGTTAAAAATATTCTAATTTTAGTGTGTTCCATGGGGTAAATCATTGGAAAATCAGGGGAAGAAAATGAGAGTAAAATAACTGAAATAATACATGGATGTGACAAATTTTAATTATAAATTTTTATGTCACATTTATATCTAAAGAACATTTTTTTAATCCACATGGATGCCGAAGAGTCAATTCTATTTTGAATTTTTTTTTCTTTTCAATAAATATAAAGGCCGGATTTAACTATTCCCATGAATATAACCATGACGTCCATAGAGAAGATGAATTTATCCAACACCAAAAAGAAATTTTCATGAATAAATAACATGTACATAACAAAAATAAATATTGACCTGATATCATCTTATGTTTTGGGAAAGGTTCCCAATGAAAATTATTATTTTTGACTGATAGAATCAAATAAAAAATTATATATATATAATATTGAAAATTTTCATCCCAAAGTGAATTTTGATAAGATTTTTTTTTATTTTACTATAAAAATAATATACTTATTGTCTAACATACCATATATATTATGATAAAATAATGGTAAAGTGGGTATGTACACTAATCAGTATACATTCTATTTCATAGTCAACCTAAATAACTTTTTTATACATTTGTTCATAATCACTGATTATTAAATATCTATACAATAAATAAACACCTTACCATAGCTTTTATGAATGGGGTTCTATCAATATTACGGATAAAAATATTCCAATAATGAATTCAATACTATAATTATATTCATAATTTTTATAAAATCTAAAATTTTATTGATGTATTAGTTTTAACATCTCAAGGTATTTTCATACTGATTAAAGTGATTCCTTATAGTTAAAAATAAATTTAGTTATAATTACGTTTAAAAGGGATATAAGACTCATTATGATGTTAATATTTTTTATAAAATTTGTTTTGATAAAAAAATAAAACAAGTTTTACTTTTGAAATTAATTGAACTTTATTTTTTATTATAGTTGTATATAATATCAATGTCTTTCTGCCCTTATTTATAGATACCTTATAATTTAATGTCTTATAGGTATTTAAAATAATAAAATTAAATTTACCCTTTTTATATGCTAATATATAAAATTTGAGGACTATCATTTGAAATATTCATGTGTCATTCAATTAAAAAAATTTTGCATATCAATTGGTCAAATTTATTTAAATTTTAGTGGTTATCAGAAATTTCAAACAATACCACATTTTTGTGGATTTTATTGATTACTTTATGAAATTAAATATAAATAGATTATTTATAAAGAAAAAATATTAGTGTTTTTTGAGGAATTTAAGTTGGATAAATAATGGGGGAGGTAGAATTATATTTCAAATTAATGGTTGGACTTGTGGAATTGTAACTATTTTAAATAGGTTTTTTTTGTGGGGAATTATTTGGTGGATTGATATAGTATTTTATTATAATTTTGATGGGGGTAATAATTGGATAAATCAAATTTTATCAACCTTTCCACCATGGTTAATTCCTTATTTTACCCATTCCATCAATAAATATTATATTTGGATATATGTTAAATGGTTGATCAAATTAAAATTGATGAAAAATGTTAATAGATGATTGAATTGTGTTGATTGAAAAATAGAAATCATCATGTAGTTCATGTGAGTAACTTTACAGTAATCTATATTTATATAATATGTGAATTTATAGTTATATGTTTACTTTTTTATTCGTTGATAATCCATTATTGTATGTTATTAAAACTATGGTACTAAATTATCATTACAAATATATAGGGAAAGTATCAAATGTGTTTATTTTAATTGATTTTGAATTTTTATATGTTCATTAAATGAGTTAGTTAGAAAATTCAGATATATAAATTTTTATATTAATGAATAAATATTTTAAAAATATTGAATATGTTTTAATATTTAATAATTGTGAAATAAATTCACAAATTTGAGAAAATAGAATGTTTTTCTTAAAATATATAAATGGGGAGTTATGTAAATATTTTTTATTATGAATTTATGGGAAGTGAATATTTATTATTTATATATAAATTATAATTTGTTTTTTTAGGGATTATAAGCATGACTTTTTTATTATATTTTGAATATTGAAAAGTATGGTGAATATTGTTTTTATGAATTCTGTTATAATCCATGTGTATATCAGAATAGGGTTAAGTCAAATTTTATAAAATTAACTAATAATTATAGAATACCATCAACTGATATATTTGTGAGAAATACACAGAAAATTCCTAAAAATAGAGTTATTATTCTACAAAATTGTGAATATAGTTTTTTGTCTAGTTAATTTCTTAGTGGTAGTGTAGTTACAACATATTCCTTTCAACTTAGAGATGGGGTCGTGCCATAATAGTATGTGGTGTGTGTAACCTAGAGACTTATGATTACCACTTATATGGTTAGCTAATGTTTTACATAAATGGACGGTTTATATAATGAGAATGTGTTTGAGGTTGTTTTCCTTTCCGAGATAGATATTGAAAATGTTATGTAACTTTTTAACAATAACTATTTGAGGAATTTATGAGATTATTTGGACAATTAAATAGATTGTGGGGTTACAAATAAATTTTTACGTGCTTTCAAATGTTATTTTTGAAAATTTAGATTATTGTGTTAGTTTTTTGAATGATGGGTTGATTGAGTGATGAAGTTTTAAGTTTGAATTGAGAGACTCACAATTTTGGGCAACCTAAAAAAATTTAGATTTTATGGATAGGATTTTTTCTCAATTTTTACGAGAAAAATGAGGTAGGTTGAGGTTGTAAGAGTTACCAAGTATAGAAACCTATAATCTTGGGGAGTGGATAATGGTAAATCCATTCACCACTATTATTCTTCATTTTAATTTCCCTATTGGTGTAAAATTTCTCTATGATGTTTATATTTGAAGTATTTTTGAGTAAATTATTGTTCATTTTCTATTTTTTCATTACAATTGGAATTACATAGTGGAAGAAATATTTTTTATAGTAATAAAAAGAGTAATCTATTTTTATATATGTCTATTAATATGATTAGAAGATTTTTTTTGGTTTCTTGGTTATGTTTGTATTATTAAATTCATTTATCGATGAATTTCAAAAATTAATTCAAATCGACACATGAGAGTATCAAGAATGAACAATTTATATTTATTTATAGTGTCACATATAATTTTTCTATAATTTTTATAAACCTCATGGGTAGGACCAGTGGTAGTTTCAGGTGACCACAAATATTAATTTGGTTGAAATATTATGGTGGTTTTTTATTTTACTTAATTTGAGATGAATTGGATATTTTCAAATTTATAGATTTTTTGTGCAAATTTTTATTTGGTTATTGATTAAAAAAATTCATTTTATTATAAATTAATAATCTATTTTTTGTTGACAATTTTAGTGTATATTATCTTAGTTGATGTGAATATTTCTTCATAAGGGAATTTTTTTCATATATGTGTGATGATATACCCTTGTTTCTTGTCTAAAACTTGTTTCTGATTCATTGTTACCATTGAGGGTTACACTAAATCAAATTAATGAAAAAATATATGTCTCATTGGGACTGGTTTCTGATGAAATGATATTTTATTTATGGTTTTATGATGAATTTTGGAGTAGGTATCAGTTTTGATTCCATTTGTTAGAATGTTATCAATTTTAATTAATCCTATTACGTGTTATTTATTTAGATAGAAGTTAGAGACATATATGGACCATGTGATAAAGGAAATGACTTAGTTAACCTATATACTAGGAAATAGTATACTGATGATAGGGTATCCATGTTGGTACAGATACATAAATTTTATTGTTAATGGTCCTGATGATTTTATGAAATATGAATTTGGTGATGGTTCAGTTGGGGGTGAAAATGTGATTGAATTATTAAATTTTTCTTTTATGTGTAACTATTTTAGTATTGGTTTATGTACTTATAGTATACTATTTTTTATAACATCATGAGTATTAGCATGAGGAGGTGAAATAATCACCAAATGCAGTGTATGATAGAATTCTTCAGGAAGTAAGTAATTCATGGAAGATATAATTGAATGAGTTTTAGAAAAATAAAATAAAACATTATTATATATGATTACATATTCATGAAATTAATTTATTTTTATAAATGACTTAGAATTTTATTTTATTTTATATGATGTGGTATTTTAACTATGTTAATTTAGTAGTTATATTTTTTTTGTGATTATTGTGTTATTATAAGATACAATGCTTCAGTAAATATTATGATTCTTTGATTGGATTGATTCAATTTCCAAAATGATATATAAATTAATTATTATCCAATACCCTTATTTTTATGTGAAAACTGGAGTAATGAGTATGAAAATAAATGAGTAATTGTTTTTAAGTATTTGTATGTGATATTTATAAATTTATTTTAGTACATCATTGACATTGTATCACATAAAAAGATCAGATCTCATTATTTCTATAGAGAATCATGACCAGAGATTCAACTATATCAGTGAATATTTTTCCCTTTTTCATTCAAATAGATCATTGTAATGGATTATATGGTGAATTTTTGGACATGTATATAGACTTTTAAGGAGACATATTAGAATTTAAATTCTTATAGTGGTGTGAGTGGTGTATGTTCTTTAATTTCAAGAAACTCAAATGTCAGAAATGATATTTAGAGTCATCTACTAGAACACCATAAAACTATGGTATGTGTATTACTAAACCATTATTAATCATAAATGAATAAGATATTTCATATATGTAGGTATTTGATATCATAAATCTAAACAATTTTATTATTAGAGTGGCTAGAAGTATCTTATTATGAGTGTTACTTTTGATAGACAAACCCTTATGTTTCATCTTCCACTTTAAGAGTTGTTTCTACAGAAAAATGATTATAGTAAAATATAGTGAGTACCATAATAATGTGCTTTCAAGATAAAGAATCAGGAAATTGATCAATAATATTTTGGATAAATAAAGAAATATATTTTAATTAGATAACGTTAGTAGGGTAAATATGGAGGAGTTGTTGGTTTAGTAAATTTATAGTTTAAAGAAGAAAAAGTGGTGAATAGACCATATGTAATATGAATTTGTTCTTTTGTTTAAACTAGTGTTGTTTTTAATTTTTTTGATATATATAATCAATTATTTCCTCTAATCAAATTTTATAAATTTAAACTTACAGTAAAAAATCAACAATGGCTAGTCTTATTGAGTAATTTGGAGGAAAATTGGCTGATGATTCTCAGTGTGTGCTGTTTGGATTTGATTATTGTACATGAATAATTTTTAGGATTTTTTTGATTATATCATAAAATATTAACATTAAAATATATTAGTTTTCCACTGGAAATGTTACTTTTTATTTATATTTATGGAGTATAATTTTATTTTGTTTGGATACGGATCATGTGGTTTTCATTAGTGAAAGTTATTTACATTAAAGAGGGATTTAAAAAATATCAAAAATTATTATATATGAATTGAATAATTTGATACTTGTTGGATCTATACTGATAATAGGGTATCATCCCAATGTTTTGAGTGATTATGATATTGTTTTTATGGAATAATTTTCATGATTTCCTAGTAGGAGATATATTGAATTTTTCTAATTGGGTTATGAAAATAATCGCTAATTTTTATGGAAACATATCCTATTATAACTAAAAATAAATATATTTTTTTGATTAAAATTTATGAATTTATTTATTGAGGTTTTATTTAACACTGTGTATCACTTTTGGGTTCTCGGATATTATTTAAAAAGGTAGAATATTTTATAATTATGTTATATGTATAATAATATTAGTTCGTAAATTATTGGTTTAAAATTAATATCTCAGTCATATGATAGATAATTTCTTAACTATTTAAAAGGGTTAGGATTGTTATTAATATAAATTTATGATATGGATATCAGTAGAATGTCAATTAATACATCAACTATATGAAAATTATTTTTGATTTCCTCATGGTAATTTTGAGTTTATTGTGAAATAATTTGGAGTTTTAAATCCATTATTTGTGTTTATAAGGCTTATTAATAATGTTATTTGAAACATATTATTGGAAATGTTTCTTACCTTTCAATGTAGATTCCTTTTTTATTGTAAAACATATTTAGATCATGACTAGTATCTTCTAATAATGTCAAAATTATTCTAGAAACTATAGTTATATTGGTATATTCTTATTCTTTGATTTGGTAAAAACAAGTTTCAATTCCTATGTAATCTCATTTGAAATAATATTCTATCAGAAGTCCCAATGGTGATTTCAATAGTTATTTAATGGGTCCTATGGTTCTTTTTGTTGTATAATGTTTTATTATGTTGGATGGTAATTATAAGAGATATGTACATGAGGGTTCTTATAATATGGCCCCATTACAACATTTTATTAGGAATGAAAATATTGTTTCATTGAAATATAAATGATATGTGACTTTAGAATGATTTAAATAAACAATTACATGTGATCTAGTTTTTTTACTATATAAATAAGGTATTCGATATTGAGTACATTGTGACCCCTATTATACTGGGTTTGAATGCCTTTTTATGTAGAAGATAGATAATATTTTATATTTTTTCTAAAATGTTATTTCCTTATTAATATAATTTTCATACAAAAAAATAAGTATTTTTAGTAAAGTGTTTGTGGTTATGATATTGAGGATTTTTTTGGTTAATGTTTTAAACTCTATATAGATTATAAGTCTTTGGAGTAATTTTTTTCTATATGAATTTGAATTTGATGTACAAATTAATTTTGTATTTATTTTTTATGATTATAAAATAGAGATCACATATACACCATGGATGCAAAATTATTTGTTGAGTCTTAAAGTTAAAAATGTTATAGAGATGTTTATAACCCAAATTATGGAACTTTTAGAGGTAGAGTTATTAGGGTATATACTTTCTAATCTTAAAGTGTTTTTTGATATATATATCCTTTATCGTATAAAAATGAATTCATCATTGTTTCCACTGGTGGATTAGGCTTAGTTGAGATATTATTAGGTGGATCTATAGAGAAACATAAAATTTAATAGTGATTGTATAGATCATTTAGAAAAGGATCAGAAGCATCGAGTATTATTTCAATATAAATAAATATTTCTCAGATTATGTGAGAATTGATTTTAGTGCATGTTTTGTATCTCATAATTTTATTTTTAATTTTGAGTCTTAAATATTTTTCATACATTAAAGAATCATTTTTTAGGGTCTCGAATGAAAATCATTCGCTTCGAATGTTTATCCTTATGTATTTTATATGTACATGAGAAATAAAAAGTTCAAGTTGTTGTGAGGGTTTTCATCCCATTGATATCACCAAATAGAAATGTGAGGATGTTTATATAGATTTTATTTTGTAATTACTTTACATTGATTGAGGGTTTAATACTATATGCATTGTTAGGGATGAAATGATGGGTTAAAACATTTTCAACTAGCTAAGGAATGTAGATCAATAATTTTTTTGAGAATTTTTTATTCTAAAGAGGTGGTGAAATTTCATTGAGTTTTTATGAACATTTTAAAAGATATTATTAATTTTATATTATAGACATATAATGTATTACACTTTTAATTTATACCTATTTGTCCTTAAAAACATTTAATACACATAATAATAATATAACCATGTGGATGATTAAAATATCAGATGTTATGTTGAGGAACCAATTTAAAAAAAAAATTGGATCATAGGAATATAATTTATATGTTTCTTTGTTTTCATATAATGTTGATTTTCATTTTTCTATTGGTATGGAACCTTATGAAGTTGAATATGGGGTACCATGTAATTTTTCAATATGTTGTCTTAATATTGGAGTGAAAAGTATTAATATAATATAGATGGTTATTAATATTATGAAAATTCTATTAGTCATCAATGATTACAAGAGGACTTATCGAAGTAAATAAAAATCATATATATATATATATATATATATATATCAAAGAAGAATTTGAGTCGTTTTTTTAGTTATAAATAATGAATTTCTCAATGTTTTCCTCAAAATATATAATGAAATATTTAAAATAAATTTAAGATAACAAATTGATTTATTTTTCATTATTCTTTATTGGAGTTAAATATATAGGAAACATATTTGATGGAGCTACCTATATTGTTATAGAGGATTTATGTCTCGATTAATGTGTCCATGCATTATACATATTTTGAGGTTCTATAACATGATTAATTTACAAGATATTGAAAATGATAAATAACATACTATTTATGAGAATCTAGTGGAGATTAATGATCATGGAGATATATTATTGTTTTTTAAAGTTACTACCATAGGCCATATACTTTATATACACAATAGGGTAGTAGAAAACACTTGTGAAAGAGACTCTAAATTTTTTGTACAATATCTAGAATTATTAATGTTCATCATGTTATATTTTATAATGTAATATTTTTATTATGATTAAATGTATGTTAATGATAATTACTATGATATTATTTCCACATAATTATTTTAGTTTAATAATTTTAATTATGAATTTTTGAGGGGTGTATGATATAGAAATATCAATTCTCATTGCTTGAATGTTTGTGAAATTACAAAGTTTAGTTACTTCATTTTTAATTGAATGGAAAAGTTAAAATTTAATGGTCTTGAAATTAAATTTTAGGCATGTTATTTGTAAATTTATATTTTAGAAGGAAATTATTTTAAAATACATATTTTCATAGAATTAGTTTATTTATTCATTTATGAAAAAATTATATTTTTAAAAAATTATTTATATAACAAAAATAATGGGATATATTTTGGCAGAATTGACATGGTTTTGTAAACAGATGGTTTTGGGATATATTTTAATTAAATGAAATATCTCACGTGTTATATATTAATTTTTGTTATGTGTTCATAATGGGAATATCCAATGGGGATTAATGGTCCATTTTTTATGAATTTTGAGGGGGAATATGTCTTTTCCCCTCATTTGATCAATACTTCCATAATTAAAATTTAAATATTTTCAATATTATACCATTTAATAATCTCATTAAAATTCATATGTTTTGGTAAATAAATGAGAACTGTAAGAAGAATATGATTAATTGGTTGAAGGGTAAGGATCCAGTATTAGTGATCATCATGGAATTTAGGTAGGGAACTCAAGATTATAATCATATTATAGTGTATGTAAAAAAATTTATGATATATTTATTTTGTGATGGGTAGATAAATGTTGTGTAAAGACCACTATATTTTGATATGTGTCCCAAGGAACTCATATAAATTAGTTGAATCAAGGTGAATTTCAAATTGAACCATAAATTTTATTCATCTCCCATTAATAGAAAATTCAACACTGTTTATTGGAAAAAATATTGCTATAAAATTCACTAATATGAATACATATAAAATAAAAATATTCTAATAAATTTAAAATAAAAGATAAGAAATGGATTTTTACTAGTATTATTCACAAAAAGGTACACGTAATGAGGTTACACAAAAATATATTATAGTGTAAAAATATTCTCAAATTCTATAGGTTTGGTAGTTTTAATATTTTAGCTGATGGCCACTCCATGAAAACCACATTGAAATTTAATGTTTTTCATGGAATTATAACCACTGAAATTAATGATAAATTTACCATTCTAATACTCGTAAATTTATTAAATGATAGACTAGAAAATTTAATAGTCATATATGTCACCTCAAGATCATTATATATAGACAAAAATGAATCCCATTGTCAAATATTATATGTGATATATTAAATCTAATTAATTTATTCTTTCTCTCACTATTGTATCAATAGAAAATCATTCTTACGTTAATTCATATACATTCATCCAATGATCATAATATAAGTAAAAACATTATTCAATGGTATTATAGATGAAATTAGTTCATCATTAAGGTAATTTATTTCTCTATGGACAATCTTCATCTTCAATTAGATAAATATTATGATGATCATCCCTAGATAAAGATAATCACTCAAATATAATAAAATATTTGAAGTATTCAATATTTAAATGTGTCTAATTTCTTTTTTTCATTCACCATTATTGTTCTCTCAATGTTGAATTATATAAAAATTTATTAATCTCTATAATCATTATACATTGTATAAGATTAATTAATGAAACTATAATCCACTATAATTTTTTATTTGGCACACACATGAAATTATTTTCAATAAAATATAGAAATTTTATATCGCATATACATATTAAATCACATATCATTTAAAATAATAAAAATATCTAACCCCATAATGTTGTTGATTTCCAGGAAATTAGAGTATTTCAATATGTAATAATGTAATGTACTTTAAAATCAACCTCTCTTAAGATATCATAGCCTACTAAATAATTTTTTCAATTAATTTAATTACATTTGAAATGTGAGATAATCTAGATATGTAATTATTTTGTAATATTAAATGATATCTAAGGTATAAATTTTAGTAATAATTAAAATAAAACATAAAATTCTCTTATAACATCCATGCCACATCCAATAACCCAAAAATTATATTGTTAAAAAATTTAAACTAAACCACCATAACCAAGAATTTTGGTTTGATTTATAATGATATAAATAATAGTCTTGGAATAAAGAATAATAAATCACCAATAATCATCCTCTTAAACACTATTATCATTTTTACACGACATTGTACAGTGAACCTACTATAATATTGAAAATTTATTCACTGATTTTTTATTCATTAATAATTGATGGAATAAATCATAGTGCAATCTATTGTAATTTTATTTTAATGATTCATTAATAACCATTCCTTAAAAACTCTATATATAATTTCAATATAACAGAATTGAATATAATGTCATATTTCTATCTCCATGAAATTAGCTTATATACATTTAAAAAATTATAAAAAAATACAATAATATAAGTAATGATAATACTTCCCAGAATAAACATATTTGACCACTTTAATTAGAAATAAGAAGTACATTAAAAAAACCTATATCTATGTCATTTTAATACTTCCACTTCCATTCAACTCTCAATCATCATTTTTGGTTCTCCATTCCATTCCCATAGACTCTATAGTCACTATGATTACATTAATACATTATCTATTGATCTTAAATATATAACCACAATAAAAATTTTTAACCAATTCCATTCATTTTATTTTTCATTCATTTGTTAAATCATAAATTGTGATCCATTCATTATCATTATAACATATTATTAATTTTCCATCCATGTAATTACTTTATCATTATTTAAGATTTTAACTCCATAATTTTTCTTGAAAATTATATAATTGTTATATTATTTTCTTATTTTAAATTTTAGAACATGTATAACTAATATCCAAACCACTAATTCATTTAATTCCAACACCTAACATTTGGAAATTATATTTACTTTATATAAAAATTATATAAGGAATTAATTACCAAAAACTAATCATGTACAAAACATTATGATTTCGACATTATCAACCATTATATTTTATTATCATCCCAAATAAGTAAATTCAATTTTTATCCTTTTCTACAAAAAGAACATTTATCTCAAGATATAAATTTATACCCCCTTGACACTTAATCCAATGATCGAAGCACATTTTATCATTATTTTTTGGGATACATTTTAGGTAATATTGCACAATATCTTCCTAGATTTTGAAATACTATAAAAATCATATTTTCACTATATATTATATGATTATATATCCCATCTAACATATTATTTTAATATATTTCTATTAGAGTAGGTAACCTAGAAAAAACATATTTTTACTATATATATATATTAAAAGTTTTTAATATTAATTTATTATCACATTTTGATTTTTCTTGTTCATGTAAATATTGTAATAATGTCCATGAGTATATTGCAAATAGAAAATGTTATAACAGTTCCCCTCTATGATTAAAACCACAAAATTATATGATGATATTCTTAAAAAAATTCCCATCATTTTTATAACATTTTCTGATGGTACAAAGATAATTTTGTATATATTGTTTGTTGATTAGACATAATCTCATAATGTTCTCACATGGTAATGTTTAAGATGATGGATTATACAAACAAACCCACTAGTTGTAAATCCATATGACTATGTGTTATTGGATATTCACATCATTGAATGTATGAAATGATGCCTAAAAAATTAGAACTATTTTTAATGCACATAATGGCTCATGTATTAATATTTATGAACATAAATGGTGAATTTTTTTTATTAAGATGTTGGTAATGCAATGTGTTTGTTAAAAAATTATTTTATTAATGGATAAATCGATGAATAATTTTTCCCATCCATGCTAATGGAAGTTGATATATTGACCCAGTCATTAGAATGAAACCATCAAATGAAAATCGGTTACCAATGTGTATTGAAAAGATAATTTTAAATATTCAATAAAAATATTTTCAATCATATTGGTTTAGGAAACAAATATGTAACCTACATGATTAGATATCATGAAAAATAGATGGTATTATATATCATGAATTTAAATGTTTTTTTCAAATTTTATAATTGAATTATTTATCTTAAGTTAATTTATGTATTTATAGCCAAAACATAATACATTAGGAAGAACCAGCTAATTCCACTAAAAAATAAACCTTGAGGGCCACACAATTAGAGTTTTTGTGGATCTCAATTAAATTCTATTTTAATTTAATTTTTTTAGTAAATATTATACTTTAGTCCTTGAATTGATATTTATTCATGATAAATTTTTCATAAATATTCAGTTACCACCTTTTAGTTTGAATTTGAGATTAAAATAAATTAATATATTTTGTAATTGGTTGGGTATAATTCCCCTTTTAATTAGTGAAATATTACATCTTTTTAACTTGGTTTAATGGTAACCTAAACATGACTTGAAGGGAGAAGTGGCCCATAGAAATAACATAGTAAGGCAGGATGTCCCAATTTATCATTATCCAAACACATACCTATGGACCAAAGTGAGTAGTCTACAGCATTCCACGTCACTATTCAAATGTTACACAACCCCTAAAAATAGTCATCTAACAATGATTATATTATAAAACATGCATCACCCATATAATGAACTACTGCATCATGATGGTTGATGAATCATGCAAGGGAACCCATATATCCATACTGTGGGAGGATGGATGGATGATGTTTTCAAGAACACCCATCACTCTTTGAAGAAACCAACCCAGTGATGTTGTTTCTCCCACGCAAGTATCAGCAGCCTATTTTTATGAAACCCTATAGTCATCCCAGGAGTAGATAGTCATCTAGCATAGAACCCCTCCATCCCACATAATTATTCAAAGGGGATTCAAGGATGAATCATATGATTCATCACAAATTTATTTCAAATATATTATTCCATCCTGATAGTACCTCTGCACTACCTACCTAATGTGTCATGTCATTTGACATGATTTTTTTCACCATCTTCTGCACACTAGTGCTAATAAAGATTCCATGTCTCATAGGCCCCATTTTCAGTTTACATAAATATATCCAAAGGCAAATATATTTGGAAATACATAAATATACATCCATATTTTGTTGAAATTTTTAGATACGACAAAAAAAATTAGAATATATCCATGGAATTCACCTTTTATATTCCCTATTCCACACCACCCTCACTGCTTGAAACTACATCAATTTCTTCCTTACAAAATTCCCTCTAGAACTGAATTATGTTCTTATTTCCCTTCTATACCAAAGACATCAACCTCAATCTGAAATTACCCCAAACCTATATGATTTAGTTAGAATAATTTCATAGCCACCACAAAAAATGTGTAGTACCAGAAGACTAAAATTCATTCCCACTACCTCCCTGAGAACCACCAAGTGTACATTGAAAGATCACATAACCAGAAAAAGTCCTAAAATAATACAAGTTGGATCATGAATGTGGGACTCACAAGAAGTAAGAGAGGGAAATTATGAAGAAATACTAGAGGATCATCAAAAAAATTAAGGGAAACTCCCATAGACTTCTAAGAAAGTGAAAATTTCTATATTTGTTTCCACATAAACTCTTAATAGAGACTCATTAAATTATCAAAAAATTAAGGGGTCAACATTCATTGATAAACTTATATATCCATGACATTGGTAAAACACCATTGAATAAAAATTAGAGGACATCCTCTACGAGCAGAGGGTTGTTAAGTGCACCCCTCTATTTGTCAATTTTAAAATAAATATTTGATCCTAGGACCATGAATATTATATATATTTATCTATTTATAACATTGATATAATTATTATTCTAGTTTTGAGAGATGTAAAATAGGTATGGATCGAGATATCATGTTCAGTAGAAATTCTATATTAAATATAATTTATAAAAAAACATCAACCAACATTAAAAAATGTTATTTATTTTATCAATGAGACTATAAAATTTCATGTAAATAATAATAATTTTATAATTATTTATACATGGTATTTTCTTGGTATTAAATTAATAATAATGGGTCCATGTGAAATTATTTATTATCTAACCAAGCTCTAAAAATATAATATTATATCATTTTTAAGGGTAATATACTATTTCACCCAAGACATTCATTCTAGATATTATATAAACCCTAGAGAGTAAATTTTTTTAAATTCTCTCAAGAACTAATATAATCTGCAATCCTTCCCTTATCATGAATGAGATTACAATTATAAATAAATTTAAGGATTGTATGGAGATCATAAATAGTGATGCCAGACGATCATTGGCTCTAAAATAGCACATTAAGCACAATAAATAGAGCTTGAAGATCATAGATAAAAATGTGGGTCACTACAAGAGCTATTTTTTATTGGGAATTATTTTCCCAATGATGGCACACCAATACAATGTTATTAAGGATAAAAATCATTTTCAAAGAATGAGTTCTCATGATAATGGTAATATATTTTATTTAAATCATTTAAATTTTTTTATGAGTGTAGCCACTCTTCTTGATTTTGGGTCTAGGTCAATTAATATTAGAATTAATTAATTAGTAATGATAATTAATTATCATATAAAATTATGATTATTTATCAATTGCTATTATAATTTGAATATCTATGTCATAATATGTACTTCTACTACAATCAGAACCTCCATGTTGTATTAAAGAATAAATGTTCAGTTTATATACATTTACTAACCACTAATTAATTTATGCATTTTACATTAGTTTTTCATTCCATTAAATTCATTATTTAAATATGAATATTGATAAATGTCATTCTTTTTATATGATTTAATTCATTTAAAAAATATTTTAAAAGTACATGTAGAATATTTGAAGAACCCATCCTGATATCCCAATAATTCATATTGAATAACACATGATTACATAAAAATGTTGCAAGGTGGTGCGTGATGTTTTTCCTAATTCATCATATCAAGAAGGGTTGTGAATTTATTCTAATGCATTGTGAAATAAATGGAACAAAAATTTAATTAATTATATTCATTGAACTAGCTAGGACAGAATAAATTTTACCCATAGTTTATAGATGACGTACACACCGTGAAATCACTCTATTTTATAATGTAAAAAACATATTAAATGATGTACCATGATTTAATTTCATGATATTTGGGACTGAATGTAATAAAAAAATATATTCCAGAAGACAAGTAGTTGATATACAGATCGTATAACTCAATAATTTCCATGGACAACAATCATGCCTAGCACTTATGTGTGTGTCGTGGACATAAAATTAAAAGAACAAATGGAGTGAAATTATATTGTACCTACCTAGTAACATAAATATTTCACTGGAGAATAATGCTTACCAGAAAATTTGGAAACCGTCTAAATTTAGTATCCAAAAAATATCAAATATTAATTAAGATAATCTAGACATTCCAAAATAATTTAAAATTCTAATAATTATTTACCTTGAATAATTATCAATTTATGATGTACCCTTTATAATTTGATTGTCCTTGATGAGATCCTCTATGATATATGACATATATTTCAAATTACGTACATTTTCATACAAGATTATTTTCCCCTAGTCAAAACCACATGTCAAAATGATGAGTTTTTTTATCTATCCAATAGGATTGTTCAACATTTATATTAGCTCATTAATATCTTTAAAACATCTCTTTCTATCCTCATTTCATACCTTGATGAGGAAATAAACCACTAGAATATATTCATTCAAATTTAGAAGAATTTCCTAGGTGTTATCAATATCTATGACCTCTATATAGGCATTATTTATAATGTAGTGTGATATGTTTTATGGCCAATTTAATTTCTATTTAATTTCTTTGTAAAAAATGATATTTCATACTGTTTTAGAAATGGAAAATGAGTACTCAAATTGGATTAAAATCGTATTATATCATATAAATTAACACGTATGCATGTGTTATTTATTTTTAGTACATGTTTTTTAATTATGTAACATTATATGTAAGCTACAAGAAAATGAGTGAGCAATACATGGCGGTAATAGATTTCATGTGGTTGGAATCGGTACACAAGGTGGTTCACCAAGAACATGATAAGTAATTAATTAATTTTAAATAAAATTTAGTTATTAAATGTTTTTAAAATTATATTATATGGGATCATTCGATACCCATTGAATATATGATAATATTAATGGATTCATTAATCCCTAAATATAATTAATTAATTATTGAATGTTTTATCATAATTAAGAACTATTAAAAAGAATTATTGATTATTAAATGTGTATTCATTTAATGCATGGATGATGATGATATTAACCAACCTTTTTATGGATTTGTTTAATTTTACATTAATTATTTCAGGGGTTTTTAATTTTTTTATTAAATTAAAATGAATGCGTGTATTCCATCCAAACCTTTTATTATGTAAGAACATATGTGTCCATAGTTTCTTTAATTTAATCCCTGTTATTCTTCTATTGATTCCTCTCACTTATGTCTGGGTAATAAATTAGTAATTATTCTGACCTTAGAAAAATAGAGGCAATTCAATATGGAGGTGAGGTCAAATCACCCATTGTGATACAGAGGTTAGAGGTGGAACAATAATACAGAGCTAGGAAAACCTCATCATATTTTATCTTAGATTTAATAGATTTCTTATTGAATTATATATATAAAAATTAGTTGATAAAGCTCATGGGCATGGAACATAATATATTCAATCTTATATATGGTTATATATTTTTATATGAATTAGCACGTTAATAAAAATTAATTAATTTTGTTACAAGAATTAATTGATGGAATAAAATAAAAAATGGATTATTTGTATGTATTTTATCAATATATGGTTAATCATTCAATTAAAAAACCACTTAACACTAAAAATAAATTTAAAAGTATAAAATAAAGAAATTTATATATAATTAAAAAATTAATTCAATGAAATAAAAAATGGAATTAATCCTTTAAATTCTAGATTAATAAAATAAACAAAAAATATATGTGTTTCTCTAAACCTAACCTGAAATAATAAATTTATTAGTGAGTTCCAATTAAGGTTTTCAGTTGATTTAATAATTTTTACTTCAAGGTATGTAGCCTTCTATTTACATTTTGTATCATGAAGGTATGTTATAGTGAATTCCATCTAGGGAATTTTGGATTAGGGAGTTCACTCAAGTGATCGTGGATTTGAAATTGCACATTCGGAAGGACATCCTATTGAAATTCCATTGAGTAGTAAAATAAATCCTTCACTTGGGTTTGAAATCATGAAATATTGATGCTAGAAAAAATAATTTCTATACGATGTGGAATTTTGATTTCAAAGGTGAATGTTGCAGAGACTTGATTATATAATTTGAGACTGTTAAAATAATAAAATTTTTTCACTCACATATTTTTTGTAATGAAATAAATTAATAGTAATATGATATTATATTATTTTTGTAAAATGGAATGTTAATTAACCATGTTATATATGTGATCAACACTTAAGTAAGAAAATATACATACTTGTAGTTAATTCCTTGAATGGTACAAATTCATGAGAACTTATTAATATAATTAGTGAAATATTAAGATGTTAGAGTCCCCGATATATGATCTATTTGTAAATAAGGAATGTGATGAATAGATTTAATTTATTGAAAATAACATGGATGTTACACTAGATGTTTAGTTTTTTATTTTATCATCCATGTCAAATGGAATATGGATGTCACATTAGATCATGGATTCCAAATGTATGCTCAACCATTTCTATGATATTTATTGTGTGAGATATAGACATGAATTGTTTGAAATCAATAGGGCTGTCATAATAAGAAAAATTTTAGATGGTGTTGTTGGTAGGCCTCATTTTTTCAAACTTATTTGCTATATTGAGGTTCTATATGTTCAAGGCTCTATTCTACCTAAATAATTGATCACCAATATTATATTCACATCACTATAATAGAAATTCTACCTAATTAGTTTCTATTTAAACTAGAAAAACATTTACATCCCCCTCATATATCTCTTCACTCTGATTTATAGGTTATTAAAGCCATGAATATTGAAATTCCCCTTATTGTTATAGAGAACAATATTTAGGAAAAAGGAGAATGAACATATGACTATCATCAACTCTAATTAATCATTAAAACATTCTTCCATAATAAGGATGATACAAGAGAATTCAAGTGTCTTGAACATGTTTTGTTTCATATGCAAAAAAGAAGTTCCATTAGAAGAATAAATACATGGAAAATAAGTAAGATGATGGTCCAAGAATGTTTTTATAGGGTGGAATATATCAATTTTTAAAAATTTTCTATTAGATACATCTTATGGGGGTCATATTTAAATTAAAATATATAAAACAAATATTATTAAAATAGTTTCATTGGGTGAGGTAGTTTTATGTGACTCTAACAAAGCTAGATTCACTAAGGTAGCTACGGGATATTATCTACTCACATGGGTGACTAGAATGTTTTTGGAATATAAGAGTTTAATATATTAAATATTTTACCAATTTCTTTTATGTATCTAACCATGATATGTATGGTTTTATTTTAAAATTTGGAATTAAAAATTTCTTATATTATAAGGATTACATTGTTTATGTTAGAGAACATTAAAGTAACAATGCTTATACACTAGATTACAATAAATATTTATTTTAAATCAACAATGAATAATGTTATCATAAATCATATGAATTATTACTATGGTATCATTTTCTCAGTTATATAAATGATAAGAATATAAAAAAATTACATAAAGATTGATATTAAGATTCAAAGGAACTAAAAATTGTTTTCATATATCATGTCAGTTTGTAATGGAAAATAACCAACGATCAATTTAGTATATAGTTTGAAAAGTCTATAATGCTTCATGAGTTGGTTTATAATGATATTTATAGAAAATTTCCTTTTAATGAAATTAGAGGATACTCATACATCATAATTTCATAGATGACTTTAGTATATAGATATATGTATAGTTAATAATATTTAAAGAGGATTCCTTTGATAAATTAATAGAAAACATTAATGATTTTGAGAACCAAGATGGTAAAAATATAATGAAACTTAACTACATTCCTAATAGGGAGTATATAAAGAATGATTTCACTAATCATTTATGAAAGGTTGGTATTCCATCTCAACTCACTCATTATTATACACCATATTCAAATAGAGTATGTTATAGGAGAAAACGAACCTTTTATGACATGGAGTGATTAATAATGATTCATGAAATTATTCCATTAACCTTTTGATGATATGAACTATATATAGTGACAAGTATTCTAAATTGGGTTTAAACTGAAGAAAACAATATTCCATTTAAACTATGGAGCAGAAGAAAACCTAAATTAGTAAATCTATATGTATCGGATTTATAATGAAAATTTTATGGCTATCTATAGAATCTAACTTCCAACACAAGGAACAATTTTTATCATTATAGGATATCATAAGGAAACTAAAGGATATTACCTATATGGATCATTATTCAAGAAGGTTTGGGCTAAAAAACATTCCATTATTTCTTTAGAGAGATCACATCTCTAAAGCAGGTAGTGGGAGAGATATTTAGTTTGATATAGTTGAGTATAAAGATACACTTTAGTCGGTACGTGAATAGATTTTACAAAGCTCTAGGGAAGAGGATGTTCAAGAAAAAAAAGTATGGTATGTAAGTATAAAGGATGATATAGAACATGAATGATATGGGTTTTGGTTATCAAAAAATAGTTAATCATCATTATTTGTTAATAATGAACATATAACCTACAAGGAAGTAGTAAGTGAAAATAAATACAAATGTAAGGAATCCCTGAATTTTCAAAGTGATTACATATACTAGAAATATGTTTTGATTTTCTTAGATCCTTCAGGTGATGTAAAACACATTGGTTTGAAATGGGTATTCATGAATAATATAGACATGGAGAGAAAAGTATACACATATAAATCATGATTTGTTGGGAAAGGGATAAACATTGTCAAATCATAGACAATGAGGAAATATTCTGGAAAGTTTCTTTGTTAAAATCCATCATATTTATACTTTCAAAAATATATTCCCATGAATATGAGATAGGAAATATGGATGCAAGAAAACAATACTTTTTAAAAACATTCAAGAATATTTCTACATGACACAACCATAATTGTTTTAGAATATAAATAATACTAATAAGATATTAATGCTTTAGAGAAACATTTATGGATAGAAATAAGAATTGAGGTCACATAACAAACAGTGCGATGAACGCATCATAAAATTGAGATTCATAAAGAATGAATGTGAGTATTTTCTCGACAAGAGGCTTAGTAGAAGGGAAATATTTTCCTTAATAGTGTTTGTTGATGAAAAAATAATGAAGCGAAATGAGATACAAACTATAAAAAATGTTAAATGTTTTTTAAATAAAAAATTTTCCATATAAGATTTATGCGTAGAATAATATAATATTGGGATAAAAATCCATTGTGATAGAACTAAGAGACCTCTTAGAATATGTTTAGGTACACAAATTCACATGATAATCATGTTATTTAGTATGAAAAGTACCAAGAGGTTATTGTTTCCTATGTCACATGGCATTCGTTAATCTAATAAAATTGTTATTTATACATGTGGGGAGAAAAAATGATTGGTAAGGATTTCATATGTGTTAGTGATTGGGATTTTCATATATGTGACGTTAAATATTTTTCTATATATCACTTATTAAATAAGTTTGGTAGACAGATATCAATCTAAGTCGGTATCTGCCCTAGTGGGACCCACCTAGGCTGATAGAAATCTCAGAGTGACACCCAAACCCTACCTATAATTATCATAGATTTGGTGATATTCAAAGAGTAGACATAACAATAAATGAGCAGACCTATCCTCTTATACCTATACACATCCACTCACATTGTACCACCCAACAAATCATATATATAAACGATTAAAAATATCTAGAGAGTAAAAAATTAATGTAATGAACTCTAGTATACAAGTTGGTAATGAAAAACTATATGGTAAAAAATACACAGCCAATAAGAAATATTGTGGAAGCCCAAAACTGAAAACATCTATAAAGAATAAAGCATGATGAGAGCCCAAATTAAGATCCTGGAGTCTAACCATTGAAAATGGTCAGCTCCACCATATAATATCATGATCTACTAATGTCATATAAACCAATGGAACTACTATGATGTATTTAATATGAAAAATACATGACATTTAGAAACACTGGTTTTGGCCTTGTCAGACATTAGAAAATTCCTATGAATAATTCCAGAGCCAGGCGCGAAGACGGCGTGTGATTCCAAGGCCCGGTGTGCCTGGGATTAATTATATAAAAATATTAAATATTTTTATACTATGCATGTGGGTGGTTGTGTTTTACCATAAATGGTAGCTCCGATCAGAAATTTGAGGGCATAGTTTCATCTGGGGTGTGTCGTTTACCCTAGGTGGGGTCTAAACTTAGCGGGCGCACCCTGTTGTGGAAAAAGACACCAGGAGAAATTTCATAAATGAATTGTCATGTCTTTTTATCAGTGTCAGCTCAAATAACTTCTAAACTGAGTCTCAGATAAAAATTCTGAGATCACAGTTGAGTTTGGAACACCATGTTTACCCTTGGCGCGACCTAATTTTAGTCAGCACTGGGTGTCGGGACGTAGGCATGTTCGCGGGGAGTTAAAAAGAAATGTTTATGAAAAAGAAATAAAAATAATCAATCTAATTTTCTCCCCCATCCTCTCCCCTTGGTGAGTATGGTGAACCACCCTCCTCCCTCCTCCTTCAATGAATCAAGGTGTTGCAGGCGTCTAATTTTGGCGATGATCGTTAAGAAGATCGAGCTTCAGCATGATGTGGGCAACATTCTTCACCCGAAGCTTCAGCGTTTTTCCCGGAAGGTTGGAAGTTGAGTTTTAGAATCCTGTATCGCATTTATGGAAGGTTTTTATCCAAATCATCAAATGAGTTGTGTTGTTTGGGTCTCGATCATTCAAAAACTTGTTTTAGATCTGAATTTGAAGCACCATGGTGCTTCTGGTGGCTCCCGGATATTTTCAGGTAGAAAATCTGGTTTCTAGTGGTGGATATGGAGGATTTTGGCAAGGGCGGAAGTGGGGTGGTAGCAGCGTGATAGATTCTGGCTCCGACACGGTGGCTTTCAGTGGTGACGTGGTGGTTTCTGGTGAGGCTGGTAGTGGTCCGTCTAGGATTTTTCGTGGGATCTTCAAACATCCGTAACATGCAAACCGTAACTCAAATTTGAAAACCATTTTGGACGACACATTCCTTGCATCGAGAAAGAACTTTTGAACACCCATTGGGAATTTTATTAGTTGGGTTCATGGGCCAGGGCTACGAATCGTTGAAATAATCATAATATTTTATTATTATTCAACTTCCACCTTCCATAACATCTGCACGGATTATCAGATTAACGTTCCTTCTATGATGTTATTATCCTCATAATAATGTGGAATTTTAAAGGTAGTTATCAGGTGCTGGGATGGGGATCAAGATGTGGGACCCATGATGCTGCTTTTGGGCATTTACGGTGAAAAAATACATTTTTATCGGGTGACCATTTTGAACGAATGAGTAATCAATCTCGGGTGTTTTTTTGAGGGGATCATAATGGTGCAGTCTGCTTGATGTGTTTTGGGAATATAGTGTGGGCCCCACCTAGGATATCTATGTTTAATAGTACCTTTTTCACCGTTTGTCTGTTTCGTGCCAGTAAATAACCTATCTTGAGTGTTTTTCTATGATGATCATGGTGGTGGTCACAATATTTTGTCCTAGGAGGTGTGTAGTGTGGCAATGTTGCGGGTTTCTTGGGTTAACGACATTCAGACCCCCAGTGGTTGAGTTTACTCTCTTACTTCATTCTTATGAGGGTTCTTAAGGCATTCCATCCTTTGTATTCGTTACTGATCTCCTCAATAGGATAAATTTCATTTAGAGTTGTGGCTTCTCTCAAGTGAGTTTAGAGTGAGATCCTCAAGCTTCACTTCCATAGATCGGGTTCTTTGTATCGATGTGACTGCTTATCTAAAGGAAGAAATACCCTATATAATATTTTTTCCCTGTAGGGTTTGAGGCATCATCAAGAATATGATCCCCTTTATAGTGGGTTGTGCACAGTAGGGTTGTGGCATCATTGGTTATACGATCCACTAATCAGAATGTGGTTTTTCATGGGCTTGAGGCATCGTTGGTTACACGATCCCCTACTCAACATGTGGTTTCTAGTAGGGTTCAACATCATCGGGTATATAATACCCTACTCAGTGTGAGGTTTCAGTAGGGTTGCATAATCATAGGTTATTCAATCCCATACTCAGCGCGGGATTTTGGTAGGGTTGGGGCATCGTTGATTTGATCCCCAACATCATGAGTTATACCAGATGGGGCTTCTAGCATCGTCATGACCATCTTCACAAGGGCGCCATTCCTCTATCTAAGTGATTTTATATATAGATCACCTGATCGGGTTGTGGTATCCCCCAAGGGTTCCTGGGAGTGATCCCCCATCTGTGAGATCTTTGAGATACCAGAGTGTGTTCTTATATCTCCTAGCAGACCCTATGAGTGATCCATTTTCCGAAAAATCGAGTGCTTCTGCTATTTCAGCGTGATCTTCACATTGATGATATTCGACGTGCATGATCTCTCAGATAGGCATCTGGGATGTCGGTGTGAGACCTGATTGAATGTATCTCTCGGACGAGTGTCATCTTTAATGACAAAGCTCATGGATTTTGTTCTCATGGTTTCGTGTAGAACTTGTCACTGGTTATGAGGTTGGAACCTCATGAGTCTTGGTGCATGGAATGAGTATATCCGGTTGCTCATGGTTTATGTACGGTCATATACCTAAGTAGATGTTCATGTCGTATGTATAGGCATACACCTGAGCTGAGTTGACTAGTCATGTATAGACGTGGATGGTCTCGAGATGGTGTTTCTCTATTATTTGGGTTCCCTATGGATGAGATGAGATCAATATTTCCTTTTTGTTTCTCCCTTTTATTTTTGGGTTTTGGGGTGCCTACTTAGGATTTTAATACTCACTCCTGTATGGGCTTTGCGCACACATGTTTGTGTCTTGTGCAGACAACATGCCTTTCGACGGAGTCCCAAGAGGACCCGGAGCAGGTGGATCTCTGTGAGTGAGACTGACAGGGTGTTCACTACAGTTGTGCTGAGGAGCATATTGATGGCTACATTTTACAGTGATCCCTTCCTTCTGAGTAGGTTGGGTGATTATGCAGTTTATTTTTTCAGTGGGCCCTATATTTTACATTTTGTACTTTTGATGTACTCTGGTTGTGGGTTAGATGTATCCATGCATTTACTTTATGTTTTTATATATATCTCTACACTATTTCATGGAGGTTTAGGTGGGTGAGTGTGTACAGGTACCTTACGCTAGTGCCTCCCATGTGTGTGATAACCTACTCGGTGCTAGTCGCCAGCCCCTAGCCTATTGGAGGTGGGCTTGGGGAGTCGCAGCTTGAGCCCTATTGGGTTGGGTTGTGAAATAGTGGTATCAGAGGATGTTTCATCTTTGGGATATCAGAGCGTAGATGGTCTAGTTGTGAGCTTGGATTGGGTTTCATAATGGTACTTTTATGTTATTTCGTGTTCGGCATTCCGGCCAGGGACTCCAGTGTTGGTGTGACGGTAAACATATCCATTCACTAGTACATTGATAACCCGCCTTTAGATGCAAGACATTTGGATACTAGTCATAGGGACATAACGGTACATGCATCATCTAGGACTGGGTTTTGGGTTTCCCTGGTTTTTTTTTGAGTCAGCTCCCCTGAAATACTCATTGGTCATGGTGCGTCTTGATTGTATTTCAGGATGCCTCCACAACGACAACCAGCAAGGGTTCTTCAGAAGGATTGTGTTAATGATCCACCTCGTGTAGAGGTTCTGTACTAGGGTACAATTTTTGAGGCGAGACCTCCAGGTGTTCCACCAGTTGAGCCACCACCTGTTGAGCTGCTGGTTGGTCCGATAGTGCAGGATGAGGATGCGTGCAGGCTAAGTGCACTACATGAGTTCCAGAGGTAGTGAACTCTGAGGTTATGGGGTGATCCAGACCCTCAGTCAGCTCATGACTTTCTTGAGGTAGTCACCCATGCTTTCCATCTAGTGAGGACACCTTTAGATGATATGGTGGTCCAAGTAGCGAGCCTTCTACATGGTTCAGCCGAGCGATGGTGGAGTTTGGTGATGTAGTCCAATGATGAAGAAATGCCAACATGGATAGTGCTTAAGAGACTCTTTTGAGAAGATTTCTATCCAGGGATGCGGAGGTCAGTGCAGATTCAGGAGCTTTTGAAGCTTAGAAAATAGGGAATGATTGTGTCGGAGTACTCATCGAGGTTTACAGACATATCACACTACTCCTTGGATATGGTTCGAGACATGTTCACTAGGGCTTGGTCCATCGATCTGGGGCTAGGCAGGTACATCCAGGAAGGTGTCATTTCCTTGTGTCTACCCAGCTTTTCTAGAGTATTGGAGAGAGCCTTGGTTGTGGAGATATTTCTAGTTGAGCAGATTCAACCCGTCAGTGATGGGCTCATGGCATCTGTGATGTCGAAAACCGGTAGCCGGCGGCAGGCACAGGGGTTTGGATGTATCCAACGTTTCAGGAGGCGACCCTAGGATAGTCCACCAAAGATGTTTTTTATTATAGAAAAGGAATCATACAAGAAAAATGAGATACACGACACAAGGGGAAGTCATGGGGGTCTAAAGTAATTGAGTCCGAGAGCATCCCCAATGACAAGATCCATGATCCTGGGTAGAAGGGGTCCAGGATTATAGTAACATGTGAGCTCTTCACTGGGGCCCGCTGTAGAGGCTAGACAATCTGTGACTCTATTGCCCTCCCGCCAAGTGTCATGAATCTCCAACTGGGAGGAAATGAGACAACGAAACTTACATGTAGTATATGTGATGCACCATCGTGTATTGCCACATACATGAAGAGCACAGTGATGGAATGTGGAATCAGTCTCAATGTCCAAGAGGTGATATTCCTCTAACCATAGAGAATGAACCTTGTGAGCATTGCTCTCACCTCTGTTCCAGATCGAGATTAGGGAGCTGGAGGGAGAGGGTGGGGAAAACTACAATCTTTATAGGTTTTTGACCCAGAGGCTCCACATATGGATAGCGGTATGCCATGTGTCCTTTCTACTTTCTGCAGTTTTTTAATAGACACTATTTAGCGGTACTCTTTCCCTTTCATTGCTTGCTTGAGTTTTGTTTAGGGTGTTTGTAAGACCATGTGTGGGTGTTGTTTGGCGTGCTTCAAATTCATGAGGAAGAGGGATCCGTCTCCCACCAAGACTTATTTTTATGATGCGATTAAAACTGTGCGGGTGAGTTAGTGCCACCCAAAGCGAATAGTGTTGAGGTGTGATAGAGAAGTCCCTTTGACTTATGAGTTCATGGAGGGTTTGTGTAGGATACCTAGCCAGAAAGGGAGACCCATTTTAGAGTATAGTTACTTTCTTTATGCTTATGGATTTTTGGAAATGGAAAATTTCTAAGGAGGGGAGGATGTAGCGACTTGGATTTTGGCCCTTTCAGACATTGAAATATTCCTATGAATAATTCCAATGTTAGGTGTAAAGATGAAGTGTCATTCTGAGTCATGATGTGCTCGAGATTAATTTTATAAAAATATTAAGTATTTTTATACTATGCACGAGGCGCATTTGTGTTTTCTCCTAAAAGGTAGCTCAAATCATAAATCTGAGTGCACAATTGCGTCCGGGGCATGTCGTTTACACTTGGGAGGGTGTAAACACTGCGGGCGCGGGCCTGCTGTGGAAAAAATCCACCAGGGGAATTTTCCTAAATAAAATGTCAAGTTTTATTTTGAGCGTCAGGTTGAATAACTCTTGAACGGAGTCTCAGATCAAAATTCTGAGATCATGGTTATGTTTGTAACGCCGTGTTTACACTAGGCGCAACATAATTTTAGTCGGCACTGGGTGCCAGGATGGAGGCGTGTTGGTGGGCAGTTAAAATTATGTTTTTTTTAATGAAAAAAAAGTAATCATTATAGTTATACTCCATTCCTTCCTCCACGTTGTGTATGAAAAACCACCCCCACCCTCCACCTTCAACAAATCAAGGTGTCTTGGGCATCCGATTTTCGCACTGATCGTTAGTAGATTGAGATTCAGCGCATTGTGGGCATCGTTCTACACCAGAAACATTAGTGTCTCTCCTGTGAGGTAGGTGGTTTAGTTTTAAATTCCTGGATTCCATTTTCCTATTGTTTTTTTCACATATTCATAAGGTATGTGTAGTTTGGGTCCCCATCTTTCCGAAACTTGTTTCTAATATGAATTTGGAGAACCGGGGTGCTTCCGGTGGCTCCCAGAAGTTTTCCTATCGAAAACCCTGTTTCCAGTAGTGGATATGGCAGATTCTAGCAAGGGAGGTGGTGGAGTGGTAGAAACATGGCAAATTCCTACTCCGGTGCGGTGGCTTCTGGTGATAACGGGGTGATTTCCAGGGAGGCTGGCTGTGGTCCGACCAGGATTTTCAGGGGTTCTTTAAACCCTTGTAACATGCAAATCATAACTCCGATTTGAGAACCATTTGTGGTGACACATTCCTTGCATCGAGATGTATCTTTTGACATCACATTGGGAGTTTTATGATTATGGTTCATGGAACTGGGCTATGAAATGTTTAAATTATAATAATATATTATTATTATTCAACTTCGACCCCACGTAACATCTGCATGGAGCATCCGATTGATGTGCTGTCAGTGAAGTTGTGATCCTCATATTAAATAAGACATTTAAAAATTGTTTCTGGGTGCTGGGATGGGCATCAGGATGTAGGACCCATGATGCTTCTTTTAATTGTTTGCATAGAAAAGAAACTTTTTCGCTGAGTGTCCGTTTTGGACGAACGATTAGTCGATCTCGGGCATTTTTCCGAGGGGATCACAATGGTGGAGTACACTTGATGAGTTTTGGGATCATTTCATGGGCCCCACCTAGGATTTCTATGGTTAAAAGTACCTTTTTCTCCATTTTTCTTGTTTCGGGAATGTAAATAACTTATCTTGCGTGTTTTCTCATGTATATCGTAGTGGTGGCCTCAGTATTTTGGCCGAGGAGTTTCACAGTGTGGAGATGTTGTAGGTTGCTCAGGTTAGTAACATTCGAACCATCAGTGGTTGAGTATATTCTATTAGTTTGTTCTTATGACGGTTTTTGTGGAATTAAAACCTTAGTATAGGTTTTTGATCCCCTTTATAGGATGAGTTTCTATTAGAGTTGTGGCATCCCTCTAGTGGGTTTAGAGCAAGATCCTCTTGCTTTGATTCCATAGATTGGGATCTTGGTATCGTTGTGACCGCTTATCCATGGGCGGTGTTCCCCTATTTAGTATTTTAACCCCATAGGGTTTGAGTAATCCACAGGGAATATGATCCCCTACGTAGTGGGTTGTGCATAGTAGGGTTGTGGAATCATTGTTTATACAATCCCCTACTCAGCATGTGGTTTGTAGTGGGGTTGCTGCATCATTGGTTACATGACCCCCTACTCAGCATATGGTTTCTATTAGGGTTGATGAATCATCAGGTATACAATACATTATTCTATGTGTGGTTTCTATAGGGTTTTGGAATCGTTGGTTATACAATCCCCTACTCAGTGTGTGGTTACTGTAGGGTTGCTTCATCATTGGTTTGACCCCCTACATCGTGAGTTACACCAGATGGTGTTTTCGGCTTCGTTGTGACCATATTCACATGGGTGATGATCCTATATCTGATTGATGTGATCTGTAGAGAACCAAATCACATTATGGTATCCCCCAGTGGATCTTGGGAGTGATCCCCAATCTATGAGATATTTGAGATACCAGAGTGGGTTCTTGTATCCCCTAGGGGACCCCAGGAGTGATCCCCTATATGGGAGGTTTAGTGTTTTTGATAATTCAGATTGATGTTCTCAGTGATGATATATAACATGCTTGATCTCTTAGATGGGCATCTGGGATGTTGGTGTGAGACCCGATGGAGTGTATCTCTTGGAAAAGATTCATCATGAATGACAGTGCTTATGGAGTATGTTCTCCTAGTTTGGTGTAGAACTTGTCGCTTTTTATGAGGTCGGAACCTCATTAAGCTTGCTATGAAAAATGAATATATCTGGTTTCTCATGGTATATGTTTGGGCATTTACCTGAGTATATGTTCATGTTGTATGTAATGTCATAAGTTTTAGCTGAGATGACTAGTCGTGTTTAGCCGAGGATGGTCTCGAGATGGATTTTCTCTCTCATTTGGGTTCCCTCTGGCTGGGATGATCTTACTTTATCCTTTCAGTTGCTCCCTTTTATTTTTGGGTTTTTGGGTGCCTACTGAGTAATTTAATACTCACCCATGCATGGGATTTTTCTGCACATGTTTGTGTCTTGTGCAGACCATAGGCCTTTTGACAGAGTCCCAGGAGGACTCAGAGTAGGTGGAGCGATGTGAACGAGACTGACCAAGGTGTTTACCATAGCTTTGCTGAAGAGATTACCAATCGGTACTTTTGATAGTGACCCCCTTCTTTTGAGAAATTTGGATGCTTTTTATGTTTATTCTATTGGTGGACCCTTTATTTTCCCATTTGTACTTTTTTGTACACTACTTGTTGGTTAGATGTATACATGCATTTCCTTTAACTATTTATATATATCTTTGCATTGTAGCATGGATGTGTGTGTGGGTGTGTGTGTGTGTCTAGGTACCTTAGGCTAATGCCACCCATGTGTGTGATAGCCTACTTGACAGTAGTCTCTAGCCCCTAGTATATTGGAGGCGGGCTTGGGGAGTCGTAGCTCAAGCCCCATTGGGTCGGGTCGTGACAAGACATGTTTATGAAAATCCCATCCATGGGTGATTAAAAACATAACTAACCAGACTCTATGAAATAGAATAGGGATAAAAGTGAATAAAAAAGATACCTCAAAAATAATAGTTCAATAGTATAAATAAACCCATCATCGAATATCATCCTAAAGAAACCAATGAAAATAAAGAAATGGGACATCCATCATCGCATACACCTATAAATGATTAGTTTTCATACAGCTTTTAGAGATCTCATATACAATAAAAATCACCATTGCCAACCTCACATCAATCTCTTCTAGGGACTGACCCTCCCCACATTTCTCCATAGTCAAGTTATAACTTCTCTCTTGGAGAACTAACTCCCCACTAGATTTTGATGATGGGGGGGGGGGGTACCAATCCATAAATAAAACACCTATTCCCAATTTAATGTGGTAGGGGGAGTATTTAATCTACCTATATAATGAGTATGGGTGACCCATTCACTACTATGATAGGGATGTATCATCTAGATAACCACTCCCATTATCAATCCTAATCACTTCAATCACTTGGGAATTGAAAAATTATGTATCTCTCTTGAAATACCTCACATCATATGGGTGATACAAAAATAAAAACCACCATAAATTTTATTATGGAAAACAAATAATTGTAGAAATCTCATAGGCCCATATCCAATTGGTGGATAATGAGATACACAAGTTAAATGATTTTATACGGAGTAAAAATCATGTCTCGATAGGGTATATAGCGTGACTCTCGACACCAAATACTAGCAATGTCCCACTACTTATAATGATGTGTAAAATACAGCCTACATTCATGTAATATGAGTGATGTCATGTGTGTGTTTACATATGGTTAAAGATGTTTTTCTCACTAAATAAGGGTTCTCCAGCTGAGAAAGTGTAAATGGTGTGTACTCTAATAAAAATGTTTTATCGAGTACATAGATAGCCTGAACCTATACCACCAGTACATTGAAAGGTTACAAAACCATGGTCATATGTTGTATGGGTCTCCCACATATTTTGTGATATTTATATTTTTCTTAACACATATTCTCCATTGAGAATAGTTATTTATGATGTGGTTTCTATTGATTACATTTTGTGTATTCAGTATTTTCTTTGTGTTATGGTTTCACCCCTTATTATAAATAGTTTCTCTAAATCAACCTCCACATTCACCTGAAACTCCACCTGATGCTTGATCATGAAAGAAACCTCTTATTCCCTCATTTTTTCTCTTCTATGGCTATAAAATGGTTCCTCAATATCCTGGTTGATGTTCACTTCATCTCCATCAATCACAAAACCGGTGTCCGATTGCAAGTATTTTCTGTTATCTACCTTGTACTCTCCTAAAACATTGTGATAAAAGGGTTACACCACCCAAAAAAGATTTATATCCTTTATTTTCCATAAATCATGATTTTATTTCTCACCCATAATCCATCACACAATATGTTTCCCAAATAGGGTTAAGATTCCCAAAACCATCACACACAATCTTTATATTCATAATGATCCATACACAAACCATCACACCATTTTCTTATAACCATATTGAATTCATAAATTAGATCAATCTCAAACTGGTTTGGTGTGGTTATGTCATTGATCCCATGGGAACCAAATGAAAAATATGAACAGTGGAAAAATAATAGGAACAAAAAAAATTAATGAAATAATTATTTTCCAATGTGATCTCAACCTATTATCCTAATTCCAAAAACTAAAAGTGGTGATAATCACAATACAATGTAATTAGATAATCCTAATTAGGAATTCTAATTAAATTTATAGATAATGAAAATAATTAAAAACATGAATTATGAAGATATAAAATCCATTCCAAATAATGAAATCTAAAGGATATAAATCCATAATTAAAAAGCCTTATCATAAGAATAGATCGTTCTTCAGTAAAGAACATGTTCTCTAGTGATATAGTTGAAGATTATATTATATTCATCATTAATTCCTTGAGTCTCCATGATTAATTTTTCATCAATCATTGGTCTCAATCTCATTATTTATAATAGTGGTTATCCTCCCCTATCTTCTAAACTCTCGCATTATGCAAAAAAACCATAGGTATTTTTCATAACTAAAATTTTATATAAGAGGGGCTCGGTTTAGATGTTCAATAAATTAAATAAATTTATTATATAATATATTCCATGGACCTACAGACATATTCAATCCATGGAATATCCAATTCCAACCAACATTATGTATCACCTAAGGTAAACCCCACATACAAGAAGGAATATCGGTATTATATTTCTCATATGATGTCCCAATTAGCAGGATAACCATTTATTCCAAAATTATGTGCACACATAATATGCTATATAATAGTATTTTAATATATAAATTCTAGACAGCACACCCAAAACACTATGAATAATCTAATTAAAAATTTAGAGATATATAAATATTCCATGGAAAAAAATGAACACGCAAGTCATTATAAGATGATTTTGGGGACCACCATTAGACACAGATCAAGTAGATACTTAAGAATTTGAGTCATTCTTATGATATTTTCTTAATTTATCAAGTAGATGATGATCTAGTAATTAGGGGACTAATATATGTTATTTTCCATCAGATAAAAAATAATTGAGATCTCAATCGAGATACATCTTCACTCACAATGAATGTTTAGTGAGATAAAAGCGCTCAAAGAAATAAATGGTCTCCCATTCAATAGTGTCTTTTGAGTATATATTGGATTCTAATCCATATAATTAGGTTGTATGTATATGCATCTTAACTTATGAGATTTACATTATTCCTAGAAATAATGAACCAACAACATAATACTATGATAACTATAATGCCCCGACCCTAGATTCCCAGAGTTAGTGCATTATTTTAATACGTTGGCATGATTACAAGGAATCAATTCTTGAATGACCGATCAGTTTAGTAGTCTTGGAAAATAGATTGCATACATGAACAATAAATTACATTTTCCAACATACAACACAAAAAAATCCTTTGAGAATGTCATTGTTCCCTTAGCTTAACCCTTCATCTCAAACATAAAACACTTCTTGGGATCCTAGGAAAATAAAACATAAGAAAGGGGTGAGCTCATATGTTCAGTAAGGGTAAATAATTTTGCGGAAGATATAAACATTTAAGGAAATATGAGTCATAAAAACAGTATCCTTTTAAAAATAAACATGAACATAATATGGAAAAAATAAATCAGACATTACCATATAAACATGCACATGGATATTCTATTAGTCGAATAATCACATGTAATAATTAATTTCATAATGAGGGAATTCCTAATGCCAGACATCATTACCACATAGTCAATTCCCTGTGCAAAGACTACAAATAAATTTTCATTCAAGGCCTTATGTCAAGAAACTAGTTTGTCTTATGAGACCTACCGATGCTTCGAGGAGCTATAGCAGGCTCCACCCATCACTTACTAAGTCCATTGCATTCCTCATATAAAATGGTTGAAACATAACATAATCATTCCTATTAAAACTAGCATTCTAAATGTGAATACATTATCCATAATCCATGAATGGTATAAAAATAAAACATCAACATTAAAACATATCAGAAATCCTTCAATACAATATGGAAGATTTGTATCATAATAAATCAACTTCAATTAGGTTTAAAATCCATCAAGTGATTTTCACATAGATGAAAATGATTTGTAAAACTCTTTGAGAGAAATATATCATTTTTATGAAAACATTTAAAACTCATAAAATTAAAAAAGGAATACATTTAAAGGCATTTTTGAATCAATGTGTATCATACCACTTTGCAACTTTTTAATGGAATTAACATTTTAAAAACATTCCTGTCCATATAAAAAAATCCTTAAACCCATTTGGAAAACATGGACTTTAAAGAGAACGATTTAGAAGAATAAATATATAAAAAATTAAAGTGATATGTTATTAAAAATTCCTTAAAAAAATCCCTTTGAATACTCTTTTATGAATCATCGAAATAGATAATAAATATGTCCCAGTAGATACTTATGTAAAAACAACCTCAGATAATAATGAGATTGGGAAATTGACCATTACATTGCACTTTCCTTTAGTCGAGGGTACAATTAACCTCATATATAATTACCATTGTATGTTATTAGGTTATATCAAAACCATATTAATATTTTTGATATCATTCATGATTCATTTATGACTTTATACTAACCATTTAATAATAATTTTCTTGTTAAACTAACAATTCGAGTAATAATCGCTTCCTTTATCATACATGTTTTAACTCGTTACTCTTGATTGTATCACATAGATCGAGATTTAAATAATTCCAGAATATAAAACATTATTTATATATCATATATTTTTAGAATATAAATATGTATAACAGACATATATATGAAATGGAAATCACCATTTATGGAGACAGTAGCCCGTACGTACTCATAATCTTTGTTTCCGTTTTCATATCATATTGCACAGAACAAAGAGAATAAGATATATATGTAAGTACATATATATATATATATATTTATATCTCCAGTAGAATTATTATTTCATATATTACATACTTATAAATGATATGTATTTTATAATCATTGTTGAATGGTGAATGTGGAAATGAATCTCATCGCGTCGTGGAGACGGTAATCTGTACGTACGCACGAGCGATAATATTATTATATTGATGGATAAATCATATGTAATTTTATGTTATATCATATATACAAAATAATTAACATGTTATATTTATTATTTACATCAGTTATACTCATTATTATACCCATCCAAAAAAATTAAGTGTTTGACTAACAAACTACACCACGACGTGGAGACGGTAATCCGTATGTACGCACGTATGGTGAATTTTTCATTTATAGGATGTATAGAATAATTAATATGGTTGTAGGATTTTTATAATAACCTCACAGTATATATAGGATACAGAAGTTATTATATTAGAATGTAAACAACAATGAATAAATAAGTGTAAGAATAAAAGAACTTGAAAGAGGGTGGTGAAATCATAACCGCTTCTTCGGGTTCTTCCTTTTGATTTGATCAAAAGGGAGTCATATAATATATTTATGACCAAAGGAAGGCCTCTAGGATTAATTTAGGATAGTTGGGAGGATATTTGGGTAGGTTTTGTCAGATCCAAATGGCTTTAGAGGTGTGAATTTGAGAGAAGGGGAAGTTCCCTTTTATAAGAGTGGTGAGTGGCACCTTAGGAAAAACTGAAAATATTATTTTATAATAAATTCATTTTCAGTTTATAATGGCACAAAAATAAATTATTTAATGGATAATATGGTTATGGGTAAAAAAACACTTAACAAATAGTTTTAGACAGGTTTGCGTCACCATATTAACCTTAACATTTTTATTTAATTCTTAGTTAAATAGTTTGATATTTACCACGTCTCTTTGTATTTTTATATTATATGGTCAATAAACTTGCTATAAAATCACAATAGAACCCAAATTGGTTCAGTAATCTAATATATATTATTATATAAGTCCTTTGTCTGAAAATTATATTTTTAGGACTATTATATCAATTAATAATATTATATTTGTTTTAAAAACTATTTAATGACAATTCTGACACTATTTGGTATTTGTTTTTTTGTTAAAATCATAACGACATGATTACTTCAAAAACAATTTATTGAATCAACACTAACATGTAATATTAACTAATAAAATTATTTTAATTCATCGAAATTCTGAAATTACATTTATTTGGGTATTTATAGTATCAATTATTTTAATCTTTTATTAATAATGTAATTACTGCATCACCATTGTGTCATAAATAAATTTAATTATTTAACGTCTAAAAATTAAAAATAAAATACCATTATGTAGGAAATATTTTTATATTTCTAATAAATATTTATAGTTTAATTTATATTATGTATATTCTTATATTAAAAATGTTTTAGTTATGATAACTTGAATTTAACACTTTTAACTCCTCTTGAAATTAAATAATAATAAATTCCCTAATTTAATAAAAGTGTACCTAAAGGATCATATTTTATTCCTAAGGTTCTATTTGGTCTAATTACACTTATCCAATAATATATTACATGTGTTAGGTTAATAATAATATCATTTTTATATTTAGTTACCCTATTTACTTCAAACATTGGTAAATAAATGTCAAAAGTTACTGTTCATAAAAAATTATTTCTATCTTATTGAACCACATTTTACATACTGATATCAAATGTGTCTCTTATATTTTTAAAATGAAATTCACAAAAGTGGTAAAATTATGTTTTATGCAAATTTCAAATGCTCCTAGGAGGAGGGTAAAAGACAATAAATGTTCAATAAAATTTTTATATATCTAAACATATTATAAAATGATTCCAATGAGTTATATTGAACATATATAGGAATTATGTATCTATTTTTACATAAAATAAATATTAATTATATAAATAATTATTTAAATAAAAAGTCAGTTTTAACCAATAACTCAGTATTTTTCACTATTCATCAAAAATTGAATGATTTCAGAAAAATAACAAAATTTCACCATAAGCTAAATTTTATATTCTTAATTAAAAAATAATGTCTATTTTACCATATTCAAAACAAAAAAGTCTCATTTATTAATTTAAAATTATTTCTCATTGTCAAACAAAAAAAAACGTATTATAAGAAATAATAACATCCAAAAGATTGACACCTGTTTATGTCATATATCAAAGTGAAAATTTCTTCCTATTACCATCATTGGATTAAATGGTAAAAATATTCCAAAACATTCAAATTAATAGTTTAACACTATAAATTTTTTTGATTAAAAATTTGTTTTTTGTTAAAATATAGTCTTTTTCATTATTCACCTCAATATGAAGTTTATCAGAAAAACACCAAAAATTTATTAAAACTAAATTCTTATGTCCTAATTCTAAATAAATAGTTTATTTTGTCAAATTGAATATATAAAAGTTTCAAATAATATATTTAAATAAGGTTCTCCATTAAATGGAAGTAATATTGCATTTTATTGAAAAACTACTACTTTAATCTGAAAAAAATGAACTTGTTCTTACATTATATCTATGAAACTCACAATATGGATTCTAAAATTATAAGGATTATATAATGTTCAGAATTATGTTCATACTATTCATAATCGATTTTGAAAGGCTTGTTTGGTATGTCGTGTTGCGGTTGAACTCGGTGTTGCATGTTGTGCAAGTTATTGAATTACTTTGAATAAATAACATACTATAAAATCATTGGGTGTTACAATAATACTATAACAATTGGACTATAAATGGGGTTCATGTCGCATCACTCAATTTATAACATATTATAAAAATATCATATCTTTAGGAATTTTTCATGGTGTGGAAATATTATAGTTTGTATAGTTTTCAAGGAAGAGAACATGAAATACCTATTGATCCAATCCCTTTTTATATCATATGTATGAGCATCATTAGAATACTAGTTGGATAATAGTTCATAGTTCATGGGTCTATTCCATATGGGAGTATGTTTGATTTGGTTCCCTAGAACAAATTTATTTTTAAATTAGATTACTTATATATATATATATATTCAGAGATGTAATATTGATATCTTATAATAAATTTATTATTCTTTTATGTGACTATAATGTGATAATCACCTAGAAAATCTATTTGATTAAAAAGTCATAACAGTTCCTTGTTATTATGAGTGCCTCAAAATTCTATGATGTTACTCTTAAACATAATTCTAACTATTATATGACTTCGTTATATGGGATACAAATGATATAGACGATCAGGTGTTGGGTACTCATAAGATGACAATACATTATCTCAAGAAGGTCAAACAAGGGAATTGCCACTATGGGTGATTATAAGAATATACCAACTATTTTTAAATGCTTATATTTTAATATTATTGGGTATTACTATTTTTGAACAAGTGTAATGATCATTATAATTTATGATTATTATAATTTCGTGTTATGAAATTTTTACATAGATTTGTTTTCTTATTCCATGAAAATAAATGTTCACAGAGAAGCTGAGTATGTTGGGTGTGAAAAAAATGTGAGGTTATTAATGTATTAGTCAAGGAATGTTTTATCCCTTCCATATTTATGGAATTTTACATCTTATACATTCGATTATAATGATACTATAAATATAAATTAAATGTCCATGGTGTACTAATAAGTATAGTTTTATTAAATATATGTTTTTTGACCATATAGTTTGACGACACTAATGTTAAAACTTCTAGATGAATTATATTGAAATAATATATTATATTACACAATATGTAATCATACAATGATGTCAACACTATAATTGTAATTTATTATTATTCAGTTTTGTTACATGGTACTAGACATAGGTATTGGACATTAGGTAAACCGATATAGTGATGCCATAGAAGAAATATATAGGGTCAGACACTTAGTGTTATTATCAATCTTAATTAAATTATATGGGAATTTATTTATTATAATAAATTTAATTATCTAGATTGTGGAGTAATATATATTTGTGATAAATTGATATCAAATATCCAATCACCATATTTACATTTAAATTGAATTTTAAAATACATCCCTTATCAAATGAATAAGAATATTACAAATATTAATTTTCTTTTTATGTCACTACCCCCTCCCACCAAAGATTCCCCTCCTGAGCTGGAAATGGTGAAAGGGAGATAATGACCCCTGAGTCCCACCTCTAGTAGGCCCCAGGGTGGCGACTAGCACCGAGGGTATGACTTTTCACAAATATGGGAGGCATTACCTTTTTTATTATTTAGGATCGGGAAATAGGACAAGTCAACCACCAAAAAAAGAAAAAGAACAAGTGTATAAAAATAAACCAAAACCAATCCCACATGCATGTTTAAATAGTTCTGAAACAAGGTACATGTACAAGAAAGTTCAAAAAGTACAATACCAAAAGAAACAAGAGTACAACAAACTTCAACAACTCCAACTGTCCCGACTAGTAGGGTCTCGCATGGCCCTGGTAGTCCTCCTGGAAACCTGAAAGTAAACATAGGGTGAGCATACAAGTATACTCATTAGGGAAACCTAAATCTCTCATGCACAAGTGGGGAGACATCTTAATGTCCCGTGAGAACAAAAAAAGAAACCATAATCTAAAAAGGAATTCTATCCACCCAACCTCACTAGACACACTCACTAAAAACACAATCATAACAGGTAGTAGCATATAAGAACAAGAGTATTTGGGTACCCCGCACCATTTCCCAATAGTTAGCTGCTCTTCCTAACGGCGAACGTCCTAACGCTACCACACTCTTCCCGCCCGCACACACCTGGGCCTCACAACCATGTATCCCGCCCGCACACACCTGGGACTCACAAACACGTATCCCACCTGCACACACATGAGCCCCAATCGAATCCTACCTAAAGATTCTTGGTTGTAAGGACGCCTCAAGCCATCATACCTTATAAGCCTGCCCGAAGAGTCTTGGGCTAAAACCACCCCAATCGAAACCTACCCGAAGATTATTGGGCTTATGGTCACCTCAAGCCATCACAGCCTATGGAAGAAGGAAAAAGAAGGAACTAGTAACTAAGGGAAAACAACCTCTCCCATGAAATGGGAGTGTTCGGAACTAAGTGCTCAAAATGGGTGAGGTCCAACAAAACACAAAGAGACATATATATTTATATGTATACCAAACACACAGCCCAACCTATTGCTTCTAAACAGAGAACTGAGCACGTGCCTCAGCACTGCTACTACGAAGTATGCATACAACAACAATCCCAAAACCCCATTTAAGTTTTCATGTTTCAACAGATTCAGCTTATTAGTTCCTTTACTACTGGGCAACTATCCACAACCAACCACATCGATCGTTCATAAAAAAATATCACTGCCATCCACAAATCAAGTTAGGAAAACAAAAACAAGTCCCTTCTTATTAACCAACCACCGCCATTGATTATTATTCCTATTCCATTACCATGCCCCACCATTCATTAACTCTTCTACTTTTATTTATTATTCACAACCCATAGATTATTCACATTCATACCCATCCCTGTAGCCCAGCTGCCAACCACCAGAACCACAACAACATCATACATCATCATCCCTTGATACAATTTATCGCAGCCCCACTTCCCACCCAATCCACAACAACCCACAAAACACCCCCTTTCATAAATAAACCCCAAACAACACCCGCATGTTTATCATTTCCGTTTTGTTCAACCAGAGTGATCACACAAGGGTTCCATATTTTCATTAAATTAGCCAACTTTACGTGATTAACCAATTTCCATATTCCACAATGTTTCCATTCACACAACGGTCTTTTAATTGCGCAAGCAAAGGCCCCCAATGACCATGATTTTATGTAGGCATAAGCCTATTCAATTAACAACATGATATCACAGGATATAAATAAAGATAAACATACTAACTTTCCCATCCCCGTTCTTTAACCAGTTATTATCTTCGTTTAATGGTTCAACCAGTTCTCATGAAAATAAGAGGATACCCACCCCGCATGATGCACAATTTAGAGAGAAAAGGGTAAGATCCCTACTTCAAATGGTTCTGATAACAACGATCCCCCGGATCAATCTTTATAAGATGCCCGTCGGTGTCCGTCGCTTCTGGAAAAACCCGGAAAAACCTCCTCGGGTGGAAGTTGGAAAAGAAAGCCCGACGAAAAGACAACAGATCCAAGTTTAGAAGTTCCGCCTCATTGTTACGATCCCGTGGCCGCTGACAGATCGTAAATAAGAGCTCGGACAAAGAAGTTATGGAAGAAAAGGAGTCTTCAAGTCTCTTGGGAGAGCACTTCTCGTTGGTAAGGGGAGGAGAGGGGTGAGTTCAAAAGGAGTAGGGGACCCCTCCTTTTATAGGCGTGATAAAAAGTACACAGCGTGTACTTTATGGTACACTGCGTGTACTCTGCCATTTCACACGGTCACCACGCGGCTTCCAACATGGCCCTCAACGTGGCACATGGCTGTTGACTGGTCAACACATGGTTTGAAGGTAAGGCATACGCGGGGAGGGACTACACGACATTTTGTATTGGCTACATGGTGTGTACTCATTTATTTCACATGGTATGGACACGGCTCCAACATGGCACATTGCCATTGACTGGTCAACACATGGAATGCGTACGCGGGGAGGGACTACATAACGTGTTGTATGGGGTACACGTTGTGTACCCATTTATTTCACACAGCAAGGACACGACCTTCAACACGGGGTATACCCAGAGATGGGGTACACGGCGTGTACTCACACTACACGGCGTGTAGTTTCAAAAAAACTAAAAAGTGTGGGAAGAGTCCATTTTACCCTCTAGAACAATTCATGACCCTATTTTTGACAAAGTAATGGGAAGAAGATGTCCGGTACATTACATCATATATATCTTAAAACATTATCATCCCTGATAATTCAAAAGTCGGCCCAGAGGAACCCAAACAAGATACCTCTTAGGTCCCTCGTTATAACAGGAACCCATTCAACAACCCTAATCATATATATTAGGAATTTCTTCTCCTATGTCGAGATATTATCCACTTTAGGCGGCACTGACTCGCCTGCACGGGTTTAATCGCATCCTCATTAATGGGTCTAGATTAAAAATTGGGTCTTCCCACCTTCATACATTAGGATTTTTCAACTTGCACTAACCCTAACACCATACAATCAACACACTGCTTGAACATGTGGTTTGGGAAATTTCTTCTCCTATGTCAAGATATTATCCGCTTTAGGTGGCACTGACTCGCCCGCACAGGTTCTATCGCATCCGCATTAATGCATCTCGATTAAGGATCAGGTTTTTCTGTTTTTCCACACATCCGGACATGCTACATACTTCCAGAGAACAAGGAAAAAAAATGTTTCACAACTGTCAAGCCAAACATTCCATATATCAAAGGTACAGAGTATAACATCAAAACTAAGCTCAGAAGAACAAGGAAAAACACAAGTAAAAACAACTCCAGGTATTGAGCGTGCATCTGAGCTTCTCACTCCCAAGTTCTCTCCTCGAGGCCACCATGACTCCACAACACACAAACCAAGGGAATGGTTCCTCCATGGAGCACCTTCGGTTTACAATACTCGATTCTGACTAGTTGTTCCTCGAAGATCTCATCATCTCCAATATCTAGCTCTCCTTAGTCGATAACGTGAGAGTCGTCGTGTAAGTACCGACGAAACTGGGAGATATTGAAGACGTCATGAACCTTCACCAACTTAAGTGGCAGGGCTAGCTGATATGCCACCTCACTGACTCGCAGGTCCGATGAACCTAGGTGAGAGCTTGCTCCCTTTCCCAAACCTCCACTGCCCCCATCGAGGGGAAACCTTCAAGAACACATGGTCTCCCACCTCGAACTACAAATGCCTCCTCTAATGATCATCATAATACTTCTGTCGGTCCTGAGCCGCTTTCATCCGCTCATGCAAATTCTGAACTTTCTCTGTGGTTCTCTATACTACCTCTAGCCCAAGAACACCTATCTCACCAACCTCTGCCCAGAAAATGGGTGAACGACGTGGTCTTCCATACAAAGCCTCAAACGGTGCCATGCCAAGAGTAGAGTGGAAGATGTTGTTGTAGGAAAACTCTACTAAAGGAAAGTGTCATACCCATGATCCTCCGAAATCCAGAACGCATTCCCACAACATGTTCTCCAACGTATGGATAGTCCGCTCTGTCTGCCCGTCAGTCTGGGGGTGGAAAGCAGTGCTAAAGAGTAGCTGGGTGCTGAAATCATGTTGTAACCCCTTCTAGACTCATGAGGTAAACTGAGTATCCTGGTCTAAGATGATAGTCCTCGTAACTCCATGAAAACTCACCACCTCGTATACGTACCTCTGTGGTAAGGTACTTACTGGGCCCGACTCCTTAATTGCTAAGAAGTGAGCTGATTTCGTCAGACGACCCACCACAACCCAGATAGCATCATAACCTCCCTGAGCTCTAGGTAGTCCTGTGACAAATTCCATTGAGATGTCATCCCGCATACACTCTGGGACATCTAAAGTATGCAAAAAACCATTGGGAACACGGTGTTCAGCCTTCAGTTGCTGACACACTTGGAATTTAGCCACAAACTCCACCACTGCCCGTTTCACCCCGGGGCACCAAAATTGTTCCCTCTGACCTTGGTACATTTCTGAAACTCCCGGATGTACCGCCAAGGCTGAGCTATGGAACTCATGGAGAACTCCCTCACACATCGCCTCCAGAACAAAAAACCTTCCATGGAAAAGCATATGATGCCGGCTGTCCTCTGACCATCCTTCTGGAGCGTTTCCCTGATTGACACGATCCCGCATCACTTCTACCTCGGATTCCCCCCACCGAGACTCTTCCACTTGCTGCAACAAGGAGGACTGCACCTTTATCTAAAACAAAAAGCCTCTAACACCCTCTACCCTTGCATCCAAGTGCAAGGCAGCCAACACTCCCATCGCTTTCCAAGAATCATTGGATTTTCGAACCACTTTCTTATTCAAATTTATGCTCAGGGCATTAGAATCAATGTTTCCCTTACCTTTAGTGTAAGAGATCTCGAAGTCATAGTCTGGGAGAAACTCAACCCATCTGTGCTGCTGCAAGTTCAGGTCACATTGGGAGAAGATATAACATAGGCTCTTATGATCTGAGAAGACCACAAAGCGCTCCCCAAAGAGGTAATGTCGCCACATCTTTAGTGCGAACACTACTGATGCAAGCTCCAGGTCAAGTGTGGCATAGTTACGCTCGTGAGGGCGCAACTTCCTAGACCCATAATAGATCACACCCTTCATCTGCATCAGCACGCACCCCAGACCAAGGCCAAAAGCAACACAAAACACCTCATACAACGATCCTTCCTTTGGAAACCTGAGTACTGGAGCACTGAACAACTTCTAGTTCAGGTAGTTGAAAGCCTTCTATCACTGCTCGCTCCATAGGAAGACCTGGTTCTTTCTAGTCAAAGCTGTCAATCGAGAAGAAACTCGAGAGAAGTCCGAAATGAACATCTGATAGTAACCTACTAACCCCAGGAAACTACGAACTTTTGCCACACTCTTGGGTGCTGCCCAAAAAACAACTACCTCCACCTTCGATGGGTCCATTGACACTCCATGCTGAGACACTACATGCCCAAGGAAGTGTACTTCTTGTGTTAAGAACTTACACTTCGACAATTCCCATAAAGCTAGTTGTGTTGAAGGACTTCCAAGACTGCCCTAAGATACTCAACGTGCTCCTCCTCTGATCTTGAGTAGATCAGGATTTCATTGATAAACACAATGACTAACCGGTCTAGAAACTCTTAGTAGACAAAGTTCATAATCCCCATGAACACTATTGGTGAATTTGTAAGTCCAAACGACATCACTACAAACTCGAAGTTCCTATACCTGCACCTGAAAGCCGACTTCGAGATGTCACTGTCCTTCACCCTCAGCTGATGATATTCAGATCATAGATCAATCTTAGATAACCAACCTACTCCCCTCAGCTGGTCGAAGAGATCATCTATCCTTGGAATGGGGTAACGGTTTTTGATCGTTACCTGATTCAACCTTCGGTAGTCTATGAATAACATGAGACCACCATCTTCCTTCTTCACGAACAAAACTGGAGCACCCCATGGCGACACGTTGGGTCGAACAAAACCCTTCTCCATCAGATCGTCAATCTGAATCCGCAACTCCCGCAACTCCGAAGGTTCCATCCGATAAGGGTCCATCGAAATTAGGCGGACACCAGGATGTAAGCCTATCCCAAACTCAACGTCACGTCAGGGGGGTAGAGTCACAACCTCCTCGGGAAAAACATCGAGGAACTCCCCAACAACCTCTGGGACATCCATCATCTCTGCATCAGCTGGAACCGCTAATAACCCGCCTAACAAGGAAAATAGAGTCTTCACATGCCAGATTCTGACTTGATAGCTCCTCTCGCGAAAAAACGATACACGCTACCCATCCACCTCGGAGAACACGACTCTTCTTTGGAAGCAATCGACAATGTCAACAATAGAAAACAAACATTCTATGCCTAGGATGACATCGTACGGGTACATCTATTGCAAAAGAATATCCCCACTAAATCGATGTGGTCCCAACGTCAACCCACATCCCTGACAAACACAAGATATGCTGGTTTGGACTCCAACTTGTGTACTCATCACCAGGGGTACGGAAAGTCTCTCTACGTCAAGACCCAATGCATGGGCTAGATTGGGTGCAACAAAGGAGTGTGAAGCTCCCGAATCAAACAAATCAGAAACAAGAGTGCTGAACAAACAAATCATACCTCGCACCACCTCTCAGCTGACTGACTTCTAGGGAAACCCATTACTCCTTCGGAGCACGGATCAAGGTAAAAGTGATCCCTAGCTCCTCAATCCACCCCTCAATCTCCGTATCCGAAGTACTACCCTTGTACTTCTTGAGGGTTTGCCGCTGGAAGGAATGAAGAGTCTTCTTCCACTGGCTATCTTCATCCTTTCGGTCAATCCTCAACTGATTGTCTGCCTGAATCTACTAGGCCTCAGCCGTCTGAGTCCCCCGGAGACGACGTCCAGGTGCCATAGCCGTACGAGAAACAAGGATCGCCTAAGCCCAAGTAGTAAGGAAATTTCTCAAGATTTTATTCTATAATTTTATTTAAATTTATTTCCCATAACACCCAAATCAAGTAAAACACAATCATAATAATGCATGTACCTTCCCTAGGGTCTCTACCCTGTAATCAATGTAGTCTCACTTGGTCATTCGGTAGGCTCAGAGTCGTTGCATCAGATCACAGGGGGGCCTAAAACCTTGTGTCCTAGCCGGTCTTCCCTGGCCTATGTCACACACCATGATCGGAAAACACCATTGCCCAATCATCCAATGCAATCCTCACTATGCCTAACTCTATACTCCATCCTATCTTTCAACCATCACCTTTGATACCATTCTGTCACGACCCCCTCCCACCAAAGATGCCCCTCCTGAGTTTTCATGGTGAAAGGGAGATAATGACCCCTGAGTCCCTCCTCCAATAGGCCCCGTGGTGGGGTCTAGAACCAAGGGTATGAGATTTCAAATATATGGGAGGAATTAACCTTTTTATTATTTAGGATCGGGAAAAAAGACAAGTCAACCAGCAAAAAAATAAAAAGAACAAGTGTATATAAATAAACCCAAACCAATCCCACATGCATATTTAAATAGTTCTGAAACAAGTTACAAGTACAAGAAAGCTCAAAAAGTACAATACCAAAAGAAACAAGAGTACAGAAAACTACAACAACTCCAACTGTCCTGACAAGTAGGGTCCTGCACAGCCCTGGTTGTCCTCCTGGAAACCTGAAAGTCAAGGTAGGGTGAGCATACAAGTATACTCAGTAGGGAAACCTAAAGCTCTCGTGCACACGTGGGGAGACATCCTAATGTCCCATGAGAACAACAGAAGAAACCATAATCTAACAAGGAATTCTGTCCACCCAACCTCACCAGCCACACTCACCAAAAACACAATCACAACAGGTAGTAGTATATAAGAACATGAGTATTTGGGTACCCCGCACAATTTCACACTAGTTAGATGCTCTTCCTAACAGCGAACGTCCTGACACTACCACACTCTTCCCGCCCGCACACACCTGGGAATCATAACCACGTATCCCGCCCACACACACCTGGGCCTCACAACCATGTATCCCACCCGCACACACTTGGGCCCCAATCGAAACCTACCCGAAGAGTCTTGGGTGTAAGGTCACCTCAAGCGATCATAGCCTATAAGCCTTCCCGAAGCGTCTTGGCCTAAAACCACCCCAATCGAAACCTACCTGAAGAGTCTTGGGTGTAAAGTTGCCTCAAGCCATCAAATCCTATAGAAGAAGGAGCAGGAAGGAGCCAGTAACTAAGAGAAAACACCCTCTCCCATGAAATGGGAGTGTTCAGCACTAAGTGCTCAACATGGGTGAGGTCCGAAAAAACACAAATATACAGATATATATATTTATACCAAACACACATCCCAACCTATGGCTTCAAAACAGAGAACTGAGCACGTTCCTCGGCACTGCTACTACGAAGCATGCTAACAACAACAATCCCAAAACCCCATTTATGTTTTCATGTTTCAACAGATTTTTCTTATTAGTTCCTTTACTACTGGGAAAATATCCACAACCAACCAAATCGACCGTTCATAAAAACAAATCCCTACCATCCACAAATCTTGTTAGGAAAACACAAACAAGTCCCTTCTTATTAACCAACCAACCCCATTGATTATTATTCCCATTCCATTACCATGCCCCACCATTCATTAACTCTTCTAATTTTAGTTATTATTCACAACTCAAAGTTCTTTTACATTCATTCACATCCCTACAGCCCCACTTCCAACCACCATAACCACAACCACACCTTACATCATCATCCCTTGATATAATTTATCACAGCCCCGCTGCCCACCCGATCTACAATAACCCTCAATACACCCCCTTTAATAAATAAACCCCAAAAATCACCTGCATGTTTATCGTTTCAGTTTTGTTCAACCGGATTGATCACAGAAGGGTTCCAAATTTTCATTAAATCAGCCAACATTACATTATTAACCAATTTACACATTCCACAAAGTTTCCATTCACACAACGGTCTTTTAATTGCACAAGCAAAGGCCCCCAACGACCATGATTTCCAGTAGGCATAAGCCTATTCAATTCACAACATAATATCACATGATATAAATAAAGATAATCATAATAACCTTCCCATCCCCATTCATTAACAAGTTATTATCTTAGTTTAATGGTTCAACCGGTTCTCATGAAAAAAGAGGATACGCACCCCGCATGATGCAAAATTTAGAGAGACAAGGGTAACATCCCTATCTCAACAGGTTCTGATAACAACGCTCCCCCTAATAAATCTTCCGAAGACGTCCGTCGGCGTCTGTCGCTTCTGAAAAAACCCATCAAGACCTCCTCGATTGGAAGTTGGAAAAGGAAAGGCCGAAGTAAAGACAACTGATCCATTCTCAGAAGTTCTACCTTGTCGTTACGATCCCGTGGCCATACACGGATCGTAAATCGGAGCTCGGACGAAGATGTTATGGAATAAAAAGGGGCCTTCAAGTCTCTTGGGAGAGCTCTGCTCAGGGAAAGGGGAGGAGAGGGGTGAGTTGAAAAGGAGGATGGGACCCCTCTTTTTATAGGCGTGAAAAAGTAAAGTACACAACATGTAATTTATGGTACACGGTGTGTACTTGGCCATTTCACACGATCACCACACGGCTTCCAACACGGCCCTCAACGCGGCACGCGGCCATTGACTAGTCAACACACAGTTTGAAGGTAACGCATACACGGGGAGGGACAACACGACATGTTGTATTGGCTATATGGTGTGTACTCATTTATTTCACACGGTGAGGACACGGCTCCAACATGGCACACGACCGTTGACTGGTCAACACACGGAACGCGTACGCGGGGAGGGACTACACGACGTGTTGTATGGGGTACATGGCGTGTACCCCTTTATTTCACACGGCAAGGACACGACCTTCAACACGGGGTATACCCAGTGATGGGGTACACCGTGTGTACTCACAATACATGGCGTGTTGTTTCAAAAAAAAACTGAAAAGCATGGGAAAAGTCCATTTTACCCTCCAGAACACTTCATGACCTTCTTTTTGACAAAGGAATGGGCCGGGGAAGTCCAGGCCATTACATATTAAGAGAATAATATTTTTATTTAAGGTATGGTAAATGTGTGGAAATTGAATACTGATATATTAGGTATGGATCAAATGATATTTTAAATATCCATTAAAAATATTAAATCATTATTTTAAATTATTTTTTTTATTCTTGAGTTTTAAGAAATTTTATGTAAATACTAATAATAATATTACTTTTATTTAGGAATTTGGTTCACTATGGATTAAGTGAATAATAAATGGAAAATGAGATTTTTTTATTCTTTATCCATTCAATATAAATTGCTGGATATATCATTTTATAAAGCTATATATTTTTGTACAAAAAAAACCTCTATAGAGATTATCTGAACACAAGAGAGAAAATTCTATAGAACACCCTCAAAAATCAAGAGAATAATCCATCATCCCTTTCTCAATAAAGAGATATCAAGAATGAATACATTAATGAATTGAGTGAAGAATAAAGTTATTGAACCAAGAAGATCAATACCACCATCAAAACACTTGGAGAACAATTGAAGATACTTTGTGATCATAGGATCAATTTAGGATCACCACTAGTATAGTCCCATAGATCAATAATCCTAGGACCAATGCTAAAAAACAATCTAAAAACTACCAATTATATAACATGAGATGTACCTATCTTTATTTTAAATCATTTTTTGAAGATACAAATTAAATATAAAAAATAATCACACAATCCCAAGAATGAAAGGTTTATTTCATTAAGTATTGGTTACATAAAAAACTTGTTTTAGAAAACAAATTAACATTTATCCATAATTGATCCACATTGGGCTCAATTCAAGTCATTTGAGAAGGTATGACAATATTATGAACCTACCAAATAGAAACAAAATTAAATGAAGAGATCCAACAATATTAAATGGAATATAACTCAAAATCTTATAATATTGTGTTAAATAAAAATAATATAAAGAAACATGACCCATGTATAAATACGGTATTAAAAGATAAATACATAATAATATTTGTTCACTAATCATGATAAAAGGATATGTAATCTTAAATGAAGAAACATATTCCATGTTAAAAGAGTGTGATATAATAATTATTATCTATGGGAAATAAAAATAGGAGTACAAAAAAATGGCATATCTCTGAAACATAGAAAAATAATGAAATTTATTAAAACTATAAGCATAGAAAATATCATGAATAATGATTTTCATAACATTTAACCAAAAAACATTTGAACATGGATTCTCAAATCACAATTACACAAAAAACTTATGAAAAAATATTTTCATTTCATGTTCACACAAAAAACATGTGAAAAATGATTCAAACATCACTTTCATAGAAAAAACATGTGAATTAAAATTCCTACTTACCCATCACACATCAAACATATGAAAATTGATTTATGAATCACATTAATTCAATATTTCTTCATATATTTGACATGAAATCCTAACATACACACTGGTGGGTGATATTGGACTCCAACTATCATGATTCCATATATATGGGTTATGCATGCAACAAATCATTTATGATATTATTATAAACCCAAGGATATAAATATCAGTTTCATTTATTTTTTAGATTGATTCAAAAAAACTTTTCCTCAAGATTTTAAAATATAGATATCCAAAATATAATTATCCATATAGAGTATCTCATTGTTATATTTAGAGCGTGAATCATGAAAATTATTTTCCAATGAAATAGATCTTTTAAATATATAGATAAAAATGGTTGTGAAATCATTAAAGGGTTATTAAAAAAACTTTTATATTTGGAATATAAGATGTATTTATGGTCACATAAAATTTTTTTTTTTGAAAAGTTACTAAGAATTTTTTAAATAATTTATATGAAAATAAATTAAATAGTGGATCATTATGATATTTATAAATATTTCAAAAAGGGAAAGTGAGATAATCTTAAAAAATTTCACTTTTTAAAAATTATATTTTATATTAGATAAATGAAAAATTAATAATGATTTCAAATGTAGTTGTTAAAACATTTTAGAAACATGTACATTTTAAAATAATCATCTATAATAGTGGAATTAAAATAAGAAAAAGTATTTCTAAAGAAAATTTTGAATGGATTACAAAATATTTGATTATGAATGGATGGAAAACCTTTTGAATATTTTAAAATAATTGTTCTGAAAACCCACCTAAAAAAATAGTTATTAAAACTTCCATTTATAAGTTTTAATGGAAAATAGTACTTTCACATGTGTAAAAAAAATTGGATTTAAAAATAAAAAAGGGAAACATTTTTTGGAACAATGATTATTGAAATGGAGGGAAAACAATCTTTATTATAGTTCTATTATTTCATTAAAAGGCACAAACATTAATGATAAATTTATTCATTTATGAGGAAACTTCAAGTTGAATGAATAATTTTAAATATATATAAAATACAATGTATCTTTTAAAATAATAAATATTTGAATTTATCAAATATATCAGAATAATGATCAAGTAATAATATTTGAACTTAATAAAAAGAATTTTTAGTTGAATAAATCTATTTAAAATATTATAATTCATGATGAATAAGTCATTTATAAAGGCATATATGTGGTAGAAATTGAAATAACAATATATATAAGAAAATACCACTTAATAAATAAAATTGTATAATATTCCCATCTTATGAGAAAGATATTCAAAAAAATAAAAATACAATGAATAACAATTGTGTTCCCAAAAAATACCATACAACATTGTGATAATTCAAATTGTCAAACTATAGAATGGAAAACATTATATGTATTAATTTTTTATTTTTTATGTAAAAATTTCATAAAATAAATCCATATAAAATATAGATGAAACCAAAAGAAAAAAATATTGACTATGAATCATATCTCAGTAAATATAAACTATGATGAAACAACCCAAATTGTAATGGAAATGTAAGAATTAAAAAAAACATAATAGGATCACTATGATATGAAAATTTAAATATCCTTAAATGAGTTATATACATTATAATAGAAATAAATAAGGATGATAACACACTATATAAAATAAATTATGGTTTTCAATATCAATCATATCTCATAGAATTGAGAATAGGGAAAAATAAGCCCCTTCTAGTTTCTGGATTCATTCTGTGAATTCCCCTAAAATCCCAAATAATGTAATTTAGTTAGATAAAAACATTATGAAGAGACTTTTATAGAAATATTTGATGTCAAATTATCCATTTATTTTCACATGCTATTTATTTGTTAATTATATTTTTCTTCTGGTTTTAGAATGAGGTTATTTGTTTGATTTCCAAAGAACTTCTTCAATATATTGATTAGGGACAAATGTTTTTTAAATATCACAATAATATCCAAAAATTTATAGTTTTATTTATTTTTTATTTAATTTTCCAAAAAATTATAATATTTCACTTATTTTATCAAATTGGAATGAAATTAACAAAGGTTCCCCAATATGTTTAATTAAGGAAATTTAGTTAACATTGAGATTTTATTGTTAATATCACTTATAAAAGGTAAAATAAGATATTTATATAATATTACTAGGGCCTTAAATTTCATTTTTATGCAGTAAATTCAATACTAATCTCATCCATGTTCTGAGGAAATGTAGATATAAAATATGTCATTCATGGAGTTTGTACTCCGCTCATTAATATGGGGTCGTCTTTGTTTTTGGAAATTTTTTACATGAAGGTAGAAAATTGATATTCTAATATTATAATGAAATTTATGAATTAAATTTACTATAATGTTAAAATAATTTAATTTATAGAGAATATTTCCTTGGATAGTGGATTATTAAGAATAAGATTATAAGGATTTGGAAATCCTCACATTGAGAACATGATATTTTCCTTTGAAACCTCCATAGAAATGGAGTCCTTGGGATAAATTATTAATAACATATAAATATTAATGTGAGAGGTTATTGAAGGGGGATCAAAAATTTATTTTTTAATGATTAAATAATTTTTAATAAGTGTAAAATGACGTTGTTGAAGTGATTCCCTTTTATAAGTAAAGAGATAGAAACTTTTGGATGTATCCATTGCTTTTAAATAAAGGTAAGTAAATATTCAAATATGAAAAGAGGAAAATGATTAAAATAATGTTTGTATATTAATTAATCATAATAATTCATATAACACTAAATTAAACAAAATATAATTTTACCACTATATATATATATATATATTAGCACATTGTTTTTTCTTTGTTAACATGTTTTTACCCAAGTAATATAAATTTTTAAATAAATATTATCTAACTGTTTTATTAAAATAAATATATTTTAATTATATACTTTTCTTACATATAAACAAATTAAATTTCAAAATATGATAAAATTAATGTTCAAATCATCTCATTAAATATATAGAAAAATACATTTGTAATAAAACAATTTATCATTATTTGATTTTTTTTCAAATTTAGTATCGATTAACAATTAAATGAGTGTCAATATATTACATTATATGTTTAAAAATTGTATTGCGGTCATTTTTGATAGGTGATTAATATTTTTTATTATATTAATGTTCCCAATGATATGAAAACATTCATTTCAAAATAAATATTTTACCATTAACACGGACAATAAATATTATTAATCATTCTTTTTATCCCTAAAAATTAAATTAATTTTATAATGTAACATGAACATGTTTATTTAAAATATAAAATAGATTTTTCAGATTTAATTTCTATTGGTGATGAAAATTAATTTGTTTAAAAATAAAATAAAAAACCTGATTAAATACTACTTATGTTTACAAAATGTTAAACATGGGTTATATAAATTCAAAATAATGTCTTTAAAATAATTTATTTAAATATATAAATACATATTTCTATATTTTTTTGAAATACTTATCTTGTTCATGAATTTTCATATTTTCATAAAATAGATGGTATTATCGAAATCTATATTTTTTAAGTATTTACCTTTAATTAATTTTGTTAAAAAAATATCAAAAATTCAACCAAAGATAATCATGAAAATATGAATTAAAAATTAAACTAAATTATATAAATATCATTTATAAAATTTATAAATGTTGATTTTAAATGAAAGCATAATATATAAGGAAAAAATACTTCAATTTAGAAATTCCATTTTAAGACAAAAAGTTCTTCTTAATTCTATATTGTATTTTTTTAGAATTAACTACAATATATATATATATATATATGATATTTTCAATTATTAATAATATATCTATAATTATATTCATTGAATATTTAAAAACTCATTTTAGTTCGGTGTTGAGTGAGAAAAAGTTAATCGATACTTTTTTATTTAATGGAAAATACATTTTGACATATCAAGGTATTGCATTCTACTCTATTAAATTGATTGTGTCCTCATGATTTTTATTGTTACATACTAATGAAAATATGAAATGGTATTGAAATTACAATCTTGAAATAATATATAGATTCAAAACATAAATTAACCTTTCAATCATAGTACAGAAAAAGAAATATATGATTCCCCTCATAACAAAAATTTGTTATGATTGTAAATAATTTATTCTAGATATTCTATGATAGAAATGTCTTAGAAGACTCTAGAGTAATATAGTGCAGAAAATAATTTTCATGATATTGTTCCTAATAAATAATAATAACTAAATGATTAAAATAATATTCCATAATGTTAATGTAAACGTTATTGTGAATATGAAAACAAAATCCAATGATGTCTTCTCTAATGAAACCTTAATTGAAAACTATGATGATTTCATCTAAGTTATGGTATAATAGAGTCAAATTATCAGTCATTTTTTAACATTAGTTTTACATAGTCTTCTTCTAATTCAGTTTTATAGAATATTCCAATACAATGTAATAGTTCATAAAAAAGATAGTGAAATTCCATAGAATATCACGTGATAGTGCCTAGCTAGGTCTACAATCTGAGGCCCACTCATTTTGTTCTAAGTGCAGATCAAATTGATACTCAACCATCATTCTTAGAGTGATTACCCATAAGTGAATTTTTTCTATATCCATATCCAATTTCCAATTTAAAGGAATGGGTGTACTTTCTAGGAAACCACAAAATCACTACATGACATAAATATTCATATGTCTTCCTTTTTTAATACATACTCTTATACTAATCAACATGGTTTTAAATAATTTCACTCATAATAATAATCAAAAGTACAGATATAACATTAAAAATAACAAAAATAATTCTATATATTACTTAAAAACTACTGTGATTCCATTTATGAAACCTCAGACCTAAACACTGGGTTATAGTAATAAAAACACTATCATTATACACTTATGTTGATAAAAATTGTTATACATCTATCATTATTTTTACAGAATTTAATATATTAATAAATTTCATCTTAAAATAAATAACGCAGTTCTAGGAAAGGAATGATTAATGTCATTAAGGACTGGTAACATACGATTTTTTAAAAAAAACATACTATCATTTATCCAAATCTAAACCAGCGTAGACTCGCTTCTAGACATCTCATTTGTTATACTCATATTTATATCTTAGAAGTGAAATCACAAGAAGATATTAATATTAATCTCTTATTAAGACAAATTAACACATTAACATGAAATAAATGGATATATCATAAGAATATGTGAATAAAAGAGCATTGAGGAACTATCTTACTTAAGATCAAGTAATAATAAGAAATTTCTAAAATCCTCGATATAAGGAAATGAAATATCTAATAAATAAACATATTACAAAGTAAAATAGTGTGAGAAAATAAACATGGTAAAATTTCTATAATAACAGGCATATGAAATATGGGTTTTCATTTATGTATATAAAAATATATACTTTTGTAAAAAAACATTAAAAAAATATTGTGATCAATTATTCAAATATCACATTCCCTAAATGATCTGGTGACCAAGTCCATTCATATAATGTTCTCACAAAAAATCCTATGAAAAATATTCATAAATCATTTTCACATAAAAAACATGTGAAAAAATGTTACCATAATTTTTTTTACAATAAACATATGAACAATTATGGTCACATCAAGACCGCCAAAGATGTTTTTAAACAATCATTCTGGTATCACATTCACAAAAAAAATAAATCATCTCATGTCTTATGATATTTTTAAAAAATAATTTTTTTGAAATAATTGACCACACATATCGTCCATCCATACTTATTTATAACAATTTTAAATAATTAGTCATAACCTCATAAAATACCAATGGAATGAAAAATATGTGTTGTAAAATTTCCTAATGGTATCAGAGAAATTGACCTCAGGAATGTATACAATTGATACCCAAATTTCAATCACCACAATTATTTATTTCATTATTATATTTATAGGTTGATTTATTAAAAATAATTTCAACTTATATAATTTCTTTAGTGATATATATAAAAATAGAATAAAATGTACAATAGATATTAGAAAATGTTATTGAATTTGTTGTAAATGATGAAATTACATAAAATCGATTTTTTTAAAAGGGGAAATGAATAATTTTGAAATCAGTAATTTTTAAAATAAACATCAATATTTTATTCTAGAAAAAGAAATTATATTTAAAAAATTTGATGTTAAAACATGTTGATGGATTTTTAATTCAAAAAATAATCATGACTTGTAAAACCAGGAAAAATAACTAATAGTTTTAAGAGGAGTTGTTAAAACATATTGATGTCAATTAATTTTATAAATTATGAACAATAATAGTGTTATAAACTGATTTAATGTATTTATGAAAATAATTTGGAGTCTCAAAAGATACAGTTGAGTATAAATTGATGCAAAACATTTGAATTTATTTAAATACTATTGTTGAAAACATAAATTGAAAAAAGGGGTTGTCATGACACATTCCCCGCGACATGTTCCATTACTACCCCAAGCCATCCTTCTATAGGCCAGGGGATGCTGAATAGAATTGAGTAGTAATATCATAAAAATCGAAGGAATTTTCCATAAAACATGCAAACATAAAAAGTCTCAAAATTTTTAATTTAAACATAATGTAAACCACTACTGTCACTGAGACAACTAATAATTGTACAATACAAACTCAAAGTACAAAGGAGCAAGAATACAAGACCAAAACCACAATGTAACGTACACCTAATACGGTTTTTCCACAAAATACCCCATCTTAAGGGTAGGTGAAGGGTAGATGCATATATCTATAGAAGTACGCTCATTTGTCCTACCTTACTGAGCACCACCTTGTCCTTAACTACCATGGTCTCCATCGATGCGTCAATCACCTGAACAAGAGATGGCTTCTACAGTCAATCATCGTATAGGGGCGAGTAATACAATACTTAGTATGGTCCTCATAAAACAAGGGAACGATAAAAAAAGAAGGTGTGCACGGGGGAATGTCATCCCACCCATGTAAAATCTAAAGTACGTAAAGCAAGACTATGAGTTATAACACTGAACACCTTGTACAACTAAGGTACTCATCCCTGATGAGTACCAAGGTTCTTCTAGGTCACTAAGAGATTATTCCCACCATGGGCATGCTGGGTAACTAAGAGCCGCTTCCCACATAGGTGATTAGAGTTGAGTCACACATAGCTATTTGTAGCCGGTCTACATAGGGCCGCTTATAGCTGGTCTACAAAGGGGAACTTGTAGATGGTTCACATAGAGAAACTTCTAACTAGTCCACATATGTCCACTTATCATCTTGGCATGTGATGTTACATAGACCAACTCATCAGTAGTCTTCGGGTCTCATCCAGCTATAGGATTCCAGCAAGTAGCACACTTGATTTTGGGAGAATCTACTCCTCAATCCATAAGCCACATCTCAACTGCCATGAAATCTTACATAGATTACTCCCAATAGACATTATCATTGAAAGCATGCCAACACAATAGAAGATGAATTAATTGAACTCCTGGTCTGAATGATATTGGAATTTTATTAAATAGGGGCTGGTTGTTTCTACGCCTGGTCCGACCCGGTCATACCAACCCGACCAACTTGGCCCCGGTGTCCGGCATGACTATATCTGGTTCAGAAGACCTGACCCGAACTTGTAGGGTTTGGGCCGGTTTGGGTGTTGGGCCAGGAAAATTGTGCCATGATGGAACTAGCACAGTTTACCGGGGGGTCCGGCCCTCCAGGGCGGCCAATGACCAGGCTTCATCATGATCGACCCGCAACTAGCGGCCAGGTTATTTCCCAACCTGGTCCACCCAACTACCCTTTTATTTCATCAGCTTAGACTGAATCAGTGGGCCAACACTTCTCCATCCTAGGCTAATTGATGACCCAATGCATGCTGCCAGCATGGCACACATGGTGGGGCTTGTTTCCCCATACCTGTATGCCTGTGAGGCATCCAATTCGCACTGCACATGGTTGTTTGAGTCCGGCCGCATCCCCTCACACGGTCCTGGACCACATGTCAGATCCTACCATGGTGCACTAGTGCCGGACACTCCTCCATCATGGCAACTATGTGTTACAACCTATCTACATTGGTTTGCTCATAATAACCAGTTTCTCCCATGGCCCATGGCTTAGTCGCAGGTCCAGCTCACCACTGCGGTTTGCAGACTGTAGATCTATGAAATGTGAAACTCCATCACATCCGAGAAGCTTCATCCACCTATCGCAAGCCACCATCCTTCATGTTGGAGGCTCCTATTGACGTTGTGGTGGGCTACTAGCGTGCTGCCTCCCGCATTCCATCACAACTATGGTGTTTTTTTCATGGCCATGTGTCGTGGCTCGAGGCCGCCGTTGAAACCCTTCCACATAGACCTTCTATATCCAATGCACCACTATCTGTTATGCAACAAATAATGAGGAGAATAAGATGTAGGGGATCACAATTAACACCCACATGAACAACCGACCTTTTTTCAGGTTGGTTAGGAATTGTTCATGTTAGCAGGATCGCGACATATAAATTATAAATCACTAAGACATAATCCTGATATCAATCCAAAATTATATTTCCCAACCCTTTAATGGGAAATCCATCCACGTATCAACTTTTTAGAGGTTTGATCCACATTCTTCCATTTGAGGGGGAGTGTGGGGAAATCAATTCCTTAATAATTTAAACCCCTATATGGGAAATAAGGGTGCTTTAGGTTGATCATTCATCATCGTCCATCAATATCCAATCTCAAATCTTCTCTCCAAGGTTGTTGAAACAATCATCTAATTCACCAGCATTCTAGTTGGAGTGTTTTTCCTTCATCATTCGTCTTCTACACCCACCAAATCTTCAAAACAATTCTATGATTTTACCAACAATCCTCCATTTCATGTTAGGATATTAAATAATGAAAACTGAATCAACATTTCTATTATAGGGCATTGAAAATTTGTTACACTGACTCATTATTCAGGTTCCTTAATGAGATTCATCATTTCCTCATTATTGCATCGTACTGCTGACGTGCCACTACTAAACAATGAAGAAAACTATTGATATAACTATTTTAGTTGTTTTATTTTTTTTATTAAAAATATGAAAATTAAATTTTTCCCTTGACCAGCGCCAGATGAGTTTAAGTCCTACATATGGAGAACACATCATTACAAACTCAACCGTGGTCTCATATTTTTAATCCAGGTTACTGTTTCTAGTTTATGCGTATTTGAATATAAAATAACTTTTTTGTAAATTATTCTATATATGGTTACGTCCTAAAAAAATACTATCACTACCAACCCACACTAATCGATGTTAGGCACCACTTAAGGGAATAATAAATTCAAAAACAAAATGGTACTCCCAGATTTCCAAACTGAGCTACCGTTTATGAGTTATAAATATTTTAAAATAAAATATCTTTATTCAATTATTTTATTTACATCTAAAAACTACATTCCACTATTTACTCACACTGGCCAATGTTAGGCTCTACCTTAGTAAATCATACCCTCATGAGTTCAACTATGGTCTTGTATTTTCAATCTGATTCACCGTTCATGAGTTATAATGTTTTGAAAAATAAAATATTTTTATTAAATTATTTTATCTACAGTTATTCCAATTTTGGGTTTTCTCACTGGTGTCTTGCGCCGACTAAACTCAAGTTTATACAAGGATAAACCCACTATCCGGAACATAATAGTGCACTAAGATTTTTTATATGGTCACTATTTTAACAGTTATTACACTTTTTTTTGGAAACCACTCAGATGAACTCTTTAAAACATAACATTTTTTTGATGGTCCATTCATAGCACACCAGGACCTGAAATTGCATGCTGTCCTAGTGATTAGTCTCCAAATAGTCCAACATAATGATCAAAAAAATATCATGGAATTGCTATGTATTAAATTACTCCCCATTGAGGACTCTACTTCCTCATAAGCCAAAACAATGGAAAATTAAACAAAAAAGTGGGTATTGAAGATGAATATAGGCCTCCCTATACAACTTTCTTTCCTAGAGATTCATCTGTTTCCAATGAACATGCCCTAGAGGAATTGATCATCCACAAACAATACTCTTCTATCGATCCTTGATCTCTTCTGGAAACTCTAAAAAATTCACCCCTTCATCAAATCTCATGCACGTAGGGGAATCTCAAGACCTCTACTAAACTCTACTCATGGGTATATAGGAAGAGGGTCGACTCGATGATTCAGTAAATTTTCACCCAAACGGTATTGTGTCGCCTAGATGTACATGGTAAACCCTTTAAAAAGTCCATCGGTATCCCATCCCACTTCCACTTCAGTACCTATAGGGGTTGTGTTAATCCCACTAGAACCTGGTGCTCAGCTTTCACTTGCTAACTAATAAGGCAACTTGAGACAAACTCTACCACTTCCTTCTTCATATCAGGCCACCAGTCCTGACATCATAGGTCATAGTACATCTTTTCCACACCTGAATGTTTTATTAATGGGGACGTATGGAACTCATTCAAAACCTCCTCCTGTAAATCAACTGGTACTATGTTGTGTTCTATAAAATTGATGACATCGTCTGCACCTTTAGAATATCAACCACGAGCAAGCCATGTGGACATCTTGGAATATGTTGTCTCGCATCTGGCGTATTTGAGGTGCACCTCCTTGACTCACTGTAAGAGTGGAGGGACAAAAACCTTTGGCAGAATATAAGCTACCTCATCCCTATCGACAAAGGATATCTAAAGCGATGTGAAATACACTAAGGACTCATTTAGTAGTTGTGAACATTATCTCTTATTGAGAGCATCTGCCGCCATGTTCTACTTACTAGGAGTATAACTATCTCAATGTCATAGTCCCGAAGAATCTCTATCCAACGCCACTATATATGGTTTACATACAATTGAGTAAAGATAGAATTACTCTTGTGGTCAGATTTGACGATGGATCATTTTTCCCATAAAGTAGTGTTGCCATATCTTCAGTGCGAAGACTATCGCTGCTAACTCAATGTACAGAGCCACATATTTCTTCTCATGTAGTCTCAATTATCATAAGCCATAATCCATCACTACCTTCCCCTTGAATAGGATAGAACCAAGCCTGATTCCTTATGCATTATAGTACACCACATAGTCTTCTCCCTCCTCTAGAAACCTCGAGATTGGAGCACACATCAAGATCTGCCTCAGTTGCTTAAAGCTCTGAAGTGATTCTTTTATCCACAAAAATAATTTTACCTTCTTACTTAATGGTGTCATGGGTGCTTCCACTTTGGAGAATTCGGGTAAAAATCTATGATAATACCCATCCAACCTAAGGAAATTTCATACCTTGGTAACACTTTTTGGTGGCTCCCAAGAAAGCACTTCATTGATAATCATTACATCAACTGCAACTCTGTCCTTTGAGATGACATTTCCAAGGAAGTGGACATTTCATATCTAGAACTCGCACATTGAGAGATTTCTGTAAATTTGGTGCTCTCAATGTATCTCTAGAACCATCCACTGGTGTGTCACATGCTCCACCTTAGATCCTGAATACACTAATATGTCATCAATGAATACCACTACAAATAAGTCTACGTATGGATGGAATATCATGTTCATGAATCCCATTGACACTACTGGGGAATTCATTGCATAGAATATAATCACTATGTAATCGTAGTATAAGTAGTGACATCTGAAAGAAGTCTTCGAGATGTCTTCCTATTATACTCGAAGATGGTGGTAGCCTAATCTAATGTCTTTCTTGGAGAACCATCTCACTCCCATTAGCTGATCGAAGAGGTTATCTATCCCTGGAAGAGGGTACATGTTATTTATGGTCACCTAGTTAAGGTTCCGAAAGTCAACAAAAAACCTCAAGCTTCCGTCTGCCTATTTTGGAAAACTAAACTCTGGCTAGCCATGGTGAAACAATGGGCCTTACGAAACCATTTTTCTACATGTCCTCCTACTATACCCCTATCTCTCAAGCACTGTGGGTGTAATCTGATATACAAGTGTAGATATTTGTGTCATCCCAGAGTATATATCAATGATTAAATCGACCTCTCTGTAGCTAGATAGTCTTGGAACATCTATTGGAAATAAGTCATAGTACTCATCCACCACTATAGGGAATGAAACTGAAAACATCCACCTCTACACAGGTAAGGATGGTCACATGAAGCAACCCCCCTTTGTCTATCCTATAACTAATTGAGCTTGGTGTGGGAAACATGGGGATGTTTGTTTTAACATGCTGAAATCTATACCAACTCATGTTCTAAGATAGCACATCTTCCATGTTTACTACACTATATATTAATCTATTCCTCTCACTATCTATGCCCCGCTGGCCTATCCACTATTTCACTGTCAACATGATGGGCTGGACAATATCTCCTGAGATGTCTCATGCCGTATATTGAAATTCCATACATATTTATACGACAACTAGACTCACCCTATGAGTCCTGATCTATAGATCCCATATCATGAGACCTCTTCTCATAATGTATAACATGTCAAATTCTATATGACTTACATTATCTTCCTAATTTCCTATAACTGACATCCACTAGCTGTGTCTACATAGCCAATAGACATTAAACCAAAAAGTTTCTTTTTAGAAATAATTCACAAATATGAATGGATATAAGAATACTTCTATCTCAGATTTACCTAAACACATCTCACTTAGAGGCCTAATCCTTGAAGAACTAGTTGCATTGTATTTATTGAGTATCTGGATGGGTCGGTAAACCTCAATGAATACACAGCTACTGACATGTCGTCCTGTTGAAGCTACAAATCCTCTTGGGCATGCATCACCCTGATATTTTAGGGTAATGGCTTCCTCCTAGAGAGAGGTTCTCAATCTCTATCCATAGAAAAGTCACCCCATCATATGATTAGTTAAACTAGACCCCATCATTTCTATATTGATCCATGTAGAAGGATCACTAAATCGACTAATATCTGATCTAGTTGTGCACTGGCCAGATAGAAAAATCTTTCACCAACTCAAGATAGTCTTTAACCACCTGTGATTCAAGTGCTCCTCAGAACCTGAGGGTCCTCTATCACTGACACTTGTTTAAGGAATTTTTACTATATATTTCCATTACTGGTAGCACCAGTAATAACTGTTGACTAATGGGTGGTCGAAAATTTGGGACATAGGTCGAATGTCCAACCTTTGGAAATGGTCCCTATACCGAAGACACATCATTATATGGACCATTCTCTTGGTCACACACTAGAATCTGGGTTGGATATTTTCATGGAGTCATCTTCAAAGAGATCATGATTAGTAGATTATACCTAGTGAGTAGGCATTGACTTAGAATGATTTGTGATAAAAAACACAAAGATGCATGTAACTAGTGTATTCATGTACCGAGTAGGAAATTAAGATTTAGGTTCCTGGTGTATGGATACATCATCATCCGAACCAACATTGGACTCCCTAAACTGAAGTCCAAACTCTATACACCTAACACTGTTACCCAAAAATATTTACAGACTCTTAGATCTTCTGGTAAAACCGACCTCATAGATACAACATTGTCATGACACATCCCCCAGGGTTAGTTCTGTGACAACAGCAATCCCACCTTCCATAGCCTAGGGGTAGGAGAATAAAATCGAGTAGTCATATCCCAAAAGGGGAAGACATTTATCTTAAAACCTATACACACACAAAAATCACAAACTGTGGAATGTAATCAAAATATTATCCACAATTGTAACTGAGACATCTACTTAGAGTACAATACAAAATTGAAGTACAAAGGGGACATAATAAAATCTCATAGCCATAACAGAATGTACAAAATCTACATTTTTTCCACTCAATAATCCACATAAAGGGTAGTTGAAGGGTATTTTCATGTAGAAATATATGTATGCTCATTCGTCCCATATCATTGAGCACCACCAGGTCCCAAACCATGATTTTCTTTAACGAAGCGTCAATCACCTGCATGAGACTTGACACGTGTGGGAAAAGCTCATGTAGGGGTGAGAAACAAAATACACATTGAGGACCATGAAACAAAATGGAAATACCACAAAATAAGGTATTCACAAGCTATTTTCATCTCCCATAGGTTTAATGTAATGTATGTAAAGAAAGACTATCAGTCATACCATGAACACCATGGATGGAATAGGTACTCATCCCTGATGAGTAATATGGGACTAATGGGTCACATAGAGCCTCTCCCCACCATGGTTCTTCCAGATCACTATGATTCTCTCCCCACTTATACCACTGTAGTTGGGTCACATAGAGCCGCTTATAGCTGGTCCACATAGGGCTTCACATAGATGGTCTACATAGAGATCCTTATAGTTTGTTAATATAGAGCCTCTTGTTGCTGGTCCACATAGATCTGGTTATCATCTAGGTTTATAGGGAAACATAGACGCACTATTCAGCACTCTTCAAGTCTTAGCCAGCCACAAGATGTCTGCACATTGTGCACTTGATTCATAGAGAATCTTCTCCTCAAGTCATCAGTCGCATCTATACTACTATGAAATGATACATATAGTATTCTCAAAGGGCCAACTCATTTGACAGATCCCAACACCATATATGGAACATCTATTAGACACTCGGTTTGAAATATATTGCATTTTATTAAATAAGGGTTAGTTTTTTCTAGGTTTGGTCAGACCTGACCATCCCGACCAGGGGGTCCCTCTTCATCTGACCCGGTTCAGCCGACCCAACCCAACCCAGATGTTTATGGGCCATCCCTATCCAGCATGTTTGATGGGCCTGGACCATTGGGCCTTACTGGAACCTTCCAAGTTTATCCTTGGATCTAGTCTGCCGGGTCACCCAGTGACCCGGTTTCATCCAACCCTGCCCCCACCTAGCGGGCAGGTTCTTTTCAAACTCAGACCACCAACCTGACCAATTTGTCACATCGGACTAACCCACATTAGTGGGAGACTCTTCTATAGCTCGGGCCACCCAGCATGGTAGACCTGTTTTAACCCCTACCTGGATTCCCATAGGGCATCTGATTTATGCTGTACATGAATGGATGTGGTCAATGGCCTCCCCAACACGTAGTCCTTGACTACATGTTTGCACCTTCCACAGCCCGCTAGAGTGCGCCTCTCCTCCAACACGTCAAATCCTATCTGCGCTGGTCCACTCACGCGAACTGGCTTCCCCACGTGGTCCGCGACTTCACCACAAGTCCCGCTCATACCCACGGTCTGTGGACCCCAACACTTCGATTCATGCAACTTCATCATGACTAGGTGGCCATGAGCTAAGGTCTCTAGCTTCCAAGTTTCGAGGTGGCCGCTCATGTCACCGCTGTGGCACAATTCCTGAACGTCGCCTCCCACCTCCCGCAACAAATGTGGCGTCGGGGTTGGGTGGAATCCCAGAAGCCTTGTGTCACTGTCTCGAGTAGTTTTTACAACCCGCCAAGCCACGACCCTTCCCACGGGATCTTTTATAGCGCATGTGCCACATTTTGTTACACTACTAAGAATGATGAGAGAGAGATGGAGGGGATCCCAAAGAACACTCATATGAACTTCCACATTTTTTCATGATGGTTAAAAATTATTTGTGTTAATATTATCAAAACGTATAAATTATAAATCACTAAGACCTAATCTCGATATCAACTATTAATTATATTTCAAAACCCTATAAGTGAAATCCATTTGAAAATATACTTTTTAGAGAGTTGATCAGCGTTCTTCATTTTGAGGGGTAAAGTGGGGTAAACAATTTTTTAATATTTGGAACACCTACCTGGAAAAGAATATTACTTTAGGATGACCGTTCTCCATCGTCATTAGATCTATGATCCCAAATCCACTCTCCAAGGGTGTTTTTTTCATCATCCGAATCAACAGAGTTCATTATTGGGGAGGTTATCCTTCATCAATCATCATTGCCACCCACCAAAGCCTCAGAGGAATTCAAAAATTTTGTCGACAATCCTTTATTTATTTTTGGGCTATTAATTGAAACAATAAAAATCAGTGTTTCTATTATGTTGTTTTGTAGGTTCATTACACTGACTCATTAATGGGGATCATTAATGTGATTCATCGTTTCCTCATCACTGCACTACAGAATTGTTATTCCATAGCTAAATGATGAAAAAAAGTTTTAAAAAACATTTTTACTTTATTTTATTTTTCATACTAAAAGTATGAAATTTAATTTTTTACCTCAAACTTTTGTCGGTCAAGGTTATGTCTTGATTAAGGAGAAAATCTCATTAGGAACTCAACGGTGGTCTCTGACCTCTAATCTAACATAACATTTGTGAGTTATGATTATTTTAAAATTAAATATATTTTATTCAAATTATTTTATTTATGGTTATGTCCCCAATATTTAGCTTTCACATCAAGCCCATGTCAGCCAATATTTGGCTCCGCCAAAGGGAATGATACACTCACAAACAAAACAATACTCTCGAACATCTAATCTGAGTTACCATTTATGAGTAATAAGTTTTTGAATATAAAATAACATTATTCAATTATTTTATTTATTTCCATAAACTACTTTTAAATATAGAACCTCATTAGCCAATTTAGAATCTTCCTAAGGAAATAGTACCATCACGAGTTCAACGGTGGTCTCTAATTTTCAATCTGAATCACCGTTCATGAGTTATTAAGATATGAAAAATAAAACAGTTTTAGTTAATTTATTTATTTACGGTTATGAAATTTTTTAGTTTACTCATAGGAGGATAGTACCGACTAAACATAAGTTGTACCTATGGTAGACCCTCCATCTTGAATGCAACAGTTCCCTCATATTTCTAATCTGGGTAACTGTTTAAGATTTATTCATCTATTTCTAGAAAATAGCTCACACATTCTATTTAAAACATAACATTTTTCAGTGGACCATTTCAGGAACACCGAGCCTTCGAATCTCTCATTGTCTCAGCGCCTCATCTCAAAATAATACCATATAATTTAAAAAAATCATGCAATTCCTCGGTATAACGGGGATAATAAAATTTCCCATTTCAAAAGTGGTGATAGAAAAAAGTAATGTCACATGGGTAATCACTTATTCAGATTTTAGAATAATAATATCAAATACTTTTCAAAATAATTATCCTGAAAATGGTTGAAATACATTCATTAAATGGGATTTATTTTTATTCATAAAAACATTCCAATTTTATGTGAAAGAAATTCATCAATAAATAATATATATATTTAAAACATCATTTTATGTTGAGAAAAAAATAATATATCTTATGAAATATAAAATATAATACTTTATTAAAAATTGTAGAATAATTCTTAGGGAATAACATTTTCTCTTAATGATTGAAAATTCATGTTAACCAACCCCATTATGTATATCATAATTCTTGACATAATATTAATTTAGAATGGGTTTAATGTGATAGAAATATAAATACCAAGAATATAATAGTAAAATAGAATGAAACAATATTAAAGATACTAATGTTACAAACTTATGTTATATTGTTTCATAAATTAAAATCATAACTGAATTAATGATAATTGTGTTTCTAGATAATACGTACAATGTCATAATCCATCAAATAGAAAATCCATCGATTGAAGAAAATCTTACACATTTGTAAATAAATTATATTTTATTATCATTAATCATAAGAAAAATCTATGTTTAAAATTTCACAACAAAATGAAACAATTTGTGAATACAAATCACATCTCAATGAAAAAAAACTGTGACTTAAAAACCCTTAAGGTAATTGTAATAGAATAATTAAACAAACATAATAGGGTTATAAAAATGAAAATTATTTTTTTTAAAATTAAATATATAAAATAAATCAATGTAAGTATTGTATTTAATAATCTATATATAAGAAATTAGGTTTCAGAATATGAAAAATTTATCTTGGATTTTAGAATAAAGATAAATAACCCTTCACACAGGTATAGATTTGTTCTCCATATACAACTAAAACCCCGAATAATAAAATTATATTTAATAAAAACATTATTATATATAATATCAATTTATATTCAATTTCATATGGTCTATCTATCATTATATGATATTTAGTTTTTAAATAATCTTTGTTTATGGGTGTTATTTGATGTGGTTCGTTCGATTTCTCGAATACATTCTCTGTACATTGAAAGTGACCAAATGTGTTTCAAAATAACTTTATAATATATAAAATATCTATTATTTTATTTATATAATTATTAAATTATATCATAATTTTTATATAATTTTATATTTTCTCAATATGGACACAAATTAAGAAAGGTGCCTCAATATGTTCTTTTAAGGTGCTTCAGTTTACAATGAATGATTGTCATTAATATAAAATATAAAATGTATAATTTTATTTTTAATTAATATTAATAAATTTATAAATATAGTTTTTATTCATTATGTAAATTTTTAAAATCAACCATGTAATGTGATCATGAAAAAATAGACCATGTCGTTTTGGACGTGGTAGTCCAGATGTCCTCAGCGCAACATGTTCCTTTTACGAATATTTTTGGATGAATATAGAAATGTTATATTAAATTTTTATTAAAATAATTAATCATATTAATATTTATTATTTAATCATAATTTAAGGGATATAGAATATTTGGAAGGGTAGAGGTGGATTAATATGAAAATACTAAGAAGTAATAAATAATCACATTGAAAACATGATATTTTCCCTTGAAATCCCATCGGAAGGTTTGGAAATAAAAATAATAATTATGAACATAGGCTTATGAATGTTTTATGAGCCTATAGGAGAAGTAAAATTTTAGAGGGCATGAATATAATTCAATCTAATAGGTGTATCATGATGTGGTGGAAGTGACCCCATTTTCCAGGTTAAGAAATGAGTAATTATGGAAGTACCTATTTCATTACAATGTCAGTATGTCACTATTCGAGGGACCAAGGAACAATATATTTAGAATAGTTTATTTTGGGGTGATCTAATTTCAAAATTTCCAATAAAAAAATTTTAATATTTTTTTAAACATGTTTCATTCCATTTACTACTAGATTTTTACATTTTTCTATTTTTTTTATCTTGGTAAGTTGTTTTTACTAATGAATTATTTATTTTATTAAATATTAATTTGAACACTATTACCAACTTTTTAATTTTTTAAGATGAATTTATCCTCCATATATTCTAATTTTTTTCATAAGATAACATTTTAATTTAAATTAAAACCATTAACATATTGAAAATATGATTTATAGAAAAAATTTATTTTTACCATTAAGTGTTCTTAGTATTTTTTAGTATTAATTAAAAATTAAATGATTTTTAAAATATTTATATATGTGTATCTTTATTAAAATTAATTTATGATAGTAAATTTATTTTTTATTTGATAAAAATTACATGTTGTTAATAAAACCATCCCTTTAAAAAATAGTTTTACCATTGTCAAAGTCAATAACACTAATCTTAACAGTCTTATTCTTATACCTAACCATGAAATTATCATTATTAATTAACACAAAAATTTTCATCCATCATATTAGATCCACTATTTTAATTACTTATATAAGTGAGGGAAACTAATTTTTATAGAGGAAAAAATAGTTTTTTGAGTTAAAATTTTCTTAAGAATCCATAATGATAAATATAAGTTTGATAAAAAAATAATTATTTTAAATGATTTATTTTAATTTTATAAATATATATTTTTATTTAAAAATGATGAAAATAATTTTATTTTATTCTTATATTATTATAATATCCTAAATTTGATGGAATTAGCAAGATTTTTTATTTTTTCTCCAATCACCTAAAAAATTATTTTAAAAAAATTTCAAAAATCACCCTATAATATTTCAACATGATGAATTAAAAAAATTTATTTATATAAAAAAATATATTAAAAAAATATAATTTTAGTTTTCTTATGAAAATATAACAAATAAAGAGATACATAATTCATTTAGATATTATAATTTTAAACATCAATAATTCTTAATCTTATATTTCATGTATTTATAATTTTATAAAATAAAATTATTTACAAGATGTTTTTTATTCATAAATTTTATTTTAAATATTAATATAATATTTCACAAATCATCTTAGTTCACTTTTTCATCTGAATCAATACATATACATAATAACTACGTAAATGAAAATATATTCCTAAATCTTAGGGAGTTATATCTTAATTGATTAAATTTTAGAACCTCTCAATAAAATGATAGTGTATTCAAATAGTTCTATGAAGAATCGAAATCCTTTTTGAGGATTGAATTGTCAATATTTTGTTAATTATTAATGGTTATATTAATTTTAAATTTTAATTGAAAATATCCTATCCTCTTGATTTTGACATCTATATCAATTAATTTTTGAATATATTTTTTGATCACGAAGAATTATTTTCCTATACAAATTATGTTATTCATATATTACAAAATATGATAAATTTTATTGAATAAATTGTATCTTATTAGCTTGATCCATCAACACTAATATATAATTTTTCTAATTATTTCTATTGTCTAGTATCTAGTTTTTTACTACGTTATTAATTGTTTCAAAATTTATTCCCCTTAAGTGACCTCATATCATCATTCCATTCGTTAATATTTCCTTAGAGTGAACTAACCACGTTCAAAATAGCTATAAAAAATCATTTTAACTGACTATGTTAAAGTACAATGAATGAAACTAGTAAATAAGTTGGAAATATTAATGTTTTCCACTATACATTTTGAAATACATAATATCCCAATACTTGATAATATAATTCATCCATGTGTGACTTTGTGTTCTCATACAACTATTCAATGTTATATAGATGAATAAATATGAAATGTCAAAGTGTGTGGGACTTATTACTTGATAAAACAATTTTATATATTTAGAAGATTATGTCTCCATTCAATAAATTATTATAGAAAAATTTATATATTCATCCACAAAAAAACACTTGTAATTAATTCCACCATATATATATATTAAATTATATTAGTCACCCTGGATAAATCATATAACCAAGAAAACTAAAAACAAACTATAAATTGATAACATTTTAAGATAGTGGTATAAAATTATGTCATGAATTCCACTTGAAATTTATCAACCACATTATCATTTTTTACATGTACTCTTCATTATTCAATGAATAAATCCAATTGGTATGTAATTCAATTGGTTACACTTGTTTAAAATATTTGTTCCACTTTAAAAATTGATATCTTTTTAAAACTATCATATAATTAATTTGACATTCCATGTTTTTCTTTCTACTAATTGATAATCAGATCTATTGTTTATAGTTCATTAAATTTAAGGATCATATGTCACATTAAACTTTTAATATGTAAAATAATACTTACAATTAATTATTATGGAGATAGGATAATTTATAGTTCTTCCTCATGTAAAGGAGTGTTGATTTTAGTGGTAAACTAAACATTTTATTCAATCATCCAACCCTACAATCATTGTAGATATCATTCAACTGATACCATTTGAAAAAAAATATCCTATAAGTTATCAATTTCAATATTCATCTTCATTATCATTCCATCCAAATATAATGTTATATTATCCCCACAAACAGATGTCTTCCCCACAACTCAATATTTTAGCTCTTTTTTCCACATAATTTTTTTTGTAAATCATCTTTATCATGCATTTTATTTATCACAATATAAAATCATGTAGAATTCTTATGATTTTTATCCTTATTTGGTCATTATTAAATAATTCGTCCATATTTCACGGAATGGATGATTCGTTCACCATATAAAGTCTCTATATTTTCATAATTTACACCTGTGATGTTGTTGTGATAAATTAGTTATTCATGACTATTGCATACAATTTTTAATTAAAAATTTAATTTATTCTATTCTATAAATATATTTTTCAAAACAATTTATTTTCTATTCATTTTTAATCTTCTACCTTTAACATTGTAAATATTATATTCATATTAGAATCTTTATCACCATTAATTCCACAATACCATTCTATATGCTGATTGTTTTTACTTATAAATCATCTTGATAAAAATAAAAATACACATTTTTCATTTACACATTAGATTATGTGGTTAGTATTATTCCTTTTATCAACTTGATGGAAAATTAACACTTATATATATTATTTCCCAAACATCTATTGTAATATTATGGCGTTGACACCCAACATTGTTAATAATACTCCCTAGATTTATAAAATAATATCTTTTTATTTAATAAATTGTGATGTTTTTTTATACTCGAGTTACTAACACCATCATTTTTGTGCTAACTAATTTATTTTTCACTATTTATAACATCATATTCCTTTCAATACCAATGATTTTAAAACAATTTTCAATTATTTGGCCAACCATATCAACCATTTTGGACAATGATTCTTGAAAAAATATCAATGTGTTATTTAGTTCAGATTAAAGAGTGATAATCTTTGCTTTGAGAACATTATTACATGTTTATTAAATCAATAATATTATGAGTAAGTTATTTTTTCAAATTTCTTTATAGGGTCATATTTTCATTCATAATCAAAAAAAATTCTACATCCACATCCACTTCCTTATATATTTTTTCTAAAACCCAATACTATTCTCAAAATATAATCCATTATTTTATTAATTTTTAGATATTTACATTCTTCTCATTAATATTAAATTTCCCATAATTTATAGTAATATTATTCTCTAGACTACTAATATTATGTGGAAACCGCTTCTACAATAAAATTATTTTCATTTTCCATCACAGTTGGGGAAAATAAAATTTAAAATTTTACTTACTTTTAAGATAGAGTCAATTATTTATATATTAAAAAAAATACTAACGTTAATCTTATAAAATATCATATCCACTATATCACTATATTTTTGTTCATTTTAATCATAATTTTTTATTTTTACATAATTTAATTTACACTCTTTTTAGCCATGAGTAACTCATTTCTCATGGAATACATTATTTATTAGTTTAGAGATTCAAAAAAATCATCTCTATTCATGGGATCTCTATATAATTATATTTAGGTCTCCCATATTTTAAAATAAGAAACATAATGATGTTTTATATTAAATACCTAATATACCAAACCTATAACTATAATTAATTTTTAATTCCTTCTTGAATAAATTTAAAAAGTATTCTTAGATCATGGATGTGATGTATATATATTTAAAAACATCATAACCTAAATCCTAATGAAATACAATGATATCTAATTTCAATTCATTATATTAATTTTAATAAATAAATAGGTTATTATAAATAAATTCATGTTAAAAAGGAAACAAAATTGTTTTGATAAAATGAATTCAATATGATAAAATTTATGATATCAAACTAGTTTTTGGGATCATTTGGTTATAAGGTGAAGAAAATTAGAAGTGGGTGAGTAGTAGGGCTTGTTAATATGGGTGAAAATTATCATCTTTAAACATGATGATAATTTTGGTTGTTTTTGAAATATGTATTTTATTTTTTGTAATAAAATTTCTTGTGAGTGTTTTCTATTTTTGGTAAGAAATTTTTTGATGGGTTTGTTATGAATATTTCCTATTAATTGAAAAATGAGTTTAATTAAATAACCGTAACCATGTTGAGAAAAATTCATAAAAATTTAGATAATTGTATATTTAACGTCATGTTGCTAACATCAAGAATATACTCATGATCGTAGTTTCATATTTATGAGTCTTTATAAATAATGAGAATATTTTTTCAACTATATATTGTTTAAGATGAATCTATTGGAAGACTAGTTGTAAAATTTTTAAAGTGAAAGAGGTAAAAAATTAAAGTTAAAAAGATGAAGCTATATGAAATATAGAGATAAAATATGTAAATCCATTTAGGATTCATGTGTATAATGGTTATTTGATCAAATCCATTAGAAAATGATTCATCACACCCTATTCTATATGAATGTTTAATTATTACTACAATATAACTAATGTTCATCAAATCATTATAATTTCATGAAAAATTTCACTAGAAAGACTGGTATAATATTTCTCAGGATGTCATATATAATGTTTACTAGACAAACAACTAAAAGGTTTAACTGAATTGATATGAATGGTTCATACCAAACCGTAGAGTGATTTTATCAGGATGTTACAAAAATAGCTCCACTTGATTGAGTTGATCATAAAATAATCCATCAAAATGTTTTCTATAAGTTTTAATGGAATTCAATTTTAGGATGTTTTATATGTTGGAGAAATATTAAGCTTGGAAATGAGAAATTTTACATAAAGAATGAGATAAAGGTAGGTTCTATCAAATTTAAAATTAATCAAGTCCAATCTATTATGGTAGTTGTAATTATTTTTGTCATATATAGTGGATGATCAATGAATCCACATGAATGAGTATATCAATTCAAGATAATTGGTAAAAGATCCATCATATGGATGAGCCTCAACCAAAAAATTGTCATTTCATTAGAAAAATGATTCTATAAATATTTACCAGCCTGATATTTAAAATTCCATTACATTAAGCTAAATGAAGTTGTTCAAAAAAGATAAAGGGTGAATACAGTCTAAGATGGATTCAAATTGTTGTGGGAGGAGAAAATTGTACAATGCCCACAAGAGGAAAATTTAAAAGGTCCACCGAATGGAGGCATGCTGACTCATCTAAAGGAATAAGTCATAGGATTTTTTTCAAGAACATTAGATTGTGGAGGCTAATAATGTGTATTGGAAAAATAAGTATGCGTCCACCAGACTACTTCATGAAGATCTTGTCGATTACATTCAAGGTAATCTAATAGAATAGTCACTAGAAAGGTATACACATGCAAATGTCATGAAAGAAATTTTTTTCTAAATGATAAATGAAAATATTTACACATTATAAGTATTTTTTAAAAAATTTTGATATCGAGATGATCCATTAATGTATTTATATTGAGAATGTATATGGAGGTGTTGATGAAAAGGGGATATTTCATGAAACAACATGGAATTTCTTGAATTTGTGAGACTATTCCCAGTGAAGTTCTATTGAGTATGACATTTTGAATTTGAGTATGATTTATATTAGAAATGGCATTGAGTTCACGAATTTTTTCATGGGTGAAATCCTATAAAAAGTTGTGTGTGTACACTACGTGTGACTATTGTAAAAAATAGATAAAAAGATGAAGAACTGAATATTTTTTTAGAAGATAAGGGTTTGCTTCCCAGAATGGTTTCTCCTAGTTAGAGATGTTCAATTAGACATATGTATCAAATAGTTTTTATTCTAGAAAAATGTATTAGATATATGTTATACCAAACATAGGTATCAAGATTTTTTTCATAAATATAGGAAATAGATAGATTATTGGGAACAGTAAATAGATTCATATGAGGTAGATCATTCCTGGTGGACAATACGATATAGAGTCACACCGTACATTATATATCAAATAGAGAATTTTTGGATGATACTATTATAATATTTTTATAATGATTACTATTATTATTTTTCATCAATATATATGAAATCATTGTAACTTATGAGAGTATGTTTAATTACCTATTATGATATATATGGAGTCTTACTTTAGTTTTCTCAATTGTAATCAATTCTCATCATATTGATATCCCATCAATAAATGATATTCTCAATGGAACGTATATTGTCACCCATAGTAGTGTAAACCCTTTTAAATTTTGTGTTATCTTATTTACATTCCTATAATTTCATATGAAGTTTGGTTGATATATATATACTTGAAAATAATTTAAAATACAACATATATGTGTGGAAAATTTCAAAACATAAGAAAATTTAAAAGATCACCACAGAGTCCCCCCCCCCCTTAATACTGGTTCTCACATGGAACCTAACATCAATAATTAAAAAAACATCCATGTTTCAACTGAAATATTATTAATTTTTTATAATTTATAATCACAATATAATGAATACTATGGGTATTCTGACTATTTATCAAAAAATCATTAATTGAAAAAAATGATAACTTGTCTTTTTCTCTATTTATAGAGTAGATTGATCAAACTATATTTGGGTTTACCCCCATTGAAGATGTGATTATATGAAATTTTTTGTCAAAATAACTCTTGAGGATTTATTGGAAGTAGAAAATTATTTTCTAATTTCAATGTTTGTAAATGATTATATAAAGGTTATCAGTCTCAAGACAACCTAAGAAACATGGAATAATCATAGAAATATCTTTGATAGAAATATAAAAGTGAATTATGAAAAGGTAAAAATCTAGAGATGAATATTTGAAGATATTTGAATAGAATATAATGAGAATATTTATGACTAATTTACCCGAGTTATTAAATTTTTAATAACATCAGTATATTTAGGGATATAATGAAAGATTCAACCATTTTTATGAAACAAAATTTAATGTTTCCAGAAATATTTTTCCTAAATTATTTAACTTACAATATATAGAAAATTTATTCCTTGATTAATTTCATAATATTCATGTTCTATTTTTTATATTTAATTCTCTATCATTCAAAAATTTTATTAAATCAGAAATGTGTTTTGAATCTATGTGGAAGTTGAATATCTAGAATCCAAAACATGAGATAATGGGCCTTAGTGAAGTAGAGGAAAATTATATTGATGTTGAAAAATATTATAGAGTTAGGTCTCTTATCTCTTAAAATTATAGTAAATAAAAAATAAATTATAACGGAAGAATCTAAAATAAATGTTTCCAGTGTGGAGGAATCATAAATTTTTCAATTAATTTTCTTAAGAAGAATATTAGAGAATGTAATAATAGATATAAATATAATAATTATTTGAAATTATTGAGAAAAAAATAAGGATAATAAATCCTTTTTATGTATGAAAATGTTTCCTAGAAAAAAGAAAATAATTATATTAAATAAAAATATTTTGTACGAGTATACTAACAAGCATTCTTCTGGAGATGAAAATCATGAAAAGTTTAGAATTTTTTTGCTAATATTAAGAGAAAGAAAGATACTCTAAATAGTTAATAACAATATTGGTAAAACGAACTATAGTTAAAATCATGTTAAGTCACGTCTTAGGTCACGTCTTTAGTAAAACAGAAAACTAAGAGAGATTTTAGAATATTGAAGATGTGTAGTGATAAAATTATAGTTGGAAAGAAAACATTCCTTCGAAAATAATAATTTTACAATGATTTTATTATACAACTAAAGCTAAATGTTTAAGAATAATGAATTATATTTTAGGATCTTCATAATAAATTAACTATTTTAGATTCTCAACTTTATAAATCTCAATTGAGATTACTAGATGCTAAAAGTACCTTATAGAAGAGGATAAATAATTTCAATAAATCAGACGAGATAATGGATGAAAAATATCATACTAATAAAAGAACCTAGCCAACGAATAAGGTGAAATCAACACCCACTAAATATATTTTTTCACTTATTCTAATAAACATGTAGGTGTTATAAACAACATTCATAAATCTTTAATTGAGTAAGGTTTTGAGAAACACATCATGTGAATGGAAGATGGAAATAAATTCCGGAAGAGTTTTTCCTATCCTATGGGAAACTATGTGCTAGAATATTTTTTAAACCTCAACGAACTCATCACGGGGAAAGATCATATTTATATAAAAGATCAAGTATTAGTGGATAGTTTTTATTATTGTAGTGTATATAGGATAATTGTGTATAAATGTTATCACAATTGTTCTCCATAAGAAAAGTCAGAATCTAAGTGGGACGTATGGATTTAAATAAGGAAAACTCATCTTAGTTAAAATGATACCAAATAAAATTTATTCAATTGATTTGGGGTTGTTTATAGAAGATTTAAACAATCAGAATCTTATGATAGATAATGTATTAAAATTATTTCAATTTTTTTCTTCTATAAGACAAGAAAAGAAATATGGAATGAAGAAAATAGAATAAAGAGCTTTGGTTTTTAAGACCACTCCAAAAGATATAAAAGAAACAAAACATCGATTCTTACCAATAGTTTATCATCACATGATATAAAGATATTAAAAGATATATGAAAATTCTATATAGGAGAAATGAATTATGAAATTAATATTCACTAAAAAATAAATTAATTGTAAAAATGTAGATTGTGGGTAAAAAACTAAAATGAAGGCATGTTTTGTTTTTTGATGGACTTATGAATAATTTAATGTGTGTTATGCACTATTTAACGATGATAAGGATGTTATAACAAGAAAAAAAAATTAATGCAGCATCCAATGTTTCAAATTTTGTAAAGTTGTTTCAAAGTTAGAGGGAACCAGTGATAATCTATTCTAGATTTGTGATCCTTGTAATTAATGATACTTAAGTACTAAAGATTAAAAAAAGGTGTGGTACTAAATACATAGGAATCTAGGATAGAATTATATGAGAACACTTTATATGGATTATGATATAATTAACATACCGTATCTAGAAATGGAGGATAATTATATTGATACAACTTTATAGAAAATAAGTATGGTTAGATACATACATAAGAGTGTTGAGATATAATAATCGAGACCTATGGATCTCATTCAATCTAATTTCATGGGACAATTATACATCAATATAAAATGTTGATTTTTATATTATTTTTTTCATTAATTAACTCAATTGAATGGCCAAAATAATGTTTGTGATATATAAATTAGTGGCTAGAGTGATATTCATTATTTTTAGTAATTATATTGAGAATGATCTAAGTGTATTTACATTAAATCTGATGAATAAAAATGGAAATTTGTATTCATGTTTCTCCTTTGAATCCTACTAAAATAAACTTATATTTAAAAAAATACATTTGTCTCAATACTACACAAAAAAAAGACTGTATTAGTGAAAAATAAAAGTTCAGAAGAAATTTAATGAAACATGCTCACTAAATACACAAATTCCAAATTCTTCTAGAGTGAACCTGTAAGTATAACTATTATATTTCAGAATATATATTTTTTTCAAAATCTAAAACCTATATCTATGAGATTTCATATTTTTAAAATTCATTGGTGAAATAGTTTATTGTATTTTAGACTCATTTTTTACTAAAGATAAAAAATATAGATCTTGAAATATCTAGTGAATGATCCAAGAAGGTATTTTCATGGGATATTCAGCTGATGAAATAGTTTTCATGTTTGGAAATAATCATTAACAATTTTTTGATTCTTTCGATTATAATGAAAAGTTTTTTAGTGAAATATTGACTGATTTATTTTATTTGAATGATATATAAAATCATAAATCAATTTAAAATGTTTTTGAATATGATAAATATGTTGTTAAGAAAAATATCATGATGACTTCCAAAGAATATAATGAGAATAAAGATTAATGTGTGCCTAATCTGATACAATTTGACTCTGATCAGTCTATTAAGGAGGTAATAAAATGTGAGATTATGTTTATAAATAAAAGACTCTACAAAAACATTTTTAATCTGATAACATTATAAGAAATCATGAATCCCCATATCATTTATAGTAGAAATTGATATTTTTGAATCAGACATCACCTATATAATATGTGTAACTAGAGTCATTTTCTGATGGAGTTGAACATACATAGTGGAAAAATTATATATAACAATTGTTATATCAAATAGAGAATAATTAAACCTGACATTTGGTATCCTGAATAATAATGAAGAATGTTATTCGATTAAAATTTCTGTTTAGATACAATCATAATGAATATAGTGAAATTTTAGGAAATTGAATATGGCTCAGTTATACAGTTTAGTGATATGTATAAGGTGGGCATTAAGAAGAAAATTTTCACCCTTTTATAAGATGTGAAACTATTAATCTGTTCTTGGACATTTTTATTCATGAAAATTTAACTGTTTTCTAGATAGATGTTAAGTTGACATTCCAAAATTGACCTATTAAAGAATAAATTGATATTAAGAAACCTCAAGGGTTAAAACTGGTTAAATATTGATCTATGTTATGTAAACTAAAGAGTTATTTATATAGGTTATAATAGTCCGATAGGTCCTCATTCTCAATACATGATAGTTGTGTAAAGAAATTTATCTTTTACATGGTAAATTTTGATATCATTTTTTATGTGTAGGAGATGGTCATGTGTGACCTTATTTCTATTGTTTGTGTTTATGATATAATTTTTACCGACGAAATGGGTATAAATTGTGAATAATATTGTGAATAAATAATATTTTTTGAAATGATAAGGATTTGATGGTATAATTTCTGTTTTTCAATACAAGTTTCAAAAAAGAGAAGATACATGTTCCTCTCCCAAGAAACATATGCCACGTATTTTATATAAATGATTTTCACTGTAAATTATAAATAATATTATTTAGATATCTCTTTTCATATAATGGTGAGAAATGATAACGCTTGAAAAAGTGTACATAAGAAATACTTTTGGTAGTTTGGGAGAATATTATTCTATCATATTGCTTCAAGACCAAATATTATAAGTGATCTTATTTTATGTGAATAATATCATATTTATTAAATGTAATGACACATTCTAGTTACTAAATTACTACTTAGGAAAGTTAAATGAACATCATAATTTAACAATAATTATAGAAGTTGATTTGATTTTGACTTCCTTGGGTTTATTTATTCTGATTGTGTTGAAAATTATAAAAATAGATAATAATCATTATGAGGAACTATCTTTTGTAGATAAATTTTATTGAGCCAAAATAGTAATAAATTTTTTTATATTACACCGATCACAACATAATCATATTATGTTGTCACCACCCAAGCTTAGAGAAAAATTATATCAATGAAATTTCACTTGGATTATTTGAGTGTGAGTTTGGGTAAACAAATTATCATTCATTATGACCGTCAAGGATTCATATATCTTTCATAAAATCCTTTAAAACATTCTAGATCATGGAACCTATATATTAATCAGTAACATATAAAATATAATGTTTTGTTTGATATGTTATTATTTACTAAATTTCAATAAATAATCTAATTACTGATCTTTTTATTCTAGAAATTCCAATGGAAATGTTAAATTAATTTAATTTACAACTAATTGATCATCTCCCACCAATTACTTAATAATGTTCATAAAAAATGATACCCCATGATCATTTAAATTATATCATAAAAGTGGGAGATTATGTACTTAATTTTTAAAATAATTAAAAACTTTTTTCTTTATATATTCTAATTATTTAGCCTATGTTTTAAAAAAGGTGGAGAATAAAATATTAATGGGAGTTTATCATATCATGGACACAAAATTTCTTCTTAAAAAATGATAAAAATATTCCAAAAATATTACTTCATCTATAATTGTGTTGTGTGTCCATATAATATGAGGAATTTTATTGTTTGATTATATTTTTACAAAATAGTTATTGGGATAAATTTTAATATTGTTGTAAATAAATCCAATTATGGATATTAAGTACCCTTTAGGTTATTTATGTAATATCTTTTTTTTTCAAAATCTTATTTTTAATGTCAGTCTTTTGAATTTAATAGATCATATTGAATTTACTAAATATATTGAGTATATAAAGAGAAAATTTAAATCTATTCAATGGTGAGTTTATATTGTTAAAGCTATATGAAATATAATTTTTGAAAATTTAAATCTCTAAATGATGATTTTTAATTAAGGATATTAGATCGTGTCCATTCTACATAGATTAATCGGACCTTGTTTATTATGATAGATCCATTATCATCATAGTAGAATGAAAATTTTCAAGATAATCAGAATGTATTTAGAAATATCATCAGAAATATAGTTAAAATATTTATCATATGGTGGTTTATAATGTTCCCTGGAAATTTATTTAAAAAGTTAAAATTGTTGGATGTGAAAAGTTTTTTCTAATCGTTATAGGGATGTTCTATGAAATTCCACCCAATGAGTCCAAATAATCAGTATAATCATATGAGGTTCTATAGAACAATCATCTAAAATGTCCCAATGGACAATCATTTTACGACATTTTGTATTTGGGAGAAATCTTAATCTACGATATGAGAAATTTTATAAGAATAATGAGATGAAGATTAGTTCTATCATATGTAATATTAAAAAATTCCAATAGATCATCAATGTGTGAAGTATATTAGTAAAATATAACGGATGGTCAATTAATATTCTATGATGATTTTAGTAAGTTGGTATGGTTGTTCAAGGATCAATTAGATGGATGACCATCATACAAGGAATCATGATGTCATCAGAAAAAGGAATCAATAAAGATATATTAGAATCATATTTTCCATTCCATTTGATGATTCATGTTGAATTCAACCATAATAGTTAAAGGGACTATGTAGTTAAAGATATATTTGAGTGGTTGAAGATGATGGAAAGTGTAAAAATTCAAGTGGATGAACCTTTATATAGTCCACTAGATGGAGACATGATAAATCATTAGAAAGATAATTTTTAATGTACTCTTGTAAAGAATATCAGAAAATAGAGGAATGTGAAGATAAGAAGATGAATAATCTTTCATGTACAAGACCATGTTATTCAGAATATATCAATCCGATGTATGGAAATTAGATGGAACACTCACTAAAAGAAGACCTTACAAATGAAGTCGTTTGATAAAAAAATTCAAACAGAGTAACGACGATATTTATAAAACCATTATAAAGTATTTAACAATGTTTATAATGATCTAATCATTTAATATTTCTATATATTGATAATATATGGATTTTTTAGTAGGTGATATCATTCAAGAATCATCAAGAATTTTCTATAATATATGAGGATAATAATAGTGAACTTATGATGAGTTGCATGTTTTTTATTTTGATTTTGAGTTGATTGGGAAAAAATTTCGAGTTATCATGTATTATCATAGGTAAATTCGTATATAAATTTGTAAAATAAAGGTATGTATGAGCATTATTAATATGTTATAGAGAGTTTAATTGACGAATTTATTTTGAGAAGTATATAGTGATTTTACAAAAAACTATTTCTATTTGTTAAAGGTTTAGTACCTGATATATGTATTAAATTAGTATCATACAAGTAATGTGTATCTAAATGAAATTATATCAGATAGAGGTAATGGATATAACCTATTACAAATAACATTTATGAATCATATTTGGAGGAGAATGAGATTTATTTATACTAGATGAAGGTATAAAGACACCATAAATAGTCTTACTATATGGAGTATACCTATTAGGGTTACAATACCCATATCACATAAGATAATGAATTTCTAGGTGAATCTATTAGGATATATTTCCAAATAATCTTCTTCTTGTTTGGATTAAAATTATCAGAAAATGGTGTGATGTACTAGAGTTAGTATAATTACCTCTTAGTAGATAATGGATGTTAAATGAGAGTTGGATCACATGTATCCACTTCACTACATAATTTACTTTTATGGACCATTGAGAGTCACCGTGGAAATGATTTAGTCAACCTGACTGGCGGAAAACATAGAAAAATTATGTTCCCAAAATTACATTTTTAATATTGTATATCAACTATATATGAGACATATAAAGTTTAAAATATTGAAACTCTAATAATATTTAGGGATTCTTTTAATGAGAGAAGAAATTATTAAATATCACCACTAATTCACCCCCCCCCCCATTATGGTTTATCGTTGTCCAAGTAATGTTAGAACCCTCTACAATTAATTTCTCAAACATGTTAACAAAACACAATTGAATATACTATTCCCCATAATTATTCCACATAAAATTAAAAAATAAAAAACATTATGGTATTCATGGGAAATTTATTTTTACACTGTTTATAAAAAATATGGATGTTTAATTGATCATACACTTGTGGATGTGTCAAGTAACAACAACTTTATTACAACCTAAAATTTATGGATAAAATTTATATTTCATGATAAACCCATTATATATCACACTAAGTTAACAAGATGATTAGAGATTTACATTCCTCCCTCAAAGAGATGTTCCACTTCTTCTCTTTATTTGTATTCCATTATGGTGGGGATAGATCAATTTATATCAAAATAGTTAGTTTTATGATCAATATATAATAATTAATATCAATTATTTTGTGGAGTTTCAAGTTTTGATGCATCTATATAGTCTACATAATAATTATAAGAACTCCAATAAATATAAAGAAAACCCCCTAATAAGGGAGATTATTTTTCCCAAAATTATATTCACAGAAAAAAATTACCCTTTGATGAGAATATAAAAAATTTAAATTCAATTCTAATAGAAATTTATTTTATATTCATAGACATCATCTTCATTAAATTAAAAATATAAAAATTATTACATTGATAATGATATAATCTCATAATGAACCTTATATATGACAAATATGCATACCGATGTGTAAATTCTATTTGTTTCATTCATCAATCAGATTCATCCAAAGTATTTGAATATATGTAACTCTCAATCTAGAAGAACACTATCTAATGGATATGATTAATTGGGGAAATAATTATCCTTCTTAAAATTTTCATATGTTTCACGCATTATATTTTAGTTAAATCTAACCATGTTGGTCAAATCATTTATCAAAATTGAATCCGATATCCTACCATATTTTCCTTTTTTCATAATATAAAAGTATAACGAGTTTTTTTTGTCTGTACCCATAGATCTACTAAAATGGATTATATAACCATGTTAATAGGTCTCTATTTTCACATTCAATAGTAAGTGTAACAATAATGGGGAAAATATTTTTTTCGGAAACTATAATGAGAAGATTTCAACATTAATGGTTTTTTTAATCATAAAATTAAATATCCTAATGTTATCTTTTTGTAATAATAAAAAACAAAAAATTTAATCTTGCATAAATCCTCCTTACAACTTATTCTACATCCAACTTTTAATATCTTCCAATGCCACATGATGCCTCACCCATTTGATATCTTCACAGGCCATCTAACATCGCCACTCCTCTAATATAATCATGCATGATATAGAATTAGTGGACACTTTGTTAGTTTTTAGATCAATTTTATATGATTATATATATATATATTTAATTATATTACAAAAAAATGATTGTATTTAAGACATTAATTCATGGTATGATAGTTACCATATTTTCCTTTATTACTAAATTTTTGAAAAATGGGGTTCTCTAACACCAGTTTGTTTTTGAGGATCTTAATCATTTATTTAATTATGTTTTATAAATATTAACCAATCATTTTATAAATATTAAAATATTAATCAATATAAAATTTTCTTTATTATAAATATATACTAATATTTTTATCCTTATATATATACTATAAAAACATTTATGGACATAGAAATTATATTTTATGTTATATAAAAAAATAGTAAATTAATTTTTAAATTATATATAATTTCATAGTTTTATACATTTTAATATTTATCTAGTAATATAAATTATAAATTTAGAAATACTATTAAAAACTATAAATTTTATATTCTGTATTTATTTCTATAATAAATAATAAATTTATAAATTCATTAATATCAACAAATACTAATTATTATTATTATATATATAAATAAATATTTTTTATAATTTAATAAATATTAATTTATATTAATAATAACATAATAAATTCACAAAAATTAATTTATAATTTCATACATTTATAATTATTTGAATTTATAAAACAATATATATATATATATTGTGTCATTAATTTTAGTTTTTTAAATTATACTTTCATACATGAATAAATTTATCATTTTATATACTTTTCTAAATTATGATTATTTTTATTACTTGTATATATGTTTCTACTTTTATAATAATATATATATATTTTTTACTCTTTTCTAAATTATATAAAATACAATTTTGAACCTCTATTAATTTCATATACTATTAACAAAATTCATTAAAAAATTTATATCTTTTTAATTGTATAGTTTTATAAATTTATATAGTTTTATAAATTAAAAAATATATATACATACAAATTTTTAAATTTTTATACCTTTGTAGTAATAATATTATTATTTCAGTAAACACTACAAGAGAAATAATAGTTATCGGTTGGATGTATTATTTTTTTTATTATATATTGGATTGATGTCTGATGTATGGTAATAATAAGGTGTTGAATAATTTTAATAATATTCTTTATGGATTTCACATTCAACAGTGATTCATAAGGGATGTTTCATTAATTTCTTTTAATAATTACCCTAAAATAATATTTGTAATTCAAATAAATAATGTTATCATATCACTATAGTTTGATTTCAAATAAACTAGGGGGTATGATGTAAAAAAAGTAAAACTATTCAACATGAATAAATTTTAGAGTGACTTAATATCCGTGTTCTGAAATATATGAAATTAGATTGGTTTCCTTTTATTTCAAAAAATTAGCATGAAAAATGATAGAATATAGATTAATTATTTAATATTCAAGGTCATATTTTGTCACTACCTAGATTAATGACATTAATAAATGTACAAAGGTGATGGAGGATTCAAAGACACCGGTGCAACCTGCTTTTTTCCACATGAATAAACATGAATTTATTATCAATTTAATTCATGGTAAATCTATATTTGAAATTAATAATTATGGGATTAAATATCGACTTAAATTTAGAATCGTATTCCTTCTGGATGGTAAAAAATCCCAAAATAAATTTGTAGTCATTTATTTTAAATAATTGAAATATATTTTATTATATTTAATTTTTTATACCCTAAAAATATAATGGTATATTTGAAAGAAAATCTTATTTATATATTATTTTAAGATGTATGTAAATTTTTCAAGGAATATATATAATGACACCATACTATCATAAGTTCCCTAGAATATTTTGTGGCACTATTGATTAACATGACAACTATATTGAATGATATTTTTTGAAAAAATGGATGAATAAACAGGATGAACAGATTATGTAATTGAAAACAGGGAGTATTTATTGAAACACATAGATTTATTACATTTCAATATATTATAAATGGACATATATTTTTTATTTTAAGATATATAATGTTAAATTGGGGTTATAGAATGATAGCTTAGCCTATTTGAATAGGCTCATATTGTGTGAAAACGGATTATATTCATTCCAATATATAATCATCCTATTTTGGTTTGCATGGTGAATCTATATAATTTTATGAAAAATATTGATTTTTATGTGCAGTGATTCTGAGAATAATATAAATTTATATATATCTCTCATGATAGTAGAATTGAATCAGTTGAGAACATTAGGTGTATCTACTTATAATGGTTAAATGGAGTCATTTAAAATGCCTGAAACTCTTTTGTAGAACATATATGATTTCTCTAGTTAGGGAATGATTTTGGGTATGGAAATTAATGGAACAGTCAAATATATGAAAAAATTCATGATAATGAAGAATAAAACATTATCAATGTTTTAGATTTGAGCTACATAATCATTTAATTATGAAGAAACATCTATATATAAATAATAAAAACTATTTGGATTATATTATTTTGAAATATTGATTTTATATTTTTATGGAAAGAAATTAATATTTTTATGATATTTTGGAAATCAATTTTTTTGGACCTTGTAGTCTTCTTTCAAAAATGAGACATGGTATGCATAAAAATAAAAACTATAATTATAGAAAAATTATATTCTTTGACTTTATTAATATATCATTAAAAGTGTCTTGAAATATTTTAGAAATTATATATAGTGATAAAAGATTATTTAAATTTTATTTATATTAATTTTGAATTTAAAATATATAACAAATGATGGAATAAGTACACATTGATACATTCATGGATGGGGAGTTAAGAAAAAAAATCAAACTATTAAAATTGGTTTAAATAATTGGCTGGTTCCTCATGGTAGTTAATTGTAGAAAATTACATATCAAAGATGTTTTAAATATGTATGATATAGTAATGAATTTATAAATTTTAGTTCAAATAAATAACAGAAATAAATAATCAATAGATATATAAATTTTAAACAATTTAAATCATATTAGTATCACATATTATTAAATTAGTTTCTTATAATGATAATATAGGATTTGATAAAAAAATTAAGTGTCGTGGATATTCATTTTCATAAGTTATATAGTGATATCCATTATAAAAGGATGAATAAAAATGATGTAATGAATAATAAACATACTTCAAATATTAATCTATGTTAATGAGATATTGTATTTCTAACATCATTATACAAATTCATAGTAAATCTTATTATGTGCCTTCCCACTGATGTTCTTCCATAAGTTCACAATTATTATCAAAAAATTTATCCCATTTAATATATTTATAAAACATTATTTCCCATATAACAAATAAATATTATCTAGATGGATCCATTTTGAATGGTTATTTGGCCAATGAGTAAATAGAATTTTTTGTTATATGTATTTGAATAATATCACACAAAGTTACATTAAAAGGATGAGAAATAAATATGTATAATTTGAAAAAAAAAATCCACTAATTTCATGATGTCTACAACTATGGGGTATCTATATTCATTTATATTAACTAATTCGATCATTGAGAATGGGGATATGGTAAATCGTAATATGTCATTTAATTTTTATTTCATATAATAATACATAATGTAAGATCAATTATGAGTCACATTATATTAAATTTTCATTTGATTTATATTTTTAAATATGTTATTCAAAAATGTGTTTTGTTGTATAAGAAAGTTATAAACTGAACAGATCATTATTTACCACATAGAATTATTATGATGTTTCATAGCTAGAAGACTCCTACATGGATTAAATTTAAAAGGAATACATAAGGTTGTCAATTTTTTATGTTACACTTATTCTTAATAATATCAATGAATCACATTTATATAGAAGATTATGTGTTAATTGAGTAGTATGTAATGAGATTAAAACATTGTATTCAGGTCTTCCTAAGGTTTTATAGGAGTGTAAACCAATTATTTTAATGAAATAAATTTTCATTATTAATTTACTATCATAAAACCTAATAAATCAATATTATGGAATGAGTTTATCTGATAAAATAGTTTATTATTCTAAAATTGGTTTTCAAAATCCACGATCAGTTTATTTATCACATAATAGTGAATTGGATAAAGAAATTATATTAGATTTTTATTCTTATAATTGAATTTTTATGTAAAATAATATGTGGTTTTATACATTTACTTGATTTGGAATGAATGTCTCAAAATATAAATTTACAATATAATACATGGACTATTGTCTTAATATCTATGAATTGTAAATATTTATATCCCATAAAAGACTTGTTTTTTATATAAAAGAGCATGTAATTCCTCATTTTTAAATTCTTAGTAAACCAAATTCTTGACATTTTCTAATGATTGTATTTTTTATACATAATAATATGACATGCCCATAAAAATTCATTATAGTTTTTGTTATGAGGATAAAAACAATATAATTGTTAGAAATATTTAAAACCAGAAGTATTATTTTTGAATGGATATTAGTTTTAGTAATGTTACATCACTTTTAAAATTTATATCATATTTTTTATAGTATTATATTACATTCTAATGGAAAAATTAATTCCAAGATGACCCGATTTAAGGAAATTTTATATGGAAGATGATTGCTCAAAATAAGAAATTTATTTTAGATTGAGTTATAAAACCAATCAACTAATATTTATTAATAAATATTTTTATATTTTTTTTAAATTTTCCATTGTATATATTTTTCCTCTTACGATTAATTTTTTAGTGATCTGTGACACAATATCCTCCTTCCACACCACCACCTTCATTCTATTTATCATGTGCGTCTATGAAATTATTTTCCTTGAATTATCAACATCTATTAGAGTCACTAAGACTATAACTACCCTATTATATAGTAAAATCATTTAATAAAATGAGGTCTTACATCCCCTTGTATTAAAATATTTTTTTCCTACCAATCTTACTCAATTATTCATAATTAAGTGTCATTACGTTCTGTTAATTCTACCACTCATTTCTTATTTTCTCCACATTTCTATGATATGTGTAATATGTGTCTCCCAAAAATAGTGTTTATTTGGGATACCAAAAATTCGGTGATACATAAATTTATCAGCCTCATTACGTGATTAAGTAGTTGTATAAATTATTACTATATGTAATTAATAATTTTTTTTATTTTTTTAAAAAATATTTATTTTTTTAATTCCTATTCCAATAGACCTTATGACCATTCATGGATTGAATTTAAATGAATTAAAAGGTAAATATTTTATTATACTATAATTGGGATTTAGAGAAGATATAGATTCATGGGAAACACTTCAAAAGCATTAGTGGAACACTAGTGATATATAAAGACATTATACCAGTGTATTGGGTCCTATTTCATAATGTTAATTTTCAGTTAATTATAAAGCATGTATAGAGGTTTGGGAATATATATATATACATATTTTATATACGAAATTATTATCGTTTCTAACATAATATAAATTATTTTTTATGAAATTATGATAAATATTATTATAATGGAATTAATGGGATGATGTAAAATATTATAGATGTTGGTGAGCTTAATGGGTTCTATAAATATGATTTATGTTAGGGATAAAATGATAAATATAGAAACCGCATGGATTATTTTCATTATTACTTTAACTCTCCCATCATTCAGTACTATACAATGATTTTCTATTACTGAAGTCATGTATTTCATTTACATAAATTTATTATTTCTTAATATTTATGTGAATTAATTTTATAAGATTTTTGAAAATTTATTTTTTTAATATATATTTTTAAATAGAAAGCATTGGAGAATAATATATAATTTCAAAATATTATTTCATAAATTTGGGTGCATGAGTATACCCAAACATGAATAAATAGGAATATATTTATTTAGTAACACTCAATGACTAGAACACATAAATTATTAATATTTAATTTATATTACACAGATTTAGATTAATAAAAATGAGATATATTTTTAAGGATTAGGTAGCTAATCCAAAAATATTTTTCTTATTATATAAGATAGTTGATTTTAATTTACTGAATACATTATTAAGATAAAAAAATTATATGTTATATTACTCATTCAATATAAATGAATTATTAATTTTTTTTATATATATATTAGTTTTTCGTTAATTTCATTGACTAATTATAAGGATCTTGATAAATATAGATATAACTATATGGGTTTATTGATTTCCTTATATCGGTTTTTTAGTCATGAACCCCAATAATGTTTTGATAAAACTCAAGAAATAATGATATTCCAAATATTTTATAGATATCATTGAGTTCTAGTAGTTTTACACCATATTTATTGAAAATAAATTTTATTTCAATTTAGAGAAATAAATGAAGAAATTTCAATAATAGATTACCAATTAATTATAGTTTATATGAATCATGATTTTGAGGGATATTATCTCTTAGATATTTTATTGGAAAACTTATATAAAAGTATTATTTCTTCCATGTTGTTCACAGGTTTATGATAATTTGTCTCAAAGGGATGATAATAATAATAGTGATGTTGATGGTGGGGGTGGTGCAGTTTCTACTATATATATGGTTATTGGTGTGAAAAAAGAAAACAATTTTACTCTTGATGATGTTGATGATGATGATGATGAATGTGGTTTTGGTGGTGTTGTTAGAAATAACAAAAGTTGAACTACCATTTATGTAATAATTTTCATTGGTTTGTTACATATTTATAAATATTTTTACATTAGTCGTTAAATTTCTATTAGAAATTATATTCGTTATAATTATGAATTTATTATTTTATTCATTCATCATTTTATGTGTTATAAAGTATCATATTTCTAGTATCCGCTTTTATTATAATCTGGACATAGAAAAATTAAAATTTTTATTATCAAATCATGTGTTAGATCTGAAACTAACACCTACATAAATTGTATTTAATTGTTAAGTTTATGTAATGTTTAATTGTAGTTACATATAGATAATGAATTTTTATATTAGGTTTTTATAATCAATTTACAGGTATAATCTATATATGATCAATATATTCTTTATTGGAGGAGAAGTGTATTTGTAAAAAGAAAATTAGTTTTTTTAATCCCTTAATTTAATATAATATATGTTTTAATATTTTCGTTAATACATTGACGTATTTACTTGGTTTTAATCTTCTGAGTTCACCCTTGAGGTTTCGAAGAACCCCTAGAGTTTGGGTCAAAGTAAAGATATAAATTTTTCTATGTTTTATATAATGTATATGAAATTTATCTAGGGTAATATTAATTTTCAATGATGGATTTATATGATGGAATTTAAAAATAAATGTATACATAAACTAATTTCAATTTTGTTTAATACAAAATGGTGATTAATTTGATTTATAAATTACCCATAATAACATTATCTTACCATGTTAAGTGTGAGTACACTAGAGAAATTGTTACATTCCCATGAAAATTCATGAATTTTTCTTATATTAATCAGATTTAACTATAACAATGATATTGTTTATTCAGTTAAAAATTTAATGTGGATGTGATTTTTTGGATTTTGTTGGATTTTTAGAGCTGTAAATGGAATTAATTTATCTAAAACGTTATTAATTTTTCATATGTTTTCATTACCTGTTCCATTATTTGAATGATGGATGATAAATTCCTTGGTATATATAATTTTATTATGGTTAAATGGTTGTAATGATTCAAATATTTCAATTAATGTTTTGTATAGTATTACTATTTTATATTTTATACATGTTTGTTTAATTGTTAAAATTATTTAGATTATAAAGATTTAATGTAAAATAAATGATTCAAATACAAATTTTGATATTTTGAGTGTACGGAAAATTTTATTCTCTTATTGTTATGAATGTTTTATAAAATATTTAAAAAAATTAAAATTAAGAGTGTTTACATTTTGATTTCATTTGAATAAAATAGTTTTTTTAAAATTAAAATAATTTGGATAATCATTTTCCAATGTGATTATATTGAAATGTTATTTAGTATTTTAGGCTATAAAAATATACGTTTAAATTATTTCTAAATTTAATTAATAAATCACTTTTATATCTATGTTTGAATGAACATTATCATGTTACTAAACCTTTAATATTTCAAAATCAGATAATTTAGAAACCATTAGATATTTATATATTTCAAGTGATTATATGGATTATTTAATGGATGAAAACTTGAAAATGTGGAAGAAGATTTTTTAATTATATGAATTTATTTGTTTCAATATGAGAGACATTAAACAAAATAAACTATTATTCGTTTTGAATTGACTTGATAATGATGGATTCTATGATACAAATTGATTTGAATTTATATGTTGCTCTAATAGATTTATATAACATGGTAATGTGTTCAAGGATTTGTTTTTTAATATATATTATAATTATTTTTAAATGAACATAGGAATATAATTGATATTACATTTCATAATATATTTATATAAAACATCGAATTCAAATAAATATTAAAAATATTTGTTTGATTTAATTTTTATAGTTATTATGGTTTAAAAGGGTTTATGAAGTATCTTTTATAGTGAAATGTTTTATTTTTTAGTTGAATTTTATTTATTTATCAAATTATTTTTATGTAATGTATTCAATAATCTATTAGAATAGATATATTTTTATAAAATTATTTTATTTTAAAATACCCTTTTTCTATTTATGTTCAATTTCTGTTTTTTTATTATAAATATAATATTTAAAAAGTAAATAGTGTATAAATAAATCTATACTGGGTGTGGAATGTATTCAAAAATCTTTTCATTTATAATATTAAACATTTACTATTTTTTAAGAATTGTTTTAGGCTTTAAAATATTTTTATTGTGATTAAATAATTTAATTAAATATTGATTCATTTAGAAATGATACGTTTATAACAATTAGGGATTGATTCAAAAGAAGTTTTTTTATTTGATAATGGCTATATTTTACATGTTTAATGTATAACGATTGTTATTTTGGGATAGGTTATGGGGCTATTTTTTAACTATTAATTTTTTATATTTTAAACCATGATTTACAATAAGAATTTAAATAACTATGCCCATAGCTTATATAAAATCAAGGATTTTGATTAAACTATAATTGTAGATGTGTTATAGTAACTATTTTATTAGTACTGAATAAATTTATTCTAAAGAAACCCATATTTATAAATTTAAAATATTCTGAAAATGTCTGAAAATAGCCATTCATTTCTTATGAACCAATACTAGAGACCTATTATGATGGTTATTTTATACATGGTTTCTAAAACAATCACTATAATATATAACTATGTTTTCTCATATATAGATTAGTTTAAACCATTTATAAATATTTAATATGTAGTAGTATACATATAAAAATTCATCCATAATAATGTGTTATTCAGTGTGTTATAGTTCAATGCACTAAAAATTATACATCATTATGAAATCATACCATGAAAATTAACATGATATATAAATTTTGATGAGTTTGAAAGACAAAATATTTTTAGATATATTCATTATAATATAATATATATTCTTATAGTGCAACATTCTATTCTTCACCAAACTATAAAATGATTTTTAGGCCAAACATCCTAGGAACATTCCATTGTCCTATAGAATGCTTAAAATATCCTCACATAAATTCTTAACTAGGAATTATATTATGATTAAAAAATATCTAAATCATAATATTAGATTAAATTGTAATCTATAAGATGTAATTTTCAACTGAGACACTATTCTCATTTCGCATTGAAATTTTTCAATTAAAATGAAACCATAATGAACAAAAATATTCATTCTTCAAACTATATATTATTCAAATCCTATTTTAATATATTATTTCCTAGTTTAATATTTTATCTATAAACTAAAAAAATCTATAATCATATTTTTTTCATAACCATGTTGATCGAATAATTAGTTTTTTTCATCATTTAATTTTCTTCCATCCATTACAAAAATTCTCCAATCGAATTTTTATTTATTATTTTATTTAACTTAATATAATAATAAAATATAATCTCTAGAATAAAAATTGAAAAATACATTGTGAAACTCAACTCTTTGAGTGATTTTGTTGTATTCATATTTATTAGCATGAAAACTCATCATTATTTTCACAATTTTCCCATTATCCTAGCATCTATAGTTATATGATGAATTTAATACATTCACACCTGATTTTAAATATATAACCAAAGTCAACTCAATATATCAATGTTAGATATTTTCATTTTCTCTAATTTTCATTCCTTTTCATGAACTTTATTAATCACATTTAGTGTAACGAAGGAATGCCCTAAATAAATACACAATTATTTGTAGTAGGATATATTATATGTAATCATTTATGATAGAATATAGTATATTATTATTTCATAAATTATTATATTTTGGTATAATAATATTTATGAAATAGAGATAGAATAATGCCTAACTTCATTGGATACTCTATAGTAAATATTCTATCAGAAATTGGTGACTTATTGGTAAGTGTAATAATTCAAAGATCAATCGTCAATGGGATAAAATAATAAGCATTTCATAATATGGATAACAGGGGAGTATGTTTTGTTCATACAATAAATACATAAATACCTTAGGATAGATTTTGATGTGTTAAAATACATGTGTAAATGAATGTGTTCAGGTACAGTCTACATGATCTTGTATAAAGGAGGATGAAAACCATGGTTTTTAATAGAACATCAGTTCGTTACACGCTAATAATCCCTCAACATGTATCATTATACATAATTCCATAATTTCAAATATAATATAATATCATGAATGAGTGAATAATATACATTACTAATCCAAATTGTGTATTTATTTCATTCCATATATAAGACATGAAGGAAGGTTGTTTTCTGGATGCCTCTTTTGTGATCATATTTTTTGATTGAAATAATCTAGAGAAATAATATTTTTTTGTGTACGGTACACACCACACAAAGATTTATGTTTCTTTCACAATGTTCTGGGTTTAGGGTTTCTTATTTACTTATATCTCTTATTTTAACATTCAAATTATCCATAAAAACCCATCAATGGTATCAATGAAACGGCTAAATGGAATGAATATTTCTATGAACACTCATTCATGAGAAAAGATAAAATGATGAACTCCAATAAGGTGCTCCATTACTGAGGAAAACATTTTTTTATAAAAAAGTGTTTTGGTAAAGGTATGAATTGATGAATTCTTGTTAATTCAACATAGGATATGTATATATGTGGGATGGTGGTCCCAAAAATTAGTGGTATCATAAATTTACTGTTGTTCTGGATTCTTGAAAACAATATATAAAATAAAGAATTATTATATCACGTGGCTATCATATTCTATATCAAAAAATATAAATGATAATTTTTTATTGGGTTTACAATAAATTATATGATAAAATTATCTATGGTTGGGGTTTTTCAATATGATATAAGATATTTTATATTGAAAGTATAATGTAATTATTTATTTTCTTCATATCATAAGGAATGATATAGGTATGTTTTATTGAAGAATGAGACTATTAAATGCTGAAAAATTGTGCATTATAGTATAATAATGATTTTGATGACTTTCTTGAGATATAACTCCATGTTATGAATTGTTACTCTAATATAATGACATATACTATGTTGTGGTGTGCACGAGGGTGTTAAACTCAAACAAAATTTTCATGTTGCGTTATTTCTGTAGAGTTCCCAATTAATAAGATATGAAGTTAATCATAACTTGTGATAATAACTATGTGAGATTATAACTAATTATACATATATTGGCCTATTGTAATTCATTATAGCACTACACACTGAGTTATTTTTCAAAAAATGGGGTTAATCCAATTTTAGTCCTATTTTAAGTTATAGAATCCATGCACATTAGTTTTCATGAATTAACCCCTCCCATGGTTTCAACACACCGAGTCAATCCTATATAAATAATATAATGTATGTACCTATTCACATTGTTGAATTTAATGTGACATAACCGATTTTTTTAATTTTTCATGACATAAGGAATATCAAAAAAAATAAATTAACTAAGAAAAATAGTTTTTATTTACAATTATATTTTTATTTGAATTATATAATTTATAAAATGATTATAAATAATAGAAGAAGGTATATGGGGTATTATTTACTTATAAATTTATATGTAAATTAATTTCTTATCTTATCTATAAATAATTTTATAAATTTTTAAGAATCATATATTAAATAAATATTTCATAATATTAATTCTGAATATTGAAATTTATTTTCTAATTATATAGAATAGATTATAAATTGGATATAAATTGTTTATATGGAAATAAAACATGTGATTTATGATGTGTTCATAAATTACATGATAAGAAAAAAAATTATATTTAAATTAATAATTTTTTCATAATATATAATTTCATGTGTTCAAATTAAATTCCATATTCAAAAATCGATTTAAGCTATATCAAAATTAGTGTTTATGATTTATATGATCAAGTATTTAATAATAGATATGTGATATTTTTATTATTTATGTTGTTTGAAAAATAGAATATTAATATAAGATGTCTATATTTCATATAATATCACATATTTATGTTAAAATTCAAATAATGAATTATAGTGTGAAGTTTATTCTGATAATAAATAGAAATTTTTTATATTTATTTAATTATTTCATTATTATAATTCATGATAAATTATATATTTTTTACTAATAGTTTTTGTTGATAAATGTTCATTAGAGAGTTTATCACATGTTTGAATTTATAATTTCTTCATTTGTTATATTCATTATTTATTATTCATATATATATATATATTATAAAATGGAATTAATTATTTATTTTATATTGGTTTACAATTCTTATAGTGATTATCATATATTAATAAAAGTACGTACATGATATGTTTGATAAAGGATTCAATATTCATACATGTAGACATTGTATTTTATTAGGCAATGAGATTAAATTATGATGTTAATTACAATTTTTACAAACAAGATGATTGTGTTATGATAGAATTTAAATCACACCTTTGTAAAATATTCATGGGTAAAGGTATTTTTTGTCTCACTGCTCCTTAGGCTAGAGATTTATAGATGTCTAGAGAAGGTAAGGTTGACTAGGCTCTGGTATTAGTAATGATAAAATTGATAAATTGATAAATTTATAAGACATTAAATGAAATGGATTCATCTAATTTATGTGTGGGATGCATTGGGATATTCAATAATATTGTTTACATTTAGTTTATGATAATAACAGATGTTGTGGGTTGTGTGAAGATATACACATCAATAAGGATTTTACATATAGATTTGAAGGTGGAATTTTATTCCAAAATAAATCACAAGAAGTATTAATACATAAAGGGAATTCATAGATAAGACAATGTAATTAAATTCCCATTAAAACATATTGTTCCAGATTCTATCCAATGAGAAATTTTTCAAAACCTCACTCATCCAACTAGACAGTCCATACCATAGTCGGGTGAACATACATTATATTGTATCAGGTGGGAATGTAATGTGGTGACCCTACCCATTAGGTGATTTATTCAATGCATAATTTTTTTTTTCACATAGTTGGGAAACCCAATACATTTGGATACTAGAGGAATAATGATTTGATAATCCATTTGATGGATTGGATAACGATTTTCCCATTGAACTATGAACCTTTCATATATGATATGATTAAAATTATTTTGTATTATATATTGGAAAATATTATTTACATGATAATTGGTGTTTGTCATAATGAAATTGGGGTTTATGCCTTCTAATTTGGATGATGATTCAAAAGCTTCATCCTTATGGTATAATCTCATTTGATAAAAGTACATACATTAAGTATATAAAACAAGAGATTCATTTGGTAAAATAATTTTTTGAAGATGAATATCATCATCATCATAAAACTTGTATATTAATACTCAAATAGTATAAAATAATTTTAGAAACATATTAGATTGTTATAAATCATAAGAAATATTATAATTTAATAGAAATTAGATGCGTTAAATTAAAGAAATTCATAAGTTATTTTTTATCTATTTCATGGTATTGATCAAATAAATTACTATAATAAGTATAAAATGATTTAATCAAGGTTTCAAAGTAACTAGATTCAAGATTACCCAATAAATATCGTTATAGTTATGAAATATATTCAATTGTTTTTAATGTAAATTTTCTATCATTGTTAACGAATTCATGAAATTTTTACATAAAATTTTGAATGATTTGAGGATAAATGAACTAGTTATGTGATATATTTGTTCATAAAAAATGTTAACAATAAATATTATTTAAATTTAAAACCCATAGAATAAAAGATATTTGGAAATTCCAATAATATTTTTGCTTGTATTTAACCAAGTCCATTAATTCCTAGAGTAATCTTGAAGGATGAGTAATGTTTAAATGTAACAGAGTTATTCAAGATGAATGAAGGGGTTTGTGAATCTCTTTTAAATTTCTATTTTAGGTATTATAACTAATGTAATTAATTATTTAGTTTTTGAAGAGTATAAGATAACAAATATATACATAACAGATGTTATTAATATCTAGGAGTTCAAAACCAAGGTAAGATTTAATAGATCTTTTTGTTTGTATTATAGTGAGGATGAAAGAATTTTATACCCAAAAAAGTTGAATACAAATGACTATATCAAGATCATATGTATCTAATTTTGTGTATAATTATCATAAATATCTTATATAATAATTGATGTGGTATGTAAATAATATTAGTTATGAACAACATGATATAATTTATTAAATAATCTAGGTTTATACTCCATCATATTACATAAATTATTTATGTGTATAAGGTGGATATAATTTATTTATCTAGAATAAAATATACAACATTGATATTTATTAATATATGGAGAATTTAGAGTCCACCAATATTAGTGGCCTATTTTAATGGATAATATTCTTTTTGTGAAAATTCTCTAAAAACATAAAATACTATATATTATATAGATAATATATTTCATTAGATAAATATTACTTCAAAGTGTAAATAAGAATCACTTCATAAAAAATGGATTTGTTTTATATTACTTGGTCCACTCATAATTTATAGACCATGGTTGGTCACAAAGCTTAAAGCATGCCACCCCATACACTGGAGACTGCTAACTAGTTGTGAGGTAAAAGGTGGTATATTGTAGAGGCTACAAAATCATAATCATAGTAGCATATCATTATATTAAATAAATAAATAGAAGAATAATAATATGAAATAATTGATGAAGATAAATCATATAGATAAAAGAAATAGTCATCAATAGAAATATCATTTACCATATATAAAATGATATGATGTAATGTCTCTAAAAATTAATAGGATTGTAATGAATTGGAATTTTGCGATTTTATTTTTAAAAATTGTTTTGGAACGTTTTGAAACCATGTGCTAAGATGGCGTACGATTTCGAGACCCGGTGTGGCCTAATAAATTTTTTGAAAAAATGTTATGTATTTAATCACACACACATGACTTTTCTAAAAATTTAAAATATATTTTAAACGGGTACCCAAATATGAAATCCATGGGAACCATTGAGCTCAGAGCAGTGGGTTTAGCCTAGGTCACATAAATTTAGTTGGCATGTGTATTTTGATGAAAACCCCGAAAAGGATGTAATCATCATTAAACTATTTATAGATATATTATTTTTATTGAGAAAATGATGATACATATAAAATGTATCCATATAGAAAAGTCTTATGGTTATCAACCAGACCCTAGGAACTATGAATATTTTCTAGGGGGAGTGCATTATTTTCCTTTTCTAAATTATTACCAGATTGTGGATCGATTATCGACATGTGATGAAATAAAATAATTTTGAGAATGATCACAACACAACTAAATTATTCATCAGAGATTGAACCTAATGAGGTAGTGCTTTTGATTCCATTTTTATTCTCCCCATTCATGGTTTTCATGCAGAATGTGGGTCATTCCACGAATAGATTGATCCACGGTTTGATTGTTTTGTGGTGGATATAAATCGCATGTTTTATTGCAGGAGATTATTTTAACGCATAATTTATCCTTCTAATGTGAAAAAATCAAGGTCAACATAAAAAAATGTTGAGGTTCATTCCTTGTGTATTTTTGGGTCGTTTCTCTTCCCCTCGTACATTGCATTCTTCACTTTTGGATAGTCATGGTCACGAATCAACTTGTCGGGAGGCTCTGAACACGATCGAAACCTCAGAGTGGTGGCAAGATGAATCAGAGCCCAAGAAATGTATATCACAACCTAAGGACAGTAGAAGTGTCCCTATCTAAAAAACTAGAGCATCAGAGAATGATTGGCGTCCCATGTTAGCAAGGGCTCCAGCGGAAGGCATAGGTGGTGGCAGCCGACATCACCTGGTTGTGCAGTATGCCAGCACCGTGTGGAATGTGCCTCAACTAATGAAGGGAGAAAGAGGTGGTAGTGGGGATGTGGGCAGGAAGAGCGCAAAGCAGAACACATGTGTGGTGGGCCTGCCGTGTGGGATGTGTCACATCACCACATGGGAAGCGGTGTGGCATCACATAGACTAGGGGGTATGCAGTCGGGGTGGGCCACATGGGGCGGACAAGCCATCCCACATGCATGTAGGCCAATACAGAGGGTGGTAGTCCATGTTAGGGGTCCCTATGTTCCAAGACATGTGGCCTTGTAGGATATGGAAAACTGCGAATAGTGGGTTGGGTTATGTCAGGTCGACCAGACATGGTAATGTCAGACTCAGACCGGACCCAGGTTGGACCTTTTCATGAAAATGATAATAAATTTCAAACACTGCCTATGTTTGATGAGAAATCTTCGGTGTTGGGACCCTTGATAAGAGATGATATTTTAGAGATATCCTAAGTGGGTTTTATGGATTTTTTTATTTGAATTAATGGTTTGAGTAGTTGGTTCCCCCGGAACGAATGTGTTGTGAGAAGAATCTTGTGTCTAGCTAAGACATAGAGACTATGTGAATTAAAAATGCTGAGTGTTTTATTGAGAATGTGAGTCATAAAAGTACTACTTGCTTTATCAAGACTATGTGTATTATAGTGAATTTGTGTTTTATTGATACTATGTTTCATATAGAGGTTGAGTGTCTTATCGAGACTATGCGTCTTACATAAACTTTGTGTCTTATAGATATTGAGTATCTTATTTAGACTATGTGTCTTCTGAAATCCCTCTAAGAATATTATTATGTGTACAATAGATTTATACTTATGTTAGATGACTATTTATTCTTTTCTGACATTTAGTGTGGAATGTTCCTTCATAGTGTTTCTTATTAGTGGTCCTTGGTGGTCTTCCTTCATAGTGATCCTTAGTGGTCTTCCTTCGTGGTGTTCATTAATGGAGTTCATTCATATTGTCCCATAGTGGTGTTCCTTTATGGTGTTCCATAGTGGTGTTTCTAAGAGGTTTTCCTTTGTGGTGTTTCTTCATGTTTTTCCTCCGTAGTGTACCTTCATGGTGTTCTTTAGTAGTGTTTCACCATGATGTTCATTCATGTTGTTCCTTAGTGGTGTTTCTTCACAATTTTTCATCTAATTGTTCCTTAGTGGTGTTCCTTCATGGTGTTTCTTTGCGGTGTTTTTTTGTGTAGCTCCTTAGGGGTGTTCCTTCATGATGTTCCTTCACAGTGTTCATTATTGGTGTTCCATCATGGTGTTCCTTAGTGGGTTTCCTTCATAGTGTTCCTCCATGGTGTTCCATAGCGGTGTTCATTAGTGGTGTTCCTTCATGGAGTTCATTCATGGTGTCCCTTCAGGGTGTTCCTTTATGGTGTTCCTTAGTGGTGTTCTTTCATGGTGTTCTATCATGGGGTTCCTTCATGGTCTTCCTTCATGGTCTTCATATTTGGTATTCCTTTCTGATTTCATTTACATCATTCCTTTGGGATTTCCTTTATGGCATCACCAGTGTCGTATTTTTCAATTGTAGTTTTGGAGTGTCCAACTAAGTATTGTTATACGCACCCATATAGGGGCTATTACCGCATGTGTCATGTCTTGTGCATATGATTGAAGCGTCACTAGAGTTACTGGAATACCAAGACTAGACAGTTCCTTGTAAGATTGGTTAAGCCTAGTTTTGTTCTAGAAGCATTCAAATTACAGTCCCATTACCTTTAACATTACAAGATGTACTTGTGGCTATAAGCAATTTTCACTCGTTGGACTTCCCTTGGCACTGTTTAATTTCTAGTACATTCACTAATGTACTCTGGGTGTGGGATATTGTGGTTTTCATGCATTATTTCATTAGTTTTTTTACATTTACATATTTTTGGCTTGGATATGTGTGTGTGTGTACAGGTACTCAAGAAAACTATTCCCATTTTTGGGGTATGCCAACTCAGCGCTAGTCAATATCCCCTGGCCTATTAGAGGTAGGCTTGGGGTAGTCATGGCATGTGCCCATATAGGATGTGTCATGATAGAGTCATATTAGAGGTGTAAAATTCTACTTTAGGGCTAGGAGTCTATGATATTGGTTTTGGACTATTGTTTTAAGTGTCTCGTGTTCAACTGTTTGTCTAGGAATTCTAGTGTTGGGGAAATGGTCGTTGTATTCATACACCAGGACTCTGGACACTGACTTTTCGAATATGTACATAGAAACACAGGTTTTGAGGGAAAAAGGTACAGGCATCATATAGTGATTGGTTGTATTCTCATGTCATTATTGAGTCATCTTTCAAGGTATAATCTATTGACTGTGGTAGATCTTGTTTTTCTTCATGATTCCTCCACATAAGAAATAATCCCTGATTCTACTACATGATCATGATGATGATCTTTCGGGTGATGATACATCAATATAATTTTTTTTACTATTTATAACACCTCTAGGTGGTGCACCATCCCTGCCACCACATGTAGAGTAACATATGTTACCTTTAGTACCAGCAGATAAAGAGGGCATGTTGAGCAGCATCATGATTTTCATTGATAGATACCCCTCGATTTATAATGATAGAACATCACATAGGTGACTGAGGATTGTCTGGAGGTGGTGACCAAATGTTTCCATCCATTAAGGACACTGACAGAGCAGATGGTGGTCTTGGTAGTGAGCCTTCTATGCGGCTCACTAAGGTGATGGTGGGGTATGGTTACTAGATCTTATGATGTGGTGACTCTTCCATGTATATACTTTTAGAAAATTTTTAGATAAGAGTTATCACCCAATGAGATAATTCTTATGCATGTCTAAGATCAACTATATCTTTAGTCGGATTACACATTAGCATCTGAGTATTCATTGAGGAAAACTGACCTTCCTAGGTACATGATGAATATGATACATGACCATTGATTTAGGGATCGAAACATTGAGCAAGTTGTGCATGGAGACACCTGATCCAATGTTATCCCTATATGAATTCATTCTTATGAAAGAGTATTGGAGAAAACAATTATGGTCAATAGTCCCTTGGCTAAATTGATAAGTCCAGTGATAGTCAGCAGTGGGAAAGTAGAAGTACATACCTAGGAAGTAGGGAGATGATTTCAGTCTTAGAGACATGGATATATGAGATGTTTTCAGTGAAGGTTACAGTAGAATGGATCTATATATCAGGTCTCACATTGTGTGTCTAATCATCCTAGAGAGATAAGATCATGGAAATGTGATGGAAGGGGATATCCTGCTCGAGATTGTCTAACCCATCGGGCCACTAACAGGTAGACGGTTGATGAAGCACTGAGGCAGAGACAGTGACAAGAGAAGATAGACACACTAGGTGATATATATGGAAGAGTATCTAGGATAGTCGCAGGAAGCAGTATACATTTTAACATGTAACCACCACCACCCCGAATTTTTCCACACTATATTAGAGGATCTAGAGGATAGAGGAGGTGATAACTTCATGTGGTTGAGGCATAATACCCAAGGGAACCATGAATTATTGAGGGTATGATCTATGTGTATTATAATTTTGTTTACGTATTTATAGATATTTGGACTAGTAATTATTTTCTTTCCAAAAATCTTGTTTGATGCTCAGAAATTACGGTTCAACTTTTACCTTGACTAAAATTATTGGAGACTCTTAGTAGAGGAGGCCCAATGATCAAAAACTACTTCTAAAAGAGTGCATGACTCTTAAATGATATATTTTTTCATGGGGTCCCTTGGTAACATTGTCGAGGCCTTACAACATCAATCTTGATATTGAATGGTTACCTATAGTTCATGATCAAGTTGAATGTTTTAGGATAACAATGTTATGTGCTATAGTGGTGGAACGAGGTTTTCCTTGTTGGTTAAACAAAAACCCAAGTAATAAAAAATGGACTCACACGAAGGAGGGTGTACCGGATTGATTATCAACTAGCTATCCTAAACCTCGATGCAGTGGGTGTTATGAGTCCTCGGTTTCCTATAGTGGTGGGAAAGTTGCATTGGATCCAGTAATGGTTGAGACAGAGTCATTGGATAGAGTTCCTCCAGGACTGTGACTTTGTGATTTTTTATACTCTTGGGAAGTTTAACTTGGATGAGGATGGGATGCTCATTGTAGAATATCTAGTTTTCAGTTTCGAAATGAGGAATCTAAGTAGTTGGCCTTATTGTGGATATCATTCATTGATGGATACTGAATAGATTACCCTTAGTCAATGGTTTTCACCATCCACTCTTCCAGTGAGTCTGGGAGGCACAACATGGCGATATTCATTGTGAGACACTTTGTTCATTGATGTTCACAATACATTCCCTTGATGGATATTTGAATTGTGGTGGGAAAGATTTTTTTTCTAGAGGATGAACAGTAATACCAATAGAATTACGGGAGGTGTTTTTATGGGGATTCCATACATCCCCATTGGTGGTGGATTTATCAATGATTTAATAGGACCTCATAAAATATTTTTCTTATGGTCGGTGATGAATAATGGAGTTATAGAGTTTGTCTCTCGATGACTCATGTGTCTGTAAGTGAATTATTAGGACAGGGTTCTAGTGTGTATGAATCAACACATTGAGACTTTGGAATTGAAGTGGGATTGGATATCGATGGAATATGTTCCCGGTTTATCACGTACATCTAGGACACATAATAATATCTGGTTGAACATTAACCAAGTCACCAAGTCAGCCCACTACCTAACTATCGATGAGTTGAGTTTAGTAGAGGGAATGTGATGCCTCCACATACGGGACATAGTGCGACTTCATGGAGTACCATCGATGATAGTCTATGATCTTGACACTCATATCACATCATAGTGTGGAAGGGACTGCATGAGTCGTTTCAGACTCAGTTAGGCTTGAGCGCAACATTTCACCCAAATATGGATATCCATACATAGCAGACCATTCAGTTTTGGGAAGGAATTATATTGGCATGAATGTTAAATTTTTGGGAGGATTTGGGAGAATTATTCGTGGTTTATCTATTCCTTGAGTTCACATTCAGTGGAGGAACATGACTCTCATGGATAACACATGAGATTGGGAGGTTCATATTCATTCTCAATGACCAAATATGTTTGGGAAGTCATTGGTTTGAAATTATAAGGAATAAATACATAAGGTGGAGAGAATATATTGAAAATTATTTTACTAATATTATTTTTACAAATTATTTGGGAAAATAACAAGACTAGGTTATGAAGCAACGTGTGTTTCCAGGGTCTAGTGTGCCTGGAGAAATTGTTTGATAAATGTTACGTTTATAATATCATGACCATGTTACTTCTCTAAAAATGTAAAATAGCTCTTAAATGTGTTCCTGGATCAAAAATCTATAGGCACCATTGAGCGCAGAGTAGTGTCTTTAGCCAAGTAATGTTATAACTTTAGTCGGCGCTGGTATTTTGAGGAAAACCATATAATATGTAATCGTCATTAAATAATTTAATGATAAATTAATTTTGTTTGATGAAAAAACTATTCAATTTAAAAATATCCTTGTGTAGAAACCCTATGGTTGGCCACATAACCCCTGTAAAACCAAAGATTCACTAGGGAGGGTTTAGCAGATTTTCCCTTTGTGAACTACTAGGAAATCATGGATCGACAATCAATGAATAATGAAATTAAATGATATATTCAGAAATAATGATATAGATTCAATATTAGTAAATTATTGAACCTAAAAAGGTGTTTAAATTGATACTTTTGTTTTTCAATTATTGGTTTTTTGGAAAAAAACAGGTCAATCCTTGAGCATATTGATCTATGGTTTGATAGTTGTAGGGTGGATATAAACTGCTAGGTTTATTGTGGGAAAATATTTTACATCTTCATTTATCTTTATAATGTGAATGGATCAGGGATGATATGGAAAAAATCAAAATGATCATTACTCAAGTGGTCTTGGTGATTTTCGCCCTTCGATCTTTTTTTCTTCACAATTGGACCCTCGGGGTTGCAGATCGACTTCACAAGAAGATTCAAATGTGATCAGACACTTAGAGTGGAAGAAATATGAATCTGATCACAGAGTTGTGTATATTGAAACCTAGGTATTATGAATATTTCCTCGTCTCAAAAAAATGGAGCACTAGAGGATGAATGGCGGTATGCTGATCTGGAGGCTAGCACATGTTCTAGTTGATGGTGGCACATACCGGCATGACGTGCCAGCACCCCGTGGAATGCTACTCGGCCTTGGGAGGCCTATAGAGGCAGTGAGGTAATGGAATTTAGAGAATGTGGGGTGCATGTGGATATAGTTGTCTGGATTTGTAGGACACATCACGACACTATGTGTTCCAGGTGGTGTGTTGCAGTTGCGTGATAAGTGAGCCGAAGACGTCGATCTGCATGCGTGTGGTCCAAACCATGGGGAGTAGGGACATGCTAGGTGGCCTAGTGGGACAAGTGGGATGGGTCGATTGGACCATGCATGGTCGAAAATCGGGCCTGGTTGGGACTGGTGAGTTGGTTTTGACTCGGACCGGACCCGGATCTGAACTTTTCCCTAAAATTGAAATACCTTTTAAATGGTGCATCTGTTTAATGAGCCATCTATGCCACTGTGACCCTTTTGATGAGACAATAACTTTGAGACTCAATATGTGGGTTTTTATTTTTGTTTACATGCATCCTAATGTCTTGATGAGTTTCTTCTCTCTAGATGAATTTGTTGTGAGCAGAATCCTTTTACTATTTGTGACTTCAAGAATATTTGTCTTACAGATAATTAGGTTCATCTTGAGACATTGTGTCTTCTAGAGACTGGGTGTTTTATAAATAATATGTGTTGTACAGATACTATGTTTATTATCAATACTCTTTGTCTTATAGAGTCTTCATGTCTTATCGATACTATGCGTCTTACAGAGAGTGAGGGTCTTATCAATATTGGTTGTCTAATTGAGACTATGTGTCCAATGAAATCTGACTGAAAATCCTATTATACGTGCTATCAAATTATACATGTCTATTCTTACTATTTAAGCCTTTATGGTATTCAGTGTGGAATGTTTCTTCAGGGTGTTCCTTATTGGTTCACCTTTGGGGTATTCTTTTATGGTGTCCCTTCGTGGTGTTCGTTAGTGTAGTTCTTTCATGGTGTTATTTAGTGGTGACCCTTAGTGATGTTATTTCATGTTGATCCTTTGTGGAGTTCCTTAATGGTTCTTATTCATGGTGATCCTTCATGTTTTTCCTTAGTGGTATTCCTTAGTGGTGTTCTTTCACGGTGTTCCTTTGTAGAGGTCCTTCATGGTGGTCCTTTATGGTCTTCTTTAATGGATTTCCTTCATGTTGTTCCTTCACTATGATCTTTAGTGGTGTTCATATGTAGGGTTACTTTGTAGTGTTCCATAGTGGTGTTTCTTCATGATTCATATTCATGGTGATACTTATTGGTGTTTCTTTGTGGGGATCCTCTATGGTGTTCCTTAGTATTATTCCTTTGTGGTGTTCCTTCGTGGTGTTCCTTCATGTTATTCCTTTGTGGTGTTTCTTTGTAGTGTTCCTTCATGGTATTCCTTCATGGTCTTCCTTTTTGGCATTCCATTGTAGTTTCCTTTGTGGAATTCATTTGAGATTTCCATTATGTTATCCCGTATATAGAATTTTTCCTTTGTGGTTTTGTGGTTTCCAACCTCTATTGTCATAATCACCCATGAATGGGCATTGCCTCCACATGTCATGTCTTTTAAAAACGATCCACAGTTAAGCAGAGTTCCCGAAAGACCAGGACCAGGGAGTGCCTTGTGAGACTGGACTGGCTGTGGTGTATTTCATTAGCATTCATACTACGGTGCCAGTACCTTTGACATTACAGGTTGGAGTTATGGCTACAAATTATTTTATTTAGGTGGGCCTGTTTTTGCACTGTTTACCTTCTCTTACATTTAATATTATACTATGTTAATGGGATATAGTGGTTCACATGCGTTGTTTTCTCACTATTTTTAAATTTCCCCAGTTTTTTCTTTTGGAGATGTGTGTGTGTGTGTGGATAGGTACTTAGTAAAATGCATACCATTTGGGGGATATTCCCACTTGGTCAAGTCACCGGCCCTTGTCCGATTAGAGGCATTATTGGGGTAGTCATGGCATGGGTCCCTCTAGGATAAGTTGTGATTATAAAAACAGTATAGAAGGAACACATAAAAATAGGTATATAAAAAACCAATAATACAAAAATGATATCTCTAGATAGAATGAAAATCCATAGCATGGTTAAGTGTTTCCCCGACACCATTTTACTATCATTAAAGCATCCACAATTGGGTGATTTCTTCTATCTCTATCTACATCAATGAAGTCTACTCAGGTAATAATCAATTGCTTGGACAGGGTTTGATATATTCTTTATAGGACACCACCAAAGTTGTATATAAAAATCTAGCATATGAATATAATTTCAAGAGTGTGCATGTTTAACAATCATCAAAGATTTTGAATGTGCGATGTAACAACCATATCAAACCGGGCTCCTCATGGGATGGCCGACCAACCATTATAGCTTTAAAATAAGCCAGAAATTTATTTTATCCCTTGAAATCATGTATATATATATATATACATAAATACATAAAACTATCATATGGAAATATATACTTTCTCTGGTGTGGTACCATAGAATAGTTCCTTGATTTAAACATAGTTTTTCAGTATTCCATGAGTCTCATATGACTAAATAGAGAATAATAATAAAGATAATATAATTAAAGGATTCGAGGTGATACCATGGTATCCATGCTATCGGGGTTTGATCCATCTCATAGTACTATCTCATGAACTATAGTTATCTTTTTCTAAGTTATATCAAAGGGGTTCAACCATGAAATTATACAATAAAAAATTCTAATAGAGTCCATATGACTCATCCATAGTAAATTATGGGTAAATAATGATTATGATCACTGGGAAGATTTCATGGTACCACATACCCAGAGACATCAATATGAATCCAAGGAGTGTAGCCTTGGATTTCTAATATCCAAATTAAAATAAAGTGAATCATGGGTATAATGTCGGGGCATAAACATAATAAGATAAGGACCATGTTCTTTGGTGGGTCTCTTCAACATAAATCAGCTCAATAAATCGGGGTTGCATCCTTTTTGTACTCATGACATCCTCATAGGATTCCATGTTGATCTAATGTATGAAGACTCAAATAATAAGAAAAATTTCCATAAAAAGGATCCAAATATACGTTCATGATATGTAACAGTGACCATGTAATAATCATAAAAATTTAATAATTTGATTTAATTTATATCATTAACATTCGTTTATTGATGACATGGTTTATAGTCCACAATAATAGTTATCAGGTACTTGTATAAGAAGTGTAACATTGTCCATGTAATAATAATACCAATTTACTACATCGATCTAGTTCATATAATTACATTTCATTTATTGGTGATAATGTTTTGACAATGGATGTGTAACATTGGCCATGTAAAAATCATACCAATTTTCCATGTCCATGCATAATTTGGATCAATATTTCACAATGTAAACTATCTGTGTTAGTCTATCTAAAACATTATAATTTATCCAATTTTTTAAATATATCACACTTCAGAAGAAAAGACAAACACAATGATTGGTTATTATGTTATAAAACCAAAGAGGGAAAATAGGCCTATAATTGGAACACACAAATAAGGGTATCACATTGAGGTCAAGGACCTCCAATGTCAATTTGGATCTAAAAGTGTTATTATGATCAAACTTGGGAAACCAAATTAATGATGATTAATTTTTAGGGGAAACAATCAAAAACAATAGTACGCAGAACAGTGAAAAAAATATAAACACTAAGAAATGTAGGTTAAATTCATTGACCTCTTACCTTTTTAATGTGAAGGATCACTCTATGAGTATATTTCTTAGGTTTTCTCTAAAAATGAATAAAAAAGAAAAATAGAAAAATATCATAAAAATTTGGATTATGAACTAAAACCATAATTGTGGAAAATAAAGAGATAAAATATTTACTAAGGATTAAAAAATATTAAATATTTTACCAATGGAGATGAAACTTGATAGATGATAGTCGAATCATAGTCTGTTTGATAGGAATCTTAAATTCCAAGAGAACATGAGTGGATAGTCCTCCCAGGGTGTGTGTTCAACTTTAAATAAAGGTGGTGGGGGGGGGGTTACCTCATTAAATTAATTTAGAGCTACAACATAATTCTACACACTTTTCAAATGGTTTACCATTTGTCCAGACATTATTCGAAATCATACACAAACCATATAATGAGTTCTATATTGGTGACACCGCTCTCACACAAGCTAGATGCATGGATACAAAAATTGTTTTCATCCCATGAACACCCTCTACAGTCATCTACAACATACAACATGGTTTAAAAAAATGGTTTATCCTTGGGGCCATGATTTTGGTAAACCATGTTCCAGGTTGGTTTCCTAAAAAAGATGGATTTTCAGGATTTGAACCATCCATGAAACCTCTAATTCTGTCCTTAGACCATTAGGAAAGTTTATAAGTATAAAAAATATTAAAAATAAAATTATTTGAATCCATACATAATATTAAATCTTCAAGTTATTATAGCTTCCCCATTTTAAGGAAACTCATCCCCATAGTTAACTTCAAATTGTAATAAAACACCATCTAAGAAAATATTGGGCCACAATGCATGTACACCTGCCTCCCTCTCACATGTCTTGTCCTATAATCTATTGTGATTTGATATCACCCATAATAAATGAACTAAACTTATTCATCGGTCCTTCTTGATATTTCCTTAATGAAACAAATGATGATCCTCAAAGTAATTATCTACATCTAAATCAACATCATCTAGCTGATAAATGTGATTTGGGTCAGAATAATACTAGAGAAGTTTTGAATCATAGAAGACATCATTTATCGGCCAATAACTATAATGTAAAGAAAAATGATAGGCTATCGGCCTGAATCATTCCACAACCACATAATTTCTGATGAACAATGCTCATAACATCCCATATCATCTACACCCTTGATATCTTACTCCCACAGACACACAAAAGAAAACTTGATCTCTGACCTCGAACACTATAGGTCATATAAAATGATATACATAATATTTATTCATACACTATTTCACTATCATAAGAATTCTAATCAACTGGGCATACTCTATTGTATACTACGTGAGATGAGGTTCTAGTAGGGGTACCACCCCTACCTCTAACCAAAATAGTGGTGATATAAATAATATACAATATATGGCCTCATAAATAACCATCTGAATCACTTCCTAAAAGTAATTGATATAATAAAATTCATTGAGTGATAAGTGTTTCTCCAATGAATCTCCATGTTCAAGAATTCATGCTTAATGAGTATACTCTATCACATTAATAGTATGCTCATACTACCCATCGACTTATAGGTGGTATGATATGATCAAAATCACCTGTGTATGCCAAATCCATTGTAAACCTTTACGGAACAAAGAAGTAAAATGGGTTTCAATATTCGATACAATAGTACATGGGACTTGATGATTTTGGATAATCGTTCAAACATAAATTCTTCCAATCCCATCCGATGAAATAGTCTCCTTAATAGGTAAGAAGTGATAGACCATTTAAATCCTACCGATAATCACTCGTACCGCATCATTTCCTAGACGGTACATCAATAAGCCAATAAAAAATCCCATGATGACATCATCCAATTTCTACATTAGAATTGTAAATGGATGTAAATTCCCTGATGGTTGCTGGTGTTCCACCATCAGCTTCTGACAGGTGGAACTCCTAGTAATAGATTCATTTATCTCTCATTTCATACATAGACACGAATATTGGTGATGTAAATTAAGATACACATTTGTAATCCTAAGGTGTACTATCCAAGTTGATGAACGAGAATCTCACATAAACTCTTCATGGATGTTTTTGGGGACCCAGATATATCCATGGATTCACAAGACCTCATCATATTCAATACTACTTCTTATAATAATGTCTACACTTGAACCAATATCTCTTACGAATAAGCCATTAGGATCTGAAAACTTCCTCATCGTCACTCACCGCTGAAATGAAGATTTCACCACTAAATTTATAAGGGTAGGATATTTATGATGGTCCTATAACTCAAAATTCTTATCAGGAAAATGATCTATAAGCTACCAGTAACTACATACCTTATAAACTAACTATATCTTAGATCTTTGGCTCAAGGAATCCTCTACAACATTTCACTTTCTTGGTTAATAATAATGAACGAAATATAATAAATCATGGTATTCAATTCCCCTTATTTACTTGAGGTTCAATCCATGATGAAAAAATGTATGATTGAGTATTTTGTGGTTAGTAAACACCATAATTTACTATTCATGAATTGAATACCTCCAACAATTCATGTCATAAAGTACAACTACCATCTCAAGATCATGCATCTGGTAGTTTCTCACAATTGGCCTCAATTGATGAGAATTATAAGACAAATCTCTATATTCCTTAATTAAAAATTCACCAATCCCAACACAAGATGCACCATAATAAATATTATTGATTTTTATAGACTCTAGAAGTAGTAGGACCACCATTGCAGTTTGTCTCCATTTCATGCCTTAAATGAATATCTTACAGCTTCTGGCCATATAAACATCACACAATTATTTTTTTAGACCAATGATCGGGAAGATCCCTATTTTAAAAAAAGGAAAAGACAATACATAATGGAAAAAAATTGGGTTCAAACAAGAATCTTTCCCTCATGTTAAGAAATACTAAAAAAAGTCCATAATAAATTCACTTTTAATATCAATATATCCCCAACAAACTATAAATGTCAAATAAATTCTTGGGATACACCCATGAAACTATGATACTCAACTTCCCTAGGTCAACATTCACTCTATCCTATAAGTTGATTTTACATAATATGTGAACCATGTTTATCCATCCACATCGATGGATCTACTGCCATGTGAAGACTACACCAGATCAATTACTTTTGATTCACATTGCCTCCACCATATCTAAATCGGAATAGATTCAAACCTAGAAAATGCATATTTACAGATCTAGAACAAAATCAATGGAATATGATACACCTCTGGTCACAGAGTTGTACATCAAATAAGCCTAACCCCATTTTCAAACCACCATAGCCAATGCTGAGGAGGAAGAGGAGATGTTGAAGCCGTCAATCTATAAGTCAATATAGCCTATCTCCGTTCAATCCACCATCTATACCAAAGAGATCGAGCCACTATGATAATGTACAATCATCACCGTTGTCACTGTAGAGTAGCGGCACTGATGATGAGAGTCACGGCTGATGCCAAAGCCTTTCGGAAGGGTAATTTTTTTCTGGGTTTTGGAATTTTTTTCCTAAATGGGTTAGGGCTTGGGATATTTTTAAAAATGGTTCCGAGATTCTTGAACCCCATTCACACATCCCCGATCCCAGGAAGATGTTTGAATGGGGTTCACACATCTTCCATTCGAGACAGATGTGTGAACCACGTTCACGCATGCTTCGTGAATCGGATGAAGGATGTGCGAACGGGTTTCACGAATCAGGCATAATTTTTTTTAATAGTTTTATTTTTTTTGTATTGATTATATATAGATATGTATATATATAAAAAATTTAACAAAATTTATCCACTATTTGAAATCCAGCAGAACTGCCATTACAGCAGTCTTGATTCTAACAGAAACTCTCACCCAAGACTCCCTTTTATAAAAGGGCTTGTCCTGAATATTATTCTGCATTTTCGATGTGTGATACAGGTTCTTCCTAAGCTGCACAGTACATTCTACATTTTCGATGTGGGATTCTGTTTCTAGTATGTGACATTAAAAGTGTATAAAATATATACTATAAGACTAATATAAATGAAAATTTAAAAATCGATTTAACATATAAGAAATAGTTGAAAACAAAAATAATTTCATAAAAAAGGTTGATCAAAAATAAATTATAACCATTCAAAAACATCAAATTGAAACTTAAAAAATGTTTCAATGTATTTGATGTACATGACTTTGAAAGACTATAAAATATATACTATAACACTTATAAAAATGAAATTTTAAACACTGATTTAACATATAAGAAATAGTTGTAAAAAAAATAATTTTATAAAAAATGATGATAAAAAATAATTTATAACAATTAAAAACCATCAAATTGAAACATAAAAAAGTTTCATAAAGTTTCAAGTACGTGACATTGAAAGACTATAAAAAATAAACTATAAGACTAATATAAATGAAATTATAAACATCGATTAAAAATATAAGAAATATTTGAAAATAAATAGAATTTCATAAAAATGTTGGTAAAAAACAATTTATAAGCATTGAAAACCATAAAATTAATTAGTTAAGTAGTAATATGATTACTAATTATAATTTATGAATTATTAATTATATAATAATTAATTAGTTAATTAGTAAAATGTTTATTAATTATTATTACTATTTACTAATATAAAATTATTATTTAGTTAATTAGTAGTATAATTATTAATTATACAATAATTAATTAATTAATTAATTAGTATTATGATAATTAATTATAATTATTCAATATAATTATTATTTCTTTTTTATTATGTATATAGAAATTATTTACCTAATTAGTGATATAATTATTAATTATAACTAGTCATTATTAATTATTTATTATATATATAATAACTAATTATTTATTAGTATTATAATTAATAATTATATAATAATTAATTAGTTTACTAGTAATATAATTATGATATATAATTTTTAATATTATTATTATAACGACCCATACTTTACATACATTGTTAATACTTCAAAATTGAAGCATACTTATTACAACATATAACAAAACCACGAAAGGACCGTATAGGTATAGTGTCTTTAGAAACTGGGAAACATAAAAAACTGGTTCATAAAGCGTCTACACTATCTCCCATTTATTTCATCATATCTATAGACCCTTTTGGCATATCTTACTTAATAACCTTCTTCCTGGCCTGGGGAAAGAAAACATACAAAAGGGTGAGCTCAAATACTCAGTAAGGGTAAATAAAAGAAATATCAATCACATCATATACATAAGCACATAACTTTTGGAAATCTTAAACTACAAAAGAGATCATAATTTCATAACATGGGATAAATCATGGAAGTGAAATGTAATCACAATAATCATAACATAAAACATGAAACATTGTGGCATACACACATAATCATAGAGAATCATATCTTATTAGTCAAGAATCATTTCCAAGACTATTTTAGTGGACAGAGTTCATTTCTGAACCGAGTCACCCTCGTTTCAGTCCTATTTCACGGAACCGGTATAACCTACCGTTCCATCCATGTCTATCTCATGAGATATAAAATCTTTACCCAATGCATTATAGGGAGATATAGGTCCCACCCATCTCATAATGATACCATTCTTATGTGTGCCACAAAATCATAAACCATACATCATAGCATAACCCATGTAATAAAAATGGGAATCTTAAACATCGTGACATCATAAAACAATTCATATAAGATAAAGGAATTCATAAAAATATTTCCATCACAACATAATCAAATCAATGAATTATTAGAGATAGAAATAGAACCATATATCATCTTAGAGGGAAAATAATTTTGATAAAACTATTGAACTCCATTCTTGAGGAAAATATCATTTCTACTTCAAAAACATTTTTCCTTTCTTAACATGTCAAACAATTTTAAACTAAAAGAAGTTGATTAAAAATAAACTTGAAAACTTGTAAAGGAAGCTTCTGGGAAATAATGTTTTAAAAATCCATTCATGCCGTATAAGTTAAAAAAACATTCTTCTTGTACATTTGTCGGAAAAGTCAAAAAATTACCTCGTACGAAAAACGACAAAAGATTCCTTTCATGTCTTTTACTAAAAACTCACCGAAGGGTAAAATAGGATTTAAAAAATTGTATATGAATGGAAATAATATTACATAATGAGGAAGCATGGATGTGGATGATAAAATACACCCCAGTAAATACTAAAGTATAAACAATCTCGGATAAAAATGAGATTGTGATATTTTCTGTTACCTTTGGTCCGACTTGCTTTGTAAGTGTCCGAACCTCCTGTATAATGATTTAAATAATTTTATTGACTTATTACAGAATCATACTTATTTTTATCATATCATATATGGTCATATTCTTAGCTTCTTAGTAGTAATATATCATTGCTACTTCTTATTCGGGTGTTTATAACTTTTTGTTCTTATGCGTGTTTTGTCGAATAAATTTTTATTCTTCTCTTTAGTTTATAGATACATCATTTCCAGAATGGTATTAGTGTAATATATATCATATTAATTCATTAAGTTCATTTATATAATCATTATGAAATGAAGATCATGTAGAACGAGTCGCATCACATCGTGGAGACGGTATTCCGTACGTACGCACGAGTGATGATATCGTTCCTATGATCGTGGAATTGTATTATAGTGTATGTATAATATTTCAGAATCAGTATCACTTTATAATAATCATATTGAGTCATTATTTACACCATTATAACCATGAAAGTAAGGTGGTGGTGGAAAATAGATTACACCACGACGTGGAGACGGTATTCTGTACGTACGCACGCGCGGTGATTTCTTTTTCCGCAGGATGGATAGATGGTGAAATAGGGTCGTTTCATACTTATAATAACATATCAGTATATGAGTGATACTGATGTTATTACTTCATAATGAAACAACTAAAGAAGAAGAAGTGGAAGAAGAAATAAAGATGAAAGAATCGGTAACGGACATTACCTCTTCTTTGAAGTGCATCTTTGAGACCTTCTTTTAGGGCACTAAAATTTGTCTTTGAAGAAGACCAGGACCTCTAGGATGTCTCTATGGAAGAGGAGAGGAGGAATTGGCAGGGGTTGGCCGAGATTTAAGGCTCAAATTGGTGTGAGGAAGAGGGGGAGGAGGTGCCCTTTTATGAGGGAGGAGAGGGGCACCTTTGGGAAAACTAAAAATATTATTTTATTATAAAGTCATGTTCGGTTTTAAATAGCTCCAAATTGATATATTTAGAAGGTATGGTGGGGATTGGTCGAAATTCTCTCATCCAATAGAATTTAGACAAGTTTAGGTTCCTATTTTGACCTTATCATTTATATTTAACATTAAGTTAAATAAGTTTACTTTTACCGTGTCTTCTTGTGTTCTTATATTATAAGGTTAATAAACTTACTATATCAAGACAAACTAACCCCAAGTTGTTTATTACTAATATATATAACCTTATCTAAGTAATTTTTATGAATCTTAGATTTTTAGGAATAAAATAACAATTAATAATATAATATTTGTTTTAAAAACTATTTTATGTCAATTTTGACACTATTTAGTAATTGATTTTTGTGAAAATCATGACAGAATGATAAGTTCGAAAAAATTTAATTAAATCAATACTAACATGTCATATTTACCTAGAAAATTAGTGGAATTCATAAAAAGTCTCAAATTATATTTATTTGGGTATTTATAACATCAATTATGTCAATATTTCATTAATATGATAATAACTGCATCATCGTTGTGTCATAATTAAATTATTTAAAGTCTAAAAATTACAAATAAAATACCATTATGTAAAAAATATTTTTAGCTTTCTAATGAATATTTATAGTCGAATTTATCTTATGTATAACCCCATATTAAAAATGATTTAGTTATTAAACTTTGATTTTAACTATTTTAACCCTTCTTTAAATAAATTAATAATAAATGTCCTAATCTAATCCAAGTGGGCCTAAATGGTCATATTTTATTCCTAAGATTGTTTTTGGTCGAATTACACTTATCAAATAGAATTAGGACTTGTGTTAGGGTAATAATAGTATCATCTTTACCCTTAATTACCCTATTTACTTTTAACCGTGGTAAAAAAAAGTAAAAAGTTACTATTCACCAAAAATTATTTTCATCTCATTGAACCACATTTTAGTCCTTGATATTAACCGTGTGTCTCGGATTTTCGAAATTCTACTCACAGAAGCGGTAAAATTATGTTTTATGAAAAATTCAGTTTTTTAACTACCACTTAGTGGTTTCACTATTCATCAAAAATTGAAAGTTTTCAGAAAAATACCAAAATTTCACCCTAGAATAATTTCGATATTACAAATCCAAAAATGAAGTCCATTTTGAAAAATAAAATTTATAAAATTTCAAAAATTGGTTATTACTATTCATAACGGCTAGTTTTAATAATATTTTAATAACATATCATTGTTTAGTGAAACTCGATAATGCGTACGACGCAAGCTATCGAGGAAGGCCACGGTTGCGTGTAAAGAAAGACAAGCTAGTGTTGTGTGTAGTGAAAGATTCCTTTGATGATTTATATAAAATAAAAACAAAATATTTCACATAAAAGTCTTGGGTGTTACATTCTACCCCCCTTAAAAGGAATTTCGCCTTCAAGATTCGTCACTTTGTAACAAACAGTTGAGGATACCTCTCCCTCTTCATATCCTCAAGCTCCCATGTAGCTTCTTCTAATTGGTGGATCCTCCATAAAACGTTCACCAATCGAGTGGTCTTGTTTCGTAGGACTTTTTCGCTACGATCCAGAATCTCTATCGGCTGTTCTTCATAAGAAAGATCTTGCTCCAGCGGTACAACTTCTGAGCTAAGTACATGTGAAGGATCAGGTATGTACTTTCTCAGGATAGATACATGGAACACATCGTGAACTTGAGAGAGATTTGGTGGAAGTGCCAATCGGTAATCTACCTTCCCAACACGATCCATTATTTCGTAAGGACCGATATATCTAGGGCTCAACTTCCCCTTCTTTCCAAATCTTATAACCCTCTTCCTGGGAGATATTCGTAAGAACACTTTATCACCCACTTCAAACTCTAGGTCTTTTTTTCAGTTTTCGGCATAGATTTTCTGTCGACTCTGAGCTGCTCTTATGTGTTGTTGAATAGATCTGACCTTTTCTGCCATTTCATCAACGAGATAAGGTCCTAATAGCTTTATTTCCCCAACTTCACCCCAGCAAGTTGGAGTCTTGCATTTCTTTCCATAGAGAAATTCATAAGGATCCATCTGAATACTGGAGTGAAAGATATTATTATAAAAAAATTCCCCCAAAGGTAGGTGTTGATCCCAACCACCTTTGAAATCCATAGAGCAAGCTCTCAACATATCTTCTAGGGTTTGAATTGTTCTCTCAGACTGACCGTCTGTCTGAGGATGATAAGCAGTGCTGAAACTCAACTCTGTATCCAGAGTATGATGAAGACTTCGCCAGAACATCGAGGTAAATCTCGGATCCCGATCGGATATAATAGAAAGTGGTACTCCATGCAATCTTACCACTTCCTTTACATATATCCTGGCAAGCTGATCCAGAGAGAAATCCTCTCTAATAGAAATGAAGTGTGTAGACTTTTTAAGACGATCAACTATGACCCAAGTAGCATTATTTCCTTTGGATGTTTTAGGAAGTCCTGTGACAAAGTCCATAGTGATGTTTTCCCATTTCCATTCGGGTATGGGTAATGGTTGAAACATCCCCTTAGACTTCTGTCTCTCACCTTTAACTTGTTGGAAAACCAAGCATCGAGAGACATATTCAGCAACATCTCTTTTCATGCCATCCCACCAGAGGTACTCCTTCAGGTCCCTATACATCTTCATGCTTCCAGGATGAATAGAGAATGAATAACTATGAGCCTCATCCAGCAGCTCCTTCTATAATTCAGGGATGGGAGGAACACAAACCCGATTCCTGAACTTTATTATCCATCACAATCAAGGTTGAATTCAGGAATATTTCTCACCGTATTTTGTAAATAGACATCTTCTTTCTGTGCCTCTTTAATCTTCACATGTATAGATGGTTGAACATTCATTTGAGAAAGATATGATTTTTCCCCAATCATTATAATTCCAAGATCCATCCTTTGTAAATCCATAAATATTGGATCTTTTGTGATCCTCATCATGGATAAACTAGCGTGGTCTTGTCGACTTAATGCATCTGCCACCTTGTTTGCTTTCCCAGGGTGGTAATGGATTGATCAGTCGTAATCCTTAATCAGCTCCAACCATCTTCTTTGATGCATATTCAGCTCCTTTTGTGTGAAAATATACTTTAAACTTTTATGATCAGAGTAAATATCACACCTTTCACCATAAAGGTAATGCCTCCAAATCTTTAATGCAAAGATTACCGTAGCTAACTCCAAATCATGAGTTGGGTAATTTTGCTCATGTATTTTCAACTGTTGTGAGGCATAAGATATCACCATATCATTTTGCATAAGAACACACCCCAATCCCTTCTTGGATGCATCACTGTAGATCACAAACCTTTCTCCACTACAAGGCAGTGTGAGCACAGGTGCACTGGATAACCTTCTTTTCAACTCCTTGAAATTTTCTTCACATTCCTCCATCCATACAAACTTAACACTTTTCCGAGTCAACATGGTGAGTGGGTTATATAATCGTGAAAAATCTTTCACAAAACTTCGATAATATCCAGCCAAACCAAGAAAACTTCGGATCTCAGTTACTGTTTTTGGTCTCGACCATCTTTCGATAACCTCTGTTTTTGCTGGATCCACAGATATCCCCTCTTTTGAGATTATGTGACCCAAAATGTATCTTTTTGACGCCAAAATTCACACTTGGTAAATTTGGCATAAAGCTTCTCCTTTATCAGGGTCGTCAATATAATTCTCAAGTGATCTTCATGTTCTTCCTTGATCTTTGAATAGACAAGAATATCGTCCATAAAGACTACCACAAATTGATCAAGATAGTCTCTAAAGACTCTATTCATCAGATCCATGAAGATAGCAGGGGAATTAGTAAGACCAAATGGCATCACTATAAATTCATAGTGTCCATACCTTGTACGAAAAGCTGTCTTTGGTATATCCTCCCTTTTGACCCTTAATTGATGATACCCCGAACGAAGATCAATCTTGAAAAGTATTGAGCTCCTCGTAGTTGGTCAAATAGGTCATCAATGCGTGGGAGAGGATATTTGTTCTTGATAGTAATCTTGTTAAGTTCTCGATAATCAATGGAGAGCCTCATTGATCCATCTTTCTTCTTAACAAATAGAACAAGTGCTCCCCAAGGTGATGCACTAGGGCGTATGAACCCCTTATCAAGATTCTATTGGAGTTTCTTCTTCAATTCCTGCAACTCAATTGGGGCCATTCTATAAGGTGTCTTTGAAATAGGAAAAGCACCCAGTACGAGTTCTATTGAGAACTCAACTTCACGATTTGGTGGAAGTCTCGATAATTCCTCTGGAAAGACATCATCAAACTCCCGTACAATGGGAATATTCTTAATCGTGAGTTTCTCACCAACCATTTGAGATAAATAACCTTCATTTGGTGGAATCAATACCCATAAAATGGAATAAATTTCCACTGGAAGGTTATGTTCATCCTTGCATCGATAGACGATCATAGATTGATCTGGAATATGAAATGTGACTTCCCTTCTTTGGAAGTTGATATGAGCTCCATGTAGAGAAAGCCAATCCAGGCCAAGAATAAAATCAAATTCCACTATAGGAAGGATCACAAGATTTGCAGGAATCACTTTCCCACAAACTTCAATTGGAGAATAATTATAAACTTTTGATGCGACTGTTGTGCCATTAGGTGTTGTCACAGCTAACTCAACATCTAATTGTTGAGGTAATACGGTGATACCCTTAGAAAATTTGTCAGAAATAATAGAGTGGGTGGATCCAGAATCAAATAAAACATTTGCAACTTTAGAGTGGATGGTAAGTGTACCTTTCACCACATCGTTATCGTACTCCACATCGCTGATAGAAATTGTATGTGACTTTCCTTTGTCTTTAGCCTTAAGAGTTTGTTGACGTCGACCATCATCATCAACCCTTGGATTTGGTAATTGATTGGCATAATGCCCCATCTCCTTGCACTTGAAACATTGAAGTGTAGTAGGTTCATTCTGTGTATCCCTTCATCTGTTTGCATCATTAGACATCTTCTTCCCATCATCGCGGCATTCAAATGCCCGATGACCTTCCTTTCCACATTTGAAACATTTACTTGTCCCTTTAAGACAACTCCCTCCATGTTTCTTTCCACACTTTGAGCATAAGGGAAAGCTCATCTTCTTTTCAGTGTGCTCATTAGATTTTCCTTTGAATTCCATTTTCCTCTTCTTATCAATTCCATAAGACTGATGGGTTACTCCAATCTCCATCTCGACTTTGAGAGCACATCGAATGATTTCCTCATATCTATTGAAGTCCCTTATGGATAATGCCCTTTGAAGACTTGGTTTTAAGCCACTAAAGAATTGATTGATCTTACTCTCAGGTTGGATAATAATACCATAAGGGTACCTTGCAAGTCTTGTAAAATTTGCTTCATAGGTACCAACAAATTCATCATCCTTTTGCATCAGTTCAAGAAACTCTTTCTCCATCTTTGTTCGGAGAATACAAGGGAAGTACTTATTGAAAATTAAATTCTTGAACTGGTCCCATTCCATGGACTCAATTTCATCCCTTTGCCTCGTATTCTTAATAAGATTCCACCATTGATCAACATCTCCTTCCAAACGATACACTGCTAGGATGACTTTATCATGTTCAGAACATTGAAGAACTGAAAATATCTTTTCAGTAGTATTAATCCATTGTTCAGCAACTAATGGATCAGTAGACCCGCTGAAAGAATGTGGACGCTGCCTCATGAAGGATTCAACAAAATGTTGCTCCTTCCTTTGCTCGTTTGGAAGTCTTGCATGATTCATAGCTTGAGAAAGTTGTGTGAGCATGGCTACAAGATTTTTCATTCCAGCTCCCATAATGTTTGGTTGCTCAGGGGGACAATCATTGAATTTCCCGTCGCATTCCGCATTAACACGGTTCCTTCGGGTTCCAGCCATTGACTAAAACAAAGAAGAATAGTGTGAGCAACACTAATTATAATAGGAAAACCACATAATCAAGAATAAAATTTCACACTTAAGGTCTTATCCTAGGTTATTCATGGCCATTTCTAAAACACTAATTTTGTGTTCTATGCTTAGACTTATCCTTAGGGTTCTTACTAAGTCTTTCACATCCTAGTATCCAAAGGGTGACTATACCTTTCCTCTGATACCAACTATAACGACCCATACTTTACATACATTGTTAATACTTCAAAATTGAATCATACTTATTACAACATATAACAAAACCACAAAAGGACCGTATAGGTATAGGGTCTTTAGAAACTGGGAAACATAAACAGCTGGTTTATAAAGCGTATACATTGTCTCCCATTTATTTCATCATATCTATACTCCCTTTTGGCATATCTTACTTAATAACCTTCTTCCTGGCCTGGGGAAAGAAAACATACAAAAGGGTGATCTCAAATGCTCAGTAAGGGTAAATAAAATAAATATCAATCACATCATATACATAAGCACATAACTTTTGGAAATCTTAAACCACAAAAGAGGTCATAATTTCATAACATGGGATAAATCATGGTAGTGAAATGTAATCACAATAATAATAACATAAAACATGAAACATTGTGTCATACACACATAATCATCGAGAATCATATCTTATTTTTCAAGACTCATTGTCAAGACTATCTTAGTGGACAAAGTCCATTTCTGAACCGAGTCACCCTCGTTTCAGTCCTGTTTCACTGAACCGGTATAACCTAACGTTCCAGCCATGTATATATCATGAGATATAAAATCTTCACCCAATACATTGGAGAGAGATATAGGTCCCACCCATATCATAATGATACCATTCTTATGTGTGCCACAAAATCATAAACCATATATCATAGCATAACCCATGTAATAAAAATGGGAATATTAAACATCGTCATATCATAAAAAAATTCATATAAGATAAAGGAATTCACAAAAATATTTCCATCACAACATAATCAAATGAATGAAATAATAGGGATAGAAGCAGAACCCTATATCATCTTAGATGGAAAATAATTTTGATAAAACTCTTGGACTCCATTCTTGAGGAAAATATCCTTTCTACTTCAAAAACATTTTTCCTTTCTTAACATGTCAAACAATTTTAAACTAAAAGATGTTGATTAAAAATAAACTTGAAAACTTGTAAAGGAAGCTTCTTGGAAATAATGTTATAAAAATCCATTCATGCCGTATAAGTTAAAAAAACATTCTTCTCGTACTTTTGTCGGAAAAGTCAAAAAAGTACCTCGTACGAAAAATGACAAAAGATTCCTTTCATATCTTTTACTAAAAACTCACCAAAGGGTAAAATAGGATTTAAAAAATTGTTGGTGAATGGAAAAAATCTTACATATTGAGAAAGCATGGATGTGGATGATAAAATACACCCCAGTAAATACTAAAGTATAAACAATCTCAGATAAAAATGAGATTGTGATATTTTACCTTACCTTTGGTCCGACTTGCTTTGTAAGTGTCCGAACCTCCTGTATAATGATTTATATAATGTTATTGACTTATTCCAGAATCATACTTATTTTTATGATATCATATATGGTCATATTCTTAGCTTCTTAGTAGTAATATTTCATTGCTACTTGTTATTCGAGTGTTTATAACTTTTTGTTCTTATGCGTGTTTTGTCGAATAAATTTTTATTCTTCTCTTTAGGTTATAGATAACTCATTTAAAGAATGGTATTAGTGTAATATATATCATATTAATTCATTCAATTCATTCAATTCATTTATATAATCATTATGAAATGAAGATCATGTAGAACGAGTCGCATCACATCGTGGAGACGGTATTCCGTACGTACACACGAGTGATGATATCGTTCCTATGATCGTGGAATTGTATTGGAGTGTATGTATACTATTTCAGAATTAGTATCACTTTATAATAGTCATATAAAGTCATTATTTACACCGTTATACCCATCCAAGTAAGGTGGTGGTGGAAAATAGATTACTCCACGGCGTGGAGACGGTATTCCGTACGTACGCACGCGCGGTGATTTCTTTTTCTGTAGGATGGATAGATGGTGAAATAGGGTTGTTTCATACTTATAATAACATATCAGTATATGAGTGATACTGAAGTTATTACTTCATAATGAAACAACTAAATAAGAAGAAGTGGATGAACAAATAAAGATGAAAGAATCGGTGACATTACCTCTTCTTTGAAGTGCTTCTTTGAGACCTTCTTTTAGGGCACTAAAATTGGTCTTTGAAGAATACCAGGACCTCTAGAATGTCTCTAGGGAAGTGGAGAAGAGGAATTGGCAGGGTTTGGCCGAGATTGAAGGCTCAAACTGGTGTGAGGAAGAGGGGGAGGAGGTGCCCTTTTATAAGGGAGGAGAGGGGCACCTTTGGGAAAACGAAAAATATTATTTTATTATAAAGTCAAGTACGGATTTAAATAGCTCCAAATTGATATATTTAGAAGCTAAGGTGGGGATGGGTCTAAATTCTCTCATACAATATAATTTAGACAAGTTTAGGTTCCTATTTTAACCTTATCATTTTGATTTAATATTAAGTTAAATAAGTTTACTTCTACCGTGTCTTCTTGTGTTCTTATACTATAAGGTTAATAAACATACTATATCAAGCCAAACTAACCCCTAGTTGTTTATTATTAATATATATAACCTTATCTAAGTCATTTGTCCAAACCTTAGATTTTTAGTAATAAAATAGCAATTACTAATATAATATTTGTTTTAAAAACTATATTATGTCAATTTTGACACTATTTAGTAAATGATTTTTGTGAAAATCGTGACAGAATGATAAGTTCTAAAAAAGTTAATTAAATCAATACTAACATGTCATAGTAACCTAGAAAATTAGTGTAATTAATAAAAAGTCTCAAATTATATTTATTTGGGTATTTATAACATCAATTATGTCAATATTTCATTAATAAGATAATTATTGCATCATCATTGTGTCATAATTAAATTATTTAATGTCTAAAAATTAAAAATAAAATAGCATTATGTAGGAAATATTTTTATATTTCTAATGAATATTTATAGTCGAATTTATCTTATGTATAACCCCATATTAAAAATGATTTAGTTATTAAACTTTGATTTTAACTATTTTAACCCTTCTTTAAATAAATTAATAATAAATGTCCAAATCTAATCCATGTGGGCCTAAATGGTCATATTTTATTCCTAAGTTTGTTTTTGGTCGAATTACACTTATCCAATAGAATTAGGTCATGTGTTAGGGTAATAATAATATCATCTTTACCCTTAATTACCCTATTTACTTTTAACCGTGGTAAAAAAAAGTAAAAAGTTACTATTGATCAAAGATTATTTTCATCTCATTTAACCACATTTTAGTCCTTGATATTAATCTTGTCTCTCGGATTTTCGAAATTTCACTCACAGAAGCGGTAAAATTGAGTTTTATGAAAAATTCAGTTTTTTAACTACCACTTAGTGGTTTCACTATTCATCAAAAATTGAATGTTTTCAGAAAAATACCCAAATTTCACCCTAGGATAATTTCGATATTACGAATCCAAAAATGAAGTCCATATTGAAAAATAAAATTTATAAAATTTCAAAAAATGGTTATTACTATTCATAACGGCTAGTTTTAATAATATTTTAATAGCATATCATTGTTTAGTGAAACTCGGTATTGCGTACGACGCAAGCTATCGAGGAAGGCCGCTGTTGCGTGTAAAGCAAGCCAAGCTAGTGTTGTGTGTAGTGAAAGATTCTTTTGATGATTTATATAAAATAAAAACAAAATATTTCACATAAAAGTCTCGGGTGTTACAATTATTAATTATAAGTAGTAATTATTAATTATATATTAAATAATTAGTTAATTAGAAGCATAATTATTAATTATTAGTTATTTAATTATTATCTAATTAATAATTATATTAATAATTAACAATTTAATTATTATATAATTAATAATTATATTACTAATTAACTATTTAATTATTATATAATTAAAAATTATATTACTAATTAACTATTAAATTATTATATAATTAATCATTAATAATTGATAATTAATATATATAATGAATAATTCTAATTATTATTTATATTATTAATTTACTAGTTAAATAATGAATTATTATATAATTATTAATTAATTTACAAATTAAATATTTATTTATTATATAACTAATAATTATATTACTAATTAACTAATTAATTTTTATATATTTAATAATTATATTAATAATTATTTATTTAATTATTTTAAAATTAATTATTATATTAAAAATTAATTATTATATAATTAATAATTATATTATTACATAATTTTTATATCATTAATATTGATATTACCAATTAACTAATAATTATATCAATAATTAACTAATTAATTATTATATAATAAATAATTATGTTACTAATTAACTAATTAATTATTATATAATTATATAAGTAATTACCTAATTAATTTTTTATATTAGTAATTAATAACTAATATTTATATTAATAATTAACTAATTTATAATTTTATTTATTAATAAGTAATCAATAATTATGTAATTAATAATTGTACTACTAATTAACTAATTAATTGTTAATTATTTTTTATATGTTTAATCCATGTATTAACTTTCATTTATATTCTTCTTGTAATTTATATTTTAGTTTTTCAAAACCACATATATGAACCATTTTTATGTTTCAAGTATGTGTGTTTGAAATCTTATAAATTATTTTTAATCAACATTTTTTACTATAATCATTTTATTTTCAGCTATTTATTATATTTTAAATTCATGTTATAATTTGCATTTATATTGGTCTTATACTTTATATTTTATAGGCTTTTAAAGTCACATACATGAAACATTTTTATGTCTCATTTTGAGGGTTTTCAATACTTACAAAATATTTTTGATAAACATTTTTTCTCAATTTTTTTCAACTATTTTTTATATGTTTAATCAATTTTTACAATTTAATTTATATTAGTCTTATAGATTATATTTTATAGTATATTAAAGTCACATACTTGAAATACATGAAAAAATTTCCAGTATCAATTTGATGATTTTGAATGGTTATAAATTAATTTTTATCAATATTTTTTATGAAATTCTTTCTATTTTAATTTTTTTTATATTTTTAATCAATTCTTTAAATTTCATTTATATTAATTTTATAGTTTATATTTTATTGACTTTCAATGTCACGTACTCGAAATAAATGAATCATTTTTAAGTCTCAATTTTATGGTTTTCAATGCTTATAAATTATTTTGATAAATTTTTTTATGAAAGTATTATTATTTTCAACTATTTCTTAAATTTTTAATCAATGTTTAAAATTTCATTTATATTAGTCTTATAGTTTATATTTTATGTTCTTTTAAAGTCACATACTTGAAATACATGAAACATTTTTAAGTTTCAATTTGATTGTTTTGAATTGTATAAATTATTTTTTATCAACATTTTTTATGAAATTATTTTTGTTCTCAACTATTTATTATATGTTTAATCAGTGTTTAATTTTTAATTTATATTAGTTTTATAATTTATATTTTATAGTCTTTCAAATTCACATACTTGAAATACGTGAAACATTATTATGTTTCAATTAGATGGTTTGGAATGGTTAAAATTTATTTTTGATCAACATTTTTTTTGAAATTCTTTTTGTTTTCAGCTATTTCTTATATGTTTAATAAATTTTTAAATTTTCATTTATATTAGTATTATAGTATATATTTTATACTCTTTTAAAGTCATGTACTAGAAACATAATCCCACATCAGAAATGTAGAATGTACTGTGTAGGTTAGGAATAACCCATATCCCACATCAAGAATATAGAATAATTTTCATGGAAAAACCTCTTATAAAAGGGTGTCCTGGGTGAGAGTTTCTGTCAGAATCTAGACTGCTATAGTGGCAGTGCTGCTGGATTTTAAATAGCGGATGAATTATGCTAATTTTTTTTGTTATATATATATATATAAACAAAACAAAACAAAATTAATAAAAAAATAAAAAAATTTAAATATATTAAAAAACATTGTGCATGATGCATGATCCCCATTCATGCATCCCTAATCAGATTAAGAAGGATGAGTGAACGGGGTTCACGCATCTCGCTCGGATGGACGATGCATGAACCCCGTTCACGCATCTCAGACCCATTTTTAAAAATATTCCAAGCCATATCCCATGTAGGCAAAAAAATTCAAAAACCAGAAGAAAAAAATTACCCTTCCAGAAGGTTGTGGCATCTTCCGAGACTCTCCTCATCGGCGACGCTACTCTACGGTGACAACAGTGATCATTGTACATTCTCATAGTGGCTCATTCTCCTTCATGGAGATTGTAGATTGAATGGAGATAGGTTACATTGCCTTCTAGATTGATGGGTTCTACATGTCCTCTTCCTCCTCAGCATCGGCTATGGTGGTTGGAAACTGGGGTGGGGATTAGTTGATGTATAGCTCTGTGACTAGAGGTGTATCATATTCCTTTGATTTGGTTCCATATTGGTAAATATGCTTTTTTTGGGTCTATATAAATTCATATTTTGATCTGGTGGAGGCAATGCAAATCGGGAGTAATTGATCTAGTGTGTTCTTCACATGGCAGTGGCTCCGTTGGTGTTCTTGGTGGCTCAAACCTAGATTCCCTTTTCCATTGAGCCCAATTCCGATTCTCACTATTCTGGATTCCATTTCCTTAGTTTCTCTCCTAGTAGTTCCATGGTGGTTCTCCCATTGATGATTTTTGGTGTGCAATTTTATTAGTCATCGGTGTCCGGAAAATCGAGTTGTTTTCTGGCTTCAATTCTTGATACGGGTGTCCACATTAGTTGATTATTGTGTGCGATTAATCTTGTGTATGGATATTATGATTATTGGTTTTTTTTGGTTTTCTGTAACATTCATGGCTCATTTTTTATCTCTCTGCCACTTCCGATATTCTATGGCCTCAACATTCCACTGCACCTATCTCAGTTTTTCTAGAGGGGTGGTTTTAAGGATCATCTGGGATGTGATCTTGGGTAACTATCGGGGTTAAATATGGGTTCCGACATTTAGCTCCGGTGATGCTAGTGTGGAATTTTCAATGGTGGTTTCTCAAGTGATTCTTTTTCAGATGACTCATGTGTTCCTTCTGTGATAGGCCACCAGCATTTCCTATGACGGTGTTTAATGATGGTTTTTGGTGATATTGAATGGGTTTTGTGATAATTGATTACATGGGTGGTGGGATGTGCTCCTATGCATTCTCATAGATGGACAATTCCCGTGAAAATCAAGGCAAATCACAACTCAAGTTGAACCGATTTTCCTGAAAAATCGTGGATTAAGGAAATCATGATGGAAGTGGTTTATGTTTGAAATTTTAATTAGTATTCTTGTGATTGGATTGGTTACCTCTAAACCTAAAATATTTTATTTTAATTCATGTAAAAAATAATTTTTAGTTATTTCTTATTTTGTACTCTCTCAAGATGTTTTCCATGGTCTTTATGAGTATAATAATGAAATATTATACCATCCATGTTGACTACCACAAATAAACCTAGATATGTATGGAAAACATGATTCATCAATTCTATGAAAATAGATAGTATGTTTATAATATCAAACAATATATCCAAAATCCAATAAAAAACATACCATCTATAAAATGTTTTATGAGTTTTTTCTTGGGGGATAACTCATAAATGATGGTATCCTATTCTCAAATAAATATCGAAGAGAATACATGCACCTTGGAGTTGGTCAAAGAGGTCACCGATATGAGGAAATGAATATCAATTATTAACAATAAGATGGTTCAACTAACTATAATCCACAAAATTTCTAAGGGTTTCTATAGATATATTGGTGTAAGGGATAGGTGAACCCAAAGGTGAAGTATTGGTATGTGTAAAACTCTTAGCTTACAATTCCTCTTGCTACCTCATGAACTCATGAAACTCAATAGTATATGTCCAATATAGAGAAATATACACCAATTATGCTCCTAGAATATAATCAATATATAATCCCACCTTTATCTTAAGAGGTAATATAAAAAAATATGATCGGGAAGACTTCAATGAAACAATCTAAAATTGGATTGGAATCGGACTGATGTATTTCTGTATACTCTATATGAATTCTAACAATATGTTTCATCACTGCACCCATTCCCTGATGATGCAGTCCATATATACCTTCCTAAACAACCCATAGCCCATGTTAATATAACTATATTTATCTGGTGATTTAAATGATACCCTACAGTGACATAATTCCACATAACTCTGACAAAGGACCAACTAGTCCATCTCAAGAATGACATTTAAGCCTGCTATCTCGAGGAAAAATGGTCCCATAAGAAAAGATTACTACTTACCTCAAGAGATACTCCATGCATATGATCCCATTATCCAATAAAATTCTCAATGTATTGTCAAGTTTAATCATTCCATAATAATACAATATTTAAGCATTAGACATTCCAATGTAGTCACGAAGATAAAATATTCAAAATCACATGCATCAAATTGGTAAAATAATAATGTATACAATACTAAAATTATTTCTTGTATGTTAGACAACCTAACACCCTACTCCTTAGGGAAATGTTTCACTTCATACTTCTAGGATAATCCATTATCTTAAGCAACAACTGGACATCCAAGAGTGGGTCAGATTAGTGGCTATTTTGTATCTTATGTCTGGCTTCCTCAACCACATCAATATCCAAAACCTATATGACCGGTGGATGTCCATCTTCTGGACTAACATGAAATTGTTGATCCCACTCTAGAAGTCTGAGATGATATGGATCCTCTTACAAAAAGAATATATAGGTTGGTATGCATGTATGTGTAAATATAACCTATCCTACTACAGGTCTATAACACGACATAGTCTCAACGACACTATGATTTTACAGGACCACACCTACCATAATAATTGAATATTGCCTATCTTCCTCAATAGTTAATCGAGCTACCAATTCCCTATTGAGAGTCCCCAAGATGACGTTTCCTACCCCCAAAAGAACTACTACCCTTTCCAAGTGCTAAAATATTGTTTCTAGAACAATATTCTTTCTTATAGTTATGTTTGGTAATTAGGTATTGGTTCAAAATACCTAGACATCTTTTAATTGAAAATTATTTAACTAGGACAAGATGGAATACCTCATACCATACATGAATCATCTCTCCCTAGAAAACTCATCACCAGTGAAGGAAGGTGGAAATGCCAGTCCTCTGAAAATGAAAATTAATAATACATAAATGATAGGGATCCATTCTCTATATATGGGAACTCATTATCTTTTTCATCTCCACAAATCTCCAAAATGAAATTTTTATATAAATAATCCATTTGGATATCTGGACGATATCCAAATGGTGATCTACCTGAGTAATAATGTCCAACTAACTTTTCGTAGAACCATAAAGCTTATAAGTGGAGAGATTAACCATCATCTCTGGAGGCATCTCTAGATTATAAAAAAATACAACATAATATTTATCCATGTATAAGTGTCTTATGGTTTTCCATCCCCAAAAAACATGGTCAAATGCTATAACTAAAACAATCAAACCAGTTCATTTATAGAAGGAGAAGATCACTGAGGTCCAAGAATTGTTTTCATTAGTCAACTTAAACCCTAATAAACTATATATGCATGCCTTCATTATCAATAATTGGTGGTTCCACATATGTCACAATTAAGAGGTTAGGCTGCACACCATAAGATTATAGTCATAGCCACACTCCTAGAGCTTGACTCAAGTATATCATGGTGGAATATCTCTACATGTTCCAAATGAATGAATAAGATAAGATTCAAAAATTATATAATCAAATAAACAAGAATAAAATATCTATAAGACTTCCTAAATATTAATTACACCCCTATGCCAGCTCATAATTTTTAGTCCATGAAATATATAAAAATAGATAAATCCCTTGGGATAAATTCCATTTTCAACTACTAAGGCTAGGTATGGGCTGCGTTATTTATTTTATTCTATGGATATGGTACATAATATTTCAAATGAAATTTATTGAGGAAAAAACCATTAAATTTCACTTTTCTCCCATATTTAATTACATCCAATTTTATTTTACATTTAAAAAATAAAATTTCTCAAATATTTAATTAGGCATATCTATATATATTAAAAGGTCCAATTTAATGTGTCTATTATTCCAAATATAGAATGTACTACATTTTATGAATTGAAAATTGAACTACATGTAACGGGGAATAGGATTTTATTATGGTTCATTTAAATGTATCACCATTCCAAAATTATAGATGAACAAGAACTTTGTAAATATGAATCGGAATATAGATATTATTTCAACCAACTAAACATTCAGATCATGAAACTAGTGGATTACAACTCAAGCTAAATATAATTCAGAAATTATAGTTTCATCATCACACTATATAATAAAACACCATATAGGATGTTGTGTGATCATTAATTATTCAAATTATTTTTCCATACAAAAAATTTATCACAATTCAGAATATAACAATCAAATCCCCTAGAATATGAAACGATAATTTTGATAATAAGTAAATGTGTATTGGAACAATTCCTGACAAATAAATCACTACATCCTAATAATGAATCATGATACACTTCCTCCATGTCATAGTATGATAGTGATCAAAATAGATTCCATTATAATAATGAAATCCTCATCAATCTACTTTACCTAATGGTTAAATCAATATAACTATAATATGATTTTTTAGAATAAAACATCTCATCCCAATTTTTTTTATTTTTTATCATATGAGGGTTATATACTTAATAAATAGGATCATTTCAAAATTAAAATAAATTCCGGCCTCCAATATAATATCCTAATCCATAATAAAAATGGAAAATAAAACTTTTATACTAGTTGGTAACATCTCGGACCTAGTCCAATCATATGTAACTAAAAAAAGATAGTGAAAAGGTCTCAATCATTACGCTTCATAAGACATTGGCAGGCAACTAGTATAGAGTGTCTGTTGTCATACAGTGGGTTGTATATAACATTACAATTAGACTACCACACACATATATAAAATAAATAAATAAAGAAATTGGTGAATAATAATATTAACTAACCATAAATGATAAATCACCCAAATAAAATTAATAATCATCAATAGAAATGTAGTGTAACAAATAAAAAAATTAATATCATGTCACTAAACAAAAAGTAATAGGAAAACTATGAAATAGAAAAACACATATACAAGAAGGTCAAGAAAAACAAAAAGGATAAAAAAGGAACATTCAAGATATCATCACGTTCTATACCATAGTCATATTCTCCCCAACTACCATGGTATAATCAATCATGAATTGATAATTTGGTGTTATATTATGTAACTAGGTGCATCCATGAAGTATGTATGAGTACCTATTAGTGGATCAAATATGGTGTAATGTATACTTAGTAGGCCACCACCTATGGCCTCTCCATAAATCCAGCATGGGAATATACATTTAATTCTATATAGGTACAATGTTCATCAGATACTTATAATGTATAATATAAAAACCATGTCACACTAGGATTCTCATGGGATGCCAAGAAAACCATACCTACTACGAACTAATCTAGAATGGTATCTGCTCCCCTTGTATCATATATAATTATTCATATGTAAGAAAATAATATGCATATATATATATATGCTCATATGTTAACCCATGTCATAGTGGACTAGCCTCCACCTAGTATTTTTGTATATCATTGTTTTTAGATCATTATTGTTGGTCGGAGTGGATACTCAAGAGGTGGGGTGAATTGAGTTCCAATTAAAATTTCTATTAAACTTATTTCTCTTGAAATCCCCCAATATAAAAATAAAGTTAAACTGTAGCGAATCAATACATAGTGTAAATGTTCAATTAGTTTCTCAAATATTTATTATGTCTCAGTTAACATAATCTGAAGATTAAATTAATTTTTGAAACTAACATACTGGTTTAAAATAAGTATAAACACTTGCTAATTTAACTATCAAAGTAGCTTTAAAACAGTTTTGTATTTCAAATTAGTAGAGGTGGAATTAGATATATATATATATATAGTATACTTATGACCTAAACTAAAAAGCACAGCAGATGTATCCAAGAGGTTCAGTCTCAAGCCGATACTTAGTCCACTCCACAATTTAAATAAATTGATCCACACCCTGGATTGGGTTAAACAACAGTGAACACACTGTTCAAGTACAAAGACATCTACCATAGTTCTATGTGGGATAACAAACAACATCTCATAGCTGTCCAGGTCTTACTCGACCTCTACCACTATCCACAGTGGGAAACAAAGAGATGGTGTTTGAGTGGGGATTTAAAAATCCTCCAGTTTATCTTAGGAGACAGTGTGTGTGTAAAATAAACAGAGTACACACACTTCTCGAAATGTAAAGATAGAATCACTACAGAAAGTGAGAAAGAGTTTATAAAAGCCTTAGTGATTGGAAGTGCATCTCTGGATTCGTTTGGTTGGTCAGAAAATATTCTGAGTCCCTCTCTGGTTTCTTCTTAGAAAAAAGTGAGTCATTTTCTTCTTTGATTCTTGGTCCAGCTTGTCAGCATGAGTGTATGAACTGTCTTTTGTAGTTCTTCACTCAAGTTGCATCTTGTGATCTCCTTGAAAATTAGTAGCTTTGTGTATGTCCAGTGTTCTTGAAATTATGGATTTAGTCTTTCACGAATTCACCAGGTTTGAATGAAGTTCAACACTTTTCTTTTTCACCCATGTGCCTTCTTAGTTTCTTGATGCTTGTCATATGCACACCCTGTGTTCTATACTTCTCGTCCATTTCAGCTGGGTCTATATCTTCCCTTGTATAGCATTCTACTCCAGAAAAAGGGAATGATTACATTTTCCAAGGGTACTAGGTACGGTTCCCTGACATAGCAACTGAGATCATTAAATAACATTAACTGCATTAAAAACATCAAATGTAACTGTTAGTTTAATAAACAAATAGTATAGAGAGTATAGGGTTTGACTGGTTGTTCAATCATTAGTAGCTCGTTTTGGTAAAAGTGTACGGTGGACTAGGTGTCATAGGATCTTCAATCAGTAGCTCTTTGATCTTTCATCGGTAGCTCTATATACTAGTGACTTCTCTCCATCGGAAGCTCTTGCTCCATCGGTAGCTCTTGGGATATCGGTATCTTGATGTATCAGTGACTTATTCTATCGGTAACTATCTGTATCAGTCGCTCTTGGTTTATCATTAGCTCCTTGGTATCGATAGCTCTTAGCATTTTTATTGAACTTAGTCTATCAGCGGACTTCTATCGGTAACTATCTCTGAACTGGATCTATCGGTATACTTTTGTCTATCGGTAGCTCTTGTCTGTCGGTAGCTCGGGTCTGCTTGTCAGTCAGTTGCTATGTAGACTGGTTCTATCGATAGACTTCTTCATATCAGTAGCTATAGTGTATTGGTGACTCTGTCTATCGGTAGACTAAGTCTATCGGTATTCTGAGTACCTGTAAATCATTATCAGTATCTATACATAGATTATTGACTTTTGTCTGTTTTATGCAAAACATATCCGAATGGGTTTGATGATCTTCAGAACTCATATAAACATAGATAGAAATTGATTAAAATATCTCAAGAATTATTTTAATTTTATTATCATCTTGATCACAGATTTTAAGAATTAATATATAGAAACATATCATATTGGGATTATCAAATTATATGAAGGCATAATTGGGATTATCAAAACAGGTGAGGTCAACAATCTCCCCCCTTTTGATAATCACAACGTATGATATTAGCATATTAAAATATTGAGAAATTGTATCAGAATAAAATTCAATTTTCTCAGAGAAAACTTTATGTCATAGAACATATTGGGTCAGAGGTGGAAGAATATATGTTAGTATCAGAGAGAAAAGTAAATGAAATGTTATCAGAGGTAAAATTTAGTGATATCAGAATGGGATTAGAGAATCTAAATGAAATTATTTCAGAGAAATGTAAAGGTATAAGAGGGATGATAGGTCTTAGAAATAAATGTCCCCCGCTGGGTGAGTATTTCTCCCTTTGGTTGGGTAAATATTTCGTCCCCTTTGTAGAATCTTGGTAAAATATTTCTCCCCCATTGTGATAATCAAAAATTGGGAAACAACAAAGAGAATAGGAACAAAAATAAGATAAGAAGTCAAAGGCAGTTTCATTACATATTGCGAATAAGGTACAAGGAATTAAAATAAAATGGATTCATATCAAATAGTCTAGCCACTAGTTCAATCCACATCCTCAATGTGAGATTTTACCTTGGGAGTAGAAGAGGATTCAGGTGGTGTGGATTCAGGTGAAGGCTTAGGAATTCCAGAAATGATCCTTGGAGGCTGAGCCACATAAACTGTTCATGGTCTGTACTGAGGAGTCCTTTGAGTGATCATAGGAGTGAGGCTTCGAATGGCTTGGGCAGGAGTCATTAGAACAGGAGAAGCAGTAGAGGAAGAGGCTAGTAAATCTGGATGTAAAATCACTGTTCTGGCATCTACATGCAGAAAATGCAGTAAAAGATTTCAGAAATCTATAATTATGCCAACTCCTCTCTCCATAGCAGAGATGAAGTCATCCTTGTTCTCCATAAACTTGTCTAATGAAGCAGTCAATACCCGTTGCTTGCTAACATGTTCTCTGAAGGATTTAGTGATAGGTGTCAGCTTCATATTTTCCAACAGAATTTTTAAATGATTGTTTGGTTGATGCTTGGTGAAAATCTTAGAGAAATAAGAGTCCACATTATCTTTCACTTCTTTCTGAGAGGAAGAAACTTCTCTCATATAATATTGGACTATATTCATTATTTCTCTAGCTGAATCTCTAGTATAAATCACAACTTTTCTCATCTTGGAGGAGTCTACAGAGCCACTGGTTGAAGCTAAACCAAGCTCCTCCTTCATCACAGCTCGAAACTGATTCAAATCCATAGAGGGCATAGATGCAACAGAACTGACAAAGAAGGTTACTATTTCGTTGAAGTTCTTGGTTAGCCCACTGATAATATTTTGAACTTGGGAATCCTGGGTTTTAACATGATCTTTCATGGATGTTTTAAAATCTTCAAACACTGAAACCATCTGGCTTATCACACTCTTGACATCGGTCAAGTCCTTGTCAGCTTGGGATTTTGAGGTCATGTAAGAGTCTAAAGAGATAACCGATTTCTTTAGAGATTCAATATCTTCTTCCATCCTAAACATTTGAGTCTGGCACTCTTTAACTTATTACACTATTTCTGGCATGAAGGTTGACAGACTACAACCTAGAGAGAGTTAAAAAGATCTTTCCAACAAACTCATCTCTTCATAAAAACAACGTTACATCTAAGCAACTGAGGTACTAATAGATTATTTCATATCATCTTTTAAGGATTCCAAATCTTCCTTGGTGATCATATCAGCAGGTACTGCAGCAAAAAATGATCTCTCAGATGCTAAATTGACAATAGAGTCAGTCATGATCGATTGAACTGAAGATACTACAGAGACTTATATCTTCTTTACTTCTTCCACAAAACTCTCCTTAAGCTTTTTATTTAAAGTATCCAGGTCATGCATTCTGAAAACATCTTCTGGAAACAACTCAGATTCAACATCATAAGAAATCTTATGTCTATTGAGAGATGCTTCATCGTCAGAATCTGGATATTCTAAACCACAAACTACAAAACCTGGGTCTTCTACCCAATCTTCAATTCTAGCAGCCACAGTAACACTTCCAACATTAGTTTGATGCCCCCCCCCTCAACTGGTGCATCCTCAAGTAAAACAACAGTATTCTCAGTAGATCTTTCACCCTGAGGAGAATCTTCCACTATCATTTCGTCTTCTGCAACAATAGTAGGGTCTTCTAAAATAGGCAATGGGATGTCCACTTCAATTTCATCCTCAGTAGGATGTAATGATTGTCCAATCACTGGAATAAGGCTCAAATCAGCTGACAGAGATGATTCACTCTCATGAACATATTCTTCATTTTATACAGCAGTCACTTTAACATTCACTAAAAAAACATCTTCCTTATCTGATTTTTGTTGATCAGGATTTTCAGGAGCTGGTTTAGGAGGTAAGTTAGGGTCTCCTCCTTCATCAACAGAGGACTCTTCCTCTTCTGAATCATCACAAAATTCTAGTTCCTTCTCATCAGGTCCCAGACCTGGATCCCTCACATTTTTAGGTCTTGAAGGATGATCCATATGATTAAATTTTTCAATTACCTTCTGGTCATCATTGACCCATTATCCTCTCCAAGGGTTCCAATTTATCCTCATTTATTTGTATACTATGGAGGTGATGAAAAAGTTATTCATAACTAATACTATCTCATCTTGAGACTCAGTAACCCCTTTTACTTTAATCATCACAGATATTAGTTTAGAAAATAATAGGGCATTTGTCTTTGATTCAGCCTTGTCATGTCTTCCATTTGGATCATCAGAAATCTGAACAAATTATCTTTTACAAAATGTCTTAAGAGATGCAGAAGATTGACATCCTGATCTCTCAAATTGGAAAAGTCTCCTCTCCTCGGTATCAAGACATGTTGAACAAATTTGAACAGTAATCCGTTCTCTCCATCCAATTCTGCAGCAACTACTTGTCTTTGACTTCCATCATCAGTCAACACTTCCAATGCAGTCTCATATTCAAAAATATCACTGGTAGGTGGCATGGCTCTCGAGACATACCCAGATACACCTTCATGTGGGACTTTCTAGCACCCAACCCACTCAACAGATGAAATCGACATCTTATTTCCATTCACAAAATAGCTTACTCTATTTTTATTCTCAGATTTCTCAAAGGTTACAAAATCGTAAAACTATTTCACTTACTTTGGAATGTGGGGACCATTATTCTTTGAAAAACAATCTACCCATTTTTGATCTTCAAGAACTTTGAGCACTAAGGACTTTCTAGGTAGAAACCATTCTACACACAGCTCCTTTTCAATCACGATGACTCTATTCTGCAGATGAGGATTCACTGGTCATCTCCCCGACCTTGTCCTGCTAGCACTGCCACTTGGTTCTGATTTTGAATTTTTCTTCTTTGCTTTGGGCTCATCAGTAACATCTCTAACAGAAGGAAGTTTGGTTTTTTCCAACTCGGATTCGTCGGATTTAGGGTTCTCAAACGATTCGGGTGTTAAGGTTTGAGGGAAAAGGTTTGAGGCTCGGTTGATTGATAAGCAGCTCGTACTTTTAGTTTTATCATTTAAGAATCATAAAATAAATAATGTAAGATAATGTAAAAATGATTCAGATTCTGGCGGTAGACAGAAGTTTAAAACGCACTCATCGGTAGGGTCAATCAGTGAGAATTCCTATCAGTGTTGTTTCATTGGTGAGAATTCACATCAGTGAGAATTCCAGATCGGTGAGAATTTCAGATCGGTGAGAATTTCAGATCGGTGAGAATTTCACATCGGTGAGAATTTCACATCAGTGAGAATTTCATATCAGTGAGAATTTCACATCGTTGAGAATTTCATATTAGTGAGGTTGCTACCAATCAAGGTTAATCAACCCTAACTCATGTATAATGTAACTTAACCTATCCGAACTCAAAGGTTTAGTTAAAATGTTATCTAATTGATGTTCAGTACCAACAAATTCAAGAGTAATATCACACTTTTGATAATGATATATCATGAAATGGTGCCTTACATCAATGTGTTTGGTTCTAGAGTGAGATACAGGGTTCTTTGAAATGTTTATTTCACTAGTGTTGTCACAATTGATAGAAACATGCTTAAAGTCATATCTATAGTCCAAAAGAATGTGTTTCATCCACATAATTTGTGCACAACAACTACCAGCAGCTATGTACTATTCTTCGGCAGAAGATAATGCCACAAAATTCTATTTTTTACTACACCAAGATACTAAGGATTTTCCTAATAAATGACATGTTCCAAATGTGCTTTTTATATCCAACTTGCAACCAGAAAGATCATCATCTGAATAACTCATTAACTCAAAGGGTTGTTCGTTTGGGTAAAACAATCCTAATATTAAAGTATGTTTAAGATACTTAAAAATTCTTTTGAAATAATGTAAATGAGATTCTTTTGGATTAGCATGAAATCTTGCACACATACACACACTAAACATAATGTCTTGTCGACTAGTAGTAAGGTAAAGTAAGCTTCCAATCATACCTCTATAATTGGTTTAATCCATTCGTATCCCAGTTTCATCTGCATCCAATTTACAAACAATACTCATAGGATTTTCACGTTCCTTAATACTATCCAAACAAAAACCTTTTAAAAGATCCTTTGTATATTTAATTTGATTCAAAATAATACCATTTTCATTTTGAAAAACATGAAATCCAAGAAAATATTTAATTTCTCCCATTAAACTCATTTCAAATTCATTTTGCATATTTTTTGAAAAATAATTTACATAAAGAGTTTTTAGAAGATCAAAAAATAATATCATCAACATAGATTTGAACTATTAAAACATCTTTATAAATTATTTTAATTAAAAGAGTTGGATAAGCATTCCCTTTAGTAAAACCTTTTGAAATAAGAAAATTACTAAGTGTATCATACCAATCACTTGGAGCTTGTTTTAAACCATATAAATCTTTAGAAAGATTGATGACTCGATTTGGAAAATGAGGATTAGTAAATCCAGGTGGTTTTTCAACAAAAACATCTTCAACAATAAAACCATTTAGAAAAGCACTTGTGACATCCATTTGATATAACTTGAAATTGAAATTAGCAGCATAGGCAAGTAGAATTCTAATGGCTTCTAATCTGGCTACAGGAGCAAAGGTTTACTCATAGTCTATACATTCCTCTTGACTATATCCCTGTGTAACTAGCCTAACTATGTTTCAAACTATGGTTCCAGATTCATCAACTTTGTTTCTAAAAACCCATTTAGTGCCTATTGTCAAGGTGTCCTTAGGTCTGTCAACTAATTCGCAGACTTTGTTTCTTTCAAATTGATTTAACTCTTCATGCATAACCATTACCCAAAATTCATCATTGATAGCATCATTGATATTTTTTAGTTCTAGCTGTGAAAGAAAAGCTTGATGTTCAACCTAGTTTCATAGAGAAGCTCAAGTCTGTGTCCCTCTATCAAGGTTTCCAACAACAACATCTAAATGATGATTCTTTAGAATCCTAGATGATCTAGTAAAGGTAGGGCAAGAAATTTCAGGTTCATCTATAGGTTCGGGCCTTATAGAAGTAGATTCTAGAATATGTCCAGAACTGAATGTTTTTACAATAGGTTCTTTAGATTTATCATTAAGGTCCAGAAAACTCAAATCTTCATCAAGATTCTCAAGAGCGGTTTTAAGCACATTTGGATCAGTTTCAACAAACTTGATGTGAAGAGATTCTTCCACACATTTGGTTCTTTTATTAAAGACTCTATAGGCTTTTCTAGTTAATGAATAACCAAGAAAAATTCCTTCATCACTCTTAGAAGCAAACTTTTCAAGATTATAATTTGTATTAAGAATAAAAACTTTGTAGCCAAAGACGCTTAAATAACTAACTTTAGGTTTTCTATAGTTCTATAGTTCATATGGGGTCTTCAGAGAATTGGTCTAATTAAGACTATTAATAATATAACAAGCTGTATTCATCACTTCAGCCAAAAAAATAGGCAGGTCATATTTATTAAGCATGGTTCTAGCTATTTCATGAATGGTTCTATTCCTTCTTTTTTAATACACCATTTTGATGAGGTGTCCTAGGAGCAGAAAAGTTGTGACTATAGCCATTGTGTGAGCAATAAGATTCAAAGATTTTATTTTCAAACTCATGACCATGATCACTTCTTATGGTCTTAATCTTATGTCCACTAAGGTTTTATACAAATTTAGAGTATTTAACAATGTAAGAACAAGCTTCACTTTTGTGAGCTAAGAAGTATACCCAAGTATATCAAGAAAATTCTTCTACTAAGACATAAACATAGTTCTTCCCATTTAAACTAGAAAATCTTGAATGTCCAAACAAGTCCATGTGAACCAACTCAAGAGGTTTATAAGTAGAAACTTCTTTCTTTTATTTGGGAGAGACTTTGTGTTTCTTTCCCTTTTGACAGGGATTACAAACTTTGTCATTTGGGAATTCAAGTTTAGGTAGGTCTCTAACTATGTTTTTCCTAGTCAACATTCTAAGATAATATATGTTGAAGTTTCCTAGTCTTCTGTACCAAAGCCAAGATTATTTATGAAAAGCATTTAGACAAGTAACATTTTGTTTGGATAAAGACTTTAAATATATAGCATAGACATTTTCATTCCATAGAGCTGTAAATACTAAACCATTTTCAGATTTAAAAACATTACAAGAATCATTTCCAAATTTGAAATTAAAACCATCATCACACAATTGTGAAATACGTAATAGATTGTATTTCAGTCCATCAACAAACAAAACATTAGAAATTAAAACTGAATTGGTGTTACCAATCTGGCCCAGGATGATGATTTTTCCTTTATAATTATCACCAAAGGTGACATGGCCTCCATCAACCTTTATTAAGATTTTGAAGAATTAATAATCTCCAGAAATGTGTCTTGAACATCCACTGTCCATGTACCATACCTTTTTATTATAGATCTTCAAGCCGGTTTCCTACAAAATAGATTTAAATAGAAAATGATTTTGGTACCTAGACCTTCTTGGGTCAAGAAATATTAGCAATCAGAGCTTTAGGTACCCAAATTTGTCTTGTGTGTCTCATATAATTTGAGACAAAAGATTTTTAAAGATAGACTATATTTGATCTATAACTATGTAAGTAATTAGTTGAAGAAAATGAATTTCCAAAACATGAACTAGCTGTATTATTTCCAGATTTAGGAATAAATATATTCTTAGTAATCTGTCTCTATCCATGTTTGTATCCTATTCCAGTAGTGTATTTAGGTTCTACTTGATTTCCTAGCATTTGATTAAGTGTATATTTTCTATTTGTGAACTTCTATAAGTCTTTTCTAAGTTGCTCATTTGATATTTTTAGTTCTGTGTTTTCCTTTAATAGGTGAGAATTTTTCTCTTTTTAAATAGTAAGTTCAGTTTTAACAGTTGTAGTGAGAGAATGATGTTTCTTCAATGATTTGTATTTATCCTTATGTTCATTTCATGTCTCTTCCATCATATTACAATATTCAATCATTTCAGCTTTAGACATATCTTTAGAATCAGAATCAGATTCTGCATTATCTCCAAGAATAATAGGAATTTAAAATTAGAGTATCTAAAGTTACCTCAGATGTGTTGGTCATGAAACACATGTTGTCACGATTGTCTTCAGAATCAGACATTTCAGATTCACATGTGCTGTCTTCAAAAGAACTCCAAGTAGCTTTCACAGCTTTCATGTACTTACTGTCCTTATAGTCATATTTCTTCTTGAATTTTAGCTTTGGGCAGTCTACTTTAATGTGTCCTTTTCCTTTGAACTCATAGCAAACAACTTCATCACTTTTATCTATCTTTTTCCAGTCCTTCTTCCAATGTCCCTTATTTTCATACTTTCCCTTATAATTTGGTTTCTTAAAAAATTTCTTCCTCCTATAAAATTTCTTAAACCTTCTGGCTATCTGATCCATTTCAGCCTCACTATCAGAGTCTGAATTTTCACTTGTTGAACTGTCAGTTTGTATTTGAGCTTTTTCTTTGTCCTTTCTCTTTGAAGCAGTAGTCTTGAAAGACACTTATTTCTTTTTTGGTTCATCATCTTTCTCTTTATTCACCAAGAGTTATTCCTCATACATCATAAGTTTAACAATGAGTTCCTTGACAGGTAGAGTAGCAATGTCACATGACTCTCTAATGGAAATAGAAGTGCCCCTCTATCTTTCTGGTAGACATATCAAGATTCTCATGATCTGTTCCTTTGGTGGAACAACCTTTCCATGTGAGCTCATTGTATTGACTATCTCATTGAACCTAAGATACATATCAGAAATAGGTTCATCAGCATTCATTTTAAAATTGTCATATTTAATTTTGTAATTATTCAATCACATTTCTTTAACATTGGTTGTTCCTTCATGAGAAACAGCCAGAGTATCCCAAATCTCATAAGAAGTTTTGCAAGCAGATATTCTACTGAACTCGTCATCTCCTAAAGCTCAGTACAGGGCATTCAAATCTTTACAATTATTATTGTAAGCAGTCTCTGTAGGTTCATCCGAAGTAGTTCTTTTAGTTTCTGTAATTTTATATTGAGACTATATAGTAGTCCAGATATCAAAACCCATACTTTCTAAATGTATTTTCATTTTAAGTTTCCACTGGGCATAGTTTGTACCATTAAATAAAGGTGTCTGGTTAGTTGCAGCACCCTCTAGTTTATTGCCCATAGCTAGATTTCAGAAAGTAAATTTAAAGAGATAAAATGTAAAACTAACAGAAATTTAAGATCACTAAAGATGCAACTAAAGACACAGTTGAAAAATAGAGTATTTTGAAAACCTTTAATAAATACCTCCCTTTGATACCAAATGTTGGTCAGAGTGGATACACAAGAGGGGGGTGAATTGAGTGCCAATTAAAATTTCAGTCAAACTTATTTCTCATGAAATCCCCCAATTTAAAAATAAATTTAAATTGTACTGAATCTATACAGACTGTAAATGTTCAATTAGATTCTAAATGATTGATTAGGTCTCAGTTAACTTAATCTGAAGATTAAATTAACTTTTGAAACTAACTTACTGGTTTACAATAAGTATAAACACTTGCAAATTTCACTATCAAAGTAGCTTAAAAATAGTTTTGTATTTCAAAGTAGTACCGTCGGAATATGATATATATATATATAGTATACTTATGAATTAATATAAAAAGCACAGTAGATGTAACCAAGAGCTTCAGTGTCAAGAAGAGACTTAGTCCTCTCAACAATTTATATAAATTGATCCACACCCTGGATCAGGGTAAACAACAGTGAACAAACTATTCAGGTACAATGACCTCTACCACAGTTCTATGTGGGAAAAAAACAACAGCTCACAGCTATCCAGGTCTTACTCGACCTCTACCACTATCCACAGTGGGAAACAAAGAGATGGAGTTTGAGTGAGGATTTAAAAATCCTCCAGTTTAGCTTAGGAGATAGTGTGTGTGTGTAAAATAAATAGAGTACACACACTACTCGAAATGTAAAGATATAATCACTAAAGAAAGTGATAAAGAGTTTATAAAAGCCTTAGTGATTGGAAGTGCATCTCTGGATTCGTTTGGTTGGTCAGAAAAGATTCTGAGTCCCTCTCTGGTATCTTCTAAGAAAAAAGTGTGTCATTTTGTTCTTTGATTCTTGGTCCAGCTTGTCAGCTTGAGTGTATGAAGTGTCTGTTGTAGTTATTCACTCAACGTGCATCTTGTGTTCTCCTTGAAAATTAGTAGCTTCGTTTATGGCCAGTGTTCTTGAAAGTATGGATGTAGTATTTCACGAATGCACCATGTTTGAATGATGTTCAGCACTTTTCTTTTTCACCCATGTGCCTTCTTAGTTTCTTGATGCTTGTCGTATGAACACCAAGTGTTCTCTACATATCATCCATTTCAGCTAGGTCTTTATCTTCCCTTTTATAGCTTCTAGTTCCGATAAATGGGAATGGTTAACTTTTTCATGGTTACGAGGTACGGTTCCCTGACATGGAAACAGAGATCATTAAATAACATTAACTACATTAAAAACATCAAATGTAACCGTTAGTTTAATAAAAAAATAGTATAGAGAGTATATGGTTTTACTGGTTGGTCAATCATTAGTATCTCGTGTTGAAAAAAGTATACGATGGACTAGGTGTTGCGGGATCTTCAATCAGTAGCTCTTTGATCTTTCATTGGTAGCTCTATATACAGGTGACTTCTCTCCATCAGTATCTCTTACTCCATCGGTAGCTCTTGGGCTATCGGTAGATCGATGTATAGGTGACTTATTCTATCGGAAACTATATGTATCAGTCGATCTTGGTTCATTAGTAGCTCCTTGGTATCGGTATCTTTTAGCATTTGTATTGAACATAATATATCAGTGGACTTCTATCAGTAACTATCTGTGATCTGGACCTATCAGTAGACTTCTGTCTATCGTTATCTCTTGTATGTCTGTAGCTCGGGTCTGTTTGTCAGTCGGTAGCTCTGTAGACTGGTTCTATCAGTAGAATTCTTCATATTAGTAGCTATAGTGTATTGATGACTCTGTCTATCGGTAGACTAAGTCAATCGGTAGTATGAGTACCAGAAACTCTTTATCAGTAGTTATACATAGATTAGTGACTTCTGTCTATTTTATGCAAAACATATCTGAATGGGTTAGAAGATCTTCAGAACTCATATAAACATATATAGACATTTATTAACATATCTCAAGAATTATTTTAATTTTATTATCATCTTGATCACATATTGAAAGAATTAATATATAGAAACATATCATATTGGGATTATCAAAGTATATGAAGGCATAATTGGGGTTATCAAAATAGGTGAGGTCAAAAATTATATAGAGTATCAAAATATAAAAATAATAATAAAAGTTTTATAGGTAACCCATGGAATTATATGACCTCATTGGTTAACCTAACTCCTATTAATAAATCATGTACATAGGATACTAGAGTCTAATTGTAATAAAAAAGGTACATCCAAGGAATTCCAATACAAAAAACAAAACTGAGTACATCAGTCTCATCTATAGTAAATACAAAGCTAAGAATGACTGGACCCAATGGGATTTTTCTATGGAACTCTGTTTTGAGAGAGGATAATAATAATCCTATGTGTGTATCCAAGTAATTATAATATAAAAATAGAAATAAATTGAATCATTGGTACAACTCCATAGAGTTCATGTAATAAAACAAATACTAAATGACAATGCAGTTGTCTCCCGTAGAATTTTGGTTAAGGAATTGGGGTGGAATCCTCTGACTTATTTCAATATTCACTTGGTAATCCACAGAGATATCAATTCTCACCATTCTTATAATATAAAAATGTTCCATAATAGAGGATACAAATATATGTGCATGTATTGTAATATTTTCTATGTAATAATATTTCCAATTTACAACTTCCATTTAGCATATATCATTACCAATCACTTATTGATGAAATGTTTTAATATCCATAAAAATAGGAAGAATGTAATTTTATGTGAAGTGTAAAATTGGCTATGTAATTATCATTCCAATTTACTGATTCCCTGTATAATTATAATCATTAATTCAAAAGGCTAGGTAAGTGTGTTAGTCATACTACAATACTATAATTTATCCCTTTTAATTAATGATATCAAACATAAGAAGTAAAACCTCTCACACTAATGGTGATATTGGTTATAAAACCATTAAGGTCAAGTACTCATATAATGGTCCTACACAATGTGGTGGCTCATGTTGAGGATGATGAACTCTAATGTCAATAGGGATCTCAAAAATCCATTAGTGGCCAAATAAGGAAAATAAATTAAATCAGATAAATTTTAAGGGGAAACACTCAATCAAACCGACAAGTGGCATGATAGAAGAAATATAAACATTAAGATTTGAAGGTAAAATTCATTATCCAACTACTATATTCTTTTGGAGAAACACACACCCAATATCAACATTTGTTTTGATCATTCTATGAAGAATTTAGAACAATTTTCAAATTCCATGAAAATTTGTTATACGACCTCACTCTATAATAGTTCATTATATTGGGAGGAAAATTGATGATGGAACATAATAAATTAATCCTCTTACTGATGGTGAACCGATGTGAGAGACGAGACTCGAATAGTTTCTATTTCACAAAATGTCTTTAATTCCTTTAAATAATATTAGGATAACCCTTCTAATCCATGTTTTCCACAACAAAATATAATAGGGGGACCCAAGGGTTATCATTTTAAAATAAAACAAGGGAAAATAAAATTATTACCACTTATTAAAAGGTTAATGGTCTGGGAACTCAATTTTTAAAAACCATCCTCCAATCGTACAACTAGCACTATCTAGGTAAAATAACCCTAACATGGTCCAGGTTCCCTAATGTAAAAACCCATTAATATCGCAACAACACCCTCGGTATCCTTCTTCATTACACATAATTATTACTCCAATATATGTGTTCTCAAGTGTATAGTTTTGGAAAACTAGAATTTAGGTATTTTTCTTCCAGAACATGGATTTATGGGCTCCAAACCTACCCCAAACACTTTAAATTCGTTTCCTAGACCATAACATACATTTATAAGTATAAAAGGGGATTCAAACTGAAATTTAAATTTCTGATACCTCATAATTACTACCCAGTTGTTACATCACCATAACATTATTGAAAAAATATATTATCTAAGAGGCTAGTGGGGGTTTGTTAAGAATTAGAGAAATCAAAAGTTGAGGAGTATGAAAATTTTCAAGGATATGAAGATTAAAAATATGACTCATATGATTCACAAGTAACACCATAATTTGAACTAGCCTTATTCATAGATTTTACTCCCTAATCTGTTATGTTGGATAATTTTATCACACATTTATAGAGTGATGTAATTGATGTTCTATACCTATATAATGAGATTCATGAAAACACTTAAAAGATATAAATTAAAATATTGTATTGTAGTTTATAATATCTGATTTCTAATAAATGTTTTTATATGGGGGTTTATTATTTATTATTTAATTATTATAACAATTTAAAATGTATTGTATTATACAAATGGATTTTTCTACTTTATCATTCTTCCATGTTGGATTTATATATATTTATATATATTGATATATATTTCATGAAGAGAAAGGATAATTGACCACAAAAAGCAGAAAATTGATTTATCCCCAACTAATGTTCATCTAAGAATATTATTGGTTATAATGAAATTTTACTGTTACAGTGAGTATGATTCTTGTATCTGGATATTGAATATGTTCATGAGGAAAAACATGTTTTATATACTGGGTGACCCATGAAGTATACCACATAGATTTTTATACACTATATATGGGATTACTATGGGTGAATAGGTCATATGTTAAGTCCCACTACCTATGCTTTGTAAGATCAAAATCCTATGAACCATTGTACTCTAAAAAATATAAGAAGTAATCTTGGAGGCATAGAATATCATAGGGTGGTTGGGTATATTATGATCATATGATCAGTTCAATATTAACCAAGATTCTATTATTCCTATCATATGATGATTATAACATCTATTCAGTTCATTATGATATAATGAGGAAGTGTACAACATACCAAGTAAGTATATATGAATTGGTTATCTATTGGATGAGGGTTATGTAGTGTAACCATCATAAAATGTGAATGAAATATTATTTATTCATCAAGATAGAAAGTCTATACTATGTTAATAATGAATATAAGTGTTGTATATGTGGGATTAACCTAATTTTTGTTCCATATTCAATTGATTTCTTAGGAAAAGTGATCATTTGAAATTTCAGTCACTTATATAATTCAACATTTGGAAACAAGTATAGATACCTGTGTTTGATGGAGATCATGAAAAATACCTTTTCATCTTGAATAGAATTTATTATTTTCTATTGGATAAATTTTTGGTACATCTATAAATTTTTCTCAAATATATTTTAAATTATAAAATGGTTTGTGGGATTAAAATTTTTGGTTGAATAAATTGGGATTCTCTTGGACCTTGAGATTAGCTTGGAATGTCTTTTTGTGTTTTTTCAAAAATAAGTTTTGGATGGTTATTCACAATGTATTATATATAATATGATTCAGAGTGACACCGGTAATATATTTAAAATTAATTTTAAAACATATCCAATTGATTTTTTGATATTGTTTCAGAATATACTGAATAAGACTTAATATAATATGAAATGTTTGAAAAGTCTACTAAGATTTATTAAAAGTGGGAGATTGAAAGTGATATTCCCTAAACCTTAATAATTTTATTTATTGTTGGGTAAAACATGTACCTTCTGATAAGATATAATATGGTACAATGTCATTTCATGAAATTTTCTTCTTGGGTATACTACTTCATAAGATATTGAGATATATTAAAGTTTAATTACCAAGGATATTTCATGTAGTATATTAATGAATAGAATATAAATTGATTGATTAATGATATCCTTAAAAATTCCAACATTAATGGATATATTAAATAATTATTTCATAACATGAAGCACATGAGAAAATATTTTATTCAGATGATGAATGCATAATTGGTTGGGGATATTACACCTGCATTATAATACATGAAAAAAATAATTGGGCTGGATAGAGTCTCCGAGTGATTATATAAAGGAATTTGAAGGACATGGTTGATTGTACAATACTTTATGAATTCCTTTTTGATACTACCTACACCTCTGACCCACTTCTGCCTTTCTTCATTGTACTATGAGATACACTCATATCATGAAGAAAGGGTAGTCCGATCCAAACTAAATAAGATATTAATACTATATCATTAGTATAAAAAATATATAAGATATTATTTGAAAACATACATTATGATATCAAAAAATGGACTTAATAAAATGAATCAACATTATTGAAGTAAGGTACACATAACATATATTTCTTCATTTAACACTTTACCCAGTTTCAGGTTTCATTCATAGAGATATTGGATTGAGTTTATTTTTTACTTTTATTACATACTAAATGTATTACACAGTCATTATAAACCCATTCATTTGAATTATGTTTACAATTATTTATTTATTGGATAACGAATTACCTTGGTCTTATATGATCATAATGTATTGAATGATATCCATTTTTCTAATAGAAAAAAAACCCATGCTTGTTCCAATATTCTATTTCCTCCATTTATATCATATCCAAACAGTAACTAAACCACATGTTCATGTACGATCAACACTCATCTGCAAAATATAATATACCTTTGGGATTACCAATATGTCTACCACATTCATGTTTACTAAAAATTAAACACAAAACATCTTTGTTAAATCTAAACTATAATCACGTATAATTATTAATATTAAAGATTGAATAATGAAATTTATGGTAAATATATTAAATGTGAATATTTTAAATTATTATAATTTTAGGTATCTTATATTTAATGAACAAATTATAAATAGTAATGAAGTATTATGAAAATTTATAGAAAATATTCTAATAATATGAAAATAATTTATTATTAAAATTTATTTAATTTAATAATGATATTTTCGATGGCATAAATATTAAATAAAGAATATTGAAAATGAAGTTTTGATTATGTTTTATAGATAATGTATTTATAATTAACTAATGATTTTTTGATAATTTTATAGTGGAGGTAATAATTTTTCATTTAGTTATAAATATTCCAAATATGTGATACATATGGTCCTTATACTATTTTCCTTATTTTAAACAAATATGAAAAATGGGAAAGGAAAATTTATATAAAAAAAATCCTTCTATTTTAGAATCAAATGTATGATGAGGTGGCGATCTAATTTTAGGTTCATTTTGAAGTCCATTGGGGTAGAAACACAAATTGGTGACATCTTACATTTATCTAGTCAGTTACAATGGTGTGAAGTATTTCATACAAGATTCATATGATTAAGATTTGGGGCTATGAAAATTTAGCATAGTTCTTGTTCAACATAATAAATATTGACGACATCTTATATGATTTAAAAATGTTTAATGTGAATTGATTTTAATGGTAATGAGTATATTAAAGAACAGGTTTTCATTTGTGAGTAGGAAATTGTAGAGGTAGTGGAACCTGTTGGTTGTTAAGATATAAAGAATATTAGAGATATAGGATAATTATAAAATGGATAGTTTGGGTATAAATTAAATTCAATTTTTTATGATGTGAATTATAGTTGAATTTTATAACATGTTGTGTTAATAAAATTATGATTATTTTAATTGAGGTGGGGATTATCAATATCGGTTCAAACTAAAATATAGAGAGTCTGGATGGGTTGATAACTACCTATCTAGTACATGAAATATAATGTGGGTTTCTATATTTGGATTCCCAATGGGTGGTCACCTAGTAACACACGTCATCCCTGAGAGTTGATAACATCCCATTCATTATATTTCATTATTAGGTTAATTTCATTGGACCAAAAGTCATGTAGAAGCCAAAAAATACCTGTAACTATTAAATAAAGTCTCAAAATGACGAAGCAAAGTCATATTTAGACCCAGAGGCTCCGTCCAGAGGGCCCGGAAGTGGTGCATGAAATTAAGGAGGACTCGCATGAAAAAATGATTCCCACACGAAGGAATTCTGGGATTTGTAGAAAAGAACCGTGGAGGCGCAGAATTTTGTGCGCACGGTTCTGCGTGGTGCGGCCTTTCCGCACAGCCATCTCTGGCACGCAATATATCGCGCGCCGCCCAGATTTCATGATGCCTTCAGCCTATAAATAGAAGGATAGCCCTTCCATTTCGAAGTTTTAGAATTTAGACCGGCTCTCGTGCGCGAAATTGGACTCCCGCGCGCGCAATATGAGTTTCATGTTTTGTCTATTTTCGCGCAACATTGCCCCGAGACCCACCTTTGCCCGTAATCCCACTGGCTTCATAAAATTGAGAACTCCTCAGGGTTCCTCCTTTGCACGCAATCCCTTTTGTTGCGTGCAAAGTGGTATAATTGCACGCAACCCCCTCGTCGGGTGGAGATATTCCTTAGGATTCCACTATTGCCGCTCGCACGCAATTTACACCCCTTACGCGCAATCCCCCAAACGACACGCAATTCCTCTACACCAATTGCGCTCCATCCCAGTGTTTTCCATGAAAACCTTCTCATTGTGTGAAAACCCCCAGGACTCCTCAACTTGACGCCCCCCGGGTGCCTCCCTGCGTAGGTTCCTGATGTCTTCCATACCGGACATGCACGCCCTGCATTGTTTTCCCATACGGCCATCCAGGATCTTAAGAAGTAACCTCAAGGTCCCTAGGGTGGTGTTTCCCATTGTGTTTCATTGCTTCATGTTTCTTCTCATAGGCATGATAACAGTTATTTCTTCTTCGCATAGCCACGCTAACGTGGACCCCTCGATGGTTCGCCCTACGACCCTCCTTCACTATGGCCTTGCCGAAGCCTTCCCTCCCACAAGGGGTAGAGGTGTCGGTCATTTAATTCCTAAGCGTGCGGCGTAAACCGTCTTCATCTGAGCGGCAAGACAGTAAACTACCAAGCGCCTCGTCCTCAACACATGACGTTAAACTATGATCTGAACCCGTGCCTCACCCGCGGGTCCCCCCAGCTCAGACATGCTCCCTGCCCGCTCGTCTCCATGGGGATTTCGGGATCATCCCTCACAGGGGGTGATTTATTTGAGTGGAATTTGTCCACGGGGGAAGGGCAGCCACCTTGGTGTAAGCCCATCTCCCCTATTGCAGAAGTTAGCACCCATGGACCTCTTTACTTCCCCACTGCCAATGCCAGTGGAGGGTGTGATAGGGAACATGGCATCTCCTTTGTTCGGTCCCAAATCCCTCTCCCACTGCACTTTGTCGCAATTCAGGCCTCCATCCTGGAATAAGACCTAGCACCATGGGCCTCTCAATGCGTAATCCCCTATTCGCTTCTCACAGACTCACCATTTTGCAACGTGATCGTCGGGTCCCTGCAACCTCTTGTTTCTCACACCGAGAAAGACTCATGTGACCCTAGAGTGAGCACCGACCCTGACCACTATCATGGTCTGCCTTAGAGTGTAAGCCCTACTCCAGGAAACAATGAGGACTTTGATTCCCTACCATGGGGATATGTAGGAAGCCTCCATGAGGTTCAAGCCCACCACCCAGTTGTTTCGACCCTTTCATGTCGGTTCACCAACACCATGGGCCGCCTCAGAGCGTAAGCCCCAAATGCCTCCATCCCGTATGATGTTAACCTGTATGCCTCCATCCCGCATGATGTTAAACTGTATACCTCCATACCGCATGATGTTAAACTGTATGCCACTATCACACATGACCTTAAACTGTATTCCTCTTTCCCGCATGACTCTAAACTGTATGCCTCAGTCCCGCATGATGTTAAACAGTATGCCTCCATCCCGCATGAGGTTAAACTGTATTCCTCCATCTCACATGATGTTATATTGTATGCCTCCTTCCCGCATGATGTTAAACTGTATGCCTCTGATCCACATGATGTTAAATTTTATGCCTTCATCCCGCATGATGTTAAAATGTATGCCTTCATCCCAGAAGACGTTAAACTGTATGCCCCCATCCTGCATGACGTTAAAGTGCACCACCCGAACTACGTGGACTTTGATCCGTGCTAAGGAATGGTACGTAGGAAGCCTCCACGAGGCTCAGGCACACCATCCAGTCATTTCGACTCCTTTTCATCGGTTCACCAAACCTATGTACCACCTCAGTGCATAATCCCCATCCACATATCCACCACCTTGGGTCTCCTTAGAGCGTAATCCCCATCCAACCCGAACTACGCAGACATTGATTTCCTGCCATGGGGATATGTAGGAAGTCTCCTCAATACTATTGCCCAAATCCTTCACCCATCCTGATTCTTACCCAGGCCGCCACATACTGGTGGGATAATGCCACTTCACTTCACTCCCTAGCATCCGGGAAGCCGCCCACATGCTGGACCCAACGTCGGAGTTCCCTCCAGGGGGTTCTTATAACTAATCCTCTCTCAGTGTTCTAATCAGTCTGATACGTCTCTGCAAGAGGTTAAACTCGTGGCATACCCTGTGTTAAACGCGGGAAGCTGAGGAAAACCTCATATACATGCCTATGAATGAAAATTCCCTGCATTCGATGTGGGATTCCTTGGGAATCCCCACCCTTCAGAAACCCTACAATAAGGGACAGAAGACAGACATGCCAATCCCCCAGTGTTAAGACATGCCAACGACGCCTCAGCGTAACCATTCTCCTAACTAAAGGTTGCTGCCCTGACCAGACCCATTGGAGATTCTTGAAGGAAGTAGTGTAATTAACTTGTGTCCATGATGATATGGCACCGGGAATGAGATTCATGAGCACATGTTAAATCTATGAGGGAGACCCAGACTATGTGACGACCTCCGAGGATAAATCCATGGAAGGAAGAAGCGACATCCCATCATCATGGTTTCAATCATGGAGAAGTCATCCTTGAATAAGGAATGGATGCCTTCCTACTTTGGAAAGAGGGAATGCAGGGCAATAAGCTATGCGTCCTCCCCTCACGGACGGACGCGCACGTGCACGCCCTGACGAAAATCGTCGGAAACAGAAAATAGTGATCCCGACAAGAATCTCTTCTCCTTATGAAGGAAGTTTGTAGAGTTTGGGGTGTCGGAAGATCAGCATGTCACCTTGTCCAGGTGCCCAGCAAAGGACGTGAAACCTTCCAGGGGTTGGGGCAGTTAAGAAATTGAGCACTCCGTTCTGCGACTTTGTTAGTGCGGATCCCTCTTACCGACCATGGAAGACGGAATGGAGTTGGGCTATTGGTTGTAGATCTATTTTCATATTAGTATTAATGGGTTCATCTCCCTACTTTCAGGAATTAGATCGCTGCATCCGGAGCTCGATCACCACCTGCCCACCGGTGCAGGGGCAGGGGCAGTACTGATGCGGCCACCCCGCGTGGTCCACCTTTTTCACAGCTGATCCAACCGCCGTAACTACCTGGCGCTCAAGCCCCCTCTCCCCAACAGAGATTATCAAATAGAGGGTGATCAACAACCTTGTGAGAAGGTACTAGGAGGACGGGATCATCCCCACCATGGATATGGCCCATCTGGATCTCGAGGGAGTTGCACCTCGTCGCCGCCCCCGCTCCCCATCCCGATGTTCAACTGTTTCAGGAGTTTATCCTCAGAATGCCTCGACACCTCCCCTTCCTATGCCGATGCGCTAGGGGATGTCTGGGTTAGCCTGATCGGAGACCCGCTTCTAGGGTTCATGGTAAGGGCCCCCGACAGGCTGCGTCGACGCCTCCACCCAACTCCCAGAGCTGAGGAGTAGTCAATCTATATCTTCACACCACCGGCTCCAACCCATCTAACCTGACGCCATCGTCAGGAACAATCGGAAGAGAATTCCCACCCTGGGGCATCGAAATTAGCAACTATTATGGACCGAGCCACTGCTGAATTCTATCATCAAACCCCTGCACGCATGGGACAGGGGCAGGTATGTGCTCGACCCGGATCGAGTCCCCGACTTCCTTACAGGCAGGCTGGGTCGACTCTCCCGGTCACTGGCATAGGAAATGGCCATTGCGGACCAGTTCGTGGTAGTTCCATCTAGTGTGAAGGCCTTCTCTGTGCCACCATTCTGGAAGGTACATGCCCTCTCCACTGCCAACCTCAGCCCAGAGGTCTACCTTGTGTCACCCTCGCCGCAGGTAAGAGGCTTCCCCATGATATCTACTCTCCGGGTAGGGCTCTCTTGAGCACCCACTACATGGGGTATGGGGTTACTTACCCTTCTACAGACCGCAAGTATGGATCCGTTGTGTGTCTGGTCACTCGCTCGCATGGAGGTCCTCCCCATGACCCATTCGACATCTTCCCCGGTGCTCCCCACACCCCGTCTTTCAATCCTCTCAGCTCCGGCACCAGTGCGGATAGAGGACTCTATGACGGAAATCAGCCTTGCCCTGAAGAGCAACCCAGAGGCAGGAAGGCGGGACGTCATCATCGTAAGAGAGACTCTAGGGAAGTCCTGACAGAAATCATTCCAGTCCGTTTCTCAGAACCCGAGGTGGAGTATGACTTAGCGATGGTGCCCTCCCCTAAGTCCTCTGAATCATGGGCGAGGAAAGGGACACGGCACATCAGCCTCGTACTCCCCGAATGTGATATTCAAATGATCCCTGACTCCCTCCGAAGGTATATCTTGGAGGACAAGGACCTGGTGTACCCCCAGGGATCAAACTCCAGTCACCATTTGTCTCTCCGGAAAAACCTTCCACCACATCGAGAGGTGATAGAGACCTTTTTTGGGGGCCGATGGAGAATGAGTCACGACATAGCACATTCCCTGCAAGCACCGACACTGTGATAGGAGGCCCATTCGTCGGCCCATAATATCGTGACATGGAAGCCAGGACATTGCAACCCTCGGAGGATGACTTAGGGTTCAGCGGCCAATCGTCCTGTTTGCCGTATTCCCCGCCGGCCAGCCCGCTGGCACAACGGCTTGCCTTGGAACTGCTGCCAGTTCCCTGATCACTCCCAGTTGATGAGCAGGGTTATCAAGGGCCGGATCCTGAACCTGAGCCATGGAGCTTCTGGACCGTCCTCGCAGCAGGCCACTTCCCTGAGAAGTTTTGGTCTGTCGCAGGATCAGATTTTGATATACCAGAATCACTCACCCCAAGAGAGTTGGAATGTTTCCGCCAGACCCTACGTGTTACTCACTCTCGTCTGGGCTACCAGCAAGTGCCCTATCCCAGGACCCAAGCACACCTCATGGATATCGGTGAGCAATGCCATCAGGTCGACCTGGTCATGCTCCCCATGGTTCAGCACCCTGAATCGCATGGTCACCACAGGTCCCTCCGACAACAATGCGTTTAGAGATTTCAAGTACTCCGCAAAGTTATCAAGGAGGCCACCCCCCACGCACACGTCCATGGATGGGAGAAGTACGCCACCCTTCTCTTCAGTGGTATTCACCAGCAGCCCGAATCAATGGGCGGCTATGAGGGCATGCCCCCGGGGGCAGCTACGGTCAACGTGGCTGATTTTTCAGGAGAAGGGAACGACCTAGAAATCCTTGACCAGGAATCGCTCCCTGAGGAAAATCCGTTAATGGACCCATCAGGTAGGATAACTCGTCAGCAGAGGAGCCTCCTAGGTCTCCCCGCGCCCACTGAGGCATTAATGCTGAGCCAGAACATCGGTAAGGGTAAAGAGCACGTTGGGGTTGTCAAGCTCCCCGACCCATCTTCTTTAGATCAAAAGGCAGAGAAAGATCCCAAGAAGACCACGCCGCGCCAATAGCTTGCTGAGCAGAAGAAGTTGGTTGATGAGCTCCTGGATGAATGCATTGTAGAGCGGGGACCCAACTACGACAATCCTCGATCGGGGCAGCAGGGGTAGGAACAACTACCCCTCGGAGAGATCCTCCTAGGAACCTCGATCATGTTGTGTTCACTGATAGAAGAGAGGGTGGAGCTCATGGACAGAGGGCACGATACGTTTCGCCAAACCCTCATGAGCGGTGTGATCACCTAAGGGATCCCGATCGGGTTCCTCCAATCATGCCAAGGGTTCCTCCACCAGCTGATCCAAGAGCGTATGATCTTGTCTACGGAATTTAGGATCCCAGAAATTCTATTGTGTTTAGGGATCCTCATTAGGATAAGAACCCACGTCTAGACGATCCGATGGCAGCACTCATTGCCCGCTTAGAGGCTCTGAAGACTCGGTAGGTGGCGATCCAACCAGACGGCAAGCTGTACCCATCATGGGTGGATGGTATGCCAGCGCCACCAGGTTTTGGAAATCCCACCTTTTCCCCTTTAATGGGATAGGAGACCCGCCACAGCATCTGGCCCACTTCAACTCAAGCTGTGGGCCTATGTTAGGGACTCCAGCACATCAGGAGGTCTCCAAGCTCTGTTGCTTTGTTCATACACTAGAGGGACTGACATTCGTTTGGTAGAGTCAGCTCCCTGTCAGATCTATGACTAGCCAGGAGGACCTTTGCAGTCAATTCCTCTACTAGTTCAGTTCCACAACCCGGAAGATGAACATCATAGACCTCTTCAGGTGCAAGAGGAGGCCCGATGAGCGAGTCGCAGACTTCGTCACCCGGTGGAAAGGGCTCACTTACACCCTTGACATGTCGTTAACTCAGGATAAATTACAAAAAATGTTCATAGGGTATGTCAAGGTAGAGTTGGATCCCTCCATGATCACTCAGAATTACCTCGGAGGATTCTGGGACTTCTCGGACAAGGCCCAGCGCCTCGAAGAAGCCCTGCAACAGGCCAGTCGAGGATATCTGTTGTCTCCTGTAATCCCTGCAAGGAGAGCTGCTAGAGTTTAGCCCGCTTTTGTGGCCTAGATTGAGGTCCCTAGGCAGCTAGATGTGCTACCAGTGAGGATATCTACGCAACCCCATATATGTCCGTCCCCACGGGCATAGCTTCCAGCCCAGCAATGACCACCTCAAAATCGGAAAGCGCCTCCGAGTAACGCACCTCCACCACCTAGGTGAGATAATCAGGATCCGCCTCCTTAGCATGCTCCTCCGGCCCCTCGTTAGGGCCATCCCCCTATGGCCCACCTTTTAGACAGAAGGAATCAGATCTACACATTTGATGAGGCTCAGGTCCATGGTTACTTTGGTAGTGCCTTGGAGAAGAGGATTGTGCGGATGCCTGAGTGCCGGAAGCCAGAAGAGGCACATCTCACTAATCACCACAACTAATTCCCTTATCATCGGACCCCGGGGCACACCATCTTGTGATGCTACGTGTTCCAGGACTAGGTCCAAGACCATATTGATGATAATATAGTAATGTTGGGCCCTGCCCCAGCACAAGTGGAAGGTGTCTTTGTGAGATCAGATGGCAGTAGTAGCGTCGAGGAAGAATGGCGGCAGGTTTCTGACCATGGGTCCCAGAAGTATAGTGACAATATCGCCCGAAAGATGGTTACCCATGCCCAAGGTATCATCTGTGCACTTATGAATCATCTAGAGTCCTCAGGAGCTACAGATACTTCTTCGACATCGTCATCTCAGCCAGCCTCTTCCCAGAAGAGCGAGCAGCAGTTGCGCAAGAAGAAAGAACGTTCCCTACCAATGTCGGGCATCGTCCCGCACTCGTGGAGACATTATGCCCCCAGAAATGGGGATTCCTCCTAGAATCCACTCGGTGGTTGATGACTCCACAAGTAACAGTCATGGGTATGCTTCGGTCAACACCGTAGAGTTGGTAAATGACTTTTTGACTCCCGATGATAAGGAGCGCCAGGTAGACCGTCCCAATGTCCCCAGTCATCACCAAAGTAATCAGAGCCGTGGTCACATGAATCAATGGGGCTTGGAAATTGGCACCTCCAGCCAGGTCATGCACACCACTGAGAACATACAGTAGGCCAAGTACTGAGCTCATCACACGTGGACCCTTTGTCTGGTGTTGACAAGTTCGCCTCCGCCACTATTTGTGTTGCTGGATCAGGCGGAACCACCTCGGCCATGCTGTGACTAGATCTGCCCAACGACCAGCAGACCCCAAAGTTCCAGTCCTAATTCTGCAACCCCTCTCCGGGCATCGACTAGTGAACAGTGAGACATGCCTAGTACCAGTCAGCCACCAATCCAGCCGGCAGGGCCCGTCATGCCTCCAATCACAGAGCGGCCTCCCATAAGTGGAGGCTCGCGTTTGGCCTGAAAGCATGATGTCTTAAAGCACCTGGCTGGCATTCGAGAAAGGATTTCTATCCTTCAGTCTCTTCTCCTGTCATATGAAAGTTGTGAGGTGCTCGTCGAGGCCCTAGAGAACCCCCTCCAGTTTGAAATAGAGGTAGCAGCTGCAGAAGCCTTCCACACTGAGGCAATTGAGAACGAATAATTCCAGGAAGTTATATCATTCTCCGATGAAGATTATGACCCTCCAATACATGGTAACATTCGCCCGTTGTACATCACTAGTCAGTTTAATGGCGTGGAAGTCTTCCAATGTCTTGTCGACATGGGTTCCTGGATTACCCTAATCCTGACTCGGACTCTGTGAATGTTGGGGTTGTCTGCAGATGATTTAACTCCCTCGGACCTCATAATCTAGGGTTATGAAAGGACCGTGGAAACTACAATCGGCAAGATTCACTTGAAGACCCAGTTCGATGGCCTAATTGCCCGCACTGAATTCATGGTTGTCTCCTAGGACACCGCATACAATGCATTGATGGGAAGGTCGTGGATCCACCTTCACGCGGCGGTCCCTTAATCATATCACCAATACCTCAAATACTCTCTTAATGGTCTAGTAGGTGTGATCCAAGGAGATGTGTCTCCTTTTTCCTCTTGTGAGGCCCGTTACCTGGATGCCGACTATTACAAGAACAAGGATAAGAAGATTCTTGCAAGTGACGTTGAGCCAGTCCCCAACACAAGTGACCCTTGGGTAGGATTGAATGATATTACTTCCTCACGATCCATTGGATGGAGGCCACAACCCTCAACATGGGGTAGTGTTTTTTTGTATCATGTACAATAGGAAGGCACAAAGTCCAAGAAACGGAAGAATATCACATCGTACTCCTACACCAACTAGGCTAGGGTGATCCCGGATCCTCCCACTGCTATATGGTATCATAATTTCAGGCTCATGGCAACGACAGTGTGTCATATGTGTCTCTTATGCCGAGCTGGAATTAGCCAGCTCAAGCCGACATGCCATTAATTCTTTGATGTCATCAAGCATGGCCCCTTGGGCTAAAGACCAGATGGGATTGGATTTACTACTTTCATCGCAACAGTCTCAGTGGCACAAGAGTCTCCGTACATGACGACCACTGATGCCCGGGTTGGCACTAGCCACCCATCAGGATTTGATAACCAAGAAGTGGCTCCTCCCACGGATGATCCCTCCACAAGTAGAGATGAGGACGTGGAAGATGCTCCCCCACCTCTGAGGAGGGTGTCTTCACAATGGTCGAAGAGTTGGTACATGTGAACCTTAGTAGCGAGGCGGACCCGAGTCCCACATTGATCAATGCTGCGATGCCCCCTGAGGAGAGGCAACGTTTTGTTGAATTCCTTAGACACCACCATGATGTGTTTTCTTGGAGTTACGACGAGATTACAGGACTAGATCCTCAGGTATCCGTCCATCACCATGGTCTCCCGAAAAACCATCACAGGTTCATGCAGCCTCCTAGAAAGATGTACCCTTCTCACGGTTCCATGGTTGAGGCCGAAGATGAAAAGCTTATCAAATCCAACTTTGTTAAGGAAGTTTAGTACTCCCGGTGGCTGGCCAATATTCTGCCATTTAGGAAGAAGAACAGATAAATCAGAGTCTGTATCGACTTCTGCAATCTCAATCGCCCCTGTATGAAGGATGATTTTCCCCTTCCAGTGATAGAGTTTTTGATTGATGCCACGACCGGGTTACAAGACCTCCCCTTCATAGATGGATATTCCGAGTATAATCAGATCTGGATGGCCCCCAAGGAAGAGGAATCCACTGCCTTTAGGGCACCCAAGAATCCTTCTGCTACCGGGTTATACCCTTTGCCCTGAAGAACACAGGTGCCACCTATCAACGGGACATGCATCGTATATTCAATCCAATCCTGGGAACATTGGTGGAATGCTATGTGGAAGATCTGGTAGTCAAATCTCAACAGCGCTAGGACCATCTCAAGAATCTTGAGAAAGTGTTCGGTTTCCTTCATTCCCACCACCTAAAAATGAACCAGTTGAAGTGTGCCTTCAGGGTCACCTTCAGCAATGGCTTTGGTGTTACGAACCGAGGCATCGAGATAGACCTAGAGAAGATCAAGGCCATTAGTCAGAAGCCTCCCCTGAGCAATATTCGGGAGCTTCGAGGTCTCCAAGGCTACTTATCCAACATACGCCGATTCATTGTGAATATGGTAGGAAAGTGTAAGCCCTTTTCCTAGTTCATGAAGAATGTTGCCACCTATGAGTGGGATGAAGAGTGTCAGACCGCCTTTGAGTAAATCAAGAAGTATCTTCTCCATTATCTGGTCTTGATGCCACCCATCTCCGAAAAGTCATTGGTCCTTTACATGACCGCCCTGGAACGGTCCCTTGGCGCGCTTCATTCCCAGAAGAACAACGAAGCAACAGAGAATATCATCTACTACCTCATCCTCATGCTCCTCGATATGGAAGTTAGATATTATACCATCGTTAAGAGCTACCTGGCACTCGTATTTTCCGTACAGAAATTGCGGTACTACTTGCAGCACCACGAGGTGCTGCTGATATCTCAGGTAGACCCATTGGAATATATCCTTAACTAAACTATGTTGACTGGCCGACTAGCACGGTGGGCGGTGATTCCCCAGAAGTTCAACATCAGGTTTGTGCCTCAGAAGGCTATCAAAGGTTAGGCGTTGTCAGACTTTTCAGCTGCTCACCCAACCTCTGCGGATCAGCCATTGGATTTAGGTTTTTCTAATGAGGAAATCCTCTCATTCAATCATGTCATCCCATGATGGCAGATGCACTTCAACAGATCCTCCCGGAGTCCCACTGGTTGGAAAATTAACGATCCAAGGCTCAACAGGGTGGGCCTGGGTATCGTCTTCATCACCCAAGAGCTAGCCGTTCATCCATATTCATTCCTGTTGACAGAATACTGCACCAACAATGAGTCCGAATATCATGCCCTCATGACTGGCCTCGAGCTGGCCCTCAAGATCAACATACCCCATCTACATGTGAACATGGACTCCATGGTGGTCATAAAGCAGGTCAATGGCGACTATGTTGTCAGAAATCCATAACTCATGCCATTGTTGGAGCGCACCCCACCCCCCGTCTAATTGCTCAGTTCCCTTCTCGGCCAGAGGTTGTTCATGTTCCCTGGTCACGAAATGGTCGAGCAGATGCTTTGGCCAGCTTGGGTACATCGCTTGCAGAGCCCGAACAAGATGACCTGATTATCCACGTGGCGCACCAGAGAGTCATCGCTCCTGTCACCCCAGGGGATGATTTTTGCCCGCAGGTGAACCATCTTACCACTGGTACCCTTACGTCAGGAGCCCCAGTTGTGGTGGATGATGTAGTTTCTAATTGGAGGACGCCCTTGGTAGAATACCTCCAATGCGGTAATCTTCCGTCAGACCAAGCTGAGCATGAGCAAATCCGGAGATGCACACTGCATTTTACCCTTCAGAGCAGTCCTAACCTTGAGAAGATCCTTTACAAATGTGGATTTGATGGGGTTCTCCTCTGTTTCCTTCAAGGATTTCAGATTCCACAATTCATGCAAGAGGTTCTTGTTGTATCCTATGGCACCCGGGCCAAAGTTGTCTCATCAGATTCAGAGACTGGGTTACATCTGGCCCTCCATGCTCCATGACTGCATCGAGTTCGCCAAGAGGTGCCACGCATGCCACGTTCATGCTAACTTCGTGCATAAGCCATCGAAGCCTCTCCATACTACCAATTATTCTTGGACCTTTGAAGTCTGGGGGTTGGATGTTGTAGGACCTTACCAACCAGAAACAGCCCGCCAATGCTGGTTCATTCTGACTGCTACGGATTTCTTTTCCAAGTGGGCATAGGCAAATCCGCTCAAGGAAGTCAAATCCCGTTCTATCACTGACTTCGTGAGTTCCAACATCATATATAGATTTGGAGTACCTCACGTTGTTCTCACAGATAATGGAAATATCCTCCGAGCAGTCGAGATGAAGAAATTGTATGCCAAGTACAACATTCTTGTTGTACCCCACACTCTTTGATTTTCATGATCACAATCACTTTCATTTTTGTCTAACATTGTTTTTAAGTGTTGTGGATGATAGGAAAAAGATTGCCAAAGGATTGGCCCAAGAAAGCTGGCAAATGGACTGAATTGCAGTCCACCGGCCAACCGGTGTGATGGCACCGGCCTGCCGGTGGACCTGGCAGAGGCTTTGCCCACTGCCAGGTTCCACCGGTCAGCCGGTGGCTCTGTCACCGGCCAGCCGGTGGCACCCAGACTGAATAGTGTTTGCTACTGTCTCCCCACCGGCCAGCCGGTGGCTCCTCCACCGGTCAGCCGGTGGAGCCTAGATCAATTTGCTTCTCCTCTGCCAAGGCACCGGCCAGCCGGTGGCCCAGTACCGGCCAGCCGGTAGCCCTGGTCAAACTAGCCGTTGGCTTTGACCAGTCAACTCCAAAAGCCTCCCAACGGCTCCGAGGCCTTTTCCAACGGCTCCAAAGCCCTCCAACGGATACTTGAAGGTTCCTAGCATATAAATAAAGGCCTAGGAAGCCCCAGAACTTCACCCAAGCCACCGGAACTTAACCCAAGCCACCGGACACATTGTTGATCATTTTGGCGAAGCTCCGGCGGATTGTTCCAAGGGAACCCCAAGTGCTCCATCCATTTCCACATCCAAGAGCACCACTCAAGAAGCTTGGGAGAGCACGCTACATCAACTCCATCATACTTTGGCGCCCAAGTCTTCCTCAATCACGGTTTTTCTTGTTTTATTTATTTTGAGCTTAATTTTGGGTTTGTGCCTACAAACCCCAAACCCTTTTCTCATCCCCCTTTCTTTTGGGTTTCACACCACCACTAAGGTGTGAAGAGGTTCACATGCTTTTCCTTTAAAAATCTTGAGAAAAGGGTGAGCTATCCTTCACCTGTAAGAAGGATAGTGGGTTCTTGCTAAACCATTAAAAGTAAGTGGGTTCTTGCTCAACCAATAAAATCAAGCTGTAATAGGTCCTAGTGCTACCTCAAAGCCTAGTGGGTTTCTTGCTAAAACCATTGAAAAGCAAGCGGTAGGAATCTCTCAACGGTTGAGTTGGGAGCGGAGACGTAGGCCGGGTTTTGGCCGAACTTCGTTATCAATTTCGTGTGTCTTGCCTCTTTATTTCCGCTGCATTTCAACTTTGATTTTTAATTTGTTAATATTTTTTAAAAAGGCAATTCACCCCCCTCTTGCCATCATTCCCTCGCTTTTCTTCCGCCCAAAAATTGGTATCAGAGGACGTATTTGAATAATTCCCTAACCGGTTTCAAATTAATGATCCTATTTTTTTTTGATGGCTTCTACCGCTTCTTCCTCTCAATCCCCCGAAGGATTTTCTTTGGATCGTGCTCCATTATTTGATGGAACCGATTATAATTTTTGGAAAACCCGCATGGCCACATTTCTTAAAAGTATTGGCTATCCAATTTTTAAAATTGTTATGCAAGGATTTTCTCTCTCCTCTCCCGATGAGTCTCAATGGACCCCCGCAGACATTGCAAATTTTGAGCTTGATGGCAAAGCCATGAATGCTCTACATTGTGGGTTAGATCGTAATGTTTTTTATTGTATTTCTTCTTGCACATCTTCTCATGATATTTGGAAATTTTTAGAACTAACCTATGAAGGTACTAGCGAGGCTCCAAAGCAAGAATCTGATCAAAAGCAAGAACCCGACGAAAAGATCAAGCCCGTTTGCCCACCTCACAAGAAAAGGGCCAAGAAGAAAAAGAAGAAGGCTTCAAAGGCAACATGGAGTGATAGCTCCACCTCTTCATTCTCCTCCTTCTCCTCGAGCAACCAAGGTAAAAAATGCCTAATGGCAAATCATGAGGTATCATCTTCCTCCTCTTCTTCCTCGTCTTCTAGTTCTTCAAATTCTTTCAATCATTTGTCATATGAAGAACTCCAACATGATAGGGACCAACTTGAAAATGGTTTTCATGAACTTTCTTAAAAAAATTTCGCATTAAAAAAATCTTTCAAAAAACTTTCCTCCGAAAAAGACCAACTTCTCAAAGAGAAGGAGGAGATGTCTCTTAAAATCCAAAATTTTCCAAATGTTGATTCCATGGAATCAACCATCAAAGACCTAAGGGAGACCCTAGAAAATTTCACCCAAGGGGAACAAAATTTGAACAATCTCCTAGGTTCCCAACGAATATCTAGAACCACCCAAGGGCTAGGATATACCAACCAAGCTTCCTCCTCCCATGCACCCACTATTTTTGTAAGGGGGAGCTCCGATTTTAAATTTTGCAATTATTGTAAGAAAACCGGGCACCTTATTTATTAATGTAATTGTAATAATGCCCGTTACGGTCAACCCAAGTCTATTTTCTTTTCCGATGAGTTTTATAGGAGAAGACCCGCCATGAGACAAGTATGGATTGAAAAATCCTTCTTAGCGAGTCTCACCGGACCTAAATTTGTTTCGGTTTCAAAAACCTCTCCCCGATGATTTATTGTTTTTATTTAGGGGGAGTTAGGATTGATTAAGCTTTTCAATTTCAATTTTTTTTTCTCAATCTCAACACTTGGTTTCAAAACTCTCAATTTCAAAAATTTTCATTTGGTTTCAAATTTCAAAATTCAATTGGTTTTTCGATTCAAACTCTCAATTCAAACTGTTATTCAATTTTTTAAATTCAATTTTTCATTTCAAAATCTTTGATTCAAAACTTTCAATTCAAATTTCAAAAATTTCAATTGATTTAAAATCTCTTCTTGTTTTTCAAAATTTCCCTCAATCAAGTTTTATGCCCCACGCTATTTTGATAATCACAAAGGGGGAGAAATTTCTTGATTGATTGGGGGAGAATCTTTTCTCTCATGCTTAGTATTTATTTTCAATTTATCATTTAATGCATGCCTTTCATTTAAGTTTTTACATTTCTTAGATAAGTGATTGTGATCATCAAAATAGGGGGAGATTGTTGTACCCCACACTCTTTGATTTTCATGATCACAATCACTTTCATTTTTTTCTAACATTGTTTTTAAGTGTTGTGGATGATAGGGAAAAGATTGCCAAAGGATTGGCCCAAGAAAGCTGGCAAATGGACTGAATTGCAGTCCACCGGCCAACCGGTGTGATGGCACCGGCCTGCCGGTGGACCTGGCAGAGGCTTTGCCCACTGCCAGGTTCCACCGGTCAGCCGGTGGCTCTGTCACCGGCCAGCCGGTGGCACCCAGACTGAATAGTGTTTGCTGCTGTCTCCCCACCGGCCAGCCGGTGGCTCCTCCACCGGTCAGCCGGTGGAGCCTGGATCAATTTGCTTCTCCTCTGCCAAGGCACCGGCCAGCCGGTGGCCCTGTACCGGCCAGCCGGTAGCCCTGGTCAAACTAGCCGTTGGCTTTGACCAGTCAACTCCAAAGCCTCCCAACGGCTCCGAGGCCTTTTCCAATGGCTCCAAAGCCCTCCAACGGATACTTGAAGGTTCCTAGCCTATAAATAAAGGCCTAGGAAGCCCCGGAACTTCACCCAAGCAACCGGAACTTAACCCAAGCCACCGGACACATTGTTGATCATTTTGGCGAAGCTCCGGCGGATTGTTCCAAGGGAACCCCAAGTGCTCCATCCATTTCCACATCCAAGAGCACCACTCAAGAAGCTTGGGAGATCACGCTACATCAACTCCATCATACTTTGGTGCCCAAGTCTTCCTCAATCACGGTTTTTCTTGTTTTATTTATTTTGAGCTTAATTTTGGGTTTGTGCCTACAAACCCCAAACCCTTTTCTCATCCCCCTTTCTTTTGGGTTTCACACCACCACTAAGGTGTGAAGAGGTTCACAAGATTTTCCTTTAAAAAGCTTGAGAAAAAGGTGAGCTATCCTTCACCTGTAAGAAGGATAGTGGGTTCTTGCTAAACTATTAAAAGTAAGTGGGTTCTTGCTCAACCAATAAAAGAAAGCTGTAATAGGTCCTAGTGCTACCTCAAAGCCTAGTGGGTTTCTTGCTAAAACCATTGAAAAGAAAGCGGTAGGAATCTCTCAATGGTTGAGTTGGGAGCGGAGACGTAGGCCGGGTTTTGGCCGAACTCCGTTATCAATTTCGTGTGTCTTGCCTCTTTATTTCCGCTGCATTTCAACTTTGATTTTTAATTTCTTAATCTTTTTTAAAAAGGCAATTCACCCCCCCTCTTGCCATCATTCCCTTGCTTTTCTTCTGCCCAACAATTCTCTCTAACCATACCTCCCGCTATCATGCGCAAGTGAATGGACAGATCAAGGCATTTAACAAAACTCACTCTATCATTCTGCAAAAAATGGTTGGTCAGAACAAGAAAAGTTGGTCAGAAAAGCTCCCCAATGGCCTTTGGGATTATCGGAAGAGGACTCGCAATTCCACCCAGGTGACCCCGTATTCTCCAGTGTACAGAATTGAGGCCGTCATGCCCATCGAAATTCAGTTTCCCTCATTGTGTACGGCGGTCTACGACCAGCAAGCACCAGATAGAGTAGCCGAAATCCGTCTAGCTGAACTGGAAGCGCTGGACGATAATTGGCTGCATGGTTTGCACAACCTGGAAAGGCATCAGAGTAGGATGGCTCAAGCTTTCAACAAGAAGGTTCGCCTCCGCTCATTCCCTCAAGGTGATCTGGTACTGGCCCTATGGGCGCCGATGATTCCTGGTATGAAACCACCCAATTTGGAGCCCAAATGGGAGGGTCCTTTCATCATCTTCAAGGTCTATCCCAAAGGTGCATACTCCCTAGTGACTATGGATGGAGAGCATGTAACTCCTCCCACCAACGCCAAGTTCCTCAAGAAGAACTTTTCCTAAGACTAATGGTCATGCATGACCCTAAACTACAATCATGGTCCCCCCGTGACCATAAACTGGATCAAGGTCTTGCATGACCCTAAATTGCAATCATAGTCCCCCATGACCTTAAACTGGATCAAGGTCATGCATGACCCTAAACTGCAATCATGGTCCCCCATGACCTTAAAATGGATCAAGGTCCTACCTGACCCTAAACTAAAATCATCGTCCCCCATGACCATAAACTGGATCAAGGTCCTGCATGACCCTAAATTGCAATCTTGGTCTCCCATGACCTTAAACTGGATCAAGGTCCTGCATGACCCTAAACTGCAACCATGGTCCCCCATGACCTTAAACTGGATTAGGGCCCCCCGTGACCTTAAACTGGATCAAGGTCCCCCATGACCTTAAACTGGATCACGGTCCCCCATGACCATAAACTGCATTTGGCCCAGCACGACCTTAAACTGAACTTGGCCCAACATCTGCCCCCCCTTTTGGTCTGAGATCTAAGACCTTAAACTAGGATCCTTGTGGTCCGGAAAGACCTTAAACTGCACATCCGTCCTCACTGCAAGATGATAAACTGCAAGACAATCATGCCTCCCTGACAAAGGCCTAACCTTAGGCCACTTGGACTTCCACGACTCAATATCTTTGTTGGGATTGTACGGTGTGGTGTGATATTATGTCCTCATTCATGTTTGGATACTCACCGCACCGTTTTTATCCCCAAATGAGATGTGTTCCCCATCCTGCATGACGTTAAACAACACACTCGTCAAACAAGATGTAAAACTGTACTTTTAGAACTACGTGCGGCTTGATTCCCATCCTTATGGGATACGTAGGACCACATGAACACCTAGATTTTCAATCTAGCCTCGTCTCTTAAGATATCCCATGAACTCCTGGTCACCTCGGTCTCTTGGAATATCCCTCCCCACGGGGGGATATATAGGTGTGGTAAAGGGGTTTTCGCACCATTCCCCCTTCTCCAGGGAATCCTCCATCTTTTGGCCGCTCTCAAATTGAGCCCTTAGAAACTTACAGTGGTCCTCTAGTGTGCTCGGGGTACTCTATTCTAGGACCTGGAGTGTCAGATTCAACTTAGGAAAGTTCTGTCCACATTCCAAGCTTCGTTCCCCCCTTCATTCAGGCCCCCATTACCTTTCAAACCTGGAGGAACCCCCCAAGATAGGCCTAGATACAACGCCTAAGGGCTCTCCTACCATCACGGGCCAACACCCAGGAGGGTTTTAGACAACAAATTGATACAAATCCCACGCTGCAAATGTGGTTAGTGGTTGATGCTCATTTGTTTGTCCTCGAGGCTAATACGATAGGATGATGTGTTGCGAATATGGTCAGTAGTAATCCTTCATCATCATGACAACTTCATCAGGCCCTGAATGTTGGTTGCATGATTCACATTATGGTCCACCCCATCGTGTCAAGGTGGAATCTCGACACTCTGTGCACTAAACCTTAGTGCACCTCCACACGTCAGGCAAATGAAACTGCATTATGGCGTCTCTTGGGGATCCCATGATCTGATCACCAAGGTTATATGATTGGGTTTTCTCTAAGGACCATGCGAATATTGACCCTCATCCCCATTGTAAACAAGGACACAGCCAAACATTGAGTTTCGGGCCCAGCCCTGCTGGAAGATAGTGTCTCCAGCCCCCTGATTGTTGAACCCTCATCAGCTCCTTGGCCCAAGGTTCCTCTGCCGGAATCGTGCGCGGTGATGGTATGAGGTTATGCCCTCTTCTATGCCAATTGTGCCATATCGCATTGTGCATTTTCTCCCAGGTCCAAGCCACATGACCATAAACTGTGATGATATTGTCTTGGCCGCACGACGGAAAATGGCACTGCATTGTAGTGACCTCCCCGTGGGGGACATCACGTAGGGTATTGGTCGATTACCATACCATTTGTCAACGACTGTATACGGCTTGATTATTGTAGCGCTTCCAGGAATTTCTATCCTAGGACAGTCACTCCACAAAATAGAAATCATTCACCTTTAAGAACAAACAAGACATATCAAATGTGGCTTCTTTTAGTGTGAGGGCTAGACCTGCACACCTCTTTCATCCTTTGAACAGGTTCTGTGTCGTGTCGTGCCATCCCTTCAAGAACTACGTGCAGCTTGATCCTCGTCCTTATGGGTTACGTAGGAACACCCATACCTCTTTTCTTTGGGTTTAGCTTGAGGTCTGCTAATTCATCGTGTCTGTCTTGACTTTGGGACCTCGACCACGGGATAACGCAATGTGGTGAGTGGGACTACATCCTCATTCACGTCGGATATGCAATAGCCACCCTGTGTGCTCCCTGTTATGCGAATTAGCCCTCCTGTTTTTTTCCTGCATGACGTTAATAGGTGCCCTCAAGAACTAAGTATGGATTGATTCTCATCCTATTGAGATACGTAGGAACACCCAGGAACTTCCCCATTGGCCCAGCCCAACTTTCGTGTCTGGTCCCTTGACCAGAACACTTTTTCAAGGATCACATGGTAAGGAGGGCATCGTCCTCACTCACATCGGGTTTCGTAATCACCTTATTGTGTGTCTCTTTTCCTCCTTACCAATCCTTGGTCCGAGTTCTATGACCTTAAACTAAGACCCTTGCTAGAACTACGTGTGGCTTTATTCCCATCCTTATGAGATACGTAGGAATGACCGAACATTTCGTCTTGGGTCCAGCCCCAGGGATTACCAAATCCCATTCTTCCTCACTGTCGGCCTCTTGGCCTGACTCCTTGGCGAGTGGTGTAACTGCAGCATCTGCCCTGAATAAGTTGGGGATGCCCCATAGTGATGTTGGGAGGCAAGAATTCTCTCGCCAGAGAAGTCCTGTCTGAAAATAGGGATGATCCGGGACTAGATTAATATGTCTGCCTAATGCACCTCCACCAGGGTGGCACAGTTTTGGGAGTTTTGGATTCTGTTCGAACAAACCACCACTCCGCATCCATGCTTTGTGTGCCCCTTTATAGGATCTTCACCCTATTTCATGTTTGATGGGACCCCTTAACAGTACGGATGCTCGATCAGTGATCCGCCTGTTGTAACTATATATATGATATACCTTTGGTCCTCCTATTGTAACAGTATGGATGATTGACCCATGGCCCGCCTGTTGTCCTGGGCCAACGTACTGGAAGACAAGTCATGTTTGATGGGACCCCCTAACAGTACGGATGCTCCACCTGTGGTACGCCTGCTGTAATGATATGGATGATAGACCTTTGTTCCGCCTATTGTAACAATTTAGATGATTGACCCATGTTCTGCCTGCTGTCCTGGGCCAATGTTCCAGAAGACTGATCGACGATATTTGAGTTATGCCCCATTTTGTGATCATGGTCAGCGGTCAGCCCTCATTTGTTGTCTCCATTTCTGGCCAATGCGATATAGATGATGTGTTTCTTCCATGGTTAACATTTATCCTCCATTGCTGTGACCTTTATAGTGTTCATAATTTGGAAAATGTGATTCACCTTTTTCATCTCCGTATGTTTGGATTGATTTCTGTGCCACCGACATTGCCCTGCTCGTGTGTTAGAGCACATTGAGGAGACAATACATCGATCGGTATGAGGTCCCCTCCCTTTGGCTGGACCTCCCTCTTATCTGTAGAAGTCTATGCCCGATTTTGGATGCCTGAAGCTTGGTTGACACTCCCACGAAGTGGTAGATAATGGTTGAGCATGTTAAGACAATGGGACTCATGAAGCCCTACATTTCTGCCTTTCCCTCGGAATCTGATCATTGAGACCTCTCGCCGATCCAATTCCAAGGGGGGCATTTGTAGATGCCAAAAAAGGTCCATAAGTCTTAAATGAAGTTTCGAAATGAAAAAGAGAAGTCATATTTGGACACGGAGGCTCGGTCTAGAGGGCCTGAAAGTGGTGCATGAAATTAAAGAGGACATGCGTGAAAAAATTATGCTCGCGCGAAGGAAGTCCAGGATTCGCGGAAAAGAACTCTGGTGGTGCACAATTTTTTGTGCCCGGTTCCGCACGGTGCGGCCTTTCCGCGCCACCGTCTCTAGTGCACAATATTTTTCACGCCGCCCAGATTCCGCGATGCCTAAGGCCTATAAATAGAAGGATACCCCTTCCATTTTGGGGTTGTGGAGTTTCAACCATCTCTCGTGCGTGAAATTGGACTCCCGCTCGCACAATATGACTTTAAGGTATTGAATCTTTTCGCGCAAACTTCCCTCGGGACCCGCCTTTGCGCGAAATCCCACTGGCTTTATAAAATTGTGAACTCCTCTGGGTCCCTACATTGTGCGCAATCCCTATTGTTGCGTGCAAAGTGGTCTAATTGTGAGAAAACCCCTCGTCAGGTGGGGCTATGCCTTAGGATTCCCCTGTTGTCGCCCGCACGCATTTCACACCCCTTGCGTGAAATTCCCCTAACTGTGTGCAATTCCTCTGCACCAATTGCACACCATCCCGTTGTTTTGTGCACAAACCTTACCTTTGTACGCAAACCCCCAGGACTCCTCACCTTGACACCCCCCGAGTTCCTCCCAGCGTAGGAGCCCAATGTCTTCCATATCGGGCATGCACGCCATGCATTGTTTTCCCATACGGCCATCCAGGCTCGTACGAAGTAACCTCAAGGTCCCTTGGGAGGTGTTTCCCATTGCGTTGCTTTACCTCATGATTCTTCACATAGGCATGCTAACGGATATTGCTTCTTTGCATAGCCACACAAACGTGGACCCCTCGATGGTTCTCCCGACGACCCCCTTCACCATGGCGTTGTCGATGCCTTCCCTCCCACAAGGGGTAGAGGGTGCCGATCATGTAAGCCCTAGGGGTGTGGCACGAACCCACCTTATCCGACCTGCAGAATGTTAAACTGCCAAGTGCCTCATCCTCAACACATGATGTTAAATGGTGATCTGACCCTGTGCCTCGCACGCAGGGTCCCCCCGGCATGGATATGCTCCCTGCCCGCTCGTTTCCACGGGGATGTCAGGATCATCCCTCATAGGGGGCTGATTTATTGGAGTGGCGTTTGTCCATGGGGGAAGGGATACCACCTTGGTGTAAGCCCCTCTCCCCTCTTGCGAAAGGTAGCACCCATGCACCTCCGTACTTCCCCACCTCCAAGGCCAGTGGAGGGCGTGATAGGGAATGAAGAATCTCCTTTGTTCGGTCCCAAATCCCTCTCCCACTGCGCTTTGTAACACTTCGGGCCTCCATCCTGGAGTAAGTCCCAGCACCATGGGCCACTCAACGCGTAAGCCCCTCGTCGCTTCTCATGGACGCCCCCCTTTGTGATGTAATCGATGGGTCTCTACAACCTCTTGTTTCTCACACCGAGCATGACTCATGTGAGCTTAGAGTGAGCGCTGACCCTGTCCACTATCATGGGCCACCTATGATTGTAATACCCACTCACGTGAACTACAAGGACATTGATTCCCTGCCATGGGGATACATAGGAAGCCTCCATGAGGTTCAAGCCCACCACCGGGTTGTTCTGACCCCTTCATGTCGGTTCATAAACACCATGAGTCGCCTCATAGCGTAATCTACAAATGCCTTTGTCTAGCATGACGTTAAACTGTATGCCTCCATCCCGCATAACATTAAAATGTATTCCTCCATCCCGAATGACGTTAAACTGTATGGCTCCATCCAGAATGACGTTAAACTGTATGCCTCCATCCCGCATGACGTTAAACATTATGCCTCAATCCCGCATGACGTTAAACTGTATGCCTCTGTCCCGCATGACTTTAAACTGTATGCCTCTTTCCCTCATGATGTTAAACTATATTCCTCTGTCCCAAATGACGTTAAACTATTTGGATTCATCCTGTAAGATGTCAAACTGTATGCCGGCATCCCACAGAACGTTAAACAGTATGCCCCCATCCCGCATGACCTTAAACTGAACCACCCGAACTACGTGGACTTTGATCCTTGCTAAGGCATGGTAGGTAGGAAGCCTCTACGAGGTTCAAGCACACCATCCAGTCCTTCCGACTCCTTCGCATTAGTTCACAAACCCTATTGGACGACTCAGAGTGTAAGACCCATCCTTAAATCCACCACCTTGGGCCGCATCAAAGCATAAGCCCCATCCAACCTGAACTATGCGGACTTTGATTCCCTTCCACGGGGATACGTAGGAAGTCTCCTCGAAACTCAAGCACAATGCCATCACCCATCCTGATTCTTACCCGGGCCGCCACATCCCGGTGGGATCATGCCACTTCACTTCACTACCTAGCATCCGGGAAGCCGCCCACAAGCTGGCCCCATCATCAGAGTTCCCTCTAGGGGGTTCATTTATCTGATCCACTCTCAGTGTTCTGATCTGTCTGATCTGTCTTCAAAAGATGTTAAACTCATGGCTTACCCTGCGTTAAATGCGGGAAGCTGAGGAAAACCTCAGATACATGCCTATGCCATGCCAATTCCCCGCGTTCGATGTGGGATGCCTCGGGCATCTGTGCCCTTGAGAATCCCTATAATAATGGACAGAAAACAGACACGCCATTCCCCCAGCATCAAGACATACCAATGATGCCTCAGCATAACCATTATCCTAACAAAAGGTTGCTACCCCGACCAGTCCCCTATGAGCGTCTCGATGGAAGCAGCGTAATTAACTGGTGTCCATGAAGATATAGAATCAGGAACGATATTCACGAGCACGTATTAAATCTTTGAGGGAGACCCGGACTAGGTGACGAGCTCCAAGGATAAATCCACATAATGAAGAACCAACATCCCATGATCATGGTTTCGATCAAGGATTAATCGTCCCTGAATAAGGAACGAATGTCGCCCGCCTTTGGAATTCTGGAATGTGGGGCAACAAGCCGCACGTCCTCCCCTCATGGATGGATGCGCATGCGCGCCCCCTAAAGGAAAGCATCAGAAACAAGTCAATATTAGATATTAGTGATTCTTCTATGAATATATAGTTAGTAAAATAATATTTAATGTTTTTTATTTGAATTCCATAGTTGTATTTATATATATTTTTTTATATTTGGAGTGACCTAGTTAAAGTTATGGAAATGTTGATGGATTGAAGGAATGAATTTCATTTTAGAAATTTTATTACCATTTTGTATCTATATCATTCATATATAAATTATAATTATTATTTCCTATAGAGATATGAGTGTCCTAAGTAATAACCAACTGAGTATATTTCTGTTCTTATCACTTAAATATTTAAATTATTCTAATAGTTTTTTATGAATTTTTTTAGTGTACATGCACCACAACAATGGACTTGTGAGTTATTGGCGATATTTCTTCCATTATACATTTTCTAATGTATATATGATTTGAACGGATTTTCAGTTGTTTTACTAATTTTTACTATCAATTTTATCATATAAAGGAATTAGAATATATATTTTTTATATTTTTTTGGTTTTAAATTGTTAATTATATTATATTTTTAATATAAGATTTATTTCTAAAGGATAATACATTTCATAAATGTGTGATGAAATACACTAGGTGATAGTCACCACACTGAGGACTATTTATGGTGAGCTTCAGGGATCACAGTTAATCTCATTTCATTCTTAAGGGAGTCCTCGTGGGGATTATTTTGGACACCATTGATCTATTGAATATATATTCATGTAGTTGTATATATTTGAAATAATTCCATTATTAAAATTTTCAAACCTATTTTTATTTTTATAGGGAAAGAGGTTTTATACACATATTTATACATCATCAAAACAAATTTGATAGTGTATAATAAACTATATTACTCTAATGTTTTAAAAAATTAACAACATGAAATGAATTATATGTCATAAGTGGTATCATTGAATTAGTGGGAAAATATGATATAGTAAGTGTATCAAATATCATGGAAACTTCCATGAGTTATTCCATGAGAATAAGTTCCACATCTCAAAATTTTACCTTTTAAATAAATTATTAATTTAACGATTATTATAAATTTTTTTGAGCTTCAATAATGTATGGCCTTAAATTATTTAATATTTAATAGTTTTAATGGCCACACTATTAGCTCTCATATTTAGTAATACACATGAAGGCTACATGTTTGGATTTGTCAAAAGGTATTTCCATTTAGAATAGTTAGAGGACAGTTAGATGAAATATTTAATCTCATGGAGTAACCATTTGAGGCTATTTATTTATAGGCAGTGTCTGTCGAATGGTTAGTAAATTATTTAGAAAATTGTTTCAGTAGAAAAACATTTAGAAAAATTATTTTTTTTATTTTTCATTTTAATTTTTATTTGATTCATTTATTGTTTCATTCTTCCCTCACATTTTCTCCTATCACCATTGTGATTTACAAAAATATTGACTCCCCACCCGTGGAACGAAATCTATTACACCACCCTCCCTCTATTTTATAATCCATTTATCGCTCAATTCCAACCCCCATGTTTATCCCTCTCTTCCCTCATTACATTACACCCCATTATGCCCCCTTCTTTAAGAAAGAGAATTTCTCTCCTAATCTCGCTCTAGCCATGTAATTCCATGGTGCAAGTTTATAATTTTGGAACTGAATACCCATGGAAATAACTCGTATCCCCACCATTTACCTTATAAATATGATTTATTATCACCCATTATTTTTTTATGTTAAACTAACCCATAGTAGTATTTCATTCAAATATTTTTTTTTGGTTTTTGAATCTTGTACTCATGTGTGTTTTCTCATTATTATGGGATCCTTCATCATTAATGGAGATTTTCTCTAACTCAGTTGACATCATTTCTTGGTAGTTTTTCCCAATGTTATAAGTTTAATTGTTTTTACCAAGAACTGATTGTTTTTTAATTTATGTTTAATTTATTTAATGATAATATTAATTTTTTTTAGATTTTTTAAGAGTAAATTTGGTGTTTTATGATTTCAATAGAAATTAATGGGTTTGTTGACTTCATAAAATGATTTTAATCATTTTTATTAAACCATGAATTCCAATATTAGTTATATTGTCAAATTAGAACCTATTTATTTATAATAATGATTATAAATTGGGATTTGAAATGAATTTTTAAAATTATTTTTAAATGTAATTTAATGTTGTACGTGAAATTCCAAGAATTGAATAATTATTTATAGAATTACTATTAAAGAATATGGTTAATATAAGTATTTCATCATTTTTTGGAAATGTTATTAACAAGAGAAATATTTTTTAGGATTTGAATATATGTTTTATAAAATGGTTATGTTATTTTCAGATTGAGTTAAAAAGATGATTTAAATGTAACATTTAAAAAGATGATTGTTGATGGAATGATTTATTATTAAAATAGTTGACATAAAACAATTATTTTATATCCTTTTTGGTACAATTAATTGAATCTATGTGGATTTTTTTCATGCATGTTAAACCCTCTTGACCGAATATCTTGATTTTACCCTTGAGTGGGAATGTTTATTCATTATATGAGTTATAACCCATGGGAAATTTCTTTTTTATATGTGATGAGAACCTGATGATATGTAATTATTATCATGAGATATTTTATATTGATGTGAGGTTTAACTTTTATGATATTGATTCATATATATATCTACTTGCACAGTTTTATTTATTTTATGGGATCAGATTTTGAAATCCCCATCCTTTGTTAATTATCTTTTATTAAGAAGTTACTTTGGATATTTTCATGATTTTTTACATCACCACTACATATATTTAAAATTTTAAAATAGCTGTGATATTTTATGAACATTATTTAATTTATCACATGATTTTATTAGTATTTATTCGGTGTTTATTATGAGCATTTGTTATTTGGTGGTTTTTCTCATCATATATCTTAATTCTCAGATATTTATAATGGTAATTAATCCAAATGTGTAATTATATGTAATCATTTATTATCTACAACCCATGGCCTATTTGAGGTAGGATCCCAGAATCATTACCTCTCTTTATCCATTGTAAGTATAGGGGGTACCCTTTGAGGGAGGGTGTATGATAGAGTGGTATCAAAGATGATAGTTGAAATATAGGACAGAGTATTGAGTTAGGTACGTGTGGGTAAGAATGTATGGAAGGGAAACAAATTTTTTTAGGACTACTATGTCCAACAAATAGGATATATTGTCGATGAAATAAGATATTAAGATCTCATATTATCTGATAAAAGGACCATTAATTTTACTGACATGATATGTGGTGTGATCCAACTTGGGGGGTACATAAAATTGAATGGATGATTAAACATGGTAGAAAATGGGATATGTTATATAAATGAATTATTTTATATATGATAATTAATATTTTTTCTAGTTTAAGATTCTTTATCACTATTTATTCTATGAGTGATACTATAGGTGTACATCCATGTCAATAAGATATACACCTAAATCAACACAAATTGAAGGTCAATAATGAAAAATATTAGAGGAGGTCACTCTTAGTCTACCAACACAAAGGTCATTTGAATTTTGAGGGATCCATTTGAGATCATGTGAGAGATGAAAGGTTAATGGTGGTGGTGACGAAATTCAGTTTTAATCCTGATAAAGGGGAGAACATATTTTCACTAACAATGATGATTTTGTAAAATAAATTTCAATTGTGGTGTACTTTTTTCCTGATGTTAATCTTGTAGTTGGTTTTTTTTATGGGAGGTTTCAATATTATTTTTCATGATGAGATTCTTTCTTTGACCATGAACTTGAATTTTGTACTGAATATTTTTTGATTCACATAATAATTTCAAACATCCTCTCATGATTTGTGGTGATACCATTAAATTAATATATTTGCTAAGAAAAACTAAAAAAATAATCCCCATGAAGTGAATGATGAAGATTATCACTATGCTTCAATTATGATCACATTGAAATGAAGATATCTAATATCTATCATTTAAACAATTAAAACCATCCAATTGGATTCTTGAGTGGTGATTATTTATACCACTTAAACTGTCAGTTTCTAACCCACACCTAATTTATATAAGATATAATATGTATAAATCATTCATCAATACTGTTGTTGAGATGATGTTATGTTATAGGGAAAGCTTTTATAAGTCCCATTTTATGTGATTATATTTCATTCTCCTCTAGATTGGTAATATGAAGTTATTGTATAGGGTGAGAGGTTGATATCATCATATGCATCATATAATCTTATGTCTGGACTATTGTGGTGGATATTTGGTATGTAGGTAAGGGTAATTTTATGTTTAACATGGTTTTAATTAATATAAACTCTACATGATCTACATTATATTGGAAATAATTTTTGGAAAGGTAATATTTTCTATTTTGTTTTATTAAATTTCATCATAATATATTATTAATTTTTCAATGTGTGGTTAATTTTATTATTCCATATTTTGGGTATTTCATGCGACTTTTACAATTATATTGATATTGTGTTGTTTATTTATATTCCTAGAAGGGATTTTTCATGTAGATGTAATGTGTGTAATGGCCACCAAAATATGAAAACAGGGGAAACTTAACCCATCATGAAACATTTTTTTATTGATATTTTTTAAACCCATGTGGGAGTCATTTACTATTAATGAAAATAATAGCATGGTGTTCTAGAAGGGTTTATTTCATTTGAACACTTGTGGAAACTAGTGTTTTTTATATAGGGTATTTTTGTTAAGGAATTTTATGTTTTATTAATTTGAAACACTTGAAATTAATTTCATGAACCTTTATTAAATGTAAATGGGCACATTAAAGGCATTATAGTTTTTACATCTATGTTCTCTAAGTAAATAATTATTTTTGAAAAAATTAAGAAATAATTAATTTGAAATATAGGGGATTTGATCATCATCATAATTTTATGATTCTACTTATGTGTGGTATGGATGTGTAAAGAAATCATGTTATTAATGTCAATTCCAAATTTTCAAAAAGTATTTCAAATTTGATGAATTAGAGGTCATGCATGAATTATTTTAAATATAAAAAAACTAATATGTTTATCATAGAGCTTGTTAAGGATTCTAATTACATTAGTGAGTGGATTATCTAGATTCCATGGTGTATAATGAAATTAATTTATTAATTTTAGTGAAGTTTGTATTTTAATTATTAATAAATGGGTTTGGTCAAAATATATTTCATAATTAACTCCCTATCTTAGAAATTGATGGTAGTCTCTTTGAGAAACATACATTCATTTTAAATGAAGTTTTCATAAAGTGTATTGTGAGTGGTTATAAAGAAGACAATTCTTATTAAAACTTTTTATGAAAATGTTTTAATAGGTCCTCATTTGAGGTCCTCATTTGAGGATTTTCAATATGAAGGATTTTAAAAACATGTATGAGAAAATTTATAGAGAATTTTGTAATTCTGAACTCTTTATCCAATAAAACATGATGAGGTTCTATGATGAAAATGTAGTATTTAATTATGAAAATTTGGAATATAGGATATAAAATGATAAATTCATGTAGTATGAATGAAAACTAGATTTAATCTTCATGACCAATACTATTAGTAACATGTTATGTTAACTTTATTGGATATATTTTGTGATTGATTAAGGAATGCAATAAATTCATGATCATATAGTTATAATATATGTTTAAATATTCAGGTTTTAAATATGATTATTTCTCTAAAATAAATTTCTATACCAATTATTAAAAAACATTATAAATTGAGTTAATGATACTGATTATATTCTATGGTTTTTGTTGAATAAATATGTTTTTAACCATTAATTCTGCTTCTATTTTGATAAACCATCTTCACTATTTTTTCCATTTCATATAATCTTATTGATTGTGTTTTCACTCTTTGAGTATAAGGCCCAGCCTTAAAAATTACTTAATATTGAATTAAATGAATAATTCACATTGAGTATCTTTTCAGGTTTAGAGTTTTAGAGAATTAGAACATAACTACTACATCTCAAAAGATTACAAAGTAGACACTTCTACTAAGTTTCCATAGAATAAAAAAAACGCTTAAAAAGAAACATGTTTAGCTCGACGTTTTATATAGCATGACTTTCCCTTGATCCCATCCCTGACACTATTCCACATTAGGTCCTTTGAAAAACATTTCAAAAAAACTTGGGGTGAGCATAAAGAGCTCATTAAGGGATACACAAAGAATGAAAACTGTTAGTTTATCAAAGCAACAAGTAAACCATGTATACTTTATCAAAGTAATACTTTTCACCTTTATGAAGTAGTAAAAACTTTTCACTGAATAAAAGATCATTACTTACCCTATTGTAACCAAAAGATTACCATAAAAACCATAAAAAGATTACATAACATATAAATGTAACTTGGGACATAAACATACTTAAGTGGAGTAACTATAAGGTCGACTTCCACACATATCACTTAATGAAATAGCCATACAGCAAAATTCCATACATACTTAATGGAATATCCATACAGGCGACTTGCATCCCCAATGCATTGGAGGTTATAACGTAACCACCCGTTCTGGTATTCACGGCACCACCCGTCATATGTTTTATCACGTAACAACCCGTCAAATGTCCAAGTACCATTATAAAATCATAAGACATAAAACGAATATAATGGAAAGAAAACATATCCACACTTTAATCACAATATATCACTCTAATATATTGAAATAACAAATCCATTACAAAAATCATTTTCAATACCAAAATACATAAAAGAGTATATGGTATTTATTTCATTTTTAAAAAACATTACGGCTTGTTCAGGAAGCCAAAGACCAAATAAAACTCGCAGCGGCGGAAAAGGTCGTTGTCACCACGTACGTTAAAAGAAACATTACATTTTTCATTTTGTAAAACGCTTCGAAGAAAAATATTCCTTTTGTATAAAAGAAAAATTCAAAGGGATTTATACACCCTATAAAAGAATGTTGTGTATAAAACGAAATATGCCTCAATGAAAGGAGATTGAGACGAAGTCCCTTACCTCGGGTCCGACTTGACTCGATCGTTCTTTAACGTCCTGAATAATAAACTTGAGTTAATTTATACTTTCTTAAGAAACTTTTTCAAGTTAATTATTACTTTTATATCACTTATTACCATGTTATAAACATTATGTAATCATTTAAGTTAATAATGTTTGTTTTGTCGAAATTTGGTTCTTAAGTCGAAAGTGGACTTCTTACAATTACATGTTGTTCGTGTGGTCAAAGGTTCTTTATATCCAGAATGACATTACTGATTTTGATATCATATATATCATATATATCCAGAATATACATGTATTTATAATATTACATAATCATTTAGAGGTAAGAAATGAAATGCACCGTTCATGGAGACGGTAAGCCATACGTACGCATGAACGCTACTTTCATTTCTTTGTCATATTAATGGAATTAAAACTAAATGAGAGGTATGTATATTTTAATTCCAGAATTATATTCATTATTTAGATGTATCATTCATCATATATATCCATTATATACATGTACTTTTAATAGTACATTACATATGGGGATAAGAAATGAAATGCACCGTTCCTAGAGACGGTAAGCCGTACGTACGCATGAACGCTACTTTCATTTCTATCTCATAATTTAATGGAAATAAATAATAATGATATAGAGGTATATTATAATTCCAGTATAAAATCATATATAATAACTTTAAATCCATCCTTTATACGTCCCACATATGGCATTAACGAATCAAATCACTTTGAGGGGGCGGTAGTCCGCACTTCCTTAAATGAAGATATCGCGTTTACCCATAATGGAAACCATAAAGGTATGACCAAAATGAAAAATACAGAAGCTTAAGGAAAACATAAAAATATTATATATCATATATAAATATAGTGTCATCTTAATGGCCACCTTTGAATGTGTTAAAAGAATGTTGAACAATCATCGCTTCGGGAGGCTGAAATTCGCCATCCACAGAAACAGTATGTTCTTTAACAATTAGATGTAGGAGTGTGTAAGTGTAGCTCGAATAATTCTTATAAAAACATCCTTGTATATTTATGATACTGGAGTTGTTACAAAAGAAATGAATAAAAAGAGTTTAGGGGGTTGGAGAAGAAAAATAAAACAGAAGGACTCAAGTGAAGACATTACATTAAAATCGGGTAACTCCCTTTGGTTTGAGCTCAAAGGATTCCTTGGGAAGACTTCTGCCCAATGTGAGGTTTTAAGGAGTAAGAGAGGGAAGTGGAGGGACAGAATGGGCAGGTGTTGGCCGAGCCAAAGGCTTTGGAAGAGTGGGTATACAGGTAGAGGTGGGGGCCTTTTATAAGAGGAGAGGAGGGGCACTATTGGAAAGTAAAGATAAGTTACTTTATTTTAAAATGAGTATCGGATTAAAAAGGTCCCAAATTGATATAATTCTAGGATAAGGTGATAAGGGTTCTATATACACCCATACAATAGGTTTTGGACATGTTTAGAGCATATATTTTACATTATCATTTCATTGTATTTAAATCCTTTATTAATGAGGTAATTGTTGCATCATCATGATGTTATAAATAATTTAATTTATTTAAAGTCTAAAAATTATACAAAAACTACTATGAGGTAGGAAATCGTTTTACGTTTCTAATGAATATTTATAGTCAAAAATCTGACTTGTATAACCCCATGTAAAAATTGTTTTAGTAAAACATCTCATGTTTGTGTCATTTTTACTTTAACATTTAACAAAAAGTTATTAATGTCATTTCCCAAACAATGTGGCTCCATGGGGTCCCCAAGTTGACCCATGGGTTGTCTTGGTCTGAAATTACACATACAATGAGGGTAGGACATGTGTCAAGCTCATCTCATTTTATTAAAGCATTATTTTTACCTTAAACTACACTAATTACCTCTAATCACGATTAAGAACTTAAAAGTTACTATTCACAAAAAAAATTATTTTAATCTCATTGAACCACATTTTAATTCTTAATTACAACCATGTATGTATGATTTTTGAAATTCAAAACATAGAAGTGATAAAATTTCATTTAAACGAAAAATCAGTTTTTATAAGTACAACTTAGTGGTTTCACTATTCATCAAAAATTGAAGTTTTTCAGAAAAATACCAAAAATTCACTCTAAGCTATATTTGATACTCCGAATTCAAAAATGAAGCCTATTTTAAAAAATTAAAAACATATAAGTCACATTAATTAATTTAATAATTAATTCCCGCTGTCATGACAAATATCTTGTTTTTATGAAACAATAAGTATCAAAAGATTGACACTAGTTTAAGTCTGATTTCAAAGTGAAATTAATTTCAACGACCACTATTGAATTTAATGATAAAAATATTTTCTAATTTCACTTTAAAACCAATTGAAAAGATAATCTAATCATTTAAATAATTTATATTAAAAAGAGGTTTTGAATTAAAATACAACATTTTACACTATTCATTAAAAAAATGAACTTTATCGGACAGATACAAAAAATTTCCACAAAGTAAATTTTGATGTCCCAATTATAAAGAAGAGTTTTATTTGGTACAATAGAATGTATAAGAGTGAAAAAAACTATATTTAATTACGGTTCGCCATCAAAAGGCGATAAATGAACCTTTAGTGAAAACTGGGGCATATACGCCTAAAATTGAATTCTTTCCGTATTTTAAGCCTTTATCTTTTATTGGATAAATATAAAAAAATTTAAAAAACATATATAATCATATTTTAGTTATTTCTATCTATTCCTGCCAATATAATGGCTACATGTTAACTACCATTTAAAATAATATTATTATATTACTAGTGTGGAACGTAAGATTTCAATGAAACTCTTTGTTGCGTATCGGGTACGCTATCGAACATAGAAACCACTTTAAAGTAAAATTAATATTTAATTCGTAAATATTAATATATATGAAAATTATTTATTCTTTTTTTACCTGGGATGTTACATTGAGTGGTTTCACCCCCGAGAGATTATTTTTTGAGAGTGATTCCTTGTATCATATATCATACCAATTTGAGTGGAATCTCATTGGGTAGTTGTTCATTGTATACTTTTACTTGACATTCAATTTTTTTATTAATTCTCAAGGATGCCAACAATTTTAGAAGTATATGATGTATGGGTTTGGATTTTTATAAACCCATTTTTTATCATTTATCACGAGTTTATAGTATTCATATGATAATTTATATATTTTTAATAATTTATTACATTCAAAAAAAATTACTTAGTTTTGATATATTAATAACATTATTTATGATATTACATCATTTATTATTATTTCTTTTTTATTTATTATGAGGATTATTTTATTAGTGGTTATTCAGATCTAGTATATTAAATTTCAGATCATGTTTATGGTAATTTATCACAACTGTCTTATTTACATACCCACTATTCTAGTTTCCTACCTATATCATATTATAGGTTCAATTTATGTGCCTTTTTTTATTCATTTACATTACTTGCTGAGGATGGGTACATTTAGTGGGTGGGGATCATGAGATTTCTTGCCTATATCATTTTATTTTTATATGAATCCTTGAGTAGTTAGGTTGAAAATATTGGTACATCTGGTTCACTATTTTATTAGAATACCCTCATTAGTGTCCCCAATATAAATTTCTATATATTTATTGGATAGTTTCCTTATTTAGACTAGTTATGGTTACCATGAATGTTTGGGAAGGTCGGTTTTTATCTGGAATATGTATATGTATGTAATACTTTTATCGACATGTCATAGATTGTTTCCCCTGAGATCCAAGGATATGATGATAGTAGATGGTTATAAAAAAGGAAATCTCCCTCCCCACTTTTTTTATTTTCATTATCATGATCGTTATTAGAGTGAAATTTTTTATTTTTTTCATTATGAAATGAAACCTTAGTGATTTTTATATAGATGGTGTATTGACCCTATTTTTTTGAAATTATTGAATAAAGGTATTTATAATTGTATTTAAAATTGAATTTAAAAATGGGTTCAAATTGTGTGTTTATATTAAAATGAATATGAGGCCTGATAAATTATTTTAAGTGGTTTTTTAATATATAATTAAAAAAATAAAATTTTAAATGTTTTTATATGTGATGTTGTCTTTTGAGAACTTGTGAATAAAACACGTTTTTTTGTTTTTGAAACTATCATAGAATGAATCTTATATTAGAAGAGTGTAATGTGGTGGATTACACAAGATTTTTATGCTCACAACTATAAAATATTCTATTTTAGTCTTTTAATTAGCTTGTAGTTAACTATTGGGTTCAATATCAATAGAAATGTTAGGTTGTCATAGATGTTGAATATCAATTTGTTATTTTGTTGTATTTATTTAATTTATTTTTGGTTCCTATTACATGATTTTCCATACCAATATATTATTTTCTTTGATTTCCAAGCTATGTGTTCCTATAAAATGAGTTATTCATTTATTTTTGTTATGTTTATTTGTGGATTGAATTATTTATGTGGAAGCTATGTGATTTGGTAGTCAAAACATGTCATTGAAATTTGGGGGGTGTGTAGAGGGAAATGGCCTAGTGAGAGAGTTCTTATTGTAACATATTGGATTTATTTATGCTTTTGTTATATATGTTGATTGTTAGTTATATATATATATAGCAATTTTAGGAATGGATACCTATGTTATGGATTGTTCATGTAATTTTTTTTGTAGAATTATACACTCACATTAACTTTGATTCAAGCTGAAATCAATATCCAGTGATTATGTGTGACACTAATGATACTTATTGTTTTCCCAGGGGGATCAATGATGCCCCTTGGGTATGTCACAACAGGCATTGGTGTCCAAACGATAGAATATTGGGGTTTTTTAATAATTGATTAATATTTAATGCTTGGTTCTTTAGTGGGAGATTAGGTTATTGAAAATCCCTTATGTTCTGTGGGGTATCATTATAGGTTTCAGTTTGAAATTTTTATTGGAACTCAAGTGGCAGGTGCGTTGAGAGAGTAACTATCCCTTTAGATCCTTGGTCACTAAGTTTTCATTGTATATAAGACTTGAATTTTGAGTTTTAAATTATAATCAATTTATTACTGATAATATGCTTACACACATTATTATTAAATGAGTTTCATTTGGTGTTTTAATGGATTTATCGATTAAAAAAGGAGGATTGGTGGCATGAAGTTGGTTTGCACAATAAGATTAACCAAGTAGTAAACAAATTATTATCCTAGAAACATTTCAAGCATTATTTCATGACTAGACCATGGAACATTAATAAAATTCATCTTTTAATGAAATGTCACACATTCCACTCAATTTGAAATTTTAAAGACCATGATTCTGGGATCTCAATATTTGGAAATTTAAAGAGACCCAAACAATACAAACATAAATTTTAATGAATTTAAGATGAAAATTAAATATATATCATAACATTACACTACCTAGAACTAAGATGGTTTAGTTTCATTGTAGTCTAGAAACAAAATCATTTTATTTAATAAAATATCTTCAACATATCCCAAAATTTTCTTTTTGCATAAGACACTACCTAGACATACCCAATAGAAAACCATTCTTAGTAACCTTTGTCAATGGGGTGTAACAAAGGATGAGCTCAAATGATCAGTTAGGGTAGACATGTGAGACGTCATTTAGGGATCATATATATGCATAACCTGTTCATAATAGTGTGAGAATTGAATATTGACATTTCAAAATCATACATTTTAATTCATGGGTCATAATCCTGGAATTTTTCTTTTTCATCTCAAAAGACATTATTCATAGAAGAATAAATAAAAGTTATATAAGATCATATAATATGAAGAAGATCCTTTCACAGATATCATCTTAAAAATTATGTCATAATAAAATAATAGAATTCAAATGTAGAGGATTCACCACATGGAATTAATTACATGATCATATTGGACTAACCAAATGTTTTCTTGCTTTGATAATTGGATAAAAACATGTTTACCCACTTCTGGGTTTCTTCTAATATCCCATTGACCATTAGAAATATGTAAATAATAATAATTACCTAGTTCACTAGAGGTATTTTCATACACATTCATTAGTTAATAATAACTAATTTATATGTATTCCTAATGATCATTAAAATTTTTATTCTTTTAGCATAAGTTTACCCATGGAAAGTTAAAAATGTTTCATCAAGAATTCATTAACATAATGAATAAACATTTAGAAAAAGAATATGAAAGGTATCATTGGATAATATCCCCACTAAAGTATAAATAATATCAATATATTTTCTCATAGATGATAATACCATTAAAAGATCACTGGAACATTTCATGAGAATATTATACATTAAATTTTAAATGAAAATATTTAAAACGTAAAAATTACCAAAATTTTAGGAAAACCAATTTCATGGAATATAATCACAGAAACCTATAAAGGAATATTCAAACCAATGATTATTCTTGATATTGAGAAATTATTTTCTAGTGAAAATTTCTAATAAAATTATTTTGTTCACCCCTTTGATAAAAAGTACATCATTTAGAAAAGTAAAATAATGTTCTTTTAAAGAATTATCATAGAAATTAAATCATGGGTAAAATTATAATAAATAATACCTAGAAAATAATAAAAACATTCCAAACAACATTTCAAATCCAATATAGGGGTCAAACAATAACATTCCCAACCAAATTGAATAAAAATATTAGTTTACATAAAAACATTATTTCAGATTTTCATGTACTAAGAGATATATAAATTGAAGTGAAATATAAAATATCTTCAAATAACCATAACACATAAAATTAGATACAAATTTTTATATAAATTATGTATAATTTTATTATAAAAAAATATTCATAAAAAATCCTACTAAACATTGTGATTATAACATAAAACCCATACCACATTGGTAAAATAGAATCATAACCCCTATCAAATAAATAATTTCAATTGAAAATTTTAAAATAGTAATTATACAATATTTCATGATGGAAATTATTAATGGGGAAGTATAGAAGTCACATGAATGAAATAAGTGGTAAATATAGCACTTGGCACACAAGATTAAAAGCGAGACGAGAAACCCTTTCCTTAGGCATTACATTATTTATAATTGATTTTAACATCATGCATAATAAATTTATATTTATTTTAAATCTATAAAAAAAATAGATAATAATTGTAATACCATACATAATTTTCTAATGAAATCTTATAACCCATTCATTAACCAAAATTCATCATATTAATCATTTTAGGTGTCAACTATATGATTTTTCATGTATGTTAAAATTCAGTAGTTATGGTGCATGCATCTTAACCACTTGTCCATAAAACCTACTGTGAAAATCAAGATAATAATATCATATATATTTATTATACACATGTTTTTATGCATCCTTAAATTGATAAGATAGAAATTTTTTTTAAATTATTTACGGCGATCTTAGTCCATACATATACAACAATATTATTTTAATTTTCAATAGAATAAAATAAATAATAAATAAATCTATTAATATTTCAATATATATGAGGTTGTGATGGAAAATGAATCATATCATTACATGGAGGATGTAGTATGTACGTACACAAATATGGTACCTTCATTTATCACTTGATGGAAAATAGGTGGAAAATATTTTTCCCAAAATTATAGTAACACCTATTTAAAATGAATATACATGTTTTATTATGTTTATATAGATATTATAGATTTAGTGGAATCAGAAGAAGAAACAATCATTGAATGAATTTTGTTACATGATAACTTCCACTTGGAATGACATTCTCTAGATTACACTGTAAGCCTTATTAGAATGGTAATAGTGTAAGAATAGGGTTTTAATAATGAATGGAATAATTATTATAATGTTTTTAAAAGTATATTCCATGATATATGTATTGCTATTTGTTAATAACGGTGGATAAGTGGTTTTATTTTTAATGTGAGGGGAGGGAGACACAAAGGATTATATAAAACATAAAATTAATATAATGTAATTTGAAAAAAACGAAATAAATGGTCAATAAATTGATGATACAAAAATATAATGTAAAAATTTATTCCAACAATAATATTTATGCATATTTCACTGGAATTGTTACCCGTATCATTTAGTTTAACCCACTTCATTAAAACATTTTTAACCCTAGCCCTTGTAGCTTTTTATTTGTTTTTAATATTCACTCGGACCATAAATTGAAGTCGCCTCATTACAAAATCTCAAAGAAAGCATTTAAAATATGGAATAATTTTTATGAAATAAAACTTCCATAATTTTTAGAAATTTTCTTTAAATCAAGTTAGAAAAACAAAATTAAAAGATTTTCTAGAAAAATTTATTTTTAAGAATAAAATAAATTTTTATTTGATTCCTTCACTTATAATTACATATAAAAGAATGCTACTATATTTTTTATAACATATATTATAATTATCTTAACATCCTCGACAACCAATAATTATTTATTTAATTTATAATGATAAAAATTCATGAGCACATAAAAATTGTTTTTTAATATAAATCATTTTTCCTTTAAGCCATTTTATTCTCCTTCCAAAATAATATGAAAAAAATGTATAACTATACTTTTATATAGAATTTTTATTTTAATCCTGAAATTACACTATTATTTTTTCATTATTATTTATTGTTAATTTATCAATACATTTGAATTATGTAAAATATTTTTCTATATATTTTGAAAGGTGGTTAGTCATATTATTACCTAGGAATCTAATGAATTTTTTATAATTATTGAAATACAACCAGGTTTATTTAAAATTAAAATAATATATAAGGAAATATATCTCATACTTTCATTTTAATTCAATGCAATAAAAATTTATAAGGGTTATATATTTTATCTTTCATAAAATGAAAGTTTTCCTCAAATTTTGTCACTCTGACGAATGAAAATTACATATATCTACTTTAACACTTCCTCGAGATCAATTCAGTCCCAAAAAATAATGATTACGATAAATATATTTAACTATGTTATTATACTTATTCTTTAGAACACTATTTATGTTATTTATTATTTCAAATAATTTCACTACTTTATAAAGATGAGGATCTGTGGAACAACCACTTAATTATGTACCGTTTGAGGTTCAGGAATATAAATCATCAAAATAAATACATCGAACAATTCATAAATATGATAGAGGTTCATTTTTTTGTGCCAAGATATAAGCTACAATCTCTACTCAATCAAGAGTCATAAAATTTCATAAATACCTATGTCCAAACATTTCATTCCTTTGGAATCTAATATCCTTTTTCCATTTATGAATTAGAAGGAATACTGTTAGGAACCCTCCACCCAAAAAACACACCTCTTTTGATGGAAATGAAAAAAATGGAGGTAATAACCCCTGATTCCCACCTTTAATAGGCACCGAGTTGGTGACTAGTACCATGTTAATATATTTATTCTAAAAAAATGGGAGGCATTTCACTTTTTTATTATGAAAAAATATCAGGAGATTAGATGGTTCATCCAAATACAACTCCAAGACATATATAAAAAGATAGCCAAAAATATATCCCACATGAATGTGTAAAATAAAACAGTAACAATACAATAAAACTACAATGTATGTACCATAATATTGGCTATGAAGTGACACATCAATTATACCAATGTCAGACCTAGTAATGCCTAGAACTGTCTACGTAGTCATCCTGGAAATAATAAATATTTTTTATAACCTAGAGTGAGAAGACAAGAATAATCATTATGGAAACAAATTTCATTCATGAAAAAGTGAAATATGCTTACTAATTATTCTGTGAGAATCAGTAAAATAAAACATCAAGTAACAGGGTATACAAGCAATCCCCACATCACCACGAAACACTCTCCAAGTAATGTAACTCTTCAAAGTAATTTTTTAAGAACATATATGATTTGTGTACCTCAAACCACTTCCCTCTGGTTTACCAACTCTTTCCTAATAGAAAATTTCCTCATGTTCCCTAATATTATGAAATAACCATGTCACAAACCATCTGCACGTACCTGGGCCCCTCAATCCACATCTCATCTCATCACCTGAGACCCGAGCCACATCACATCCCATCCACAGAAACCTAGGACACAATCCACATCATTTCTAATCACCTGAGCCCTATGTCACAAAACATTTCACCGACAGGAACCTAGGACAAAAACCACACCTCATCTTAAAGAGACCTAGGCGTGAAAAAAACATTTGATCCGCAAGACACATGGGAAAAAAAAACTCACCCACACACACCAAGGCCTCAAAAACCAAAACTAACATAGAGAATCATGGAATATCACCGCCTATACGAGGGATTAGGGAATAATTGGTAGCCATCCATCCATCCACTCACTATGATATTGGGAAAGGAACCCTCCCATGTGACAATGGGGGTATTCGCCACATAGTGATTAACAAGGGTAGGGGTGCATATCGAAATCACAAGGAAATAAAAGCACATATATATATGACACCATGAAATATTTCCCAACCTATGGCTTCAAAATGGAATGACCAACTCTTATAAAACTTTTTTATAATGACTAAAATGAAAAAAACACAACATTTCACAAAATAATTCATACTACTAGCTAATGGATCAACTATTACCATTCTTTATTCACAATTTTTTTTTCAATTATTTTATTACTATCCAAGAAACATCTAATCACAACACACAATGATAATTCGAGACAAATTCATACATGGAAAAACACTAAGTGAAATACCTATGTAAAAAACTAACATCATTCTTCAAACTCATCCTACTCAAGTCTCATTCCATTAGAACTTACCCTAACTCAAAAGTAAATCATCACAACCACATCCAGGCTCATAATCAATTATTCTACCAACCTAAAATTCCATTTCACCACCCTAACCACCCAATATCACACAGACATGCCCAAAACCCTATTAAGGGAAAATTCAAAAACAATCCCACACACACAAAACTACCACACAAACTAAGGCAATGAATATTCATACTTAACAAGGAATTACATACACAATTATACTTTTTAATTAGGGGTTTTCAGAAAAACTATATAATCCTAGGGAATTCGTTTATTATCCAACTATATGTGATGTAAAAATTTCAATATACAAGCATTCAATAAAATTAGCCAACATGAATCCTATCACCACCAATGTCTAAGATTTTCGTAGGAGGGTTTAGACCATATAAGTCAAAAAAACACAAAAACAAATAACAATCATATCATACATCTCTTTTCGATATCCCCTATGTATAGATCTTGAAATGAATAAATTATCTTTATTTAATGATTATCCAGCTATATTCACATGAGAAACATTCATAAAACCACCCATATGATACAAAATTAAGAGGGATGAAGGATATCTACTTTGAATAAGATACAATTAGCACTTTGTTACTTCACCAAAATAAAGGCATGCTTGTAGTAGAAAAAAACTGTAAGGGTAACAAAATCAAACATATATTGAAAAATCACACTACTCCTTAGTGAAGAATAGTTCAGGGAATCACATTCCATGAGAAAAAAGAATAAAATAATGAAGGTATGTTGCTCGACATAGAAGGATTAAATTTGATACTAATGGGATCTGAAACAGTTTTGAATCTACCATTTAAGGTGTATCTTGACCAAGATCATGCATTTTGACCAATTAAAATCCTTTAGACTCTTATGAATTAATTTATATGACTTATATAAATTTAAATTTATCCATAAGAATTTAAATATGATATTAAAATCATTCTCACATTCATGAAAATGTTAAATGGGGAAAACTAGAAAAAAATGCGAAATTATGAAAATCTGAAAAATTATTAGAAATGCCTCACCAATGGGTGAGTCACCAGGGCATGTCACAAATGGATGTAACCAGTGTGATTCAACATTTCAAGTCACCATTTCGTTATCTACTATCATGATCCACTATTCGGTAAGTCACCATTCAGTGAGCTACTGTTCGTCAAGTCAATAATTAGTGAGTGACCATTTGGTGAGCTACCTCCCTATGAGTCATTATTTAGTGAGATACCATTTAAAAGTATCCATTTTATGATCTATCATTCAACAAGTCACTATTTAGTGAGATATCAATTATTGATTCACCATTGGAGAATGTGAAAACCATGGAATTTTTTAAAATTATTGAAATAAGTCACATTAACCTCCTAGAACAGTTCAAACACCATATTTTCATAAAGTAATGGTCTAGAGAGTTCTAGTTATTATAGTATATACCTCTCAAAAAATTATCACCCTCGAAAATTCCAAATAAATCCCAGATGGTAAAAGGGGTCGGAACAAATGCCCTATGAGATACCTCTCAGGAATCTTGCCACTCCCCATGCACTGCCACCAGATGAACATGAAAACCCAAATGAACACAAAACACCCCACGTATAAAATAGCTATACCATAAAAAAATTAATCAATGAATTATACCCTCCATGTCAAGATAAGATCTACTCTAGGAAGTACTTAATTTCTCAAATGGGTTTAATCACATCCCACCAAATGCATCTGGATTAGAAATCTGGTTCTCTCATATTCTCATGTATAGACATTGGTAAACACTGTACCTGAAACCCCACAACCAATGGAAATATAATAATTTTATAAAATATCTTTCAAAAATTACATTAAAAAGAAAATAACATCAACAATTATCAAAACAACTAAAGGTATAAGGAACTCATCTACGCTTCTCACTCCCATGTACTATCCTCTAGGTCGCCATTCCTCCACAAAATGTAAACCAATGGAATGGTTCACCCTCATAGAACCCTCTCCTAGAGAGAGTGGATCTATATTATGTTCTCCACGTACATCGTGCCATATTTTATATCCCAAAATCCCCAATTAGTGACCTTAGAGTCATCATGATGATTCTGAAAATGTTGAGAGGCGTGGATGATGTAATTAACCCTATCCTAAAGCAGATGTAGTGAAAAACAATACACCACCTTGCCAACTCCCTCCAAAACATCAAAAGGTCCAACAAGAATAGGGAAAAGATTACTCCCCTGGCCAGACCTCCGCTTCCCACATCTTGGTAAAACCTTCAAGAACACATGGACCCCAACCAATAACTCCAAGGTCCTCCGCTAGTGATCGACACAATACTTTTACCAGTCCTACAATGCTTTCATTATCTCATGAGTAATATGAACCTTCTTCTATTTTATCTACACTTCCTCCAATATAAGAATAGTTTACCCCAACCTATACCTAGAATAAAGGTGAATGACATGCCCTTACCTATAAAGATTCAAATATAGCCATTAAAATCTTAGAGTGATAAATGTTATTAAACACAAACTCTACCATGTGAATGTTTCTTACCCAAGATCTTCAAAATTCCAATATGCATGCTTGCAATATATATTACCATGTATGTATAGTTTGTTTTATCTTTGCATCTATCTAAGGGTGGAAGGAAGTGATGAGGCATATTAGGGTGCTGAAATATGTTGTAATCCCCTCCAGACAGTTGCGGTAAAACATGTATCCTAATATTATACAGCAGATATCAAATCACCAAGAAACCGCATAACATTTTCCATATACATCGTTCTTAAGGGGTTCATTACTCATAACGCCTTGATTTCTAAGGAGTGGCCTGATTTCATCTCATGGTCCACTAGTACATAGGAAAAATCATAGCCTCCCTGAGACTTTGGTAATCCTATGATGAAATAAATCGATATGTCATCCCACTACCACTTTGGGACATCCAAGTGGAAGTAACAAACCATCAGGGATATGGTTCTTGACATTAACCTGCTTGCAGAATAAGCATCATATCACAAACTCAATTACTAGATGCTTCATTTTAGGCCACCAAAATGGTATCCTCAATCCATATAATATCAAAGAAAATCCTTGGTGTACACTAAAGGTAGGCTATGAAACTCATTGAGGATATACTCATAAATCTCTACAAGAACAAAAAACATCACCTGAAACAACATCTGGTTATAACCAACCTACACCCATCAATCCAAAGCATCACTATGGTCAACACGAACATAAAAAACCTCTACCTATTAATCTCCCCATTGAGAATCCTCCACATACTACATAATATAAGTATACATTTTTATCTAAAACAAACATCGTCTACCACCATCCACCCAAAAATCTATGTGTAAGGCTTCTAACTGCCACATTGCCTACCAAGAATATATAGATTCATGAAAAACCTCATTCCGTGACTTTCTTCTCAAAGAATAAACCTATACTTTCTCCTTCATTGAGGTGTAAAATATATTGAAATTATATTCTTAAAGAAACTCCATCCACCTTCACGGATTCATTTTTATATCTCATTGGGAATGGATACATATAAATCTCATGTGATTTTCGAAAACCAAAATGTGCTCCCCAATGAGGTAATTCCACCACTACTTCAGCCAAACATGACCACTGTAAGATCCAGATCATGGGTTCCATAATAACATTCATGGGGGAAAACTGCCTTGTCCCATAAGAGATCACTTATCATTGTTGCCCATGTAGGCTTCCCAATCCCAGATAGGAATCATAAAAAATACTTCAATCATGACCCATTATTCAAGAAACTATAGAGTTGTAGTACTAACCAACTTTCCCTTCATGTAACCGAATGCTAACTAGTACTACTCAATCCACATAAAATTTTGGTGCTTTTTAGTCAGAGCTATCAATGGGGATGTATCTCAAGATGAATAATATAAAAACCTCTAATAATATACCACAAGACCATGAAACATTTGATATTATACCAAATTCATAGGTGATATCAGAAAAAACTACTTCATCGATTATGAAGTAAACTAGATAACCCTACTAAGACACATGATGTCCAAAGAAATTCAACTACTCTATCCAAAACTTGCAATTGGAATAAATTTCATAGTGACAGTGGGATCAAAGAGCCTGTAATATGGTTTAGATATCCTCGATATGCACATCCTCAGACATTGAGTAGATCAAGGAGTAATTAATGAATAAAACAACAAACTATTGTTGGAACTCTTGAAATATAAAGGTCATAATCCCCATGTACATTGATAATGAATTTTTAACATTGAAAGGAAGGACAAAAAACTCCATGTTCCCTTAACTTGATCTAAAAGTATTCTTTAAGATATCTCTATCCTTCACCCTCAATTGGTGATATCCAGACAACAGATCAATCTTCGAAAACCAACATGCCCCTCATTGTTGGTCGAGAACATCATTTATCCTTGAGAGATGTTAACGGTTCTTGACCATCACCTGATTCAACATCTTATAGTGTGTACACTACCACTGACCACCATTTACTATCTTCACAAATAAGACTGGATCACCCCACAATAAAGCACTAGGTCGAATAAATACCCTTTTCATCATATAATCAATCTAAATACTCAACCCCTACAACTCCTAGGTCTTCAAATGATAAGTATCCATTGAAATTAGAGAAGTAATGTGCTGAAAGAATATACCAAACTCAACATCACATTGATGGGTTAGTGAAATATTCTTATTGTGGAAAATTTATAGGAACTCTCTTGAATCTATGGAAACCTCAACTATACAAACATCTATTGACTCCACTAACAGCTTAGCCAACATGGAAATAAGAGTCTTTAATGCCAAATACCCACCTAATATCTTCACACACCAATGAAAACCACACATCAACCATCCATTCCAAAAACAACAACCATTCTCTGAAATCATTCGATAATAGAATACATGAAATACAACATGTCGATGCTGAGAATAAAATCATATGGTTGAATATGTAGAATGAAAAGATCCCCACATAACTAATTTGTTCTTATTGTTTGTATACATCCCCAAGACACATCGAACAATCTAGTCTGACATCTGACCGGTGTACAAAAACAAGGGGAACAAAAAACATCTATATTTCTTATCATAGAGCATAGGCTTGAGTGGTCACAAAAAAAGAGTGAGAAACTCCTAAATCAAAAATAGAACAAGGGTACTAAAAAAACCGACCATAGCTATAATTATCTCTTTCCCTATAGGAACTACTATCTCTGTAGTGTGTAACATACCACACCTAGCTCCTCTTCCCCACCACTGATGACCTCCTCCATGACAAGGCCTGTGTTGAGGTCCCTGAGAAACATCATGAGGTCAGCCCCTACTAGCTCCATCTCCCCTCAGTGAACCAAATCCAATTTGTGAATACTAATAAAAATGCCTAACTTGAATGGATGGTCGATGTGTGGTTTTCATTGGGAAATGATTCTGAAGATGTCCATGGACTAAATATTTAAAACCCCTATGTCGAAAGTTGATGGGAAAGGAACAAGGAAAAGTTGGTCGAAATGAAAACTGATTTGGTTGGATCCTCACCGGTCAAAAACTCAAAGGACCTTGCATCTGAGACCTTCTTCTAGTATCCTTGGAATTCAATGAAATCTACTAAGTTCACTCTCTTGTTTGACCTCCTCAAGAGTGCATCCTCTCAATCAGTTATTCCTTCTTCTGAACCACTTAGTACATAAGCAACATAAAGGGAGTAATCATTTACTTGATAGAAGGATGAAGTAAATCCTATATGAATCTATGATGAGACTACTCATCTGGAAAGAGTTCATGGGAAAATAAATGAGATCCTTGAACATCATCTAAATTTCTCATACTGATATACTCTCCTACTAGTGGTAGCGTAGATTCTGAATCTTCTCTGAATTCATAGTCTATGATTAGAATTGTACTCACAAATTCTTCTCAAAATCAATGAATATAATATCTTCCCCCTTCGACCCCGGATAAATATTCCACTACTATTTCACAAATCCCAACATTGAGATCATTCACAAAGGAACATAGTACTCTATCCGAAGCATGATCAAACTATAGGTGACCTCAATATCCTTGAGACATCTCTCTCTATTTCCATGTCTAAAACATTTCATTTACACTTTACCAAGGCCAATATCTTGGAAACACATTACATTCTCTAACACTTGTCTTCCTCCTCAAAAAGATCAAACATATACTGATCAATCGGATAAGCCTTCTCAGCCTCAACAACTTGTGCCACACGAAGATGATGAGAGAGTCCCATAGCTGAAAGGTAAACAAGGAATTCTTGATCCCAAATAGTATGTTTTTTTTAAAATAGATTAATTTTAATTCATTATTTTCATACTATCCACTTTAAAATCCCAAAACCTCCCAAATAATATAATAACACAATCGATTATTAGGAATGTAAATTTCCTTGTTCTCTACCCTACAAACGGTGTAGCCTCACTTTGTCTATTGGTAGGTTTAAATTACATACAAAAAATCATGTGGGGGGACCAAAAATCCATTATCCTAGCCAGTCTTCCTTGGACTATGTCACATAACATGATTTCCGAACACAATTTCCCTATCAACCCATGCAATCAACTCAATTCCTAACATTAAAATTCATCCTATCACCCAACCATCAACTCTGATACCATTCTGTCATGACCCCATCACTCCAAATATACCAATCTAGTGATGGAAATGATGAAAAGAAGTTATGAGCCCCATAGAGTCCAACATCTAGTAGGCCCCAGGGTGGAGACAAGCCCCATGGGTATATATTCATTTTCAAAAAATTTGAGGCATTTTGTATTTCATTTTGAAAAAAACCGATCAGTATAAAATATGGTCCATCCCAAAACAACCCCATGAAATATATATAAAATAAATACAAAATACATCCCAAATTCATGTTTAAAATAAAACTATTGCAATGAAATAAAACAAATAATTGCTAAAATAAAGGAAAATAAGTTAAACAGAAACTATCTAAATGTATACTCGAGTAACACCCAGCACGGTCCACATAGTCCTCCTAGAATCCCAAAAGAAGTTTTATAATGTAGGGTAAGAATATCAATACACTCAGTATGAAAACCAAAAATTCTCATGAAAATTTTCGAGAATCTTAGTAATCCTCCCATGAGAATCATTAGAATCAAACAACACCTAACAGGGTATACTAGCCATCCGCACTGCACCAAGGCATTCCCACCAAGTAAAGAAACTCATATAATGCAATGTAGTAATCACATCAATGGTTTGGGTACCCCACAATACTTCCCACTAGATTATTCACTATTTCATAAGATAAAATGTCCTCTCACTCCCATGTCTTCAGAAAGACCCATGTCACAACCTTCTAGCACGCACATGTGCCCTAGAAACCACATATCGTCTCATCAACTGAGCCCGGAGCCACATCACATGGTGCCCACATACACGTGGGCCACAAACTGCATATTGTCTCATCACTTGAGCCTTGAGTTACATCAAATCCCACCCGCAGAAACCTGGCCCACAAATAACACCTCATCATGAAGATTCTAAAGAAATCACAACTCATCTCACCCCAAAGACACCTAGAATACACAACTCACCTACAAACACCTATGTATCAGAAACCTCAACCCACCAAAATAATCACAGTATATCACTACAATTAAGAGGGAGTAGGGAAGAACGGGTAGCCAACTATCCATCATCCCCCCATGTTTTTTGGAATGAAACCCTCCCATGTTACAATGGGGGTGTTCAACACATATTTTTCTACTAGGGTGGGGTGTGTATATAAATAAAATGTAAATAAAAGTATATAAATATATGATACATAGTACCCAAGATCAACCTATATATTCTAAATAGAAATACTATCTCACAACCAACTTGGTTTCCACCCCTAAAATGGAAAACAACACACAAAACATCAAAAATAATTCACAGTCCTACACAATTTATAAACCATTACCATTATTTATTCACAATTCATTTATCCAATTATTCAATTATAATACATGACAATACAAAGTACAATACACAATGAGCAACACATCCAAATCCAATCATGGAGAAACTATTGGTGAATTGTCCATATCAACCACTACCATAAATCTTCAAACTCATACCTCTCATGTAACATTACAGGAAACCCAAACCTAACTCACAAGGTCAACCCCACAACCACATACAAGCTCAAAATAAATAAATATCTATACATAAAATTCCATTACACCACCCTAACCACCCAATATCACACAACAATGCCCCAAACCCTACTACAGAACATGTCAGAAGAATACGACACAAAAAAACCACCACATGAACTAGGAAAATGCATATTCATATTTAATAAATCATTAAATTCTCAGTTTCACTTCTTAATTTAGGGTTTTTCTCAGAAACTAGGTAATATTGGGGAATCGGTTTACTATCCAAGTTTTCACAATTTACAAATTTCAATATACAAGTGTTCAATATAAATCAACCTACATGAAAACTTTTTAGTTTGAATAAAATCACCACCAACAACCACAATTTTTAGTGGAGAGTTTATCCCATATAATTCACAACAACATCAAAAATAAAATAATAAGCAGATCATGCATCACTTTTCCCTTTCCTAAAAATATTGATTAAAATCCAATCCGATTATATTTATTTAATTTGGATTCAACTATCTTCACATGGGAAGAATTCATACACCCACTCTACATGAATCAATATTGGGAGGGATTACGGAAACCTACTTGGGAGAAGTAGCGATTATCACATTCATATAGCACAAAAAATTGGGTGCACCTGTAGTAGAAAAATCCTCAAGGGAAAACACAATCCAAGGTACATAGATCAATCACATGACATCATAGGGAAAGAAGTATTAGGATATATCATTCCATGAGAATGGATAAGGAATGAATGATATGATGGTTCCCAACTTAGAAAGATTAGATACAACACTAATGGGGTATCAAATAGTTTGTAATTTTCCAATAAATGTGGATCCTGACCAAGACCACATGTTTTAACAATTTAAAATTCTTAGGACACTACGGTTCTTATTTATAAGACTCATATCCCATGAAATGGATCCAAAACCACTTAAATATGGTACTAACCTCATTTTGATGTCTAGTGACATTTTAAAGTGTGAAACTAGAAATACTGGAAAATTCATGAAATTTAAAAGACTGTTAGAAATGACACACCATTGGATGAGTCACTATTTAGTATCACCAGTGAAAGTTTCCTTTGGAAGTTACTAGTGCAAGTCACCATTGTATGTCACTATTCAAGGAGCTACCACAACGTTTCATCATCCCGAGTCACCATTTGGTGAACTACAATTCAACGAATCACTATTCGACGAGCTACCATTCGACGAGTAACCATTCATTGAGCTACCTTTTAGGGAATCACCGTTTGATGAGATACCATTTGAAGAGTCATAAATCTTTGAGCTACCATTTTGCGTGTCACCATTATGTGATATACTATTTGGAAATTCAATATTAGCGAGTCACCATTGGAGAACTTGAAAAATTGGGACATTTGGCAAAGTGTGGAAATAAGTCTCATTGACATCACAGAGCACTTCAAACACCATATTTTCAAAATGTAATGGACCATAATGATATGGGCCATTAAAAATACATTCTCACCAATATCACTTTCTAGTCATGGATAATTTTAAATAAAACCCTTATATCAAATTTGAGTGTTCTTTATGTGATACTGGATGAATCTATGATAATTTTGTATTTCATAAGTTATCAATAAAACAAATTTCTTTTGATCTCCAAATTCATCTTAGTGTGTTAGAGTTATCAACTTTTTCAAATAGAGGACATCATAAAGAGAAAACTAAATTCATGATTTGAAGCTATTATTATAAGAAAATTACACAACTGGAATGTTTTTACCCCAAATACAATTAAAATATAGAAAAAATATCATATCATATACTATGGGGTTTGAGAATTTCACTCAGATTGGTCATCTATTTGTAGATGGTTGGTAGTACTAAAACACAACTCCAAATCTAAAGAATTTTTACTACGTATCTATAACATCGATGTAAATTTTGATTTTATATAATAGAATGTGGCACACCATGTAACCCTACAAATTTCTTAATTTTTATTTTTTAATGTTCATCAAGAGTTAAATCATATGTGATAATAATGAAATTTACATATTACATAAGTTGATCAACAAAAACCCAAATAAAATAATAATCATAAGATAACTTGTGGAGTTTAATTATGAAATCCATGGATATGTTTTCCCATTTCCAATTAGGTGTGGGTAATGTTTGTAACATCCCCTTATACATTTTCTTATTAGAAATAGCATGTTTTTATACCTTGCACCGAGATACATATATTGCAGTATCTACCATTATGTTGTAACAAAAAAAAATGATTCTTATGGTCTCTATATCTATTCATACTTCTAGGATGAATAAATATTGTTATTCTATGTGAAAAATCCAACAAATCCATTATGTATGATATTTTAGGGGAACTTATTCTATTCCTAAACCATTTCCTTTTATCACAATCAAGGTTGAAGTTTGGAGGATTTATCAACATATTTTTTCACTTTATATATTCATTCTAATTTATTTTCATTTATACATTAATATATGGTTGAACAATCATTTTAGAAAAAAATAATTTCTCCACATAAATAATGATTTCATGTTTTATGATTTTTAAATCCTTAAATATTGGATCTTTTAAGATCATCATCATCGATAATATAACATTACCATTTGAACTCAATGCATCATACACCTTATTCCTATTCCCAAGGTGGGACATTATTTAGTAGTTATAATATTTAATAAACTACAAAAATATTCTCTAGAACATATTAAAATATTTTAATGTGAACACATACATTAATCAACTACATTATATTTATATTACACAGTATTATTAATAATGATAATTCCTCTATATCTCTAAGGGTAAGATTATTTTTTATAACTTCCTATCATTGGTAAAGTAATTCATTTAAATAACCATCAATTGATGAGTGTAACAATATATCACCATGTAATTATGCTTAAGAATATATATTAGTTCCTTAATCAATTCATAACTATTTATCACAAAAACCTTGTCCACTATAGGGTATTGTGATTATAGGTTCACTTGACTAGAGGGAGGCCCACTTTGTGGCAGATGCCTTATCATGAGAAGGTAGCGAGCACTATCCACTGATTATTTACTATAGTTTGGGTTTATTGCCTAAATTTTGTATTAATTTTATTGTGGGGGACTCTTTGGATCTTTATAACTTCTGACCCCCATAGTTTGGTTTGAGAAATAGGTTGTATCATTTATGATTTAATAATAAAAAGTCAAATTTCAGTCGGTTAGAGAGAGAGGATTATATAGTCATCAGAATGTAGTTAACTCCCATTAATATTATCCCTCTAATATAAGAAAACTATTGATCTGAGTCATAGTGGTTGTACTATGCCATTGTTCAATGGATTCATTAATAGAATGATATACCAATATACCCTATATTTTGATCATGTATCTCATGAATGATACTATAAGTAATCATCATTAAGACATTGTTTATTTGGAATATATTTTATCCTTGCCCGATATCATCAATACAATTATCATGCTATCTTCTTGTAGTTACTTACCCTTACAATATATAGATATATAATTTAAAAATACTATAAAAAATAGTTCATGATAATATCAAATTACACTATAAATTAATTATATAAATATATTTAGTTATTTAATAAGTTTTAATTGAATAAATATAAATTCAATGTATTTATACATCATATAAAAGGCCATATTAGGTATGTAATAACATTTAGACCTCAATTGATACTATCAAGAATAAAGGTAAATCATAGAAAAATATTGATCTCATTATAGTTTAGTTAAAAATAATTATTATATGTAAAATGCTTCATATTATTGATCATAATATTTTTAGGTTCATAAGAAACTATTCAAAATCATATTAATCATCCATTTTTATTGAAAAATATGATGAACTCCCCATGGAGTCACATAAGGACTAATGAAAAAAATATCAATATTCTCATAGGGGTTATACTCTAAATTTCTACCACTAAATAGAGAACATTATATATAGATCTTTTAAAGGATGTGTAATGACATTTACTAGTTATATTGAAAACTAAACATCAAAATATTGTGGAAAAGATGAAAACTATATCAGAAATACATTAATAGACTCTCATATAATATTAATAACATTGAAATTGATTTTATCCCCAACCATCAAAGATAAATAGTAGTTTTAAATATGAATCAAGACCCATAAAATTGAATTAATTCACACTTTATGATCACATTTATCTTCTCACGGTTAAATGAACATAGGATCATTCATAATATGAAATTTGACTTCTCTTCCTTTAAAATTAACATGGGATCTAAATAGAGTATGATAACTTCTTTTATAAAACTATTCATTTCATTATTTAATTGCTAAATTTATGACTAAAAAATACAAATATATTATGAAAAAGATTTTATTTGTTAAATTACATACATATCTAACAAATATCAATATGAATATGACAAAATTATTGAAAACATCCATAACATGATCCAAAAATTCAATTTCTCTCTTAAAGCATCATGGGATAACATGGGTAGATACACAAGAAATATGTGAGATATAAAATACATTAAGGAAATAAATAAATCCTAACATGATGAATTTATTACATGGTAAAAAATAAAATTTTCCATCAGGGAAATAATGGGTGGTAATCCTAAATAAGAACATCATTGTATTATTTATAATGATAACATAAAAACAACATGGTAAAGTGGAATCCCATTAAAACATTTCATCACAAATATAATATAACAATAACCACCATGGAAACCTAAAATAGTGTCTTATGATAACACCAACAAACTATACAATGAATATCATGAGACTTAATTATTTCCCAATGAATGTGATGGCTATATAATTACAAGACCAGCATTCACCTTCATATCATGTATATACATAAGTGTGCCACATATATCATTCAGAATAAGATAATATTTCATCAAATTTAACACCAAAATTACCTAGTGTGGGATAAATATATGTATATACCAAATAAATAATGGACAATTACAGTTATGTGAAAGCCATGAGTGGAAATGTGGATGATTATTCAAAAAGAAAATATTTTCCATGGAATATCGCTATATAATTTTGGTAGCATGACTGGGGTATTCAATTAATCATGGGATAGAATAATAATAGTGAAAGGGATCCATCATCACTTATAAATAATATAGATAGTATGAGGGATACTTAATACTATATTACAACATGAATAATTTGGAATAAATATTTATTAGAAAGAGAATGATCCAAAATAAATAGGAGAAAGAGGGGATCCCTTACCATGAGTGGGTGTTTCAAAAAGACTATGAAGAGATATTTAATAATTAGGGAACCTTTAGAGGTATATAAATAATAAATGGAATATTATTGTAATGATTAAATTGTTTTTAGTGAATAAAAAAGATGTATTTTGTGGGTTTATATTGTAAAAGAGAGGGATGTTCCTTATTATTTACTGAACATAGGTTTTGGACTCAATGAAATAAAAAATTCAAAACCATAAACTATACAATGGTTTTTTCTATAATTTCGACCAATGTTATGTGGTTTTGATTATTTTGAACGTTTATGAACTAAGAACATTACAATATTTCTCTTGGGGATGTGGAAGTGAGTCATGTTCAGAAATAACTAATTTTAAAAAATTAATATATAATAAAGTTTTCAGAAGATACATATAGTGTTTATAAAATTATTCAAATAACCCCATAGGGAAAAAATATAATTGGGGAATATATATTTATTCATGGATTCGAATTTGATAATATATTTCATCATTTATGGGTCATTTTGTTGTCATAATATACATTGTATATTTATACAGTATTTAATTCTGACCAAAATATTCAATTTCCTTTGAAAATTATGTAAACACTAGTGTCAGCTAATTTCTAAATGACCAATTCAAAATGAATATTTATTTTATTCCAAAAATATATAATTAAACCAAAATAAACACTTTTTGAAAAATAATGATTTATTAAAAATAGTAATATTAAGAACTATATAAAACTTAATTATCACTTAATTAAATTATATTATCTTTTATAATAAATAAATATATTTTATAATTATATTTTAAAAATGTATAATTTCATTCAAAAATTATAGAATTTATTACAATATAATGTATTGTTTGAAACAATACATTTCCTAGAATTTAAATTTTTTGTTTAATATAATTTTTATCAACTAATTAAATAATAAATAAATAATAAATAATAATAATAAAAGATAAACATAATCATTATTTTGAAAAGAAATTAAAATTCATTCTATTATTGTATTCATATTTATCCCTTTATTAAACTAGAAAACACATTATGGGTAAGGCAAATGATCATGAAATTCGCATGGGGTGGTTGGACAAACATGGTTCGGGTCATGATCATGATGTGTATAAACTTCTCCCATAAGTAGTTTTTCTCAAGTTTTTTTGATTAATAACAAATTTAGTTTCATCAAGGTTAAATCTCAATGAGTCAATCTCTCTTAGATGCTCCGAAAAGTGGGATTTATAGGGTATTGTCCGACTAGTCGATGCCATCACTTATTTCATCTGTATCAATTGGACTATATCATAACCCTATATACATACATATATATATTAATCATATTATTACTATTAAATAACTATATTATCAATGGTTATGTTTCATAAAAACCTTTTGAATTTCATAGGATGTAACTTTTAGTAATAATCAATGTAGTGCATCTGTTTTTATATTTACATTATGTAAGAATTTAGTTATTAATTCAAAATCGTTATATCATTTAAAATATTTCAAATTGTAAAATTATTTACCCATTGGAATATTATCCCTTTAAATTTCATTTTTATAATATTAAATTGATGGGGGTGATTCTATTTCATCCCTTCATCTAGTTCCTTTGTAACTTTCTCAAACTTGTTTTCCCTCCAAAACACTTTAAAAAGGTTTGTTGTCTAATTTTTTATAACTTTTTCACTAAGATATATTATCTTTATTAGAATATACTCATTTGAATATTTATTCTTTAATATTACCACCACTATATTCAATATATGTGAGGGTTCTTGTATATACATCCTTAATAGGGATTTATGGAACAAATCATGTACTTGAGATAGGTTAGGAGGGAGTAATAGTCAATAATCCACCACTGTGATGTAGGAAATGATATAAAATGGGCTAATGTATCTATGACCAAGCCGTATATTCATCCTAAACAATGTGGATTTATTCCACGGGTCTATAAAAATGATCACTTTATCACCCTCATCGAACTACAATTTTCATTGACAATCTTATGCCTACTATTTCAATTGAATATATGTGGATTTCATATAATGATTAATGATTTATACATTCTCTTCCATCTATTGTATATGATCATGTCTGATAACCTTATATACCCTAACTTATCCCTACATGTTAGAGTTCGAAAAAACTTCCCATATAGAGCCCAATAATGTTCCATTTCCTTACTATAATGGAAACTATTTTAATATTTCAAATACACTAGGGGGAAAGTTTTGATTCCATTATTCATGTAAATCCATTGAACAAGATCTCCACATCCACACTACGTTCTGTATCGAACACTTACTAATGGATTTTCCCAAACAATAAGGTTATCCACATTTATAATGTAGATATAGTGGATACTGTAACTCTAAGGATTATTACAACTTCTATTATGTAAATATTTGAGTGTTCATCAATAGAGGATTCATCTATGATATTAATAAACTTACATTTTATGGAGATCAACTACCACCAATATTGCATTATTGACTTTATATGTCCTAGGGAGACCTAATAAAAGATTCATTGTCTTGTTTTAGAAATTCCATTCTGGTATAGGAAATGGATCCATCATAACTATATAGACCCTACATTTCATTCAAAACAATTACAACATTTTAGATATAAACAACTTAAAAATATACAAAACCATGATCAAAGGTCCAATGACATAGGAAAATTGGGAACAAACATATTTTTTAAATAATATAACATGAAAATAATTTAATTCCTTCATCCATATCTTCATATTGGAATTCTCATTCTTTTTAGTATAAGTAATCACCTGAGGATATAAATTAAAGAATGGTGTGACCAAGAATCCCAATAAGAGGATAGATAATGATATATATCAATATAATATGGGTCAGAATAATGATAATTATCATATCATAAGAATATGATCATCATAATAATCCTTAGAGTAATCATTAGATAGAGGATGAAACTTGGAAATTCATAAAAATGTAATTACATATTTTTGTAGTCAAATAAAAAACATAGTTATGAACAAAGATATCATCATGTTCTGGCACAACATATGTGCATAATCAAAAAATCATCATATTGAAGAAATATAGCATATTGTTTATTCATTTTTCAAATTATCTCATGAGATACATCACATTACCAAATGTATTTTAACACTATATGTATTTGGGTGAACCTATCATAGTATATAATTTAAATAATTATTCCCTCTCTACAGAATCTATGCATACCCTAGTTATCAAGGAAATCATGTATTGGAATTGGTTTCATGAGTATTTAACAAATCCAAAATTTATGAACAAAATTTACATATCCAAAATAAAAATAGAATACCATAATTTCTTTAATAATCATCAGTCTTATGTGAAGAAGAAACAATCTCAAGATAAGTATACGATGCAGTTTTTTAGAATAATGAATTTTTTGGAAGAATATTTTAATTTGATATAAAATTACATCAAAAACATATATATCCCAAAAGAAAAAATGAAATAAATAATAAATAATATTTTATGAATATTAAAGAACATACAAAATAAAAGTTTTTCTTGAAGCGAAATAAACCAAAGAACAAAAATTGGGATTATGAATCCCATAAAAATATATTTCAATTCATTATTCACATTAATATCTAGGATAATAATATTAGAATCGTTAATTAATACCTTCACAACCAATTTTACATGTATTTTATTCATTATATCTTTATTAAGATCATTAATGGTAATTTCAACGAGTTATGAAGTTCAATTTAATCATTAAAGAGTGTTCATTTTCTGGGTTTTCATGATCGGTTTACTTGAATAGATGATCATGTATTATGAGAATAATTATCCAAACTTAAAAAAATATTTTATTAATTAACTTGGAGAAGTTTAAATGTTCTTATATGTTATTTTGTTCTAGATATGAGGATTATTCCTTAAATAAAATAAGAATGACAATTGTTTAGATTAATTTGGCTTGTATTTGATCATCATGAAATAGTATTTATTATTATTTAAAAATATGTATATATGTTAGGTATAAAAAATAAAAAATTTATAAATGAATTTTTAATGTTTATTTCATCCATTATAGTTTTTTATGGCCAGCCTTGAAAGTGGTAAATGAAAATGAAAACTTATTATCGTCAAAGGTGATAAATCCATGCCTCACGGTTGATATTTTATTTTTAGAATAAATTGTATTGTATAAGATTCATGATGATTGATTAATCTATTACCATAATAATATTAAATTATATATAAGATACTAGAGTTATCATGACACTTGTATAAGGGGAGGTCAGGAGAGAGTAATAAAATAAAAGAAATTTAATGAAAATACATGAGGAATTTACCTCTACAATTCTTCTACATGAGAACAACATAGGAAAATTTAGTTTGGTATTTGGTTTGAAAAAATGATCCTAGAATTGGGGTAGTGTCTTGGGAAGTTTATTTGATGCAATTTTGACAAGATTAAAAGATTTGTAGGTGTGAAGAGAAGAGGTGGTTAGGGGTGGTATATATTGGGGAATAGAGGGGTTTTTTATTATGTCATTCGTTAGTTAGTTTTTTTTGGCTCAAGACTATTAGTAATTTTAAACATATCACAAAATATAATAAAATATTAATGATGGTTTTAGATTATGGTATTAACTCCACCATACATTGTTTACGACTCAATTATTTGTTAAATACCCTAAATTACAACTGATTTTATGACACCATGAAAAATTAGTTAAGATAATATAAAATATATTATAATCATAAGGAAATAAATTATTAATTTATGATTCTATTTTATGAATATAAATTATATTATATATCTTTATATTAATTCTCAAACATTAAATAATCATTTGTGATTTATAATATAAAAAAATTATTTATCATTTTTCGAAAATTAATTTACTTATATTATTATATAATTATATCATATATTCATTGATAAGATGTATAAATTTAATTTATAATTTAATAAGTGATATTTCTATTCCGTTGTCCGGATTATTTTTCCAAATGGTCACATTGGTATTCCAATGCTCATGGTACTATTTTATTGGATTTTGTTACCTTAGTTTCTATAAATACTAATTATTTCATTATTGATTCATGAAAAAAAAATTATCTGGATATCTATTCTAAGTGTGTGTTTTATGGAAGATTATATAATTACAATAAGATTGTAAAAGCTCGATATATAAAAGTTCGGGTTACAACATTCATCCCTCATTTTGAAATTTCACACTCAAAATTTGGTTTTACCTACTAAGATGAGAACATGTGGGGATACTTCTCATTTATTGCTTCCCCTAGTTTCTATAACTCTACAACCTACTTATGGGACACTATAGTAATTTTACCAAGTGTGTATTCTTGTTTCATAGAATATTATATGTATATACCAAAAAAATCACCAGTTATTCCTAGTATAATAGATAATTTTCCCAACATTACCACGTCTAAATTCAATACATGTGAGGGATCTAGTATGTACATAATCAAGAGGGATACACAATATACATCTTGTACTTGAAACATGGTTAGTGGATGTTCTAGTAGATCAACCATAGAACCGACATGATCCATAATATAAAAGGGTCAGATGTACCTGGGACATACCATTACTTTCTTCAAAAATCAAATGATATTAATTCATGTAGATATGATGAGGAATACCATGTCTCTAACCATAAAATCATTGTCACATCGATGATTGTCCTCCTAACTCTATTATTAGCTTTGGGCTTCTTTGATGCGATAGAGAATGATTTACTACATCACTACAATTTCTTCATCCATTTTAGGTCTTAGAATCTTATGTTCACTAAATTCATCCCTGTATGTGAGAAATATATCATATTTTAAAATAATCAGATTCATATAGTGCCATTTGGATGCCCTAATGGAAACATTTATTGTATGAGACCTAAACCAGAGTATTTTCAGTCACATCTTCCTTTTATGTTCGTAGAACATATTGTCAACATTTCTTCTTGAGTCTAAATAGACCGCATAGATTGGACATTAGTTTGAGTATGATCAAATGAACAGATGATCAACATAGTATTTATAGAATGTAATAGAATTTTAAAGAATGTGGAGGTGAATCTTGAATCTCGACCATATACAATTGATAATGGTACTCTATTTAGAACTACCCCTTCAGTAATGTTTATCTATAAATTTTGATCCTGTGAAAATTCCTCAAAATGATGATAAAGTAAGATGTCCACAGAGGCAATTGAAAAAACCTATATAACATTATTTCATCTTGATTTATATGTAAGATAGTTGACAATGTCAATGGTGATGTTTTCCCATTTTTTATGTAGGCATGGGTAATAGTATTATCATCCTCATACATTTTTTAATTTCGACCTTCACATCCTCATATACCTGGATCATTGAGGTATATTCAGTCATCTCCATAATCATATAATCCCACCAATTAATCTCTTAACAATCTTGATACATCATTTTGCTTCTTGGTTGAATAAACAATGTTGGTCTATTTGAATATTATATATTCTATTTCATCATATTAGGATAGGATGGTACACATAGTCAGTACCCAAATATTATCAATTATTCCTCATCAACAATGAACTTTATAGATTTCTCACATCAAATATCTTCCACCTTTTTCAAAATTTACATTTCATTTTCTTAAGAATCCTTTATATTCAATACAAGGCATGGTTAAATAATCTTTTGAGAAAAGATTAATGATTTTCCTTAATTAATTATTCCCATGTCCATCCATTAAAAATCTATGAAGATTGGATCCTTCTCAATTATCATCATAGATAGTGTTGTAGGATTATTTCTACATAGTCAATCCACAATAATGTTTTCCTTTAAAATCTGGTAATGGATTGAGTAGTCATAATCCTTTATATGATATAAAAATCATCAATGGTTCATATTAGGATACTTATTTGTGAATATATATTTGAGGCTAATACGATCAATATAAATCTCACACTTCTCCCAATAGGGATTATTCCACAAAACTATAAACAGATCACAAATAAAAATTCCAGATCATGTGTGGGAAAGATTGTCTCATGAACTTTTAGTTTCCTTTAGGCATAGTATATTAGTTTTTCATTTTACATTACTACACTATCGAATACCTTTATTGAAGCATCAGTGTATACAACATAGTCTTCCAAACTAGTTGGTTTTTTAGTATTAGTGTAGTAATAAGCCTCCTTTTCAACCATTTAATACATTCTTCTCATTCACTAGTCCAAAAAAACATTACTCCCTTCAGATTCAACATAGATAGTGGGTGTGATTATCGTGACAAATTCATCACAAATTATCAGTAATACATAGCTAGAACCAAGAAACTACAAATATCCTTTAATAATGTCTTCATAGGCCAATATTTGATTACATTAATCTTTTAAGGGTCTAATGATTTTGCTTTGTGGTTCATAACATGACCCGTGAATGATTCTACATCAATCCATAACTCAATTGTACTGTACTTGGTATATAGCTTCTCTTATCTCAAGGTATTTTCCACATTATTCAAATGCTCATCATGTTCCTCCATTCCAATGGACCATATCATAATATCATTAATAATGGCCACTATTAATTTTTAGATGAAGTATTCAAAGACTCTATTCATTAATTCTAGGAATATTATTTAATAATTAGTGAGTTTAAAAGGTATTAGTATGAACTCATAGTTTCTGTAAATCATTTTAAATGTAGTCTTGGTAATATATTCCTTCCTCACCCATAATTGTTGATATACCAACAGATGATACACCTTAAAAAAATTCATGTACCTAGATAATTGGTCAAACAATTCATCTAACTATGGAAGGGTATAATTGTTCTTTATCATGATTTATTGATCTCACAATAATCAATGAATATGAACATTTACCCATCCTTCTATTTTATAAATAGAATAGACACACCCCATGGTGAAGCACTCAGGTATATGAAACCCTTGTCTAGATTCTCTTGTAACTACTTCATTAATTATTCCATATAAATAGTGGCCATTCTAATGGAGTCATTGAGATTGGACAGGATCCATGAATAAGGTCAATTGAGAACTAAAATTTTATGTCAAGAAGAATAACATACTATTATTAGGGTAACACATCAATGTATTCACTCAGAATGAGGAATGTCTTCAACCATTATTCTCTCATTTGTATAAATTATTTAAGGTATACATTCTTTCTCATAATGAAATAATATACACAATTAAGATGATGATTCTGAAGGAGAGTCCTCATCCTCTTTACACATTCACGTAACTAGAGGATGCTTTAGTTGGCAAAGATTGATCTCCCTTTACAAATAGTTGATATTGTATTTTTATAAAGGGTAGAAAATCCATTATCAATATCACATCAAACTCCATTGAAAGTGGTATTATGATTTTATCTGGGAGGTGTATTCCACCAATATTAACTAGGAGGAGTTATATAATTTGGATGAAATAATATTCCCAATTTTGATTCACACACATAACACAAGCTCCATAATTTGACGTGGTGATTGAATTGATCTACAAAACATTCATGAAATGAAATATTGTGTAGAATCCAAATCAAATAGTACATTATCTATTTTTGAATGAAGAACCAGTGTACCTGTCACCACATTATTGTCACACTCCACTTAATTAGTAGTGATTTCATAGTATTTCCCGTTCTCCATTGGATATGGTGGCTATAAACTATGAATATACATAATGAATTACGGTTAAGTGCACAAGCTTGTATAACACCCTTAATCCCTATAATTGAACTATTGAACCATATGTGGTGCTCCACATTCCTCCATCATGTTTTCTATTTTCCTTAGGCCCTTCGACATTCATGAGATTGGTGGACCTCTCTACCAAACATGAATCTTTTTGAAATCCCTTTGATGCAATTCCTATGATGATTCTCGTCATAAACCAATGTGGTTTTCCATCCGACTCAGTGCCCGACCTGATATGCGGCATGGCCTGAATGGCATTCCTGATCCACAAGGGATGGACACTAGTGTTGAGCATCAAAACATGCAGTTGGGAACAATTTAGTCTGTAAAAAAGATATAAACATAAATAAACCATAAAAAACCTGTTAACACTAAAAAAAAGTAAAATAATGATAACCGGCTACACATACCTCCATGTGACCCCATTGGTCATAAACAAATATGGAACCATGATCACTCCAAGAATGATCCAAGACTAGAACCTGAAACTAAAAAGTAATGTAGGTGTGAGCACTAAGACAATCATAATGAAATCCAAGTAATAACAACACCCTCTTCCCTTTACATTAAAAAGAAACCAAATTATTCTAGTATGAAGATAATATATATTAAAATATTGTTTTCATTATTTACAAAATTAAGTAACTTGTTTAAATTTTCATGGAAAACTATTATCTACCATTACATTTTCAAAATAAATATCAATCATGCATTAAGTCTTCAAAATGAATGGTAATAAACATTAAATTAAAATATGGATTTCCCAAAATTTAGAGGTAGATCGAAAAAACTAAAATTAAATCAGATCACAATGATCAAGTCGCAAATGAGATCCATGGGCATTCCCTATAGGTAACTAGCTCAAGTGGGACCCTAGAACCTCATATATCGGTGAAAGGTGACAATAACTATTATTTGTTCTCGTGATCAAGCCACTAGTAGAGAACATACCCATAACCTAGTAGACCCCAACATCATCATAATAGTTTATTTACTATTTTCTTCATCAATATAGATATGTGAAATAGGAACGAAACCACTACTGGATCACTAGAACACTAGTCCTAGTCCACAAACCTAGTTCTTGAGCTTCCCAATGTGCTCTATTGCATTGGTGGTGAGTTTTACCAACATGAAAAGACACAAAAATCACATTATTTATGGGCCAAATGGGCTTAATAACCTACAAGGAACACGATTCATTTTAAAAACATAATCACGAATCATTTTTAGGTTTCTAAAATGTTTTGAAATCTTAACGAAGAAACCAAGGTACTACATTTTCAAATCAAGATTCAAACATCACTTCATATTGAGAAATCCTTTTAAGAAAAATCAAAACACCCTTTTTTACCATGAATTCACACCAAAAACCATTTTTGGAAATCACTTTGGAACTTCATTGAAGTGAAATTCCACTACACTTTTATAACAAGAGTGACTGAAAGACCCCACATCTTTGGAAATACCAATTTCGTGTTCAAAAACCCTACAAAACAACATTTTAGGAACCAAAACCATTTATTCATAAACACACACACACACACAAATATATTTCATATGCATTTCATGTAAATGTTTGTGATAAACATTTAAAAGAATACCAAGAATTAATTGAATTTCTAATTAAAGGTTAGGGCATATAAAACCTACCTCTTTGTGGAATCAAGTAATCCAATACAGTTCTTGACACTTTCTAACAAAAATATGCAGCTTCCCCACTAAGAATAAGCACCTCCATATGCATGCAAGGACACTATTCCCATGTGGACACATTCTCATGGCCCATGAACATGTGCTAGGGGATCTTTACAAGTATTCTAATACGCATATACTAGTCTCCACTTACATGCATATGTATTTTTATATATACACATATTCTCACACAACCCCATAAATTAACATTCAATTCCATGGATTGATATGCTTGTAACATGGGAACCTATATGTATATATTTACATACCTATGAACATACAGGCGAGTCGCCCAAGGACCACCAACTCGAAACAACTCAAAATAGTCCAACACCTTGGACAACATTAACAAGGGACCTTTTAAATAATTAAGGACCTTAAATTACCTGGTGTGATAACCAAGAAACCAAAATAATAATAAACTAATAAACAAAACATAACTCAAGACATGATGCTTTTGACCATGGCTATTGGAGTTTGTTTTACCTACACGTAGATACATTTTCATATATATATTTATATCCTTTAACCCAAGTACATATTTTTCATTCCATGAGGGAACATGAACAAGGACAATATGTATATATACATGAATATCCTTTTATGTACATATATATCTTCGCTGTTGATGACTCGAAACCATATCACAACATACCACAACAATAAGAAAAAAACTAATAATGACAATAGGTTTTATATAAAACCAAATTAAACAAGGGATAAAGAGAAACCCCAACACGAATGGGGACTGATGAACTGTGACAAAGCAAAATCACAAATCATCAACCAATGCACTACATGAAGACAATTACGAAACTTAAAACAGATAGAGGTTGCCACATAACCAGGTTTGAAGCAAACCAATGACATTAAAACTTCTCTCTAGTGTCAATGAGGAACCAAAATAAGATGAACCAACATGAAGCTATCCAACGCCATACTAAAAACATAATAGGGAGTCAAAATCATTGAAAACCCCAAATACAAGTGATATGAAACAAGTGGAAACAACCAAAAGTCAACTTAGGTCAAATATGACAGACCAAAATGCACCAACCACCTCGCCTTCAGAATCAGTTGTCGAGACATGAACCAAAGGGCCTCAAGAGACCGCCCACACTAACATAGAATATGAGATATCTAGAAATCAAAGACACCCCAAATACATAGGGTTTGGCTGAAATTTATGGGGCACTAGAGAGAGTGAAACATGGCTAGAAATAGGGAGGAAAATTGAGGGAGATGCATACCTTGGAGTTTCGGAGAGAAATAGGGAGGGATTCATGCAGATTCAGAGAAGGAGAGGAGGCTAATGGGGGTACAGTCATCCATTGAAAGGGATACACTTATAGTGGGGTGTGTCACTTCTTGGAAGAGAAGGGGAGAGTTGAGTGTTTTTTTTCATTTTATTAAAAAAACAACAACAATAATAATAAACCTAATATTAATAATAATTATTATAATCCAAATATTCTTAATGACTTAATAAAAATAATAATAATAATAATAATAATAACAACAACAATAATAAACTTAATAACTTAGTAATCATAATAGGGATTTTAATAATTAAAAAATTAATCTTCATAATAATAAGGATGATATAATTGATAATAATGATAATAGACTTAATTATAATAATAAATATAATAATATTATATTTATAATTATTACTATTATTAATGATTTTTTTTCATTTAATTTTTTTAGATGTAGACAGATGGAACGGTTGCCTGGGTAAAGCCCACAGTTCCCAAATTTTTCTCTGCCCGCGCCTAAGATGGTGAAAAGCGAAAAACAACCATTTAAATATAAAAAATAAAAAACACAAATTGTGATTTATTCTTCTCAACCAAAAAAAAATAAGACAAAAGATAAATAAAATAAATAAAATAAAATTGTTTCGGCTTGGGTTGGGTTGTGAAAATTCGTCGAACCATGTAGCATTCTTCCACAAAAAATTCCCAATACTAAATTGATGAGAACATAGATTAAAAAAATTATTCATCAAACAGAACCTAGATAATTTAATTAACGCGATCTAATAACTCACTCTAAAACCAAATGAACAATCAATAAGAGACTGAAACAACATAAACAAGAGGACCAATAGTGGGAAACCCTCATCTTCATACAAAACCACAACATGGAACACACTGACCCAAAACATAAAAGTTACCAAAGATCAGTGAAACATGCATGAACATTCATCAAGAAACCCATCTACATGATAAATAATTACCACATTCGAGGACAAGTAGAACATGAACAAAGGATTTCCTCATTAGGAGTTCATTGAAGACCCAGTTTCCATTGGATTTATTTCATTATGGTCTCCCCATCATATTAGGATTTGGTCGAACATTGAACCCTTCTAAAATGAAACCACTAAAAAAACCAAAACCAACTTTTAACCCCAATTAGATTGGTGATGGGTCTCCTCACCATTTTATGAACATGATAACACATGTGGTTCAAACTATCCATCAGGAATCCACCAACACAGAACAACCTTCAACATAGGGGAGGGGGTAAAATAGAAGGAACCTAAAAAGAACACCAACCCTAGACTGACCATTCCAGAATAAAGAGAAAAATACGCACCACCAATACAAACATGGGTCTTTTAATATAACCAGAATGACTATCTCCCTCACATCATCTACAGTTCCCAAAGACCCTACAAAACACACGACATCCCCGCAATACACCACAACCCCTATAGAACCACAGTAATAACATAAAAAACAAAAATCAATGAGAAGAAAATAAACCCATGACTTTATTGGGGGTCTGGGTAAAAATAACAACTAAAAATGACCCCTTGAGGACCTTTGGTAATTTATGGGTAGCATACATTAATCAAGAAGCACACTACCAACTTGATGAATATCCCAAAAAAATCTCTACATTTAATTACAAATCATTAACTCAAACTCAAAACATTATTACAACCATGATACACCAGCACAAAAACAGTAATTAGGCCCATAAAATACTACACCCCTAAACCGAACCATAACCAAATCAAATATAAATCGATAAAATAAAAATGCAAAATCACCAAAAAATCCTAAATCCATATTTCACAAATGACCATTTTCAAAAACAATCTTATTTCAAAACCATTTGAATGATGAAATCATATTTTTAGAACCCACTTACCATTTTATTATTTCTTAAAAAAATCAGCTCAGCATATCACTAATCCAAACATACCTTTGGAAAAATAATAATCCTTGAAAACTGAGCACCCACCATTGGTATTCAATGAAACCTCATGTGTGCACATTATTCTGCAAACTTGGGATACCATACTTGAATACCAAAAACCATCCACATCTAATTGCATTCATCCATACATGTGGAAATCCACAGTAACCCTAAATGTAATATAGATCAATTCCAAAATCACATTTTCAAGAGATATCAGTTTCACAGTAAATAAAAATTCAAAATCCCTTAAAAATTTTCCAAATTCACTTCCTATTTATACTTTAAATTTCATTAAAAGATCCTTAAATAGTTCCCAAAAGAAAATACATTTTCAAAAAAACTCATTTCATTTTCAAAAAAGTCAAGACATTCATTTTGGAAATCCAATTTTCAATAGACTAATCATAAATTTTGAAACACAAGAAAAACTCCTCAAAACCAGAAAAAACCCACATAATGAACATACAGAAGCAACCAATTCACCCAAAAAATCAAGATTATAAATTCTCTAATAAAAAAAACTATACACGGATTGCTCACATAGTTTGGCAGACTGTGCACGAATCAGGTGAGCATATAGGATGTCATCGTAGGAAATTACAAGGAATTCACATGGATTTCTAGGACATGCACAAAAAACATTAACAACTATAAAATGACCCCCAAATTTCAATACCTCCTAGAAACACCCAAACAAGACTAAGGACATCAAAAAAAATTAGGAGACAATCACAAAATTTGAAGAAATACCATCTTAGACCTCCCTATAAATTCAAGTGTCATCCTAAATATGTGGTGATCACGAACCAACCCACAATTGACCACTTGGATTCCGAAAATCTTAACAAAAATTGATAATAAATCTCCAAATAACATGGGATAAACCTCTTGTGATACAATTTTGTCATTAACCAAGCCGGTTTCCCTACTGACCTGGTGCCTGACCTAGTTTACAGCATGGAATGAAAGGTGTTACCTATCCCCACGGGGTGGAAAGTAGTGATAGGTATCAAAAGTCACATTTGGGAATGATTCATCTCAGAAAAAGAGATAAACAGAAATAAAATAGAAGAAACCAGTAAAAACCAACAATTGAATGTAAAATAATGATAACATGCTAGACATACATCTAGGTGACCATATATTTCACCACCAAATATAGATCCATGCTTGCTCTACAAGTGATCCTTGAATAAAAAACGAAACTAAAAAGTAAATTAAGCATGAGCACCAAGATGCTCAGTAGGAAATCCATGAAATAACAACACCCTATACCCTTTCCTTTGAAAAGAAACCCAATCAGGATAGATCGAAAATAAGACATATTTAAATAATGTATTTAATAATTTTCCAAATCAAGTAACTAGTTTTAAATTTTATGTAAAACATTTTTCTACCAGGACATTTTTTTTAAAATACCAATCATGCATTTAAGTCTTCAAAATGAACTGTATGAAATTTTAATTTAAAATATGGCCTTTCCAATAGAGAGAGATATCTTGAAACAACTGAAATGAAAATGAAAACAGAAGGATCATTCCAAAAATGAGATCCATGGAAAATCCCTATATGTAACTAGCAGAAGTGGGACCCTATGACCTCATGTCTCGGATAAAATTAACCATTACAATTACTTATTCTTGTGCACAAGAAACTATTATAGAACATAACCATTACCTATTGGTACCCAACATCATCATAAGATTTTTTATTGTGTTTTCTTCATCAATCCAACTAAATGAAATAGGGATTAAACCACTACTAGGTCAATTGCAAACTAGTCCTAGTCTACCCACCTAGTTCCTGAGCTTCCCAATGTGCTCTATTTCAATGGTTGTGAGTTTTAACAACTAGAAAGGACAAACACATCATATTATATATGTGAAAAAATGGGATTAATCACTTATAAGGAATATTTATCATTTATAATCATAATCACCCTACATTTTTATGTTTCAAAAATAGTTTGAAAACATAACTATACTTCCAAGGTACTGCATTTTCAAATAAATCTTAAAAATTCCCTTAAAATTAAGCAATCCTTTTATGAAAAATGATACCAACCTTTTTACCTTGAATTCACACCAAAATCCATTTTAAAAATAACATTGGATCTTCTTTGAAAAAAAATCATTCCAATAATCTTTTATAACAATGCCATATGAAAGACCACACATATTTGGAAATACCCATTTCTCATTCAAAATGCATGTGAAACCACTTTTCAAGAACCAGAAACATGTATTAATAACCTCACACACACACAAATATATATATATATATATATCATATTTATTTCATACAATGGAAGGAGATACACTTTTCAATGAATACCAAGAAGATACAGAAAATTTTATTAAAGGTTATGGCATAGGTAACCTACATTAGAGTGGAATCAAGCCATCCACTTAATCTCTAGAAAAATTCTAACTAAAGGATGATGCCACCACACTAATCATATGTAAATTCACATACATTAATGGACACCTAAAAACTATGGAAACATTATCATGACCCATGAATATATGAAAGGGGTCCTTATAGGCATGTTTATACACATATTATAGTCTCAACTCACATGCGTATGCATGTTTATATATACAGATAGGTATAAAAAGACCTATACATGTACATTGAATTCCATTTATTAACATGCACATAATGGGGGACCCTCCTTGTATATATTTACATACCTATGAACATGTAGGTGAGTCTCCCTTGGTATGGCTAATAGAAACCACTCAGAACAGTCCAATGTAGAACACAATGTCAATCATGGACCTTTTAAACAATTAAGGACATTAAATTAAATGTTTAAACCTCAAAGCAGTAGAAATAAGAAAAAAAGAATTACAAAACTATAACACCCAGTTAAATAAAGAATATGACATTTTTATATTTATCCATATTTGCGAATAATTTATTAATATTATTTTAAAGGGGACGCTATGCTCGATGGTGTACCCAATACGCAACAACGAGTTTCTTGGGAATCTTACGTTGCACTCTAATAATAAAATAATATTATTTTAAATGGTAGTTAATGCCTAGCCGTTGTAATGGTGGGAATGAACATAACTAACTAGAACATGATTATATAAGTTTGTAAAATATTTTTTCTTTTTAAAATAAATGTTAGAGGATTAAAAATGTGAATGGAATCGATTTTTTACCGTAAACATTCTATTGTTCTTTAGAAGGTCGATTAACCGCCTTTTGATGGCGAACCTCTTTTAAATCCGCTTTTTGACAACATTATGTGTTATATTTGAAAAAATAAAATTCTTTTTTAGAATAGAGACATCAATATTTACTTTGTGTAAATTTTTGGTAACTTTTCCGATAAAGTTCATTTTTTTAATGAATAGTGAAAAATGTTGTATTTTAATTCAAAACCTGTTTTTAATCTAATTTATTTATATGATTAGATTATCTTTTGAATTGTTCTTAAAGTAAAATTAGAATATATTTTTACCATTTAATCTAATATTGTTCATTTGAATTAATTTCACTTTGAAATTGGACTTAAACTAGTGTCAATCTTTTAATAGATATTGTTTCATAAAAACATGCTATTTGTTTTGACAACGGGAGTTAATTATTAAATTAATTAATACAACTTATATATTTTGAATTTTGTAAAATAGAAATTATTTTTGAGTTCCGAATATCAAATATAGCTTAGAGTTAATTTTTGGTATTTTTCTGAAAGACTTCAATTTTTGATGAATAGTGAAACCACTAAGTGGTAGTTAAAGAAACTGATTTTTCGTTCAAATTACACTTTTCCACCTCTGTGTTTTGAATTTCAAAAATCTGACATACATGGTTGTCATTAGGAAGTATAATTTGGTTCAATGGGATTAAAATAATTTTTTGTTGAATATTATATTTTATGTTCTTAATTACGATTAGAGGTAATTAGTGTAATTTAAGGTAAAAATAATGTTTTAATAATGTGAAATGACCTAGACACATGTCCTACCCTCATTGGATGTGTCATGGCCGACCAATAAAATCCATGGGTCAACTTGGGGACCCCATGGAGCCACTTTGGTTGGAAAATTACATATATAACTTTTTATTTAAAGATAAAATAAAAATGTCACAAGCATGAGATGTTTCACTAAAACAATTTTTAAATGTGGTTATTTATGTCCTATTTTTGACTATAAATATTCATTAAAAAGCTAAAAAAATTTATACATCATGATATTTTTTTATAATTTTTAGACATTAAATAAATTAAATTATTTATGACATCATGATGCTCCAGCGATTACCTCATTAATGAAGGTTTACATAAAATGAAAAGCTAGTGTTAAAACTATAACAAAAACTTGTCAAAAACCTATTTGATGAGTATATTTATAACCCTTACCACCTTATCCTCTAAATAAATCAATGTGGGAACTTTAAAATCCGAAACTCAATAGAAAATAAAGTAACATTTTGTAACTTTACAAGAGTGCCCCTCCTCTCCTCTTATAAAAGGCCCACACCTCTACCACCTTACCCACACCTCTAAAGTCTTTGGATCGGCTAACCCCTGCTCATTTTGCCTCTCCACATCCCTCTATTACTCCTAGAAGCCTCACTTTGGCAGAAGTCTTCCCAAGGAATCATTTTAGCCCAAATCAAAAAGAGTTACCTGATTTTAAGGTAATGTCTTCACTTGTGTTCTTTTGTTTTATGTTGCTTCTCCAACCCCCTAAACTCTTTTTATTCATTTATTTTGTAACAACTCCAGTATCTTAAAAATACTAGTGTTTTTTTGTAAGATGAATTCGAGCTAAACTTACACATACCTACATAAAATGGTTAAAGAATATACTGTTTTTTTTTGGATGGCGAATTTCTGCCTCACGAAACGATGATTGTTCAACACTCATATAACACCTTAAAAGGTTGCCATTAAGATGTCACTATATTTATATATGATATATAATATGTTTATGTTTTACTTAAGCTTATGTATTTTTCTTTTTTGGAATACCTTTATTTTTTCCATTGTGGGTAAACACGATAATTTCATTTTAGGAAGTGCGGACTACCGCCCCCTCAAAGTGATTTGATTCGTTAATGCCATATGTGGGATGTATAAAATATGTATTTAAAGTTATTATATATGATGTATGTTACATATAAATGATAAATATAATTCTGGAATTAAAATATACATACCTATAATTTAGTTTTAATTCCATTAATATGACATAGAAATGAAAGTATTGTTCATACGTACGTACGGCTTACCGTCTCCATGAACGGTGCATTTCATTTCATACCTCTAAATGATTATGTAATATTATAAATACATTTATATTCTGGATATATATTATATATATGATATCCAAATCATGAATATCATTCTGGATATAATGATCTTTTGACCACACGAACAACATGTAATTGTAAGAAGTCCACTTTCGACTTAAGAACCGAATGTCGACAAAACAAACAATATTATCTTAAATGATTAGATAATGTTTATAACATGGTAATAAGTAATATAAAAGTAATAATTAACTTTAAAATGGTTCTTAAGCAAGTATAAATTAACTCAAGTTTATTATTCAGGACGTTAAAGAACGATTGAGTCAAGTCTGACCCGAGGTAAGGGATCCTACTCCTCTCTTTCTTTTTAAGTACACTCTTTTATGTCATTCCTTCTAAGATCATCTTTCTTGTGATTGGGATGTTCTTTTATATTACTATTACTGTAATGTTTATGTTCATATGATTACAGACCCTATTCTCTCTCATCACTCCATTTTGGATGTTTTGAGTGGTGCCGTTAGGCTGCCAAATTTACGTAAGAGATCCAACATCTCTCTTTCTTTTTAAGTACTCTCCTTTATGTCACTTCTTTTAAGATCCTCTTTGTTATGTTGGGGGATTTTCTATTATATTTCTATTTCTGTAAACTTTATTTTAATATTATGAGAGACCCTATTTGATCTCATCAATCCATTTTTGTATGTTTTATGTTGCACCGTTAGGCTGCCAAGTTTTCGTAAAAGATTTTTCATCTCACTTTTATTCCCGTGAGATTTATGCTACATTTGCCACAATTTCCTTTGACTGGTGTATGTACTTCCCATTAATTTATTCATTGCGTAATATACTTTAATTTATGATTATTTACATCAATTTTGTATTGTCCTTCTTTCGCGGGGTGTATGTTTCGAAAGATACCCATGTCGGGAAGGGAACCATTCACCCTCCTCTTTTTAAAAGACGTCTTTTGTTATGTCTTTTAATTGTCATACTATTATGTTGGGATATGTTCCTCTGTATCCTAATTGATGTAAATTTTAGTTCCAAGTGATGAGATACCCTTTTTATCTCTCATCAACTCATTTTTTTAATTTTGAAGTGACGCCGTTAGGCTGTCGAATTTTACCAAGGGAACTTTTTAACCCAATTTCGATTTCTTTGAGTTCAACATTTAGTTATTGAATATGTCATCCTTTGAATATGTGTGAATGAAATTTTATTGTTTTACACTTAATATCCACATATATTGGGTGTATTTATATTTTTCACACATAATTTTGAGATTGATTTATCCTTAATTTAGGGATACCTTCTATATAAGGGATTTCATCACATTTTACATTCATATTGAGACATCATTGTTGTTATGCACCAATTCACTCTTTTATGGTGTATATACTGTCATTTGGAATATTATATCATGAATCCGTTTATTCTCATGATATTATAAAGTTCCGACTAAATTTTATTCCACAATTATTGTATTCAAGTGTCTCTAATTTTGGTAAAACCCTTTAACCAAAATATCGCTTTAAATGTTTTAATGATTTGTTCTTATTAATATCCATGTTTTCAAAATGGTTTTAAGTATTTATTTATATGGATATTAATTGTTTAAAATGTTAAAATCTTCAAGGTGTTATGGGACACTTTGGTTCAAAAATCTCTTTATTAAATGTTTTAAATGTTTTTGAAAATTGGTTTTTTTGAATGGATTCATTATTTCAATATCCTATAATGTTATATTGTGATGTGGAAATGTTATGTTTCCTTTATACATGTTTTATGTGATACGTTTATATTATGGTTCTAGGACATTGTTATGAAAACGGGTGGTTCCGTGATAAACTAAGGGCGGGTGAGCCCGATATAGCTCTCCAATGCATTGGGTAACGCGAAGGGGTTAAACGTTAAGGTTTCTTCAAAGAGATTTATGGAATATACTATGATGGGTATTACAAACGTAACAAAGAGGGTTACTCCCTATGTAAGAATGTTATGAATGCCTCAAGTTACCTTTATGTCTTATGATTTCTATGATTTATTCATGATTTTACGAGGTATGTTAAAGTACTTATGTTTTATGGGTAAAGTATGATTTCATTATTGTGTATACATGTACCCATGTTTCCTTTCCATTTTTTTATATCCCTTACTGAGCGTTTTTTGCTCATCCCATGTTTTTGAAATGTTTTTCACAGGTCAAGGTAAGGGTACATGATATGATGATAGTTTCAAGTTAGTGTCAAGAAGGAATGCATGTTTTATTTTAAATATGTTTCCGTTGATGGGAAAAATGAATACTATCTTTTATGTAACCACTTTGTTTAAATGTGGAATGTAATGCAAGTTTTATGATCTAATTCTCTAAAACTCTAAGCCTGAAAAGATCCTCAATGTGTAATCTTGTAATAACTGGAGATTAAGTAAGGTTTATGGCTGGGGCCTTATAGTTGTTATCAAAGATCGGTTTAGATAACATTAGAGGTTAGGGTATTCTCTATGCACAAGTGACATTACCATAATGGTTAGGATTTCAGAAAGAGTCCTATTTTTAGATAAAGTGAATGAGTAAGTATATCTTAGTGTTTAACTTCCTCATTAGTACATGATGGTTTTGTTGATATACTCACACTGACATTTCTGTTTTTAGTGAATGGATGGATCTAGCAGGCACCAAAGAGAAAACATGTTTGAAGGAAACTGTGGTGGTTCTCTGATTAAGATACTAGATAAAATGGTGGATTCAATGCGGAAACTCGTAGTTGTTCAAAACCAACTATCAAGGAGTCATGATCAACCACTTGAACCTTGGTATGATATGTAATGCATCATGTACGAGATGACCAATTGATGTGGAAGTTCAGGTAATAATTATAAAGGTAACCATTAGAGTTTATATGATCCTTACTTTTGAGGTAATTATGGGTTATTATATGTTATGATGGAAAATGAAAGGCATGAGATAAACATGAGGTTAAAATATGTTATGATCATTTTTGAAGATTTTATCTCATTTTGGAGAATGTTTTCATAATTATATACTTTTAGAAAAACGAAAACACACAGACCGTGTGACAACCCGTCGTGTCAGACAAAGCTGCGGGAATCGAACCCACAACCAAAGTGTGACTGGTATTTATCGCCGACCACTAGACTAAATGAAGTCCCTAGTTAGTTTGACTAATTCTTTTTAGTTAGATGATTTTAGGAATCAAGAGTAAGTTTGTTTTGGGTTATCTATGGAAATGATTAACCTATCATCGAGGATATGTGATTAGGTTAATTACTTCTGAATATGAGAATTTAAGAGCAACTGATGTTATTTGGAGATAAAAGTTAATTTGTACCTTGGAAGACTATGTGACTAAATCCTTCAAATATTTGGGTTTCAATCTTATTTTGGTTTACTTTGAAGAATTTTATGGAGAAATTGTTTATCAAATGGTCCTCGTTGAACTTTGGGTCTTGTTGGACAAATTTTGGAGATTAAAAATAGATTTTCTTTTTATAAAGGGTTATCCATTTCTGGATTATCTGATCTTGTACTAACCATTTTGGTTTTCGTTTTGGATAAAGTCTAAATACATGGGAAGTATACAGTTCTCTTTTGTGGATTAGGTGATTATCTAGAAGTTGATTATAGTGAACAAGTCTTCCTAAATGCTCATCTTTTGGAGAAAATATGAGTTTGTTTAAGAAATCTAATAAAAGCTGAAAGTCAACATGATAAGTAATTATGTTTCCTTATGAATAAATTACTCGATAAAAAAACAAAAATGTTGTCTATTAACTTTTCCTACTGGGTAATCGAATACCGTTTAACCCATCAGAAGTTTGTGATTTTCTTGTGGTTAACTTTCTCCTAAACATATTTTTTATCACTCTCCATGAGAACATGACCCTATGTTTTCTCCTCCATGTCCATGTTTTCCTACATGGAATCCTAGTATGGGTTAACTTGGGTGACCTTTGTACTTCTCATTCTTTATTTTAAAGTGATTGTTTTACTAACTCTTGTTCCGATGTGGGACTTTCAAGGATGTTTCCGAGCCCAATTTTAAAATTGCGAGGACGCAATTCCCAAAAGGGGGGAAGGATGTAACACCCCAGGTAAATAAATAATATGACATTTTTATATTTATACATATTTGTGAATAAAATATTAATATTATTTTAAAGTGGACGCTATGCTCGATAGCGTACCCAATATGCAACAACGAGTTTCATGGGAATCTTACATTGCACTCTAATAATAAAATAATATTATTTTAAATGGTAGGTAACGCCTATCCGTTGTATTGGAGGGAATGAATAGAACTAACTACAAAATGATTATATATGTTTTTAAAATATTTTTAATTTTTACAATAAATGTGAGAGGATTAAAAATATGAATGGAATCAATTTTTAAGCATAAACATTCTAATGTTCTTTAGAAGGTCGATTAACCACCTTTTGAAGGCGGACCTCTTTTAAATCCACTTTTTGACAATTTTATGTTTTATATTTGACAAAATAAAATTCTTCTTTAGAATAGAGACATCAAAATTTACTTTGTGTAAATTTTTGGTATCTTTCCGATAAAGTTCATTTTTTTAATGAATAATGAAGAATGTTGTATTTTAATTCAAAAACCTCTTTTTCATCTAATTTATTTATATGTTTAGATTATATTTTGAATTTTTTTTAAAGTAAAATTAGAATATATTTTTACCATTTAATCCAATAGTGGTCATTGAATTAATTTCACTTTGAAATTGGACTTAAACTAGTGTCAATCTTTTAATAGATATTGTTTCATAAAAAAACGCTATTTGTTTTGACAGCGGGAATTAATTATTAAATTAATTAATGCAACCTATATGTTTTGAATCTTGTAAAATAGACATCATTTTTGAGTTCGGAATATCAAATATAGCTTAGGGTGAATTTTTGGTATTTTTCTGAAAAACTTCAATTTTTGATGAATAGTGAAACCACTAAGTGGTAGTTAAAGAAACTGATTTTTCTTTTAAATGAAACTTTTCCACCTCTGTGTTTTGAATTTCAAAAATCCGACATACATGGTTGTCATTAGGAAGTAAAATGTGGTTTAATGGGATTAAAATATTTTTTTTTGTAAATAGTAACTTTTATGTTCTTAATCGCGATTAGAAGTAATTAGTGTAATTTAAGGTAAAAATAATATTTTAATAATGTGAAATGACTTAGACACATGTCCTACCCTCATTGGATGTGTCATGGACGACCAAGACAATCCATGGGTCAACTTGGGGACCCCATGGAGCCACATTGGTTGGAAAATGACATAAATAACTTTTTATTTAAAGTTAAAATAAAAATGTCACAAGAATGAAATGTTTTACTAAAACAATTCTTAAATGGGGTAATACAAGTCATATTTTTGACTATAAATATTCATTAGAAATCTAAAAATATTTTCTACATCATGATATTTTTCTTTATAAATTTTAGACATTAAATAAATTAAATTATTTATGACATCATGATGATGCAGCGATTACCTCATTAATAAAGGATTTAAATAAAATGAAAAGATAATGTTAAAACTATAACATAAACTTGTCAAAAACCTATTGGATGAGTATATTTCGAACCCTTAACACTTTATACTCGAAATAAAGCAATGTAGGACCTTTAAAATCCGAAACTCATTTGAAAATAAAGTAACATTTTGTAACTTTACAAGAGTGCCCCTCCTCTCCTCTTATAAAAGGCCTCCACCTCTACCATCTTACCCACACCTCTAAAGCCTTTGGATCGGACAACACCTGCTCATTTGGACTCTCCACATCCCTATCTTACTCCTAGAAGCGTCACTTTGGGCAGAAGTCTTCCCAAGGAAGCCTTTGAGCTCAAATCAAAAAGAGTTACCCGATTTTAAGGTAATGTATTCACTTTTGTTATTTTGTTTTATTTTTCTTCTCCAACCACCTAAAATCTTTTAATTCATTTCTTTTGTAACAACTCCAATATCTTAAATATACTAGGATTTTGTTATAATAATCATTTTATCTAAACTTATACACACCTACATCAAATGGTTAAAGAACATACTGTTTCTGTGGATGGTGATTTTCTGCCTCACGAAATGATGATAGTTCAACACTCATATAACACCTTAAAAGGTGGCCATTAAGATGTCACTATATTTATATATGATATATAATATGTTTATATTTTACTTAAGATTCTGTATTTTTCTTTTGTGGCATACCATTATGGTTTCCGTTGTGGGTAAACAAGATAATTTCATTTTAGGAAGTGCGGACTACCGCCCCCTCAAAGTGATTTGATTAGTTAATGCCATATGTGGGATGTATAAAGGATGTATTTAAAGTTATTTTATATGATTTATATTAAATATAAATGATGAATATAATTCTGGAATTAAAATATACATACCTCTCATTTAGTTTTAATTCCATTAATATGACATAGAAATGAAGGCAGCGTTCATGCGTACGTATGGCTTACCGTCTCCATGAACGGTGCATTTCATTTCTTACCTCTAAATGATTATGTAATATTATAAATACATTTATATTCTGTAAATATATGATATATATGATATCCAAATCATGAATATAATTTTGGATATAATGAACCTTTGACCACACGAACAACATGTAATTGTAAGAAGTCCACTTTCGACTTAAGAACCAAATATCGACAAAACAATCATTATTAACTTAAATGATTACGTAATGTTTATAACATGGAAATAAGTGATATAAAAGGAATAATGAACTTGAAAAAGGTTCTTAAGCAATTAGAAATTAACTCAAGTTTATTATTCAGGACGTTAAAGAACGACCGAGTCAAGTCGGACCCGAGGTAAGGGATGCTTCTCCTCTCTTTCTTTTTAAGTACACTCTTTTATGTCATTCATTATAATCTCATCTTTCTTGTGATTGGTATGTTATTTTATATTAATATTACTGTAATTTTTATGTTCATATTATTAGAGGCCCTATTCTCTATCATCAATCCATTTTGGAAGTTTTTAGTGGCGCTGTTAGGCTGCCAAATTTACGTAAGAGATCCAACCTCTCTCTTTCTTTTTAAGTACTCTCCTTTATGTCAATTCTTTTAAGATACTCTTTGTTATGTTGGGGGATGTTCTTTCATATTACTCTTTATGGAAACACTATGTTAACATGAACATAGACCCTATTTTATCTCATCAATCCATTTTTGTAAGGTTTAAGTGGCTCCGTAAGGCTGCCGAGTTTTTGTAAGAGATTTTTCATCTCACTTTTATTTCCGTGAGATTTATGCTACATTTGCCACAATTTACTTTGAGTGGTGTATTTAATGCCAATTATTTTACTCATTGTGTAATATAATTTCATTTAGGAGTATTTACATCAATGTTGTATTGTCCTTATTTCACAGGGTGTATGTTTCGAAAGATACCCATGTCGGTAAGGGAACCTTTCACCCTCCTCTTTTTAAAAGACTTCTTTTGTTATGTCTTTTAATTCACATAATATTATGTTGGATATGTTATTCTATATCCTTATTGATGTAAATTTTATTTCCAAGTGATTATATACCCTTTTAATCTCTCATTAACTCATTTTCTGAATTTTGAAGTGACGTCGTTAGGCTGTCGAATTTTACCGAGGGAACTTTATAACCCAATTTCGATTTCTTTGGGTTAAACATGTAGTTATAGAATATGTCATCATGTGAATATGTGTGAATGACCTTTTATTGTTTTACATATAATATCCACTTATATTTGGTGTATTTATATTTTTCACACATAATTTTGAGATTGATTTATCCTTAATTTAAGGATACCTTCTTTATAAGGGATTTCATCACATTTTACATTTATATTGAGACTTCATTGTTGTTATGCACCAATTCACTCTTATATGGTGTATATACTATCATTTGGAAAATTATATCATGAATCCATTTATTCTCATGATATTATAAAGTTTTGACTAAATGTTATTCCTCAATTATTGTATTCAAGTGTCTCTAATTTTGGTATAACCCCTTTAACCAAAATATCACTTTAAATGTTTTAATGATTTGTTATTATTAATATACATGTTTTCAAAATGGTTTTAAGGATTTATTTATATGGATATTAATGTTTTAAAATGTTAAAAGCTTCAAGGTGTTATGGGACACTTTGATTCAAAAATCTCTTTATTAAATGTTTTAAATGGTTTTGAAAATGGAGTTTTTTTGAATGGATTCATTATTTCAATATCCTAAAATGTTATATTGTGATGTGGAAATGTTAAGTTTCCTTTATACATGTTTTATGTGATACTTTTATGTTATGGTTCTTGTGAATTGTTATGAAAATGGGTGGATTCGTGATAAACTAATGGCGGGTGAGCCCGATATAGCTCTCCAATACATTGGGTAACGTGAATGGGTTAAACATTAAGGTTTATCCGAAGGGATTTACGGAATATATTGTGATGGGTATTCCAAACGTAACCAAGAGGGTTACTCCCTACGTAAGAATTTTATGAATTTCTCAAGTTACCTTTATGTCTTATGATTTCTTTGATTTATTCATGATTTTATAAGGTATGTTAAAGTGCTTATGTTTTATGGGTAAAGTATGATTTCATTCTTATGTATACATGTACTCATGTTTCCTTTCCATTTTTTATATCCCTTATGGAGCTTTTTATTCCCATCCCATGTTTTAGAAATTTTTTTCATAGGTCAAGGGAAGGGTACATGATATGATGATAGTGTCAAGGAAGTGTCAAGAAAGAATCCATGTTTTATTTTAAATATGTTTCCATTGATGGGAAAAATGAATACTATCTTTTATGTAACGACTTTGTTTAAATGTGGAATGTAATGAAAGTTTTATGATCTAATTCTCTAAAACTCTAAACCTGAAAAGATCCTCAATGTGTAATCTTGTAATAACTCAATATTAAGTAAGGTTTAAGGTTGTGGCCATATAAAAACATACCTCAAGATTCTATATTTTGATGATTTCATCTTGAAACTGATTCACCTACATACATATACATGTTCATATATATATTTATGTCCTTTAATCCAAGAATATATTCTCCATGCCATGTGGGAATATTCATAAGGAGGATATGTATATATACATGCCGACCCATGTATATATATATATATATTTATTGATGATGACTGAAATCCACGTCACAACATACTAAAACAATAAAAAATGAAACTAAAAATAACAGAAGGATTCAAATAAAACTAAATTAAACAATGCAGCAAGAGAAACTGCAGCCCAAATGGTGACCGTTGAACTGAGACGGACATAAATCCCAATGTAGTGACCAACACAATACATTATTATTAATACAAACCTTAAAACACATAAATGATGCTACATAACCTGGTGAGAAACCAACCAACAACATTATCCCTTAACACAGGAGTCAGTGACGAACAAATATGATATGACCCAACACGAAACTATACAATGCCCTTCTGAAACCATAATAAGGAGTCAAAACACCAAAATAAAAAATACAAGAGGTAAAAACCAAGGGGAAACCACAAAACCTCAGCATTGGTCATAGCTGGCGGACCAAAACATATCGAACCACCTCACCTTCAGTGACAGTTACTGGGACATGCACCAAAGATCCTCAAGTGACCATCTGCACCAACATAGAATAGAAGAAAAAAAGAAACCAATGACAACCAAAATACCTTGGGTTCAACTGAACTGTACTGGGCACCAGAGAGATAGAAAAATGGCCAGAAATAGGGAGGATAAGTAATAGATAATCATACCATGGAGTTTCAGAGAGAAACAGGGAGATATCAATGTGGAATCACTGAAGGAGAATAAGCCTATAGGGTGTTGTCGTGCGTCGAAGGGGAGACCCTCCCACTGGGTTGTGTCGTGCCTTACGGAAGAGAGGGAAAGATTTGAGTGTATTGTTTCATTTTATAATAATAATAATAATAAAATTACTATTAATAATACTTATTATAATCATAATAATCATAATGAATTAATAATAATAATAATAATAATCAACATAATATCTTAATAATTATAATAAGGATTATAATAATTAAAACATTAATCTTTTTAATAATAATGATGATATAATTAATAATAGTAGAAATAATAATACTAATAATAATAATGATAATGATAATTTTTCCATAATTATTATTACTACATTTAATGTAATATTATATTTTCATTTAAATTTATTTATTTTTAAACACAGGCAGACCGTATAGTTACTAGGGAGAAGCCTAGGGTTCCCTAACCGTGTTGTACCCATGCACTAGATGGTGAAAACCCAAAAACCCCCATTTCCAAATAAAAAATGAATAACTTAAACCGAGATTTATCTTACTCAACTAAATAATAAATATGACTGAGAATGAATAAAATAATTAGAATAATATTGTGTTCGGTCGGGTTTTTCCAATTCTTCCCATATTGTTGACATGTCATTGGATGAGTTTTATTTCCACTTATGTCAATAGACCCCCCATATTGAAAGTAAAACTTTGTATTCATATCTCTATATCCATTTTACCATTCTACAAAGTCCATATCCACTTTGAAAAAACTTAAATAAATATTCATAACATCCGATGTCTTGAATATCTAGAGCCTTTTGAAGGTATGGTTTTAAATTAACTAATAATCTATCTATTTTACTATAATTACTTATAACAAAACATTATGCATACCTTTCATGAATCGGGAAATTTTATTCTTAATACATGATATATTAGACATTCTTTTTTTAGATAAATGAATTTTCTCTACATCATTTTATGAAGAGTTCGAGTGAAATACTTATTTATAAATATTTTATTAATGTATTCCCAATATATCCCTTAAATTTCATCATTTGGATAGGTTTTATTAATCAAATACCACCATTTTAGCCTCTTCATCTAAACGATAAATGTATAGATTTCCCTTCACCTTCACCTTCTTGGAATAATATTAAATATAAAATAACTTCTCTATTTAGTTGACCCACTATTTTGTGTTATGAGGATCGAATGATCCACTAAATGTTGATGGTTATTGATGCATAAAATATTTTGAAGAAATTTTCAACATCTTAGGTGAAGGAGGACGTTCCACATTATTCAGTTAATTATTTTTACATAGATATTTCTTGGTAAGAATCACCGTGTTATTTTTAACTCCAACTCTCATGTCATTTGGGTTTTCATTCGATCATTTGGTACACTGTCCCTCACATGAGTTTTTGACTCATTTCTCCAAGTGACCACAATTTTTTAATTATAAATTAATTAAACAAAAAAAATGTCAACCTGAAATGAATAAATAATGTATTAATTTGTGAAATAAATTCTAAAGGAATTTATTGTGGGATCCCTATGTTTAGAATTTTTCTAATGCATGGTTTTATAGGTGCTTATATTTTCATAGTCTCATAAAAATGCGTATCTGTAATTATATTAAATCCTAATATCTAAATTCACTAAACAACAATCTAATAAAAACAATAGAGGCCATATATTTCTTACACATCGATCACATAGTTTTATAGATAAAGAACTTAAAATCATTACAAACAAGGATCAAAGGATTAGTGTCTTTGGAAAATTATGAACATACATATCTTTTACATATTAAATCCTAAAAATTATTTAATTACTTATTCTCTTTCTTTTTAGTGGGCTTCCCTTTCTCCATAGTACATGTAATCACCTGGGGATACACATCAAAGAATGTGTTGAGTTGAAATCCTGTTAAAAGGATAGATTAGGATGTGAATAAATAATATTGGTTGATCATAATCATCAAAATACAAACATATTCCTAGGATCTTCATCATAATAATGAGAGGAAGAATTTGATAATTTCATGGAATATAGAAAGCATAAAAATGAAACGTAATGTCTTAGTGGTCAATAACCCCACATATTAATTGTCAAAACTTGCAAAGTGTTCATGCATAAAATAAGGTCATAATCATAACTTCATCATTGTAAATAATGATATCAAAATATTACCTCATAATACTTATTTTATCATGAGATAAATCACATTACACAATAAATTAATGAACTATATAATTCTAGGTTCACCTGACATGTCATATATAACATTTAAATAATCGTGCTCTCCACATAGAACACATATTAATCATGGACATAATGTAACCCATGTAATTAAATGGGTTTCATGGTATTGTCATAAATAATATATTCATGAATAAACTTTGTGGTTCCAACAACAACAATTGAATAGCATACTTGGTAAAGGAATAATAAATATTCATTGAAAAATAAACAACCTCCATAGAAATAAACGATATTTTTTAGAAAGAAGTGTTATTTTGGAAATATCCATGCATTTAAAAAAAATATATTAAAACATTTATATTCTATAAAATAAATGTTAAGAATAAAGAAATTATATTTTAGAAATGTTAATGAACATCACCTCTAAAAACTACCATGGAAGAGGAATAAGCCAAAGAAAGGAATTTAGTTAAGGGAATTCCCTTGAGTTAGGTTTGAATAATTTTTTCACATTAATATCCTAGGTAATATTATAATTCTCATTAATTACTATATAAAAAATCTCTTTTACATGTATTTTATTCATTATAATTTTTTCCTGTTTTTTTGAAAATATTAATTAGTTTTAGAGTTCAATTTATTCATTCCAGAGTATTCCATTTCAAAATATTCATGATACATTCACCACTATGATAGATCATCAAAAATTTGAATAAATATATAGAATTGAAATGACATTTTTTAATTAAATTTTAAAATATAAAATGGTTATATTTATAAATATATATATTAATTCCTTATACAAGGATGATTTATTAGATAAATAATTAATAATAACTATTCAGATGAATTTGGATTTTTTTCCAACATCATAGACTATTTTTGTTTTATTATTTAGTATTATTGAAATATGTTAGTTATAGAACATAAGAAAATAAAAAAAATCTAAATTATTTTTAAACCATTAATATTTCTTTTATGAATATACATGAAGGTGGTTAAGAAATGTGAAGACCCTAATATTCCATGTAATTTTTTTAATTATATGGGAACTTTACGAGTCCGAAAAAATTGACGGCGCATGATTCTGAGGCCTGATGTGCCTGGAATGAATTTCTTAACATTTTTTCGGGTACGTTCAGTAAACGTTCGTGCGAGTTTTTGAAACTTTTGAACTGGTGCTCAAAATTTAAATCTGAGGGAACTATTAAACTCGTAGTGTCAGTATTCACTTTTGGAGACCTTCACATCAACCATAGTAGGTCGAGGGTGAATGTAAGATTTTGGGTTTTTAATGGAAGAATGAAAATAAAATAAAAATGATTAACTTTTTTATTTTTGTTGAATCCTCCCATGTGGATGTTATTATGGGGGGAACAACTGATCTAAAGCCTCCCACATATATTATGGTGGTGGGGACAACCTGAGACTAAAACCACCTATTTGAAATCAATGATGGGGACCACCCAACTCTAGAACTCTCTATTTAATGAGGGAAGTGACCATTGGTATCCTCTACTTTAATTATGTCAACGCAACCCATTTAATCATGACACATTCCTTCAACTAATTAAGCATATATACTTTATTTAATCCACAAACATAAATTGATATACATATTTTATTTGGTTGGTTATTCATTTTTTGGGGAATTTGGGGGAAGTGTTGGAAGAGGGGGATTAGGAGAAAGTATTGGAAGAGGAGAGATTTTGGAGGAATTCTTCTACAATAACGAAGAATGCATTATCCAGTGAAGAACGTGCTCCCTAACGAAGAACAATCACGTCGGTGAGGAATGTATTCAATGAAAAAGACCCAAAGATCGAAGAAACACAGACGTCATCGACGTCAATCTATCCCCAATGAGTTTGTCTCTTTCATCGTGACTTCCATCGACATATCTCTGAGGTAGGGGTTTAGTTGTGTATGATTTTATATTCCCACATTCTCCACTTCTAAAACAAAGAACACGGATCAACTCTCAAACTATTTTTTCCAAGGATGATTTTCTTTTGTGGGTTTGGGAATAATCATTGCAGGAGGTTTTAAGGTTTGACGTTCTTCATTCAAGATTATGTTAAGCCACTAGCTACCGCTATAACGTGGAGGGAGGGGGCTAAACAAACATGGCCCGACCCCTCTACCGTTATTCTTGAATGGTGTTTTCTTTGCGATGGATTAAGGAAGTATTGTGCCATTACATCGAATGAGAATGGTCGTCATCACCATCGTCGACCACAACAAATTTGATGACGTAACGGTGCCATCCACGGCTTTCACAGCCCCATGGACTTGGGCTGCCTACAGCCATCGTCGCCTCGCGGCATCACCATCCAACGTCCCTCTGTGGCCTAGTGTCCTTTGCCACCCCGCCGCCCTCAATTCTGTCCCACAACCTCTCCACCCTGTGGCCCCCTGCACCACACCGCATCCAAACCACCCTGCATCCCCCACGACCCTCACAACTCCTGCGGCCTTCACGGCCCCTGCGGCCTCCATGCCGCTCCACGCCGCCTAGGCCGGGCCTTCCAGCGTGGGCCAAGCCAGAACCATTGGGTCGTGTCGGACCTAGAGGGTTTGTCTTGGTCAACCCAAACCGGGTCATCCCAGGCTGAGTTGGGTTGGGTCGGTCCGATGGGGTCGTAGTGGACCCATACCCACTTCGACCCATTTTCTCTCTTTTGGCCATAGCTTTCGAACCAGACGTCTGTTTGACGAACTGTCTGCGACTCCAGAATTCTTGGTGCAAGACAGTCCCTTTGGTATACCACACATAAGTTTTGTATAAAGATGGGATATAGATAGATTGGATCAAGAATGAATCCAACCGGGCCCTCAGGACTAAAAAGACAATGACATACAGACAGGGCATCAGATTGACGCACTTTATATTGCGTTGAGACCCCTATTATGTGGGAGACCATTGAAATAATTATTCATGGGACATCATGGAAGTTGGATTAGAGACCACTGGATTGAGATGTGGACCCTACTGGATACGAGAAACCTTCGTGTGGGAACCCAGTAGCTGTCTATGACATGAAGAATGAATAGAAATCCTATGTCGGTCAGTACTGAGCGATCCTATATGGGTCATCACCTAGCGATCCTATGTGGGTAGGAACCAAGCGATCCTGTCTTGGTCAGCACTGAGTTATCTTGTGTGGGTTACCACTGAGTGATCCTATGTGGGTTAGCACCTAGCAATCCTATGTGGGTTAGCACCGAGTGATCTTGTGATGGTCAGCAGTAGAGCCTACTAACAGAATAAGATGATCTACCATTTGACTAATAATCTATACTTCTGTACTTAAGTTATACCTCATGTGGGCTCATTCTGTACCTATGTGGTACTTTTCCTTCGTGGTAGTACCTTTGTGGTATTCTCTTGTATGGCGTACCATTGTGGAAATTACCATCATTATCGTCTGTCCTTTGTGGAACAGTTGTGCATTAGGATTTTGGGTTGGACCTTGTGTTTTCTCATGATTGAGATGAGTTTAATTAAAAACTTAGGTATATGTATGGTCATATGTCTAATTAGGGTTTTATATTGTTTTCATTCTTTGTGGTTTATCTTTTATGGATTTTGTGAGACCTTGAGGGTCTCGGGGCCCCTATGGAGTATCGTTATACTCAACCCTAAACGGTCTATGCCTGCTCCTCATAGTGTTTGGTGCAGATGAAAGATAGCACTGAACGAGGAAGAGAGTACCAGGACTAGAGGTAGATCGTAGGTGGACAATAGACGAGGCAGACCACAGAGATGACTGATCGAGAGCTATACCTACCCTTCATGTAGGATTCTTGGTGGGTGTTCACCAGAGCTTTTCCAGTTTACCTGTACTTCTAGTTTCTTATACTTTGTAGTTGGGCTTGTATTTTTTCCCCTTTTACAAACTGTACTCAATATGTTTACTATTCAGATTAATTGAGTTCGTATCTTGCTATGTGCTTGGATGCATGTGTTTACATGTTATAAAGGAAACGACTTCCCAGTTTTAGGGAATACACCTTCGATTCTAGAGTCCAACCCCTTGCTTATCGAAGGTGGGCATGGGGTAATCATGACACGGGCCTCGAGGGACAGGTCATGACAAATTTGTATCAGAGGAGTCGGTTCTACAGTAGAACATAGGACTGTGATCTTTTTAATGGAAATAGTGTTAAGCATAGTGAGTATGGTTATCAGTTTACAAAATCTAGTGTTGGTGTAGTGACTGACGTATCCATACACCAGGACACTGACTTTTGATTTCTGACCCTGTGCACAGAAAAATAATTGCGTGTGTGTTTTGAAGAGTTTTCTTTGTGAACACTTTGTGTCAGCTCACCAGGTATAACTTATTGACCGTGGTGTACCTGTTTATTTTCAGTATGCCTCCACGCAGATAGCCAGCTAGGGTTTTAGATATAGTACACTCTGATAGCCCGCTGAGTGACAAGGCCTCAATACTAGCCCTCTTCCAGTGTTGGCACTAGAGGTACCATTACCTTTTAGGCCACTGATGAAACCAGCCCTAGTTGTAGAGGGTGCACGCTGCTTGAGCGTATTTCACAAGTTCCAGCACCAGAGGCCACCCGAGATCGTAGGAGAGACGGAATCACAGGCAGCTGATGATTGGTTGGAGGCCACAGTGAGAGTCTTCCAACTGGTAGGGACACAAGCTGATCTCTTGGTGATCCTTACAACTTTCCTTCTACAGGCAATAAGAGACAGATGGTGGAGCTTGATTCTCAAGGTTCACGAAGAAGTTACGCTTCTCTAGGTAGACTTCAAGAGCCTGTTTCAGTCAGAGATTGTCCCAGCGGCTTTTCATGCGGTGTGCATACAAGAGCATCTTCATCTGCAGCAGGGCAACATGACTGTTGATCATTACTCAGCGAGGATTACTGACCTCTCACGCTACTAGAAAAATATGGTGTGGGACCCATTCTTCATGTCCCAAACCTTCAAGAAGGGGATTATGCATGAGATCAGGGCTTCGATGATTTCTCTTAGAATCTCGATGTAGGTGGGGGTGTTAGAGAGATCCCTCATACTGGAGATTTTCCTTACTAAGTAGTCACCAACAGTGAGACCCACCCCTAGTCATCCCATAGCGGAGTCTTCTATAGCTGGCAGCAGACAGATGTCACAGAGATCCAAGAGGACTAGACCTACAGGTGGATGACCACAGGATTTAGGGTTCGTTGTGGGAGGCAATCGATGCAGAGCCAGTAATGCAGGGAGTGGGTAGTGTTATGCATGTGGCGGGCAGGGTCACATAGCTCATGACTATCTAAACCACCGTATAGATGATCATCATATAGTCGAGGGACCACCCGGGTAGAGATAGAGGTTCGACCGAGGAGGTCCTAATGGAGCAGACGGACGTGGGAGAGGAGTTGGTTGTGCAAATGGCAGTGGGAGATGATTCGAGATGTTACCACCACCACTACTAGGTGGTCCACCCTGAACATATGGAGTAGGATGATAGGGGGATATCACATATCTATGCAGCTAAGGCCAATGATCATGTGACTCTGGAGATGATACGAGGTATAATTTGTATCTACTCCACCTTAGCTTCATTACTTATAGACACAAGTTCTAGTCATAATTTTCTAAATAGTACCCCCGTTCAAATCTCTAAGATTACAATGGAGCTTTTGGATCGATCCTTACGTCTAGAGAATCCTACGAGACCAGATTTGACAATTACGCACTGGTGACGATAGTGTGAGATTACTATAGGAGGTGAGAGCTTCAATTGAGATCTCCTAGTAGTGGAATCGAGGCCTTACGACATAATCTTGGGTATGGACTAGTTATCTACTATCCATTCACATATAGACTGTATTAGGTGAAAATTATGTTGTGTTCACATGGATGTGACCCGTTTTACCTTCACTGGTGAGAAGGGAGCCATTGCAGCACATGATGGACTTACCTAGAGGAGAGTGCAACTGATCACTCTTCAGATGGCTATCCTTACCCACAGAGTGGTTGATATGGTGAGTCCGTGTTATCCTATAGTGGTGGACCAGTATGCGGATGTCTTCCCTAATGATTTTCTAGGCCGACATCTTCATAGAGAGGTGGTCCTTTACATTGGCATGTACCCCGGTACGACACTGATATATACACATGTGTATCGGATGGATCCAACAGAGCTTCGTGAGCTGCGGGTATAACTGGAGGAATTATAGGGGAAAGGGTTCATTTAGCCCCATGTTTCACCTTGGGAAGCTCTGATTTTGTTTAACAAGAAGTCAGATGGGATATTGAGACTTTTTTATGACAATATGTGCTTGAATCAGCTGACCATGATGAATAAGTATCCACTTTCAAGGATTGACGACCACTTTTATCAGTTGAAGGGATCACATCTGTTCTCGATGATATATAGTAGATCAGGCTGTCACCAGCTTAGAGTATAAGGCGAGGATGTGTAGAAGATGACTTTCAGATATCGCTATGACCATGACGAGTTCTTGGTTATGCCATTCTCCATGACCAATTCTCCAGTAGTGTTCATAAGACTCATGAACAGGATCATACATCTATAGCTTGATTGCTTTGTAGTAGTCTTAATTGATTACATTCTGAACAACTTGACTAATGAGGAGGAGCATTCCTATCATTTACAGGTGGTATTGGACACACTCAGAGAGAACTAGCTTTATATTAATCTCTTGAAGTTCTATTTCTAGATCTGAGAGGTTCACTTTCTGGTACATGTCATATCAGAGGCTGGAGTTGCAATATATTCAGTGAATATTGAGGCAGTACTTGATTGGGAGCCACCCAGGAGTGTGACTGATGTACGAAGTTTCTTGCGTTTGGCTGGAAACTACCAGAGATTTGTGCTAGATTTCTCCAGAGTTTTAGAACCTTTATCAGCATTCACAAAGAATGTGAAACCATTCGTGTTGTCAGAGGGATGCCAGAAGAGTTTTCGTGAGCTAAGGCAGAGGCTCACTAGTTCCCCCATCTTGATTCAACTAGAGGAGGGTATAGAGTATGTAGTCTACCGCGGCGCATCAGGAAACAGAGATGTATGTGTCCTGATGTAGAAGCATGTAGTGATTGCATATGGTTCTTGACAACTAAGACAACATAAGTAGAACAATGCTAACCATGACCTAGAGTTAGCTGCAATGGTCTTTTCCATGAATATGTGGAGATATTACTTGATGGAAGACCGTTTTACAGTGTACTCTGATCACAAGAGTCTCAGGTATATCTTCTCTTATAAGGAACTAAACCGGAGACAGTGACGTTGTATTGGGATCTTCCATGAATATGACTTTGAGATAGCCTATAATCCTAGGAAGGGGAATGTTATAGCATATTTACTCAGCCAGAGATCTGGTATACAACTGCTAGGCAAGGCGACAGAGAAGCTGTCTACTTTGTAGATATCCTTCGTGGAACGTGATAGAGCCACATTACTTCAGTCTCTTACAGTCACTCCCCCACTTATTCAGCAATTCAGGGAGGCGCAGCACGAGTACACTGACTGCAAAACTCGACATGCTCTGATATCCACAGGGCAAGCAACTTATGGATTTTCTGATGTTGGGGAGCACTTCATCCTCTTCAGAGGATGTACCATGGTACTAGTGTCACTTCAGGAGGAATTGTTGAGGGAGTTCTACACATCCCCTCTAGCGGTATATACAAGAGTGGTGATGATGTACCAGGATCTCTAACAATAGTAGTGGTGGCTGGGAATGAAGAAATCCATAGCAAATATTGACTCCCTTAGCCTCACTTTTCAGCAAGTGAAGGTGGAGCATCAGGTACCAGCATTCTTAGTTCAGCCATTCGAGATTCCAGAGTGTATGTGGGAAGGGATATCAATGGACTTTTCTATAGGATATCCATGTACATCCAGGGGTCATGACTCGATTTTGGTTATTGTCGACCGACTCACAATGTCGTCCCACTTCATACCAATCAGAGAGAAGGGTTCATTAGAGAGATTGGGATTCATCTTCATGTAAGATATTATTTCATTACATGGAATACCCTCGATGATTGTCTATGATTGTGATTCATGTTTTACTTCTCAGCTATGGAAGGGGATGCAGGAGGCTTTCAGGATGCAACTTCATTTGAGCACTGCCTTCCATCCTCAGACAATTGCCTAGAATGAGCGGATCATTCAAACCCTCAAGGACATGTTGCGTGCATGCATCCTCGAATTCAGTCAAAGCTAGGAGGATCAGTTAACTTTGGTGGAGTTTTCATTAAACAATAACTATCACACCACCAATGCAATGACACCTTTTGTGTCATTTTACGGGAGACCATGTAGATCACCATTGTACTGGACTGTCTCAGGGGAGTCAACACTAGTGGGACCCTAGCTGATATTGGATACCACAAAGAATATGAAGATCATCTAGGAGTGGATGAAGATACCTCATAAGAGGTAGATGTTTTATGACAATAGGAGATAGAGACCTCTAGAGTTCGAGTATGGCGACCACATCATTCTACGGGTCTTACCCCGACACGGTTTACGGAGATTTGGCCGAGGTATCATGTTATATCCAAGATTCATCAGACCCTTCCAAGTCCATAGCACAGTTGGTGAGGTGGCTTACTACTAAGATCTTCCACCTCAGTTCCACCAGGTGTACGACATGTTCCACGTATCCCAGCTGAGGAGATACATGTATGAACCATCCAGTGTCATCGACCACATCGAGTTAGACATCGATGTTGGGGTGACATTTTTGGAGGTTCCAGTTGAGAAAGAGGATTGATAGGGGTGGGTCCTTCTTAGATGGTCGATACCTCTGGTTCACGTTCAATGTCAGCATGAGAACCTCCATGAGAGAACATGGAAGCGGGAGGCTCAGATTCGTGTTCAGTAACCCTACTTGTTTTAATATTTTTTGTGATTTGGCTTTCAAGGATGCAAATCCCTGAGGTGGGGAGAATGTAAGGACCTGGGAATTCAATGTGATTTTTCTAATTATATGGGAGTTTTATGAGTCTGTGAAAATTGATGGTGCATGATTCTAAGGCCCATTGTGCCAGGAATAAATTTTTGATCGTTTTTTCATGTACATTTAGTAAATTTTTGAGTGGGTTTTTGTAACTTTTGAACTGGTGAATGGAATTGAAATTTGAGGGAACCATTGAACTCGCAGTGCCGAAATTTTTTTAAGGATACCTTCACCTCGATTGTAGTAGGTCGAGGTTGAATGTTAGTATTTTATTTTTTCATGGAAGAATAAAAATAAAATAATTTTTTTTAAAATTTTTATATTTTTTGAAACCTCCCATGTGTATGTTATAAAGGTGGGGACCACAAGAACTAAAGCTTCCCACATGGGTTATGGTGGTGGGGACCACCCATGACTAGAACCCCTGTTTTGAAATCAATGATGGGGACCACCTAAATCTTGAACTTCCTATTCAATGAGGGAGGTGACCATTGATATCCTCCACTTTAATTATGCCAAAAAAACCCATTTAATTTGTCCACCTTCCTTTAATCAATTAATCCAACATTATTTGTGCCATCGAATTAAATAGATATTCAAATTTTATTTGTTTGGCAATTCATTTTTTGGGAAATTTGGATGATGGTTTTACAGAGAGGAATAGGTTGAAGGGATTGGAAGAGGATAGATTTTGGAGGAATTCTTCATCACCAACAAAGAACACATTCTCCAATGAAGACCATGCTCCCCAATGAAGAACGCTCATGCTGGAGAGGAACGTCTTCAAATACAATGAACCAAAGATCGAGGAAATGATGACGTCACTAACGTCCGTCAATCCAAAATGACTTCCTCTCTTTTCTTTGTGACCTCTGTTGACAAATATCTGAGGTAGGTGTTTAGTTGTGTTTGATTTTATATTCCAAAATTCATCACTTCTAAATCAAATAATGTGGATCAACTCTCAAACTAGTTCTTTCAAGGATTATTTTCTTTTGCGGGTTTTTGAATAATCATTGCGGGAGGTTGTAAGGTTTGACATTCTTCATTCATGATTTTGTTGAGCCACTTGCTACTGCTCAAATGTAGATGGAGCATGACAAAAAAAAATGGCCCCACCCCTCCAACATTCTTCTTGAATGGTGTGTTCTTTGTGATAGAAGTAGGCAGCTTTGTGCCATGACAATGAACAAGAATGGTAGCCGACACCACCGATGGCCGAAATGAAGGCAATGATGCAACGACGCCACCCCGCAACCACCACCGCTATAACGACCCATACTTTTTATAAATTGTTATTACTTAAATATTTAAGCATAGTTATTACAACATATAACAAAACCATGAAAGGATCATATAGGTATAGTGTCTTTAGAAACTGGGAAGCATAAACAACTGGTTCATAAATCGTCTACACTATCTAGGATTTATTTCATCATATCTATAGTCACTTTTGGAATATCTTAAATAATAACCTTCTTCCTGACCTGGGGAAAGAAAACATACAAAAGGGTGAGCTCAATTGCTCAGTAAGGGTAAACAAAAGAAATATCAATCACACCATATTCATAAGAACATAACATTTTGGAAATCTTTACCTGCAAAAGAGAGCATAATTTTATAACATGAGATAAATCATAGTAGTGAAATGAAATCCCAATAATCATAACTTAAAAAATGAAACTTTGTGTAATACACATATAATCATAGAGAATCATTTCTTATTAGTCAAAACTCATTTCCAAGACTATCTTAGTGGACAAAGTCCATTTCGGAACTGAGTTCACTCCTCGTTTCAGTCCTGTTTCACTGAACCGGTTTAACCTGCCGTTCCAGCCATGTCTATCTCATGAGATATAAAATCATTACCCAATGATTTAGAGGGAGATATAGGTCCCACCCATATTATAATGATACCATTCTTATGTGTGCCACAAAATCATAAATCATACATCATTGCATAACCCATGTAATAAAAATGGGATTCTTAAACAACATGATATCATAAAACAATTCATATATTCATAAAAATAATTCCAACACAACATAATCAAATCAATTTAATAATATTGATAGAAACAGAAACCTATATTATCTTAGATGGAAAATAATTTTGATAAATCACTTGAACTCCATTCTTGAGGAAAATATCCTTTCAACTTCAAAAACATTTTCCTTTCTTAACATGTCATACAATTTTAAACTAAAATAAGTTGATTAAAAATAAACATGAAAACTTGTAAAGGAATCTTCATGTAAATAATGTTTTAAAAATCCATTCATGTCGTATAAGTTAAAAAAAACATTCTTTCCATACTTTTGTCGGAAAAGTCAAAAAGTACCTCATACAAAAAACGACAAAAGATTCCTTTTATATCTTTTACTAAAAACTCACCGAAGGGTAAAATAGGATTTAAAAAATTGTAGGTGGATGGAAACAATATTACATATTGAGGAAAAATGGATGTGGATGATAAAATACACCCCAGTAAATACCGAAGTATAAACAATCTTGGATAAAATGAGATTGTGATATTTTCCCTTACCTTAGCTCTGATTTGCTTTGTAAGTGTCCGAACCTTCTGTATAATGGTTAAATAATGTTATTGACTTATTCTAGAATCATATTTATTTTTATGATATCATATATGGTCATATTCTTATCTTCTTATTAGTAATATTTAATTTGTACTTGTTATTCGGGTGTTTATTACTTTTTGATCTTATGCGCGTTTTGTCGAATAAATTCTTATTTTTCTTTTTAGGTTATAGATACCTCATTCCCAGAATGGTATTAGTGTAATATATATCATATTCATGCACTCAATTCATTTATATAATCATTATGCAATGAACATCATGTATAACGAATCGCATCACAGCGTGGAGACGGTATTCCGTACGTACGCACGAGCGATGATATCGTTCCCATGATCGTGGAATTGTATTGGAGTGTATGTATACTATTTCAGAATCAATATAACATTACAATAATAATATATAATTATTATTTACACCATTATACCCATCCGAGTAAGGTGGTGATGGAAAATAGATTACACCACGGCATGGATACGGTATTCCATACGTACGCACGCGTGGTGATTTCGTTTTCCGTAGGATGGATAGATGGTGAAATAGGGTTGTTTCATACTTATAATAACATATCAATATATGAGTGATACTGATGTTATTACTTCATAATGAAACAACTAATGAAGAATAAGTGGAAGAAGAAATAAAGATGAAAGAATCGGTAATGAGCATTACCTCTTCTTTGAAGGGCCTCTTAGATACCTCCTTTTAGGGTACTAAAATTGGTCTTTTAAGACTACCAGGACCTCTAGGATGTTTCTAGGGAAGTGGGGAAGTGAAATGGGCAGGGGTTGGACGAGATTTAAGGCTCAAATTGGTGTGAGGAGGAGAAGGAGGAGGTGCCCTTTTATAAAGGAGGAGAGGGGCACCTTTGGAATAACTAAAAATATTATTTTATTATAAAGTCAAATTCGGTTATTAATAGCTCCAAATTGATATATTTAAAAGATAAGGTGGTTATGGGTCTAAATACTCTCATACAATAGAATTTAGACATGTTTAGGTCATTATATTAACCTTATCTTTTAGTTTTAACTCTTAGTTAATTAGATTGATATTTACCATGTCACTATGTATTTTTGTATAATATAGTTAATAAACATACCATATACATACAAGAGACCCCCCAAGTGGTCCATTAATGATAAAAATATCATGATATAAGCATATTGGCCGAACCTTAGATTTTTAGGAATATAATAACAATTGATAATATAATATTTGTTTTAAAAACAATTTTTGGTCAATTTTGACACTATTTGGAAATTGATTTTTGTGAAAATCATAACAGAATGATTTGTTCCAAAAAATTAATTAAATAAATCTTAACATGTCATATTAGCATAGAAAATATTTGTGATTTATAAAAAGTCTCAAATTACATTTATTTGGGTATTTATAACATCAATTATGTCAATATTTCATTAATAAGACAATTACTACGTCATCATTGTATCATAAATAAATTAAATTATTTTAAGTATAAAAGTTACAAATAAAATACGACTATGTTGGAAATATTTTTATCTTTCTAATGAATATTTATAGTCGAATTTATCATATTTTAACCCCTATATTAAAAATGCTTTGGTTATTAAACTTTGATTTTAACTATTTTAACCCTTCTTTAAATAAATTGATAATAAATGTCTTAATCTAATCCAAGTGGGCCTAAATGGTCATATTTTATTCCTAAGGTTGTTTTTGGTCGAATTAAACATATCCAATAGAATTAGGACATGTGTTAGTGTAATAATAATATCATTTTTATACTTAACTACCCTATTTACTTTTAACCATGGTAAAAAAAGTAAAAATTTATTATTCACCAAAAATTATTTTTATCTCATTGAACCAAATTTTAGTCCTTCATATTAACCGTATCTCTTGGATTTTTTAAATTCCACTCACATAAGTGGTAGAATTATGTTTTATGAAAAAATTCAGTTTTTTAACTACAACCTAGTGGTTTCACTATTCATCAAAAAATGAAAGTTTCCAGAAAAAATACCAAAAATTAGGCCTAAGCTATATTTTATATTATGAATTCAAAAATGATGTTTATTTTACCAAATTCAAAATATATCAGTTACATTAACTAATTTAAAAATTAATTCCCATCGTCAAGACAAATAGCGTGTTTTTAAGAGATAATAACTATCAAAAGATTGACACTTGTTTATGTCTGGTTTAAATGTGAAATTACATCCAATGAACAACATTGTATTAAATTTTAAAAATATATTCTAAATATACTTTAAAACCACTCAAATTAATAATTTATCACTATTAATTCTTTCGATTGAAGAAGTTGTTTTTAATTAAAATTTAATAATTTTCACTATTCATCAGAATATGAAAGTTATCCGAAAAGTACCAAAATTCCACCCTAAGATAATTTTGATATTCCGAATCAAAAAATGAAGTCCATTTTGAAAAATAAAATTAACAAAATTTCAAACAGTGGTTATTACTATTCATAACGGCTAGTTTTAATAATATTTTAATATCATATCGTTGTTTAGTGAAACTCGGTACTGCGTACGACGCAAGCTAACGAGGAAGGCCGCGGTTGCGTGTAAAGCAAGACAAGCTAGTGTTGTGTGTAGTGAAAGATTCCTTTGATGATTTATATAATATAAAAACAAAACATTTCTCATAAATGTCTCGGGTGTTACAACCGCCCTACGGCCTTTGCCTCTCATGGCCCCTACTGCCCCGCAGCCTCGCACCGCCGGTGGCCCCCACAGCCACACGGCCTCATGCCAACCGCGGCCCCCACTGCCCCGTGTTCCCTGCTGCCCCGCCGCCCCATGGCCGCGCCGTCTCGCGACTGCGCACCCCCTGAGGCCGATGCCGCCCGGCTACTGCTGCTGCCCCATGGCCCCCGCGGCCCCCGCCACCCCATGGCCCCCACCGCACTGTCGCCCCCTCCGCCCTCGCCACCCACGCCGTCCTGCCACCCCATCACCCCGCAGCCTCTGCTGCCCCGGGGCCTCGCTGCCCCCTGGCCCCCGTGGCCACCGCGGCTCCCGCGGCTTTCGTTGTCTCCATGCCGCCCAGGCAGCCCATGCTTGGCCGCCAGGCCAGACCACCCAGTGCGGGTCGTGGCGCCTAGTGCGGGCCTGGCCATCTAGCCTTGCTTGGGTCAACCCAAACTAGGCCGGCCTAGGATGAGTTGGGAAGGGTCGATCCGACCGGTTTGGACCGGACCCTGACCCACTTCGACCCATTATCGCTCTTTTGGCAATAACATTAGCACCAGACGTCCGTTTGATGAACCGTCTACGGAAATGGAAACATTGGAGTGATATAGTACCTTTTGAATACCCACTTGTGTATTAGATAAAGTTGGGATATGGTCAGGTTGGATCAAGAACGAATCCAACCGGGCCCTCGGGACTAAAAGGCTAATAAAATACAAACCATGTGTCTGATTGACGCAATGTCTGTTGCATTGATACCCCTATTACGTGACATACCATTGAGTTAATTTTTCATGTTACTTCATGGAAGTTGGAGTATTGACTAGTGTCTTGAGGATCAGACCCTTCCAGAGAGGAGAAATCCTAGTGAGGGAACCCAATAGCTAGCTATGACGTGAAGAATGAATAGTGATCCTGTGTCGGTCAGCACCGAGCGGTCCTGTATGGGTCAGCACCTGGCGATCCTGTGTGGGACAGCACCAGGAGATCTTGTGTGGTTCAAAAAATTGCGATCCTATGTGGGTCAGCACCGAGTGATTCGGTAGGGTCAACACCGGAACCACTTAATAGAATAAGATGATCTAGTCTTTTACTAATCATCTGTACTTATGTACCTATGTTATTCCAACTTTGAGCTGAGTCTGTACCTGTGTAGTACATTTCCTTCATGGTAGTACCTTGGTGGTATTCTCTTGTATGAAATACCTATGTTGTACTTACCTTCATGATTTTCCTTCCTTTTTGGAAGAGTAGATCTTTGGGATTTTGGATTGGACCTTGTGTCTCCTCATGATTGAGATGGGTTTACTTGATAACTTAGATATATGTATGGGCATATACCTAAGTAGGGTTGTCTATTGATTTCATGCTTTGGGGTTTATCCTTTGTGAATTCTATGAGACCTTGAGGGTCTCGGTGTCCCTACTGAGTATCTTTAAACTCACCCCTACACGAGTTATGCCCGCACTTCGTTGTGTTTGGTGCAGACGACAGACAAAACTGACTGAGGACGAGAGTACAAGGACTGGAGGTAGCTCGAAGGTAGACCTTAGACGAGACGTACCACAAAGATGACCGATTGATAGTTGTACCTACCATTCAGGTAGGATTGTTGGCTGGTGTTCACAGGAACTTTTCCTGTTTAATTATACTTCCAGTTTCTTGTACTTTCCAGTTGGGCTTGTATTTTTTCTCCTTTTACATATTGTACTAACTTTTTTTACTATTCAGTTTACATGTGTTCATATCATTATGTGTGCTCTATTGTGTGTGTTTATAGGTTATAAATGCAATGCCTTCCCAGTTTAAGGGAATACGCCTTCGGTGCTAGTCACCAACCTCTAGCCTATGGAAGGAGGGTTGGGGTAGTCACGGCATGAGCCCCAGTGGACGGGTCATGACATGAAAAATAAAAACTTTTCAACCTCAAAGATGATAAATAAATATCTCATGGAAAATGTTTTCATTTTTTAATAAAAGAGATTGGATAAGAGTTATTTTGATATATTTTTCAATTAACATAATAAAAATCTAGTAAATATATAATAGTGTAGATATCATGGAAATTTTGTAAGGGTTTGAAATGAGAGAATAAGAAATAAAAATACACTAAATTGAAATTAAAATAAAATGAAAGATTATTTTATCTCTTTAATTGAGCTCCTTGAAAATTCCTTTAGGGAAATTGGGTTTGGTACTTTTTACTGAAAAAATTATTTTGGAATTGGTTGATAGGGTTGGGAATAGTATTGTATAATATCTGGATAACCTTAAAATTATTTAATGTGTGATGAGAAGTGAAGGTGAGGGGTGATTTTATTGGTGACAAGAGGGGTTTTATTATTAATTTATTCATTATTTTATTACACTGGCACATAACTATGAATTTTTTTAAACTATTTGAAAAATATATTAACAAATTATTGCGATTTTGATTTTATGGGATTATATCATCCATATATCATCTATGACTCATTTAATCATGTTTTTTAATATACCGTGTATAATTATATTTAACTATTCACAAAAATCAACTATTTTAGAGATGATCCAAAAACTCACCAAACATTTTTTGATATTTAGAAATTTAAAATGAACTCTGTTTTATGATAATTATTTTACAAATTTGAAATATTAAATATATAATTAAAATCAACATTTATTAAAAAATACTAATTTTAAAATTATAACTAATTGTACGGAACATTGAAAAATTAGGTGAGGACTTATAAAATTTTATTATAATCATCAGACAGAAAAATATTATTTTATGAATCTATTTTATTAAAATAAATTTTCATTAAAATCATTATATTAATTGTAAAATTATAAATACAAATTTTTGTTTTATAAATATACCAACAATTAAATTATCATTTTAAAGAAATTAATTACTTATACTATGATATATTTATACCATATATTCATTTATTATATCATTAAATTTTATTTATAATTTCTTATGTGATATTATTGTCAAATTGGATTGATTATTATTCCAAATAGTCACATAACTATTCGAAAGGTCAAGTTATTGTTCCTTTGGAATATACTCTTCAATTTCTATAAGTACTACATATTTCATTCGTAATTAATTAAAACAATGGTTGTAATGGAATTTGTAAGCTAGGTCTGAGTTTTATACTATATAAAGTAATTATAATAAGTGATAAATATTACATTGATAAAATTTGGTGTTGTTAGAATAACCTTAGTCTCTTTTTCATTCTTTGTTGACTGGTTTGAATACCAAACGTTAAGATACAAACTCTAAAATATATCTATTCCTTTTATCCCACCAAAAAGTCTGTTTAAATTTTCTATAAATAATAGTGATTCATGATTGAATTGATATGGGTGAGTTATACACATCATCTAAAAGATCTGTCTTTAGTTGTGGTTTGGATTGGACACATATCTAGGTTCCAAACCGTATAAAACCAAATTTTTTAAAGTTAAACTAATAATATTTTAGTATCATATTCTATGTGAAATCATCATATTTATAAGAATCCTTGATTTTCATAAGAATAGATGGTTGAGAAGTTATTTTATAAAGGTATTATTATGATACTTTTATTATTTCCAGGTATATCATCTTCATGTCCCAAAATATTTGATATCATGAAATCTTCATCATGGAATGTGTTAAGGGATCATTTATACTCTAAGAATCTACAACATTATTTGATTTACCTAGATTAAAATGGGTCAAACATTAATAATCTATCATCAACTCTACCCATCTATATTCGAACATATTATGCCATGTTTTTGTGAATATGTAATTGAGGATTTTATAATAAGTATATTTTACACATTTTCAATATTCTAGATAATGCTGTTAAATAATTAAGGATAATAACACCATACCAAATTCTATATAATGATATTGGTTGTTCTATTAATATATATTATGTTGGCAGGAGGTATATGATATAACTTTTTCAACTTTCATGAGTACCCAACCTAATGCCTTTTTGGATTCATAATTGTAGATCATAAATCCTTCACCACTTGTGGGTAATGTTATCATATTTATAGTTATTAAACTCATATTCAACTTTTAAATATTTTACTCTAATTTATAATTCATTAAAGAAAATAAATCATTTCATTATTAGCACTGTAATGGGGATAAACAATTATGGAATTTTTTTCCCAAATTTAATATTGTTCCTACATATGCAAACAAAATTATGAATATATATAATATAGGATGATATTTTAGATTTTTAAATTGCATATATTTCTATAGGTTCAACATATAACTCTTTTATGGTGATAACATTCCCCACGATTGTTAATTTATCTAAATAAAATTTATTTTTACTATACTTCATATACATATTTTCATTTAATATGGTCATCAATACAGTATTCCAATTATCCTCATGTTCTTCCTCGAATTTTGATTAATTGATTGTATTATATTTAAATACAATCATGTTTTTTGGAGATAATCCAAAAAAAGAATCTATTCATCAATCCCATGAAGATTTTAGGATCATTAGTGTGGAAAATTGGAATCACTTTGAACTTATATTTCATGTACCTTATAGGAAAATAAATTCTAGGTATATCCCATTTGTTATCCATTATTTGATAGTATCTTGACAGATGATCCACCTTAGAGAAATATTAGGAAACACCTATCTAATTTAACAAGTCATTAGTATTTGTTAGAGGGTTCTTATTCGTTATAATGATATTGTTGTGATTACAATAATTTATGAATAGGTGAATTGAGCCATCATTATTTTTGATGAAGAGGACTACTTAACCCCATAAAAAAGCACGTTGGAATATAAATCCTTTATCTAAATTATCTAGTAGTTTTTTCCTCAGCTCACCATGTTAAAAAACCATTCTCTATGGACTGTTGGATATTGGGAATGCTCTTGGAATAATATAAATTTAAAATTCAACCTCGTTCAATTGAGGAAGGCAAATGAATTTATCTAAATACACGTCAAAATATTCCAACAGAACGGGAGTATCTTTGGGGATGCGATTTTATTTATCCCCAGTCATTTAATTAATATATTCTTTCTTGAATAGAAATAATATACATGCTTTACTTGAAAATACCAAATAAGATTCATCTTATTCCCTGGAATCTTATCTAATAGGAGGTGATTCTCATTATGGAGGGAAATTATTTCTTGTGAAATTTTATTATATCCATATTTATGGAAAGCCAATACATACCTAGAATAACATCACATTATACTAAAAGGATTATAACAAGGATTTCATGGATATTCAGACCCAACATTTCAATAAGGGGGTATTTATATAATTCGGATGTAATAATTTCCACCTTTTCCATATTCATCAAAAGCTCCCCTTCTATTACTTTCAGTGGTGTTTGAATAGTTCAAATAAACTGGTGAGGTATTAAAATATATAGGACATGAATAAAAAATTATATTCACTATTTTGAATGAATAATAATCATACGTTTCCTCTATTCATTTTTAGGATACACCCCCATAGTTTTGATAGAACCACCTATCCCTTTCTCTCTAGAACATTGAGGTTACTTTTGATAATTTTCATTTAAAAACATTTCAATGATCATTGATTTTTATAGTTTAATTGTTCCTTCATGTTGAAATAGTCTAAAATCAAATGATATTTTACTAAGGAATTCCATTATTCCTTCAAAAATGTTTATTTCGTCTTTTGTTAATTTCTATCTAGGTTCCCTTTCATTCCACACAAAAATAATTTTATCATACACTATAAGCAATTTCTATGCTACTTCCTCCAACACTATTGACACGTGCAGTGTTGAAATTTCATTACATCATTATATTTCCCCATCACACCATAATAATTACACTCTAAATTCTGATTCTTATTTCCATGAGAATCTGGAGATTCAATGATCTCTATTTTTTACTTTTAAGGAACATTAGAAAATTTTACAATATCTATCAATGATTAAATTTTCCAAATAATTCAGTTGACTTGGTTTTATCCCAGCAAAGAAGTAGTCCTAATTACCTTTGAGGGTAACATTAATTTCGGATGAATATTATGCATGTCTTCTGAATTATTATATATAATCCCAGATAGATTTATAATCCTCTTTAATAAAGATAAGGAATTCATCAACATTTTTGTGTTAGAGAGTTTGAGGAAAAAATGTATGGTAAAACTTTTTTTTGAATCCTTGTACTTATCACACAGATCGTTTACTCTGGTTTCATATTTTTTACCAACAACGTTCTCACTATGATAAGCAACCAACAAGACAATCTATCTCATAGATATTCAAATAATGAATAAGATCTTTTCAAGAGAACTGATCCATTGTTCCCTAAATAAGGGATTAGAAAACCCATTGAAATTAAAAGGTCTTTATTGAATGAAGGTCTAAATTGTAGCTTCCACTTTCGTATGTGGGTTTGGAAATTTCTAGTGATTAATGCATCATATTGAGAAATTATAGTCATGAAGTTCATGATTCATACATCAATCAGGATTGGAATCTAATTATAGTATTCATCACATTTCCCCTCACATTGGTTATTGACATCGTTATTTGTATTTCCAAAAAATAGCTAGAATGAAGAAATTTTTTTGATATGTATTTTTAAACTATTAAAAAATAAAAGGGAATCCATTATAATTAATGTGATAACATGTAAATTTCATATATTTATTAACATACTCTTTTCTAGGCTTCAATTAATGTTATCCATGATCAATTTCATAATATAAAATCATAAGATTTTTTCCCTCTTAAGAATGGTTCATAACGAGATTGTGAATTTAAAAAATCATATCTAATTGGAGTGTCCTTACATGTATTTATCAAGTCCCATTACAACACAATAGTTCATGATCGAGTCTAGCTCAATACATTGTCTTCGGGGTTGATACCCATAGGTACATATGTTCCAAATCCACAACGACAAATATTATCCAGAAATTTATATATATATTTTAAAAAATAATATATAATTTTTGAAAATGTATTGATGTTTTTATAGGTTTACTATTTTCCCAAATGATTTTTCTATTTTTTATCTTAAAACCAAAAATAACTACATTTATCTTAGATACCGACTAAAAAAACCCATATTTTAATACACATTATGTCGTTATTTATAAAATAATGGTATCCATGATAAAATAAAAAAGAATTTTGAATCCTGGGGTATTTGGGAAATTATGTTCCTGAAATAACAAATTTAAAAAATAATACAATGAAATTATTGAAAACATCCTTAACATTCTCCTAAAATTCCACTTCTCTTTGAAAACAACCTGGTATAACCATGGCACAAACATAAGAAAGGTTTGAGATATAAAGCATGTTAAAAGAATAATGAAATTATAACATTATTTGAGTATTACACATTACTCAATTTAAACATCAATTAGAAATAAATGTGGTGATAATTTTAAGATGGATGGTTAATGTATGATATACATTGATAACATGAATTTTACATGATAGTGTGTAAAAAACATACAACGTGGAATCAAAAACATAAGTCAAGGATAACTTCCAAGAAAAAATAACGGTGTTTTCTTATGATATCCTCACATGAACTATAACTTTAATATAAAGGGATCAAAACATTCACCAATTCATTAGAGGTCTACATAATTCTAGATCCACCCTTCGTTGATATATCATGTACATGCAAAATTTTGACACAAAGATCATTCAACATAAGATCATATTTTATGAGATTTAATCCTATGATTAAGGAGTGTCATATACATACACAAAATTAAATATAAATAAAAGAAGTTTATAACTAGGTGAATAACCTAGAGTGGAAATGGGCACATGTATTCACATAATACTTGTTTGACATGTAAAATAATAGGTTCATTTCATCAACATAAGAATGGTACTAAACGATTATTTGGAAAGATTAATTAGAGTTAAATGGGTATCTCATCACATTTAAATCACTTTTATAGTAATACAGATATATAATAACATATTATAAATTGAAAAATTTGGATTAAAAATGAAGATGTAAAATATGGGACATGAATAGGGGAGAATGAGGGAATTCCATAACTTGAGAGGTTTTTTCCAAAATCATGGAAGGAGATTCGTGACAAGTTTAGGGAACATTGGGAGGGTCATAAAGAGTAAAGGGATGAATGTTGTCATGATCCATGTTTTTTCATGATTGATAAGAGGGACTTGGATGGGTTTATATAGTAATAAAGGATGGAGTTCATTATTATTTCAATGAACTAGGTTTTGGGAACTATACCAATATATATTCAAAACCATAATCCTTACCATGATTTTTTTAATGGTTTCAACAAAATTAAATTGGTATGAAATTACTATATTTTTCTAGGAATGGATATTATTAATATATTTCCATTTTTGAAGTGGATTTGATTCATCTATATAAATAATTTTTTTAATAACATAATAGATCATATATGTTTTGGAGAAATCACAAGGGGTTTATAAAATTAATCAAATTTCCTCAAAAACACATTATTTAATAGGGTAAATATACATTTAGATGTGGAAACACTTTATGGAATATATCACAAAACTGTTAAGTCATCTGGTGTTTTAATATGCAATGTATATTTATACAGTATTTACCTTTTACCTAAAAAAGTGATTATCTCTAAATATTTTAAAATTATTGAAATTGGATAATTTTTACATGATAGTTTAATAAATGGTATCTTTTTTGTCTAAAATATATATATGTATGAGTATTTAAAGTTTCAAATCAAAATCTACATTTATTTAAATTAAATTTATTTTTCTATAACATCATTTTTTACTACCCTTAAAAAAATTATTTTTGATTTTGTAAAATTATATTATCATTTCTATTTAGTAAATAATATTTAGTAAATATTTTTTAAAAAAATATTCATTTATTTAAAAAAATCATGAAATTAGAGAAATAAATCATCATTATTGAAAATATAAATTTACAAAAAACAATTTCTTGCCTCCAATTTTAATCAACTTATTCTCAAATCATTCTAAAAGTAATAATTTTCAAAAAATATAAATATTATAATTATTCTATAAAAAATATATAAGAATTAATTTCATTAGGTTGTTCATACATATAAATTTATTTACATTCCAAACACCCTAAGTGTACTGTTCATGATCGTGAGATTTTTAGGGGGTGCTTCAATGAACTTGGTTTGGGTCAGGATCTTAATGATAATGAAATTATCTTATAAACTATTTCACAAGTTTTTTATTTGATGGATATTGTCTTGGGATTGATCAAGGGAAAATTACATTGATTCCATATACTAAGGAATCTCTATTATATGTGATTTAATATTCAATGCATATCATAAAAATACACACCCCAAAACCATAATGGTTTTTTATATTTATAGAATAGATACAAAATAATCTTATTTCATAACTTATATTTTTCATCTCCCAAAATTGTATTCATTAGTGATACACATATTTTACATAACCTACTTAAAAATTATATATGACCTTGGAAATGGATAGATAATAAATTTTGAAATCCATTGCTCTGTAATGGTAAACATAAGAGATATTGTTCGATCATAATTTCTATGGATAATATGAGTATAAGTGTATGAAAATTGAAGCTTAACATGTTAAACTCATACTCAGAAATCCATAAAACATAATCATGAACTAAATATTTGGATGTCCCTAAGAAAATAGTCATAAAATAATAAAATATAATGATAAATGATATCATATCATAAGTATAATAAAATTTCATAGTGAGATTTAGATAAACTATTTAATAATCTTAATCATAGAATAAAAATTTCAAGGTCTCCAACCAAGACATTCATCACATGTTAGGTTTGGGATAAACACATGTGTACCTACATTAGGCTTATGTTAACGAACAATGTACCCAATTTTGGGATTCATATAACAAACCTTGTACCCATTAATCTTATAAAATATTAATATTTATCCACACATTAGAGGGATATAACATACCCACCCGTTACGTAATCATAATAAATTTATATACATTCCATATGATCATGAAAATGTTTTTCTTTTCATAAAATATTAACACATGGATATGAAAATAGGATTCATCATGAAATCATAATCACAATCTATAAAATATAGTGAAATAATAATGATTTAATAATATAATAAAATCCCCATTTAATCATAACTAAATTCAAGGGATGTTTACAAAGATGATAATACCATTAAAAGACCACAACAACGTTTCATTACGATAATAGTAAATTCATTTTGTAATAACTTTTTTAATACCAAAAAATTTAAAAAATATTGATGAGAAGAATCATTGAATATTTTAAATGAATCTTGATAGAAAATAGCATTAATAATGATAAGAAAATTGGTCTATATGGTAATAAAAAAAACAATGGTTTTTTCACACCTTTTGTAAAGAGTTACAATCTATTTAAATGATAATAATATTCTTTTATAAAATTTAATAAAATATAATATACAGGATATAAGTAAGTTATAAAGTAATTAAAATAATTAAAAATCAATTTTTTATTTTTTTTATTGTTAATAAGGATAGTTAGGTAAATTATTTCTGATTTAATAAAAATACAATATGATTTTTTCATTACAAACGTTCATTCAAATTTATTAGTACATGGAAATAAAAAATAAAATAAATGTAACAGCATTAAATTACCATACTATAAGTAATGTATTATTTATTTTAAGAGATATATCATATAATTTCATTATCCTAAATTTATTTATAAACAATACATGTACGGTGTGGTTTTTTAACATTAAATATGCACTAGATTTTATAGATTGAATCATAAAATCTAATAAAATAATTAACTAAACAGTTAATGTAAAATGAAATAAATATATTGAAATTGATAATAGAAAATATAAATTAAGTAGTATATACACCACATAAGAGAACGAAGTTGTGAATATGACATCTGTCTCAAAAAACAAAAGTGAGACGAGAGCCGCTTACCTCATAGATGGAATACATCATAAGTGATTTTAACACCATATTTAAGAAACATGAATGGTTTATAAATATATAATATAAAAATATTCAAACTTATAACATGGTATATTGTATACTTATAACATCCTATCATTCATTTATTAACAATCTTTCATTATCATCACTATTTCGATTGTTAATAGATTTGTTTTTATCCAATGTTTCGATTCACTTGTAATGATACTTTAATATTGATCATGGTTACATCATATGTAGAAATAAATAAATTTTATAAATATATATTATATTTGTTTAATACTTATATATTATAATAAATAATAGGAAAAGATAAAAAAAATTGAACCATTCAGAGAGACAATAGTCTATAATTTTTCTAAAATAATGTATTTAATTTCTATTGAAATAGATGAAATAATTATAAATAAAATTTTATCATTAAATAATAACAATTATATAATATATAAAATATATTTTTATAAAATCCATCATTATATCCAATAACAGGAGGTAGTGATGTAAAATGAATCATATCGATACGTGGAGATGGTAGTCCATACATACACACATGTGATAATTTTATTTCCCATTTCATGGAAAGAACATTTAAAATGGTTTTCCCATATATATTATAAAATATTAGTATATCTAAAATACTTAATCTGATATACTATTATGTATAAAATATTTTTACATTAATATGAATAAGAAATAAACATTGAAAGAATCAACTAACATGATTATCACATCATTGATACACCTACTTTGGATTAGACCGTAAGTGTTCATCGAATGTTATTAGTGTAAGAACATGATATCAAGAATTAAGGGAAGTAATATTGGATTTTTTGTATGAACTATCCATAGTATGTGGGTAATTTTTTGGGAATAATATAGGAGAAGAGATTCCATTTTATATGTGAGGGGACGTACACAAATAGAATTTCATAAAATATTTAGATTATATAATGCCAATTTTGTATAAAAGTGTCACAAAAGGACCATAATTTAAAGGGATGATAATATAAGGTTGACATATCTCTATCCAAAAATTTTAAAAAATAATATACTGAATTTTTAACATTATCTCATAGTTTAACACCTTTTATAACCCATTTTAATCCTAGAAATTGTAAATAATTATTAGTATTGTTACAATTAATTATCACTAAAAATTAATGTTAAATAATTATATTTTTTAAAAAATTTAATTAAACTAATGTAATACATTTTATAAAATTAAATATTTGTAAATTATATAAATTAACATTCAAATTAGAGTTCAAACACAATTATAATCAATTATATAATAATTTATTTTTATCCATAAATATAAATTTATTAACTGAAAGTTATAATTTTATTAGTCAAAAACATTTAGTGAAAATGTATGAAAGTAAGGATTCAAATAATGAATATATATCATTAAGTAATTAAAATATATTTTGAGTCACCTAGATTTCACCTCCCTTAATAAATTCCAAAATATACTGCATACCTCAGTATCTAGTTTTTCCATTAAGAGATACTCAAACTGAAACGCCAACATGTCCCAAGAGTAGATGTACTCATCTATTTTGACCATCCCATTATTGAATACCATTACTACAATCAGATCTTTCATTTCAATCATGGAACTCTACACCTACTTGGGGGACCACCCTCAAAGACCACCACATCATCTAGTCTGGTTATTCTTTGATAGCATTGATTGATGAAACATGTTCATCAATTTCTCCACATGAGCTCATAAGAGGTTCCATGGTTTGATCAACCACATTAAATTTTTTCTTCAGAAAGAAGTTATCCTTAGATTGTTATTGGGTATCATTTTCCATCTTTAGAGAATTCATATTCTTTGTTGATTGAGTATCCATCGGTAGAGGAAAGTATGAGTAGTCCTTCCAATATTTATGGTTACCCATATGACTCTTCCAACTCCTTGGGCATGGGAGATGATCATTTGCTTCCTCATACTCTGAATCACTTGTAGAAAAGTAAGAGAAGCAATCAGGATACTTTATATCTCCATTGATTCCCTATCCAAATGTTCCTCAAGTAACTATACCATAACTTCACTTAATATATCTTCTACATGATTGATAATCTCGATAGTTTCAACATCCTTCTTAGGACTTACGCTAGAAATGGCTTCAACCTCTATTCCATTAAACAAATAAGTTCATCCTATTTGAAAATAATCCTTGGTTACCCTAGAATCTTATTCATTGTCATTTGTACCAATCCCTGCACACACCAAATTAGAATATGAGGAACCCAACTTGTGACCTCCATCTCTTTGATGGTAATGTATGACTTAAATCCCACTACCACCCTGGGAGAGCTCACATAAATAGGTTCAAAAACTCTTAAATTTTTTCCCAACTCCAGAATCTGTTTCGAAAAAGTGACCTTCATATACAGTTGGGGTATTTGTTCTCTCTTAGTTAATGGAAGATATCTACCACCAAGGTATTTTCTTCCCATGGTTCACTATGACTTTGTTTTTCAATAGTCACCACACTCTCTTTCCCCTGAACAAAGGTCTCATCCACAAATATGGCCATAGAATCCTTACATACACCTATTCCCACACCCTACTTCTTATTGTGTTTTCAAGACCCATTTCTACATGTCGATGATGAATGACCCAACCTCTTGCATATAGATTAAAATTTAACAAAACATTCATATACCACCTGATCCTACAATGCTATTTATCTATCATAATAATCCAAACAAAATTAGATGGAATTATTTAATCATATACTTCCACACACACAAACATGTATTAACAGGATGATAGAATCCATTTCTTGATTATACGATCACAAGTACCTGCATAATAGTTTCTCAATAATCATAATAATTGATAGATTTTGAAACAATATCGGAGGACAGGGATACTCACCCAAATCACCATTGAAGGGGAGTCCTGCATCATATAAAAGTTGTGGATCCATCCATTTTGTATGAATCAGGATCCATTGTAGTTGAGGGGAACTATAGACTAATCATTGATCATGTGATTCTCTGATGAAAAACATATCATAATATTCTTGTTATCAAGAAAACCAATAATATCCCTATACTATATACCCCAAGATCTAAAAATTAACATATACTAGGTGTCCCCAAATATTTCCTCCCTAAGAAGTGAATGATTATGGAATTATTGAAGAGAATATAAGCTACGTTAAACTCCAAGACCAATAGTGGCTGGTTAAGGTATCCTATGTATATCATGGGATTCTTAGGGGATAGATAACATTGCGGGAACGGTGGAATAATATCAGGGTGATATATGGGGGGAAAAGAAGATACCACTCTCTTGAAGGATGATGAAAGTCTATCCCCCATTGATGGGTGAGGTACTAGATTTGTTGCTTCTTCCGTCACAGTGCAGGAGAAGATACCACAACACTATCTCAAAGAAAACATCAGCCAAAAATCTAAATTTACATTCATTAATTTCCTTATAAAGACATCAATATGAGTATTAAATTAAAAATTTCAATATAAAATCCAAATATTTTATTATTACAATTATTCAAAAAATATTATTTAATTTATTTTGATAAAACTAAACTATTCACATAAAAAATATTTTTATGAAAAATAAATTTTCTGTCATCAATTGGAATTATCTTCATTTCCTACAATTAGAGTAATAATTTATGAATACATTTATTTTCATAATATTTATTTTTATCATAAAAATAGTATTATTAAAAAAATTAAGTATTAATTATTAAAAATTAATAAATATACATGAGTTAAGGAATATTTATATAGACACACACTCTACAATGTGGTTAATCATATTCATGTACTTTAATTAAAAGTCTATGTAATAAGGGTTATAACTCATACAAGTTCATTTAGACACATGGTCTGATGTAAATAATGAAATTTCATAAATATAATGTGTTTCAATGTAATAAATATAAAATATCACAGTGTTACATTCTACATCCCTTAAAATGAATTTCACCTTTGAAATTACATTACTCCAATGCCAAAATTGGGGATGATTCAACTTCATCACTTATTATGGATCCCATATTTCTCTATGGAATAGCATATTACAATAATGCACATTAACAATTCATTAAGTCTATTCCAATAGTGAATTAACTCTATGATCCAAAATTTTTATAGTTTTTTCTTATTAGTGATTATCATACTCTAGAGGTACAATAAAAAATTTCAGTACATGTGAAAGAAAATGTTTATATTCAAAAAAAAAGATAAATAGTACATGTCATGAACTTGAGAGGGTTTGGTGGGAGTTCAAGTGATAATATATTCCACATACTTGATCCTGAATCAAAACCATGAAAATATACCTAGGGAATAGATATCATTTATTTTGAATTCCCAAAACCTTATTTCTTGTAGAAATTCATAGAAATACCATGACACAAACATTAAATTACAATTATATTTGTTTTTTATCATAAAAATCATTCTACCAATGGTGACCTTCATTGATGTACTATTTGATTTCCCTAAACATATTTTCTATTTCATTAGCAATATCAAGTCTCGATATCATATATTATCCAACAGTATCCCCTTATGTTGGAGTTATCTAATTCATTACAAAGAGGGATTGATAAGGATATATCTAACTGTTTAATTGAATGGTATTTTAGATCAAAATATAATAAGAGGAATGAATTATGTAACAACCTATAATTTAAAAAAGATATTTTTTTCTAGAAGTAGATTTCATTAAATTATAATATAAAATTTCATATGAAATAAATGCATAATGAAACCAACTAAACAAATTTAATTACTAAAAAGAATTCAATAATTCAATTAATAATAAAAATAAAATTATAAATTTTACAAGGGGGAAAATTGAAAATAAACATACAATAATGGGGTTATATGGATCTCCACGATTGATTAGAACCATCCATCTATTAATTAATACTATGGAAATGAAAAAATTTATTAGTAAACCAATAAACAGTATAGAATATAGAAATGTAGAACCTTAAGAAGAATTTAGATGAATAATTAATAATGGAATTATGTAGTATTTATAGGTTTAAATGACACCATTGGAATAATAATGTGACTATTAGAATATTATCATGATTAGTGGGAATAGTTACCTTACCACTACATATAGTAACATCATGGTTAGAATAGTAATATAACCTTAAAATAAAAAATTGTTATATAAATAATATTTATCATCAATAAATTAATTAAATATAAATAATATAATTGTATTAATATAAGGTCATGAATAAAAATAATTATAGAATATATAATTCTTTTTTATAAAAATTATTTAAAAGTATTTATTAAAATTCATAATTTTTATATATGAAATTAAAAATAAATATATTAAAAAATTAAATTTATAGAATTAAAATAATTATTTAAATTAGAAATTTTAATTTTTTCAGGGTTAATTTATAATAATTTTCTGAAATACCTCAAATTTCATGTGAAGAGTAAAAATACAATTTTTCTCATAACCAGTCTATCCTAAATTATATCATTAATGATGTATTACTGAAATATAATTTATATAATTTTATACTAGACAAAACAATATTTAATTTTATAAATTATACATTAAAATACAAAAATCATGGCTTCTGAACCTCACAATTACTCTGCAAAGTATAAAATCAAATATATTATATTAAAAAAAAATTATATAAATTTCCACTATTCCATTTTAATAAACTAATGAATTATAATTATTAAGACATTAAAATTCATAAAATCAGGTTATATAATTAAAATGGGTTTTATAATGACAAAAGACATATTTATTGCATGGTTTGTATTTTATTCAAAATTTTACCCCAAAATACCAATCTCCTATTTTATAAATAACCCATCTCCCTATCCTGGAAACACACTCATCCAACATTAAAAATTTAAATATATCAAAAAATAATCCATAAAAATCCTATTATTTTACATATGGATTTTATGGTTCCATAATACTCTTATCATCAAAGTGGATTAGTGCCGTTGAGAAGAATCAACACTGAGAAGAGGGAACGTTCTCCCTAATTCTCCTCTCATTCTCATCTCTACATTCTCTTTTCTCCAACCCATTAAAACCCATATGATATAAGGATAATGATTTGTATTATAATATTATACTAATGAATTTAACATACTTTATTTATTATATTTATGAGATGTTAAATTTTGATACTTCTCGTTTGCTCTCTTTTGACATTGTCTCTTTAATAGTCAGTTAACCACAAACGAGGATGACGAATTTTATGTTATAACACCAAACCAATAAGTAGTTATAATAAATTATTTATTTTTTTATAAATTTATAAATATATGTACATTAATCATATGGATTTAACTCTAATTTTTTATAAATTACCTTGAATAAAATAATGAAATCAAATAGAAATGGGGTTTTTGGAATACATGATATTAAAACACTTAACAAACAACAAAGGAAAACAATGTAATATAATATAGTTTTTTTGATTGATAAATAGTGACATAAATTACCATAATTCACTTATATTTCAATATCCTATCCTTATTATTCAAGATTTGGAAAATCAATGAAATAAATAGGGAATTAAGTAAAGTGGAATCTTGATCCCAACTATTTTTATTTGGGTTAGTAAGTACCCGGACCTTCTTTTCAGGAACCTTTTCCTTTTCTGGTCATTTTTTAGAAAAAATGGAATTTTTTTCACGGATGCTGTGAAGAGGGACATGGTTGGTGCGCATTTTAAACAAACCGTGTGGAAAACCCATGAAACCGTCCACCCTCAACAGTGGGCTCTGCAGGATCTGTGCACGGTTTGTCAAACAGTGCGGGAAATCCGTGTGAAGCCCCTGGATGAGACAGTAGGCTCCACACGGGCTGCGCACGATTTGTCAAACTGTACGGGCAAGCCGTGCGAAGTCCCTGGGCGAGACAGTGGCAACCGCACCGTTGGCGCACAGTTTTCCAAACCGTGCAGGGAAACCTTGAACCCAGATAAAGTTTGGGTTTCTATATCTCGGACCACTCAGGATTTTCCATTCCTCTACCATTCCACCTCCCACTCATGGTTCACACTGTAGTTGTGTTTTTTAGAGGTTTGGGAAGCTCCTTGGTTCATTTTGGAGGCAAATCGAAGAGGTTTTTTTGGTGAATCGAAGGCAGTTCTTCTCGAGTACGTCCCTCCTCTTGATTTCTCCTTGGTTTTCCCTAGATCTTCTCTTTACTCTCTCTAGGTTTTCTAGATCTACATATATTTCATGTTGATCTAGTGTTGGGTTTTCCTTGAGTGTTGATTCTAAGGATTGTGAATGATAGGGAAGGAGTTTTAGAGTGGTCTTCAATAAAGGGATTTCCCGATTTGTGGGTGTAGTTGTTTGTGGATCGTTTTTGCAAAAACCCTAAATGTAGGTGGCTTGTGCCTTACAGTTTAAGGTCTTCGATTATTATGTGCAATTGCAACAATAACCTGGAATGGGGTATCATGTGTTTACCGTCATACCCCTATGTTTTTTCTTCTATGCTTGTATTCTCGTGTAGATATTATTTTGATGTAAATAAAATTGAATACCATGCATGGATGTTTTTCCATTCATGTTCTATTTATGACCATTTGGTCCTATCTTTTATGTTTTTCACATGCCTAGTGATTATAGGATGGAGTGTTGTATTCTTACATGTTGAGGTGCTATAGTCTTTTTAGCCAAGTAGTTCTGTAGGTTTACCTTGGACTTATAGAATTACTATGTGTTGACTTACACGGGGCCGTGGGAACCCGATGTTATAGACCATATGGGGATATACTGTGTCATCTTCCTTAGAGAGTCTTTGGAAATTATAGATTATAAGGGGATAGACTGTGTGATCTTTTTCTGAGAGTCTTAGGAATTTATAGACTATACGAGGATAGACTGTGTGAGCTTCCTGAGAGAGTCTGTGATCAACTTGGGGCTATAAGAGGAATTGACTATGTGACCTTCCTCAGAAAGTCTCTTGACCTTTAGGATATATTGGTAATTGACCCTGTGTGATTTCTCAGAGAGTTTTGAATACCTTAGACCATAAGGGAAATTGACTAAAAGTGCTTCCTCAGAGAGTCTTTATGAATGCTTAAGCTGAACCGGAGGGGTTAGACTGAGTGAGCTTCCTAGAGGGTTGCTTGTGCTTGATATGTATGACCATAGGGGATGGGCAGTGGGCACATCCCAGAGGGATACCAGTTGGTTTTTAACTGTTTGGTTAATTATTGCTTATTAATGAAGCTGTGGATTGTTTACTATTGAGTACTTACCTGTTACTTATTTCTGTACATTACTTTCCATATATTCACTAACTATTAGGCATAGATATTTTGGTGGTTGCCTGCTAGGATTATTCTCACACCCTGTTTGGGTCATGATATTGGGCCCAAAAATATTATATTTCTGCAGGTATAGATAAGTTAAAGCGCCCTTCTACTTTAGGTACATTATTGCATTAGAGCTGGAGAGCATGGGACCAAGCTGAGGCTTGCGATGCTAAGGATTTTATCTTTTTTACTTTTTTACTTTGATTCAGCATTGTACTTAGCTTTGTGACTTTTTTGGCTCTTTTCCATAAAAATATATGTATCATGCATCATTATATATATATGTGTACACTCTAGTTGTTTCTTTATATCATCCTTCTGTTGTTTTATGTTGTTGGATGATTACTACTTCTGCTATTGTTTTTTTATTTATCTTCAACTGTGTTACTATGCCAATGAGTTAATAGTTTCTCCAATATCACACCCAAGGCATGTACTACTAGTCAGCAGCCTCTGGAATTCGATGAAATTTTCTTGAGTCCATGTGACCAACAGCATACAGGGCGCCTCTAGGCGGCTTCGAGAACCAGGATGTTACAAAGTGGTATCAGAGGGAATGCTTCTCTCTTGTTTTACTGTTTGGAGCCTATATTCAGTGATAGGATGGAATAGGTACTTGGTAATATAATTTTCCTAGGAGTAGCTAACACTTTTGCAGGGAAAATCCATACTACCTCGTTTATTGAAATTTTACTAGTTTTCACTTTTATAGCTAATTTGATTCACCGTTGGGTGATTCAAATGCATTGTTCTATTACCGTGTTGTTATTGCAGTTCTATTTCTATCGCAACCTGATGAGATTAGGGTCTTCCATCTCATGAATCATATTGGAACATGTTAGAAATCACATTCCATGCATTCATGCCATGCCATCTAGGGTGTATTAGTGTTTGAATGATATTGTGATAGATGTTGTGTAGATTATTCATTCTATTGTGATAGATGCTTTGATGGAATTACTACTATTTGATAGGGAATTTGTGTGTATAGTGATTTGTTTAGATGGACACCAAACTTTGGTTCTCGAGGTATTATGGGCCCTCATGGACCGGAATTTGGTTGATCATTTCTTCTTTTCCTTTTTATAACTTGTTTATGATGCAAAAATTTGATTCGTGGGGAGTATGGGACCTCTCGGATCAGAATTTGGAACTTTAAATGTTTGTTTTAGTGTTCTATGGGTTCCAGATTTTTTTCTGAGGCATACTTTCCAGAAAAACACAGAATGCAAGCCGTTTAGTTTTGGCTACAATTCATGTGTTCTTCTGTTTAGGAAGAGAAAATATTCTTAAGTACATGTCGTGTACTCCTATGTTTTACTCCCTGTTAATCTTGATCTCAGGAGTGCATAAAACCGTGCAGAGTCATGCCACCAAGACATCCTCTGGTTGTATGCTAGCCACGAGGTAGTGATCAGACACCAGATACAACTGATCAAGGACTCCCAGTAGATCCTCTTGATATTCTAGTCTTAGCACCAGCAGTTATACCTGACCTAGGTGTTGATGCACATTTTAGGGAGGGTTTTCTAAGGATGATGCAGATCTTCTATGGAGCGCAGCCTCCTTCCCCTTCAATGGCTGATTTGACGTATGTTTTCCAATAGCACCATCCTCTTACCTACTCAGGGGAAGGAGGACCTTAGGTTTCAGAGTCCTGGCTAAAAGCCATGCTGACAATCTTCGATAATTTCAAGGTACCACTGAAGAGGATGGTGAATCTTGCATCCTATATGCCCCGAGACTCCACTAAGTGGTGGTGGGATGTCATCTCTCAGGCGGGACTCCCTCATAATATGTCTTGGGTGGAGTTCCAACGTATTTTCTATGATTAATTCTCCCCGAAGACCCTGAGGACCGACCGAGCCTAGGATTTCATGAGCTCAAAGCAGGGTACTCTTTCGGTGATGGAGTATTCCTCTTGTTTCACGGAGCTACAAAGTTTCACACCTATCCCAGCAGGTGATGAGTTGTTCCTGGCTATGATATTTGAAGATAGTTTCATGCAGGATATCGGTTCCCAGGTGAACATCTTTAGGTTGACTTCGGTATCAACTATTGTCAACTACGCGTTGATTGCCGAGCACAATTTGAGGGATTCTGGAGCAGCGATCCATGGTGGTTCGACATCTAGAGCTAGTGTTCCTTCTTCTGATAGTAGAAAGCACATTAGGGAGTTTTCTCAAGGATACCAGAGTAGGAAATATGCATCTTCTAGTATCCAGGTGGTGTGCTAGAAGTTCAGGAGAAGTAGGAATACTAGGCCGCCATTTTAAGAGAGACCCCATGGACTGCTGATCTTGCGGCAAGATGGGCATCTACAGTGCTTCTGTCAGATCATCTCACCAGCAGCTGGTTATAGAGGTTCATCTATGACTCCTTGTATAAAAGTATCCCCACAAGTTTCTCACCAGTCTGGGAACAAGAGTTCTTCCAGCCATTCAGGCTAAGGTGGAGGTTGTGGCCCTGGAGGTCAGTCACTAGGTTACTAGTGACAGTAGGGTGGAACTGCTCAGAGTAGACAGGCAGGGTCAAAGGTCCACGGAGCTGGCCATAATTTTTCAATGGAGCAGATCCATCAAGAGTAGGATCCTGGCCCCTCTACAGTTCGAGGTGCGATCCTAGTAGCCACAATTTTATCTTCATCTCTTTTCGATGATGGGGATACACATAGCTTTATATCTTTTGCTATCATAGAGAGTCTTGGGATATGTATCCATTCCTCTACTGTTGTTTTGACGCTAGACACTCTGTTGGGGACTAGAATAGCTAGTGTACGTCAGTGAAAGGAGTGGCCTCTTGAGTTTGTTGGGTGTCACTTCCTTTGGAATATTTATGTTTTGGAGATGACCGGCTATGATTTCATTCTCGGAATACACTGTCTAGTTCCCTATCAAGATGTCATCAACTGCTACCACCGAAGGGTGAGTTTTATATAACCAGAGGGTGGGTCTTTTCTTCATAAAGGTGAGTGGGATATCTAGGCGAGCAGAGCGGGACCAGAGCATCATGGGTTAGGAGTAGTTACAGCTCATATTTCTCATCTTTATCTGGATGACCAAAGGACTTCATAGTTAGACTTTCCTCAAATAGTAGATTGTTTCAGATATGTCCTTCTAGAAGAATTTTTAGGTTTTCCTCTAGAGCGTGAGGTAGAACTATCGATTTATCTCGTGCTAGAGGCAGAACCAGTGTCCATTCCACCTTATATAATGGCCACACCTGAGTTGCAGGAGATCAATAAATAGTTGGAGGAGTTGTAAGAAAAGGGTTTCATCTGACCCTATACTTCTCCTTGGGGTTCTCCTGTCCTATTTGCAAAGAAGGCAGATGACACCCTTATGATTTGTGTGGATTATTGAAAGATGAACCGGTTGATGGTCAAGAACCGATATCCCTTTTTTAGGATTTATGACCTCTTTGATCAGATTCTAGGAGCTTGGGTGTTCTCAAAGATCTACTTGAGGTCTAGTTACCATCAGTTTCTTGTTAGACCATATGATATACCTCTCACAGCTTTTAGGAGTTGTTATGGTCTACACGAGTATACGGTTATGTCGGTCGGTATCACAAACGCACCTACAGTTTTCATGGCACTAATGAACCATGTGTTCCATCCATACATGGATTCCTTCGTGGTGGTTTTCGTGGATTAAATCTTGGTGTAATCTCATACTCGACATGACCATGCTACCCATCTTGAGATCATTCTGAGTACACTGAGAGAGCATAAGTTATATTCTTAGCTCTCGAAATGACACATTTGTATGGATCAGATTCACTTCATGAGTCATGTTATCTCAGAGAAAGGAGTATCATTAGACCCAGAGAAAGTGAGGGAAGTAGTTTAGTAGGAGAATCCGAATAACGTATTCGACGTATGGAGTTTCCTAGGGTTAGATGGATACTGCATAAACATCATAGAGGACATTTCACGCCTAGCAGCACCACTGATAGGTCTGACCAAGAATGGGAAAAGTTATTATGGTCAAATTCCTATGAGTCATCTTTTCAGGAGCTGAAAGGGAGGTTGACTTCAGCAATGATACTAGTAATCCCAGATCCGGGCAAGAGCTACACTGTTTACTATGATGCTTCAGGTATCGTGATGGGAGATATTATTATGTAGGGAGATGGAGTCGTTTTGTACGGGTCTCGACATTTGAGGACATATGAGAATAATTACCCGATGCATGATCTAGAGTAAGTAGTTGTTGTTAATGCATTACGCTATTAGAGACATTATCTTCTGGGAGAGCATTTCGTGATTTTCGCTGACAACAAAGGTCTCATGTACATCTTCACTCAGCGTGATCTGAATCTGAGATAGTGCAGGTGGGTCCAGTATCTTCATTCCTTTGACATTGAGATTGCCTATACACCTGGGAAGGGAAACACAGTGGCTGACACATTGAGTAGGAGAACTCATATTTAGCTAGTTATGGAGGCCATAAGTGAGTGGCAGCTTATGGCTATATTCTCTGAGATGCATTTGGAGGTGCACGACAGAAAGGGGTAGTCTTTTCTATCTTTTGTAGCTGTTACCTCTACTCTTTTTTGATCGAGTACAGATAAGGCAGCCGTCGGACTCAGAAGGCCTTGTCCTGCAGGAAATAGTGTAAGGAGAGGACCCTCTTCCTGGGTGGACAGTAGGCAGAGATGAGATCTTCTGTTTCTAGGGATTTGTATGGGTGCCAGCAGATATACTCAAGGAGCTAATGTGATATTTCCATTCCTTAGTTTTGGCTATTCTTCCTGGTGCCACCAAATTGTATCGTGATCTACACCATTAGTATTGGTGGTCAGGTATGAAGGGATACGTTGCTGGGATTGTCTTGAGGTGTTCCACCTGTCAGCAGGTGAAGGCGAAGCACCAGTGACCAGCAGGGCTTTTGCAGATGTTACCCATTTTTAAGTGGAAGTGAAATTATGTCATGAAAAACTTTATGACCGCTTTGTTGAGGTTGTCTAGAGGGAATGATGTTGTTTGGGTTGTCATCGACTTGATTATGAATGATGCTCACTTCATGATGATCAAGGAGACCTTTAGTGTTGACGATTTGGGAAGGTTGTAAGTCCACGAGATTATACATCTACATGGAGTTACACAATCTATTTTATCAAATAGAGATGCTCATTTTACTTCTTGGGTCTGGCAGGGGCTTCAGAGGGCTTTGGGTACACTTGTACTTTTGAGTATAGCATACCATCCCCTGACAAATGGCCAACCCGGGTGTACGATTCAGGTGCTTGAGAACATTCTCCGAGCATGCATCCTGGATTTTGGTGGTTCTTAGGAGAATCATATACCTCCTATAGATTTTCCTACAATAATAGTTTTCAAGAAACTATTCAGATGGCACCTTTTGAGGCCTTGTATTATAGGCCATACAGATCACCCCTTTTTTGGTTGGAGGCAGGAGAGGTAGCTATGCTTGAACCTCATCTTGTCCAGGAGATCACAGAGCTGATTGAGTTAATTTGGAAGAGGATGGATACTGTGCAGCCTCATTATAAGTCTTATGCTGATCAGCGGAGACGACCTCTGTTGTTCGAGGTCGGGGATCAGGTTTTTCGGCGTGTCGCACTGAGGATGGGAAACAGAAGGATTAGGAGGTAGGGTAAGCTTTTGCCGAGGTATGTCGGGTTGTTAATGGTGCCAGAGAGAGTCAGGCTGGTTGTCTATCAGTTGTAGTTATCTCAGAGGTACCGGGCTATTCAAGACATCTTCCACATTTCACAACATCGATGTTACTTTTTAGAACCATCTAATTTCTTTCATCCCGAGGAGGTAGAACTCAAAGGGGATGCATCGTTCAAGGAGAATCCTATCTGGATTATGGATCGCAGTACAGAGGATCTCTATTGCTGGTTTGTTCCTTTGGTATGAGTGCTATGGTAGCACGAGCGAGTACATGATGAGACTTTGGAGAGGGAGACTGATGTACGAGCACATTTGCTAGAGCTGTTTGGCGTCGCTTCTTCTACGCCATGCTAGGGAAATTCAGGGATGAATTTCTTTAAGAGGTGAAGTTTGTAAGAACCCGGACCTTCTTTTTAGGTATGTTTTCTATTTTTGGTCTTTTTTTGAGAAAAATATGATTTTTTTCCTGGAGGATGTGCAGGGGAGCAAAGTTGGTGCACAGTTTAAACAAATTGTGTGGATAGCCTAGGAAACTGTGCACCATCGACGATGGGCTCCGCACGGGCTACACACGGTTTGCCAAACCATACGGGAAAGCCTTGCAAAGCCCCTGGATGAGACAATGTGCTCCACAAAGGCTGCGCATGGTATTTCAAACCATGTAGACAAGCCGTGAAATGTCCCTGGGTGAGACAGTGACAACCGCACTGTTGACACACGGTTTTCCAAACCGTGTGGGGAAAACGTGCGTCCACTTAAAGTTAGGGTTTTATGTCTCGGGCCACTCAATATTTCTCATTACTCTACCATTCCTCCTCCCCCTATTGTCTCATGTGGGAGTTGAATTTTTTAGAGGTTGGGGAAGCTCCTTGGCTCGTTTTGGAGGAAAAACAAAGGGGTTTCTTGGTGGATCGAAGGCATTTCTTCTCAAGTAAGTCCCTCCTCTTGATTTCTCCCTGGTTTAACCTATATCTTCTATTTCTTCTCTCTAGGGTTCCTAGATCTAAATATGTTTCATGTAGATCTTGTTTTGGGTTTTTAGTGAGTGTTGATTAAAAGGATTTTAGATGATATGGAAGGAGTTTTAGAGAAGTCTTCCATGAAGCGGTTTCTAAATTTTTGGGTGCGGTTGGTTGTGGATCGTTTTTGTCAGAACCCTAAAGGTAGGTGGTTTTTGACTTTCAGTATAAGGTCATTGAATATTATGAGAAATTGAAACAATACCATTGAACCAGATATTGAGCGTTTATCGTCTAACCCCTATGTTTTTCCTGCCATTCTTGTACGATCATGTAGATGCTATTTTGATGTAAATAGAATTGTTTACCATTCTTGGATGTTTTTCCTTGCATGTTCTGTTTATGACCATTTGGTATTGTTTTTCCTATTTTTCCCATGGCTAGTGATTGTCAGATGGTGTATTTTATTCTGACATGTTGAGATTAAATATACTATTTAGCCAAGTAGTTCTGTAGGATTACCTTGGAATTATAGCATTACTATGTGTTGACTTACACGGGGTCATGAGAACCCAGTGTTATAGACTATAAGAGGATAGACTGTGTGATCATCCTCAGAGAGTCTTTGGAAAATATATACTATAAGGTTATAGACTGTGTGAGCTTCCTTAGAGAGTCTTTAGACATTATATACTATACAGGGATAGACTGTGTGAGCTTCCTTAGAGAGTCTGTGAACGACCTGGGGCTATAAGAGAAATTGAATGTGTGAGATTCCTCAAAGAGTCTCTTTACCTTGGGGATATAAGGGTAATTGGCCATGTTTTCTTCCTCAGAGAGTCATTGACTACCTTAGACTATAAGGGGAATTGACTAAGAGTGCTTCCTCAGAGAGTCTTTTTGGATGCTTAAGCTAAACCAGAGGGGTTAGATAGAGTGTGCTACCCAGAGGGTTGCTTTTGCTTTGTAGTTATTACTAGAGGGGATTGGATGTGGGAACATCCTAGATAGAAACCAGTTGGTGTTTAACTATTGGGATAATTATTGCTTGTTAATGAAATTGTGGATTTTTTTCTGTTGAGTATTTTCCTGTTACTACTTTTATATACATTACCTGCCATATATTCACTGACTGTTAGGCACAAATCGTTGTGTAGTTGCCTACTGGGATTATTCTCACACACTGTTTGGTTCATGATTTTGGGCCCAAAAATATTATATTGATGCAGGTATAGATATGGTCAAGTTCCCTTCCACTTCAGGTACATGATTGCATTGGAGCTGGAGATCTTGGGACCAAGCTGAGGCTTGTGATGCTGAGGAGTTTATCTGTTTTCCTTTTGTACTATGATTCAACATTGTACTCATCTTTGTGACTTTTTTTGGCTATTTTACCTAAACATATATGTTTCATGCATCATTATATATATAAATGTATGCTCTATTTGTTTCTTTATCTCAGTCTTCCGTTGTTTTCTATTGTTGGATATTTATTGCTTCTGCTATTGTATATTTATTTATCTCTTATTGTGTTACTCTGACAATGAGGGTATAGTTTCTCCAATATCACACCCAAGGCCCTCGCTGCTAGTTGGCATCATTTCGCGTTCGTGGAAATGCACTTGAGGCCATGTGACCAACCAGGTTTGGGGCACCTCTGGGTGGCTTCTTGAACCGGGATATTATAGGGTTATCCATATTTATAAATTTTTTTAGTAAATATATTCACTTAATAATACTTAAATATCATTTAATTATTAAAAAAATGACTTTTTATGGATATACGTGTTTTTTTCCTTTCAACAATTATTTTTTACCTATATACAATGAAATTTTAAAATTACTGTTAAGTCCAAAATAGATCCTTAACTCATCTTGAGTTATTTATTCTTCAATAAGGAATGATTATTATTTTTTTAAAATATTATTTCCAATATCAATTTTGGAACACCAAATTTTATTCATGAATGAATTTTTTATGAATTATTTATGGAACACATTCCTTTATGTGGTTATTTCATGACTACATTGTTATACATTCTATCTGGCCTGAATGATTATGAGAAATTATTTTGTGATAGGTAGGTGTGGAAATATAAATCTCACTAATACATTAATTTTTGTTATGTATCTCTTGAGATTATGTGTATTAATCATGAAAATAATTTTAGGTTCGTTCAAAATTATGATGTTATGATTTATGAACATTTGATATGCATGAAAATGATTTTATCTATGTTCAAAACTTTGTATCATATTTGACCACTATGATAAGATGTTTCATTTTTGGGGATGCAAAAAATTAGATTTCATCATAAAATGTTTCCCTTGTGATATTTATGACTATCCTATTCTTATAATATGATGATGATTATTACTCTAAACCATGTAATTTTCATTTATGTAGTATATTCCAACTCTTACAAGACTTTTAGATCACCAGTTTCATTGATGTATGTCTTCGAGTGACTAATTTTTTTAGGAAAAATGAATTTATATTTATAAATATAGTGTATTAAAATAAATATTTATGTTTTATGTTTTTATATTATTTATGAGCACAATTTTCACAAAAAAAAATATTATTTTAGATCTTGGATTTTCATATATGATATGCTGTTTATCATTAAAATAATTTAATATAAATTTATGAAAATGGTCCATTATAGTTGGTATCAGGGTGATAGTTTAGTAAATTTGGGAGTTATGATTAGAATATGTTTGAGAAAACCCTATGTTTAAGACTATGTGTAGGTAAAACATCCTATAATAATCATTTAATAAATGGATAAAAATAGGGATGGAATAAGAAATCCTTTTAGAGATAAATAAAAAATAAAATACAATATTTATATTTTTGACAAAAATTTTGGAATTTTTTTATTTTATAAAATGCTGGGAACTATAATAAAAAAGGAGAACAACATTTGTGAGTGAGAATTTAATAATTTTTTTAATGACATCCACAATCCCATGGGTTGTGGAGTTCAAAACATCATGGTTAATCATTCCAAGTAATCTCATGCTATTAATGATTACATGAACTATGTGGAATGTTCTACTTCACACAAGAATGAGAAAATGGAAATTGAGGCTTCATTGTAGAAATGATGACAAGAATTTAGAACAACTTTTGATCCATTTTTCATAAAATGAGGGGAAAATAGAATAGAGAATATATTTTATTTGAGATTCCCTATTTTGATATGGAGTTTGTCACTTTGGCCATATATTTTTTAGATTAATAATTTGATCAATGGTGGGAATTAATAATCAAAACCATGAAGAAGGATGAAATTTAAGAGAGTGTGTGGGAAGACCCTAATAAAATACTTCATAATAATTATTTTACTATAAATATTCAATAATATAGGATGAGATAATTATTAGAGTTAATGAAAAATTAAATTGAATCTTTCTGACCTTATGAGTTACAAATCACAATTTCTGAAATATATTCCTTGATATTTTCTATCAATAAAAAGAGAAAAACAAAGAGATTGTTTAGTTTTTTAAGAATACACCATCATAATTCTATAGTTGTATGATAATTTTGGATATTTGAAGATTTAGTTCAATCTGATATCAAATAGAGATGGAGTTTAGTGCTTGTTCCCACAGTCTTTGAGATACAAATAGTAGAATAGAGTACCACGAAGTGGGTCAAATTAAGAGGATGAAAAGTTATCAAACAACATATATTTTAAAAATGTGGGAAAAACAATCCTAGGAATTTCAAAAATTGTCGGTGGAAATAGTTCAAGTGTTGAAGGGAATCCCACCAAACTCATGAATGTATATGTGATATGTAAAAGGAGGTCAACATAATGTTATAATGGAATGATCCTCCTAATGAACCACCCATGGTTAAATGCTTCAGCTAGGCAGACAAAGTCCACTGTACAGGATAGTTCACCATAACAAAAGCCCATGAGGGTAATCAGCCTCAAAAACCACCACAACAAAAGAATCAAGGAAAGGAATAAGCCACCAATATAGCTAATTTAGAGCATTAAAATGATGTTGTACAAGGTTCACTTTCTATTCACTGAAGAATGGAAAATATTTTATTTGATTATTGTTTGAAGGACTACTTTGTACCTTGCATGTATTCTAGCACGATTGAATAAAATCCTGGATAAAAATAATTGTATATATCTATATAAAAACCAAGTGGTGTGATAATTACAAACAATGTGTTATAGTGCCCTCTTGTTAGAATATGAGGGAAGATTCTTCAATATAATATCTTAATACTTTTCTTTGTTGAATTAGAGAATATGGATTGGATCTCATTATATAAAGCACACATCTACTATCATGAAAAGGTAATTTGGTTCAACAATACAAACCCTACCATGCTCCTGTAAAAATTTAAATAACTATAAGGATCTCCTTTTGAAAATAAATCAATGTTATGAGTGTTTATTCCCTGTGAAGAAGCATAATTTTCCAAAATTCCTCAGTCAACAAAAGGTATCAAACATGAAGAAATCGTTATTATGAGTGAAATCACTACTATATTTCCAAAAGATTTACAAAAACATCCAAAAATAGTGTGGTAGAGTCCTATGTAGAAATCACATACAGGGCCACTCTTATATCTAAATTCCACTATAAGATGATAATGATCAAACATGAGGAGTAAAATAAGTATCTACATGTGGATTTGAAAAAATGGATCTTATACACAAATTCATTACCATAGGGTGAAAAATTTATCTTTGTTATGAAGAAGAATACTTTAATGTGACTATATCTCAATTACTCAGATCATAACGACAGACCCCTTAAGAAAACAAGTTCCTTTCCAATGATTGATGTGTTTTTCAAAAACTACATAGATCTCAATAATTCACAAAAATTGTTCATCATTTTGGATATCATCATCTGAAGGTGAGGACGGATCATATTTAGAATACTCCCTTTAATAGATTGTATGGACACTATGAGTTCATAGTGATTCCCATTACACTTACAAATTCCATTACAATATTTACATATTTGATAAATAGATTCTTTAGTGTCTACCTTGAATTGTTTTGTATTATTTATCAATTATATTCTCATTTACACCAAGGGAAATGATATACAAGAATATATTCTCTGGATTATAATGGTATCTTTATAAAAGAATAATTTTTTTGATTAGTTCATTATGTGTGTCTTTTGGATACAGATTGTCACTATATTGTGTCACATGATCACGACAAGGTTAATTTCAATGGACCCTTCTATGAAAAATGAAATTTATGAATGAGAAAGACCCACAAGTGTCCAAAAAACATATATTTCATAGAATTAATGGGTGCTAATGACATTTTTGAGAGAATATTATCATGATTTATTATACCACTGACAATGTTAACATTGAAATGGTTAATGTATTTATTACAAAAAAAATGTGAATAAATCATTCCGGATATCATGTAGTGGATAATACATTATCATATGCTCACACTACCAATATTTGGAGATATATTGTGATATAATGTTATACATAAAAGAAATCTAGGGATTTGTACACATACAAAATGATAGAATGATAGAATATTCTTCACAAAATTTGATGATCCAAGGGAAAAAATACCTAACATATGATCATGAATCAACAGTTGTGACCTTTACCATGATGACATGGAAGAACTACCTTTATAGTGAGAATTGTAACATTTACATCAATCATAAGAGACTAATGTTTAATTTTAAATCAAGATACCTCAACATGAATCAAATAATATGGTTCCATATGGTTATTGACTAAAATTTACATATTCACTACCATTCAGGAGATCTTATCAAGGTTGATGATTATCATAGAAGAAAATAACCAATTACTCTATATATGATGTGGATTCAAAAGGACCCTATCTTCATGGATATTTAATAGATATATTTACAAATCATAGCTAATTAAATAAATTCTACTATTCCGAAAATAGTTTGAAAAAATATATCCAATAGATGAACAAGGATGTACAAAGTGATGATTTTGGGCGTAAAAAGAATGTGAATTTTATAAAGGAGTGGAAGCTACATGAGTTACATATGAATGTGGATGATGTTATTTGATATGGAAAAAGAGTTTTTCTCCTTGTATCACCTGAGATAAATAAGGATATATTATATAGTTTGAATGTTTCATTTTTCTATATCCATTATGGATGTACCAATATGTACAGTGATATTTGAGAGAACCTATGTTAAGAAATCCTAAAGATGTTGATTGTGGAGTATATCTCAAGGTTGATGGAATATAAATAAGTTAATGAAAAGTTATAAAAGTCTAAAGGGATAATGAAAATATTTTCTAGAACCATGTTGGGATAAGAGAAATTCAACACATACTTTTTCAATTGTTTCCCAACGAAATAAAAACGAAATAATATGATGTTGGTTGTGGTGGATCAACTCACAAATACTATCTGCATCATCACTATTTAGGAAGACTTCGGACAAGAACAACATTACATGGTGTATTTATAGAATGTGGAGAGAGTTCATGGGGTATTAATATTTATCATCTCCAATCATAATCCAAGGATCGTATATAAACATTGAAGAAGTATTAAACATTTTATGAATATTTAATTGATTTTTAGTATGGCCTATCACCCCTAAACTGAAGTATAATATGAGAGGACTAATGAGAAACTCAAGGATATGATGATATACTACTAGGTAAAATTTAAAGGATGATGGGATCCAAATTTCCCAAAAGTTGAGTTCTCCTACTATAATAGTTTGCAATAATGTATTCAAATGGATCCATTTGAATCACTTTATGAGAGGTAATGTATAAATAATAATTTTTGGAATGTAGAAGGATATATTAATATACATGGGACTAATCTTGTACATGAAATGATAGAGAAGGTTCATTCCATCCTGTAACATATAAAAAGCTTATCAGAGTATGAAAAAAAGCTATGATGATATTAATTGATGGTATTTTTCATTTGATGTTGGATAGAATGTTTTCTATCAATTATAACCAATAGATTCATCCAGTTTGGAATTAATGAGATTCTTAGAGTAGGTACATTGGCCCCTTTGAGATCCTTGATCACATTGGAGAAATGGACTTTTGGATATCACCTCCACCAAATATAGATCATGTTTATGGTGAGCTATACATATATATCCTGAGGAAGTATATAATGGACCCCTCATGTTTACTAAATTCAGAGGTGGTATAACTGGAAAACCAAATTTCGTATGCAAATAATACAGTGAAGATCATGGACTACAAAGACAAAGTTGATTGGAATCCAAAAAATTACATAGAAAACGTGTTGTGGATGAACCATAAGTATGAAGAGATGACATAGTAATCATAGGAAATAATGATACAAAAGTAGCTTCCACTATTCTCAACCATGAATATGATTTGAAATTTTTGGGTAGAAATTTAAAAATGTATGAATATTATTATAACCCAAAGTTTAAAAATTATATTTTTTGATGAAATAAATGTTTATTATATTATATTATACATTATTATACACATTAAACTAATTTATTATTAAAAAAACATAATTTAATTAATGTAAATCATTATAGTAGTCTATAAATAAACAAATTTAATAACCAAATATTACATGGGGACAAAAATAGAAAATATGAATAATATAATTAGAGACGTATAATCACCCCAATCAACTATAATCATCACTCACATGAACAAACCAATGAAATATAAACAAAATACTAGTATCTTGTAAACATAATTTGAAAGGGGAATATACAACCTTGAACGAATTTTGGTGAATATTTAATTGAGAAATGATGTAGTATTTAAAAGAGGTTATGTGACTCGTTGAATAATAAACCAAATGTTGGGAACATTATCTTGACAATTGCAATAGTAATTTTAACTCAAAAAAATAAATTATGACATAAATAATATATATAATGAATAATTTTAGACAATAGAGTTATTATAATTCCAGCAAATAAATATCACGGTTTAAAAACTAAAGGATAATATACAAATTTCTTATAAACTACATTTTAAATTATTTTGAAAAATGAAATTTATTTTATTAAATTTTAATATTTATTTATTGTTGAAAAATATTTTTATTAAATTAATATTATTATATAGAATCATCACATAATATTTTTTCCATGTTGGAGTTTCGTATATTATTGGAAATACTTAAATTTTCAATTGATTTGTAAAAATAATATTTTATCAAAACCAGACTATCTTAAATTATGTCATTCAAAATGAAATAATGGATGAATCATTTATAGAACTATAATATGAACCCAGATATATTTTTCATTAATATATAAAAAATTAATATTTACAACCCTACTAAGTACTTTTCAAAGTATAAAATCAAATTTATCACATTAAAATAATATTTTACCATTTTTTACATTTCTCTTTTATTTAACCAGTATATTATAAATATGAAGTTATAAAAAGTCATAAAATGTGGTTATTTAATGAAAATATGTTTTATAATCTAAAAAATATCACTATTATAAATTTTAAATTTGATATATTATTGTATTCAATATTTTTCCTAATAAATATTAATCTCATTATATATAAAAACACACCCCCATCCATTTGAAAACCATTCCAAAAAAAGTTTATAAAAAAATATCTACCACAATATTCTCTATTACTCATTTGATAATATATTGGTATGTTTAGGATGCATCTAAATCCAACTATCATGGGATTTTATTTCCATAGATAAGAACTACCACTAAGAAGAGGGTAAGCTCTTAACAATTCTTCCTCACATTCTCCTCTCATATTTTTCATTTATACGACCCGGTAAAATAATAATATTATATTTATTCTTATGTGTGATATTTAAATTAAAGTATAATTTTTATCCAAATTTAATTATAATATTTATGACCTATTATATTTTCAATCTTCCCATACAGTTCATATGATAATTTCCTGTTAACAGTCGGTTAACCACATATTTTGACATTTCCAATTCTCTTATTATAAAAAACCGATGGGTGGTTATGTGAAATTATATATTTTATGAAAAATTATAAATATATTGATTTTAGGACTCTATATAGTTAATTCAACTTATTTATAAATAAAATTAGAAAAAATCAAAAAATCAAAGAAAAATGGAATATTTTTAAGTAAAAAATGATATCAAAACAAATCAACATCAATAATAGAAAATTATGAAATATAATATAATTATTATAATATATAATTAGTTAAATAATTTATCATAATTTATTTTTTTTTTCAATTTTATATTAAACTGGGGATTATTATTTATTGGTAAAAATGAAACGAATTAAGATTGGATTTAAGTTAAGGAGATTCTTTATCCCAACTCAGTTTCTCTGGGTTATCCATATTTATTATAATTTCTAGTATCAATATTCTCAAAATATTACTTGAATATAATATTTAGAATTCTATCCTTTTTTTTGGGATATATATTTTTCTTTCATTCCAAAAATATTTTCATGATAAATACAATGAATTTTTAATAATACTTTTCATTACAAAACATATTCTTGACTTATCTTGAGTTTTTTCTTCTTCACATAAGAACAATTATTATTATTCCAAATATTTTTTCAATTATTCATTTGGGAATCCTAATTTTTATCGACAGATGTATGGTTTAAAAATCGTTATGGGACTGATTCCTTTCGATGGGTTATTTCCTAGCAATTATTGTTATGCATTATATGTAGTATGCATGATTATGGGAATTTATAACGTGAAAGGAAAGATAAAAATTATATCTTCATCAAGTGTATTGGATAATTTGATTTACCTCATGACATTATGTGAATTATTCACAGACATGATTCTAGTTACTTTCACGATGAATTTTTTTATTTATGCACATATATTTTTAATGAACATGATACTAGATTTTTTCACAACTATGTGCTATATTTGACCATGACAGAATGATATTTTGTTTCTATGCATGTAAAAATCCCATGAAAATATAATATTTTCACTTATGATTTTGTTTGTGATGTTATTCTTATGATATGGATATGCATATTAATATCATCCATGTACTTTTGATCTATGCCCCTTATTCTCCTCATACTGGGATTTTAGCTTACCTATTTCACCAATGTATATCCATAGGTGATTATATATACTATGTAGAACAAGTTTTTTCTTAATGATAAAGATTTTGAATTTAAATAAATGTTTATGCTTTTTATGTACAAGATATTTATGATCCTAATTTTCTAACGAAATAAAACATTGAATCCTATATTTGTATCCATATAATGATTACAATCTTAAGAAGGGATCAATTTTTCATTTATGAAAAATTATGGTCATTATATGTTGATCTCAACCACCTTTAAAATATTCATAAAATGATCATTGAATATCCTTCATGGTTTGAATTGGTCTCTCAAATACACCATCATTTTGAGGAAGATAAGTAGTAATAAAATTCAACTACATATACTCTGTTATTTAATTAATTTTCCATAATTTCTAGGTAAAAATTTAATATCTATTAGTTAAAATATTATGTTTTTGTACATTTTTTTAGAAGGTGGTGTCTTTCTAGAAGACAAAGGAATAATTATTATAAAGGAAACAAGGCTACATGAGTCTAAAGGACAAAAATATATTACAATCATTGTAATGAAAATGGATTAGATCATCGGGAAGGTCATCAATCCAGGTAATATCTTGATTAACCCCCTATTTAGAAGGTCAAAATAACCATGTTAGCTTCTTGATAAATGTGAGTGATGATGTAGTTGATGTCAAGAAGAGTGAGGATACAACTCATCCAGAGAGTGTTGATCGGCCACACAAGACGAATCACACCATTCAAAATAGCCTTCACAATGGTGGCTGATTCACTCCCAATATGAAAGTTTCTATAACCATGTTGTTTGGAAAAAGAAATAGCATGATTCATGCTCATAATTTCAGCTGATATAGAAGATGGAGTGCTATAGATACCTTAGAAGAATCTATGGATTGGACCAACAAGGTTCCTAATGATTCCACCACAACCCGCAGGGCCCAGGTAGCCTTTGGAAGCTTCATCCACATTAACTTTAATCCAACCAGGAAGAGGGGAATTCCAAAAGACGTATAAAATGCGACGAGGATAGAAGTAATTTCCATCAATGCAGAGTCTTCTTAGAATTCCAAAGTTGTGCACTGTGTTGTTTTAGTGTCCCTTTTGGATCTAAGCAACTTCATGTATGGAAATAAGGACATTCTTATGCCCTTTAGCATGAATTAATGATAATTTATTTTGTATAAGGAAATTTCTATCATACCAGATAACATGGTGAAGCTCTACGATAACAATAAGGAAAATATTCTTAATCTATTGAGAGTTATCCCTTTATGCACATTTCTTTAATTTAGATTTGATAGAGTCTTGAAACAACCTCCTACAGTTAATGATTTCATAAATATAATACCAAAGAGCAGAAGTAGTGGCACATGAAAGAATGTGATGATTGGATTCATCTCTGTGTTGGATGTAGAGATGGCATTTAGAGCAGAGTTTAATACCATGCAATTGAAGGAGATCATCAGTGGGGATCCTATTGTGAGCAAGCCACCAGTTGAGTGTGAATATTGATAGTTTTATCGATGGTTTATTGAAGTGCTTAATCCACCGAAAATCAATTTCAGAGTTTTAAAAATGGTGTTGGTAGTTGTTTTTTGAGTTAAGAATTCCATTGTAAGTAGGTTCCCTAACAAGAAATCCACGGTGATGGAGAATGTATAGGTATCAAAGACATTCATGATATTGTTAGAAAGATGACCAGTTTTAGAACAGATAACATCTCTCATAGAGAGGTTGGTGTTCTCAGGACTATGGCCAAGAGTAGATTAAGAAATTAAATGAGTTCTAGTCCCATTATCCAAAAAAATTAAAAGAAGAGTCTCTAGAGACCATCCACGAGGCATTATTCATAATGGAGGAAAACAGAATCTTTTTTAGAAGTCCAGATAGAGGAGGCAAGAAAAGTTAAGTGGCCTTTCATAATTTTTTCAAGAAATATATTTTTAATAAGAAAAATGTAATTAGACTTATTATGTAGGAGATCCTAAGTGAACCTTTCTTAAAGCACCTCATTATGATGTTTGAGATTTTTAATGCCAATACCTCTTTTATCAATGTGTTTACAACAGGTTATCCATGGTATGTTGACAAGTTTCCTTTCCACCATGCTACCTATCCAAACAAAATTTTTAATAGAGGTATTAATTTTTTTAATAAGACCAATAGGATACCTGTAGGCCATTATAGAGTAGACCATTTTTTAGAAAATAGTATATTTAATAGGACAAATTCTACCTGCCATAGAAAGTAAGTTTCCTTTATAAGAAGAAAGTTTCTTTATATGCTAAAAGACAATGTCAGAGAAGTGTGATGATTTAGGTCATCACTAGAAGATGGGGAAACCTAGTTATTTAATAAGGGGATATCCCTCCTTTATACCTAAAACATTTATATTGTTGCATTTTCTTTTTGGGGAATGTTTTTCCCCAAGAAGATCGAAGATTTGTTCCATCTAATCACTAGTACAGAGATCACCTCATAATGAGTAGTAAATGTTTTGAGGTTTTGAATGATTAATTTATCAACATGAAGAAAAAAAATTATATCATCAGCATATAATAGGTTAGCGGGAGAATTCAAATTGCACGACACATGAATGGGATTCAATTTATTTTGAGCATTAAGATAAGTGAGTAAACAACTATGGTAATCCACCACAATGGAGAAAATGATAGTACATAGAGGATCCCACTTTCTTACAACTATAGTGAATTTGATATATCCTCTGGGGGACCCATTGATCAAAATGGAAATGGAAGACGAATTGAATAAGGTTTTGATAGTATTGATAAAAACATTACTAATGAAAAATTATTGAAGCACCCTAAAGACAAAATTCTAGTCCATTGTATCAAAATACTTTTTAATAACAAGATTAATGGAAATATTACCACCTATATTGACTTTATATAAGATGTTAAAACTCTTCAAATAAAGACTAATGCAGTTTTGGATGAACACCATTGTTGAAAAAAGATTTGACAAGCTTTCAAACATCATATTGAATAATTTCCCAGTAGTGCTGGAAGAAAGCATTATTAAATCCATCAGGACCTAAAGCACTATCGGTATTTAAACTAAATAAATATCTCTAATTTCATGACCAAGAGGAGTGTTAAAAAAGGGGTTATCATCATCATTGACCACCATAGGAATGATAACCAGTAAGAGATATTTGTTGTTATCAGTGCCATTGAGAAAAGATTCAATGTAGGAGAAAATATGGTTATCAATACCATATTCATTGTTTAAAATGTTTTCCCCATCTTTTAGAGTGGAAGGAGTCCTATGGGATCTACGGCTCTTTGAATATAATTATAAAACATTGTATTTCTACCACCAACAGAAAACCATTTAACTGTGAAGGCTTGCTTCCTTATGATATCAATAAAAGTGAGAAGGGGATTGTGCTTTATTGAGGTGTTGATTTCTGGATTTGGATCAATGCTAAAATCAGATCCACTGCTTTGGGATTGGAGTTTGTTGAGCTCATTCTCAAAGAGAAAGATATCATTGATTACTTGTTTAGAATGTCGGCAACACCAACCTTTAATCATCTGTTTATGAGACTTTAGTTTGTAAGAGTAGGAGAAGGAATCATTGTAGTGTGTCAAAGAAATCCATAAGGTTTTAATGATACTAGTGCATTCTGTTTTGTTGAACCAAGCATTATTGAATCTAAAAGGAAGAGAATGTCTTACACTGTTGATCGAGAGAGTGACCATAATAGGATGGTGGTTAGAGTATATCTTGTGAAGTGTGGTGTAAGTTATGGTGTTCGAAAACTCTAAGGAAAAAACATTCGTGAAGTCTCATTCCAATTTAGAGGCCACCATCCTATTGTGATGCTTCATATACTATGTTTATTTGGCACCTGTAAGGTTTATTTCAATGAGGTTGTTGTCTTTAATAGAGGATTTGAATTATCTCATGGAGATCGTAGTGTGTGAGGGGAAAATTTTCTCATTTGAGTTTAGGATAGCATTAAAGTATCCAATTAATATCAAAAGAGTATGGATGTTAGTACCTAGAAAAGTAATATCATCTCAGAGGGTCCTTCATTCATGGTATATATTGTTAGCATAAAAAAAGGAGAAAAAAATATAAGTTCCTTCAAAGACAAAATAACAGGTGAGGGATTTCTCTGGGATGATAAAAATATTAATATTTTGAATAAAACAATGTGAAAAGATCCATAGAGTATAAACCAAGGATCTGACCAGCATGATTCCTAAATATTCCACCAAAACCTAAAGGGCTCAGGTTGCATTTGGAAGCACCATCCACATTAACATTAATCCAACCAAGAATAGGGGCATACCAAAAGACTTTGAAAGTGCGATGAGGTTGGCAGTAATTTCCAGCAATATAGAGTCATCGCAAAATGCCAAAGTTGTGCACCGTTTTATTTTCATGTCCCTTTTGAATCAACATAGATTAATGTATGAAAATAAGGATCTACATACGCAATGAAACATGACATAATGAGAATTTATTATGAATAAGAGAATTTCTATCATTCTATATCACATGGTGAAGATCTATGACAATATCAAGGAAAATATTCTTAATCTGTTGAGAGTTATCCCTCTTTGCACATCTCTTTAATTGAGATTTTATAGAGTCATGAATAAACCACCTATAGTTAAATTTTCCAAAAATATAATTCCAAATAGAAGAAGCAGTGGCATAGCAAAGAAAGAAATGACTCGAATCTTCTCTGTGTTGGTTTTAGAGATGGCATTTTGAGCAGAGTTGAATACCACATAATTGGAGGTGACCATTAGTGGGGATACTGTTGTGAGAAAGCCTCCAGATGAAGGTAAATGTTGAAGGTTTTATCCAAGGTTTATCAAAGTGCTTAATCTACACAAAATCACTTTCAGAGTTGCAAAAAAGGTGTTGGTAGTAGTTTTTTGAGTTAAGAATTACATTGTAAGTAGGTTCCCATAATAAGAAATCCCCAGTGATGGAGAAAGTATAGGTATTAATGATATTCATGATATTGTTAGGAAGAAGATCATTTTGAGAGTAGAGAATATCTATGATAGAGAGGTTGGTGTTCTTAGGACATTGAACCAGAGCAGTTCTGGAAATTAAAGGATTTCTAATCCAATTATCCTACCAAAAATTCAAAGAAGTGTCTCTAGTGACCTTCCACCGGGCATTATTCATTATGGAGGAAAAGGACTGTTTTATAGAAGGCCATATAGAGGAGGAAAGAAAAGTTGAGTTTCCTTTCTAATGTTTTTAATGAAATATATTTTTAAGAAAACTAATTGAATTAGAATTATTATGTAAGAGATACCAAGTGAACCATTCTTGAAGAACCTCATTAATGTGTTTGAGATTTTAAATGAACATACATCCTTTGACAATGAGTTTAAATAGGTTAACCATGGTATGGTTACAAGTTTTCTTTCCACCGTGATACCTATTGAAAAAAAAATTAATATAGGTATTCATATTTTAATAAGACCAATATACCAACTGTATACCATAATAGAGTAGATCATTTTTGAGACAATATTAGATTTAACAAGATAGATTCTAGCTGCCATAGATAGCGATTTTCCTTTCCAAGAAGAAAGTGTCTTTATAACCAGATTAGCAATGATAGAGAATTGTGAAGATTTAGGTGTTCCCCAAAATGTGGGGACACCTAGGAATTTAAAAGGTGGATATCCATCCTGTATACCTAAATCATTTATAATGATGTATTTTTTATTAGGAGCATTGTTTTTCCCAAAAAAATATAGAAGATTTGTTCCATCTAATCACTTGTACAGAGATCTCCTCATAATGAGCAATAACTTTTTTGAAATTTCATATGTTTCTATTATCACCTTGATGAAAAATAATTATATCAATGACATATAACAGTTGGTTGGATCAATCAAATTGTGTGACACATGAAGGTTATTTAGTTTAATTTTATCAACTAGATAATTGAGTAAACGACTAAGGTAATCCTCTGCAATGGAGAAAATGATATGAGAGAGTGTGTCCCCATTTCTTACATCTTTAGTGAATTTCATGTATCCTCTGGGGGATCCATCGATTAGAATGGAAATGGAAGGTGATTTCAATAAGGTTTTGATAGTAGTGAGAAAAACATTACTAACGCCCAACTATTGAATCACCTTAAAGGTAAAACTCCAGTCCATTGAATCAAATTATTTTTTATTGTTAAAAATAATGGCAATATAAACTCCTCTATTGACATTATTTATGGTGTTAAAACACTCTGATGAAAAAATGCTATTTTAGATGTATATACCCTTGATAAACCCAAATTTATTATAGGAGCCTATTTTATCTATAATGGACGAGATCATACTGGAAATAATTTTTATAATGATTTTCTAAAGAGTGTTAATGAGAGAAATGGGCATGAACAAGTGGATCTCATAAGCATTGTCAAATTTGGGGATTTGAGAGAGGAATTCCGAATTTAGACCGTAAGGGAGAAAATCATTGGTGAAAAAAACATTTGACAATCTTGAAAACATCATATTTAATAATGAACCAGTAGTGCTGGAAGAAAGAATTATTAAATCCATTAGGTCCTGGAGCACTGTCATGATTTAAAATGAAGAAGATATATTTAATTTCATTACCATGAAGAGTGTTAAGAAGCAAGGTGTTATCGTCATCATTGACCACCATCAGAATGATCCTCTGTTAGAGATCTTTGTTATTATCAGTTCCATTGGAAATAGATTCAAAGTAAGAGAAAATATGGTTAACAATATCATATTCATTGTATTAAATGTTATCCCCAACCTATAGTGTGAAAGGAGGCATATGGGCTCTGTGGGAACTTTGAAGAGAATTATATAACTTTGTATTTACATCACCATCAAAAATACATTTTACATTGAAGGATTTCTTCCTTAATATTTCAATAAAAGTGAGCAGAGAATTCAGCTTTATTGAGGTGTTTATTTCTTGATTTGGATCAATGATAAAATTAGAGCCAGTGCTATGGGTTTCAAGTTGGTTGAGCTCATTGTCACGGAAAGGGATATCCTTGTAGAATTGTTTAGCATGCCAGATACACCAACCATTATGCATCTATTTAAAATAAGTTACTTTTTAAGAGTAGGAGAAGATATCATTTTAGTGTGTCATAGAAATCCTGAATTTTTTAATGATTTTATTGCATTCAGTTTTGTTGATACCGGTATTATTGGATAAAAAGGAAGAGGAAGTCTTATAGTGTTGGTCAAGAGAATGACTAGAATAGGATGGTGGTCAGAGTGGAGCTTCTGAGGTGTGGTGCTAGTGATAGAGTTCCAAAAATATATGGCAGAAACATTTGTGAAGGCTCTATCTAATTTAGAGGAATCCATCATGTTGTAATTCTTCTTTTAAGAAGTGTATTTGGAACTCTTAAGGTTTATTTCAATGATTTTTTTGTCTTTTATAGTGGATTTGAATTACCTCAAGGAGATTGTAGCATGTGAGAGACCAATTATTTCATTTGAGTTGAGTATAGCATTAAAATATCCAATTACTAGCCAAGGAGTGTATGTGTTAGTACCTAGAAAAGTAATATCATCCAAGAGGGGCCTTCTTTCTTAGTATCAATTTTTAGCATAAACAAAGGAGATATTAATAGAAGTCCCTTTGAAAACAAAATCACAGGTGAGAGATTTCTCTATGATGCTAAAAATATTAATATTTTTAATAGGATAGTGAAAAAATATCCATAGAGTCTCAACTGAGGATGAGTTTTTTGTTGCACTAATAATGGAATTACTATGTTGACATAAGTTTTGAAAAATGGATGAGAAACTTAATTTTGGTTTAGATATAGAAAATAAAATAGGGCAGTGAGTATTAACCATAATTTTTATGACAAAGAGGGTGTCATAGTTTGCTATACCCTAACAATTCCTGAAAATATTATTCATTTAAACATAAGTTTGGAGTTAAAAATCAATTTTTTTTATGTTTTTCGAACCCCTATTACTAAAAGTTATTTGGTTCTGTTTGGTAGGATTTGGGTTATTTTTTTCCTTGACCTCATTTAGAATCACTAGAAGGGCTGTTTGAAAAATTAATGTTGTTGCTACCCTTCACAGGTGATATCATAATGTTTTGGTTTGCATTGTGTTTATTATCATATTGACTATCCAGTTTCCCAGAATATGCTGACCCAAAAGTAATAGTTGATTGAATATGATCTGCTGACTGATTTTCAAAGTGTAATGAGGGCATACCTAAAGAAATTTTAGCAGAACAATATGCTTAGAGATACTTGAGTAGTTATCAGTGTTTTGTTCAGAGTTTTCAGGAAGTGCATGCAATATTTCCAGATCCATGTGGATCTGTTGTGAAATCAGATGAGTCACAGCAATAGTCATGTCCAGTAGACCAGAGCCATCCATATTCCTTGGATCATCTTGGGGAAGAGGAGTATTTTTTTATTCCAAGGGCTTAGTTTTCATGAGCATTCCCTTGCCCAAAGGTTGATCTAAGAAGACCCATAACTTTCCATTGTATAGTTCTACACACAATATGGATATCTGCCTATGATCATTTGAATTGTTCTGATTGGACACATTCTATAGGATATCTTGATTTTCACTGGGGCCTTTTGAGGGGTCTGAAGGAGAAGCTCTAGGATCCATACCCAGACCCAAGGTTTTTAGGGAGTAATTGCAAGATGAGGTCTCTTGTTAGTGTTTTATTCTTGAATTAGTCAGTACAAAAACAAGATGCCCAATAACAATGTAATTTTGATTAACATCAGACAAAACATTGGTTGAGTCAAGTGAGTTTCAGCTGAGGATGAAGGCTTAGAATTTACAGTAGTAGTGTGGTGCGAGGATACCTTACCAGTGTTATTCATTCCATTATAATATTTCATTTGGTTTTTACATACATCCATAACCATGGATTCTAGTTCATTAAATAAATTTGGATCATTGTTTTCTTCTTCTTCTACAAGTTCATCCCACAAATCATTTGATATATTCAGTGTATTTTTTTATATATTGGTCTTCTTCACCCATACCTCATTATTTTTTTATTTTTCAAGAAAATACAAGGTGTACGGCTTACATTTTCTTATTAATTTTTCATTCCCTCCATTAATTTTCCAATGTTAGGACCACTTGTTTCCTAATTACCCTATAATTTTCTATGGTATGGACAATGTGTTTGCAAATTTCACAGAATGGTAACATTCTAAATATTATGTCCTAATTTTTATTTTATAGTCTTTGGTATTTAAGATTATTGAATTAGGAAGAGGGGCATTAAGACTTACCTCTACCATTACCCTTGCAAAAAAGCACAAATTTGCATTTATATTTCTTTGGAAAATTTTCAAGTGTTGTCTAATATAATAAAAAAATATCATTTAATATCTTAGAGTGACAAAAAAACTATCTTAATCCAAGGAATCTATCCCACACTTGTGAAATTTCATTTTTATGGGTTTGTGGATTAATGGAAATATACCATTCAGAAATCCACAGAAATCCAATCTTAATCTGTATGTTACCTAATTTCTATACTCTGTCGTGGTCAGATTGAGAGTTGAATAAAATATGAAATTACATGCGGCCTATGGGAACTGATTTCCAATTTGGAAATCCCGAATAATTACTATTTCTTGGATTTCAATCTATTAAAGTCCATAGATGATAACCTTTTAAGTATGAGATGGGACCCATGATTGAAAATTTTACAAGCCTATCATGTTGTTGAAGTGCCTCGAGGTATAATTCTACCGAGTAACCACCACCATCCAGCTTCATGAATAGAGGCAACCCTGTTGATAGAAGCTCTTTGTTCAGATCACTTCCTTTGAGTTACTCTAGGAAAGAGTTACCTTTGACTCTTCTTGCGGTTGAGTGATTATTAATTTCATCGTTTGGGTTTTCAATGTTGCTCAAAGTAACAGATCCTCACCGCTCATGGTCCTGACTCTGAAAAATATGGGAGTCGAATCTCTCAGGCACAAGAAATGCAACACCCATGAATAAGATGGGTTGAGGGATTTTTGAACCCTAGATTCTCAGGATTTTTAGAAAGATATGCTCTCCCATCTCTCATAATAAATCCATCCCTTTTGGTACACAAATATTTACTGTATAATTAATGTATATATGGGATATATTATCAAGGGAGAAACCATATCATACATTAAAGAGATGCACAAACATTATAAGTCGATGAAATATAACCCAAATAACATAATTCCATTTATATGCATTGGGATGTCCAAAAATAAAATCCATGGTGATGATTCAACATTTCCATATAGGTATGGGTAATGGTTCTAAACTCTAATTAGAAATCTAATACTCATTATTAAATTGTTGGCATTCTAAACACAAAGATTCATGCTTTATAATATATCTATTCATGTTCTCCCAAAAGAAATGATCCTTATGGTCTCTATATATCATTGTAATTTGTGGATAAATATATAACGATGATAAATTATCATCATCAAAAATATTCACATCAAATTATAGAATTAAATCTTCACAAAAACTATTACTAGACATTATAATTCAATTCCATTCAAGGATGAATTCCATAAAATTTGTCCACTTATTTTATAGCTCCATACCTTTCTTCCTTTCCATACTAATATTTACATGCATTGATGGTTGAACACTCAATTTTCAAATATAATATTTTTATCCTTTTATTAATATTTCATGGCTTAGTATTTTTAATTCCATAAATATTGGTTATATATATCCTTATCATAGTTAAGCTAGCATGATATTTTTAGCACAATGATTTATCCACCTTGTTCACTTTCCCAATATGGTAATGTATTATATAGTCATAATAAATTTTTAAATAGAAATATGTTCCCTAGTTTATATTAATCTTTTTGTTAGTTAACATATATATTATATATTTTGGATTAATGTAGTTGTTAAACCATTTTACATAATGATATTTCCTCCTTATGTTTAATTTAAATATTAATAATTTAAAAACAATTCATGGGTCAGGTAATTGAACAATAAAAATTAAATAAAGTGATTCATAACATATTTTCTGGTATTTATTCATTATAATATATCCTAGTAACTTATTAGATGAATCACTCAAGAATAAAAACTCATATACACATTAATCTTGTATGAGTTGTAGTGTAATTGAAAATCCTCTCTTCATCTACTTGAAATTTGTTATATCTTTATCAGTTTAGAAGATCATGACTCCATTTCATGTATACATGGTAGTTTGAATTTAAATCCCTATGAAATTATTTAAAAATATTTGACACTATCTAATAAATCCATGAAATCTATAGATATCAGTAACAGTAGTTGTTCTAGTCCAATGATTATTGATTTCTATAATAGAACAATCTACTAATAAATCTAAATTATTATCATTGGTCCCATGTATGAATCATTATGTAACTACAACCGCACTTTCTAAATTTGGTATATAATTTCTCCTTCCATCATGTATTCATCTCATTTATCAAGTAAAAATAATTCTCCTCCATCAACTTTATGTAGATATGAATATCATATATAAAGGAAATTCCTAATTGATTGAGGTAATATGTAATTTCTGGAATAATTAAATCTATGAATATAGAGTAGGAATTATATAATCCAAATGGAAATGCTATAAATATATTGTATTTTTTTCTCATATATTAGGCTATACAGGGTATGTATTGAATTTTGACATTCTATTGATAGTATCTTGATAAAATCTTTGTATTGGAAAAGTTTGGATCTCTTCAAATATGATAAAATAATCATCAATACTGGGTAATGAATATTTATTCATGATCTTGATCTTATAAGGTTTCTCAAAATAAATGAATATTCGTATTTATCCATACTTTTTAATAACAAATAGAATAAAAGAACCCCATGTTGATACACATTGATGAATAGATCACATATAAATATTCTCTTGAGGTTTATTATTTAATTCCTATAGTTTAATCGCCTAACTTAAATATGGATTCGTTGAAATAGTTATATCATAAGGTATGAGTTTTATTGAGTAATAAAATTCATGATTCAGTGGAAGTCAATGAAACACTTTCATAAAGAGAAAAACATAATCCCATTCAATAAGAAAATTTTATTTTGGGCTTCCACCAAACCATATGTGATAGATGTACATTATGAATTGAAATTAATAGCCCTAAAATGGAATTAATTTCGTTTGGAAGCCTGTATTCATCCTCAAATCGATAAATAATCACTTGTTCAATCAAAATATAAAATGACGTATCCATTCCATAGAAAATTATATGATATATATATGTATAGAGGCTATCCATTAAAAAAATAACATCAAATAAAAACTGGGAGAGAATAACATGATTTACTATATAAAAATTCCATGAAAAATTAATCAGAGAATAATACTTAAATTTTGATGAGATCATATATCCATTAGAATTTTTCAATACTAATTTATTACCAAATAATAATGGAAATGAATGAACATTCCCATATACAATTCATGATATAATGGGATTCACAACTCTAATATCAAATTAGACACTTAAATAATTAAGAATAACTATAATGAACTAAATTTCCCCATTAAATGATAAATACATAACTAAATAAAAATTTGATAGTTTGGACATCAATAATAATTAATCATAGTAAATAACCCTTGAAAATCATTCATAATATGTCAAATACATGAAACCTTATTTTCATTCTATGACATGTTATGTTTATCATAGGACATCCAAGATCATAATTTATTCAAATCTTTCTTAATGGTTCCTAAATATAATGTTAATTAACAAAATAATATCCCCTTATAGTGTCTTGAATATTGTGTAGTCTTTTGAACCATCATCATTAACTATTATATATCACATTAATACACAATATTCCCCATTCATATCTTTTAGAAATTAGTTCATTTATGCCACAAACTCATTCACATGTTAGTTTCTAAACATGTAATAGTATTCTAGGAAAACCATACTCATTCTTTACCATTACAAACAATTTTCTCTTAAACATAGGCTTATACTAAGGGTTATCACTAAATTCATCACATCTTATATTAAAAAAACATATAAACCTTTCTATAATACCAAATGTGGTGTCTCAAAATTTCATTAACTAATATTACATCACTTTAGATGGATATTGAATACATATCCTAATAGTAACCACACTAGATCTATTAGGAGTTAATGAATTTGGAGAAAATATGAAAAATCCATTTCATTAATAATAGATATTCACTATACCCCAAATTTGTTTCTCAAATAATAAATATAATTTTCATATCCCCCTTAAATTTAGTTTTCTACCTAGTGAATGGTGATTTATATAATTGTAATCTCAAATAATATTAAGAGTAAACATGTAATATGTCATTCAATGGTCACACGTTATAATAACATGAACATAATGGTATTATAATATGAGCATCAAATTTCAAAATCAGGCCAATCAATTCATATATCATAATTATGGTATAAGGCTTTAAAAACTCATAAAACATTACTAATATAATAATCAAAGTTCATGTTCAATGTTATTATATCATAATAACAATAAAATTTACTAGATTAAGGTATAAAAATGATATCATAATAATAATCATAGAATTCATACATAACACCAACTCGCCAAACCATTCATCGCATGTAAGTATCGGGATAACCACTTGTTTACTAGCTTTGAGCATGGGATAAACACCAATGAACCATATTTTTGGCATGGGATAAACACCCATGTACCCATTTATATTATAATTAATTAATCATTACCCAATCATTTAAAAGGATATATTAGTTCCAACCATCACATAAACATAACCAATTAATAGATATTCTGTATGATCATGACAAAATTGATTATTACAACATAGAAAAACTTATAGAAATAAAGAAGGTTTTCATTAATATTTCATCAAAATATTCAATAAAAACCCAAATAAATAATAAGGATAAAATCAGTAGATAATATCCCAAATTAATTATATGTTACATCAATAGATGTTTTCATTTTTGGTGAAAATTTCAAAAGTTACCCGAAACATTTCTGAAGAAAAATATAGTTTTCAATTTGAAATCACTTATTTAAAAAATACTTTTAAAAAAATAATTTTGAAAATCATATATTTTAAATAATTATGAAAAAATATAGAGTTAAAATATAATAAAATAGTTTCCATGTGGTTGGTATAATTGTTTTTTCATTAAAAATTATAATATTTTCTTATTTTTACCTTTGGTAAATTGTTACTCATTTGAAAAATGAAAATAATATACATTTTAATTTCATTTTTCAAAATGAAAAACATGGATATAAATGAAATCAAATATTCATTGGGGGATATTAATAAAATTATTGAACACATTTTTTTTAAAATATTATCTTAAATGGAACAGATTCTCGATTTTATAGAAATAATGTTGATTTTACAAAAAAAAGCATTATTTAGGAATTATGAGTACATGGTGACAGAGAAATGAATGGTAAAAATTTAATATACATAAATAACCATAGGAGAGGAATATACATAATATTTTTTAAATATGTTTTATATTATTTCATCATAAAAAATTTAATCATAACCACTCCTATTAAACATGAATATTATAATGTAAACCTCATATTTTGTTTGTAAATATTCAATATGAGCACCAATGAAACAAATAACATTAGATTAGAATTTAAATCCCATGAATATAAATATATTCATTAAATAATTTATCAATTTAGAATTATATAAACCATATGAAAGAAAGAAGTGGTGAATATTGAATATGTTTCCCTGAAACAAAATTTAGTTAAGTACACCTTACCTAAGGTTCAAGTTTCTTTATAAGTGTTTTTAGCCTGCTGTATATTAGAAATAAAATTTAAATATAAAATTTATATAAATTGATATATATTACCATTAATAGATTACATGTAACATCTTATCACCCATTCTTTAACAATATTTATTATAATTATTGCTTTATTTATAAACTACTCTATCTTTCATATATACTTCAATTTGATAGATTTTGTTGTTCCATATTGATCAATGTACAATAATATATACAATTATAAAAATGATATAGATAACATATATATTAATTTTACTCATATTAATAAACCATTATAAATGGAAGGGTTTGAGAAATGAATCACACCCTTATAGACTCAGTAGATCATACGAAATCTTGAGTGTTGTTTTCATTATCTCTCAAAAAGAATGAAGGAATAAAAAATTATATTTTATCATGATAGTTTCCTGATTATACAAACAATATCATATATATTAATCAAAACCATCAATAGATCCATCATTGTTGCGTGGTTATGGAAAATAAATTAAATTTCTACATGGAGATGGTAGTCTGCATGTACACACCTATAACACATTCATTTCTCATTTATGGAAAATAATTTAATAATGTTTGTCAAAAAATTATAATAAAATATTATTATATTTATGATACAATATTAATTATATTATAATGGATAAAAAATATTTAATGGAAGTTTAAGGATAAATAGTTTTCTACATAATTAGTCAAGATAATTACCTCTTCTTTGAAAGATCTCCTTTAGATTACACCATAATCAATATTAGGATGGTATTAGGCAATGTGAATGAGCTAAATATTTAAGGTAAAAAAGATATGACGGTTTTTTGGATTGTATGATCATCAGATTTTTTGAATAATTGAGGATAAGAACATCCGTTCTATTATTTAGGGGAGGGTTACACATGGAGTTACATTAATTATTTAAGTAATATAAAGTCTCTTTAATTTATAAGTGGATAAAACAGACAATAAATCAAATATTATAAAATATATGTTTAAAATCATTTAATAAAATTATATTTATATAATTTTAGGATTCATTTATACTCTTCTCTCTTAGTTTAACACCCTTTGTTAACTTGTTTTATCCCTAAAAATGGTAATAAATGTTTACTATTTTTCTTATTAATTATAAAAATGGTTTTTGGCTCATTAAAAAATTTGGAAATTATTTTTGAAAACCTGGAATCCATTTTATAAAAATATATTTCTATAAGTGTAAAAAATTAACCAAAAAATCAGTCCATGATGTACAACGAAACATTATTTTAGAAAATATAATTTTAAGCATAAAAATATATTTAATATAATTAATTTCCTTGTAAATTTCTTTTGATGAATTTTAAAAGATTTTATTAAATATATTGTTTATACATTTTTTGATAATAATTATTCATTAATGATTTATTTAATTTATTTTGTTTAAATATATTGTGCATATAAAAACATTTTTCTATGAAATAACATGTTTTACCTTATATGGATTTTATCTCCCTTCGTTACCATTAGTTTACATTTTTTAGAATATATTTATCTGGAAAATTGGTATTTTAATCATAAATATAATTTATTAATAATCTAATTATTATTTATTGGTATTTAAATTTTATTAAATTAGATAATTAATATATAAACATTTTCATATAGTTAATCATATTCAAACCTGTAACACCCTCATGTAGACCACCAAGTCTGGTCTGAAGGTTCACGTAACCTTATGCTTGCCTCACCATGCATAATAGGCTAGATACTGACATTGAGAGTATAATTACATAATTTTGGATAAAATACCCATATTATCATGTCATCAACAAATTATATTAAAGATATTAAAAAATCGATGTAATGATGATAAAATAGAAATATGTCACACAAGTGACACAAAAGATAACGGGCACCCAAAGTGGAGGGAAAAAGTAGAAAAAAGAAATTTATGTAAATGTCTAAATAAAAATTAGTTCCTTTAGAGATGTTACATGTTTTCTACCAGCTCTATACTCCTTTTCTCATCTATCTATGATATTCCATCACCCTTCACTAGGTCTGTAGTTATGAAATATTGAATGGAAATGAACTTTTTGATTAGGTGTGAGTACAAGACTAAATAAGAAACCACAAATTACTCCTTAACATATGTTCACATTATATATAATAGTTCAAGTCATGGCATAAGTAACTTATCATATAAATAGAGGACCATACATGTACTGATGTATCATAAATTTACCAAGACACCATAAACCCTGACCCCACAATCTTCATGTAGCTAATAGTAAGGATTCCAGACAAGTTAATCATGTACCCCCGTTAATGTTACATAGAACTCCCACAAAAAAAAAATTTCACTAGGAACTATATATTTTATAGCATGTCAAGCCTTAGATATATTTATTTTTAAAACCCATAGACCAAGCCCATAGAAATCCAATAACGGTAACTTCTTTTCACTACCTAATGAAAATCATTATATAGGGAACCCAAACAAATGATTGGTGATTATCTTAAAATGTTAGGTAGATTGACATGCCACTTATTCACATCACTCTAAATTAGTAATAACATGTTCTTTAAGGATATTTGTATTGCATCGCAGCATTTGTAAGGTTCCACCTAAACAACTAGATACCTGAATAACATTTCCAATTTCTATACAACACAACATATATTACATGTTGTGTCATGGAACAATAGGAAAACAAAGATAAATCATTATAACCCACACATAATCACATGATCATATTTATTAAATCCTCATAGCCACTCACACACCCCCCTAAAAAAATAAAAATCCCCAGTTAATCACAAACAAACAGCATATCATGCAAATAGAATATTGATTGGAAAAAATGTAAAGTACATCCTACATCATGGTTGTCCATGTGAATGTCACAATTAATTACAGGTTTCATAAGAAATATCATTTTCATAAAAAAACCATAAATCAGTCATAATTAAATGATTCACGAGTTCAATCACAAGATTACCTCACACATAGTTTGAAGGTATTATGAAAATAGAAAGGATAAAAAATATTATAAACCCATTATGTCATGAAGGTGTACTAAATTCAAATGAAAAGAAATATTCTATCCACCAAGGAACAATGGATTACTAGAATTAATCAACATGAAAATGAATTGGAGATCATGATGTAGGGTTACACAAAAAAAAATACCATGACACAATGCTAAGTACTGCAACATGTAGATTGTAAGAATTATGAGATCCATTATGAAAAAGGATGTATGTGGTTCATAATAACTACAAAACTAGAATAAATATAGTGTAGTCTAATAACTAAAATGTTGATTTGTTACTAAATCCATTTAGATGTCATAGAATCTGTTGAAGATAAAAAATAAGGATATGTATTTATAGGGTCTCACTCTACATAGAAATCAAATGATAAAGATAGATCAATTCTGCTAATTCATATAAAAATGATGGTTCTAATCAATTGAAAGGTAATTTTTTAATTTCAAATGAAACAACCTATTTGAAAAATATTAACACCTAATGACCATTGTTGGTACCACTATCTAAAACTGAAAAGGAGAATGTGATGTAGAATGATCCAAAAAAATTTGGAAAATGCTTTATAATTATTCATCCAAATAGAAGAATTCAATACATACTATATAGAATAAATAATTAATGGTGAAATACATTCTTCTAAAGCATGACCTTCACTACCTAGAATCACTAAGACATAGAAACTGTGACTATAATGTGGTGAAACCTATTTTTGTATGTAAATGATACCAAAAGGATTATAAATATTCTTTAATATTATCACATTGTAAAAGTATTAACCATACATTAATAATATAAAAAAAGTGGAGGAATAATGGAAACAAGTCTTTTTATTGAGGAAAAAATTAAATGTCTTCAAAATATACCCCACATAAAAAACTACTTGTCTCTAAGAAGTTTCTATATGGTTCTTATTTGAATAACTATTGTCGTTGATCTTAAATGTCAACATCTGTCTCTTATGTAACCCCTTGAATCTACCCATGATTCCATCAAATCTAAATTATTTGTACAATATTCATGATGTGGAAAATCTCACTATGATATTAAAAAAACCATACCATCCTCGTGATATTTAAATGGTTCCAACTCATTGTTCTTGCTATCAATAACTTGAAAAATATCATGTTGGTGCCCTTGAAGATGAGAAATGTTGAACACATCATCAATTCCTTGATAACTTAGGGTAATTTCTATAGAGTATTCCACTATCAAAACCTAATTGGTGATCTTGAAGGGTCCCACAAAACATGGTGCCAGTTTTCCTACTTCCACATATATTAGTGAAATAAAAAAATTCACCCTAATGAAAACCCAATCAACAATAGTTAAATGACAATGCGGCATCATCTTACCTATGTATGATATATACCAACTCTTAGTTGTAAATTACCTATTTTGAATCATTAGAACTATCTCGAAGGTGTCCAAAAAACAATCATTGCCCCATCACCCATCTCATCCCATAAAACAATGCACATCATGGCCTGTCATGTAGATCATTATAAGGTTCCATCTGAATTGAATCCCAATAGATAATATTTTATAAAAATCCCTCCATGTAAATATGATCATACAATGAATCATCATTATTTAGGATGAAAACTCACAGAATATCCTCCAGTATGAATATAGTTTAATCATACTATACATCTGTTAGAGGAAGGAACATTATTCTCAATCTTATTGGAGTCAATATATATTTTAAAATTCATTGAAAAAATAAATATGTAAAACTTCAATACCATAATAAAAAATTCTCAAGGGTACATCATGAAAAAATATTATCCCAAAAATAAAAATATTTCATAGATCATCCATTGGGTGAGTTTCATGGATTCTTAAAAATGGGAAACATTCATCAGCCGATCAAAAATCACCCATATAAAATCATGAATCATCTTTGTAATGTAAATCCTTATAAAAAGGTATATTGTGATATCCCAAAAATTATATAGGGGGATTAAAGGTTTCTATAGAAAATCAATAGGATTTAGATGCTTCGGCATGAGACTCTAACAAGTATGGAATATGGAGATGAACCAAGTAATGTATTTCTGCATCTGTAGCCACCCAGAGTGTCACCTGATGACAGGGTTCTTCTTCATCACACCGGGATTTACTTTCCATCGATATGAATAGTAATCAATAGAAACTTCCTCCTTAATGGTTGAATTAAGTACAAATCTCACATATATTTGTATCATATCATTATCTCTCATCGAACACCAGTGTATCAGATCACATCCAGATAGTCATTCATATACCACAACACACACTATGTCAGTATATTGTCCTCCATTTTCCTAATATATTAGAGATGTTGTGACCATAAAGGGTAAATAATTCATCATTCATTTACACTCATTATCATAAATCATATATTCTACCAACATGTTCCAAAAGACTTATTTCACCACATAAGGTCACTCACAAAGATACTACTAAGCCTCTGTCTTATCAAAAAAGTCATACAAAATGACATTACCATTAACTAGTGTATAAGGCATATCGATTTCAACTATCTGTAGATACTCAACCTAGATTCTGTATATCAGATTCATGTCCCACTCTTTAGAGATATTTAAAAGGGTCTTATGGTGTAGTTAAATAAAAAATATCTTACCAAAGAGATAGTTCCTAAAAATTATAAGTATGGACCACTCCTTCAATCGTCAATTAATGAGTTGGGCAGTTACACTCAGTATATTGTTGCTGATGTGACCCATAAGATTTAGGATACTTTATTTACATCTGTAATTTTCCAAAAACTATTTTGGATGAGTCATAGTATATAGATTATGTAATCCCTATCTCAGGTAGTATTAGTATAGGAATGGTTTTCAACACCACCTACATCTCAAGAAAAAATTATTCACAAATTTACAACCACTAGAACATCATTAAATTCATTTTCAGTGTTTAAATTGGTTCTGAGATTTTATATATGTTTAGGATAAAGGGTTTATAATTTATTATTCGGATCTGAAATCTCCTAAACTCAAACACATAATGGAGATGTGTCTAGGTCTTATCTACATCCAATTTCTCAATTTCCACATATATAATGATCATGAAAACCAAGTTCCCCATCAAACTCAGGTCCCATATCATAATGTTACACTTCATCCTCTTAGCATAAATTTTAGACTTTCATTGATTAATCTATAATATCTCATGGTTTTTACACATTGCTCTTATGTCAATGAGTATATGAGGGTTTCCTAAAAAAGATAATTATGAAAGAGCTAGATATGGGTGGAAAATCATGTTCATGGGAGGTCGTAATATTTATGACATGTTCATTTTCTAGAACAACATCACTATGTACATTCACAATACTTATCAACTTTGAAACTCCATCATAGCATTGTCCACCACTCTAAATCTCAGTTAGTGATATCCCTATTAAATATCAATATTAGATAACCACACAAATACTTTTAATCGACCAAAATGATCATTGATCCATGTATTGGGATATTACATTTTCTATGTCACCTGGTTTATTCTGGTGGTAATCTAGTAAGAGGTGAAAAAAACTATCCTCCTACTTGGATAACATCAGAGGTTCACCCCATGATGAAGAAATAAACCTAATAAATATTTTCTTCTCTATATTATTGAGTTTCAACATGATATATTTTAGTTTTTCAAGATCCATAAGATAAGGGTGTATTGAAATTAGGTATGCACACACCACAAGATCAATCTCACAGTCAAATCATATATCAGTAAGAGTCCCTTTTGAAATATCATGAAAGAAATCTAAAAGTATATTCAAGACTAAATTAATATTCAAGGGGTTGTCATTAATCTGAATAGTAGATCGAGGTGATCCATATGTGCTATAATTTTTTTATGCTAACTCCAATCATGTCCAAATTTTAATTCTTCCATTTCCAACTCTCCCTTCATCAAAAAATTCACCCCATTTATTGATGTGAATGACACACATCATGGATAGTAGACAATGTAATCTTGTAAGAATGTTTATTAAACCATTTTCATCATCAATTGAAAGTGTTTTATATAAAAAATTATTACCTTTTACAGATGTAAAAAACATAAGCAATGACTATAGGATATTATGGGAATCATTGGAGATAGTCAAAATTCATTCGAAATGGTGTATGAAGACAGAATAACATAGAGGATAACGTGAAAGATAGTTCATGTCCTGTAACTACTTATATATAATGGAAGGAATGTGATGAACTAATACTAAAAAAATTAATAGATAAGGTGCATCAATCAATGAACGTACCTCAAAAACTATAATCCCCACACTACCATCTTCTAGAATCATTTCCATTATGTAATCCCAATGTGTCCTATCTCTACAAAAATATTCCTAAGTCACTATTATTCAGGAAGACTACATCCTCTAATGAGGTTCTCTACTCCCATATTTCTCAAATTTCTAAGTAACCCTCTAAGTGAATATTGAGATTTTTTTGGAAGATGACCATCCTTTCCACAATGATATTACTCTATTGATATATTCTTTCATGATTTTGAATAATTACCACATATGGGAAAATTATTGAAATTATTGGAATCAACTACCGTAGATTATATATAATAATTCTATATTTGGATTAATAATATACTAAAATTTTATCAAAGACCACCTTCATATTCCTACTACCAGAAGAAACTGTTGTGGTACTGGGAAAAATATTATTCATTTACTGAATATGGTTTGTATTTTTATCTTCTTCCATGTACTCCTCAAAATTATTCTCAAATTCTAGGGCTTTATAAAAATTCTATCAATATGTCATTAGGTTAAAGGACCTAACCATATATCTTATATCAGGTCCAAACCCTATCTCAAAAATATTATCCTTCTATGCCACATTCTAAGATAAAAAATTATAATAGAGACCCTTCTCTATAAACTGAGTAGATTCTACATATATAATCATAGAATACAATCATAACACTTTGAAATACTTTGAATTTTCCAAAATTTTCATGTTAAGAATAAATTTATTGAGAAATTGATCCTTTAATGTAACCTATGTTTGTTATTCTAATCCTATAAGAAAACTAATTTTAGATCACTATATCCAGATGGATCAATAGAATAGAAAATTTTCAAAAATTATTCACCCCTCCAAATGTGTATATACTAACATAAAATTGCTATCATGAATATTGAAATAGTCCTTAGTATCATGTGAAACACCAGTACCATATAATACTGAAGGATATTGTATATATAAATCTCAACCATTTGTAGTCATGTTCCTTTGTGTTTCTCCGCTTTATATGAAAAAAATATCCAAAGTTTTCCCATCCAAATGGGCTTTATATCCTAGATCACATATGTCGGTATAAGATTTTTCTTTGTTATATCCTCTCACACCAAGAGTGGTGGAATGATAGAATCCTGTGTATTCATAATTAGAGGTCTCATCAAATATCTCTAGAGTGGTGTCTCTACATTGGAATGAAATTTGGTACATAAAAAACTCTTCACTAGTCTATAGATTAAAAATAAATCAATCCTTGGATTCTACCCTCAACCAATGATATAACCCTTTATATTCACCATCCCTTATTTTTATATAGTCAGCATATATATAACTACATGATAACATGCTCATTTGAAAAAGTAATTCCATTATATATATCATATAATAGCATGGAAACATAAAGTTTTCAAAAAATCCCTTAAGGTGTTTTCTAATTGTTTTTAAGGAGATTATGTTGGTTGATAACGCTAGATGACCACATTTCATTACATTTGGTAATTCTGAAGCCAATGAATTTACGGTTTCATAGTTTTCTAGTGTTTTCTATATTTTGGGCTTCAATGTCTAAATTTATTTTATAGAAAATAAAGAATTTATGTATTCACTTTTTACACAATCTTAAATCATCTAAAGGAGTTTTCAGACAATATTTCATTGACCATGAAGTGTGTACTTCACAGACCACATAGCAACAATGATTTGTAATGCACAAATATTGTATCAGTAATAGTGAAGGTTATTGATGTTTTGTAGATGAGGGAGGTAATATTTATCTTCCTCATAGGGTTATGTGCTAAGTGAACTTCTTAGTGAGATCGGTTCATTGGAGGAACACTGTTTCTGGAATGAATTAGTGATTTAAGGATGTCGTAAATGGTTTTCATTTGTGGATGAAATCATCCATCATAAAGGATAAATGTGATATGATTTATTCATATTAATTTAACTTTAATTTCTATTCCATAATGGATTTTTTGATAATTATGATTAGAGTAATTTTACGTATTAATTTTCCTATATTAACGACCTGTTACCACATCATTAAGTAGAATGAATTTTAATTTAAAAGATCATCAAGTGAAAAAATTTATGGTTTTAAAAAGACGTTTGTTAATAGGTTTACTGTGAAGTAGTCCACGAAGTATGTTTTTTGAGAAGAATTCTATTTTTAATGGAATAATTCCACAAAAGAGGTAGTTTGAATAAAGATACTTCAAGGTAAGATTTATTATGAAGTCAAAGTTATTTTAGGTGTTAGTATTTTGTAAATAAAATTCAATTCATGAGGAAAGTCAACCCACAATCCACTTGTGCCATTTGGTGCAATGTAGTTTGTAGAGGATGTATAATAGTTCATGGATGTTGTAAGTAAGTTCAAAACGAAATAGAAAAAGTTATTGAATGAAATTTCTACAAACTATCAGTATGAAGAAAATTGGATTCCATTTATGTGGTCAAAACATGAATTCACAGACCACTAATATTTGTGAGTAATAATTATGATGTTACTCAAAATAATAAAATAAACTTATAAGATAGTTGTGAGAGCTCCATAGTGGTGAGAGTAGTGAGCTTTCATATTTTCATTGGTTGCAAACCAGGAGGGAATGTGAGTATGATATACAACCTATATTGGAAGTAAGTTTTATTATATTTAGACCATAGGTAAAATACCTTTGTATATTCCATGGATTTACCCTAGGGAGGTTTAACCATGTAAATTTGTTGGTTCATGTGAATTTTTTAATTATAATATTATTTTCTCCTATGGTTTATAGAGAGAAGAGTGTTTTTAATGGAAAAAACAAATTTGAATATATGTTTTCAATCATTCATAACTTGATTCCCCCCTATTATAGTATTTTACTTATTTGGGATAACACATAGATATATTAAAAATTCATAGAAAATATACCAAAAAAATAAAATGTCACTAAATTTAATTGTAAAACTAATATATAGAAGAATAATAAGTATAAAAATGCAATAAGAATCTATGTTCCAAATCATTATGCATGATCACACCCTAAATCTCATAAGTCACATTTCAAAATCATATACATCACCCACAGTGAATTTAATCCAAAATAATTGAAATCCCATACATAGTAATTTAGTTTTTTATTACCCATGTGCTAGTAAATAACATGGAAACTCCACTTCCTAAGTCCCAAAAATCAATATCCTTTATACCATATCCTTGGATAGTCAAAATGAAAATTTGAAAACTATTATACTGATATAATTTTGATATAATGCAACTTAAACCAACATGCTTCATCCATAGGGTCACATGGCCTCATATTCTCCTTCCCTTATATAAGTGGCTATATACTAGTAGTAAGTATTTAAGTCCATTAGTGGGGAGAAAGTAACAATAGTATAATGTCATTGAGAAAAAAATAATAAGTATCAATTAATTAATTAATTAGAGTAATACTGAGGAAATTTAAAAATGTCATAATAATCATACAAGAGATAATAGGAACCCCATGTGGTAAAAACCCCAGAAAAAGGATAGTAGGTAAATAAGTAAATAAATAGAGGGTTCTCCAATGTATTCCATAGTCAGCTAATAGCTTCATACTACTCTTCCCAACCACCCACCATAGGGATGATTCCCTTAGCTATGTATCTATCTTGATATCTACAAGTATAAAAAAATTCTTGAGTAAGTTGTTAGTAAATAATATATTAGTTAATGGAAAACCTGTACTTAAAAAAAGAAAACAAAATATATAACAATGTATTTTCTAAAATATTTAAATGATCATATAAACATAAAAACATAAATGTGTTGAGCCATCGTTCCCTAAATAATTCTACCTGAACCCCAACCCAACCTACATTGGTTCGTTTTTGGTATGGATTCCAAAAATGTCAAAAACATTCCGCATTTACGGTAATAATAATCTCCCCAACCTAGATGGTGGTTATAATTAGGAACACCATATTTTCCACCATGATAATCCTAGATGATCCATCCTTTAACACATGTCCGATTTGAATGGGAAGACCATACTGGTATATACTAGCTAGCTATTAATGAATATCTACTACATGGATAGTAATTCTTTCCATTAATGATGTTAGAACATTGCTGGATTTTTTATATATACACATATGCAAATAATTCTATAGGGATAGATACCCCCACCTCTAAAGACATTTAAACCACATCCCATAAACTGGATTGAATCACAAGGTCTTCTTTCTACATGAAGCACTATTTGATAGAATGTGTGACACAATATACAATACATTTCATTGGAGAAACAAATATGGAAAAAAACATCAATCATCTATAGAATCACATAATCAAATGGTCATAATCATGAACTCCTCACAGCCACTCTTACACCAGCATTCAACTCACAATAATAATGGGTTTACTTAAATTAAATAATATATAAACCAACAACATATACATGGCTAAAACTGGAAATGAACTTCCCATATCGTAGATTTCAACATCTACCTAAAGGATAAAAATAAGTGACCTCACATGAACCATGTTACCATAGTAACATGAACACGATCACCCACTATGGACTCCCAATTTTAAAAATTGGATGAAATTAAACTCATATTGTAGGTATTATAGATAATTATGTGTCTCTATGTTGAAATAAAGATAACATTTCATAGTTGTGTACAGAAATCTTCCACCATAGTGAATGGTTGGCCACCATAATGTATAGTTGAACTAGAATTTACCATTATTATGCATTTCTGGAAATAATGGTATAAAGATACACTAGAAGAAAAATAACATGAAAAAGTGATTTTCATTGTTTCATGTAGATTTCTATAAATACACAATCCACAATGTGCATAGGTATACTATGATGTATATTTTCACTAAAACATGCAATTTTTTGGAATGGGATAAGGAATATGAAAATGAGTTATCACTAAATCCCCTATATAATTTTAGAAATGATGGTAAAAAAATAATAAGTTTTTATATTTACAGGGTATCCCTCCCATATAAATACCTTATTAAATCAACATAAACCCCCTATTTAATTTATAATTTATTTCTCTTAATTTTTTCAATAAATATTACTGATTTTGAATAGAACATCATATCTTAAAAGTCATAACAATTAAATACCATAGCTGGTCCCACTAGTTATAACTAATGTTTAGAAGCTACTATGGTGTGGTCTAAACCACCATTTTGTTGCCTTCACAATCATTCCACCATGATGGAGGCTATGAAACATTCCACATCAGTCATCACCTCTTTTTTGTATCCCTTTTCTCTTTGTAGTTTGATCAACATTGTAGTTTCACTATATCACCACCACCTTCACTAAAGTGTGGTGGCACCAATTTTGTCCAGAAATTCAACAATAATTCTTATAAAGAATATTAATTATAATTAATGACCATTATCCCTTACCCAATAGGTTTAGAAACAATAACAAGGGGAGGGATAATAGAGATATGGATTCCTATTAAGGGAATATAAATTATGGCTTTACAATAAACACCAATCTAATGGTTGGGTTATAATACTTTAAATATATTTAGAAAAATTTATACATTGGGACATATGTAATTAATGCAATCAAATAATTAAAATTTATTTAAAAATGAATACATATAAAATTATGGGGTTCTATCTAATAACTCAAGTAAGTAATTGTGATATATTGAAAATGTTTGATAAAATATTTATTTCATTTTTGTTAGGTTTTGGTTCTAGGTGTATTGTGATATTTAGTTTTTTTAAAAATTGATTTCGTTTATAATAAAATTTTTTTTGATGCTAGATTTTATTTAAAAATGTGGATAGTGTTTAAATTTTGAATTTTAGTAATGAAATATTTTAATATATGTATAATTTTTGAAAGTGTTATATATAATATATTTTTTAAATGGAAGTGATTTTTAAATGGTGATAAAGTGTTTTATTAATATTTAATTTATATGTATGATATTGGTAATATGGGTTTTAAATCTATATTTAATTTTGGAGAATTTCTTTGAAATGTGGATTTAATGAGGTGTCTGATTAGTATGTCATTTTTTATTTTATATTTTATTATTATCTTTTACATTAGTTTGGAGGTACTCTTTGTATTTATGGAGGAGACATGAAATTTTTGATTTCATGTGTTATTTTTTTTTGAACTCTAGCTCTAAGAAAAGTCAAGGAATTGAAGTATTCTCTATTTAATGGGATAAACCTATGTGTTATTTCCTTCATTTTAAAGCAGAGTTTCTCATGTTGATAACCCAACCCAAACTTCTAATAGAGTTTTTTAGTCATAACCTCAATGTTTATGATATGATTTTTATTGATTCTTATTTAATTGTTCTTATTTTGTTAATGGTGTCCTAGGATCTCCATAGACAAAGGTTGATCTATTGATCATGAAGTGATTCTTTATTTAGGTAGTTTCATTTTTAGTAATTTTGTTATTGATGATATCTTCTATATTATTTTTGATTTTTTATTTTATTAATATAATTATATGAGGGTTCTTATAAGATGTGGGATATTGTAATAGTGATTAGAATATAATTGTGTATATATCCATTATGCCTCTTGTCAATGGTATTGTGGGGCCATTATTTTGTGATTGAGGTTTTGATGGATATAAAAGGTAAACATTTAGTGGGTATTTAGAGGCCAAGAATGGGTATGATTCGGTAGTGAACTGGTAGGAGTGGCTGTTATTTTTTTGGATAAGACATGGGTGACAAACAATGAGTGAGGTTTCCGAATTCCATATCTTTTAGTTACCTTACTAATGGATCAGGCTATGATATTTTATGTTTAGGTAATTTTTTATTAATGATTTCCTTATTTTTTAATGGCTTCATTTATGTTTTGGTTGTGGTTCATTTTTGGGTTTCCTTTGTTAATTTTTTTATACATTTCAATTCTGTCATGATCACGATTTTATTAACGATTGATGCATTTGATAAAGGAATTGTTGTTTCCTCAGTTGTTCTTTGGAAATGTTCTTTTTGGTGTTGTGTCTTTTTGGAAGTGTCTCTATTATTGAAACATTATTTTTTATGATGTACTATTGGTTTATATACTATAGTAAGTATCTTTTTTTTCGAATCCTTGTAACAATTTGTTTTTGAATTTTTCATAGTGTCATAATATATTGCAAAAAGATGTTTTCAATAGGACTTGAGGGGTATCTACAGTTAGATTTGTCTTCTGTTTGTGGTATATCCTAGTATATAGACCCTCCTACATATCCTTTATAATGTTAGTGTTTTTTTGTTCAATTTTATTCCATATTTTTTGTGGAATTATAGGGGTATAAATTAGTATAAAGGGGATGCCTATCAAACCCTATGATTTTATCTTAATTATTTATTAATTTATTTAAATATTATTTTGAGTTATTTTTTGTATGAGACATTTTTTTCGTTAAATTTATAATTTTTATTTAATCTAAAGGACTTTCATTAATCTATGAGATGATCTTATGTTAGACACTTTCCTTGGGAAGAGATTTTGGAATAACTATCAAACATTAAGTTAAAGAGTGTGAGGCACTAGGAGTTATTAAGTGAGGATATTTCTATTAGGACCCCATATCATGTTTCCTTGAAAAAATGGTTATATTATTAAATTGGTACTATATATAACATGTCACATCCCATTGTCCAAATTGTTTTTCTAGTCTTCGAAAACTAGATACATACCTAAACCTGATATTACATTTGAAATCAAAAAATACACAATAGTATTTTTCTGATAACACCATTATTCCCATTAGAATATCTGAACATATAAATCATAATAAAATTCATAGATTCCTTGAGATTGGAAAAATAAGAAATATGTGAGGATCAATTTACATTGAGGGTATGTATACAATAAAATGTAATATGGTTTGGATAATATGGCATGATTAAATAATAATAAAATATTTTCATATATATAATTTATCAATCAATTATGGTTTCCAATGATATCAAAACTATTAAGATATTCACATTGATTCACAAAACTTATTTCACAATGATGGGATTATATATATCAGAAATCCTAGAAATTCCATCATGTCTTTAAAAAATTAATCTATATAAATAGTCATGGTATCAAAATAATTCCTAGACTGATTTGTCTAATGATACCTACTGATGCATCATGGTTATATTTAATTCTAGTAATCCTGCATTGCATAATAATTCTAATGAATCTATAATATGAATAAAAAATATAACACAATCAACATTCCATAGAAATCAATAATCCTTTGTATGGTAAGAACAAATATACAAAATGTCAATACATTCAAAAGTAAAACTAATCACAAACCATATATAGATAATATTTTTGGTGTTATAAGTAAATAATATCCTCATATAATCATAATATTCGATTCATGATTTTGAGAATGTTTAAAATACAACTAAACCTCCCTGTAAAATATCTTGAGGAAAATATTTTTTTTACATTGATATAACTAATTTTAAAATAAAATAATTTCCCAAATACTAAGGATATATTTTTTATTTTAAAAGAAAAATTTAATCTTATAATTAAATCCTTAATGAATATGGATATCATGATTTTAGAAAATTATTTTCATGTCTTGTAAGTTAAAATAATTATTTGATTCTCATTTTCAATAAAAAGTCCAAAATACTTCATTCTGAGAACTAAAAAATTATTAATACATTTTTTAAAAATATAAAATTGGGTAAAATATATCATAAAAAATAACTAAAATATTAATAAAATCATTATTTCAAACATATTATGTATAATTTGTACATGGAAGTAAAAATATCAAAACCAAGTAGAATAACAGAGTCTCTTTTCTTAAAAAACAATTTTATATTGAGTACTTGAAGTGAGGAAAGGAAAAGGAAAACATGAAAATAAAGAATTAACCAGAGGGGAGGTAAATGTATTATATTTAATATATAAGGTTAAATCATTCTCCCAATAGAGTCTCTAATATAAACAATTCTGAAGAATGATTAGATTATGAAATAAAACCGTTCTTTGGTAATACTTCTTTTATTTGTGTTTAAAACTCATGTATAATAAATATGCGATCATTATAAATATATTAAAAAACCATAATAATAAAAATATTTCTATATATTATTTAATTATAACCATTTATCAACATATTATTAATATTTAATAATTATGATGATAGTTCTGGGTGATAATTGTTACATTTTTCATTTATGTTATTGTTTAGTAAATTTTCTCCTTATAATCTGATCAAAGATCTATCATCTCTATAATTTTAATAATGATATTGGTTTTTATATTTAATAGAAATATATTTTTTCATCCATAAATGATTTATATACAAAAATTAATTGCACATTTCATGGAGAAAATATGTTGTATGCAAGCGAGAACATTATTTTCACTTTTCGATGGAGACAATAGAATAACAATAATTTAAAGTTCACCATTCCTGAATCATTATCATATTATTTATATGACATTTATATTTTAATTATATACTTATTATGATCCATTTAAAGTGAAATATAGAAATGAATCAGACCACTTTGTGGAGTTTATAGATCACATGTATGCACGAGGGAGATTATCGATTTTTCATTAATTAAAAAAGGGGATTAATAATGGCAGTTTCATAATCATAATAACATTCCCATACATTGAGTATAATTAATTTATTAACTTATGATAATTACAAATGATTTTTAAGTGGTAAAATAGGTAGTTAAAAGAATGAGATCAATTAAGATGATTACCTTTTCTTTGAAATAACTCCTTTAAATTATCTTCTAGAGACCATTGGGTTTTTTTTTCAAGAAGTCATGAACCTATAGTATATTTATCATAATTATTGGGAGGTATTATGTAATTATTTGGTTAATATATATTTCTCGGTGTGGTGTAATGTAATGAGAGAAGGTGTGTCCCTTTATAAGGACGAGAAAGGACACACATGTAATTACCTAAAATTTTTAAATGTAATCAAGCCAGTATAAATAAAAAATCTGTAATGTTTTTATACATTTAATTAAAAATATTATAAGGTATAATTATCACCATGTAATGAAATTATTATAGTTTTTTGTATAAATAAAATCCTTGTCTTATTATTTTACACTCTGGTAATCCTAATGTAATCATAACAGTGGTTTTAAATTTTTAATATTAATGGATTATAATTTTAATTATAATGAAAAAATTACCCTATGAATGTCCAAAGGTTGAATACTTATACCATTTGATTATTTAATTTTCCACATTCATTATTTTTATTATATTTATATATTTTAATGAAAACTGATTATCTTAAAATACTATTGATTTCATTTAAGAACTATTCAAAAAATTAGACTTGGAAGACAGCATGAAAGCTATGGAATTTGAATCTAAACCATCCAAAAATATCTAATACGTATGTTTTATATTAATAATTTATGAATAATCATATTTTTACCACATTTATGTACTTTTAAAATTTATAAAATCATTTTTTTCTATTTTATTATTAATTAAATAAATTCAATATAAATTTTTTATAAGAATTTATATTAATTATTTAATCACTAAAAATTAAATTAAAATTACTATAACAATTTTTTTTTTCTAAAAGACATTTAATACTAAAAATTTCAACATTTCATCCATTAATAAATATTTTAGAGATATTAAATTCATGGGAGATTCATTTTATTTTTATTCATTCGATAGACTAATATAAACGTCTTATTAAATTAATAATTGAACCAAGTCACCATATATTAAATAATTATCTATATATTTTGTAACTCTACACTTTAAATAGGATAAATGATATTTTTTGGTTTATTTTGAGATAATATATCACAGTTTTAACAACATTTCAACAATTTTACAATTATTGAGGTGGAAATTATTTTCCATGGTTACTATTCATAATTACAAAAAATAAAGTATACCTATTTTTATAATCTAATAAACATTATTTAAAATATTGAATCTATTTTATTATATTTTATTTCTATTATATGCATAAAATAATAATAAAATAAGTAAAAAAGAACTATGACAACAATTTTTTATAAAAATACAATTTTAAACGTAATTCTAGATTTATTAACATCCTATTCCTAGATAAAACACTAGATTAATGGTAGATAACTATTTTTAATTTATAATATATAGAAATTTCATTAAAAATCATTCACCAGTAGTAATAAATTTAATTTATTATGAAAAAATCGCATTGTACAAAGAAAAGGAGGTCCTTAGAAAAACTACATTTCCACATCATATGAATTTGTTTTTTGATGGCAGCTCAAAAGATTTTAGGGTTACTCCGTAAACTTGGATCTGCAGATCACCCCTGGGATGAAATTTTGAGAAGTGATGTGCCTGATTCTATGGGTTCGGATGTAAAGGATGAGTATTTTAGCCACACATAATTGTTTATACATGCCAGGAAGGATAGGAATGTCCCCTCTCACTCTAGTCTAGAGGATGATCATAAAAAATTTGCAGATGCATTTAGGAATGCATCTGTAGTATCATTTCAAGACATGGAGCTCCTCCACCTAGATTTGAGATTAATAAATCATTTCTCATGTCTCGGCTAACTAGGAAGCTGTTGAAGAACGAGTCAACCCGTGCTGGCACTCGATTATTACCCGAGTTCTCACCCCCAAGGGGGAGAGATTTTGGAAATTTAGTGAATTAACAAGAAAGATTACAGATTTTTGGTATTTGATGACTGGAGGAATGTAATGGGAAAGGGTTACTACCATGTTTTCTTTCCTAGTGGTGAGAGCAAGAGGAGGGCGTGGAGTAAAGGTACGTTATCTTTGAATCTTGGATTCTTAAGCATCAAGGTATTGTATCAAAATTTTTACCTCATCACTGTTCGATGCATGAATAAACAATTGTGGATTAGGATCCATAAGCTTAATTGGCTATACTATAATTTTCGTATTCTATGGGACATTTCCTCAGCTGTGGGTAATTTAATATGAATGGATAGGCAAACATACAATCCCAGTTATGGTCATTATGCCTATGTATTGGTTTAAGTTCATTTTTCTAGCACATTGGTGGAAGAAGTCATCATCACAACGAGGGATGATAGTATTAAATTGGGAATACTGTATGAAAGGAAGCCCGAATTTTTCATGAACTACTTAATCTTTGGTCATTTGACCCATGAGTGTATGAGGGATATGACTTGATCGATCGGTAAAAAAAGGGCATGGTGATACCACCTGCAATAGAAGAAAGAGCAAGGGAGTGAACTTATCATCCCAAGGAGATGGTGGTTCTGAAATACATGCTAGAAGGAACAAGGGGGAGCCTCGTGTCAATGAAAAAGGTCCTATGGATAAAAAGGTGGATTCCCATGCACTACACAAGGGAATTTTCAACTCTGGAAATCTAGTTTCCACACTTGCTGCTATGCAGACTGAATTGGAACGGACTGAGATGCATGCCATTGTGAATAATGGCTGTGGAAAAGGATTAGGTTATTATCAAAGGACCTCATGGGATGATTGTGCTCTGGGGAAGGGGATCACACCAGGGACAACATCTGATAATATGAAGAAGGTGAATGTACAGGCCCCTTTGGCATTGTCTAAGAAGATGGATGATCAACACCCCCCCACTACTGCAAATGGGAGTGTGGAGAGAAGTGGAGAACATGATGATACATGAATGACCCCTAACTGTGAGGGGATTATCATAGGAGGCACCGTGAGGACTGAACAGGTTGAAATTCTTATTAATAGCAGTGATGGGTGTGGTACAGGAACTGTCCATGAAGCTACTTCTAACCCAGCTGGAGATTTTGTACATGTTCCTCCTTCCAAATTGGCTAGGAAGAAAAAGGAGATATGCACCAAACCATCCCATCTGAAAGGAAATAACATGTTTACTCCCATGAGTGGGAGTTTATGGCCTGATGAAGTGGAGGAGGAAGCTGATGAAGGGATGATTGGTTCTAAGGTTGCATCTAGGGCAGATGATCTTGTTCTCAAAGAGCAGGCTGGTGTTAGTGATGCTCCCAAATATAAAGAGAGCAGCGAGGTTGAGGAATCAGGTAAGATCTCCAAATCTGTGTCTAACGGAATAAATTATGGTATAGGTAAGAAGGGTAAAGGGAGAAGCACTTCTGAGAAAACAAAGGGCCCCCAGACAAGGGGAAGAGCCCAGCTTCTGTGAGGATTTTATATTACAATTTTCAAGAGATCGGAAATTCCCGTACAGTCAGTGCCCTTTGACATTACATCATGACCTATAAGTCGATGTTTGTTAGTATTTCAGAAACAAAGAATCTCTTTGGCAGCTGGAAAGGCTTCAAAAGGAGTTCTATTGGCTTTAATATTATATCCATTAATCAGCATAGCTCGAGCATGGATCACTTCTGGGTCCTGAGATAAGATAGTATTCAAATTAATTTATTCATTAGGAAACCTCATAATAATCTAATTTGCTACAAAAATGCTGGACAGAATGTCTATGTCTCATTTTTCTATGACTCCACCTCTTATTTAAGCAGCAGAGAGCTATGGGAGGACCATAACGCTACCTCTTTAAAGATGGACCAGAGGTGTATTCTTGTTGGTGACTTTATCACTGTCTTGACGCTTGGGAAAAAATAGGGACTAATTTTAATGGGACAACTACTTTTGAAATCTCTGAGTGCATTGATTCTTGTAATCATATTCAGATCCCTCTTCCTAGAACTGACATCACATAGAGTAGATAAACATGGGAAGGGAAGCAGACCAACAAACTTGATAAATACCTAGTGCAAATTGATGACCAGAATGTTGTCCGGGGGGTCTCTAGTTCTACTATTCCCAAGTATCACTCTAATCATAATCCAGTTATTGTGGATGTCAACATTTAGAGGATGCGGTCACCCCCAAACCGTTATAGTTTTATAATTCTTGTATTGTGATCCCATGATGTAGGGAAATTGTTTTGGAGGCATAGAGGCGTGATCCCATTGACAGCCCACTTAATATAATTACTGTCAAATTAAATAATCTGAAAGGGTTGTTAAAGGAATGGAGCATGAAATCGTTCACTAAAATTTATGAAGATATTAAATTTGCTGGGGAGGATCTTGGAAGAATTCAAATTGATCAGGAACATCAGCCCATCCTATCCAGGGATAAAATCATGGTGCAGAATAGGCTAAATGATATTCTCATGGTGAATGATAGACTGGTTTGGAATTAGTTGGATGTGAAATGGCTTAAGGATGGCGACAAAAATTCTAATCTCTTGAATAGACTGCATAAGGAGAGGAGAGTGCATGCTGGAAACAAGGTGATCAGAATTGGTAACAACATTTAATCTGATGATAATGAGATTTCATCAGCTATTTTTGACTATTTTAATGGAATATACTCTAATAATGGATAATGTTGCTCCTCTAACCTAGTGGAAAAAATTAGCCCCTATATTGATGAGCATATGAATCAGTTTATCACAGCCCCACCTTCAAAGGTGGAAATATGATCTTCTCTCCTCTCTTTTAATTTTGAGAGTGCACTGAGCACAGATGGCTTCAATAATAAATTTTTTATGATATTCTGGGATATTTTGCATGATGATATTGAGCATGCCATAGGATATTTCATCTATCATTCATATATTCCCTATAGGATGAACTCATGCTTCATTGACCTCATTCCAAAGAAGTAGAAATCCCTTGAAATTAAATAATTCAAACCTTTTGCCCTTGGGAATACAATACATAAGCTCATAAGCAAGATCATCAGGTGTAGGATAGGTGGGCATGTTGATGGTCTGAAAATCAATTTTGTTTTTTCCCTGGAATGAACATACAACAATTCCTTTTCATGGCCTCGAAGAGTGTTAATATCATTAAATAGAAGTCAAAGGAGGGGATATTTTCTCATAATATTGACATCTCCATGGCTGTTGACACCCTTAAATGGAGTTTTATCATTGAGATCCTTCGCAGGCATGGGTTTTCGGACATATTTCTAAAACTGATAAATATTATTCTTATATCCTCACAGATTTCAATTCTTGTTTACAAAGTCCTGAGTGGGTTCTTCTCTTTCTCAAGGGGTGTATGACATGGTGACCCCTTATCGGGTATTCTGTTTTATATTTTGGAGGATTACCTAAGTAGATGCTTAAATAAGATTTCTGATATGGGACTTTAGAAGAGGATTAGAGATGTTATTAATGATCATGCTCCATCCCATATCCTCAATGCAGATGATGTTTTATTACTAGCGAAGGCTTCAAAGAGAACCATATCCTACATTAAGTCTCTTTTTTTCTCATTATGAAGCTGTGGCTAGACGAGACAAAAGCTAGGATAAATCTTTATTTGTCTTTGGCAATGAAATTTCTGCTGGAAAGAAGTACATGATCATTCAATATCATGGGGTGTAGAGGGGATCCTTTCCTTTTCAATATCTTGTGGTGCCTCTTTTCTAGGGATGGGTGAAACAAAAATATATGGAAGGCATTTATGATGGTATTACTCATCATCTTTCAACTTGGAAAGAGAAATCTTTTTCTATGTCAGGAAGGGTTTGTCTTGTGAATTTATTTACTACATCCAAATTTGTTTACACATTCTTGCTTTAAAAATGGCCACTAGGGATTATTAAGGAGCTTCAATGCCTCGTAACAAGCATTATTTTGATAGGATCAATGTTTGAAAGGAAGTTGGTCATGGTGACGTGGAAAGATTGTATAAAACCTATGGAAATGGGAGGATTAGGGGTCAAGGATTTTCACAGCTTTATTGATGGTATGATTGGAAAATTCACTTAGAGTCTGATATCAAATGAGATTGTTGATGAGTTTCTATCAAGCAGGTTCACAAAATAGTTCATGAATGGATATAAATACTACCTTCCATCCTCGGTATGGGCTTCCCTCAAGCACGCCTATGCAATGATAATGCAGGATACTAAATGGCTGGTCACTAGAGACTCCACTCTTAGCTGCTGGATCACCTTGTGGTTGGGTCAGCCCTTGAATTCTATGTATATTCCATCTAATGTTGCTTCATTGTCCATCTTAGACTTTCTATCACATCAAATTTTTTATGACTTGAATACCACTGACTATGTGTTGTCTCAAATTAATAATTATGCATTTATGGATTGTGACAAAATGATCTGGATTTCTAACAGGACTGGTATTTTTGACCCCAAGGAGTTCTATAGGATTTCATGTGGCGGTACTGACCATGCCCCAACAAGGCTCAAGAAATTCATGTCCCCATTAAATAGGCCATCCCGGTTTCTCCTACATTGGAGAATATGGAAGAATATACTTCCCAAATCAGATCACTTGAAGCTAGCTTGTTTCCAGATGGCCTCCAGGAGTGCTTTATGCATGTCTGGGGAGAACCCCATGAAACAAGTGTTTATGGTGTGCGGTCAGGCCTGACAACTATGGAATTATTTGGGAATGCTATTCAGGTTTGTGGTGGACTCTACCATTCTGCTTACTGACATGTTGTCTGGTCTACTGCATATGTGCTGCAGTGAGTAGTTGTGAAACCATCTCGCTTCTGATATTACGGCGATCATTGCGTCCTTGTGGGATTCACGGAACATGGTTTTGTTTGATGGTTCACATGATGCTGTTTGGATGGGAATGATCTCCATCCACAGGGATGTGTACGCTACCTCAATGATACAAGATTGTGTGATGGCTAACACTATTTCTGACCATCAAACTCTGGGGTTGCTTGGTGTCTCTGGCCGACCCTGCAATCCTCAAATGCTTAAACATATCAGATGGATACCACGTATTACACCTTTCCTCAAAGTGAATGTTGATGGAGCTGAATCAGGTGCGCCGAGTCCATCAGGATGTGGATGTGTTTTCCGCACTATTCGTGGGTTCGTCAAGGGATTATTTTATCATTAAATTGGCCTTGGAACCACTTTTGAAGCTGATATTTGGGCCATGATTCATGCTATAAGGTATGCTGTCCAATTTAATTTGAGATGGCTTTGGATTGAATCTGACTTTATAACTGTAGTACACAAATTGAATACAAGAACGCATATTGTACCTTAGCGTGTTCTTCCTCATTGGGTTGAGTTCCTCCACCAATCCAGTCAAATACCAATGGTAGTTTTTCATGTGTACCGGGAGGCCAATCAAGTTGATGATACATTGGTAAAAAGGATCAACTTGATCCTGATATGATGTGGTCTTTCCCAACCCCTGATTATTGTGTTCCAATGATCTATGTGGATATATGTAGTGTGTTGTACACTCACCTTTGTAATAACCCCTTGTATGCCTAACTCTTTCCTTTTTATATATTATTTTTGATGACCGGCTCACACCAGATCCTGATCTTCTTGCTATATCTAGTAAATTTATTTCTAATAAATTAATTTTATATACTTTTAAACCAAATATGTTTCATAATTTAGTTATTCCTATTCCTATCCATCAATTTAACAGTTATGTTACTCTGAAATAAAATAGTATAGGTCATTTCGACTCCGTGTTCCATGTATCATAGTCTATCAAGAATGATTAATTTTTTTGAAGGGAAATATATTATAAAATCTTCAGTTCCTACATTCTAGCCCATATAAAATTCAATTCACCCATAAAATTCATTCATTCTAAATCAAAAAATGAGGATATCTATATTTTCTCAAAACATGATGTTCTAAATTAGCTTTTTAGAATTGATGGTTTCACCACAAAACATTAAATAGGTGTGTGGTTTTTTAAAAAAAATTTCTCCATATAGTCCATATTCAGCAATGGTTGATCCTTAGAAGAGAGATATTTATCTGGTGGTATAACCTCTATGATTATTACATTTTAAGGATATGTAATGTTCTTCCTCAATAAGGATAACAAGAACATTAATGAACATCAATGATATTTGGATGAAGGGTTAAGTGTTAAGAAACAATCCATATATGATAAATAATTTCAAAAGGGAAAATATTTTTTTGGGATCAACATTCCCTAATTTTTAAATTTCATTAGCTTATATCATTGAGAAATTCATAGAACTACCATTTAAAACAGTCAAAATCAAGATCTCATTGATGATTACTACCAAAACATTTTTTTAATCTCTTACCAACCCATTTGTATTATTTAATGGATCCAACCATAATTATTATTTTCAAAGATACATCATGTCCTAATATCATTATTTCTATGACATCATTCCAGTACATTGGAGTTCTAAACTTCATTCCAACGAGGTCCGTATAAAAATTCCTATGAATTCTTGTGTAAAACATATTTTTGTTATAAAAAAACACCAGTAGAAGGCATTGATCCCAATATCTGATTAAATTTATTTATAATGATCTAAAAATGTCTTTTAGTGTTTTAATATAAATTTTATAGTGAAAATATATCTAATGATGAAATTATGTACTTAAACACTACTATATATACATGTATTTCTAATGTATTTTCTTGAACATCTATGTAATCCTAAATAATCAATAAGATAAAAAAATTGGTACTACACTAATCCATAAAAACTTCATAAATATATATTATTAGAATTCACTAAAGAGATATGTATTCGGTGGATTACAATTTATTATCATCCCACAAAAAATAAACATTTATATTTTTATACATCTTGTTAATTTCGAGATTAATTGAGATGGTTAAACTATGAGGATCATAAAAAATATCATTCTTTATGTCTGTTTTGGACGAGACTCTTACATAGTTATTGAACCTCATAATTCTTGCATGATCATTATTGATACTTGGAATATTCATAACCTTCTTCTATGACACTACATCATCATTTTCCAAATTCATCATTTGATCATGTATGGAGAGTTGATCATTCATCTTGGAAGAATAACATCATAACTCATTCCTTATTATACTGATAAAAATCTTCTAAAAAACTTAAATATTTCATATATATCTATCCCTATAATGGGAAAACTATAATTCAATTTCCAAATAATATCATCAACCACATTTTTTCCTTCCCAGGGTGTTAATGTATTGTATATTTCTTATAATTTTTCTAACACAACCATTTTATTTTGATCTTATTAAACTCTTATTGTGTATGTATATACTTATTTATTTTATTATAATTATATATATAATTATATCACACCCTTGACCATAAAATACTGTCTCCATATCATCAATCCAAAAATTAGAGAATCCATATCCAAATCATGGGTTATGTAATTTTTTTAATTAATTATTAACTAGAATGATGCACTGGTTATCACCATTTTAATCTATATGAGGAAAAATAAAAATCTCTTTTTTGATGCATCACTGTAGATCAAAAACCTTTCTTCTCGTCAAGGTAGTCTAATAACATACACACAGAACAACCATTTCATTTTTTCATTAAAACTATATGCACATTCTTCATTCCATGAGAACATAACGCACATCTGTGTAAACATGTTGAGTGGATTATATATTTGGGATAAATATCTCACAAAGAGTGAGTGATATCCATCCAACATAAAAAAATATGAATTTAGGTTTTCATGGATAGACAAGGACATTCCTAAAAAAATCCATTTATTGAAGGATCTACAAATACACTATCACATGATATTATAAAACCCTTAATGGAAACTTCCTAAATCCTAAATTCACACTTAATAAATTTTTCCCATAACTTCTGCTTAATTAGGGTATTTAATAAATTTCTAAAATATTTTTATACTCTTAAGTCGTCTTTGAATATATAAGAATATTGTATACAAAGACTGCACAACAGTCGTCAGAGTAATCTATAAAGATTACATTCATTAAACCAATGATGTTAGTTGTATAATTGGTAACTCTAAATGTCATTAAAATAAATACACAATGACCTTACCTCATATAAAAGGATTTTAGGGGTAAATCCTTCTTCCTGATCATTATATGTTTGTATCCAATTCCATGATCAATATTTGAAATATATATATCTATCCGTAATTTATCATAAATATCACTAATACTTGGTAGAGGATTATTTTAAAAAATTGTGTTATTTTTATGTTTTTAGGTAATCAATGAAAATATTCAATGAGCCCTCTTTATTATTAATATAAAGATTCGGTGAAACCCATGGTGAATCACATGAATTGACTAATATATAAATGGGATTCTGTTAGATTTTATTATTTAATTCCTAAAACATAATTGGGGATATTATATATGGATTCATTGAAATAGTCTTATCACCAGTTATTAGTTTTATTGAAAATTCAATTTCATGATTTATAGGAATACTAAGAATGTCCTCAATAAATAAATTAGAATATTCCTATATAATTAGAACATGTTCGATGTGGTGTTTCTCTACATCCATTTTAGATAAATCTTGCTCATGAATAGGTAGAAAACCCTATATAATGAAATTAATTACCATTTATTTTCCATGTTCATACTTATACTTATAAGTGATTGATCGCTGTCTATGAATATGAAATATTACTACCCATACTAAATAATTTATATCAAATATGTACTGATAGAGTAAATTCATAACCAAAATTAAATAAAAGTATAGTAGAGTAAGAATAACATGATTTTTAGGAAGTCCTCTCCCACAAATTTTTTATTAGGGAGGATCTATAAACCTGATAATAAATCGTCATACCATTAGGGGATTTTAATAAAAACTCAACATCTAATCATTTAAGTGGTGATGTGATACAATTATTAAAGTATTTGAATATTAATGGGTGGGTATAACCAAAAAAATTGAATACTAGAGTGCATAAAAAGTGTACCTTTCACTACATCTCTAGAAATATACACTTCAACTATCGAAATTATATAAGATAGTCCACCTCTATTTGGTTTTATTCAAGGCAAATTACATTAATTCTTAGGGAATATTTTAGAATAGTTACCCATAATGTTTTTGTTAAATAATTATACATTGATGGATTCCCCCATGCTCAGTCATTAATGAGGATTATGGCATTTTCTCAACACTCGAATCAAGATCCTTTTATTTTTATTCTTATAACAAGGTGTTTCAATATAAAATTATCACATGTTAGAAAATTACAATTTTTCTTCTTCTATATATGTATTTTTTTCATCCACTTCTTCTCATTCATTCCTTCGATGACATAGGTTATAGAAAATTATTTATTTGCATTTGTAAAAAATGATAATGTATCTTGGAATGATAAGAAATTTTAGGTGACTATTTATCCTAAATTAACTATCATTATCCCATAAAATAAATTCTCAATATTTAAAATTAGATTATGTAAATAATATAATGTATTTCATGATAACCTAATAATGTTATCATAATTTTTAGTAGCATTTTACTCATCTATTTGTCTTAGAATTATGAATTTTCACTCCATATATGATCATTTTTAAGAGGGAAATTGTTTTCCTTGAATATTACTTTCAAATCCTTCCATTAAATTTATATTTATTCCTCCTCATCCTTAGTGTTTTGAAAATATTAACACCACAAATTTGAATCCCACACAAGATGATAAAATTCATCAAAAAACATGTCCATTTTATTACTTCCCAAATAGAAAAATATCATTTCTATGGAACTTATCCTTTTACCACATATAAATGGACTTGTGGTTACACGAAATTATGATTGATTTTGTTTCATGAAATGATTTATACATACTATACCACATTTCATATCATAGGGATTGTCCAAATGGGAAAGGTTATTTATCATATCCTTAATGAAATTCATTAATATTGTCATAATTTGTTCTATACCACCTCTAGATCTAGCTTAGGCTACATTATCATTATATGAAGGTTGATTTTTATATATATTTCATTCATGGATACTATTTCAATTCCTCCCACTAGCCTCCATTTATAAATTATATAATGCATTATATAATATATTAATAATATGATACTATATGATTTATTTTCCTAGTAGTATATAACATATCTGAAATTGATTATTTATGCATCACTAATGTTGGAATCATAAAAATGGTTTATTTGTGAATATTATCCATTAATAAAAATATTCTCAAATAATTTATAATGGTTTGAATATAAAATTTGTATTTATCCAAAAATATCGTGTGAGAGTGTAAAACTAAGTGTGTTGTGTTGCCTCAATCATTGTGAAACATAATGACAGTTATGATATACTCAATGAACACTTTTTTGGGTATTTCCCGGAGATGAATTTGTGTGGAAACCATACCCACATATAGAATATAGATATGCATATATTTCAATGAAATCAAACATAATCTCTACCTCACCAATACATTAATATGTTATCCAATAGTAATACTTATACTCAATGTTGGACATAGGGTTATGTTTCACAGTCTTGGGCTTCAAAAATAATGTTCCCAAGGATTCATGGAAAAATCGTCTAATTAAAACTGTATAGTCCCCAAACCCAATATACTAGAGATAGTGGTTTAATTATAACATTATTACTAGATAATAGTGTCCACATCACACAGGACTGAATAGTTTGGTATTCTTGAAAAATTAGATACAAAATTTAGTTTGAAAATAAATTTGGGAAGATTAAATTAAAAATGTGTTTTCCTTAATAGAACTATTATTCTTTAAATAATATACATTTATATAAACAATCACACTATTTTTTATCATGTTGGTGAAAATAAATACAATAAAGGGTTGAGAATAGTTTCTTAGTAGAGTAATTCATACAATGGAAGAAAAATAATGCATTATAATATTGAAGGAATAATTGATGATAAATTAATTACATAGAAATAATAATATGAGATTAAAAAATATTAATGGATATATAAAATAGAGAAATAATAATGGGAAAATGAATTACATATTTATCAATGTTGCAATGAATAATTATGGACATATTCAACATAACATCAGGGTCTTTTCCATGTCATCTATATAAATTTTTATTTTATCGACTAAATACCCTACCTGATTATTCTCAGGAGTCATACTTATTCATCAAAGAGATATGTCATTATAAGTCCCTTTGGTTACATAATAATTCTAATTCATTCATCATTACAATAAAGAGTATAACATAATCATCACATCTTACTAATAAATAACATTATATATTAGAAGAACTTGCATATAGAATGTCAATAATTTACCTAGTCAAACTGATCAAAAACCATCCATAGATAATATTAAGAATGTGATAACTATATATTATTTTAAAAAATACTAGTATTCCATAATGTATTTTGACTTAGATGATAAAAATTTGAAATTTTTATTGGAAAATTTCATGTTGAAAATACACTTTTTTATTCTGAATAACATATTTTAAAATTAAAACACTTCAAAAATATGAAGATTTTTTTTATTTAATTCAACTATAGAAACATTTAAATAAATATTAAAAAAATTGTTTTGTTATGAAGTTTGTAAATAAAATTTAAGTTGTGTATGTTAAAAAAAATATAATGTTCATATTTTCGGTTAAAAATCAAAACCACAAAATTCAGAAAAAAAAAATATTTATATACTTATATACATTTTATAAAAATTTATACATGGGTTAAAATGAATTTAAAAATAATTATAGAAATGAAAAAATATCACTAAATAATTTCTAGGAAAATATGGGAACAAAAGAAAAATATTCCTGATTAAGTAGAAAAACAATGTCAGTTTTCCATAAAAATATTATTCCAGTATCATGGTTAGATAAAGAGAGGAAAATGAATGTATAAAGAATAATTTACATAAATAATAATATAAGAATGAAATATATATTTTTAAGTTATAAATATCAAATTATCCCCCAATAGATAATTAAATATAAACAATCTTGTATAATGTTGAGATTAAAAAAATTTCACTTACCTTATCTTGACATCCTTTGTATGTCTTCGAACCTCCAATATAATAGATATATATTTATTTTAAATCAATTATAGAACCGTATTAAAATATATTATACAAATATTATTTAATTTTATACTTCAATAACCTTTTTATTAACAATTTTTTATTAAAATAACCGTTCGAGGTGATAATTTCTTAGTTTTTCATTAAATATTTGTTTTAGAAGTTTCGTTCCTTATACCTTGATCATGAGTCCATCATATATAAAATTTTTATAATGATAAGAATATTTAAATCCAATATATACACACATATAAATTATTATATTTATATTCACATTTATATATTTAGTATCTTTTATAAATGGTTGTGATTATAAAATACATTAAACCACTCTTGAAGACGGTAGGCCATAATTATGCATCAACACTATTTTCAATTAACATCATATGGAATGAAGGAAGCTTAAATAGTAATTAACTATTATAAAATCATTATAAAATCATATATATTATTAATATTTATTTATATTACCATCAATGAAAATATTAAATCGAAAATATATCACATTGCTCCATGGAGTTGGTTGTCTATTCATATACACAAGTGACATTACTGTTTTTTCAATTTATGAAAATGAATATAAATATATATGGTTCCATTATCATAATTAAAATTTAATTAATTTAAAATAATTATGTTATTATTTATGAAAAATTCTTTATATTTATATGAGGGATAATAATAAGTAACAAGAAAAAAATGATAGGATAAAGAGACATCATCTTTTTTGAAAAAACTCCATCAGATCTCTTCCTATGATTCATAGAGATGGTTTATTTGGAAGTCCATAGCCACTAAAAAGGGTCAAAAAATTTTGGAGGGACATTTTTTAGGTTTCTGTTAAAAAAATATCTGATATTGGTGTAGATGGAAGAGAGATGGGATTTCCTTTTATTATGAAGTGAAAGATCACAATTGGTATTACCAAAAATCGTAAAATATAACAAATTAATTATCTAGAAAATTGATTCCAAATTGACATATATTCAGTAATATATTGTTGAAATATCATTTTATAATGTAATATTGAATCTATTTTATGTCATTGGGAATCTTATCTTTAGATCAACTCATTGGATAAAAAATGAATTTCAATAGTGGTAATGAATTTATAAACTAAAAGTGTTTCTATTTTATGTATAAGGTACTAATTTAATAATAAATTACAATGGCATGAAGTTTTAGACTCTCTATTATCTTATCTATAAGGTTAAAATATTTTTCTTTATTTAAAATAATTTCTAGAATTTTTCTATCAAAAACTATTATTAACATATTTTCAATAACTATTCAAAACATTTGATATTTAAAAAAATATTAAATAAAATTAATTAATATGAAATCTTTTTTCACATCCCTTGTATTCAATTTAAATCTAAAAAATTAATAGATCCCAATATTTCTCCTATATTTTTGTTACTTTATTATTTTTTAAATAATTTATTTTATTTTCATATTAATTAAATAAATATTATATCAGCAATGTTTATAACTTTAACAAAACTATTTAATTGAAAAAAATTGAAATAAAATACCAGCAAGAAAGTGAATATATATTTCAAATAAAATTTTTATTTAACTTATACATATTTTATCCCTAAATAAATCTTTAATAGATTTTAAAATCAATATAGTAACATTTTGTATTTATTTATATCTTTAACTAATATAAATTTAATAATTATAGATAAAGGGCACTATGTGGAGATATATTAGATAATTAGATAGAAACAGATGATTCCCACCCATCAAATATGATAATGACATATTTTGGGTTGATTTTGAGACCTTATCTGATGGTTTAACCATATTTTATCAATTTTCCCCATAAAAAGAAAACATTTATTTACCATGGTAACTGTTTATAAGGAAAAAAAAAATAAAAAGGTCATATTAACCCAATTTAACACTCCTAATTCATAATATGGAATATATTTTTAATGATTTAATTTATATATGAGTATAAATTGATTTAAAAAAGCGTGAAAATGGAATGAATACTTTTTTTAGAAAAAATAATTTTTAATACAAGAACTGGATTTATTCGTATCTAATTAAAATATAATTTATTATAATAATTTTAATACAAATGATAGATTATATAATATATAAATTTCTTTAAAATTATTCACCATTAGTGAAAAATTGAATTTATAAATATGAAATCCAATAAAACACATGATTTTTTTTCTATAAAAACATATCTTTATATTTCAAACGATATTATTCTAATTTATGAACAATTATTGAAAATTTAATTTATATCCTACATGTTTAAACCTTAAATTTTTCATAATTTATGTAGACTAATTAATGTCCTCAAATTTAACATCTAGTCTATAATGGTATACTATATTACCGTTCATTTAGACATGGGGATATAAGTTGTGCAAGATATCAATGAAATTAAATTTATTTTAAGGAAATTATATCATAAAATATTGGGGTTGTAATAGTTTTTTTCATGTTATTTAGTACCACCGCGGTAAAAAAAAATTTTGTATTTTTATTGGTATAACATATTTGTAGCTCATCTTTTATTTATTTTTTATTTTATTTTATTTTCTTCTTCTTTCATATTCTCTTTGTTCAATGGGTTTATAATCACTAAACACATCATATTGTAAAATGTTCAATAACCCTTCCATAGAGAGACATCCCATCCTCCTACATCCCTCCCTCTTGTACTCACCGTCTTCTCCATATGCAACCCCCAAGAACCTCCAACAGTCCCCCCACAATATCTCACCCTAGGCCACACTCCTCTCATAATGCACACATATATCTCCTTGAATCACTCTTCCTAGAATATAATTAGTGTTATTGTATGTTTTTTCATTAAAATACAATGGTTCTAATATTAATCCCATTGTTATCCATTTCCCCTTGATTTTTGGTATGATGGGTTTAATTTTGGATTTGATGAACCTTTGTTTTGGATTTGATATGATTTTCATTTGGATTCTTGATTCGAGTTTCGGTGCGTGTCTTATATTTCTTGTGATAACCTTCTCCATCAAATGTATTACATTAAAACTAAATTTACATTGATTCACGATATATTTTCAATATGTTTTGTATATTAATTATCAAACCATAAATTTCTTCATTATATATTTATTTATTAATTTTATTAATCAAATATTATTTACTTATATTGAATTTATAAAGTGAAAATTTGGGGCTCTACTAGTTTCCATATAAACCATGGGGTTAATTAGTTTTCATGAATTATTTTAATATGAATTTATTAATCCATAAAATCCATGCTCGTTAGTGATTCCTGATTAACCCTTTATGAATTTTAATGATGTTAATAATAAAAATCTTGTTCTTTTGAAATATATTTTCCTGTTTTTTTAATTGAATTTCATGTGTTGATACAAATACCTAGTATTATTAATTTATTTAAAGTCTTCTCTTATATAAATAAAATATTTTAATTGTATTTAGTCATTATTTGAATCAGAGTAGAAATAAAAAATATATTATAATATTTTTAATTTGGTATTATAAAATGTTTTGGTGATTTAATAAATGAGTTTCAAGGGTGATTTTAATTTCCATATTTTAAATGGATTTTTAAATGTATTAAATTATTATAAAAACACTTGACACACCTTGTATAGTTTTTGTTTTCTAGTTCAACACCGAAAAACAATATTAGGATGATGTGTGTTCAAGTGAGACCCTATGCATCCCCTTTAGAGATTATACCATGGTCGGGAAATGTTTATGATGGATATGTATTGTGTCCTATGAGGAATTACTTATGTTATATTTGGTCTGTACATCATGATTTGGGATGATTTATAAAAGTGTATTAGGGGTGATATGAGGTTTACATGGTAATGTTTTTAAGAATGCTCAACTTCTTGTTCAATCGTATTGATCACCTCCATAATTTTATTTTCATGGGAAACCATGTGTAGTCATGATGAAAATATAGACAAACATTCTTAACATGATTATTATTACACTATAACAAGTATCCTTATCATAAATTTATATCCACATATGGAATATTCCATAAGGTTTGTCTAGTGAGCATAGAACATGGTGTTAGGAAATGATGATTATTTTATAATGGTTATCATTAATTATTTTAGTCATATAGACTTGTCTTAGATATTTTCCATGAGGTCCTATGAACCTATTATGCTAGATTATCCTAAGCTTGATTTCCTATAGAGAGTCATGTGTAATTATTTTTCTAATTACATGATGACTTTGTGTTTTATTTATTGTATATGTATTTATAATGTTTTTAATAATATTCATATATTGATTTAAAAAAAATTAAAAAGTGAACTCAAAAGATTTTATAAATCGTTTTTTATAAAGGGATATAGATATAGAAAATTTGCTATCGTGATATGGTTTTTATTTCAAATAAGAATATAAATATTTAAAATTTATTTTATATGATATTGGATTTTGAGAATATATACATGAAAGTGTTTTTTTATTTGTATTCCATGAAATCAAATACATGATCTTTTATTAAAATATTTCATATTGAAATGTGGATTGTGGACTATTGTTCTATTATATACTCATTCCAATCTACATTTTATTTTATGACCATTGAATAATCTCTAGTTTTCCCTTGGAATAATTCATTGTGTAAAAATATTTACTGACCTTTTTGATATTGAGGATAATAATTTAGTATTATTTATCTCATTCAGATTATGCTTCAAGTTACATTATTCATAGGATCTTCATTGTATTTTAATTGAATTCTTGAATAATTGTGACTTTTGAATGAGTAATTTTCCACCCTCTATTATGGTGATTAGTGGATAACATTCTTTTTATGGATTCCTTATGATTTTGGTGTAGGGGAACATTTAGGGTGTTTAGGGTTATGTTGCGGGAGGTGATTGGGCGAGGGTTTTATGATGGAGTGTTATTGGATTTTTTCTTATTATACTAGATCTTTGTTTGTTTTTATATATATATATATATATATATTTCAGTTTTCTTGTTCAAATTATGCATAGTTCATTCAAAATATTCTTTAAAAGAATCATCACACATTTTTTGGATCAAATATGTAGATGTATATGTATATTAGATGTAACAATACAAGATGGGGTGATTTGTAGGTTTAAAAACATTCATCAAACAGTTAAGAAATTAGTTTAAATGCTCCTAAACTAATACAAAAACAAACACCAACAATTGTATTGAATATAAAGGAATGATACAATGTAATACTATAAGAAATGTAAAACAATTGTATTCAAAAGAATACAATAATCAGAGTAATGTAAAAGTGAGAGATTCAATCACAAAGCATACAGAATCTATCAATACAATATGTAATAGTATAAGTGTAATTAGAACAATTACAAATATATATGAAATAGAAAAGGAAACAAAAAAATTCCCTTTCTCATACAATTGGAAGAGGAAATGTAAAAGTATTACAGTTATTTTAAACCAAAGATAATGGTTATCCTTTACCCTAGGATAATAGGTCTGTCTTACCGCCACCTTGCTAAGCCCTCGATATGATGATCGGTTCCACTGTTTGCCTATCCCCGAGAGCCCTCGATACGTTGATCGGTTCGTCTGTCTGCCTATCCCCAGCAGCCCTTGATACGATGATTGGTGTGTCTTTCTACCTATCCCCGATAGCCCTCGATACGATGATCGATCCATCTGTCTGTCATTCCCTGGAAGCCCCCGATAATATGATTGGTTTCACAAAGCACAAAAAAGCACTTATAGAAATACAAGATCTAAGAATGAGCCATTCACATTTTGTAGTTTCAAGGATTTCTCACGAAGTAGGAGAGAAGTCACAGTATCTCTCTCTAGAACAAGATAACACAAAATTATCAGTCTCATACACGTGTATTTATTGGCTCTGAATGACCTCCGATTTATAGGCCTCAGGTTGCAATGGTCATATTTCCTCCAATGGTTATATTTCTATGAAAAACTCTGATGGACATGGACACCTGGCATTATAATGGTCATAATGAAATAGAAAACACGACATCATTTTGATTAGTTTATAACTAATTCCACGACATCATTTTGGTTAAAAAAAAGGTATATGAAGATGATAAACATGAGTACGATTAATATGAAACATGTGTTTTTGATAAAGGACCAAAAAACCATGTAATGAAAGTAATGAATGAGTACTATTAGTATTAGTGTAATGTATTGATATGATACAAACTAAGAATGATTCATGAAATTTAGCACGATTAACATGGTCAGTATGATCAGCATAGTTAGTATGATCAGCATGGTCAGTACAATCAGCATGATCAGTACAATCAACATGGTTAGTACGATCAATATGATCAGTACGATCAACATGATTAGTATGATCAACATGGTCAGTATGATCAGTATGATCAGTATGATCAACATGGTTAGTACAATAAGCATAGTCAGTATGAACAACATGGTCAAAGACATTTGTGATTTCCAAAACATGATATAAATGTCAAAAGAGAACTTTTGACTCAACAATATCCCCCTTTTTGGAAAGCACAAAACACAAAGTAAAAAACAACAAGAAATACTTATATCCTCCTATGTTTTTGAAACTCTTCTGATTATGAAATTGAATACAACTAACACCGCTTAGGTATGTAAATTCTTAAGTATTTTATTCATAGATTTTCCTTGATTTAGAAGTGTTTATTTAATACATTCTCCCTTTATAAATCATTCTCCCCCTTTGTAAAAAAATATCCCCATTTGTGATTTAAAAAAATAATGGGGTAGCTTATGTTTCCAAAAAGAGTTAAAAAATAAAAAACAAGGAAAAGGAAAAGGTAAAATAAATTTTATTATAATAACAAATGCTTATAGAGTTCGCAAATACAATAGTAATTTGTTTTCTCTTTACATTCCCTTCTTTATCAACTCATGAAGAACGACTTTTATCTTTTTGATTTCCTTCTTTTCTTTAGATATTGAATCACCCTAAGATCTGAGAAGCTCTTGTTGGTCGGCAAAAAGCTGATCTTAATTCTTGAGGGTCTCCACCTGGACATTGATTACTTCTTCAAGGGTATCAATTTTGTCTTCAAAATTCATGTTATATTTGGATAACATAGAATTTTGTTTCTTCAACAAAAATATTTCATCTTTGAAAGATGAAACCTTTGAGAACTCAAACTGAAAAACATTCATTCTCTCTATCAATTCTTTCACTTAAGGAATATTGGCTCCATGAGTTACCTGATTCAACCTTTCAATAGTTTCTTCGTCAAGCATATTGAATGCAATAGCAAGATCATTTGACAACATCCTTATGCATTAAATTACTATCTCATGGTCATTCACTGAGATTTATTTTCTCTATGACCACTTAGACATTATGTTGCAAGCCTTCTTATGAGCGGCTAAACTTTTAGATAGAACCTTCAAATCATTTACAACTGAAAAAACAATCTTTCTCAATTCTCTTACAGAGCCAATATTTTTTCTCTGATTGTCAGTGATAAAATCAATTTTCCCTTCAAGCCTAGGGAAATAAGGAATAGTATTTTCAACCCTTCTTAAAACATGAACAATGTAATCACACCTCTTTTGAGAAATTGTTTCTTTATGAATCAGTATCTTCATCGTATGAATACAGTTCATTTGATCGGCTTATGTCTTCAACTGGTTGTTACCCTTTTTCTTTTTCTTTCTCCTTTCTTTCTTCTTCTATTTTTTCACTAATAAATTATTTAGTATGAGAATATTGAGCACCTTGATTTTCTTGAAAAGAAATATTATCCAGAGTTTAATAATATTTAATAGGTGCTTCATCAGTATGAGGAACTTATTGAATACCTTCACTTTTATTTTGGTAAGACTATTCTCTAATTTTCTTCAAGCTTTGAAGGAATTCTAAAATAAAGTCTCCTTTAAATTCCTTAATTTCTTGTATTTCTTCCAACATTTGTTTCCCTTTTTATTTCTCTCAAAGACTCTGTATGATATGTTCTTGATATAATTCTTCCGTTAGTTGAGCACTAGCATCCTCATCTATTTTCAAGACATTAGAAATATCATAGTCTTGAGGATTTCTTTTCAAAAGAGTCTTCGTTTTCTTTTCAGCTTGAAGAGTTTCCTCTACCCTTATTCTTTCCGCAAAAGTTTCAGCTGGGCGAAGACTAAACTTAGGTTCACCTTCTTTTCTCTATTCCCTATCTTTTCTCCACTTGGCCAAAACCACCTTAATGTAACTCGGTTTCTTCTTTGGCTTTGAACTGGTTTGTGGATCTGAATTTTGAGGAGCACCAACAGATGGATTATCATTGACAAGCATAGGTGCCGATTGATTCTGAGCTGATTCAGCTTCTAAATCTTTAACAAAAATATATGATTTCTAATAGAAACAAACATTCAAATTCTTTAATGTACACTTAATAATCCAGGATGGCTTCAAATCTATCAACTGCTCTTTAAAATGAATATTACAAAACTTCATGCTCTAGAGAATGAACATTGTAATAATAGCTCGATACATAATAAAATGGAATTTGATTGCTCCTGACTTTAAATTCATAAATGTTTCAAAGATGTATCCCATGAGATTTACAATTCTCATGTTGACAAGATTGTCCAACATGAAGATATCATAAATCTTCAAAGTCTCTCTATCCCCTTTACTTGGGATAAGAAAACCTTGCATCCAAAGAGCCACAAATCTATGATCTGGATAAAGATGAGCCACTTTACTCTTTTCTTCATTTAAAATAAACAAAGACATTTCATCACTTTATTTGATAAACGTACCAACCTCCTCTGGTAGTTTATGATATGGACAGAAACAATCACCATCTGTAGGAACATTCAGAAAATGGGCTTCTTGTTTCACAAACATAGAAATCATTCTAGTGTACACAATAATATTGATAGTCATGTTTTGTTGAAAGACACAGTTTTGTAGAATTGACTGACTTCATCAATAAGAACGGGATCTTAAGACAATGGTTTTTCAACACACAAATACGCCTAGCCTTGAAAAATAATGATTCTTCTAATTGTAGAATCTTTTGAATCAAAAAAGTCTTGAGAAACTAACCTTTCTCTGAAAAAATATTTCTTTGAAAAAGCCTTTGAAGACATTTCGGAAGGAGTATTTGTAGAGGACTGAGACATATAGGTGAGGCCTCTTGAAAGATCGTACGGAGACTTAAATCGATGGAACAAAGCTTCACCACAAAACCTGAAAACCCCAATGTGGGTTTGGGGAGGGGGGTTCTATTTATTGGTGGAAAAATAATGACCGTTGGTCTTCTACGGTTGTGATTAGAAGAAAAAATTCAACGGATAGGATTAAAACGATTAATTTTTTTTAAAAAAAATAGGAAAGTATGTATCTACCGGAGATCGTAAGGTAATTGTTGGTTTAAATAGTATTATCAGTGAAAGTAAACACAAGCTTATGAAGAGAAAGAAAACAATAAATTGTCATGCCGATGGAAAAAAGTCATTACCATTGACTGACGTGCCGATGGAAAAAAATTTCCTTACCATAAACTGACGTGCCGATGGAAAAAAAATTCATTTCCATAAACTGACGTGCCGATAGAAAACAAAGTCGTTACTATGAACTGCTGTGCCGATGGAAAACAAAGTCGTTACCATGAACTGACGTGCCGATTGAAAACAAAGTTTTTACAATGAACTGACTTGGAGATGGAAAACAAACCTGTTACCATGAACTGACGTGCCGATGGAAAACAAAGTCGTTACCATGAAATGACGTCCCAATGGAAAAAAAGTTTTTACCATGAACTGACATGCCGATGGAAAAAAACATGTTACCATAAACAAACGTACCAATATAAAACAATTTAGTTACCATGAACTGACATGCCGATGGAAAACAAACTTGTTACTATGAACTGACGTATGATTGAAAATAAAGTCATTACCATGAACTAACTTGCCGATGGAAAACAATTTCGTTACCAAGAACTGATGTGCCCAAGGAAAACAAATTCATTACCATAAACTGACGTTCTAATTGAAAACAAACATGTTACCATAATCAAGTAGAAAAAATGCAAATAGAAGATAAAAACTGTAACTAATCAATCAATACAATAAAAATAATGTTAAATAATAATAAGTAAACAGTCAATACGGTAAACAGAAAATAAAAACAATAAGTAAACAATCAATATGATAAACAGAAGGTAAAAACGATAAGTAAACAGTCAATACAATAAACTGAAAGACAAATACATAAACCAAGAGAATAAATATATAATATCAAGTAAAAATGTTTTCCCCCTTTTTAAGAGGAGTTTTTTAATGCAAGGGGAGGAAGAAAACATGAAGTAGACATGAATGATTACATTGATGTAATCATTCCTAGTTTCTATTTTAAAAAATAAAATCTATCAGAAGGTAATGCTTTTGTTAAAATGTCAACAAGTTTTTCATGCATTCTGATGAATTGTAAAATAATATCTCCTTTTTGTGTGTTATCCCTTAGAAAGTGATGCCTAATTTCTATGTATTTTTCATGAGGGTGATGTGCTGGGTTTTTACTAAGAGCTATGAAACTAGTATTATTACATAGAATTTTAGTTTTTGAAAAACTCAATCCATATTTGGTGAGAGTGTGTTGCATCCACAACACTTGATCACAACAACTTCCAGCTGCTACATATTCAGCTTCATCAGTGGAAAGTTCTACTAAGTGTTGTTTCTTACAAGACCATGAAATATGATAATATCCTAAGAAATGACATGTTCTAGATGTACTTTATCTATCCATTTTACAACAACCAAAGTCTGCATCTGAAAAACTTTTTAAAACAAAATAATTTCCAGAAGAGTAAAAGAGTCCCAAATCTATAGTGCCTTTTAAATATCTAAATATTATCTTCACGTCTTTTAAATGGGACTCTTTTGGATTAGATTGGTATCTTTCACATAATCATACAGAAAACAATAATTCTGGTCGACTAGATTCCAAGTATAACAAACATCCTATCATACCTCCAAATTATTTTTGATTTACTCGTTTCCAAGTTTCATCAAGATCATTTTTTTGAGGTACCAATTGGAGTGCTGATACTTTTAGAATTTTCATATCCATAATTTTTGAGTAAATCTTTAATATACTTATGTTGAGATATATAAGTCCCTTATGGTTTTTGGGAAATTTAATAACCTAAAAAGAATTTTAACTCACCCATCATACTCATTTCAAACTCAGATTTCATTATATTTTCAAAAGAATCAGATAAATATTACTGAGTTGATCCAAATATGATGTCATCAACATAAATTTGAATAATCAAAACATTTTTATTTTCCATTTTTTTCAAAAGCATTGGATCCGCTGTACCTTTTGCAAAATTGTTTTCTAAAAGAAATTATGTATGTCTATCATACCATGCTCTAGGGGCTTTTTTAATAACATATAGCGCTATGGTATGTTTAAAAAAATGATTAGGATGTTATGTGTCTAGAAAACCAGGTGTTTGTTCAACAAAAACTTCTTCTTGAACAAAAACAATTATAAAAGCACATTTAACATCCATTTGAAATAGTTTAAAGTTAACGTATGCTACAAAGGCTAATAGAATATGAATAGATTCAAGTCTAGCTTCCGGAGCATATGTTTCTTCATAGTCTATTCCCTCTTGTTGATTATAGCCATTAGCAACAAGTCTTTATTTATTTCATACAATGATTCCATTTTCATCACATTTATTTCTGAAACCCCATTTTACACCAATTATAGTTGTTTCTTTAGGACTTTCATCTAATGTCCAGACCTGATTCCTTTCAAATTCATTTAGTTCATATTGCATTTCATTAATCCAATCCTCATCGTATAAGGCCTCACATGGACATTTAGGTTCTAATTGAGAAAGAAAAGTAAGATGTTCTATTTCATTTATTAAGGAATTTCTGGTCCTTACAGGTTTATTTACATCACCAATGATGTTATCACTAGGATTATTCCTATTAAACAATTTATTTGGGTTTTGTAAAACCTGTTCATCAACATATGGTCGAAAATCATATGGGGTAAAAGTTTCAGGAACACTTTCTTGAACATTTTATTTATCATAAGGATCGTCTAATAGAGGTTGATTAACATATTTAGAAAACACATCTGATGAAGTATGTTAGGTTTAGTTGAAAAAAAAGGATTGGTTTCATCAAATTTATAATGTACTGTTTCTTCAATAGAAAAATTATTTTTATTGAAAACTCTATATGCCTTAGAAGTTATAGAATAACCTAGAAGGATTCCTTCATCAAGTTTTGGTGTGAATTTTTGTTGATTATATTTAGTATTCAAATTGAATACTTTGCACCCCAAAATGTTGAAGTATGAAACATTAGGTTTTCGGCCAGTCTATAATTCATAAGGTGTTTTATTAAGAAAAGGTCTAGTTAAAACACGATTTATAGTATAACAAGTTGTACTAACAGCTTCAGCCCAAAAGTGCATAGCAATTGACTATTCACTCAACATGGTTCTTTTCATTTCCTAATGAATGCAATTTTTTCTTTCAATAGAACAATTTCTCTAAGGAGTTCTTGGAGCTGAGAAATTGTGTGTAATACCTTTCTTACTAAAAAAAGTTTAAAAGTCTAAATTTTGAAACTCCCCACCATGATCACTATGAATGGTTGTAAATGGTAGGGTTTTATCAATTTTAAATTGGGCTCTAATGGTTTTGAAATAGGAAAAGGCTTTAGATTTCATTGTTAGAAAATAGACACATGTAAATCTTGTAAAGTCATCAACAAAAACAAATACATAGTATTTTCCTCCAATGCTTCCATTTTGTGAAGGACCAAAAATATCTATATTCACTAGCTGTAATATATTATAATTTGAAACTTAATTAATTGATTTAATGCTATATTTATGTTGCTTACAAAATTGACAAGAATCACAGACCATTGAAGAATCATATCTATGATTGTATAGTCCCTTTACAAGTCTTTTCGTTGAAAGTTTAAAAAGGTTTCTCAGGTTGTAGTGTCCTAGTATTCTATTCCATAGCCATTATTAGTCTTCTATTTCACTTGAGTAGGGTAAATAATGGCTCCTAAGGTCTTCTATGTTAATAGTGTATACATTCTCTTGCCTATGGGCAGATAGAATGAACTCATACTTGGAATTTTGATCTAGACACTTATCATTTATATAATTCAAAAGGTATCCTTCATCCCATAATTGGCTTATGCTGATGATATTGTGCATAATACCTTTAACAAAAAAAACATTTGAGATAAGAACTTTTCCAAGAAAAACAACATTACCTATTCCAACAATCTTTCCTTGAGCATTATCTCCGATGGTAACCTTTCCACCATTTGTTTTGATAATCTCTTCAAAGAAATCTTTGTTTTCGGTCATGTGTTGAGAACAACCGCTATCCATGTACCAAGTATTCTTGTTTGTACACTTTTTATTTTCCTGAAAAAGAAACAATTAGTTTTTCGGAATCCAAACTTGTTTGGATCCAGAAGGGTTAGATAAGAGAATTTTGGGAATCCATATTTGTTTTCCATAATGAGATTTATGAAATCCTAAAGACTGAGTTCTATTAAGAGAAAAATATCTTTTCAAGTGTCCACCACATTGACACTTAGAAAAATTGGGGTATTTTGAGGAACAAAATGGTTATTACTAAAAACCGGTTTGGAATGAGTATAACCATGTCCAAAATGATGTATCAAAGGTAAAATTTGAGAATGAATTTTTTCAAATTCTCCATGCCATATGTAAAGTTTGAAAAACATTTTTTCAAGGAAAAAATTTCTAGATTTAGTTTTAAAACTGATTTTTATCCTCCAAAACATTTGATTTCGAAATATAGTTAGACTTAAAAAAAATTTCCATAGAAATTTCATTTTCAAGATCCTTAGAAATTTTATCCTTGTCAGAATTGATTTTCTCAATGGTTTTTAAAATACATTCAAAATTAGATGTTTTTGTATCAAGATCATTTGAAAGATCAGATACTTCTTTAGTTAAAAATGAAATTCTAGAATTTTATTTTTTAATTTTCTTTTTGAGTTTATAATTTTCATTCTCACGTAATTTACAAACCTAGATATTTCTTCAAAAGAAGGTAATGTATTATCTTCTGATGATGAAAAATCATCTAATGATTCATAATACATATTATTAGTATAATTTTCATTCAAAGAAAAATTTGTAATCTCTTCATCATTGTGTACCTTAGCCATGAAACATTGATCCTCAATTAGTATTCTAGCTATAGTTCTAATATTCCTTTGTCCTGAGGATTTATATTCTGAAGAATTATCTGAAGAATAACTACCACTTACACTCCAAGTATCTTTTTCCATCAAGACTTTCTTTGTCTTTTTCTTGTAATAATTTTTCTTATTTCTTTCATAATGTTTTTCCTTTCTGTCTTTTCTCTTTAGTAAAGGACAATCAGGTCTTATATGACCCACCTTCTTGCATTCATAACATGTTACCTCTGAATGTTTCTTTTCCTTCCTATCTTTCATTTTGAATCTGTATTACAAGAATTTATTTCCCACAATATTGTTCATCCTTCGAGCAAGATTGGATAACTCATTATTTGAAAGATCACAATCACTTGAATCAGAAATATCAACTTTCATATCTTTGGATCTTGTTATACTTTCAGGTGTTTTAGATTTAGATGGAGTAGTAAAAGCTACACTTCCATTTCCATTTTTCTTCAAATTGAAATCAACATCTCTCTTCACTCTTGTCTCGTGATGTAGAAGAGTTCCAAAGAGTTCATCAAGAGTAATCTGAGAAACTTTTCTGCCTTCATCAATAGATTTCGTTTTTGATTCCCATTCGTTTGAAATTATATCGATAATTTTGTCCACAAGAGAATATTCTTCGAGACCTTTTTCTCCAATATATTGAAAGATGTTGACAATTGTCATAAATCATTATTGCACTTTACACACTAGGTCTCCATAAGGAAAAATAAATCCATGAAAATCTATTCGAATCATTGCTCTGATTGTTTCTAGAACCATTGATGTACAAAAATGTGTGACTTCCAATTTCTTCCAAATATAGTTGGCTGTTTCACAAGAAGATATCTGGATGTATATATTCTTGGTCATAGAACATAGAAATGTATTGATTACCATGTAATTCAGTTGATATTATTGCTTCTCTTGATTAGTGAAAGTACTGACTTCATTGTCAAGAATTTTTTAACCTCTAGTAATCATAATAAAATTGTCTACAACAGTATTGATAATGAATGTCTTCATTCGATATCTTCAGTACTCATAATCATTTCCCATAAATGATTGGTGGTCTATTTGGATTTATATTGTCAATTGACCCTATATTCATTCCTGCCAACTAATAAAACAAATTCTTTTCCACTCCACACATTAGTGTATAAAATAGTTGAAATGAAAATTTGAAAGAAATGGAGAAAGTAAAACAAATTAGTGGAAACCTCCTATGATACCAATTATTGGATCAAATATATAGATGTATATGTATATTAGATGGAACAATACGAGAAGGGGGGGAGAATTGTTGGTTTAAAAACATAGATCAAACACTTAAGAAATTAGTTTAAATGCTATTAAACTATTAAAAAAACAAACACCCACAATTTTATTGAATATAAAGGTATGATACAATGTAATACTATAAGAAATGTAAAACAATTGTATTCAAAAGAATACAATAATCAGAGTAATGTAAAAGTGAGAGATTCTATCATAAAGCTTATAGAATCTAACAATACAATATTTAATAGTATAAGTGTAATTAGAACAATTAAAAATGTATATGAAATAGAAAGGAAACCAAATAATTCTCTTTCTGATACAATTGGCAGTGGAAATGTAAAAGTATTACATTTATTTTAACCAAAAGAGAAGGGTAATCCTTCACCCTAGGATAAGAGGTATATCTTACCACCACCTTGGTAAGACCTTGATACGATGATTGGTTCGTCTGTCTGCATATTCCCGGCAGCCCTCGATACGATGATTGGTTCCTATGTCTGCCTATCCCCGGAAGCCCTCGATACGATGATTGGTTCACCTGTCTGCCTATCCCCGGTAGCCCTCGATACGATTATCGGTCCGTCTGTCTGCCTATCCCCGGCACCCCACGACATGATGATCAGTCACACAAAGCAGAAACAAAGAACTTATAGAAATTCAAGAGCTAAGAATGAGCATTTCACGTTTCATAGTTTCAAGGATTTCGCTCGAAGCAGGAGAGAAGTCACAGTATCACTCTCTAGAACATTATTGAACAAAATGATCAGTCTCATACACGTGTATTTCTTGGCTTCGAATGACCTCATATTTATAGGCCTCAGGTTCCAACAGTCATATTTCCTCCAATGGTTATATTTCTCCAAAAAACACGTAGGGACTTGGACACCTGGAAATATAATGGTTATATTGAAACAGAAAACACGACATAGTTTTTAATTTTTTTAACTAATTCCACGACATTATTTTGGTTAAAACAAAAGATATATGAAGATGATAAACATGAGTACGATTAATATGAAACATGTGTTTTTGATAAAGGACAAAAAAACAAGTAATGAAAGTAACGTATGAGTACTATAATTATTATTTTAATGTATTGATACGATAAAAACTAAGTATGATTCATAAAATTCATTACGATTAACATTGTCCGTATGATCAGCATAGTCAGTATGATCAGCATGGTTAGTACAATCATCATGATCAGTACGATCAACATGGTAAGTACGATCAGTATGATCAGTACGATCAACATGATTAGTGTTGGCGCCAAAAATATGGCCCGAAAGGAAGGAACGAAAAAGACAGCCGGCATGCTGCATCGCGAAGCACAGCCGCGAAGCACAGCCGCGAAGCCCCTCCGCGAAGCGCCCCAGCCCTGGCGGCGCCGCGAAGCACCAGAGGCGGTGATCCTCCGCGGGCGCGTTTGACGTTCGCGAGCCGCCGCGAAGCACCAGAGGCGGTGATCCTCCGCGAGCGCGTTTGACGTTCGCGAGCCGCCGCGAAGCACCAGAGGCGGTGATCCTCCGCGGGCGCGTTTGACGTTCGCGAGCGCGCCGCGAAGCTCAAGAGGCGGCGCGCAAGCCCTGCATCGCGGCGCCCCTTCCCTATAAATACTCGACTCCCCCTGAGTCCCGGGGACGGACAATCCGACCTTTCGGCTTCTCCTCTCCCGAATCGCGAAGCAAGCTTTGCCCCGGGAATCATGAGCTCCGCGAGGTATTTCTACTTCGCGAGACGACTCTGATTTGTTTCGTTCTGAGCCCCTCTTCCGAGAGGGATGCCCTTCGCGAAGCCCAAGGGCGTTCGCAAAGGAAGGGGATTCCCAAGGGAACCCGGGCAGCCGCGGAGCACTCGTGCTTCGCGAAACACCCAACCCATGCTAGTAATCCCTATGCCAAGGCAGGATAACTATGCATCGCGAAGCACTTTGCTTGGCAGGACCCTGCTTCGCGAACCACTCCTTCGCGAGGCAGTGCTCCGCGAACACTGTTCCACTTCGCGAAGCACCTCCCACTTCCACCTATGCCCCATGCTAAGGCCAAGGCACCCCACTTCGCAAAGCACACTCCTCCGCTTAGCGATTCCTCCTTCCGTGCGACCCTCCAGGTTTGCACGATGTGATTTCAAAGTCCCATGGACAACACCTCCCGTAGCGTTGCTTCGCCCAATGCTCCTTCGCATAGGCACGCTAACGGCTATTGCTTCTTCGCATAGCCACGCTAACGTGGACCCCTCGATGATTCCTCCCGCGACCCCCTTTTACCATGGCCTTACCGACACCTTCCCTTCCCCAAGGACCAGAGGGTACCGGTTATGTAAGCCCTAGGGGTGTGGAGTGAACCCACCTCGTCCGAGCTGCAGGACGTTAAACTGCCAAGCACCACGTCCTCAACACATGACGTTAAACTGTGACCCAACCTCGTCTCCCTCACGAAGGGTTTCCCCACGTCGAACATTTTTTACACCGCTCGTCTCCACGGGAATGGAACTCTTCCGCACATGGAATGAGATCCTCCTTGTCGGAGTGGTGTATGTTCGCAGGGGAAGGGTCGCCTCAGAGCGTAAATCCCTAACCTTTGGTACGGATGATTGCACCCGTGCATCTCGGTACTTCCCCACTACCAAGGTCAGTGGAGGACGTGATAGGGAACGAGGCACCTCCCATCGCCGGACCAAGGTCCATCTTCCCCGCGCTTCATCGCGCCATGGGCCTCCATCCTGGAGTAAGCCCCAACACCATGGGCCGCTCAACGCGTAAGCCCCATTTCGCTTCTCACGGACGCACCCTTCGCGACGTGATCGTCAGGTCCTTGCAACCTCTTGTTTCTCACACCGAGCATGACTCACGTGGGCTTAGAGTGAGCACCGACCCTGACAAACCATTTGAACTACGAGGTCTTTGATCCGTGTCAAGGCATGGTACGTAGGAAGCCTCTACGAGGTTCAAGCCCACCATCAGTGGACCAAGGTCTGCTTTCACGTCGGTTTACCGACAAACTCCCCATTTGAACTACGAGGTCTTTGATCCATGTCAAGGCATGGTACGTAGGAAGCCTCCACGAGGTTCAAGCCCACCATCAGTGGACCAAGGTCTACTCCCCATTTGAACTACGAGGTCTTTGATCCATGTCAAGGCATGGTACGTAGGAAGCCTCCACGAGGTTCAAGCCCACCATCAGTGGACCAAGGTCTACTCCCCATCCGAACTACGAGGACTTTGATCCGTGTCAAGGCATGGTACGTAGGAAACCTCCACGAGGTTCAAGCCCACCATCAGTGGACCAAGGTCTGCTTTCACGTCGGTTTACCGAAAAACTCCCCATTTGAACTACGAGGACTTTGATCCATGTCAAGGCATGGTACGTAGGAAGCCTCCACGAGGTTCAAGCCCACCCGTCTTTCACGTCGGGTTTCACCCCCGTCCAGCACGACGTTAAACTGCACCCCGGTCCAGTGGTAAGCCATTGCGACTCCCCATTTGAACTACGAGGACTTTGATCCATGTCAAGGCATGGTACGTAGGAAGCCTCCACGAGGTTCAAGCCCAACAATAGTGGATCAAGGTCCCTCACTTATGTCGGCTCACCGACACCCACCACCCGTCGTTTATTCACGTCAGGGTTCATTACCGTCCCGCATGACGTTAAACTGTATCATTTGAACTGCGAGGACTTTGATCCATGTCAAGGCATGGTACGCAGGAATCCTCCCAGAGGTTCAAGCCCAACCCCCACCGGACCAAGGTCCACCCTCATGTAGGTACGCTGACGATGCCCATCGGACCAAGGTCCACCATCACGTCGGTTTACCGGCACCATCCCGAACTACGCGGACTTTGATTCCCTGCCACGGGGATACGTAGGAAGCCCCTTTAAGGCTCAAGCCCAACTTCGTCGTCACCACCCCTGCGATGGTCCCATTCCATTCTCAACCGTCTCCGCGAGACGTTAAATTCGCGACCTACCTCGTGGTAAACACGAGATGCCTGAGGAAAACCTCGGATGGAACGCCTTTGGCGTAACCGTCTTTGCTAGACGTTAATCTTGCAAACATACCCTGTGTTGAACACGGGAAGCTGAGGAAAACCTCAGGTACGTGTCTATGACATGTAACCCCCCGAGCTCGATGTGGGATGCCTCGGGTTTCCACGCCCTTGAGAAGCCTCGTGATCGAGGATAACAGACAGACATGCCAGGTACCCCAGCATCCAGACACGCTACCGATGCCTCGAACGTGATTACTCCCCTGACCGAAGGTAGCTGCCCTGACTGGACCCTTTGGAATGTCCCGACAGAAGCAGCGTAATTAACCGGTGTCCATGACAATATGGCACTGGGAAGAGTTTCACGAACTACGTATTAAATCTATAAGGGAGACCCGGACTAGGTGACGAGTTCTGAGGAGGAATCCACAGGAGGAAGAACCGACATCCCATCATCCCGTTTCGATCAAGGAGCAGACGTACCTGAACAAGGAACGAATGCCGCCCGCCTTTGGAAAGCGGGAATGCGGGGCAACGAAGCCGCGCGTCCCCCTCCTCCGCGGACGGATGCGCGCGCGCCCCGGCGAAAGCGTCGGAAACAGAAATGGTGAACCCGACGTGAAATTCTTCTCCTCAGCATGGAGATTAGTAGCGTTCGAGACACCGGTAGATTGACGTGTCACCGGATCCAGGTATCCGGTGCCTGGCCCCGCCAAGCAAATGGCGGGCCTATCGTGGAACTCACCAGAAGTCGGGGTAGTAGAACGTGGGGCGCTCCGCTCTACAGCGTGTTGGCGTGGATCCTTCTCACAGACATGGGGATGGAAGAATGCTGGGGCACTGGCTGTCAATCACTTTCCTCTCAGTACTGATGAGTTGATCCCTTCGTTTGCAGGAATCAGGTTGCTATGCGGTCACCATCCGCTCCTCGCCCGCGCAGGGGCAGGGGCGACACCACTACGACCACCCCACATGGCGCCACTACCGCCACGATGGCTGGCACGTCGCGGGAGGCGGGACGTCCACGTCCCCTTTCCCCATCAGAGGTCATCCAACGAAGGGTGATCAACAGCCTCGTGCGCAGGTATGAGGAACAAGGGGTCATCCCGACCAGGGATATGGCCCGTTTGGACCTGGAGGCTTCCAGGCCCCGCCGTCAACGCCGCCCTAACAGGCCGCGCAGGGAGCCCCCGCTCCCCACCCAGACATTCAATCGTTTCGGGAGCCTATCCCCGGAACGCCTTGACGACTCTTCGCCTTATGCTGAAGAGGCAGGTGCGGTCCGGCTCAGCCCGCTCAGGGCCCCGACCCAGGAATCCCAGGCGAGAGCTCCCGTCCGGCCACGTCAGCGCCGCCGTCCGGCCCCGCAGGAAGAACAGGTAGACTACGTCCCTGCACCACCTGCACCGGCCCACCTGACCCGACGTCAGCGCCGGGCCCGGGCTGAGGACGCTCGCCTAGCCGCGTCCACGTCGACAGCTACAGTGGCCCGAGCCACCGCCGACGTACATTATGAAGCCCCCGCCTACATTGAGCAGGGGCACCCCTTCGCCCAACCAGGATCGAGACCCCAACCGCCCTGCGGGCAGGTCGGGTTGACTCTTCGGGTTGCAGGCCCAAGTAGTGATCGCCGCGAGTTAACCCGCGGTGATGCCACCCCGTACGGAGGTCCTCCCCGTACCACCACTCCACAGAGCGTGGGCCTTCCCCGCTCCGAGGTTCGTCGTGGAGGCATGCTTCATGCCGCCCCCATCCTACAGGAAGACCTGCCCCGGGGCAGTGATGCTCAGCGCGGAAACACTTCCCGCGCCCGCGGTACAGGGTATGAAGTCCGTCCTTCTGAAGGCATCATCCATCCGGTCCTTCGACGTGGGGGTCCCCCCTACGTCCTCTCTGCGACTGACGAAGGTCCTCCTCGCCCCAGCAATTTGAGGAGTGAAGGTCAGCCTCGCTCCACTCGCATCGACCGTGGAGGCCTTCCCCATGCTCCTGCCGGTTCCAACAGAGGCCCCGCCCACGTGGGTACTGTTCATGGAGGTCCTCCCCATGTACCCTTTGATATTTGCCCTGGTGCCCCTCGCACCCCGGCTGTCTCAAGTGGGGGCCCTCTCCGCCACGTCGCTAGCGCCGCCCCAGAGCTGCCTGATAGGGGTCAACCCTGTCCCGAAGAGCCACCCAGGGGCAGAAGAGCGGGTCGTCGCCGCCACGGGAAGAATCTTGGGAAGGCCCAGGGGGGGGTCAAACCTGACCGCTTCTCCGATTCGGAAGCGGAATGCGATTCAGCGATGGAACCTTCTCCCAGCTCCTCCGTATCAAGGACTGGGGCAGGAACCAGACGCGTCAGCCTCGTTCTCCCCGAATTTGAGGTCCATCGGATTCCCGTCTCTCTCCGCAGGTACATCCAGGAGGAAGAAATCCTGGGAATTCCGCAGGTTTCGACCGCGCAGTCACCGCCACCGTCGCCCGAAGCGCCCTCTTCCTCTACCCGGGATCCCAAGGAGCTGTTTTGGGGGTCAACGGTGGTAGAGCCACGACATGACCGGACACCGGTAACGGCGATTCCCGTACCCGAAGTAGCGGCTATTAGCCCGTCCTATCGTGACGTTGTGGTCAGGTCACCTTGCTCTTCAGAGGAAGGCCCAGAGTACGGTGGCCAGTCTGCTCGCTTGCCGTATTCTCCGCCGCCGAGTTTGCTATCCCAGAGGTCCGCCTCGGTGCCGCTACCGGTCCCTCAGCCACCCCCGGTTGATGAGTGGGGAAATGTAGGGCCGAGCTCTGAGGATGAACCCAGGAGCTTCTGGAGTATTCTTGCAGCGGACTATTTCCCAGAGAAGTTCTGGCCCGCGGCAGCGTTGAATTTCCGCATACCCGAGTCGCATACCCCTGAAGAAGTAGGATGCCTTTGTCGGACCCTGTGGGCGACGCACTTCCGCCTCCGTTGGGAACGGGTAGTGTACCCCAGGAGTCGGGAGCACTTCGAGGAGATTGGAAAACAGTGCCGCCTGATTGATGCAGCGGTGCTCCTTGTGGCCCAGCACCCCGAGTCGCCCGGTCATCAGGGTGCCCTCCAACGAAGATGCGTTCAGAGTTTCAAGGCACTCCGCAAGATTGTCAGGGAAGCTACCCCCCATGTGCAAGTCCGTGGTTGGGGACGCTATGCCGCCCTCCTCTTCAACCCTATTCTACGACAGCCTGATTCGCTATGCGACATTGAGGATATGCCCTCAAGAGGGGTCACAGTCCACATGGCCGACGTTGTGGATAAGGAAGATGAGCTTGAGTTCCTTGATGGGGACTTACCACCCGAGTGCGTACCGCCACTACTCGACCCATCAGGGAGAGTCACCCGTCATCAAAGGAACCTGCTAGGCCTCCCTGTACCCACCGAGTCACTGGCGCTCGGTCGAAGCACTGGCAAGGGTAAGGAGCACGTCGGAATAGCCAAGCACTCCGACCCGTCCGCCTCCGTGCAGAAAACGGACGAAGATCCTGAGAAAGCCACGTTGCGCCAGCAGCTTGCTGAACAGAAGAGGTTGGTCGACGAACTCTTGGCTGAGCGCGCTGCAGAGCGACGACCCGACTACGGTAATCCCAGGCCGGGACAGCAGGGGCAGGAACAATTTCCCCCTGGTGAGATGCCTCCGGGCAACCCTGATCATGCTACTGCCGCGGACAGGGTGGAAGCCGGAACGTACGGCAAGAGGGCGCGATACGTCTCGCCAAACCCCCCTGAGCGACGGGGCAATCTGAAGAATCCAATCCGGGTTCCCCCAGTCGCCCAACAGGTCATTCAGCCAGTTGACCCGCGGGCAGCGGAAGCCGTCTACCGCGTTGAAGAACCTGGCAATGCGCTTGTGGTTAGGGATCCCCGTCAAGACAGGGACCCCCACCCGGAGGACCTTATTGCGGCACTCACAGCCCGCCTCGAGGCGTTGGAGACACGGCAGGTGGCGGTCCCACCCGATGGCAAGCCTTATCCCGCGTGGGTGGATGATATGCCCGCGCCTCCGGGTTTTGGGAACCCCACTTTCTCGCCTTTTAACGGGACAGGGGACCCACCCCAGCACTTGGCTCATTTCTCTTCCAGGTGCGGCCCCATGTTGGGGACCCCGGCTCAGCAAGAAGCCGCTAAGCTCCGATGTTTTGTACAGACGTTGGAAGGTCCGGCATTCGTCTGGTACAGCCAGCTCCCCATCGGATCAGTGACCGGCTGGGAAGACCTTCGCCGGCAGTTCTTGTACCAGTTCAGCTCCACCACGCGGAAGACCAGCATCGCGGACCTCTTTAAGTGCAAACAGAGGCCTGATGAGCGGGTTGCGGACTTCATCGCCCGGTGGAAAGGACTTACGTATTCTCTCGATATGCCACTGACTCAGGAGCAATTACTGACGATGTGTGTGGGGAACGTAAAGACAGAGCTGGTACCCTCCCTGATTACCCAGAATTACCCTGGGGGGTTCAGAGATTTCTCGGATAAGGCCCAGCGCCTCGAAGAGGCCCTGCAACAGGCTAGTCAGGCACGTTTGCTGCCCCCAATGATCCCAGCCAGGAGGGCCGCCAGGGCTGAACCCGCCGCAGTGGCTCAAATAGAAGCCCCGAGGCAGCTGGAATTGCTACCGGCGGTACCACCCCCGCAACCCCGCAGAGGTCCTCCACCTCAAGCACAGGCTCCTGCTCAGCAGCGACCGCCTCAGAACCGACAGGTTCCCCCGCGCAACGCGCCACCGCCACCTAGGCGAGACAACCAGGCGCCGCCCCCTCGGCAGGCCCCTCCAGTCCCTCGACAGGATCAGGCCCCCAGGGCTCCTTACCCGGAAAGAAAATACCATACCTATTCGTTCAACGAAAATCAGGTCCCTGGTTACTTCCGAAGTGCTCTGGAGCAAGGGATTGTGCGTCTGCCTGAGTGCAGGAGACCGGCAGAGGCGCATCTCACTGATCACCCCAACTACTGCCCTTATCATCGGATCCTGGGGCACACCCTCAAGCGATGCTATGTGTTTAAAGACTGGCTTCAGGACCAGGTCAACAACAACATAGTCAAGCTGGGCCCAGCGCCAGCTCAGGTGGCAGGCGTCTTTGCAGGATCAGAAATCGGCAGTGACAGCGAGGGTGAGTGGCAGCAGGTCCCTAGCCGCGGGTCCCAGAAATACGACAACTGGATGGCTCGAAAAACTGTCATCCGTGCCCAGGGTATCATCCGGGCACGCCTGAAGCAGCCGGAACCTTCAGAAGAAACAGCCGGTGCCTCAGCATCGTCCTCGCAATCGACCTCTACCCAAAAGGGCAAGCAGCGACGACGTAAGAAGAAGCAACGTGCACCGCCAGTGCCGTCGTCATCCCGCACTCTTGGCGACTTTATGCCTCCTGAAATGGGCATTCCCCCCAGAATCCGCCCAGCGGTGGATGACTCTTCGAGTGATAGTCAAGGGTACGCTTCGGTTAACACCGTGGAGCTGGTAAAGCCCTATATGACCCCCGATGAGGGGGAACCCCAGGCAGACCGCCCCAATGTTTCCAGCCGACGTCAACGTCGGCGGAATCGCAATTGCGCCGGTCACCGAGGTGTGTCAGCAGGCACTTGTGACCAAGCCGTGCACGCTACCGAGACGAGGCAGCAGGCTCAGCGCAGATCTCAGCACGCGCAGACCCATTCAGCACCCTCGGCTCTACCTCCACCGCCATTCGTGTTGCTGGATCAGGGAGAGCCGCCTCGTTCGTATCACAGCCAGTCTCGCCCGGCGACGGGCCAGCTCCCGCTGTTCAACCTTAGCCCGGCGACTACTCCCCAGGCTTCTACTAGCAGGCAGCAGGATGTACCCAGTGCTAGCCGACCGCCAGTTCAGCCAGCAGGACCCGCTATGCCTCCAAATGCCGAAAAACCCCCTGTAAGCAGAGGTGCGCGTTTGGCACGCAAGTATGATGTCCTAAAGCACTTAGCCGGCATTCCGGCGAGGCTTTCCATCCTTGAGGCCCTGCGCTTGTCATCCGAGATGCGCGAGGCACTTGCCGAGGCCCTAAGGAGCCCCCTCCAGTTCGAGACGGAAGTGGCAGCCGCGGAGGCCTTCCATACCGAGACGATTGAAAACGCCGAATGTCAGGCGGTTATCTCGTTCTCTGGTGAAGACGAAGACCCTCCTATACAGGGGCACATTCGCCCACTGTATGTCACTGTCCACTTTAACGGTGTGGAAGTCCGTCGCTGCCTCGTTGACACGGGTTCTGGAATCAATCTAATTCCGACCCGGACGTTGCGAAAACTGGGTTTGTCTGAAGGTGATTTGACTCCCTCTGACCTCAGGATTCAGGGGTACGACAGGACAGAGCAAACCCCGGTCGGCAAGATCCGCCTGAAGACCCAGTTCGGTGGCTTAATTGCCAGCACCGAGTTCATGGTTGTTTCTCAGGACACCGCCTACAACGCACTGATGGGTAGGCCATGGCTCCATCTGCATGCTGCGGTCCCCTCATCGTATCACCAGTGCCTTAAGTACTCGCTCAACGGTCGAGTAGGCGTGATCCAAGGAGACGCGTCCCCCTTTGCTTCTTGTGAGGCCCGCTATCTGGATGCGGGTTATTACAAAAGCAAAGACAAGCAGATCCTGGTCAGCGAGGATGAGCCCGCTCCAATCACAAGTGATCCCTGGGCAAGCATGGACGACGCCTACATCCTCCCGATCCACCGGTTGGAGGCCACGACCCCCGACATGGGACAATGTTTTGTTGTTTCGGGTACGCAAGGAAGGCATGTTCCCGCGTCCAAGCGACGGCGGAGAATCACCTCGTACTCCTACACCAACCAGGCTCGGGTCATCCCGGAATCTCCTACCCCTGTACGGTACCGGGATGTCAGGCTCATGACAACAGCGGTGCGCCATACGTGTCTATTTCGCCGGGATGGAATCAACCGACTCGGGCCGACACGTCACCACTGCTTTGATATCGTCAAGCGTGGCCCCTTAGGCCGAAGGCCGGATGGGATAGGGTCAAATGCATTCATTGCTATGGTCTCCACGACGAGTGAGTCTCCTGATGTGATGACTGCTGCTGCCCAAGCAGGCACCAGCTGCCCCTCGGGTTTTGAGAGCCCAGAAGCACCTTCCGTCACGGAAAGTTTCCCCCCGGCTGGGGAGGAAGACTTGGAGGATGCTCCCCCAGCCTTTGAAGAAGGCGTCTCTACCACGGTTGATGAGCTGGTACAGGTGAACCTTGGCAGCAAGGCAGATCCAAGACCCACATTGATCAGTGCGGCCATGTCCCTCGAGGAGCGACAGCAGTATGTAGACTTCCTCAAACAGCACCGCGATGTGTTTGCCTGGAGTTACGATGAGATGCCAGGACTGGATCCCCAAGTGGCCGTCCACCGTCTGGGCCTCCCGGTAAAACATCGTGGGTTTAAGCAGCCTCCCAGGAAAATGCACCCTTCCCATGGTGCTATGGTTGAGGCTGAAGTTGATAAGCTAATCAAGGCCAACTTCGTCAAAGAGGTCCAGTACCCCAAATGGCTCGCCAACATTGTGCCAGTCAGGAAGAAGAATGGGCAGATTAGAGTCTGCATCGACTTCCGCGATCTCAATCGCCACTGCCCAAAGGATGACTTCCCACTTCCAGTGACGGAGCTGTTGATTGACGCCACGGACGGGTTCCAAGGCCTCTCTTTTATGGACGGATATTCCGGGTATAACCAGATCCGGATGGCCCCCGAAGATGAGGAGTCCACTGCCTTCAGGGCTCCCCAGGGTACCTTTTGCTACCGGGTAATGCCATTCGGTTTGAAAAATGCAGGTGCCACTTATCAGAGGGCTATGCATCGCATATTCAAACCAATCCTCGGGACATTGGTGGAATGCTACGTGGATGACCTTGTAGTCAAATCATATCAGCGCCAGGACCATCTCAAAGACCTTGAGAAAGTGTTCGGTTTCCTCCGTTCCCGTCACCTGAAGATGAACCCGCTGAAGTGTGCCTTCGGGGTCACCTCCGGGAAGTTTCTGGGCTTTGTTGTCAGATACCGAGGTATCGAGATCGACCCGGAGAAGATCAAGGCCATCAGCCAAATGCCTCCCCCGAGCAACATTCGGGAGCTTCGAGGCCTACAAGGCCACTTAGCCTATATACGCCGATTCATTGCGAATCTGGCCGGCAAGTGTAAGCCCTTTTCTCGGCTCATGAAGAAAGGCGCTGCCTACGAATGGGATGAGGAGTGTCGGATCGCCTTCGAGGAAATCAAGCAGTACCTGCTCCAACCTCCGGTCTTGATGCCACCCGTCTCTGGAAAGCCGCTGGTCCTTTACGTGACCGCCCTGGAAAGATCCCTCGGCGCGCTGCTCGCCCAGAAGAATAACGAGGGCACTGAGAACAGTCTCTACTATCTCAGTCGCATGCTTCTCGATACGGAGGTCAGATATTCCCTTATCGAAAAGAGCTGCCTTGCGCTCGTCTTCGCCGTACAGAAGTTGCGACACTACCTGCAACACCACGAGGTGCAATTGATCTCTCGGGTGGATCCGCTGAAGTACATCCTGAACCGCCCCATGCTGACTGGCCGACTAGCGCGGTGGGCAGTAATTCTCCAGCAGTTTGACATCAGGTTTGTGCCTCAGAAGGCCGTCAAGGGACAGGCATTGGCAGACTTTTTAGCTGCCCATCCAACCTCCGCGGATCAATCCCTGGACCTGGATTTCCCCGATGAGACGATTCTCTCGGTCGATCACGCTGTCCCGTGTTGGCAAATGCATTTCGACGGCGCCTCCCGGAGCCCCACCGGTAGAAGGCTCAACGACCCCAAGCTCAACAGAGTGGGTCTGGGTATTGTTTTCATTACCCCGACGCAAGCCGTCCTGCCGTACTCCTTCCTGCTGTCAGAAGGTTGTACGAACAACGAGGCAGAGTACCAAGCTCTCATCACCGGCCTCGAGTTGGCCCTCGAGATCCATGTACCCCATCTTCATGTGAAAGGAGATTCTGAGCTGGTAATCAAACAGGTTAATGGCGACTACGTCGTCAGGAAGCCAGAGCTTGCACCGTTGCTGGAGTACACCCTCCTCCTGATGGCCCAGTTCTCTTCTCGGCCAGAGGTTACCCATGTCCCGCGGTCGCAGAACGGCCAAGCGGACGCCCTAGCTGGCTTAGCCGCATCGCTCGCAGAACCCGAGCAAGATGATTTGGTCATACACGTGGCCCACCGGAGAGTCATTGCTCCCGTCACCCAAGAGGACCGTGATAGCCTGCGGGTAAGTCATCTCACCGCCGGACCCTCCGTATCGGAAGTCCCGGGTTCGTCGGATGCAGTGGTTGAAACGACCCCCGATTGGAGAGCACCTTTTGTCGAGTATCTCCAAAATGGTCAGCTCCCGGACAACCGGGCCGAGCGCGAGCGAATTCGACGCCGCGCGCTTCAATTTACCCTCCAGAGTGGCCCCAGTCTTGAGCAGACCCTCTATAAACGGAGTTTTGATGGTGTCCTCCTCCGTTGCATCCAAGGAGTAGAGATACCTCAAGTTATGCAAGAGGTTCACGCCGGTTCCTGTGGCGCCCATCAAGCTGGGCCGAAGCTGTCCCATCAAATCCGGAGGCTAGGGTACTTCTGGCCCTCCATGATCCACGATTGTATTGGATACGCCAAGAGATGCCACGCGTGCCAAGTGCACGCCAACTTCTTGCATCGGCCGCCAGAACCCCTCCACCCCACCAAGTACTCTTGGCCATTTGCGGTATGGGGACTCGATGTAGTGGGACCGTACCCGCCGGCAACAGCCCGCCAGTGTAGGTTCATCCTGACTGCTACAGATTTCTTCTCCAAGTGGGCAGAAGCAGTTCCGCTCAAAGAGGTCAAGGCCCGTTCCGTCGTTGACTTTGTGAGCTCCAACATCATCCACCGGTTTGGGGTCCCTCACGCCGTCCTCACTGACAACGGCACCAACTTCCGAGCAGCTGAATTGAAGAAATTGTACGCTAAGTACGACATCCGGTCAAACCATACCTCCCGCTACCACGCACAGGCAAATGGACAGATCGAGGCGTTCAACAAGACCCTCTCTAACATTCTGCAGAAGATGGTTGGTCAGAACAAGAAAAGTTGGCCGGACAAGCTCCCCAACGCCCTCTGGGCTTACCGGACGACGACTCGCAACTCTACCCAGGTGACCCCATATTCCCTGGTGTATGGAGCTGAGGCCGTCCTACCCATCGAGATCCAGCTGCCGTCGCTACGCACGGCCGTTTATGATCACCAGACATCAGATGAGGTAGCCGAGATCCGTCTAGCTGAGCTAGAAGCACTGGACGAGAACCGGCTTCGTGCCCTGCACAATCTGGAAAGGCATCAGGACAAGATGGCAAGAGCTTTTGACAAGAAGGTTCGTCTCCGCTCTTTTCTACAGGGTGACCTGGTGCTGGCCCTGCGAGCGCCAATGATTCCCGGAAGGAAGCCGCCCAAGTTAGAACCCAAATGGGAAGGGCCCTATATCATCCATAAGGTTTACCCCAATGGAGCTTACTCCTTGGTGACCACAGATGGAGAGCGTGTAACCCCTCCCACCAATGCCAGATTCCTCAAGCGATACTTCGCCTAGGGCACAAGACGGTCCCGCATGACCCTAAACTGCGAGACGGTCCCGCATGACCCTAAACTGCGACTTGGTCCTGCATGACCCTAAACTGCGAGACGGTCCCGCATGACCCTAAACTGCGACTTGGTCCCGCATGACCCTAAACTGCGAGACGGTCCCGCATGACCCTAAACTGCGACTTGGTCCCGCATGACCTTAAACTGTATCTCCGTCCTCACTGCAAGACGTTAAACTGCAAGTCAGTCAGTTCTTCCTGACCGAGGCTCCGCCTCAGGCCCCTCGGCCTCTTTGGGCCCCTGGCCCCGTCTCCACCGAGGTCTGGCCCCAGGCCCCCCTCGTTTCTCTCCGACTTACCCTCTTACGGGATTGTACGGTACAGTGCAGGACTACGTTCTCACGTTGAGATCATGACCATGCCGCACACGTCCCCGAACGAGATACCCCTCGTCCCGCATGACGTTAAACTGCATGTCAAGAACTACGTACGGCTTGATTCTCATCTTTATGGGATACGTAGGAACGCTCGGACGCCTCGTCTTGAGCCCAGCCCCAAGCTTCTCTCTTCCACTATTCCCCCTGGGAATGGTCTCCTTGGAGGATCTTTGTGTAGCAGGGCGTCGGCCTTCTTGGCCCCGCTCATGCAACCCCACTCACGCAAAGATTGTAAAGGTCGCACCATGCGCCCGCTCCGTTCTTCTACCCTCCCACGTCCTTACCGCATGACGCTAAACTGCATGGCCTTCAAGAACTACGTATGGCTTGATTCTCATCCTTATGAGATACGTAGGAACGCCCAGACATTTCGTCTGTTGGCCCAGCCCAAAAGCCGAAATCTTCCCCTCGGGTTAAGACACGGCAGGGCGCACATTTTTTGCCCCGGCCCATGTCGAGCAAGCCTCGACCCGGCTGCACGTCCCCCCCTGGAGGTGTTTGCCCCTTTCATGGATGGATTCACACCCGGAGGGACCCCCCAAGAACGGCCTGGATACAAAGCCCAAGGGCTCTCCTACCGATACGGGCCAACGCCCCCGAGGGTTTCTCAAGCAACAAATTGAAACAAGTCCCGCGTTGCCAATTTAGTCAGCGGTCGACCCTCAATTGTTGCCCCCATGCGGGTCACCATAGGAACGCTGTGTTTCGACTGTGGTCAACAGTGATTCATTCTGCCCCATCCTGAGGTGATAAACTTCCCCCAGGTGGTGCTAGTGATCGGGACCACAGCCCACAATTCCTCACCCGGAGCGTACGGTGTGGTGTGGGACTACGTCCTCATTTACGTCGGGATCATGTACCATGTCGTACAACTCCCCTTACGAGGCTCAGCCTCAGGCCCCTTGGCCTCCTTGGGCCCCTGGCCCCCCGTCCTCATGTAAGACGTTAAACTACAAACCGGTCAGGCCCTCCTGACCGAGGCTCAGCCTCAGGGCCCCTCGGCCTTTCTAGGCCGCGGCCCAGGACCTATCTTATAGGATTGTACGGTATGGTGTAGGACTACGTCCTCATTCACGTCGGTTTTTCGCCATACTATACACCTTGCTCGGGAGTATATTACTCCCCACCCAAGTCCCGCATGACGTTAAACTGCACTTCAAGAACTACGTGTGGCTTGATTCCCATCATAATGGGATACGTAGGACCACCTGGATGTCCAAAATCCGGGTCCAGCCCCATCTCTCGGGAATCCTCATCCCACCTTGGCCCCTTGGCCCATCCTTCCTCCATGAAGAGATCATATGGTGTGGTGTGGGATTATGTCCTCATCTACGAGGATCTTGTAGTGACCACGCCATGTTTCCCGCACCACCGAGCTGTTTCGTCGATCCCTTTTTCGGCTGTTCACCAATGTGCTTAAGAGTACTCTGGTTCATTACCTGGAATGCCAAGCTTTACTCGGACACGTCCGCACCCGCTTTCCAGGCTTTGCGTATCCCCGCATCAGGGCTTTCACCATTTTCCACACCCGGAGGGACCCCCAAGTACGGCCTGGATACAAAAGCCCAAGGGCTCTCCTACCGATACGGGCCAACGCCCCCCGGGGTTTCGGACGACAAATCGATAAAATCCCGCGTTGCGAATATGGTCAGCGGTCGATGCTCGTTTGCTGCTCCCACCTCAGGCTAACGCGATACAGACGCTGTGTTTCCTTCAAGGATAACAGTTTTCCTCTGTCGTCACGCCAACCCATTAAGCCCAAATGCCGGGTACACAATTCACACCCTTCATCACTTCATCGTGTCCAAGTAGAATTTCGGGACTCTTGGTACTTTTTTCCCCCGTGCACGTCTGCACGTTTGAGGAACAAGCTACATCAAAGGTGTCCTTCGGAACTCTCTGCTGACTCCCCTTTAATGGATGCCCCAAGTGTTGCAATGAGGGTCCCCCCCTTGTTTCCCACACCGAGTTTATCTCACGTGGGCTTAGGGATTGGGTTGACCTCTGTGCTTACTTGGGAGTTGTCACCATCCACGGTCCGAGCTCTAAGACCATAAACTAAGACTCTCATCTGGAACTACGTTCGAGGCCCCTTGCCCCCGAGTCCAGCTTGAGTTCAGCGAATTTATCTCTCTAATCCTGCCTTCAGGACCCTGATCACGGGACTGCGTGGCGCAGTGTGGGACTACGTCCTCGTTCACGTCAGGTACACAATAGCTGCACTACGCACGCCCCATTCTGAGGTTCAGTCCTCCTGTCCCCTGTCCTGCATGACATTAAAAGGCACCCATCAGAACTACGTGTGGCTTGATTCCCATCCTAATGGGATACGTAGGACCACCTGGATGTTCAAGATTCGGGTCCAGCCCCACCTCTGGGAGATATCCTGATTTCCCGGTCACCTAGACCATTTGGTCCATCCCTCTCCAGCGGGGGGTGCGTAGGTATGATACAAGGTTGTGGGCATCATGCCCCCCTTCCCCTGGGAATCTGCCATCTCTCGATCACCCTCAAGGTTGAGTCCCTTGGCTCCCCGCAGTGGTTCACCATGTATTAAGAGTACTCTGGTCTAGGACCAAGAGTGTCAGATTCAACTTGGTCAAGTTCCTTCCACTTGCCAAGCTTCGTGTTCCCATCTATTCGGACTTTCATCATCTTTCACACCCGGAGGGACCCCCAAGTACGGCCTGGATACTACGCCCAAGGGCTCTCCTACCGATACGGGCCAACGCCCTCCAGGGTTTCGGACAACAAATCGATAAAATCCCGCGTTGCGAATATGGTCAGCGGTCGATGCTCGTTTTGTTAGTCCTCATTTCAGGCTAACGCGACAGGATGCTGTGTTGCGAACATGGTCAGCAGTAATCCTCTGTCGTCACGCCAGCCCCTTCAGTCCTTGAATGTTGGTTGCATGATTCACATCATTTTCCACCCCATCATGTCCAGGTGGAATCTCGACACTTTTGGCGCTATCCCTCAGTGCACCTTTGCATGTTAGGGGGACAAAGCTGCAATCTGGCGTCCTTCGGGACTCCCTGGTCCGAGCTCTAAGACCATAAACTAAGACCCATTCGGGACTACGTTCAAATTCCCATCCTCATGGGACACGTAGGACCGCCCAGACGCCCTGTCTCTGGGTACAACCCATTCAGGAAGCCAGTCTCTCTCCCTGTTTCACCTCCGGATGGCGTACGATTTGATGTGGGATCATGTCTCTGTCAAATGTGTTTTATAAACACTGCGCACATTTCCCGCCTAGCATCGTCTCTGCTACGTCTGCGCTGCATGACGATAAAATGCATGCTTGGTCCTATCATACGACCCTAAACTGTGACATTATCGTCCTGGCCGCACGACGAAAAACGGCACCGCATTATGGTGACCTCGCTGTAGAGGACATCACGTTGGGTACTGGCCACGCGCCATGCCATTTGTCAACGCCCATCACGGCTTGATTCTTGTGGCGACATCACGACCTACAGTTCTAGGCCTGTCGCTTCACAAAAAAAAAAACCATTCACCTCGAAGAACAAACAAGATACATCAAATTCCGCTTCTTTTAGTGCAAGGGCCACGTCCGCACTTCCCCTTTCCCCTGGCACTGGTACCTTACCCTGTCACCTTCCAGAACTACGTACGGCTTGATTCTCATCCTTATGAGATACGTAGGAGCGCCCGGGTACTTCCCCGCGGGTCCAGCCTAACCCTTGAGTTCGGTCCCTCGACTCGAGCTCATTCACGTCAGGTTGTGATGTCATGCGTCCCCTGATCCCCTTTTTCAATCCATGGTCCGAAGTCTATGACCATAAACTAAGATCTCCCCAAGGGAAAGGAATCTGCTCCCTCTCTCTAATACGTTTCGTTGACGTATTTAGATGTGTTTTGACAAAAAGCCCGAAGCATGGGATTTTCACAGGGACATTCCCCTCATCCCATGACCAAGCTTCGTGAGCTCACTATTTGGATCCTCATCCTCTTCCACATCCAAAAGGACCCTCGGACGACGTGGATACTAAGCTTAAGGGCTCTCCATGAATGCTGGACCTAAGGGCCCTACAATCGTTTCGGGCCAACGTCCCTGCGGATATTCGACAACATTTGTGACACGGTCCCGTGTTTCGAATACGGTCAACGGTCGACCCTCATTTGTTTGTCCCCATTTCAGGCTAACGCGATAGGATGCTGTGTTGCGAATATGGCCAGCAGTAGTCCTCCATCGCCACGCCGTCACCATCGTGATCCGAATCTCGAGCGTCATGATTCACACATTTCCACTCCCTCATGTTCAAGTGGAACTCCACCATACTCGGCTCTTTCTCTTCGCGCATCTAGATGCGCTGAATGATCATGTTAGTGTCATTGGGCCGGTAGTCACCGAGCATCCCTTTACCCTCGCCTGCCCCTCTCTGCATCGGGAAATTCCCACCACTACTGCTTGTTTCCCACACCGAGCACGACTCACGTGGGCTTAGTAGTTTTGGCTGGATGTGTACCAACACAGTCAGGCTGCTCCTCGTCCTGCATGACGTTAAACTGCACCTTCAGAACTACGTATGGCTTGATTCCCATCGTCATGGGATACGTAGAGACACCCAGGCATTTCACCTAGGGTCCAGCCCCAAGAATCGCAAAATCCTATTCCTCCTCATTTCCAGCCCTCGCCAGAGAGGCCCTATCTGGAAGAAAGAATGATCTGTGATCAGGCCGATGCGCCCATCTGGCGTACACCCACCATGGTGGTGTAACTACTGAAGTGTTGGATTCTGTTTGAACAAACCATCACTCCATATTCCACGCTTTGCGTGCCCCTTATTCGGACCCTCGTCTTCTTTCATGTCTGGAAGGACCCCCTAACAGTAAGGATGTCTGACCTATGGTCCACCAACTGTCCTGGGCCAACGTCCCGAAAGATTAATCGACAACAAATTGATAAAATCCCGCGTTGCGAATATGGTCAGCGGTCGATGCTCACTTGTTGTCCCCGTTTCAGGCTAACGCAGTAAGGATACCGTTTCTCCGCCACGGCTAACGGTTGTCCTTTATTGTCACGCCGCCTCCATAGCGTTCCGAATTTGGGCATCGTGATTCACACTCCCCATTTTCATCTGTTTGAACTGATTTCAGCGCCCCTGGCGTTGCCCTGTCCGTGCATAAGAGCACGTCGAAGAGACAGTGGTTCGGCTATCCTGGAAATTCCTCCTCCGATCAAGCCTTCCCCATCTTTCGGGAATCTGGACTGGTTTGAGAGAATTGTCGTCAAACGTCCCGCAAACATTGCAGGGATGTAACAAGGCAATTCAACAGTGGATATTGTGCGTACTACGGAACTCAAAACAAAGGAGAAAGAAAGAGTTGAAGCACAAAAGTGTTAATAAAAGTTTCTTCGGGTTCGCTACAATACTCGGGGGTTGACTTCCCCCATGGACGGGTTGACTCCGTCAAAAGAGCGTTGCAGCTCCGCCACCCGTTGACTTGCGGCGTCTAAAGCCTGTTGCCGCTGATTCAACTCCCGCTCCTCTTCAGCAGCGGCGGGGCGTAATCCGTCAACCCTGGCCCGGGCCCTTTCCACCTCGGCCTGGACGACAGCCATCCTTCCAGAGGTTTGCCCCATATGTTCCTCAGCCTCCGCTAGCTGAGCCTTCAAGTGTGAGACCAGCTCAGACTGCGCATTGAGAGTGGCTGAAAGCTCGTTGGCCCGGATCTGCATCTGTTGGGCCTCGCCTTCAGCCTCCTGGAGCTTCCTAATGTTGGTCGCCTTCCTCCGCTGCCATCCCACGCTCAGCCCACGATCATGCTCCCGGATCTTCTCAGCCATGAGGTCTCGGATGAGCGCGTGAGGGCGTTGGGCATCCACTCCCCCGGCACATAGCTCGCGCAACCGCGAACGGAGTCTATCCATTTCGGCCAGCCATTGCGCTTGGGGAGTGTCCCTGATGAAGCGCGTGATCAGCTTCCACGACCGGCGACGGACTATGCTGCTGTCTTCCTCGTCAGAGGCCGTTTCGTCCCAATCCGCGTGGTCGGCAGGCTCGTACGCAGGATATGCCTGCAGAAATTCCTCAGCGGGATCCGCATCTGGTGTTGAGTCTGGTACGACGCCTGACGCCGGCGCAGGCACGGCGGGACTGGGACTGACCGGTTGATCCTCTTCCTCAGAGTCCACCTCGATGACTTCAGGTATGGCCCTACTGGTGGTCCCACTAGTGATGGTGTGCGCCGCAGCTTGAGGAGGTGAAGGGACTATCGACACCATCACCGGCATGCCCCTGGGAGGAACGCCGCCAGACATCCCAACCAGCCTCGCCGCAGCAGCCCACGCCAGTCAGAGAACTGTATGACAGAAAGAGACATAAAAGTTAGTCGACATGGCCCACGTGTGGCAACGAAGAGACCGGTGGAGGAGACTTACGAAGATTGACCTCCGAGCGCTGCTCCCGGACCGGTACCGATGGGACTCCAAGATGAGGCCCCCCGTATACTGTTGGAAGGCCCGGAGAGTCCGGAGGAGCCACCTCAAACCCCCCGGTTCCACCAGGTGCAGAACTGGACGCAGCCATAGGCGCGGGTTCTGAAGGCCCCGCATCGTCACCCGCCGAGGAGCGAGAACGAGGCCTACGAACAAGTTCCTCCTGCACGACCCAAACATTGGTGAGAAGTCCGTATGGATTCAACAACAGATCGTAAGAAGAGAGGTTCGGAATGCTACATCGAGAGCCTCCGCGGAGTCATCAGATTCTGAGCTTCGGTCTCCGACCTCGCCCTCCTCCAACGGGCTCCCTCCTCCCGCCTCATCCTCCCGAGAAGAGCCCCCTGATTCCTCCGGCAAGGGGAAGCGCTCCCTCAGGTCGGCAGCCGATAGCTGTGGAGGGACCGTCTGATTCAACAGTACCCTCACCCGGTCTGTCATCGGGCGAGGAACACCGCTGGAGTGGACGTAATCCTCCAGCTCGTTCAAGTATTGCTCCGCCTCCGCCGGAGACGCCATGAATCCAGCCCGAACTGGGCCTATGCCCGGCAGTCTCATCCCGAGGCGATTCAGGTGATCCCACATCTCGGTTGGGCTGAGAAATTGCCGGTTGACATCCCAAATGTCCCAAGCTTCCGGAAAGATGGCATTTTCTGCCATGTCGACGTGACGCAGCCGCTTCCCCGGAGCCTGAGCGGATACCCGACGGAATCCCCTCGGTGGCCGCCCCTCCGGATGACCCTGCTCTTCCGGAACCACCGGATCCGCCGCTGCTGCCCTACCTTCAGCCGGTGCGGGCCTCTCTGCCACGGCAGCCCCGCTGCCGCGGGCGGCCCTAGCTGCCCTCCGACCCCGGCCTCGAGATAAAGGAGGCCCACCGTCACCAACCCGGATCGTTGGCTGCTTCAGCATCTCCCCGGGATAAGCAGCCTCCCAGCTGATGGCGTACTCCTTCACCAAGCCGAAGGCGGCGGTGGATGGAGGCAGTGTGATCTGCATCTTCCCATCCTCACGCGTGAACATGAGCCACAACTGCCTCATCACGCACGGGTGCTCCTCGTGACGCACCTCCCAGTATACCTGCGGGGTCAGCCGCTGGAGGCACCGGAACTGCCTCGCGAAACGATGCGGGGTGTACGGTTCACAGATTGGCTCACGATCTATCCGAGCCACCAAAACGCCACCTCGGAAGGCCAGGAGGTAAGCCCGATGCTCTTCCGTTCCCCGTCCATCATCGGCAAGCCTTCCCGTCGGCAGTGGAAAGGGATGAAAGTTGAACTCGTCCGCCCTCCACACCCTATTCAGCACCATCGGAACGGCCAGTTTAAATGGGAAGCTCCCAGCTGCGTTCAGGATGGAAGGGCGAAAGTTTGATCCCGGCGGCGAAATGGGGTTTGGATACTCGTAAATCCCCCTGATGTGCGCCGCGATCCACCCATACAGGAGGTGGAAGGGCCCGAATATTCTTAGCGGCTTCTTGCTCTCGCTGATACGTCGCAGCAATCTGTATAGCTTGGCGAGCATCGGGATCCCCAGGTTGATCCGCTGCCCCATGGCCAGCATCGACGCCATGATGAACGAGCTGGGCCATACCCCCATGCTTGTATCTCTCACTGGTAGGATCCACCCACATATGAGGGCCGCGATGAACGCCGCCAACCTAACTATTGGCTGTTGTTCGGTGCTGACGCTGAAGCCCCAAGTCTTCCATTGGCTGTCCTCCAAAACCCGCCAATACGAGTGCCCCTTACCCCGCTGGGCTGCCCTCGGACAAGTCCGAGGCCTTGGAGGGAACTCTCGATTCTCTGGAAAGTTCAGGAAGCATTTGAACCATCTTCTGAAGTGGACGTCCCTCACTGCTTCCTTGTCATCCGCGGGGACAAACGCCATCAGCGCTGACGCCAGTCGCGGCATTTGCTCCGCATCTTCCCACACACTGATGACGGGGAGGAACTCGTCGTACATGGCCCCCAAGACCGGGACCCCAGAAACCTGGTGGACATCCCACAGGCTGATGCCCACCTCCCCGTGATGCAGATGAAAAGTGTTGGTCCTGGACGACCATCTACTCAGCAGTTCCGGCATCAGCTGCTTTGGCTGGTAAATGTGGAACTGGGAGGCCCATGCCGCCTCGTACAATCCCACTCTCCTCAGCTCAGCCTCGAACTCCTCGCATGAGGCGCCTACCCAGTAGGCCCAGGCCCAGTCGTCGGTAAAATTGCCGCCCTGGCGCAGGTCCCACTCATCAGACCATCCCTTCGTCGGATCCTGCAGAGCCGCCTTCAGCATGGTGCGGTAGAGAGGAGGGGACGTCTCCGGTTGCAGTGGCCTCCCGTCAATGTCGTTCACATGATTGTAGAGACAATCGGCGGTGACGGGTGTCAAATCCTCCTGTGCATGGCCATCGGCCGCCCTGAACCATTGGCGCTGGCATGGTGTGCTCCTGAACCAGCAAGCTGGTTCATCCCTTCCCGCCTCAGGGATGAAGACGTCATCCCTCAGCCCAAAGCCGTACAACGGCAGTTTTTTGCACTGTGGATAATCCCTCTGGCCTTCCGACAGCAGATCTGTCAAGGAAGTGTGGTCCGAGTGGTTCCGGACCATTTCCCCCAAGCCCGGGCGGTTGGCCATCTCATCCCGGCGAGCAGCATCTGCAAGCACTTCCCGCACAGCTTCTTGATGAGCCATGTTAACTCTGGCCCTCGGAAAAGGATTCTTCCGGATGAATCGCGAAGCTCGGTCGCGAAGCTCGGTCGCGAAGATGGATTGCGAAGATCGGTCGCGTGATCAAACCGCGAAGTCCGGCCAAGGCAGGCACGCAAAGATTCGCTTGGCGCGGACGCAGAGTCAGAGACTCGCGGTTCGCCGCGAAGCTCGATTCGCGGAGAGCTGTCGCGGAGTACGCGGAGCTTCGCGAAACCGAGAGCGCAAGAAGACAAGGAAGGCGCGTAAAGACAAAAGAGGGCGGACCACCTATTTATAGACGCCGACCCCGGAGCATCGCGGCGCGCCTCGCCCGCGCGGAGCATCGCGGCGCGTCCGGATCTGCGGCCCCGACGAGCATCGCGGGCCTCCTTCGCGATGCCGCATCGCGAACCACCGACAGTTTTGGCGATCTTCCCTCAGACTTCGACCCTTCACCCTCCGCGGCTCCAAGTCTGAGGGGGGGCATTTGTTGGCGCCAAAAATATGGCCCGAAAGGAAGGAACGAAAAAGACAGCCGGCATGCTGCATCGCGAAGCACAGCCGCGAAGCACAGCCGCGAAGCCCCTCCGCGAAGCGCCCCAGCCCTGGCGGCGCCGCGAAGCACCAGAGGCGGTGATCCTCCGCGGGCGCATTTGACGTTCGCGAGCCGCCGCGAAGCACCAGAGGCGGTGATCCTCCGCGAGCGCGTTTGACGTTCGCGAGCCGCCGCGAAGCACCAGAGGCGGTGATCCTCCGCGGGCGCGTTTGACGTTCGCGAGCGCGCCGCGAAGCTCAAGAGGCGGCGCGCAAGCCCTGCATCGCGGCGCCCCTTCCCTATAAATACTCGACTCCCCCTGAGTCCCGGGGACGGACAATCCGACCTTTCGGCTTCTCCTCTCCCGAATCGCGAAGCAAGCTTTGCCCCGGGAATCATGAGCTCCGCGAGGTATTTCTACTTCGCGAGACGACTCTGATTTGTTTCGTTCTGAGCCCCTCTTCCGAGAGGGATGCCCTTCGCGAAGCCCAAGGGCGTTCGCAAAGGAAGGGGATTCCCAAGGGAACCCGGGCAGCCGCGGAGCACTCGTGCTTCGCGAAACACCCAACCCATGCTAGTAATCCCTATGCCAAGGCAGGATAACTATGCATCGCGAAGCACTTTGCTTGGCAGGACCCTGCTTCGCGAACCACTCCTTCGCGAGGCAGTGCTCCGCGAACACTGTTCCACTTCGCGAAGCACCTCCCACTTCCACCTATGCCCCATGCTAAGGCCAAGGCACCCCACTTCGCAAAGCACACTCCTCCGCTTAGCGATTCCTCCTTCCGTGCGACCCTCCAGGTTTGCACGATGTGATTTCAAAGTCCCATGGACAACACCTCCCGTAGCGTTGCTTCGCCCAATGCTCCTTCGCATAGGCACGCTAACGGCTATTGCTTCTTCGCATAGCCACGCTAACGTGGACCCCTCGATGATTCCTCCCGCGACCCCCTTTTACCATGGCCTTACCGACACCATCCCTTCCCCAAGGACCAGAGGGTACCGGTTATGTAAGCCCTAGGGGTGTGGAGTGAACCCACCTCGTCCGAGCTGCAGGACGTTAAACTGCCAAGCACCACGTCCTCAACACATGACGTTAAACTGTGACCCAACCTCATCTCCCTCACGAAGGGTTTCCCCACGTCGAACATTTTTTACACCGCTCGTCTCCACGGGAATGGAACTCTTCCGCACATGGAATGAGATCCTCCTTGTCGGAGTGGTGTATGTTCGCAGGGGAAGGGTCGCCTCAGAGCGTAAATCCCTAACCTTTGGTACGGATGATTGCACCCGTGCATCTCGGTACTTCCCCACTACCAAGGTCAGTGGAGGACGTGATAGGGAACGAGGCACCTCCCATCGCCGGACCAAGGTCCATCTTCCCCGCGCTTCATCGCGCCATGGGCCTCCATCCTGGAGTAAGCCCCAACACCATGGGCCGCTCAACGCGTAAGCCCCATTTCGCTTCTCACGGACGCACCCTTCGCGACGTGATCGTCAGGTCCTTGCAACCTCTTGTTTCTCACACCGAGCATGACTCACGTGGGCTTAGAGTGAGCACCGACCCTGACAAACCATTTGAACTACGAGGTCTTTGATCCGTGTCAAGGCATGGTACGTAGGAAGCCTCTACGAGGTTCAAGCCCACCATCAGTGGACCAAGGTCTGCTTTCACGTCGGTTTACCGACAAACTCCCCATTTGAACTACGAGGTCTTTGATCCATGTCAAGGCATGGTACGTAGGAATCCTCCACGAGGTTCAAGCCCACCATCAGTGGACCAAGGTCTACTCCCCATTTGAACTACGAGGTCTTTGATCCATGTCAAGGCATGGTACGTAGGAAGCCTCCACGAGGTTCAAGCCCACCATCAGTGGACCAAGGTCTACTCCCCATCCGAACTACGAGGACTTTGATCCGTGTCAAGGCATGGTACGTAGGAAACCTCCACGAGGTTCAAGCCCACCATCAGTGGACCAAGGTCTGCTTTCACGTCGGTTTACCGACAAACTCCCCATTTGAACTACGAGGACTTTGATCCATGTCAAGGCATGGTACGTAGGAAGCCTCCACGAGGTTCAAGCCCACCCGTCTTTCACGTCGGGTTTCACCCCCGTCCAGCACGACGTTAAACTGCACCCCGGTCCAGTGGTAAGCCATTGCGACTCCCCATTTGAACTACGAGGACTTTGATCCATGTCAAGGCATGGTACGTAGGAAGCCTCCACGAGGTTCAAGCCCAACAATAGTGGATCAAGGTCCCTCACTTATGTCGGCTCACCGACACCCACCACCCGTCGTTTATTCACGTCAGGGTTCATTACCGTCCCGCATGACGTTAAACTGTATCATTTGAACTGCGAGGACTTTGATCCATGTCAAGGCATGGTACGCAGGAATCCTCCCAGAGGTTCAAGCCCAACCCCCACCGGACCAAGGTCCACCCTCATGTAGGTACGCTGACGATGCCCATCGGACCAAGGTCCACCATCACGTCGGTTTACCGGCACCATCCCGAACTACGCGGACTTTGATTCCCTGCCACGGGGATACGTAGGAAGCCCCTTTAAGGCTCAAGCCCAACTTCGTCGTCACCACCCCTGCGATGGTCCCATTCCATTCTCAACCGTCTCCGCGAGACGTTAAATTCGCGACCTACCTCGTGGTAAACACGAGATGCCTGAGGAAAACCTCGGATGGAACGCCTTTGGCGTAACCGTCTTTGCTAGACGTTAATCTTGCAAACATACCCTGTGTTGAACACGGGAAGCTGAGGAAAACCTCAGGTACGTGTCTATGACATGTAACCCCCCGCGCTCGATGTGGGATGCCTCGGGTTTCCACGCCCTTGAGAAGCCTCGTGATCGAGGATAACAGACAGACATGCCAGGTACCCCAGCATCCAGACACGCTACCGATGCCTCGAACGTGATTACTCCCCTGACCGAAGGTAGCTGCCCTGACTGGACCCTTTGGAATGTCCCGACAGAAGCAGCGTAATTAACCGGTGTCCATGACAATATGGCACTGGGAAGAGTTTCACGAACTACGTATTAAATCTATAAGGGAGACCCGGACTAGGTGACGAGTTCTGAGGAGGAATCCACAGGAGGAAGAACCGACATCCCATCATCCCGTTTCGATCAAGGAGCAGACGTACCTGAACAAGGAACGAATGCCGCCCGCCTTTGGAAAGCGGGAATGCGGGGCAACGAAGCCGCGCGTCCCCCTCCTCCGCGGACGGATGCGCGCGCGCCCCGGCGAAAGCGTCGGAAACAATTAGTACGATCAGCATGGTCAGTACGATCAGTATGATCAGTACAATAAATATGGTTAGTACGATAAGCAGAGTCAGTACGATCATCATGGTCAAAGAAATTTTTTATTTCCAAAATAGGATATAAAATTCAAAAGTGAACATTTGACTCAACAAAATTATCATTAACTATAAGGAAATATTATTCCAAATATTATATGTGATACCCAATTTTCGTGTCATCATCCTAGAAGGATATAATATTCTCTGAATGAATCACCACGAAAATTGAAATAAAACACATTATTTTTGGAGAATAAATTACATTAAACATCAATATTAAATGAACAAAAAATATTGTTATTCAAATATGTAATTTATAACATATCCATTATATTAAATGGTTTAAATAGGAATAATTTTTTTGAAATATATATAAATGTACTAATAGATAAAAAAATTTGATTATTTTTTTAGGATATAAGAAATATGTTTTTTGAGTAACGTTATATCTTCTAGTGCCATTATTTTTCATTTTCTAAAAGTCATGATTTAGTATTACTGGAAACTGTACAAACAAGGTAGTGAAATACAAAAATATCAGATCATGGTACCTATGAATCCTAGTTTAAATTTCAAATATTTAAATTTCAATATTCAAGTTAAATCATGACCAATCCTCTGTCCATGATATGCCGCATGCCACACATCCCCTCAGGTAGCACAACCATATTGATCTATGTACCCTATCATCATGTGTCTCCATTTTCACATGAGGTTAGGTCTCATGGAAGACCATCCACTAGAATTCATCATTAATATCCCATCATAATCACACTACCACTCACCCTGATTATCATCCTCATTATAACGAAACATTGCCACCGACATCATAACCTGACACCATCTTTCAATCGAGAACCGACATCTCAACTATGAAATTTTTCACCATATCTTCCAAATCACCCATCACAGAGGTACTCGTCATGGACCCAATGAACACTGATGATGCCACTAAACAATAAAACAATAAACCATCATAACACATCATAGATGATAGAGCACAAAAATATCCATACTTATTGCAAAACTCATCGGAAGGAAAAAAATCCATCCATTCCATTCAAAATAAAGTGATTCAAAAACTAGGATAAAGAACTGGATCTATATTCTAGGGCACCATGGTAGAATGAACTCATATCCCAAATCATTCTTGAAACTAGAGAAAATGACAAACTGGGAGAGAATAAAAGGAGGGTGAAGCTAGAGAAATGAAAGGATTGGATCAATGATTCAACAGAGATGGAACCATGAGAACCACAAGCTTGAAATGATGAAGTAAATTCCATCATAGAAGAGAACATACCAACACTGTACACAGTAGAAATCCAGTGAAGACCACTACATCGCATATTGTGGCCAACATAAGAAACACCTCCCAGAGAACCAATTTTCAGATAACCTACACATGCCCAATCCTCCAAGAAACCACTATTGTTGACCAACCTGGAGAGCGACATTGGATATGAATGCCAGAGTAGTGGCTGAATCTGGTCAGAGCTACAACTGTGATACACAACTGCACATGTGATACATAACCCTTCTGATGAAGCCTCCACCAAAAAAAAAGACACCTACAATAGAAAAATGGGAAATCCATAAAGAGGAAGGGAAATTAGGGAGATGAAGCTAGAGACCATGATATCCCCCACACCAAAGTAACCCCCAATAAACCATAGCATAGAAATGTCAGGGTAGAGATATCGCTCGACTAAATCTATATTATTCTTCAAAAAAGGTTTCCTATGAAAATATTTAATTTATTTTATAAGAAAATATTAATTTTTTTAATAACTAATAAAATGTATTTTATAAAATAAATTTAATTTTATCAATAAACATTCCAAGTTTATAATTTTTTGAATTTTTATTTATTTGGTAAAAATATTGATTTTTTATAAGTAGTTAAAATATATATTTTTATAAGAATGTGTATTTTTTTAACATTTATTTTTTCAATAACTACCCAAAATGTTTACATAACACTAGAAAATATATATATTTAATTAGTAGTAGTTTAATATAAATGAAATTAAAAGTATGAAAATGTAATTCAAATTTGATGAGTTATTTTTTTCCAAATATTTTATTTTAATATTATATATTATTGTTTTGTGAAATTACTATATTCTATTTTCATCTTTTACTTGTCATCATTAAGGTAAAATTAAATTAATAGTTTCAAAAATGACAATATTGTTATTTTTTAAAAATAATAATTTATTGACTTATTTAAAACTCATATATCATTTAAAGAGGATGAGGGGGATAATTTTTCGTATAAGATATCATAAATTAGACATAAAATATCCAATTTTAACTCTATAAGTAAAATTACAACCAATTAAATTTGATAAAATTGTTACCACAAAATTTTATTAAAATTGATAAATCATGGGTTATAATAATTCAAAAGTTTTAAAATACCACATAAACTAATCCAAATTAGTTTTTATTCTATTTAAACTATATCTATGCTAGTATTTTAATATCTTGCTCTTTTTAATCCATTGTGTTAAAACAAATTTATTGTATTTTTAAATTTTATGAAATTACAAGATTGACCCACCCTTCACCTATAATAGGGAACCCATCCTTTATCTTATTTACCACATATTTAACATTCATGCTCAACCAAACCCTTCTATATATTAATCACATACCTTCTCATGAAATATAGGTTCATATCTTCTAAAAATACAATTTTATGGGTCTCTAAGAGTGAAAGTAAATGAGGCATATGGATTATAACCTAATCGTCTTACTAACGTCTACCAATTTTATTACTCTTATACTTATTATTAATAAGTGATATTAATCATACACTAGTAAATCATACATATGAATTTAATTGAATATTTTTCTCATTATTAATTGAAATTTATTCATCCTGTTTTTTATCAAATGGGATGTGGATGTATCGCTCATGGGTATGTATGATTAACCATATCTGTAACATCCTAAGTAAGTAATGAATAATATATATTCTTATCTATGTATATTTATGAATTATATAGTGTTTTAGAGTCTTAAAATAAGAATAAATCCAATCTTAAGCATGAAGTACACTAATATTTTTAAAAGATTATTTTACTACCTTTTAATTGAAACCCATTTTTAAATCCAAATTTTGACAATTTTATAAGATCTATTTGTCAAAATAAACTTATTATTTATGATTTGGACATTGAAATTTTCATTGGATAATTTTTTGGTATTTTTCTGACTATGTTCATTTTATAATGAATAGTGAAAAAATACGGCATTTTACATCAAAATGCCTTTTTTCATCTAATTTAATTATATGGTTAGATTATCTTTTTAATTGGTTTTAAAGTTTAAATAGAATATATTTTTACCATGTAATCCAATGGTTGTCATTGGGATTAATTTCACTTTGGAATTGGGCATAAACAGGTGCCAAACTTTTCATAGATATTGTTTAAAAAAAACTCGCAATCTTTTTGACAACGGGAATTATATTTAAATTAATTATTGAAATTTATATATTTGGAATTTGGTAAAATGGATTCCATATTTGGAATCATAATCTCCAAATTATTTAATTAAGTTTCTTTTGTTTTTGGACATTACGAATAGTAACGACGGTAATTATCTTTAATTAAAGTGATTAATTAATAATCGGGTAGTTAAGGATAATAAAATAATATCATAATAATAAAAAATGACCACAAAATGTGTCCTAATGCTACTTGTTTTCTCATGGCCGACCATGGAATGCCTTTTTCCAAACTTGGGGATCCCGTGGAATCACTTTTGTGTGAAAGTGACTTTTTATCTTTTTATTTTTAAAAAAGTTAAATATAACAAAGAATGTATCACCTGAGTAACGAATTTTTAATTTTGTCTACATAAATGATATATTGGACTACAAATATTCATTGTAAATCTATAAACCTTTCCTACATCATAGTATTTTTTTTATAATTTTTAGACATTAAATAAATAAAATTATTTATGACATCATGATGATGCAGCAATTACCTCATTAATGAACGATTTAAATAAATGAAAAGATAATGTAAAATAAAAGCCTTACACTTGTCAAAGAGCTATTGGATGAGTATATTTCGAAACATTATCACCTTATTCTCGAAATACATCAATGTGGGACCTTTAAAATCCGAAACTCATTTGAAAATAAAGTAAAATTTTATACCTTTCCAAGAGTGCCCCTCCTCTCCTCTTATAAAAGGCCCCCACCTCTACCGCCTTACCCACACCTCTCAAGCCTTTGGATCATAAAAACCCTGACCATTTTGTCTCTCCACATCCCTCTCTTACTCCTAGAAGCCTCACTTTGGGTAGAAGTCTTCCCAAGTAATCATTTGAGCTCAAATCAAAAAGAGTTACCTCATTTTAAGGTAATGTCTTCACATGGGTTCTTTTCTTTTATTTTGCTTCTCCAACCCCCTAAACGATTTTTATTAATTTATTTTGTAACAAATACAGTATCTTTAATATACTAGGATGTTTTTATAAGAATCATTCGAGCTACACTTACACACACCTACATATAATGGTTAAAGAATATACTGTTTCTGTGGATGGCGAATTTCTGCCTCATGAAACGATGATTGTTCAACACTCATATAACACCTTCAATGGTGGCCATTAAGATGTCACTATATTTTTATATGATATATAATATGATTATGTTTTACTGAAGCTTCTGTATTTTTCTTTTATGGCATACCTTTATGGTTTTTATTATGGGTAAACGCGATATCTTTGTTTTAGAAAGTGCGGACTACCACCCCCTCAATGTGATTTGATTCGTTAATAACATATGTGGTATAGGAAAGATTTAATGATATTATATATGATATTATACTGGAATTATAATATACCTTTATATAATTATTATTTCATTCCATTAAAGTATGAGATAGAAATGAAAGTAGTGTTCATGCGTACGTACGACTTACCGTGTCCATGAACGGTGCATTTCATTTCTTATCCCCAAAAGTAATGTACTATTATAAGTACATATATATAATTGATATATATGAGTTATGTTACATCTTAATGATTAATATAATTATGGAATTAAAAAATACATATCATTCAATTAGTTTTAATTCTATTAGTATGACATAGAAATGAAAGTAGCGTTCATGCGTACGTACGGCTTACCATCTCCACGAACGGTGCATTTCATTTCTTACCTCTAAATGACTATGTAATATTATAAATGCTTGTATATACAGGATATATATGATATATGGCATCTAAATCATGAATATAATTCTTGTGATAATGGATATTTGACTATGTGAACAAATTGTAAATATAAGAAGTTCACATTTGACTCAAGTACCAAATATCAAAAAAATGACCATTATTAACTTAAATGATTACATAATGTTAATAACATGATAATAAGTGATATAAAAATAATAATGAACTTGAAAAGGTTCTTATGCAAGTATAAATTAACTCATGTTTATTATTCAGGACATTAAAGAACGATCGATTCAAGTCAGACCCGATGTATGGGACTTCATCTCCATCTCCTTTCATTGAGGCATATTTTATTTTATAAACAACCTTCTTTTATACGGTGTATCAACCCCTTTGAATTTTATGTTTATCCAAAAGGAATATTTTTATATGAACCATTTTACTAAATGAAAAAAGGGAATGTTTTTGTCATACGTATGCGGCGACAATGACTTCTCCACCGCTGTGACCATTATTTGAGTTTCGGCTTCCTCTACAAGCGTTACCTTTTTTTAAATGAAAAATAAATAAAATGTTTTACTTTTCTTTTATTTTGGTATTGAAAATGGTTTTCATAATTCTTTTATTATATCAATGAGTTTTATTGATTTATTATGATTGAAATGTGGAAATGTTATGTTTCCTTTATTAATGTTTTATGTGATACGATTATGTTATGGTTCTTGGGCATTGTTATGAAGATGGGTGGTTCCGTGATAAACTAAGGGCGGGTGAGCCCGATATAACTCTCCAATGCATTGGGTAACACGAAGGGGTTAAACATTAAGGTTTCTCCAAATAGATTTATGGAATATACGGTGATGGGTATTCCAAACGTAACCAAGAGGGTTACTCCCTATGTAAGAATGTTATGAATGCCTCAAGATACCTTTATGTCTTATGATTTCTATGTTTTAATCGTGATTTGATGAGGTATGTTAAGGTTCTTATGTTTTATGAGTAAAGTATAATTTCATTGATTCCTATGTATACATTTACTCATGTTTCCTTTCCATATTTTTATATCCCTTTCTGATCTTTTTATGCTAATCCCATGTTTTTCTCAGATCAAGGGAAAGGTACATGATGTGATAATAGTGTCAAGGAAGTGTTAAGAAATAATCCATGTTTTATTTCAAATATGTTTCCATTAATGGGAAAAATGAGTACTATTTTTTATGTAACCACTTTGTATAAATGTGGAATGTAATGCATGTTTTATGATCTAATTATCTAAAAACTCTAAACCTGAAAAGATCCTCAACATGTATTCTTGAAGTAAATCAAGATTAAGTAATGTTTATGGCTGGGGCATTATAGTTGGTATCAGAGGTCGGTTAAGATAACATTAGGAGTTAGAATTCAAATTAAATGACTATCCAATAATATTTTGTTATGGTCAAATTGAAATGATATAGAATTTGAAGATTACCATGTTGCTTCATCTAAGACATATTTGTTCAGAATGGTTTTCTGCCGAGGAAACAGGGAAGTAGTACTAGAAAGGCATACAGAAGGAAATGTCCTTCCGAATCAGCATCCTGAGATGGTCGTAATTGGAACTAAATAGTTTGTTGTAGTAATGGAGTAGTTTACTCAAGATATAAATGGATTTGGTATCCATGCACGAGATCAGCCGGATCAACCACAGAGGAACATGTCAGTGGTGGAACATTTCAGGAGGCAACATCCCCCATCATTCATAGGATCATCTAACCCTGTGCTAGCTGAAGGGTGGATTAAAGCTCATGGGTTGTTCAGATAATCAAAAGGTTAGTCTTGCAATTTCCTTTTGGAAGGTGAAGCAGATCAGTGGTGGTAGATGGTTAAAAATATCCGGGATGCTGATGAGATTGATAATCTCGACTAGAATGAATTCAAAGGAATGTTTCTAGAGAATTATTTTAATAAGGTTGTTCGACTTAGGATGGAAAAACAATTCTTGGAAATGAGTAAAGAGGACGACTCAGTGTATGCTTATGAATAAAGGATCACTAGATTGGAAAGGTAAGCTCCAAATTTTATCTGAGACCTTGATAGTAAAATCAATCGTTTTTACTCAGGATTAAAGCCAAAATATCGAAGGGCATTGGCTTCTCGTGAGTTCAAAAGTTATGAAATGATTGTTCGATGTACTGAAAAGGTGGAAATGGATTTTTCCGATGATCAAGTGTTCTATAACAACCAGCAGAAGAAGAGACCATGGTGGAAGGAGAAAGGGAAGAATTCTTCAAAAAGGCCTGATGGTACGAAAACTATGTTTCTAGTTTGTGATAAATGTGGTAAAAGGCATGATGGGGAATGTATTCTGAATTCTAGAATGTGATACCGATGTGGTAAGATGGGACATAAGGCTCGTCATTACACTGAAAAATATCGGAGTGATTGTAAGTCCCAATTTGATACACAGTTAGTAAAAAAATTTAAGTGCAATGAGATGGGTCACTATTCAAACGAGTGTCCGACAAATAGCTCAAGTGATGGGAAGTAGTTAGACTACAAGCAGAAAGGGGTGGTGAAATCCATTGGAAATACTTCAACATATGTTGGGCCATCAAATGAAGTGTTATCAGGTACTTTTTTTGTTTTTTAATATTATGACAGTGTGTTGTTTGATTCAGGGTCTACACATTCTTCCATCCTTGAAAACTTTTCTAGTAAAATGAGAATACCATCTCAATAAATGACTCCTGAACTTGTGGTAAAAACACCTGGGGGAAATGTTGAGGCAAAAATAATTTTTAAGAATCTTCCTATCTTTATCCGTGGAAAGAACCTACTTGCGAACCTTATTGTTTTACCTCTAGTAGAGTTTGATGTTATCCTGGGTTTGGATTGGCTCTCTATTTACCATGCTAATATTGACTGTAGAGATAAAGAAGATTCTTTTCAGAAAGACTTTCAGTTTGTGTACAAGAATGAACCCTTACTGTTGATAACATATCAAGAGGCTGAGAAACTTGTAAAATATGGAAATGAATGTTACCTTGCACATATCGTTGAAAACAAGGGAACTGTTCAGATTGATGATGTTCTAGTGGTAAATGAGTATCCTGATGTTTTTTCTTGATGAGTTTCCTGGCATAATACCAGATCGAGAAGTTGAGTTTACTATTGACTTAGTTCCTGATTCTAAGCCAATTTCAAAACCCCCTTATTGAATAGCTCAAATTGAACTTTTAGAGTTGAAGGAGAAATTTAAAGATTTATTAGAGAATGGATTCATTTGACCAAGCACATCACCATGGGGTGCCCCTATTTTATTTTTTAAAAAGAAAGATGGTTCTATAAGACTTTTCATTGATTATAGAGCATTGAATATCATCACTGTTAAGAAAAAATATCATTTGCCTCATATCGATGATTTGTTTGATCAGCTCCAAGGAGCTCAGTTTTTTCCAAAGATTATCCTGAGATCGGGGTACCATCAGTTGAAGTTAAAGGAAGCAGATGTTCTGAAGACCATGTTTCATACAATATATGGCCATTATGAATTTGTAGGTATGCCTTTTGGGCTGACCAATGCACCTGCTGTATTCATGGACCTTATGAATAAAATATTCCATTTGTTCTTTGAGATGTTTGTGGTTGTTTTCATTGATGATATTTTGGTGTTTTCTAAAAGTAAAGAGGAGCATGAATGAAATTTAAGGGTTATTTTGAAAACCTTAAAAGAAAAGAAATTGAATTGGAAATTCAGCAAGTGTGAGTTTTGGTTGCAAAAATTTCTTTCCTTGGTCAAATTGTTTCTAAAAATGGAATAACTGTTGATCCTGCAAAAAAAAGGTTGTGGAAGAATGGCCAAGACCCACAAATGTAACCGAGATTCATATTTTTCTTGGTTTGGAAGGTTACTACTGAAGGTTTGTAAGAAACTTTTCCCAGTTAACTAGTCCAATGACTAAGCTAACTCGGAAGGGTGTTAAGTTTATCTAGACAAAAGAATGTGATGATTTTTTTCAGGAATTGAAAAGAAGATTGGTGAATGCTCTAGTTTTGGCACTACCTTCCTGGAATGGTGAGTTTGTTATCTACAGTGATGCTTCATTGAAAGGACTTTGTTTCATCCTAATGAATAATGATCAGGTAATTTCTTATGCTTCATGTCAGTTGAAAACTCATGAGATAAATTACCCTACACATGATTTGGAATTATCTTCTGTTGTTTTCGCTTTAAAAATTTGGAGGCATCATTTGTATGGAGTAAACTGTGAAAATTATACAGGTCACAAAAGTATAAAGTATATATTTACTCATAAACAATTTAACATGAGACAGAGGAGATGGTTAGAATTAATCAAGTATTATGATTGTACAATTCATTACCATCCGAGAAAATCAAATAAAGTGGTTGATGATTTGAGTCAAAAAAGTAAATCTTTATTTACAATGTTGCGTTTGGAACGTGATCCTTTGGTTAAGGATTTGAAAAATTTTGGCATAGAAGTTTTTGGTGTAGGATGTCCTTCTGTTTTGTTTCAGGTATCAGTGAAATCTTATCTATCAGAAAGATCAAGCAAGCACAGAAGCAAGACAGTGAGTTACAGAAAAAGGTAGAGCTGGTTCAGAAGGGTAAGTTGCCTGAAATCAACATTAATAATGATTGTGTTTTGAGATTTGGGAAGAGATTATGTGTGCCTTTTGATTCACAGTTGAAGAGAGAGTTGTTATGTGAAGCTCATAGTTCTCCATTTTTAGTTCATCCAAAAAGTACCAAGATGTATAGAGATCTTCGGGGTATTACTGGTGGGACGGAATAAAAAGGGATATGGCTGATTTTACTGTGAAGTGTTTGACTTATCAACAAGTAAAAGTAGAGTGGAAGTTACAGAAAGGGATGCTTTAACTTTTACCAGTACTAGAGTGGAAAAGGGAGAATATATCCATGGACTTCGTTGTGGGATTGCCAAAGACACCTCGAGGTAATAATGAAATCTGGGTTATTGTTGATCGCTTGACTAAATCTGCTCATTTCCTTGCAATATGAGATACTTTTTCCCTAGATCAACTTTCCCATTTGTATCTTAAAGAGATAGTCAGGATATATGCGGTTTTTCTCTCCATTTTATCTGACCGTGATCCCAGGTTCACTTCTAACTTTTTTAAAGGCCATTAGAAGTCGTTGGGTACTGAATTAAATTTTAGTACATCTTTTCATCCTCAGTCAGATGGGAAGCTAGAATGAACGATTCAGACTTTGGAGGATATGATACGTGCTTGTTAGATGGATTATCCAGGATTTTGGAACCAACATATTTCTTTGGTTGTTTTTTCTTATAATAAAAGTTTTCATTCCAGTATACAGATGGAACCATTTGAGGCATTATATGGGAAGTGGTGTCGAACTCCAGCTTTCTAGGATGAAGTGGGTGAAAGGAAGTTGATGGGACTGGAATTGGTAGAAGAGTTGGCCGAAAACGTTCACCTGATACAGAATCACTTGAGAAAAGCTCAGAGCAGGCAGAAGAGTTAAGCAGACAACATGAGGAAGGATCTCTCTTTTGAGGTAGGTGATCATGTTTTTTTCAAAGTCTCACTATAGAAAAGTGTGATGCGATTTGGTAAGAAAGGAAATCTGAGTCCAAGGTTCATTGGACCATATGAAATTCTGGAGAGAGTTGGATCAGTTGCATACTAAGTGGATTTACCTCCGAGTTTATCTTAGGTACACAATGATTTTCATGTTTCAATGTTAAGGAAGTACATGCCAGATCCATCTCATGTTTTATGTCCAGAGGTAGTTCAGTTGGTAGAGAACATATCGTATGAGGAACAGCCTATCCAAATTATTGACCATAGGGAGAAAGTGTTGCATTATAAGGTGATTCATCAAGTAAAGGTTCTGTGAAAAAACCACATGATTGAAGAGGCAACATGGGAATCTAAAAATGCAATGAGGGATAAATACCCCCACTTATTCGATAAGTAAATAAATTACGGTGAAAAAATTTTCTAAAGGGGGTAGGATGTAACATCCCACGTAAGTAATGAATAATATATATTATGATCTAATTCTATTTATGAATTATATAGTGTTTTAGAGGCTTAAAATAAGAATAAATCCAATCTTAAGCATGGAATACACTAATATTTTTAAAAGATTGTTTTACTACCTTTTAATGGAAAGACATTATTAAATCCAACTTTTGACAATTTTATAAGATCTATTTGTCAAAATAAACATATTATTTATGATTGGGACATTGAAATTTACATTGTATAATTTTTTTGGTATTTTTCTGACAATGTTCATTTTTAATGAATAGTGAAAAATACTGCATTTTACATCAAAACTGCTTTTTCATCTAATTTAATTATACGGTTAGATTATCTTTTTAATTGGTTTTAAAGTGAAAATAGAATATATTTTTACCATTTAATCCAATGGTGGTCATTGGGATTAATTTTACTTTGGAATTGGGCATAAATAGCTGCCAAACTTTTCGTAGATATTGTTTCAAAAAAACCCATTATCTGTTTTGACAATGGGAATTATATTTAAATTATTTATTTCAATTTATATGTTTGTAATTTGGTAAAATAGATTCCATATTTTGAATCAGACTATCCAAATTATTTAATTATGACTCTTTTGTTTTTGAACATTATGAATAGTAACGACAGTAATTATCTTTCATTATTGTGATTAATTAATAATCGGTTAGTTAAGGATAATAAAATAATATCATAAAAATAACAAATATCCACAACATGTGTCCTAATTCTACTGTTTGTCTCATGGCCGATAATGGGATTCCCTGTACCAATCTTGGGGACCCCATGGAATCACTTTTATGTGAAAGTGACTTGTTATCTTTTTATTTTTAAAGAAATTTAAATATAACAAAGAATGTATCACCTAAGTAAAAAAAAATTAATTTTTTCTACATAAATGATCTATTAGACTATAAAGAGTCATTATAAAGCTAAAAATATTTCCTACATCATAGTATTTTGTTATAATTTTTAGACATTAAATAAATTAAATTATTTATGACATCATGATGATGCATCAATTACCTCATTAATGAACAATTTAATTAAATGAAAATATAATGTAAATTCTAAGAATTAAACATGTCAAAGACCTATTGGATTAGTATATATCGATCCCTTATCACCTTATCCTCGAAATAAATCAATGTGGGACGTTTAAAATCCGAAAATAATTTTAAAATAAAGTAATATTTTATACCTTTCAAGAGTGCCCCTCCTCTCCTCTTATAAAAGGCCCCCAAGTCTACCACATTACCCACATCTCTCAAGCCTTTGGCTCAGCCAAACCCTTCCCATTATGTCCCTCCACATCCCTCTCTTACTCCTAGAAGCCTCACATTGGGTATAATTCTTCCCAAGGAAGCTTTTGAGCTCAAATCAAAAATAGTTACCCGATTTTAAGGTAATGTCATCACTTGTGTTCTTTAGTTTTATTTTGCTTCTCCAACCCCCTAAACAATTTTTATTCATTTATTTTGTAACAACTAAAGTACCTAAAATATACTGGGATGTTGTTATAAGAATCATTAGAGCTACACTTACAAACACCTACATTAAATGGTTAAATAACATACTGTTTCTGTGGATGGAGAATTTCTGCCTCACGAAAAGATAATTGTTCAACACTCATATAACACCTTCAAAGGTGGAAATTAAGATGTCACTATATTTATATATGATATATAATATGTTTATGTTTACTTAATATTCTGTATTTTTTATTTATGGAATACATTTATGGTTTCCATTATGGGTAAACACGATATCTTCCTTTTAGGAAGTGCGGACTACCGCCCCCTCAATGTGATTTGATTTGTTAATACCATATGTGGTACAAGATAGATTTAATGATATTATATATGATATTATACTGGAATTATAATATACCTTTATATAATTATTATTTATTTCCATTAAATTATGAGATAGAAATGAAAGTAGAGTTCATGTGTACGTACCACTTACCGTCTCCATGAACGGTGCATTTCATTTCTTATTCCCAAATGTAATGTACTATTATAAGTACATATATATAATGGATATATATGATGTATATTACATCTAAATGATGAATATAATTCTGTAATTAAAATATACATATCTCTCATTTAGTTTTAATTCCATTAGTATGACATAGAAATGAAAGTAGCATTCATGCGTACGTACAGCTTACCGTCTCCATGAACGGTGCATTTCATTTCTTACCTCTAAATGATTATGTAATATTATAAATGCATATATATACTAGATATATATGATATATGGAATCTACATCATGAATGTCATTCTTGTGATAATGGATATTTTACTACGTGAACAAATTGTAAATATAAGGAGTTCACTTTTGACTCAAGTACCAAATATCGACAAAACGACCGTTATTAACTTAAATGATTACATAATGATAATAAAATGATAATAAGTGATATAAAATGAATAATTAACTTGAAAAGGATTTTTACGCAAGTATAAATTAACTCAAGTTTATTATTTAGGACATTAAAGAACAATCGAGTCTAGTCAGACCCGAGGTATGGGACTTCGTCTCAATATCCTTTCATTGAGGCATATTTTGTTTTATACACAACCTTATTTTATACGGTGTATAAACCCCTTCGAATATTACGTTTATACAAAAGGAATATTTTTATATGAAGTGTTTTACTAAACGACAAAAGGGAATGTTTTTTGTCGTACGTATGCGGTGACAACGACTTCTCTGCCGCCGTGACCATTATTTGAGTTTCGACTTCCCCTACAAGCCCTGAATTTTTTTTAAATCAAAAATAAATAACATGTTTTAATTTTCTTTTATTTTGGTATTGAAAATGGTTTTCATAATGTTTTTATTATATCAATGTGTTGTATTGATATATTGTGATTGAAATGTGGAAATTTTATGATTCCTTTATGCATGTTTTATGTGATAAGATTATGTTATGGTTCTTGTGCATTGTTATGAAGATGGGTGGTTACGTGATAAAATAAGGGCGTGTGATCTCGATATAGCTCTCTAATGCATTGGGTAACGCGAATGGGTTAAACTTTATGGTTTCTCCGAAGAGATTTAGGGAATATACTGTGATGGGTATTCCAAACGTAACCAAGAGGGTTACTCCCTACGTAAGAATGTTATGAATGCCTCAAGTTATCATTATGTATTATGATTTATATGTTTTATTCATGATTTGTTAAGGTATGTTAATGTTCTTATGATTTATGAGTAAAGTGTGATTTTATTGATTCTTACGTATACATGTACTCATGTTTCATTTCCATATTTTTTTATCCCTTCCTTAGCTTTTTATGCTCATCCCATGTTTTTGAAATGTTTTTCACAGGTCAAGGGAAAGGTACATTATGTGATGATAGTGTCAAGGAAGTGTCAAGAAAGAATCCATGTTTTATTTTAAATATGTTTCCGTTAATTGATAAAATGAGTACTATAATTTATGTAACAACTTTGTTTAAATGTGGAATATAATTCATGTTTTATGATCTAATTCTCGAAAACTCTAAACCTGAAAGGATCCTCAATGTGTATTCTTGAAGTAACTCAAGATTAAGTAATGTTTAAGGATGGGGCCTTATAATATCAATGTACTGTTACTTTTCATTTTTTATACCCATAATTCATGCATGTTTATTATGATGAGTCTAATGATTATATAAGAATATTATGATGTAATATACATGATTTTTTAGGTATGAAAGTTTTTTAGTCTTTTATTTATCCCTTAGGTTCCCCATGATGTTCTGGGAAAAAATATAGATTATGGTTTTAACAGTAGTTGGTGAACAGTTGGCACATGGTTATGGGAAACCCTATCCTTCCTCCTGGAAGCTGTGTGTAATCATTCTACATGAATATTGACAAATGCATGGTTGTCAGAAGGCTTGTAAAACCATGTGGCACATGGTTATGGGAAACCCTATCCTTCCTCCTCGATTAATCATTTTCTTTAATTAATCAATCCTTTTAATATTAATCCTTTTCTTAATTTCCTCGAGATTCTCATCCATAACATTGTACATAACTTGTAACATTGATGAAACCTGGTAAATACCCAGAAAAACAACCTTGAAGGTATTTATACTTTTCTGAACTATATTTTTTGGGACATGAACAATGTACACATAATTATAATTGTAATAAAACTCATAAATCAAGTATAGATTTTTGAACATTACGTAGATGTTAATAATATACACACACATATATAAATGTATCAAAATCATATCAAATATTGTGTCCCAACATTGCACCCACACAAAGGTATATGTCTCAAGGGTATACATAATATAATAATAAATTTTTAAATATTTGTTATTTTGGAAAATTAAATTTCATGTAGATCTAACTACACAGTGTGTACACTTCTCATCGTCCACCTGAAGTACAGGACTAGAGAAATGGTATGTAAGGAGTATTTTAGACATCATTGGAGTACATATATTGTCCCATGGGACACAAGACATATAGAATCTATGTTACATGGTAACTAGCTGATAAATACTTATATGGGATAGACAACATGAACCTAACCTGAAGGGACTAAATGACGTGTTCAGTGGGCCACAGAGTCTATAATTTGGATGATAGTGCAGCAGTCTGCCCTGTTCATCATGTGTTTTAGGAATTAATAACACTATGGGTAATTAATGCGCATGTATTTATGTTTTTCCAAATTACTCTGGCCGCATTTGAACCCAACTACAGGGTGTGTAATCAAGATTACATGATGTGTGTGGAAGATAACATAGCATTTAGTTCTGAATACACTGTGTGTAGTGTTATGTTACCTGGACAGAATCATCAGTGCCTCTTTATGATATCCTTAATTTAATTATATTTATATAATAAATTGTTTCTTCTAAATCTATAAGAAACGATAAGGGATAAATGGATATCACAATTCGGATTACATAAACAATTATAAAGGAATAGAAAAACTAAATTATTTAATTATAAATCATCAATGAATAATTTAAATAATTATAAATGAAAATATAACCACTATGATACCACTTGTAGGTTTTGGGAAAAGAGGAAGTGCATGATAGGTGTGTACCCAACATTGAAAATTTCCATGATCGATGATGGATCCAGGATCAATACGATGATAACACCAGTATCTGAAGAATTTAATCAAAGATAAAAGACAAAGGAGAGAACTCGTAACCGAGAAGAGAGGTACGGAATAATTTATTAATAATTAAATAAATTAAATTAAAAAATTACCTCCAATGTGATTCTTATTTCATTGATGAATCCAAAAATGGGTTTGAGGTGTGGTTTCATTGAAATGTAGAATACAAGGTCAATAATCCTCTATAGGTGATCCATGCATGCTCTACATATCTCTGGGAATTTTTGATGGAGTTTTCATGTGCTAACATGGATGATACTTTTGCATGAAATTTTAAACTTTCATCTCCATGAGAATCACTTCTAGAGTGTCCACATTGATCTAGTGGAGGAAAATCTCTATCATTTTTTAGAATGTTTAGGTAGGGGGAAGAGTTATCTAGTCTCAAGAGCTTTTCTCTATGGAAGTTATAAAAAAACGATCAATTTTTCTAGTGGAATGACACCTTGCCTAATTTAGAGAATAATAACATAACAGGGAATTTAATTCACCAGGTAATAATAAATAATTACCATAATTGTAGTTAATTATTTTATTATCCCATGTGAATCCCCCAGGTCAAATAATAATAGAAATGTTATTATTTTCATAAGATGTTCATAACTTGCACATTATATTTAAATATTATATAACCAAAGAATATTTAATATCAATATTTACCAGGACCGTAACATGTTCCACCAAACCTCTTCAATATTTACTAGGCCATGAATAATGAAAATTTATTTATTAAAAAAATAAAACATCATTATCCAATCATAAATAAATATTATGTCTACAATATATAATCCAAAATATGTAGTGAAAAAATAAATTCAACCAAGCATACTTGAATAGTTATTAATCCACAACAGGGAATAATATTTATTCTCATTGTTAAATAATAATTATTTAACTGAGATAATGTGTATACATAGCGTGTGACCCTCTCAGACTATTTGTAATTAGCATTTGGTGGGCCTACCTAAGGTCAAATATTACTATCTAGAAATGGGTCAGGGAACCTAAGAGAATGAAGTTGATGTCACAATGACATTTTAACTCATATGAACACATAACATGTGGAATAATACCTTCATCTAGATATCTCTAATAAAGTGGGTTTCATGCAATTTACATCAACCCTTATGCCCGATTTCTCATTCTTTGTCTTCCCGGAATTAAACATTCTTAAAGAACACCATGGAAATAGATTTAGAAAGGTTATATCATTTCCCTTAAAGGTCATGAGATATATACTTCTGTATAACTGAAAAATCCATACTCTAATTATTCATTAATGTATTATTACTCATGACTTACCCAACATATCCTACCTCACCATAAATATTTGCAATCAAAGTGTTTGTCAATACATTTATATGTGTGAGTAATAATAACCATTAATAATAATCATTATGTCTAAGGATGAATACAAAAATCTATAGATAGAAACATCAAATGACACTTATAAATGTGGATTTCCTACTGGTGGGTCTTGTTCTCATAATATCATCCAAGATATTACCAATAGTACACACCATGGGAAGGTGCCAGAATGTTTCATGAGTCCCCACCCCTGATAGCCTATAACATTTGTGTCCCTTCAAATGATATCATCTAGCCATAAAAAATATATCCATTAATAGTGTAATAGCACTTCTGGGTTCCCATCATAGTAGGGATCTATTATAACCTTTTAGAGAAATCGTTATTCTTAGGATATTATCACATACTATGTCATGTAAAATAAAAATCATGATGTGATAAGAATTTTATCAGTATTCTTCCAATGAATATGAGTTTATCATAATGTAAAATGAATATAATTTCTAGGTCACCAACTCCAACAATACCTCCAAGGAAACTCATTAATTTTAATCCCCTATGGTTATTTCTATAGATTTATTGTTAAAAATTAAATTCCTTCTTTTATGAACTCATGTGATTAAAGGATTGTTTTTAAGGTAAAATGACATTATTTCACTATTTAGTTGAAATTTATTTTTCTTACACAACCATGATTTCTATACATATTTTTAAAAATATATTTAAATATCACCTATTATTTTTCTATTTCATATTTTTGAGGATTTATTTTATAATAAAATTATATAAAATTATTATTCTTATCATTTTAAAAATGCAATACTTTTTAAACTCTATATAAAAGTGTTGAAATAATGTTTTCTTTTTTCATATACTAATTAAAAATAATTTCCCATCGTTATCAATACTCTATGATTAGAAAAACCATTTTAATATTTCAATGGTTATATTGAAATTTGTTTTCTATAATATCATTGATGTTTTCATATTTTAAATAAGTCATTTTCAATATTTATTATTTTTCTTCTTGAAGAAATGTTTGGAGTGCTCTGTTGAAGTCATATTAATACAAGATAAAATTATTTGATCTTATTTTTGATATTTTTAAAATATGAACAAATGATTATACCACATTTCTATTTATATATGGTTTCTTATTATGAGGATGAGAAGTTTATGAAACCAGATTCCTTTATTTAGATAGTCATATATGATCAGGGATTTATAATATTATGAAAGATAGAGGAATAAATTATGATTTTGAAATTCTTTGGAATCTAATTATATATCCCAGCAATGAATTTGATAAATATGGATTTACCAATAGATAATGAATATTATAATGGTGACTGTGCCTAGTTCAAGAAATGAATTTACCACTAACATAGTCTTGGGATTGATCATTGACTGTAGAATAAAGATTGAACCCAATACACTAAGATAGTCTTTTTAGTTATCTTTGACTATGTAATAATGAGTGAACCTAATACAATACGGTATTCATATGATTAATCTTTAATGAATAATGGTCTTATGAATTTTATTTATATAAAGGGTGATATTTACAACGGATTTTGTGGGTATTATGTAGATCTTTTATGTACTAGTGTTTTATGTGTGCATATTTCCAAATAGACTAAACCATTTTGATCCTATCATTTATTATGATGCTAGATAATGAATATTCATTTAAAAATATGTAATATTTTGGTATGATATGTGTGGGTATCTATAGTTGGTATCAATATATGGAATATTGAAATAGAGGAATCTATGATTGGAAAACATTAGTGAATACTCTTAGGATAATCCTATATATAGGAGGCAATCCTAAGTTATTGTATATAACAGGTCTTAAAGTTACTATAAAAACAACACTTTCTATATTCTATAAGTGGATGTGGTTTTTGGATAAATTCATCCTAGGTTAATAACCCCTTCTTTATTGGTTGAATATAAATCAACCATTATTCTAGTGCATAGTGAGTGTGGACTTATAGTTCACCTATTTAGATACTCCATCAGAAAATAATTTTTTTAACTTCCATATGAATTATAAACTATTCTAATAGATTTTATATTTGATAATGATGAATAAAATACATTAAATCTTATGTTTCATTGATCAGAAGAAAGGTTTTTCAATTTATAAATACAATAGAATATTATTCATAATCATTTGGTATCCTACTAGAATTATTTTTTTGTCACACTATGGTTTTGGTTTTAGCTAATGGTTTGAACTAAGAATAATTATGATAACACTAATTGAAATGGACCATGGAATGATTGTAAATATAAGAAACCAAGTTAAACATGATCATGAATGTCAATACTTGTGAATAGTCTTAAATATTGGTCACATTAAATAACTGAAAAATTATATTTTGGTGATATTACAACCTTAATAAATAAGAGAAAATAGAGTTTCATGATTACCAGAGAGGGAAGAATATTTATATTATTATGTGTAAAATATATTTCAATAAGAATCGATTTTTTCTTCTTAAAAGAATCAAATGATGGTTTTTCTATGGAAAATAATTATTTAGAAAATTAATTTATTTAGTAAAAATTAAATGGTAGGTTAACACAATAGATGATAATAATGAATTCCCTAATTTGTATTAATCTGTTTAATGTTTTATAGTCGAAAATATGGGAATTTTGAAAATCCACAACAAAAGTGGAAAGACCAAAAAGGGGATCCGTAAGGTTATATGAGTAAATAGTTTACTATTGACAATAAAGAGAAAACAAATGACACATGAAAAAGATTTATTGATGAATATAATGAATAAATCTAGCTAATATTATAATAAGGAAGAATATTGATTGATTTTTTTATGTATATAAATTATATAATTTTGTCGTAGATATATTTTTCTAAATTTAATTCCCAACATGAGAATAATGAAACATATTAGGATTATTCTGTGGTATTTTTTCTTTAAAGACATATTTTAAATTTTTTGGTAGATATAAATGACAAAAAATGTGATGAAATGTTATGTTGAATTTTATTGAAAAATAATTTTTTAGGGAAATATGATCCCTAATATGTTCCTAAAGATAAAATAATAATGTTTAGTGGAGATAAATGATTATTGAATATTTAAAGGGTATAGTAATAATTACCAAATAATTTATTATATATATTATCAGATGTTGTTATTTTTAATATTTGATATAGTTTAAAACATTTGTATATTTATTTACTTTAATTTGTAATCTATGATTTTATTAATTGAATGAATTATGATTTAATTTTTTAAGTATGAATATCTTCATTGAGTTTTTAGGGTAATTAATCTTATTATCATGTTTGAGGAGATTATATTATCATAGAATGAATAAAACGGTATTAAATATTTAGAGCCACTTTATATTGTTTTGGGGATTATTGTTATGTTTATATTTAATTTTGTTTGCTTCTTTTAATGTTTTTGTATTTTGAATTTTTTCAAAAATAATTTGGAATGGTTTTATAGGTAATAAATTATGGAATAATTTATGTAGAAATTCGGGTGATATTTTTTTTGATAAACTAATAATTTTCACATTGGAAAAAAATTGAAATTAATTTAAAAATATATATTTAGAAGCCGTTTTTTAAGAATAGAAACTATGTTTGATAGCTTAGGTGATAAAAAAAACCAAACCCAACCAATAATGATTAGTTAAATATGACCCTTTTAACATAAGGATTATATAATTGGATATGAATAATATTTAGTAATTTATGATATATATATATATATATATCAAAATAATCATATATTTATAGAAAAATTATGGGTAATAATCACTTATTTTTTTGGTAATGTCCTTTTGTTCTTCAAAATATGTTATCTTCAAGAACAATTAATCTCTTATTGTGAAAAAAGTAATATAATTATTTTATAAAAAAATTTGGGAATTTATTTGAAAAAATTAACCATATTTGTTATAATAAAATTACAATAATATATTGGTGGTAAATTATGTTATTATTTTGAAAATATATATTTTTACATGAATAGTGAAAATACCACTTTTATGCAAAAATGTCATCTCATTTGATAAATTATGTAATATAAAATCCCCATTATTGTTGTTATTATATTTCAACATAACATAATAATTATTGATTTGTATTTAATTCAATTAATTTCATTTAAATTATCATCATTTCAAATTTTAGAATAAGTATATGTTTTTCTTGAAAAAACATTTATCTGAAAACTGTTTCAACATGGATAATGCTTCTCAATTAAAATTAATTACAAATAAACCCTAATGGGGAATGAGTTAAATTATATTTATTGGTTATGTGTCTATAATTATTAATTGAATATCATATAATGAATATTACTTGTTATGGTGTTAATGTAGAATAATTATTTCCTAGGAAAATGAATTCTTTAGAAAACCTCTATCCATAATGCATGTGGGGTTTATTTAAAATTAAATTATTCAATATCATTAAATTAATATTTATAAAATTACTTCCATATTTTTTAAATACCCTATTCCAGATGCCTAGATCTATTGAATTATTTTATGACATTGCCAAGAATGTGAGGAAACAAATCATGAAGGACAAATCAATTTACCAGCCTTGGAAAATAGAGTGCATAAATGAACATTATGTTTCAATTAAAGTCATAAATAAAAAAATTATAATCCATTTATAATTCCATTATTCTCATATACTAACCCTAGATATAAATCTAAATACACTTCCTAGAATATTGGGAAAATTAAACATAAGAAAGGGTGTGATCAGATGCTCAGAAAGGATAAACAATACAACATAAGCTTTCATTAATATGAATAAACATTTAAGAAATTGTTCAAAATTAAGACAGTAGATTTTTAAAAATTAACTTGATCATAATATAAGAATAATAAATAAAATAACTGCTTTTAAAAATTCACATAAATATTATACTAGTTGAATAATCACATTTAATATCAATAACTAATCTCATAATGAGGGAATGTATAATGTCTGATATCATAACAATAGTTTCAAGGCTCATTCCAATAACATAAATAAATATACCATCAAGTCCTTTGAATAAGACACACTTTTATCTCATGATTCATACCGATGCATCGAGGGGATATAGTGGTCCCATCTATCACATTCTAAGCCCAATGAATTCCTCTTATAAAATAGTAAAACATAACAAAAACATTCATAAGAAAAATAGAATGTGTAGTGTTAGTTCTTTAACCATAAACCATGAATGGTATCAAAATAACACATATGTCGTCAAACATATCATAATCCCATCAATACAATATGGAATATTGTATCATAATAAATCAATCTTAATTAAGTATAAAATCTATCTAAGGATGTTGACATAGTGGAAAATAATATAATAATTTCATTAAAACTATTTGATAAAAATATACATTTTTTACTTTGAAATAATTTGATATAAGTGAAATTACAAATGGATGAATTTATTTCTAAAAATAACATTCTAATATTTTATGGGAAGCTTCAAAATGGTATGGTTTAATGATGACATAAATAACCACTTGAATCGTATAAGTTAAAAAACATTCTCTCCTGAATTTGTCGAAAAATTCATAATGTTACTTTTTCTTAAAATGATGAAATGCTATGTTTAATAATGTTTTTTAATCAGTCAAAAATGGGAAAAATTACATTAAACAATTTTTTATTATAATTTGAAATACTTTTTCAAGAATGAGGGACATGGATGATAAATGTGTCCCAGTAGATACTCACGTCTAAAAAACCTCAGGTAATAATGATATTTTGATGTTAAACCATTAGTAAAAACATTAATAAATTTATATATTAAGAAATTATAATAAAAATAAATATAGAAAAAATACTTTATGATCATTTTATTCATATAAATAAATATTTTTGATAATATCACAAATATTGTAATCGAGAAAGGATTAATTCTTTAATCATTCAATGCCCAAATTAAATAATTAAATAATATGAACAATATATTCAAAATAATCTTTAAATACCCTGAAGATAAATTAATTCATTCTATTAAACATAATAGGGGAAGTAAATACACCAAACACATGAAATAGGTGTTCAATATGAATTATATTACATGAAAATAAAAAGTGAGATGAAATTCCATTTCCTTAAGCCTAGTTCTCACTTTCTATTTCCTAAACACATATATAATGGTTTTAAACATATTATTAAATTATAACTGAATCATAATTATATTTATGATATCATATATGATACATTTATGGCTTTTTATTACCTTGTTATTAATAATGTCCATTTTAATGTAACATTTCGGTTAATAATCGTTTTCTTTATCGTACATGTTTTGACTTTTTATTTTCTATCGTATTACATATATGAAGATTTAATTACATATATAATTAATAAAATAATTAATATGTCATATATATTCATAATATAAATATATATAATATAATAATATATGAAATGTAATACACATTTCATAGATACGCAAGGTCGTACCTACACATGGACGATGTTTCCATTTACTTATCATATTAAATGGATGTAATAGAATGATATATATTTACCTAAATAAAAATATATATTATTTTAGAATAATTATTATTTCATATATTTAAAAATTATTAGAAATATATATATTTATATTCATTCTTGAATGGAGAATATGGAAGATGAATCCAATCATATCATGGAGACAGTAAGCCGTATGTACGCATGAGCAATTATAACAGTTAGATAATAGTTAAATGGTATGTAATTGAATGGAATATGAATTGTAAATAAACAAAATCCTGTTATATTTATTATATAAATCCTCTATATTCATCTTTATAATCATTGAAATATAGTGTTTATAAAAAATTTATTACACCACGGCGTGGAGATGGTACGTCGTGCGTACACATGAAAGGTGATATTGTTTTTTATATAATGGATAAAAGGAGCAATATAGTTGTACCATAAAAATAAAAACATCTCAGAATATACTATATTCTGAATTTATAATTTTATTATGGAAACATCATAGTAAAAGAAAGTAGAATTAGAAAATAACTTTGAATGTGGTGATAAATCAATGACATCTTTTTCGAGTATCTCCCTTTTATTTTCATAAACAAAATCCATAAGATGAATTTATACATAATGTATAACCTCTTGGATGTACCATGTGATGTTGGGAGAGGAAATATCTAGGTTTTTATGAGACAATGCTCTTTAGAGGTTTGAATTAATGAGAATGAGAAGCTCCCTTTTATAAGAGAGGCGATGGGAACTTTTGGATGATCATAAAATATTAATATATTATAAATTTATTTTTAGATTCAAATAGATCCAAAGTGAGTTATTTTAAGTTTAAAAATATTTTTTGTTTTAACCCTCTCAAAAAGAATTTTTTTAAAATGTTTATTTAATAAATGTAATGTTATCATTTGGATTTAACCCTTAGTAAAACAGTTCGACTCTTACAGTGTCTTCGTGTATTTTTACACTATAAGGTCAACATAGTTATTAAAATATTCCAAAAAAACCCATATTGTATCATGTATGTAATATATGGAATTGAAAAATTTATTTATTAGAATATTATATTTTTTGAATTTCATATCATTTTATAAATTTTTATTTGTTTTAAAATATCATTTATATAAATTTTAGTACTATTAATAATTTTCATTTTCAAAAATATAAAAAATACATTATAAAATGTATAAAATAATAAAAATATGTCAATAACTTCTGTCTTTTATCTATAAAATTATTTTATGTTTTTAATTATGTCAAATTTTATTTGTTTTAAAATATTCAATATCATTTTTTTTTTGATTTTTCACTTAATTAAATAATTACTCTTTCATCATTGCATCATCATATAATCTATTTATTTAATCTCTAAAATTAATAATAAATTATCATGATGTATATAAAATTATTATATTTCTAAATAATATTTTTAGTCAATAGTATCCCTTATATAACTTCATTTTTAAAATAAAATAGTTACTAAAAGTTTAATATGACATTTTTAACTCCTCTTTAAATAATATATACTAAATGTCATGTTAAAACAATAGATTCATATGATTGATAATATATTCTAGATAAAGTTTATTTTGGTCTATAAATACATATCTAATTAAATTAGGACATGTTTTAGTGTAATTGGATATTATTATAATATTATTTTTACTTTTAATTACTCTATTTACCTTTAATCGTGGTAAATAAAATTCAATTATTACTATTCAAAAAAAACATATTGATCCTACTAGAAAATATTTTTCATACGTATTAAAATCATGTATGTTGTATTTTTTAGATTAAATTCATAGAATTGATATAATTATTTTTAATTATAACATGAAAATGTAGCTAAAAGGAAGGTAAAAACACTTTAAAAAAGTTTAATGAATTTTTATATTTAACTAATTATTAAAATGATTCCAATGATATAAATTTGATTAATATATTAATTATTTATCTATTTTTTACTAAAAAATAAATTTAAGGATATATAATTATTTAATTTAAAAATTTGTTTAGTTTCACAATAATGCAGTGTTTTTCACTGTTTATCGAAAAATTTGAGGTATTAAAAAAATAGAAAAAATATAACCCAAGGTAGTTTTAATTTTTTTAATTAAAAATAATATTTATTTTACTAAATTAAAATTTTAATAGTTTCAAAATAAATTTTATTATCTTTCACAAAATGTAATAAAAAGTATTTCCTTGAATAAAATAGTATTTTCTAAATATTTAACTATTTTACTAAAACAAATAAAATTCAGTATAAATAAATTTCTTTTGTGAAATAAATATAAATAAAATTTAAAAATTATTTATTACAATTTATATTACTATATTTAATCAATTTGTTATGAATATATAATTTAATTAATTTTAAATTTAATGTGTTATTTTGTAGAGACTATATCTTACGTGTTATAGAAACCAATTCATTGTTGGGTGGAACAAAAGTAATTGAAGATAATATACTGTGAAATATTGGGGTGTTACATTATACCCTTCTCCAACAAATTGATTCCTCAAAATTTAAAATCAGAATCAAATACTATTGGTTATAATTTTGAAATTATCTTTATTGAAATCCCACATCGTAAAATGGATTAGTTAGACCACAATTTTAAAATATTGAAAGGGATGAACAAAGGTCACTAGAGATAACACTTTCTAGGGTATCCTATAGGAAAGCATGTATGTGTAAGATAAATCTAACCATCATGTTTTGATGGAGTGTGATTGGCGACATGGTCAGGAAAAAGTTAATAATCCCATTGCTAGATGTTAGTGACGATCCAAGGGACCATTGAATTCATCCAAAAAGAAAGTACTACATTTTTTTGATTTTAAGATCATTTACATATATTTTATTACTTCATTCAATTAGAAATACTGTAATAAAACTTAACTAATTGGTATATCATTGTCCTTTAACTAGTTTCTACCACAATCTTATCATTCTCACCAAATAATAATATTTGAAAAAATATTCGGTTTATCTTAATTTTATAGGGTTGTGAAAATGAATTTATAATTCATTATTCAAACCATTTGAATAAAAAACTAAATTATACAAACTAATACATCATGTAGGCTCTTTATAGGTGATAAAGAATTGTCACACTTTGGTTGTGAGTTCAATTCTCGTAGGCTTGTCCTACACCACTGATGGTGACCCGACTTACAGGTTTTCCCTTTCATAAAACTATATAATTATAAATTATTAAAAATAATATTATAAATTTTTTAACATTAAACCATAATATCCAATGTCCAACATAATATATTACTACATTTATGATTATCCAAAATAAATATGTGTACACACAAATTTTATAAATTTATAAGGAAGGTCACTAAATTTATAAAACCAATAAAGAATAATTCATATATCTTTTTTAACATACCAAACATGTAAATAACATAATCATGTATCCTCCTTAACCATGGTAATATCCAAAATTACCTTAAACCATATTGAATATTTTCCTCTATCCTTATTCCTTATGTAAAACATAGAATATTGGATATACTCTTTAAATACAAAAATATTGTAAACTCCAAAAACTATTGAGTAAAAAACTATCAGATAGTTCCATGGTTATTGATAGTTTCCAATATTCATTTTCTGAATCAATCATCTCATTATTCCAAAATCATTATCTCTATATCAAAAACATATTAAGGGTTATGATTCCCTCAATAATAAATTTTCTAAAAAGTTAAAATTTTAATTGTGTCACATTACATGGTACCATAAAAACTCTAATACAAATGGAAATAATACTATAGTAAAATCCATATTTATTTACATAATTCATATAACCAATAAATCATTGAAAAAATAATCAAATTATATAATTCTTCAATCACAACATAGGTATATTAATCATTAATCTTCATCAATTGTAGAAGCATAATCTTGATTGTGATTTATTAGCAGATTTTGGGGCATATTCTTTTAATTCATGGGGGAACTCTCTTGTGTAGTGACCCATATTCTTACAGTTGAATAACTAATCATTGTAAAATTATTTTCAACCATTGTAATCATGAGAATGGTGTCCTTTTTTCACACTTTATGTAAACTCTTTTTCTTCCTAAGAAGGCACTGGGGTATTTCATTCCAAAATTATCACATGTGGGAAAATATTTCTTTCCCTTGTTCTCTTTATACAAATTTTTCACAACTATCCATTTATTCACATGCTTCCATATGAAGCCATAATACATAGGGTACTCATTACCAATCGTTCTATGACTTGATATTATGTCCTCATTTTATGAGAACAGTTGGGAGATTATATCATATTGATATATTGGCATAAATCCCGGAAATAAATGATATGTCTTACTCCTTGGATCATGTGCATCGGCGAGGTCACATTCATTCTATTGGTAATTATTTTTAAATGACAAAATACACTAGGTTAGATCATATCATATTGTATAATCCAAAAACTAAAACAATTCTTATCATAAATTGAATATTTACATGTATCTAGTCTCATAATCATAAAAATGGTTTCTTTGGTGACATATTTATTCATAAATTCTTCTTTATAGTTTTTAAATAAAATATGAATTTTCCTAAGAATATCCCTCTAGAGTGTCAAACCAGGTGTGCAATAAGGCTTGTTGTTGTGTACCAGGTTACCCCGAGTCAAGTCGAAAACACAATTACAGAGTTATTATTTCTAGGTACATCTGTTTCAGAATCATGCCCACTTTTAGTATCCTGATATGGATTTAATTTCTTGGAATACCCACATAATCTCCAAATTTCCACAATTTTAACAAGATCCTCTATACATATCTGATAAGTCAATATTAGGGTTTTGATCCCTAGTGTAGGTTTTCTAAATCTACTTCCCATGGTTGTTGTTATGAATCCTATAATATAAACTCTAATGCATCGACCCCAGATTTTTGGACCTGGGAATTATTTTAATACATTAGAATGATTATAAAGAATGAAATCCCAAAGGGCCAATCATTTTAGTATCCTTAGAAAAAAGGATTATATTAAATAACATTACATTAAAATTAAAAACTAAAAATAAAACATTGGTAATACATTGATAAAGTTATTATTATCTTCTCATATTCCTACATATAAAATAAAATACAGTTCTTGGAATCATGGAAAATAAAACATAAGAAAGTTATGAGATCATATGCTTAGTATGGTTGAAAAGTATATCATATTATTTCCTAAATAAGCATAAACATTTATAGAAAGGTATTAAATTAAGACATGAGACTTTTAAAAATTACCTTATGCATAATATAGAATTATTAAATAAAATAACCCCATTTAAAAATTCATATAGATATTCTACTAGTTGTATAATAATACATAATCTCAATAAAAAATCTCATACTAAGGGAATGCATAATGTTGAACGTCTTAACCAGATAGTCAAGGCCTTATTCCAAGACCATATATAAATACACCATCGTGTACTTAATCCAAGACACTATATTTTCATATGAGACTTTTTAATACCTCAAGGGGTTGTACCAAGTCCCAACCATCACTTACTAAGTTCAATGCATTCATTTTATGAAAGGGGAAAACATAACATAAATATTCATAAAAAACTAGCATATGAAATGTTTATACGTTAACAATAAACTAGGAATGATATCATAAAAACACATCTACTTTCAAACATATTATAATACCATCAATACATTATGTAATATTTTATTATAATAAATAAAGCTCAACTAAAAATAGAATACATTAAATTATGTTTACCCAGATAAAAATAATCATATAATTTGTTAAATATCATTGAGATAAATATCCATTTTTAAATTGAAATCACTTAAAAGCAATGAAATTATAAAAAGAAAACATGTTTTTTTGAAGATAACCTTGTAATCTTTTAGGTGAATCTTGAAAATGATATGGCGTAATGATGTCATAAATAAATTCTTGCGCCGTATAAGTTGAAAAACATTCTTTCCAATATTTTTTGAAATGGTCATAAAGTACCTTTTTTTGAAATATGATTGAACGGTTCTATTCAAATCATTTTATAAAAATTAAACCATGTGTAAAAATAACTTTAACAAATATTAAATTATAATTTGAAATACATTTTCATGAAACATGGCATGGATGATAAATGGGACCCAGTATATAGTCACATATAGACAACCTCATATAATAATGAGATTCTGAAGTTAAGAATTTAATTTAAACCTTAATATATTTCTATTATATGACATTTGAATTAACAAAATAATATAATTAAAAGTATCTTTATAATCCTTTAAAGGGATATAAATAAATATGTATGATAATATAATGAATATTAAATTGGAGAAATGATTGATTCTTTAAACATATAACGCATCCCACACAACTTTTACATTTAAAAAATAAGCCCAATATCTTAAAATGAGTATTTATAAACCATGAATATAAATTTATTAATTATATGAAACATAATAGGCATATTACATACACTACACACAATAAATATGTGGTGTACCAGAATTACATCTCACAAAAATTAAAAGTTAGACGGAATTCCCATACCTTAAGTATGATACTCGCAGTATGTTTCTAAAACTCATGTATAATGGTTAAAAAAATTTAAATTATATAAGAATAATAATAATATTTATTATATAATATATTAAATGTTTTTTAACAATTTCAATGTTAAATCAACTGTTTAGGTAAGAATCATAATCTTTTTCATACATGTTCTCACTTGTTATTCAAGATCTTATAACACAGATCATGATTTACTTACATACATAATTTAAAAAATGATTTATATAACATATATTTTGATAATATATATATATAAATAATATACTGATATATGAAATGGAATAAAACATTCACATAGATGGTAGGTTGTATATACGCATGGACGTTGTTTCTGTTTTCTCATCATATTGAATAGAATTAATTGAAATATATATATAAACATACATACATAAATATATATATATAGATATATATTATTCTAGTATCATTATTATGTCATATATTTCACACATATTAATAATATATCTTTTTATAATCATTCTTTAATGGGGAATGTGGGAGATGAATCTCATCGTGTTGTGTATACATTAAGTTGTACGTACACACGAGAGAAAATATCATTTCCATAGTGGTTAAATGGAATGTAATTAGATGGAATATTAATTGAAAAAATTATAATATAATGTTTATTATTTATAACATTTATATTCATATTTATACCCATTTAAATAAAATGAACATGAAAAATAGTTTACACCAAGACATGGAGATAGTAAGCCGTACCTAAACACACATGGTTATATGGTTTTTCGTATGATGAAAAAGGGTAAAATGGTTGTAACATAACAATAAAAAAATCTCATCATATATAATATGATGAAGTAATTAATTTATTCCAGAAACAACATTTTAAGAGGAAGAATAATTAGAAAATAACTTTAAATGGGGTTTTAAAACAATTACCACTTTTTTAGGTATCTCCTTTTTATTTTCACAAAATGTCTCCATATAATGGATTTATTCCCAATGCATGGCCTCTAGAATGTAGTGAGGGTAGATGAGAGAAAAAATATTCATGGTTTTGATGAGAAAAAGGGATTTGGAGGTGTGAATTAATGATAATGAGATGTTCCCTTTAATATGAGAAGTTACAGGCACTTCATGAAGATCTTAAAATATAAATTTATTGTAATTTATATTCAAATTTAGTTATCTCCAATGTGATTTATTTATAGGATTAGAATAATATGGTTCTCAATCCTGTCAAAAAATTAATTTTTACAAGTTAAGGACATAAAGGTAACCTTATCATTTTTAGTTATCCCTTAGTTAAATAGTTTTACTATTACAGTGTCTTAATTTATTTTTACACTCTAGGGTTTATATTATTAATATAAATTGCTCAAAAAAACCACAATTGTATCATTTATTAAATAATTTACATTATAATTGTTATTTTGAAAAACCTAAGATTTATACAACTTTTATATCATTCGATAAAATAGTGTTTATTTTAAAAAATCATTAATTTAAATTTTAATACTATTAAATATTTTAATTTTTAAAAATATCCAAACTACATGATAACATTGAGAAAATAATTCCAATATCTCAATAAATTTTTTATATTTTCTATAAAATCAGTGTATCACGGACGGGGATGAATTCTGGTGGAATCAAGATGTTTTATTTGAGTCTTGGATGAGTTACTATGTCAATTTTCATCGATTTGGTCATCTTGTGCTAGTCTGTCGAGGAAGGAATGTGACTGGAAATTCACACGTAGTGGAATTGGGACCTGTTGGCTCTGGAAACAATGGTATGAAGCAATTGCTGGTGGAGGTTTAGACTAAGACATCTTTGCATGGGAAAACTGATAACAGTAAAAATGAGGGGAAGGATCTACTTTCAGAGGTCATAAAGCACACTAGAAGGATGGTTTCCAATGAGCAGGGAGTGAAGGTGGATGGGCGGTCTCATTCGGTTGTGGAAGGTAAGGTTGTACAGACTCCTTAATTTTCAGTTGTGGTAAAGGCAGTTCCACCAGCATTGAATCCCTCTTTGAAGAAAGTGATTGAAATTATAAAATCGGATATTGGGGGCTGCAATTGGCTCTTTCCTGATGTTAATAGAAGTGGTAGATTGCAGGTGGCTAATGTTCCCACCCACAATCAGTTTGAGATACTGGATACCGATAGGGATCCTCTTATAGAGTAAGGTTCGTAAAGGTATGAGTCTGAGAATATGCAGCTTGTCCTTTATTCTCAGCCTGCAATGAGTGAGATTAATCTTAGAAAGAAGACCCATGATTATTGTGACAATGAGATTCTTCTTCAATGCCTCAAGTCGATTGATGTGCAATCGCATTCGGCAGGTGGATTATGTTTATCTTCTTCACAGGGTATGCTGATTGGAGGAACTGATGGATGCCAAAATTTTGGTTATATGCACATCATTGGAAAATAGGGAAATCTCTCTAGTAGTGACAAATAGAATTCTAATGATTTCACCATAATATCCTATAGTGATATTGTTCAAAGTGAATAAAATAAACTATCTGCATGTGATGGTGGTATGAATGCTCCAACAAAAAGACATCCAAGAAAAGATCACACTTATCTACCGAATATAGTAACTACCAGATAATCAATCAAGAGGGAAAATTTTTTGAGGGATTTCAATGGTATGAAGAAGGGAATGCACCCTCCTACGATGCTTCACTCATTGGAAAAGCTGATTCTGAGAAGGAAGTATGATAATCTTCTGAAACATTATGAAATCTCGAAGTGGGAATCATCTAGTGTGGAGGAAACTTTTTATTAGGAATATGGTGATGGGGATGATTTTTATTATTTTTAGTTTCCTTTATTATTGTGTTTTACTTGATTACTGTACATTCTTTTTTATTATTAAATGGTCAGAGGTCTACCTCTGGCTGAGCTTTCCTGGTATTTGAGATCTATATTAATTGAACAAATAATGCATCATCACCATGTCTCCATTTAATTTTTTTATATAATGTCTAAATTTTTTAACTAAAATATCATTATGTAGATAAATTTCATATATTACTATATACTATTTATAATCAACTATATCACTTATATAACCTCAAATTAAAAAAAGTTATTAAAATTAGAATATGAAATTTTTAACTCTTCTTTAATTAAAATATAATAAATGTCCTAATCAAACAAAAGTGACATAAAAAGGATCGTATTTCAACATAAGGTTTATTTGGGTTGAACTATACTTATCGAACGAAATTATGACATGTTTTTGGGTTATTTTATATTATTATAATATTATTTGTTAATTTAATTAAACTATTTACCAATAATTGTAGTGAATAATATTGAAAAGTTACTGTTCACCAAAAATATTTATGCTTCCATTAGTCCAAATTTTTCATACATATTAAAAACATTAGTGATTTAATTTCAAAATATAATTCAACTAATTAGTAAAGTTACGTTTAATGAAAATTTTCAGATGCAGCTAGAAGGCAGGTGAAAAGACGTCAAAAAAGAAAAATGAATTTTTTTTTTGAATATTATTATAAAAGCATTTGAATGGACTAAATTGGATTTATATGTGAATTATTTATCTATATTGACAATAAAATCAATTTAAATTACAATAATTTTTCAAAATTAAAAAATTTGGGTTTTTTAACTCTAATGCAGTGGTTTTAACTATTCGTAAAAAATTGAATATTTTCATAAATAACAAAAAATCACCCCAAGATAATTTCGATATTATGAATTGAAAAATATTGAATATTTTAGAAAATTAAAATTTTAATTCTGTCTAAAATAAATTTTTTTATTGATCACAAAAAGACATAACAAGTAGTTCCGTTAAGAATATAGTATTTTCTAAACATATAACTATTTTACCGAAAATTATACTTTTCATTATGAATATTTTTTATTTATTTGAATTCAATATATATATAATTTAAAAATTATCTATTAATATTTATATTAATATATTTAATAGATAAGTTATGAATATATCATTTATATAATTTTAACACTGATGTGTTTGTTCGTTGAGACTCAATCTATTGTTTTACGGAAACAAAGTCTGTGTTGTATGCAACATAAGTTATTAAATATATCATACCATGAAATAATGGGGTTTTACATATTTATAATAATAAAAATTTATATTATTTAATGAATTCAACTAAATTTTTGGACATTATTAATAGTAACTGTAGAAAATATTTTTTACCACATAAAAAGAAAAATATGTTATTTAATTGTAAAAAAATTAAACAAAGTCTAGAAAAATGTAACCCTTGTACTTTAAATATATATATATATATATTAATTTAAATACAATAATTATTATATTTGATTTTTTTTCATTATAAAACATTAAGAAATTAGATTGATAAATATTAGATTTTGGTATGATAAAACACAAATTGTATTATTTTGTAATAATAAATATCATTTAAGATATTCCTTTTTTATAAGTTCATGAATTTTATAAGGAAATTATTTTTTAATTAAAAAATACTATAAAATTGTTTTTATAAAATTTAAATGATTGTATAATTTTTATGATGTTAAATGTAATTGTTTGAAGGCTTTGGAAACAGTCAATTACTAAAAACAATCAATTCTCAATAAATGTATATTGTTGTTTCAATTTTAAAAATAAATTTACTTATAAAATTATTTTGGAAATATAAATATTTTTCTGTAAGTAATCATTTCAAAAATATGAAATATTTAATTTTCTATTAAATTATTTGATAGTTACATTTTTTGGGTTCCAATTAAGTAAAATATACTTTTAAGTTTTTATTGTGAAAAAATATTGAACCAAATTTGATTTAATAAATTCAATAGTTGATATCCACATAAAAATATATATTTCCCTTTAAAAATAATAGATTTTTTCTTATTTTATTAATTTAATAAATCATTTATTAACCCAAAAAAAATATTATATTTAAATGTTTTGAATTCAATTCTTTAAGAATATGACTCACTTCCATATATCCAATCGTAATATTTTTATTTTTTATAACCTTGAAATTACGAAATTAGTAATACAAATCCTTTTTGGTAGAAATCTAGGAAAAACATTTGGAAATTTCTACAGTTTCAACTATTTTACTATATAGAGTCAAAAACCCTATGTTTCAGAAATAATAATGAACTCCTCTCTCTTGTCTAATACAAACCACAGAATATTCCATTCGTAAAAAATTAGAAACCTTAGAGAACCTTTTTAATATTCCCTCCTCAATCTAGAGTCCTCCCAGGTTCCCAATCTCTCAATAATCTCTCCTCACGATTTTGGAATCACCCACTCAGGTTAAGAGACAATCATCTCAAATTTTTTAATTCAAGCACCTTCACTGAATGTATCCATTCAAATATCAATTTTTTATAATTTCATGAATTCATGAAAATAAAATTACATTATACTTGATGTTATTTTAATGTTATATCATATATCCACTATCATTTTTACCATTACATAAGACATTACAATGGAAAAATTTAGTTGGTGGCCCTTATCTCCCTCTCTTCAATTCTATCACCTTCATTATATATATCAATTTTAATATAAACTAGTTATTGGGGCATGAATTTTTTAATATCTCTTTATTTTAAATATTATGACATAATAATATATTATCATTAATGCCCTATCATTATTGTATTTTCCTAAGCTAGTACTATGATGAAATTTAGTAAGGGATCTTCTGTTTCTCCTCTATATTATATAACCATATTTATTTAATGAAATTTTTATTCTATTACCTATTGATGGGATATTAATATACACGTAAACCTTATTGATATTATTATTTAACTGTTATTTTTTATCCCTATGAATCTCAATAATCCATTCAATGATTTATAATGTTCCCCTATTTGGCTTCCAAAACTATACTTTTCTATATCAATGGCATGTTTTCATTAATTCAGCCTACTTTTCTTATTCCTATTAATTAACAAAATTCCATATTGGATTATTTTCATTAATATCCGTCATACTATAATTTTTTATATCCATGATATGAAATTTACCATTTTCTCTCATTAATCATTTTTTAATCATCATGTATGTTTTTTATGCTTCCAAAATGTCTTTAAAATTTTCCATAATGAAATTTTGTCAGGTATATACTTGTATCCACTTCAACTAGAGTATATTCACCAAGTTTATTCTTCACTAAATTTATTTTTCAAATACATGTATGTTACAAATAATACATAATTTTGTGACTAAATGTGATGAAATATATTCTTATGTAATATGATCTATGTTGAAAACTTATTCATGTAGATGATGTGATTATGAAGGTTTCATCCATATAGTTCTCTAATGCATTGGGAAACGTTTTAGCCTCATGAGATTCTATGAATGGTTTAGAGGATATCCAAAGAAAATTATATTATGATGTCTTCATGGTAAAACATTACTTACATTTATAATGTCATGTTAAAAGTTGTTTTCACATTCCCATGTTTACTTTATGTTATATTAATAAATAAGTACTATTTTTTCATGTTTATGATTCTCAACCATTTATGTACCATTTGAATTTCTATAGTATAACATATATTACTTTCTTCTCTTATTCTTTATTTCATCCCTAAATATGCATTTTATCTCATCCATTTTATATAGGTCCTCAAGATTTCCTATGTAGTTTATGGAATAATGGAAATTTAAGAAGATGATATGGAAGATTTCAATAAGTATGAGGTTCCATTTGTTTTAAGTTATTATGTAATGTATCTAATTACACAATGACTATAGAATTATTTATATTTAGGGTTTTATTATGTGTATTTTTATGTAATAAATCATTAATTAATTTGTGATATATACTTTGGTTGTCATAGTTGGTATCAATGTAATGTATAGTTATTTTTGGAATTATTGTTATAAAACAAAGAGCAAAAAATATGGATAACCTTATGTATAAAAAAACATCCCCTTGTTTTGATGACATTTAGAGAATGTGGCTTATAATAATATTAATCCATGTTCAGATACTACAAGTGGTTTTGGCTATGACAAAGATGTACCTATCAGTGACTACCACAAAAAATGTATGGAGATAGAGTTGATCAAGAACTTGTGCATAAAAATGGGTTGTACTGTGAAACTAGTTTGAAAAACCAATGGGATGTGTTTTTATTATATTCACAAGATCCTTACATTCAATTCATTAGGGAACAAAAATTCCTATAAGAGTCTATGTTAGTAAATAGATAATATTTAACCTAGATTGATGTAGATAAAATTATATGTTACTGTAATACATGTAATTTACATGTTATCACATTAATTTTTATAGGCATCCCATTTAAGAGATTAATTGTTTTAAAGTTATGATAAATACATTTCCTTTCTTCTATTAAATGGATTCAGTGATGAGGAACCCAGTTTATAAAAAACTCCGATGGGAAATGTGTTGAATTACCAATTGAGAGACCTCACATGATTAGAGGATAAGTAAGCAATCTTTTGGTTATGAAAAAATCACTATCAAAAATATAACTCACAAAAAACACATAGTTTAATTTCTAATGATATCAAAGTTGAGGAAAATTACGTATTAGGGATGTTTATCTAATAATGGAGATAAAACAAAGAGTATTAAAAAAATTTATTCTGAATATATAAAAAGTGACCCCATGGATAATGTCATAAAGGAAGTCTAAGGAGTTTTACGTGTTGAAAAATAATGCATACATTTGTTAGATGGAATAAAACATGAGGAGTAATATTGAAGGGAATACATTATATCCTATGAAACCATGATTTGTTCTATGTATAAAATGTGTAAAATATTGTAATTTTCTATACCAATAACAGAATCCAAAGGTTAAATTCTATACTGAGTAAGGAAACATGCTATGATAATCATTGTAGTATAAGTATTGGGGTGTTTATGTATTATTATATTAGAATTAACATATAAAAGTAGTACATCATTTAAATTAAATTTATAATAATCATGAAACATCAATATATTTTATATCATTGGTTTTTATTTAGAGATTTGAAACATAAGCTTAATAGTACCAATTACCAATAGAAGCGAACTAGTTATATATTTTTTAACATATGATTCAGGGATTGATGACCCTAAATATCTATTTGATGTTGGGATAATCCTAAGAAGTGTTTGGATGATATCTCTAAGCTTAATCTTATTATTAAATAAATTGATACAACCATCATAGGTTTATTTAGTGGATTTCAATCATGATTAAATCTATTTTTGTAAACATATTACAAGATTAGATATTGATTAATTTTTAGGTGATTAATGATATATTGTTAGATGTTTCATTGGGTTGAGGAATATATACCGATTAGGTTGAATTTAAATGATTATTTGAGATTAATGTTGCTATATTTTTAATGGTGTGAGAAGATTATTATGAGAAAACCATTGAGGTTATAATATTCATTAATTCTTAAGTAGTTGGTGTTATTTTTGATATAGGGGTATTTATTTTAAGAATTATATTTGTTAAACTGTTTGGATTTTTTCATTTTTGGAGATTAATATATTTATGTTAGTCTACTTTTAGTATTATGAGACTCTATTATAACCATTATTGATTTTTTAATGATTGGAGGAATAAATTTTTTTTATTTAGTGGATTATGTGATCCGTTAGAAGCTTATTCTAGTTCTTCAGGAATAAAAACTTCTTCTTGAGTACCCATCATTTAGAGAAAAGATGAGTCTTTGTTTTAAATTGACTAAAGGATGAAATTATACTTGCTAATAATGTATATTTACCTATTTTTATTTTATATAAATTATTTTAATATCATGAATCAAGGATAATATTCTTGAAAAAAATACTTTCATATTATAATTATTTCGGATGAATTGAAGGACTTTTCACCCATATCAGATTTATGGTTTTGTGGTTATGAAATTTATCCAAATCATGTTCTCTAGCACTCCTTATTAGTTTTTGGGAAATAAAATTTCTTATTCTATGTCTTTATTTTCACTTTCTACTAATGTTATTCTACTTGTAAACCATGTTATTTGATGACTTTCATACTACTCGTTCACTATTTTAAAGAATTTGTTTCATTTACCCTCTTTATAATTTGGTTTTGAATAAAAAGATATTCATGTGTCAAAAGATCAACATAAAATGTTGAGTAACCAATTTATTAAATTGAGGAAGAATGAAACACCCTGTTTTTTTAGAGGAGAAATAATGATCGATAGCATATGTAACCAGAACCATAGATAAAAAACAACAATTATTTAAATATAATCATTTTAACCTAACAATTGTATTTTCATATATGAATATGATTACATAATTTATGATATATATATATATATAATTATATATATTCTACTCGACATAAATTTATTGATAAATTCATAGTAAATAATATTTCAGTTATTGGTAATGTCTTTTGCTCATCATAATACATTTTCTTCAAAAATAAATTTTATTTACTTTTATGAAAAATTATTTTAAGAATTTTATTTAACATTTTGGTAACAAACATGAGAAAAGGAAACCTATTTTTACATCATCATATCAACATTATCATTGGTTTAATGTTTTTCAGTTTCTGAAAAATATGTATTTTTAGTGAGTGGTGTAAAATATCATTTTTAATGAAAAATTTCATTTCTTTTAATAAATTATTAATTTAAAAGTGATATTATGAATTTAATATTATTTAAAGTTGGAAAACAATTTTTTAATGATATTTAATCCAATTATTTCTATTTTAATCATCTTAATACCATATTTTAGAATATTTTTATTTTTAGACTAGAAAACAATTGTTGCTAAAAACTGCTTAAAGATACATAATGTTTTTCAATTTGATGTAATTAAAAATAAAATAAACTTTTTAGGTTTTATATCTAAAATAATTATTTTAATTTCATATAATTAATATTACTAGATATAGTGTTAAATTAATACTATATTTTCCTTAAAAAATGAATTCATCAGAAGACTTCCATCCATCGATATTGTTGGAATTATTTTAAATTAAATTCAACCACCTCAATGAATTAATTTTGATAAAATTAATTCTATATTTGGAATAATAATAATTATTTATATTTGGTATTTTGTTCAAAATTTGTTTTGGACAATGTTAATAGTAATTTTAGTAAATATTTATGACCATGGTAAATGTAATATAGTTCAATTAACGATAAACAATACCAGGAGTAGAAAAAAAGTAACTCTAATGGTCTGAATCTTTATATTTTCATTTAAATATAATAATTATTATATTTTTTTGTATATAAATAACTAATAAATTATTTTTTACAAATTATATTTTGATATGACAAAAAATATATATTTTTATGTCATATGAAATTTCAGTTAACATAATCAATTTTCATAAATACATTAATTTTCAAAATAAAATAAATTTCAATAAAATAATTCTAATAACTATATTTTATTACATTTATATGATAATATAATTTTTATGACGTATAATATAATTATTATAAATGTTTGAAAACTGTTATAATAGAAAAACCATTATTTATCAATTAATAAAGATTCTTGATTTCAACATGAAATATCACATATTTACAAAATTTTATTGACAAAGTATATATTATTTTTTTGGAATCACAACATGAAGAATATCTCATAGTGAAATTTTAATAATTTTCTAAGATACTAAATTGTTTTGGTATAAATTAAATATGTTATAAATATATAGTATATATCATGGCATCATTATAAGAACATGTATCTTTAATACACACATAAACATAATTTATTACATAAACTATTCAATTTATACAACATCAAAGATTGAGAGGTCTAGAGTCTTTGTGGAATTAGAACATTACATGACAAATTAAAACATGAAACACACATATTTATTAAGAACAACTTTTACAAGACCACACACAATCTTTCGTATATAGCATTGCATGGGATAACCTGAGGACATGAATAAAAAAATGTGAGATATAAATCCTAGTAGGGGAGTAAAAAAGGAATAATAAGAAGAATAATGTACATGTTTTGAAAAAGGCATATCAATGGATCATAAGTTAAACATGAACATACATGAATGATATAACATGATTATCATAATAGAAGAAATGTGAAAATAACATTTAAAATGATATTAGCATGAGCCAGGGCACATTGAAAATGATAAATTAGTTAACCCTCCTTTCACATGAATTTTCATAATTAAACCCTAATTTCACATGACCTATCATGATACTAATCTTTACCAAATGTATTAGAGCACTATCATGGCATACACTTTATTATCATTTCATTTCAATCATATGTGTGCAATATGGATCACACAACATGAAATCATAAAAAAAATCTAATTTATTTGATGATAAAGAAATGTGTAATACATACATGAGACTAAATAATTAACAAGTAAATGTGCATAAAGGTTAATACCATTGATAGAGAAATAGGCATGGTATTCACTACACAATGAAATTGTCTTGGGAAATCACGGTGAAATTTTGGTAGCATAACAACATGACATAAGAATATGTTGAAATGGTTGATGAGAGAGAATGGGGTATCTCATCAAGAAATGGATATTAAGGGGGTCATATAGATACATGTACCAACATATATAATGAAATTTATATGCATAACAAAAAAAGAATTTCTTGAATGTAAATGATTAGAGATAAATCACATACAGAATTCTGTCATGGTAACGGGTGTACATGGGAGGCGTTAATCAGATAGAAAGGGGTATCACATAATTCAGACATAAGAAGTGCAATTTAGGGGAGGTTAAAAACCATACCCCAACATTTTTAAATGAAAATAAAAGGTCATAACAGAATAAATAAATTTGGACAAAATGAGAAAGGAAGAAATCCGTAGGGAATTTCGGAATAATAATAGTGGTACAAAGGAAGCATTAATGAGAGAGAAAGGGGTCTAAAATCACTCAAGAAATATAAAGGGAATTACAATGGATGTTCAAAATCATACATAAACATTTTTAATTGAAAAAAAAATATAGGAATATAATTAAATTCAGAAAAAAATGAGAAAGGAATACATCCTTTACTTGGATGTGTGATACCAAAGGCTTTGGAGGGGCTTGAGAGAGGCTTCATAGGAGCTTGGGGCGCCTTGGGATGATTCTAGAGAGAGGAGGGTTGAGGTTGGTCAAGCTCCAAAGGCATTGAGTGAAGAAGAAGTGGTATCTTGGGTGGTTTTGTATAGGAAAAGAGAGAGAATTATTTATTATTTTGGTTTTGGACACTACAAATTAAACTAATCAGAAAAAAAACCATCCCGTGGTATTCTCCCATAATTTTTTCCAAAGGGGAGTGGAAAAAATTATTTTATAATTTTAATGGCTGATCTTATTAAAATATTAGGCCTGCGTATGTGGAGGTGAGTTACACTCTCATGGACATCATTTTAAAATGTAATAATGATTTATAAGCCTTGGAGGATCTACTAAAGCATTGTAAAATAAATAAGACAAACAAAAAATCATATTATATTAGTGGTCAAAATATATTGCCTGAAAATAAAATTTATATTATTTTATTACACCTCTATCTGGACATTATAATGTCATAAAACACATTATATAATTAAACGGTATTCATTTTTTATCCAAACCATTCCATTATCTAGGATAATTATGAAAAAATAACCATTGGATAATTTCAAAATCCTAATTCCAACAATAATATTAATTTTATCTAAATATTTTTATTGGTACGTGAATTTTTTATTTTAAAATAAAAATTGACATTTGTTGAAAATTCATGGGTTTTGGAAAAAATAGCTTTATAACCTTAATAAAAATTACAATTTTATTCATAAAAATTATTCAATCATCTTAATTTAATAAAACATAATTTATTAATAATATTTTATTAAAATATTATTTAATTCCTAAATCCATTACTTCATCAAAATAGATTTCTTAATTGAATATTATCAAAAAATACTATTTGTTCTTTAAATTTTATTTACAAAGTAACCATAACAAAAGGAAAGTATATTATTTATTCAATAAAAAAATAATGAACATAATCATAGTTCTAGGGACTTGTTACATAACCTCTTACAACACCCGCAAATAACCTAATGGTAATGAGTGCGATGGTGACATACTCTTGGGGTGGCTCATATAACATTGATTGAGCTGTAATCTCTATCAACTTCCAATTCACTTGTAGAAGGTTCCATTCGAGCTTAACATGATGAATCATGGCTTGGGATTTTCCAAGAGGGAATCGTAGTGATGCTACCCCATTTCTATGCTCTGAAAAATAAGCCTTGTATGCAGCAATTCTACTGGATGAGGTCATCAATATCTTTTTCTGGGTAAATTAGATTTGTCAAAGCCCTATATTTATACTAATCATTTGATCGTTGTTCAAAAAATATATTAGTTTCGGTTACAATTCTTAACGGTATTTTGAAATCAAAAAACATAAAACCATGGAAGTTCATATGTTATATAACCACTTTATTTAATAATACATTTAATTATATCAAGAGGAATATTGATTAATAAATGAATGGGCCATTACAATATTCCCCCATTAAGAAATTTCACCATCAAAATTTCTATTTCCCAAAATAAAACAGATGTGGGTTACATTACTTCATCACTTCTTATGATTCCAATATTTCCTTGTCAAACATGTGGTTTCTCCACAACAACATGATGAGGGGTATTGTCTTATTTCATAGAAATTTTTTCCTATGATCTAAAATCCTCATCAGCTTGTCTTCATAGGAGAGGTCATTCTTTAATGGTACCACCTTTTTATTGAGTACATGTGATGTGCCGGGTATGTACTTCCTCAATAGTGATATATAGAATATATCGTGTACTTGACAAAGGTTTGGTGGGAGTGCTAGTAGATAGGCCACTACTCCAATGTGATCAAGGATCTCAAAAGGGCCAATGTACCATAAGATAATCTTCCCCTTCTTCCCAAATCTCTTAAATCTCTTCCACAATGAATTGGGGAAGAATACCATGTCTTCGACATCATACTCTAGGTCTCATTGATGGTTATAAGAATAGCTCTCTTTTTTTTACTCTAATCAGCTTTAATGTGCTGCTGGATTGTCTTAACCATCTCCTACATTTCTTTAACCATTTCTCGACTATAGAGTTTTCACTCCCCAACATGATCCCAAAATGTTTTTGTTCAAAACCTCTTCCCATAAAGGGCTTCATAAGGATCCATTTGGAATATTGAGTGGAAACTATTATTTTAAGATAACTAAACTTGAATAAGATGTTGATTACATACTCCATTGAAGTCCATTGATCATGCTATCAACATGTCTTTAAGTGTTTGGATTGTACGCTTAGATTGAAAATTAGTTTGAGGATGATAAGCCATAACAATGTTCTTCTATGTATTCAGACAAAGTTGAGGACTCTTCCAAAACATAGAAGTGAATTTTATTATCTTAATTGGATATAATAAACTATGGAACTTCATGAAGCCTTACCACTTCTCTGATATATATCTTTTCAATTTGATCAAATGGAAAATCTTATCAAATTTCAATGAAGTGTACAAACTTTTTATGAAGATCCTCAATAATCCAAATATCACGGTTTCCTTCGGATGTCTTCAGATGTCCGGGGACAATGTTTGTAGTGATGTTCTATGTTTTCCTTGCTGGTATGGGTATTGGATGCATCTTCCCCTTAGACTTATGCCTCTCAACCTTCATTGCTGACATAACATGCATGTTGATGTATACTCAGTGATCTACTTCTTCTTTTAACCCCCTAATAATTCTCTAAGGATCATTATTCATATTTGTGTTTCCTAGGTGAATGGATAAATTTGAACTTTGTGCATCATCTAAAAGTACATTCTTGAACTATTGATTTGATGGAATTCATAGTCCTGAAAAAAATATCTCAATTCCTTCTTCGTTAATATTTAACTCCAAGGATTTACCTTTTCTGATAGTTTCCACATTCTAATGAATTCCCACATCATCCTCTTGAGTATCCTTTAACAATTAAAAAATATATGGTTGAGAAATAATTTGTGAATGTATTTATTATGTTCCCTTATTTTTCATTCCAATGTCCATATTCATCAAATCTAAGAAGATTAGTCATTTTTCAATTCCCATCAATTAAATAATCATTGGGTCCTTTCTACTTTGAGAATCTGCTGACTTGTTCTCTTTCTATGGGTGGTAATGGATTGATTAGCCATAGTCTTTGATCAGATCTAATCGTCTTCGTTGGTGCATATTCAACTCTTTCTATCTGAATATATACTTGAGGCTTTTGTGATCCGTGTATATTTCACAGTTCTCCCCAAAGAGGTAATGTTTCTAAATTTTTAAATCAATGATTAATGTAGTCAACTCCAAATCATGTGTTTGATAGTTTTTATCATGAACTTTAATTTTCCAGGAAGCATAGGAAATGAATTTGTTATTTTGCATCAACACACATCCCATTCAATTCTTCAAATCAGCACTAAATACCAAATATAGTTCTCCACCTGTGGGTAGTGTGAGCATGTGTGTAGTGATATGACTCCTTTTCAACACCATGAAACTCTCCTCACATTCATCACTCCAAGAAAACATGACTCAATTCCGAGTTAGCTTGGTAAGGGGGTTTGAAAATTGTGAGAAATTTATTATAAATCAGTGATAATATCCATCTAACCCTAAGAAGATATGGATATCCATTATCAATGATTGCCTCAACCATCCCTCAAATACAGCAATCTCAGAGGGATCAACAAATATCCCATTTCTTTTGATGTTATTATCCAAGAATGAAAATTCCTTAAACCAGAACTCACACTTTTTGTACTTCCCAAAGAGCTTCTTATTTCACACGGTCATTAGTACAATGCATAGATACTCCTTATACTTCACCATTGTTTCAGAATATATTAGAATAGCATCTATAAAGACTACAATAAATTTGATGAGATAATCTCTAAATAATTTATTCATTAAGTCTGTTAAGATTGTTTGAGAATTAGTGAGTCTGAAATACATTACTATGAATTCATAGTTCCTGTACCTTGTTCCAAATGAAGTCTTTGGGATATCCTCCTTCTTCAACCTTACATGGTAATATCCTAACCACATACCCACCATAGACAAATATTTTTTTCCACTTAGCTGATCAAACAAGTCAAAAATTATTGGTAGTTGATACTTTATCTTTATCTTGATTTTGGTGCGGTCATGCTAATCAATGCAATGGCGCAATGAACTATCATTCTTCTTGATGAGGTGGACTGGTGAACCAAATGATGAAGCACTTGGGAGTAAACACCCTTTATCCATATTCTCCTATAGATGTTTTTTCAGCTCCTCAAGCTCCACAACAGACATTCTATATGGATTCATTTAAATTTTAATCACCCCATGTGTATGATCTATTGAGAATTCTACATCTCTTCTAGGAGGAAGACCTGGAAATTGTTACGAAAAACTTCAACCAATTCTCTCACAATAGGCATGTAATCAAGGATGGTTTATTCCTTATACCTAATCATCATAACTATACAAGTGTGTTCATAGGGAATTAATATCCGCACTTGAGATGATGGTGCTAAAGAAGATTCATCTGCCTCCTTGCACTTGTACAAAATCGGGGTTCAGTTCTTAAAATGGAGAGTGATATCCCTCTCACAACAATTTCTGAGGCTATAAATAGGTAAAGTCAATCAATACCATGAATTTCATCAAATTAAACCAAAGGGAGCTTGAATAAGGTCACTGGGAAGTTCAGTCTACAAATTATGATAGAGATGAGTTATATTCATGAGATGCAATGATTTCCCGATTTGTCGTTCTAAAAAAACATTACATCCTTGGTTTGTGGTGCTGTTGGGATTATTCTTCTTAAAATTCAGGATATAAAAGAATGTGTAGAGACATAATGAAAAATTATATTCATTATTATTGAATTAATAACCATCATACCAGCCACCACTTGTTGTTGGGGTTCACTTCGGTGGTAGTGATGGAAATATCTCACCCTTGCTGCCTTGGAGATTGTTGGATGCCTCTAAAAACCCATGGATTAGGGCACTGGTTTGCAATGTTCCATGGTTATTTGTAGTTAAAGTAATGAAAAATGCATTGAAGATCCAAAAGATAATTCTTATCCTATATCACAGCAGCTGATTTTTCGTCTTGATGGTAAATGGCCAAGTGCCCTTCCCTACCACATCTATATCATTTCCTCGTCCCCTTTAGGAAATTCCTGGTGTCCTTATTTCTGCACCTTTGGTAAGCGGTGTGATTGAACTGTTTAGAACCAATGGATTTATCCATTGTACTACCATAATTAAAGTCTACAATATACTTCTTATCCACATGATATCTCTTAGATTCTATGATCTCTATATCGACCTTTAGGGAACGTCATACAATTTCCACATAGCTCTCAAAATCATAGATCTCTAGGGATTTCCATATGCGAGGTTTTATCCCACCAAATAAGAAGTCAACCATGCATTCTAGGGTAACGACAAAGCCATAGGCATATGGTGAAATCCTTCTGATGTTTTCCTCATACGCCCTTATGGATTCATTATCTTTTTTCCTGAGGACAAGGAAGTCCCATTCCATCTTATGTCGAAGGGTATATGTAAAATATTTATCACAAAATTTATTCTGTAAATCCTTCCATTCTAACGCCTTGCTCTCCTCATTATGAATTGTATTTTTGATCAATGTCCTCCATTGATCAGCTTCACCCTCCATTTGATAAGAATCCAAATGTACCATCTCTTGTTCCGAACATTTAAGGATGGATAAGATCTTTTTAATAGATTTGAACCATTATTCGGAAATTTAGGGATAAAATGATCCATTAAATTTAGGAGGCCTTTGTCTTATAAATATCTCAATTATGACTTTTTATTTCATAGGGGGTTGAATGTTCCTATTGGCCAATGTTTCTATTCATAATGTGAGTTAACATAGATAGTATCATGACAATGTTCGTGAATCCCATTCCCATCAGATTGGGAACCTCATTAAAACATTCATCACATAGATCTTTGAATAGGATGTTAGCCTCAGTCCTCTTATTACATAAAATATCTTGGAAGGAATGTAATGTTTGGGGTAACACAAAAATGGTAATCCAAAAAAAGAGAAAACATATACATTACATTTTTTTTAACTTATGAATTTATAGGCTTCAATATATGTTACCCATGATCTACTTCCAAACATATATTATTAAAGGCGTTTTTTATTCACTCAATAATGGTTTTTACTAAGATGATTAATTTAAAAAAGAATATCCACTAAGATTTTCATAACAAAGAGTGAAGCAAGGCATTTTTTCATGATCCAGTTCCCATTTGAGTCATGCTCAAAGCGGTGTTTTTGGGTTTCATCCATAGATAAATTTGTGCTAGAGGCACCTCTACCAACTTGTATCTAGATAGAGATTATTTTTCAGGATAAAATAGTTACACAATGCTCACAAAATTTTATAGATGTTTTTTTAAACATTGTCTTATCCTTAATGATTTCACTAGGATTTTCTAATCGTAACCTAAAAAATAACTAAACCCATCATATAATACCAACTATAACAACATGCTCTTTAATACACACATAAACATGATTTATTACATAAAATATCCACATAATAAAAAATATAAGATTAATATTTCTAGTTGTATTTGGGGCTTAAGAGTATTACATAACAACATAAAACATGAAACACACATCTTTATTGAAAAATTCATTTAAATGACCACACTCATTCTTTCGTACTTAGCATTGCATGGGATAACCTGAGGACATGAATAAGAAAAAGGTGAGATATAAAGCCAAGAAAGGGAGTAAACAGGGAATAACCTTATGAATAATGTAAAATTTAGGTAATGGGTATATCAATGGAGCAGTAGATAAAGATGAACATAAATTCATGATATAACATGATGATCATAACATGGAATTGTGGCAATAACATTTAACATGATATTAGTATGAGACAAGGCTCATTACACATGGAGAATGAGTAAACCCTCATTGAACATGAATTTTCATGAGTAAACCCAAATTTCACTTGAAGTATCATGATATTAATCTTTACCCAATGCATTGCAGCGCTATTAGGGAACACCTTTCTATATAATTTCATTTAATTCATAAGTCTTCCACATGAATCATACAACATGGAATTATTCAACATCATCATTTTTTAAATGATAAAGGATCATGGAATACATATATGAAACTATATAATTACTAAGTAAAAATGTGTAAATCTTAATACCCTTGATAGAGAAATGGTCATGGTATTCACTACACAATGACTTTGGCTTGAAAAATCACAGTGTAATTTGATCACCATAACGGTGTGGCATAAGAATTCATAAAAATGTTTAATGAGAGAGAAATGTGTATATCATCATGAAATATAAATGTATTGGGGTCATATGGATACTTTTACCAACATATGTAATGGAATTTAGATGCATAAAATAATAGAATTTATTGAATGTAAATGCAGAGAGAGAAATCCCTTACGGAATTTCAGAATGGTAAAGAGTGTATATGAGAGGCATTAATGAAAGAGTAAGGGTTATCTCATCATTAAAAAATATCTAGGAATGTATAGGGGAGGTGTGAAATAATACCAACACATTATTAATTGAATACAAAATGGAATAACAATATAATTAAATTCGGGAAAAAATGAGAAAAGAAGAAATCCCTTACAAAATTGTGGCATGGTAAAGTTTACATTGGATGAATTAATTAGATTAAAGGGGTATCCCATAATTCAAAAATAATTATGGAATTATAGGGGAGGTGATAAATCATAACCCAAAATTTGTAATTGAAAAAAAATTCTATTACAATATATTGCAATTTCGACAAAATTGAAAAAGGAAGAAATCTTGTATTTGTAAGTGTGATCTCATAGGCTTGGGGGGGGGGCTTGAGATAGGTTTCTTAGAATCTTGGGAACCTTAGAAGGATTATAGAGAGATTATTTCATGGGTTGGTCGAGATCCAAAGGGTTTGAGTGAATATAAAGTGAGATCTTGTGTGGTATTATATAGGAAAAGAGAGGGAATTCTATATTTTTTAGTTTTTGGACACTGCACATTATACTAATAAAAACCACAAACCATCCCATGGTATTTTCCCATGGTTTTTGAAAAATGGGAGTGGAAAACATTATTTTATAAGTTAAATGTCATAACTTATTAAAATATTAGGATTTCTTATGTAAAGGTGAGTCACGCCCTCCTTGAAGTAATTTTAAAAAGTTAATATGTTTTATAAGTATTAGAGGGTCCAATAAAGCTTTATAAAATAAATAAGACCTAAAAAAGTCTCATTATTATAATGGTAAATCATATATTGGACTAAAATTCCATTTATAGTATTTTATTAAATCACTATAGGGTCATTATGATGTCATAAAACACAATATATATTTAAACGATATTTAATTTTTACCCAAAAAATTTGATTGAATCAAAAAATTATGAAAAATTCACCATTGGATAATTTTGACGTCCTGATTCAAAAAATAGTATTCCTTTTATCTAAATTATTTTCTAAATATGTTATTTATAACATTTAATATTAAAATTAAAATTTATTAAAAATTCATGTTTTTAACAAAAACAGCTTTCAAACCATAATAAAAATTACAATTGTATTCATAAAAATTACACAAAAATTTACATTTAATAAAAATATATTTTTTAATAATATTTTTCAAAAAATAATATTTAATCATAAAATTCATTAATACATCAAAATAGATTTCTTAATTGAAAATTTACAAAAAATACTATTTTTTCATTAATTTATTTTACAAAGTAACAATAATAAAATAATTATATATTATTTATTCTATACAAAAAATAATCCACATACTCATATTGCAAGGGTCTTGTTACATAACCCCATATAACACTCACATATGATCTAATTGTATGGTGTGTGATGGTGATAAACTATTGGGGTGGCTTGGATAACATCACTCGGGTGGTAATCTCTATCAACTTTGAGTTCTCTCGTAGGCGGTTCCGTTCATGCTTAACATGTTGAAGCATGGCTTTGGCTTGGTCAAAAGAAAAGACTAGTGATGCTACCTCATTTCCAGGCTTCGACAAATGGTCTTTTTTTGGAGAAAATAAACTAGACATGGCCATCACTTCATTTATATGAGTAAATTGGATTTTTAAAATCCTTATAGTTATACTAATCACGTGATCACTCTTCAGTGGCTATATTAGCATTGGTAACAATACATATAGGTATTTTGAAATCTAAAAAACATAAAACCAAGTAAGTTCATTATTTATATAACCATTTTACATAATAATACATTTAACTAAATCAAGTGTAATTTTCATTAATAAAAGTTTGGGTCATTACAATCGTAGTGACATAAAAGGATTTCATAAAGTAAATAAAATGAATCAGTGAAGAAATAAATATTTACCTTTTAAATTATGTAATTTTTTGTTCATTTGTTTAAATTTATAAATTCATTATGAATCCTCTAATGCCAATATTATGTTTTATGATTTCTAAATAAATTCATTATGAACAAGACACACTTCAACGTCACAAAGGGTAATATATTAATGAATTAAAACCATGTACTTATCAAATATTGAATATTTCTCTTATTTGGATGAAAAATTGGGAAAAACCATGGGTTATTTTGTATATTTTTTATATTAATATATAGAGTTCAAAAAATATATTTTGGAAATAATAATGATCCTCCCTCACATTTCATATAAAACCCAACCGAATATCCCCTTACTCTTCTATAAAAAATCATAGAGAACATACTTGTTATAAAATAACATATATAGAGCCCTCACATGTTTTCTCCAATCTCTCAAGATGATCCACCAAATATTTTTGAACCACCGTCTCTATGTAAGGGACCTTTCTGTCCTCTTTTAAAATCAAGAACCATTATTGAAAATAGCAATTTAAATATCAATTGTTTAAACTACCATGAATATATAAAGGTCAATTTACTATAAAATTGAAATTATTTTAATGAGAGTTCATATATCCCCTCTCATTTTGACCTATAAATATGTAGTTACGATGATGAAATTTAGTAATGGGGCTCTCTCTTGTTTTCAATTTAAGCATCGTATTTGTATTTAACCTTTTGAATATCAACTAGATCTATTTTAATTTTTTTTAAAGATCCCTATAATGTATAATTTATCTTTTTGAGTAACTAATGAACATTTATCCCCTATCATTATATCGTTTACCTTGGGCATTAATATGGTGAAATTTTCTAAGGGATCATCTCTTCCTCCTCTTTATTCAAGAACCTTATTTATGTAATTCACTTTTATTTTATTCCCTATTGATGGGATATAATTTTCAATATATTTATTATTTTCCTTATGATTTAAAAGTTATAATTGATATTTTTCAATAAAATTATCCCCTTCTATGATTCATAATATACACCCATTATGTTGTCGAAATCATCCTTCGATTTTTCCATGCCATGTATTTATTCAAGAACCCCTGTTGAGTATTTCATTTTAATACAAAAATTTACATGTTGGAATTTGTTCTTAAATATCCATAATAATTTTGTTTTGAAAATAATGTGATTATAGACTCCATTAAAATCATTGAAACATTTTATGAAAGTTTATATATTGTTTTTATGTTATAAAAATGTCACTGTGATTTTACATGCCAATAATTTGTGAGGTATGTACCCATATCCACTTCACCTCAAGGGTATTAATCCAATCGAAACTATAATTCATTGTTTTGGTAAATCCATATATGTAACCTACAATCCATAATTTTGGGATGAATTATATTATTATGTTATATGATATATGTGGAACACTTATTCAAGTACATGATATTATTATGTTGGGTACACCAATAAAGTTCTCCACGGAACTTGGTAGCATTTTAGTCTCATGAGATGTAATGAATGGTCCAAGAGATTTTCTGCTAAGAACATTACATTATGATGTATTCATGTTTAACCATGAATTTTGTTTATGATTCCATGTTAATAATTTTTTTAACATTCTCATGGGGCCTTTGGGTTATCATCCAATACTATGTCAATTTGATACTATTTACAATTCTCACCCATTTATAACCTATTTAAATGCCTATTGTAAAAAATGTAATAATTTATTAATGTTATGATTTGTTTCTTTCATTATTTGGATTTATATCTCACCCCATTCTAATGTATTTCCTAGGGTAATCCCATGCAATTTTACGAATGATGAAATATTATGATCACGTTAATGGTGTATTCAATAATGATGATATACCACTTATTTTATGTTTTTATGTAATATAGATAATTACCCAAATACACTAAAAATATTGAACATTGAGGTTTTATTATTTATATTCTTATATATTAAATATTTAAGTAATGTAAAAAATATATTACTATTGTTGTATTTTATATCAATGTAATTTCAAGTTATTTTTGGTAAGTGTATTAAATGACTCTAAATAGAGAATTATGGATAATATTAGGTATTAGAAAATGTCCCTATGTTTTAGAGATATTTATAGTGGGTTGTCTCTAATAAAATACATCTATTCATTTATAATAAATGTGAATGTGGATTTAGAAAATATTTTCCTAGTGTTGACAACCCAAAAAACAATATATTGAGCTAGAATCGATTTTGAATTGGTGGAATACACCATTCCTTCCAGCACACCTAGTTTGTCACTATTAAGAGATATACCTTTGTAAATTCACAGGGCCATTATGAAAAATTCTTATATAAACTAAATTTCATATAAAAATCTATTTTAGGGAATATATTATTGATAACTTTGATTGAAGCCTAAAAATTCATTAAATAAGAAAATTCATTTGATTTATACATTATCAATTTAATATTGTTGTATTCCCATTTATGTGTTTAATTTTTTTAAAAATACTCATCCCTAATTTTCCCATTTTTCAATTAGTGGATGGAAATACAAGGAACCGATTAGACAACCAATGTGATGGGTAATATCATGAATTCCAGAATGGGATACCTATCATGATTGGAGATTATGTAATTCATCTTGTAATTATACCAAACCAGCTAACAAAAAATAAAAATTAACTATTGGTATATAGTTGAATGAATTAATCTATCAAATAGGGTTAGGTTGCCATAATATAAAATTTAATCTAATAAATGTGTTAAGGGAATTAATATTCCATTTACTGCATGTCAAAAATACAGAAGTCACCACTATGGGAGATGTAAAAAATGAAACTTGAAGGTGGATTATATTTGAAAAAGTAGTGCATAAAGTATTAGGATGATTTAAAAAATCAATATTGTGAGGTAAGTGAATAATTTTCATCCTAAAACACATGTTTTTAAATGTATTATTTGTAGATAATATGGGAATCATATTAATTAATTCCCTATTCCAAGGGTTATATCATAGGCTAACGAACTACATATGCTATGGAAATTGTTGAAGTGTATGAGTTGAGGTTTATATTTATTAGAATTTGAGAATTATGTTTTAAAAGTAGGATATCATTTACATTATGTAAATATGAATTAGGAAACATCTAAGTATTCTCCCACAATTATTTTTCATTTAGGATTTGAAACATATGTTTAATTCTATCAATAACATATAACAGTGATTTAGTTATATTTTGGAAGTCATGTGATAAATGGATTGATAATTCATAAAATGTGTTTGATATTTAGACGAACCAAAAATTTCATGGGATGATATGTCTATGTTTAATATTTTAATTAAAAAGACGTGATATGTTTTTTAGAGATTTAGGTAATGGATGTTTTTCATGATTAAGGATATGATTCATAATATATTACATGATGATTTTTTTGGGGTGACTATTGAAATTTTTATAGATGTTTCGTTATGTTGAGGTATATAAAACAAGTAGATTTGATATAAAGGATTATTTGAGAATAAAAATATTATTTTTTTAAAGGTGTTAGCTGAATGGAATTTAAAATCCATGAGGTTAAAACATTCATTGATGTTGATGCTGCATTTTTTTTAATATATTGGTACTTACTTAAGAGGTGATTTATGTTAATACTATGTTATTTGTATTCAATTATGGTGATTAATGTATTAATTTTTTTTAATTTTTTGTATTATATTACATTACATTAACCATTTTAATTTTTGTAATGATTTGATATATAACATTTTATTATTTGGTGGATTATATGAATGTTTATAATCTTATTGTAGTGATACATTTATAAAAATTTAGTCTTATGTTTTCATCATTTGGATAATAGATGATACAATAGTATAAAATGAAAAGAGGATTAGATTATAATTTTTATGAAAGGGAATTTCCTTATGTTTCTTGTCTATATGGTAAGGGAATTCAATGACTCTAGGAAAAGAATATTGACACAAAAAAATGTTATCATATTAGTAACATTTCTGAGGAATTGATATCCTTAACCATCTCAGTGTATTAGTTTTTTTGTTGGCATTCCCTTAATCATGTTCCATATTACTATATATTAGTTATAGAGCGTTAGTTGTTATTATTACATTTCTTTATATTCATTTCCAAATAATATTATCATACTTTGAAAAAATGTTATGTGTTGAGTTTAATACTTCACTTTCACTCTTTTCAATTGGATGTATTATTGAATTTTTTACAATGTGGGTTTTCTATATAGATATTTTCATGTTTGAAAAAAAATGTTATCAATATTGTGTTCAAATTATTAGGATGAAAATTATTATAGGGGGAATAATTTCAAAACTAATGTTTTTAAAAGAGAAACTATCTTTGAAAATGTTTGTGAATTGCAACACCAATAAAAAAATAATAATATTTATTTAAATAAGATAATTTAAACATAAATATTATATTTTTTTATATGAGTATGATTATATACTATATGATATATATATATATATATATATATATATATATCATAAAAAATAAATTTATTGATAAATTATTAGTATATAATCTCATTATTTTTGGTAATTTCTTTTTGATTATCAAAAGATGTTTTGTACAAAACTAAATTTCTTTTCTATTTTGAAAATAAAAATAATAGAATTTCTTATAGAAAATTAATCATTTTATTTGATAAAATGATAAAAAAATTTAATGTTGGATATTAAACGTAAATTAGTGTGAACTATTTATATTGTTTTGGAAAATATGTATTTTTCAATAAATAAGAGAAAATATAGTTTTTAATGTAAAAGTTAAATCTCATTATATAAATTATGTTATTTTAAAGTACAATTATTTAATTTATTTCACTTCCAAGTAACATAATAATTTTTTAGTTATATTTAATAAAATTAATTAAATTTATATAATCTTTATATCGTATTTTGGAATAATTTTTATTTTTAGGCTTGTAAATACATCTTTCTGAAAATGGTTATAAGATGAATAATGTATCCCCATTTTATATAATTAAAAATAACCCATAATAAATAATTACTAAATTATATATATAATTTATATATATAAGTATGAATTTTTCTTTTTATAATGAATATTACTAGTCATACTATTAAACTAAAATCATATTTTTTTTGAAAAATTCTATTTTCTTTGAAAACCGCATACAATCACGCTTGTTTTTTTATTTAGATTCAAGTTATTATTCAATATGTGAATTAATATTGAATAAATAACTCTTTATTTTTTATAATAAAAATTAATATTAAGTAAAAAGTTAAATGTAATGTTGGTGAAATATGATTATTAACTGTATTAAATATTTATTATTATGGTAAACTTAAAATAAGTTAATTAAAGTTAAGTATAATTTTACAAGGAATAAAAAGAAGTTACCATAATAACATGATATATATATATTTACTTAAATATGATAATTATTATTATTTTATTTATTAAAATTTAAAAATTATTTTGATAAATATTATATATTGATATGATAAAGCGTAAATTTTATTTTTTTGTAATAAGAAATTTAAATTATGACATTATTTCATGGTGAATTAATTAATATTAAAAATAAATTATATTTTATTAATATAATATAATTAAATAATTTTTATTAAATTTAAATTATAATATAATTTTTTGTTAAGAATAATGTAATATTAATAAGAGTTCATGAACCATTTTTGATAAAAAAACCCGAAATTTTTAATAATTATTTAATCATATTTCATAAGAGAAAATTAATATATTTATAAATATATTTTTATTAAATAAATATTATTTTTTTATTATCTTATTAAAATTATCCATTTGTGAATTTTTTATAAAATTGAAAGACATTCGAATTTTTCATGAAAAATAAAATACGATATATTTATATGGTTTGTATATTAAAATCATAATAACCCAAAAGTAATTTAATAAATGATATAAAAAGTATAAAAGACCAAATAATTGTGTCACTTTCAAAATAATATTATTTGTAGGTTATTTGAGTAATCTTATAAAATTAAATGAATCCTCCAAAACCTATATTATATTATGAGTTTTTAAAATCATTTCACTATGAACATGAATCTCTTCCACACACCCAGGGTAGTATTTTATTGATTTTGGTACTTGGAATTGTAAAATAATTAAATTCACTCTTCTTTGGTAGAGCCTGTGGGAAAAAACATTCTATGGTGTGTGATTTTGATTATTTTATTATCTAGAGTCCAATATCATTGTTTGGGAAATAATAGAGAAATTGCCTTCCCTTTTACAATAGAAACACACCAACGATCCCCTTACCTTTCACTAAAAATCACATATAATATACTTACTCTTCCATATCATCTATAGCATCCTCCTATGATTCCCCCAATCTCTTTTAGAATCTCCTCCCACACATTTGGAATAACCCTCTCAAGATAACGGACCTTCCTCCATTTTTATCTAACCATTCACCTTCATTGAAATTTGCCTTTATAAATTAAATTGGTAATATTTTTATTCATTTAAAAACATACATTAACATTCAAATTAATTTTAATTTTTTGAGATATAATATATTACCTATCATTTTGACATTTACCTATGCCACTACCACATTGAAATTTAGTAAGTGGACTCTCTCTCTTATTTTAAATTCAGGGAAATTCATTGTATTTATCCCTTTCATTCTGAATTTGTTATGTTTTAATTACTTTATAAAAACCCCTATACTATATAATTAATTTCCTAAAAAATAATTATCATTTATCCTCTTTCATGATATCATTTACTTAAGTCATTAGTATACATAAATTTAGTAAGGGACTGTCTCTTTATCCACATTATTAAAGGGTCGTATTTATTTAATGAACATTATTGTAAAATTATGATTGAAGGGTTATGATTTTATACATCCACATTATTTCACATATAGTCTAAAATTTCTAAGTGATGACATTAATTATCATTAATACCTTACATGATTCATATTGTACCCATGTTATTCTATTGAAATTAAATTATGATTTTTATATTCCGTGTTTTTATCCCATTATCATCCTTTTCTTATGAATATTAATTACTAAATATTAATTTAGTGATATGTTTTTAAATATCCATAATACTTTACTTATGACTTTCATGTGAGGCTAGAACCATTTATCTCTCATTAAACCATTTAATAAATCTTCATGTACTTACCTTATGAAACCAACATTTCATTGAAATTTTTCATGCTAAAAATTTGTGAGGTGTATACCCATACCCATTTTGACTTAAGGGTATTCACATTGTTTCACCTTTAAAATTTTGATTTGTGGCTTCCATGTATGTAACAAAAAATACATAATAATGGGACTAAATATAATGACATGTATTCTTATGTTCAATAATCCAGGTGGCACACATATGTATGTACAACATAAGATTATGATGGCTGGACCTAGATATCACTCCAATGAATTAGGTGATGTTTTAGTCTCAGGATATTCCATGGTTGGTTAATGGAACATTATTCTATGAACATTAATTTATGATTTCATAGTCATTAACAATGAATAATTTTTATGATTTCATGGTTAATATTTTCACCACATTTCTATGATACATTTATGTTGTAATGTTTTATTTTCTTATTTGCTCATGTTTATTATTTTCACCACATTATTTCCCATTTAACCTCCTATTTTTATTAGAAGTTTCATTTTCATCATGTTTTTATTCTTTATTCCCTTACTAGGTTTTATTTTTCACTAATATCTTTTGTAAGTACAGATGTTATCCCAAGATGTTTTAAGAACAAAGTGTAATTATGATAATGTTGAGTGAGACTTCAATAATTTCAACGAACCAAATGTTTTATGTTTTTAGCTATAGTTTTTAGATGAAAAATAAACTATACTTCTCAATCTTCATCGATTTTTTTGTATTTTTTTAGTTTTTAGTTGTGAATTAATGTGTAATAGATACTAAAATTATCATGCGATAAATATATTGATAAAGAAGGAATGAAATTAAATTATTTTATAGATAATAAGATCCATTAAAAATTTATTTTCTCTATTGATTCTGGAAAAATTAATATTGAATATCTATTTGATAGAGTATGGGACAAAGAAGAAATTTATGGGATCCAAATTGAAGGATGAATTTGTGCTTATGATATGGTAAGAAACCAGGTATGTATATTTTCTCATTTTCAATATCATAATATTTAATAAATCCTTCACATATAATAAAATAATATTGAAATAATATTTTATACCTTTACCTTCATTTCTAATGAATCGATGTTATGTTGACCCCTCAGAGATTAATTGTTTTTCATGTTATCCTTATTCCGACCATGTTCTTTGTCACTATCTTTTATTCATTTGGTATTGTTCAAGTCCTCTATGTTATGATTTTCACTTCACACTAATTTTATTCTATTTGGAAACCATATTTGTTATTATTTATTATGAATTTTTTATTTCTCGTGCAATATTTTTAGAGGATGTTTTGATTACTATTTTTCTGTTTTGGATTTTCCACAATGAATTTTTTGAATGTAAAAATATTAATTACTAGGTAGCATTTGAAATTGTAAAGATGGAATTTAATAGTTGGTGAGGGAATGAAACACACCAATTTTTTAAAATAAACCCGTTATTGTTTATAAATTATTTGACACACAACATAAGCTAAAACAAACCATGAAATATTATTATTTAAATTTTATTATTATAACCTTGTTGTTGAATTAGTAGGTATGAAAAGGAATAACCGAATTATTATTATATATATATTTATATATATATATATATATATTGTAATCAATTTGAAAATTTGGATTATGTAATAGCGAATAAGAATTATATTTTACATCAAAAGCCATTCTATTTTCCCAAAATAGTTTTCCTTCAAATATTACACTTATATCATTTTGTGATAATTTTTTGATAGTTTATAAAAAATTTATATAAAATGAAATATGTTTTTTAAATGATCATATCTAAATTATCTTACAGTATTTTTTTATTTTATAATAAACACTTATTTTATGATTATTAGAAAAAAATACATATTTTTATAGAAAACTCATTCATTTATTCATGAATTTATAAAGTTAAATTTTGTTTTAAAATGCCATAAAATTAAAAATATTTCTATTATATTATGTACAATCTGAATATTTTACTTTTATTATTTTTATGGTCTAATTAAGAATAAAAATACTTTTATACTTAAAATAACTTTTTTTTGGAAAATATGTTTTTCATTTCATATTATGTTTCACAGTTAAATTAATTTCTTCCACATCTTGTAATTGAATATATAAAAATAGATTCCATATTTTGAATCAGGATTTTAAAATTTTATTGATAGACTAATTTTATTTTTCCTTAATTTTAATATTAACTTTAGTAAATTTTTGACACCTCAGTAAGGGTAAAATGAGTAAATAGTTTTAATAATCTTGAATGAGGCATCAAAATTTATACAAAATATTCAATTATCCAATTGTATTCGTAAATATTTCCCATGTAATTATAATAATTGAATATATATACATTTGTTGAAATATTGTTTTTATTATTACATTTATATTAATGTAAATAAAGTCCACCTATTAAGTGTCACACTATTAACACTAATATCAATAATATTTGATCATAAGGATACAAAGTGGTCATGTTCAGTTATTAATTATAATTTTAATGCTAAATTAATTTTTTTTTAATATAGTAATAAATTTTTAGTTTTTAGATAGGGAAGATTCACCTCATTTTCTTATCTAACACCATCATAATGTTTTTTTATTTTTTGAGAAAAATGTAATAAATGTTTTTCAGAATATTAATAAGTTATAAAAAATAAATATTTATTAATTTAAAAAAAATATTACATAATATATATTTGTTAATGTATTATATTTTAATTCTATATTAATCATATTATCTTAAAATTACAAGTATATAATTTGTCCCAAAATTGGTATTAATGATATTTTATGAAAATATCATTTTAATAAATATTTTTATGATCATTTAAATATTTAAATAGGACAAGAATGATAATATATGGTATAAAATTCCATCCCTTTTCCATTTATTATCAAATTTTTACATTATAGGTAAAATTATAAAATTGTAATAGTGGTAATGGGGTTGTCGTGATTTAGGCTAAAATAGTTTAACTAACAGGCTGAAACAAATGATAATGTTTAAAAGACCTCATAAATCTATCTGAATTTTATATTTTGATTATTGTTAATACATATAATACATTATATTATAATATATGTAAATTTTTATATATTTTTCTTGAATACAAAATTATAATAAATGAATATTCTATGAAATTCCAAGAATTCCTTGCCACTTAATTATAAAAGGGAACCCCTCCACTTTATTCTATAGAACACATGTAACCATCTGGGTAACCAAACCGTAAAATATTTTATTTTCCACTTCCATTTATATTAAACAGTGTTTTCATACTATTAAAAAATAATTCCAAGGGTCCTTAATAATGGATTTAAATGAGGTCTACCGAAGAAGAGGTAATCATATTACCTAACCAATTAGAGTTCGATTTTCCCAAAATTCCCTCTATATTAGTGATATTATTAAAAAAAATTAAGAATCCTAAATATATTTAAAATTTTATGTATTATGATACCACCTCTATTCAACATTTTTCATCTAATGAGAAGTTAATGTATCACTTGTGCGTACGTATGAATTGTCATCATCACCTTATGATGTAATTAATTATCTATCACAATCATTAAAAATTGTTATTATAATGTTTATAATGTTTATATATGATATTTTTTAAAATAATAATTATTTTTAGTTATAATATCTTATTTACCTTCTTACTATCAAATCCTTTAGAAAACGGTAATGTCCCTCATGTGTACGTGTTGACTATGACCTCCATGAAGAGATGTTATTTTTTATTTTATAATTTACATAGACAGTAATAAGTATTGATTTAAGGAATATATAAAATAAATTTGTAATATTAATTATTCTATTATGGGTAATACTTATTTATCTTTCTTTAGGTCCATCTGTTGAATGATGAAATAAGCGTTTAGGTGTACTTATGACAAACACTCTCCATGAACGATGTAATTCAATTTTCATTCAATATATATTATATATGATTATAAATATATAAATAATGAATATATATGATATTTGTACCACGAAATCATTTAATATAGTATTTATACATGATTATTGTATATGGAACAAGACTAAAAAACTGAAATTATCAAGAAAAACAAAACGGTGAGCTCCAAAAAACAATATTTTTTAAAATAAATTATTAATTAATTGATCTTGAAATATTGTATATGAATCAGATATGATATTATAACCATGTAAATTATTGTTTTATTTAATTTTAAAATTGTTATTTTTATTATAAACTCTAGGTTATAGGGCCTTCAAAGAAAGGCGCACTTGAGTTATGGAGATTTCTAATCACACTTTTATTTATGGGAGACACATTCCATATTAAGGACTTATTTAATTTGTGATGTGTATATATTTACATATTGATATATTATAACATGAATCTATTTATTTTCAAGATATTTAATGTTTCATTTGATATTATTATTTCTAGGATTATGTTGAAAATTTTACAAAAGTTGTAATGGTTTTTTACAAACTCATTATTTATCAGGATTTTCTATGATTATGTTTGTGATGAAAAAATATAATGATCTAAAAATCAGGAAACAATTGAATTTAATTCTCCTATAGTTATTTTTACATTCTTCGTTTTTTCACTTCATTTTCCTCTCTTCAACAACATATATCTAAAATAATGTTTTAAGAGAAAAAGAGTATTTCTCTCTTCATTTGAAAATAATTTTTCATCCATATTAATTTTGTATAATTTTTTTCAAACAATGTATTAATATTTTTAATTGGATTTTTAATTTTATTTTTACAAATGATTTATTTTTTACAATTTTTTAATATAAAATCTTATTTTAATTTTCAGAATGTCGTTCCTTTTTAGCTTTTTATAAATGTTTCTAAAGAATGTTTTGATTTACCTTGTACGGTATGAACAAAATTTAACACCATAATAATTGTTATATTCATTAATGATTCATTTATAATATAATTGAGTTATTTTCATAAAATATTATATAGAATGTATTTTGGAAATTTTATATTTTGTGTAATTTTTTTTGAAATATTAATTTTGGTGTTCTCCAATTAATATTCTAAAAAATATTTTAATGGAATTTTAATCTAAGAAAAAATAATTTTATGCTTCATATTATATAATGGGACTGTGATAATATGACACCATCTATAAAATTTTTCTGAATAGTTTATGATTATGAGGGTGACATTTTTATGGAATGCATTTCCATTGTACAATGTATGAAATATGGTGAATTATTGATGATATTTTTATGGACATATCAATTTATCATGATTATTTAATGAGTGGGACAATAATTATATATCTTCCTAATTCATTTGGTAATCATGAATATCTCATGAAATAGTGAGGAATCGAACCCAATTTAGTAAATTACGTTTTCCCCCATGATTGAATTTGGTGCGAACCTAAACAACACAATGGGGGGTGAACCCAATTAAAAAGGCAGTCTTGCAAGTAAAACATAAATATAGAATATAAAGTGAACCAAATATACTATTATAGTCCTTTTAGTGAACCTTGAATGTTGAATATAGAGTAATCTCAATAAAATATGATATTTTTGATATAGAACATTAACTACAAACCCCAATGTAACCCAATCCACCGTGATAGTATTAGATATAATCATTGAATAAAAGGAATAGAATTTTCAATGCTTATGAGAATGGAAATATTCAATGACTTATTCTAATGTTATTATTCCATATCTCATATTGACTTAATTAATTATTATTCATTTCTTATTTTCTATCGTGATTTATTCTATTACTCGATAATATGATCATATATATGAAGTGTGCAGTTTTAAAATTCTAAACATGTGTTATCATACCCTCATTCTTATGTGATCATTGATACATCCTTTTTAAACACTTATTTATCATTTGATCTCATCTTTTATTATATTTAAATTCCCTATTTTATAAAGAAATGTTTTAAGTATGATATATTTAAGAAGGATTCTAGTTATGATGAACATAGTGTTACATGATGTAAATATCTTTCTAACTAGTAGTTTATATATCCATGTTTCTAAAGGGAGTAAATAAAGATGTTCATATTATGGAACATGATGTTATTTAATGAATATTAATCTAATAATTTGTAATATTTATGTATAAAATTTATATTTTTCTATACCTGAGGTATGTTATGGGCCTACTCTGCTATCCGATGGATGGGCCACTCAAGTTAATTCATGAAAAAATTCTATCATAGGTCTGGTTCTTCATTTGGATTCAATGTTATTAAAAACAACAAATTCTATTTGGGGTGTCTGGTTTGGATCATGTTATGTGTTTTTAGGACTAGGGAGATAGATGTGGGTAGAGGTCAGATATGTCAAGACTTACCCAAGCCTCAAGTTTCCATGGGTGGTGGGATTTGATTTATTACATCATAATTTTTATTTATTTATAGATTATTATATTTTGATCCTAATTGGAATTATATAATTTACCTTATGGGGATTTATTGATTATGGGATTAATATTAATGCATAATTGGTGGTTTGAGGTTGGTTTTCCTGACGTAAAAAATGTGCATGTGACAAAATACAAAATACAGAAATAATTTTTTGATTTTTTCATAATTTTAAAAAGGCCTATTAAAAAATGTTATCTCCTAAAGAAGTGTCTTAAATTATTCTTGATTTATTGTATCCATTGATTATAATATTATATTAGTGGGGAAAAAATTATTTTGGGTATTATATAATATAGAAAAAATTAAATCAATGTTTTATTATAAATTATTATTTTCTGGGCTATGGGTGTATTATGAAATTGTTCAAGGTGTAAAATGGAATTATTTTTTAGTAAAATAATTTGATATTATTTGGGTTTAATTAAAAAAATGATGTTTTTTTTAATTTCTAAAATGTATTCAATAAATATTTTTAAAAGTGAATGATTTTGAATGGTTTTTTGTGAATAATAATTTAAAATGGGGTGTTTTTGAAAAATCAAATGGAGTGATTTATTAATATATTTTTTAGAATTAGGATTTTAGTAAAATGGGATATAAATCCATTTTGAGTATTTTTTACGATTATATTAAAATGTGAATTTTTTTAATGTGTGATTGGTGATAATGTTTTATTGGATTTGTAAGTTTTGTCTTACCCATTAGTTATGTGGGAGAATTTTGTTTGATGACTGGTGCATGATGTAGTTGAGTTCCTAATTCATGTTATTTGAACTACGCCTATCATAAATTTCATAGAATGGATTAACGATCCATTGTAATCTATGAAGTATTGTTTTTTTCTTTATTGTGAAGTGCAGTATATTTAGATAATGACCCTTCTAAATCTAAAACTTGAGGGGTAGTGTATGAATCTCTTTATCATTATAATGAATCTTAATTTTAAATACTAATGTTTCCTATAATATATTTATATATATATATAGATCTATGAGTGTTTATGTCACCATTCAGTATAATATATAATATTAAACACATGCACTTCCTAAGTGAAAATGATAGCACAATATTATAAGGATGTAAACCATTAAATTATAAGGATATACTCAACCTATAAAATTTATAAAAAAAATAAAAAATAAAAAATAAAAAACATACACAGTATTCGAAAATCCATCAGTAAATGATTTTCAAGTAATAAAACATTAAAAATAAAAAATTTAAATTTGAATGGTATTTTGTAAAATTTCTATAAAAAGATGAGTGAAAACTATGTGAATGATAAATAATGGGAATAAGATGTGTTTACAAGATATATAAACCCAATATGATCACTGTAATACTAAACCATACTATTGGAAATGTAATAGTAGTGTTCTAAAAGAATTATGATAGTTTGAATAGTATCATTAGATTTAAAATAATAAATTGCATTTTAAGTAACATTTTACATGATTAAAATGTATAAATATATTATTTAAATATAAAACAAATAGATATTTAAATTAGAAAACTAAATAATAGTATAACTAAACATTTTAAAACATAGTAATTTAATACATTTTAAAAAAACTATTTTTAATACTAATATCTAAAAAATAAATTTACCTAATATGAAAAATTATTTTTAATTAATAATTAATATTTTTTGAAATAACATGTCAAAATTAAATATGAGTTCCTTTTTTATATTTATATGATAAAAATCCCATTTTAGGTGAATGTAAAAACCCCATTTTTCAAATACCATATGTATAAACTATTAATATTTTGGTTTCCATGACCTAATAAATTCTAAAATTTCTTTTATGATTACCAATATGAATAATTAGATGAATAATATATTTCAAATTATTCAAAATGATTTTAAATTAATTAAATTAATTTCTAATTTCAAAAAATATATTTATTTATTTTAAAAAAAGTATTTTTCAGTTTTTCATTAATGTTTTTTGTATAAAATAATATATTTTTCAATAATATAAAATTTAAATAAAGAAATTTTTTTTAAGAAATATAATTCATAATGTTAAATAATTACATTATTGTATGTTTTACGTTTAAAATGTTATTTTAAACATTTATCCCTCTCCCTTTGCATCCTGCTTTTTTAATTCATACATTTTCCCATGATCTACCAAAATACCATTTAGGAAGCCACCATATAGCTGTTGATATTTTATGGTATCACCTATCCCATGTCCTTCAATTTATTATGATTCTTAGAAAAGGAGAGGTAAAAAATAATGTAATTTTACATAACTTTATACATTTTATTTTCTTCATTCATTTATCAATTAATTCATCCCTCTATAAACCAATCTAGAAAAATTAAAATAATTTGTATATTTAAATGAATTTAATATTATAATGATATAATAAATAATTAATTTATATTTATAATGTGTAAAAAATAGCACTCCCACGTATGGTAATGTCCCCATAATGGTTGGTATACCTGCCTCTAAAGGTGTTTCAATTTGTTTTTTATCGCAACCTTTGTGGGTAGTTAGATTATATTTTCACATGCACATAAAAATACATACACAGACACAAATATATATATATATATCTATGTGTGTGTTTTTAAGACTATATAGTCGTTATAATGTATTTATAATATATAATTATGTTTTATTTCCCCCTCTTCAAAAAATTCTCATTAATGGTTAATTTAAAAGACTGTGAGTTCTTTATAAATTCATTACATATCATCACCTTAATATCTTGTTATAGAATCATATGTATAATGTATAATTATTTGATTTTATGTTTTTCATTAATTTGGTGGTATTTTGATCAATGGATAAATAAGAATGAATAAAAACCTTAATCTTAAATTGAAAACCTAGAAATCTAAAAGAAATAATATTATATAACCATTTTCTCATCAACAAAAATGTAATAATCTAAATTATAATGAATATAATTAATTTAAGAAATAAAAAATATTTAATATAATTTGAGATAATTTTTTTTAATAATGATATTTTTTTCATATAAGATGTATAAATGTGATGAAATTGAAACATAACAAAAGTTAAAGAGATTACCATCTCAATATCTCCTCTTTTAATTTTCCCCCACTTCTTAGTCTATCATATATTTTATTATATTCTTTCATACGAATATATAAATATAAATGTTCTATTTATTATTAGTGATTTCATGTGTGATTTTATATTCCATTATTGATCAGTCATTTATCCATAAATTATAAAATCAATATGAGGACTCTCCAATCTTCTATTTATTTGGATTCACTCCCTTCATTCCAAAATTTTTCCATTGATTATTCTAAAACATCATTAATTTGTATTTATCAGTTTTATTTTGCATTTATTTTCCTTTTTATTTCCATATATAAAATATATTAAGGTGAATTCTTGGACACAATTCAATTATTATTGATAAATAATTTATTAATAAATCTTCTCCTTGATTTTTATTATCTTTATTCTACTCCACGTCATGTATTATTAAAATTGTTTTTTAAATTATAACCTTTACTAATCCTAAAAATTATTTCAGTTATATTTTTTAGATCATCCTTGTTTATTCATTAATATATTACTTATGAAATCATTAAAAACCGATTCTTTAATCATGATCTAATTTTAGGATTATAATCAATTTATATTTCTTTTTTTTGTATAATACATCATGACCATATTATAATGTGATAAATGGTCCACGAAATATATATCACTCAAATACATGTGGTAATTTTCTTTATATAATGACAGTTTTATGAAAATATATTATAAAATTATATTTTTCATATATTTAATGAGTAAAGATAATTATATATTTTTTTAATGATATATGTTTCTTTATAGACATATGATTTATATGTACATGAGGTCAACATTGTTCACATTCTATAAACAGTCATGATGCAATTATCTCAATCTATAATGTTATAATGATTTATTATTATGCATGTGGAGCATTCCATGTATTATACATGTTCAATATTGATTCTATTTATATATTATGTTTATATTCATTTAATTATTTTCCTTTGATCCAAATGTGATAGTGATTATTATTCTCATTCATGTGGTCATGTATATTCTTGGGACCTTTTCATCCTATTTTTGTTCGCATTACATTGAATTTTTTCTCACCCTTTCATTAATGTATCTTCCCAATCGTTTATATGTTCCTAAAAGAATATGAATTCCTTTAGGAGGACTATGATGTAATATTTATAAATTTTTTATATTTTCATATTTATGCATGTTGTATGAACCTAAATTTCGCGAGATTGAAATCCTACATATTTTTTATATTATATTACTTTTTACTTTTGTTTTCAAAATGATTTAATAATCATATATGTAAGGAAAGTGTTGATATATGAATCCATAATTATTATTCCCCATATTGGTGGTAATGATTTTTATGTAAATTGTTTTTTGAAATTCTATAATTTATAACTATAAATTTATCCCATTTTTTCCTTTTTCAAAGACTCAAATTATAAAAAATACACTAAATGATATGTTAATTAGTATTATTATGATTATAAAGTTTAAATCTAAATAAATAATCTTAATTTAATATTTAAATAATTCTATAGAGTATCAGGGAGGAAATATCATGAATCTAACAAGGTTGGATCAACCTACCACATCTTCTAAGTAAGCCCACCAGATGTCAAAAATGTGAGTTTCCCATCTCCATGTGATAGAGAGATTGAACGAAAGTATAAAAATTAAAAATATAAATGGTTAACCCTCATTACCTTGTAGATAAAGTATAAAAATCTAACATCTCAATTTTAATTCCACATATAAAACTACTTTTTACTTTAGATTGCCAGTTTATATATTTATATACACACATGAATATTAATAAAATAACATTACATAGGATGGGTTTTGTTCAATGTTAAATTAAGTTTATAATTTTATTGTGATATTTTTTTTCATGAAATACTTTATAGTTGTTCCGTTTAATAATGAGATCCTAGATGTTATTTTATATATTCCAAACTATTTTTCTATATAATGGGAAAATTCTTTAATGGGTCAATGTAAATGTTTGAGTTTTTGGTATCAGTACTCTGAAATGAATGAGACATTATCTTATGAAATTCATAGTTGGAAATATCTAAGAGAAGAGATTAATAAGACACTACCCTTGTATTAATTCCACTATAACCTTTCATTAGGTGTTAAATTTTTTTTAATTTGTTTAATTACCCTTTTAAATATTGTTTAATATTAATATATATCAATATTGGTGTATAAAAATGTTTCTCACAACACAATAAATCCATATGTTATTGGTGAAGTAATATATTTTGGGTGTTTCATGAATGATATTTCATTGATGATTAAGTTGTGAACGGATTTATCTCTTCTATAATTGGGGATGATTCTATATTCTATATTTTATTAGGATGTAACTATAGAACTAAAATCCATGGCCATGATATATTAATAGGTACATTTTATATAGTCAACGAATGACTTTTCCAGAATAGAAGTTGATGGTATAAATACATATTTCTTGATCAAATATCATGATAAATGTATTATATTATATATTTTCTTTTTATAAGTGGTTGATTTCAATGTTATTTTAATATCTTCAATAATGGGTACTTTAAAAATTTTTTGGATGCTGATATTGGACTTCCAAAAAACCCTCTTACTGCCACCATAGAAGAGGTCTAGAGGGTCACATACATAGAGTATATTTTGATATCATTTAATTACATTTTGTTTCTAACGGTAAGAATAAATATTATTCTTAAATGGGATAAATAATATTTATTTAGGATTTATGGTTCAAAATTATTCTTTAAATACATATATGTGTGTTGAATATTTATGTAAATATTTATTCACAATATTATCAAATAGTATATTAATCTATGTATTTATTTATTACTAGTATAACAGTAATTTTTAATATAAAATACATATTTACTTCCTTTTTTAAATTTTGAAAATAAATATTTATTTTCAGGATCGTGGATATAATAAATATATATTTTTTAAAATAATAATTTTTATTTATTATTTGATGGTTGATATATACAGTTAATGGTGAATGGAAAAATCATAGCTCGTGGTAATGGATATGATATAGTAAATATCATTTCAATAAATAATATTTTATTTATATATTTTAAATTATAAATAAGCACATAATGTAAGTAAAAATAATATATCCTAATTAATATATGGTGGTTTCTTAATGATTAAGATATTTTATTATGGAATTTGTGAAATTAATATTGTATTCAACCAAACTCTATATATACTTAGTATTAAGATTTTTTTGTTAGTGATCCAATGTGAATAAGTTTCATTTTGTACAACATTTCCCCATCCTAGAAAATTATCTCTATAGAGAATACCTCTAGTGTCCCAACCTGCCTTCACCAAAAGGAGGGAAGGGTCAGCATATTTCTAGGACCTTCCTTCTTTAAGTTGAAGGAGATATAATGACCCCCGAGACCCGCCTTCAATAGGTCCCGGAGTGGCGACTAGCACCAAGGGTTTAGAAATTTCTCACAAATGAAAGGAATTACCCCTTTTTTTCTTTTATAGGATCAGGAGATAAGATGATGAAACTCAACAACACCAAGGTAAAAGAAGAGTAAATCCAAAATGAAACCATTCCCACATTCATGTTCCAAAACTAAAAAGCACAAGTACAAAAGGTGACTACCAAGGAAAGTACCAAAGAAGAAAAGAAGCAACTGCAACCGTCCCAAAGGTCCGAGCTAGTTTGGTCCTGCGTAATCCCCGAAGTCCTCCTGGAAACCTGAAACCAATTTTATATACATAGGGTGAGCATACAAGTACACACAGTAGGGAAAACCAAAGACTCTCGTGCACAAGTGGGGGAACGTACTAAAGTCCTGTGAGAAAAGCAGTAAACCAAACGCCTATTAAGGTAAATTATCCACCCAAGCCTCACTAGGAAACACTCCCCCAATAATGCATGTCTGGTAATATATATAATAAGAGAACATCGATGTTTGTGTACCCCGCGCCACTTTCCCACTGGTTATTGAGACATCCTACGCATAGAACCAATCCCACCATTCTCACCGCAGTCCCACTGCCACAACCGCCCGCACACACCTGGGCCACAACCACAGGCAGTCCCACTGCTGAACCCGCCCGCAAACACCTGGGCCACAACTATCACACGTAACCACACCTGTAAACACCTAGGCCATAACAACCACCACCACGCCTGAAGACACCTGGGCTAGAAGATCCACTACCACACCCGAAGACACATAGGCCTCATCCATAAGACACTTGGGAACCACCTGCTGCACACACCTGGCCAACCACCACACTACCCCGCCCGAAGGTTCTTGGGCTAATAATGGACCTCATGCCATCACATCTTGCCTGAAGATACTTGGGCTATTCGGGAAATGGAGAAGAAAAGGTGCTAATAACCAGCCACTTGTAATAGTGTTGGGAAAAACACCATCCCCTATAAAATGGAGGTGTTCGGCACTAAGTTCTCAACTTGGATGGGGCGCGAATAAGAAACACAAAACTACAAATATGTATATGTGTGTGTGTGTGTGTGTGTGTTTAACAAGCACTCACCCAAGGTTAGGTTTTTCTTCAGACAGCCTACAGATCGCAATAGCGCTGAAGTCCGAGACACCACTCTTTCCAACAAAACCCATTTGTCCCATTCTTGTTTCATGTTTAGTAGCAATATTTAATTATGTTATGCACCTACATGGGCAACTAGTAAACATAGGAACAAGTCGAGGAAAGTATCCAGTCAAGCATCAACCATAACACCCACACCCGGTTCTTAGCAACAGTGGATCCCACGCCAATTCGTGATATAAGCAAGGTAACCACCCGGTCTTAAAACTCGCAACCACTAAATCCATAACAACAAGGGATCCCATCCCCGATTCCATAACCACCGAGAGTATAAAAATCGGGGATCCCATCCCCTCCCACATCTCAAGCAATCGGCCCGAAAAAGGAAACAACCAAGCCACTACAACCGACACAAAGTAGGTCCATACCGGTAATTTCATATTTAAACGATTTAAAACACTACATGACTTCAATTTCCGTGTGCTTTAACCGAGAGTTATCAAAAAATGGTTGATCCTAGTGCTTTCAATTTATTCAGCCGGGTATACGTGATTAACCTATTTACTTTTCACAGCACGAGTTTATAATTACAAAAAAATCCATTTAAAACATCATGAGGGGTTCATTAGTGTATAGAGAAAGACCACCAACGACCATGATTTTCAGAAGGCGTAAGCCAACACAACTCAAAAAGATGATCACAATATAACAACATAAACAATCACAGTCCCCTTTCTTTCATTATAGAACCCAATATATTATCTTTATTTAGGTCTGGTTTATTCAATTCTATAGAAACAGAAGCACACCCACCATGCATGATACACTCGAAAGAGAGAGAGACGAAGGAGATATTCCCTACTTGTTGATAGATGATCGACGCTTAGGCCAGTCGTTGAACATTATGTATAATGATGCGGCTCTCCTGATGCACCAAAAGCTGTTCATGAAAATCCGCGATCGAGGAAAGAAGAAACCACGCCCAACCATTTTGTTTATAAGGCCAGCGGATGGTTGAGATAAGAACACGACAAGGCATGAGGAGAGGGGGTCATGGGTTGAGCATGCGGCCCCACTCGTCATTAAAGGGGTAGGGTGGTTTAAACCAACTCATTAATTCAATAATTATTTAATTAAAACTCTCATGGGTGATACAGGTTTTTAAAACACGCTCAAACATGTCAAAATAGGGTTTACAACCCTAATTGCGCAAGACGGAACGCCACTGGAAAGAACCCGCAGGGGGGGGTCGGCCAGAGCCACCGATGGCTAAGGGATACCAGTGGGTGACGGCTACCGGCAGCCGAGCTACCGGTAGGCTACAACTACCGGTAAGCAAAGGCTACCAGTAGGCCAAGGTTACCGGTAGGCCAAGGCCACCGGTAGGCCAAGGTCACCGGTAGGCCAAGGCCACTGGTAGGCGAAGGCTACCGTTAGGCGAAGGGTAGCGGTAGGCCGAGCTACCTGTAGGCTTGCTACCAGTAGGGTAAGGCTACCGATAGGCCTTCACCACCGTGATTCCTAGACTAGAATACCCAACACGAGTTTTTCACAAAGTAAAGGATCCCCACAAAACACAGGCCATTACATCTAGGGTTTCTTTCAATAATGGGATCCAACCCCCACCCCATAAATACATAGGATCAAGGGTGTGATCATAAAAAAACCTAAGGATGTATATTTGTATCATAATTAATGATTCAAAGAAATTAGTTCCACTATGATTGCAATTAGAGATCAATTAGTGATGATTTGAGACCAAGGATCACTTGTGGGTCACCTATAGAGTGGGTATACATTGGTATTTCATTCGAAAAATATGATATAACTCATAAGAAATTTAATGGATAAACGTATAAATTGAAAAAATATCTCATGTAGATGAATTCTAGATAGATTAATTCATTATGATTATTTGGATATTACCAAAATACATTTCATTAATCATCATGTTTTTATGATTTATTCATTTGGCATGACAAAAAAATAACCATTGCCCATGGGATCATCTACCTCCAGTTATGCCCTAAACCTTAAGTTGGTATCAATGTGGTCATATTAATGTTTACAATTATTTTATTATTTTTGACCACTTATTATAAATATTTTATTTCTATTTCATTATTATCATTATTCATAATCTAAAAATATCAAATAACAAGTTCATTCTGTATCATATAATTAAAAGAAGACTTAGAATATGTAATGGATGTATAGAGATACCATCCATAGGTGTTAGAGATCTTAGTTTCAAGATATGGTTACATAGTGGTTATGTTAAATAAATAATAATTATCTCTATCCACCACAAACTTGTACAAATCTTCCATAATTATGTCATTTAATGTGGGATTTATTGTTAATAAACATTTATTATATTATAAATATAATACCTAGTTGAAACACAGTATATATGTTCACATGCAGTGTAATATACATAAACAACCTGTATAAAATCACATAAAATGATTATTTTTCGTTTAAAGAAAATGGAATGCACTATACTCACAGAAATTATGTAAAATTGGAAACTAAAAGGCACAAATGTGTCTTTATTAAATGATGTTTTCTTGGTTCACAATTCATAATAACCTATAATATCTTGTTTGGATTACATGTTGAGTCCCCAGATGAGTTTTTTTTATCAAAGAGAGTTACATACTCTATAGCTGAAATACATTTAATTTCATCATACCAGTTTATATAGAGTGCATGCTATGGTATGATATAGTCTTTGTAAAATTAGTTACATAGAATTAAATTTACTCCAACTTTAAAGCAAAATACACATAACATAGCTAGAATATACTCTATATGACTTTTTTTGGCCTCCTCTAGTTTTAATTGTCATAAATATTGTCTTATTTAGTTTTATTATGTTTAATCATGACTATTTATGTCTAATAATGTTTTCATATTAGATTAATCAATTTTTTTGTGTTTTCTATATCAGATAGATTAGAAACTTTTGGCTATGTATAGGTCATTGATGCATTGACATTTCAATAATCATGTAACTGATACCTAGCTTCTAGACAGAGTGACCTACCGAAAGAAGTCATAGTTACTGATGACATGAGTTACTGACAAAATAAACTACTGAAAGAAGTTTGAGTTACTAACAACATTAGTTAGTAGAAAAATAACCTACTATCATAAGTCTATGTTACTGAAAGCATTACCTACGGTTATAGTAAACTACCAATAGAACGACAATCTGAAAATCATAATTTCACTAAGTTTAAGAAACTTATAGCTGAGTCACTGATGTGTCTCATATATTCTAAATGTGATACCGATCTAGACTTACAGATATATGTCTGAGACACTGATAGAATGAAACACCGATTGAGTGGCCAATCAATATACTGACCTACCGATAGTCTGAGAAACTGACTGATTTATAAATATTTTTTGTTTCTTTTAAATTCGAATTTATCAGTAAGGGTCATATTTATGAATCATCATACCATTAATTATATGAATTAATCCTTATTTATTTTTTAGAAAATATTAAATTCATATTAGATTAAGTGGTACAAGGTATTAAAACATGATCGAGAACATAGACTTTGTCATCCTTGTAGTGTATAAATAGATCATTTGATCAAAAAAGTGAAGAATGAAAGAATAGCATAATATCATAATACATCAAGAACTACCATCTATAAAAACAAGAATATTTCTTTAACCCTAATCTAATAATCTCTACAACAACAAAAAAAAGAAGAGAAGAAAACATAGTGAAATCATCTACATAAGTAAAAATATATTAAAGAATCTAAAATGACACTCTATTTTTCTAACTATTTATTGATTTTAACACTAACATCACTTCTAAAATCTTTATGGAGTCCATAAGCTGGAAACCACATAACACCAATCTTTTTATAAATTATTCTCGTTATGTTTCTATGTTTGTGTACATTATCTACAATTAGAGAAGTTTGTGTGTGTTTTACTATTCTATAAACACATACAATCTCCTAATAAAAAATGATGATACATAGATATATTAAAAAATACATCTTATTTTAACATTACATTGCTATAGAAAATAGTGGAAGAGGTCCCTAAATGACATATTTCAATTCACTCCCACAAAAAATGATGAAGAGTTCTGTCTGTCTGTAAGGATCTTTATACAATTGTGTACCATGGTCTAGGTTTTGTATAATGTTTATATATATATATATAAACATCTTGGTGGTTGGTGATTACCAGGGGATTGGATTAAGTATCTTTTTGAGATTAAAGCTCTTTTTTTAAATCCACCGTGTTATTTAAAGTATAGTTTTCTTATCTTTATTTCATTATTTAGACCAAAAAAATTATACTTCACTCTAATACATATTATTATATAGTTTTTATATTAGAATTTTATTTAGTACATTGACATTAATTTTTAATAAATTAATTCATATTATTTTAATAGAAAACTAATTAATATTAAGGAAATATTAGAAAGGATAAAATATTTTATAAATATTCTACTTTAGATCGATTTTATATAATTTATTTTAAATTGGAGGGATTTAATTTAAATTGTTTAAGAAATAAATTTTGATAGGAACTAAATTCCCTCTTTTTGAGTTTCCTACTGAGACCAGCATTTGGTATCACAGCTGTATAAAATCATTTTTAAAAAAAATATTCAACTGTTATTTTAGTTTTTCTTTAAATGATCCTAAAATTTATACCATTTCTAAATAATAGTTCTTTGAAATTGTTCTTATTGTTAAATATGGATAATATACCTGGAGGTTCTGCTGCCATGGTAACTCAATTTATTAGAACAAATTAGGCTTAATGAAAAATTAGAATTAAAATGCATTTAAAAAGTGTTTGTTTTGATATTTGGAATGTAAAGAAGAAAAGTATGAAAAAAAAAATAAATGAAATACTTGGAGAGAAGATACAAAAGATTCATAAAATAACAATTTTAAAGCTATAAATGCCCAATTTTGTGCTTTGGGTGATGATGAATTTAATATAAGGACTTCATATAAATCTATTAATGAAATTTGGGATACATTAGTTATTTCACATGAAAAACAGAAACTAATATAATGTAAATGAGAATTAACACATATAATATTAAATATGAAAATATTAAAATAAAGAATGATGAACCAAACTCTTACATGTATCACATGTTCAATTAGATTTTAAATACAATGTCCTCTCTGGGAAAACAGGTTGAACCCAAGTAACAAGTCATACAACCACTTAGATGTTTACTATAAATATCTAGAGGAACCTCAGTATCAATAAGGGGATCTCGTGACATCATTAATTTACCTATAAAAAAGCTGATTGGAAAGAAAATAATGTTTGAGTAAGAGTTGAATGTTAATAGGAAGGATGATGATAAACCAAAAAGAAAGTCTGTTTCTTTTAAAAAACACTACCTATAAACAAAAAGAAAATTAGAAAATGAAATTTCATGATGAATTTTCATCAAATGAAGAATCATTAATTGATAGTGATGAGTAAATTGCTCAGTTATCCAAATGATTTAAGAAGTATTACAGAAAAATGGTGTTCCACAGAAAACTATATAGAAAGGGAAGTATTCAAGAAAAGGAAACTCAAGAAATGTTAGTTAATGAAATGAAAATACTAATGAAATAGTTTTCTATTTGTGTAATAGAATATGACATGTGAAAGATGAATATCTTATGTTAATGTTAAAAATAAAATATAGGGTTAATGATAGAAAGTACAAAAATGGAATGACATAAAACTAGAGTGACTTTGGGGATATATCAGGTAACATTAAATCATTAAATGATGAGAAGGATTACAATTCCAACATGTGTTTTATGAAAAATAAATCTGTGGTAATTCTAGAGTCTCTTGAAAAAAACTATTATTATTTTGGAGAGGAATATGACTCTAAAAATATTAAAAATGACGAGATGTTTGGATATTCTAAATTTATTTCCCATTTATAATGTACTGAAGGATAAATATAAATCTCTGAATAAACAATATGCTCTTTCTGTTTTTATTATGTTAGAACTTACAATTGAAAAGGAAAAGATTTCTCAGCTGCTCCATGAGAATAATGAACTTAAATTTTCTAATGAGAAATTAAATAATTATTTAGAATAGTTTACAAATGGTAAATATATATTAGTTCAAATTCTTGGATAATAGGTTTCTCTTAAATATACTAATCATATTTCCTATCAACCTAGAAAAATAATTTTTTTCAAAACCAATTTTGTATCGAAATCTGAAAAATATAGTTATATGCTTAAATATAAAAAATCTACTACAAGTTCAAGTACTCTAACATAATCCACTACTTCTAGTTTTTTGGAGAAAATAGAGTTTATTTTTTAAAGACATTACACGATTCTTATAAAACCCCTATAAAGAAAATGGTGGTTCCCAAAGGTTTAATTACAAATATTACTGGTCCCAAGAATGTCTAGGTACCAATGTATTTTCTGATTTGACCTATTTTCTTAGGAAATCTGTTTGATGGGTTCTTATAATATATTATAGAACAAGGATAGTGAGTTTTCAAGACATTTAACATGGGACTTCTCTCTCCTCAATAACTTTATAAACATTGATGGTGGCCAGGTTACATTTGGTTAAAATGCTTAAGGAAAAATATTTTGCCTTAGGAAATCGATAACTCTATATATTTCTTAAATGTAAATTGTACATTTTTATGATTTCCTTAACAATAATATACTAAGAATCTCACAGTTACTTGATGATGGATTTCATGTGAAATTTGAAAATGTATCTTTTATTTTTTTAATTCTAAAAATTATTTAGTGTTTACTACCATTATAAATTAAAATTTTTATGTTGTTAATTTAAATTCATTAGTTTCTAAAAATGTTTCTAACTTGATTTCCATTCACAAAGAGTCTTGTCTCTAGATTAGTATACTAAGAAACTATAGTATACTGTTACACATAAATATTACTAGAAAATTACTAGTCATGAATCTACATAAACATGAGTTTCCAAATGATAAAGTCTATCATCCATGTCAAAAATAATAAAAAATGTAATATCTTTCAAAACAATGAAATGGGTTTCAACTTCTCAACACCATGAGTTGGTTCACATAAATTTGATTAGACAATCTAGAGATTCATGTCTAAATGGGAATCTCATTGGCTATGATCTAATAGATGATATTTTGAGGTATACTTAGGCATTATTAGATCATTGAAGTGAATCTTGTTCATATATTACAATTTATTGAAGGTTTATATAGAACCTAAGTGTCCATAGAATTAAATATTAAAATTTTCCCCATGGATGTGAGTTTGGAAATAAAGAGTTTGAATCTGTTCAATCACAAAATGGTTATTTTGATAACTTCTTTTCTCCTAAGACATGCCAACTGAATATGGTTGTAGAAAGAAGAAAAAGAGCCATACAAGAGATTTCTGAAACTGTGATTAGTGAATAAGAAAATATTGTTTATTTTTTGTAGAATATATAAATAAAACATGTTATTTAATTAATAATATTAATTTTGACCTATTCCTAGGAAAACTACTAATGAGTTATGGAATAATTGGAATCCTATGGTTAATTACTTTAAATTTCATAATTCTAAATTAATGTTCCTTAAAATAAAAAGTAACATTGAAAGAAAATCATCCAAAATTGATGACTGAATTTTTATAGGATATTAAACATCTAGTAATTATTATTTAGTCTTTAATAAAATATAGATGTTTGTGGAAGAATATGTGCATCTGAAATTTAATAAAACATATCCATAAGAACAAAAAGCCTCCATAGAAAATCATGATGAAAATCTATCAAACCTAGATATAAATACTCAACCATCTGACTACGTTTTCAAACAAGTAGAATTTTATGGAAAATATATGGATTATAACAATAGAGAATTTGAAACTATAGAAGTACGAAATGTAACCAACCCATATTTTTCATGATCTATTATAACCCTTAAGAATCATCCATTAGAATGTATATTTGGAAACTTATATAAAGGGATACATACAAGAGATTATCTAAGAAACCAGGTTGGACCTCATGATTTTTGTCACATTTGGATGATAAAAATATCAATGATTCAATATAGGATGAATGTTGGCTGACATATTTTCATGAAAAATTATACCAGATTGAATGAAATATATTTTTGGAAACTTGTTGATAGACCTGAGGACACCTTAACAATAAGGACTTATGGGTGTTTTGAAAAAATGTACATGAAGCTGAAAAAAATAGTGAGAAATAAGAATAGACTGGTTGCACAAGGTTATAGTCAAGAATAAGGAATTAAATGTGAAGAAAACTTTTCCCTTGATTACTTACACGAATCCAATATAATATTGGTATATTATTAATGTCTTCCTATCATAGGGCATAGAAAATGAAAATTTATATGTTTTGATTGTGAAGTACAGTGGCTGACCAGAGTCATCTCACATAAATATAATCATAGTTAGTTCAATAATTAATTTTTAATTCAACTAATCTAAATTTTTTTGTGGTTTTAATTATTTATTTAAAATAGTGAATTTGAGGGTTTTTGAAAACATGTAATTTATATAATGCAATGTAGAATTGAAATCTAAATGCTGATACATATGAAATGAAATTTAGAATGAAATGTCTTGTTTTAGGGTTTTATAATTCAGAATTATTAATAATTTATTTGTAATTTAAATTCAATTTTATAATTTATTTAGTGAAAAATAATTAATTAATTACTCACAATTCATTTATTAAGTGTGTGATTTTAGCATGCGTGCAACACACCAAACCAAACCTCCTCTAGTAATCCAGTAGGGTAACACCTATACCGAGAATTTTATTCCGACAAGACCCAGGTCCACTGTATGCCATTTCATCTTTTATAGAAACAACAACTCCATCATATATGGGGTTTTCCTAAGAAATGATAGAAAAAATAATTAATCAGGGAAAAATAAAAGGATTAGGAATGAGTGTTGGGGTGGATGACTACCGCGCTCGTGGAATATTCACTCCTTCACCACAAATAGATTTAAAAAAATTTCAGTTTTATGTAAAATAATGAATAACACCATGTAACCTACCCTCTATCTAAGCCTTGATTTTTTCACTTTCCCTGGCGAAGTGCATAGAAATCATGATGGTATGATGGAATAGAGAGAATGTGAATTACTTTTGGAAGTGAAAAGGGGCGAATGAAGAAATGGGAAGACTTTAATATAAAAAATATTAATAAATTACATGAAAAATTAAAACTAATAATAAAAATAAAATAAATAAATAAAATTCCTATATTTTCCTTGGCCTCCTCTTCTTGGTTCCCTAGATAGAGTGGGGATGGGAAGGAATGTTTTGAGAGGTAGGAGATTCTCTCCTTTTATAGAAATATTTTATCCTCCAATTGTTGTCACGTTGTTGACCCATCAATTGGCCGATTCACATTGGGACCACTTTAATAATTTTTAAACAAATGTGTTTTACACTCACCCTCTATATTTTAGTTTAATTTTCTATTGGATGTATGAGTTATTATTTTTTCTTTGGCAGTTTCTTTTTCTGGACAGAGGTTCCAAAAAGCTTCCTCCAAAATTATAACATCCAATAGCAATCTTAATGACTTAGATTATCCATAAAATTAATTTTAGTGGTGCTCCTATGGGTTATCATTCTATCACAAGTGGAAACACCTCAATTGGGGATGTGTAGTCTGGGATATAGTTCCATTAAAGTGGTGGTTTCCACACTTTATGCCTGGAAAAGTCTTCAACTTATTTTTTTTAAGGCCATTAGATGACAGATTTTATCCCTGATCTAGAATACACTATTGAAGTAAATAAAATATAGATTCAAAAAAAAATTAATCACTCAATTTTGAATTATATTTTTCATGAAATGGCCAAAATACCCTTGACCTAAAAATCTGTACAAATCCAAAATTGAGCACTTTTCACAATATACTGCATTTTCATTTTAAAATCTAAATTGCCCATTATTTTAATAAAACATTTAAAAATTAAAATTTACCATTTAGAAACATCAAAACATCCTTATTATTGGATTAATATTATGTGCATAAATTTAGTCTGTCAAATACCTCCACAATTAAACCATGCTTTCCTTGAAGCACAAAATCTCAACATGAAATTTAGAGGAAAACAATGTTACCAATATTCAAATTAAAAAGTAATAAAATCAAACAATTTTCAATGTAAAATCAAATTTTAAAAAATCCACATAAAATATAAATATAATTTCTCAATTTTTTAAGAAACAATTTATTCATATATTTTATATTTCCATTTTGAAAAATGATGGAACATCTTCTTTCATTCTTTTAATCTTCTCAATTCATTTATATTAAACATATCATATAATGATTTACCACACCATTGAATTTTTTACTCGCTTCACTCATGATACGGTTTAATTAGAGTTATGCTCATATTATACGAACATAATACTTATCTATAATATTGTAAGAGAACTAATTTCTTTACATTTTAAAGGCATAAGGCACATAAAATCATGATGACTTTTCAATAAAGGATCCAATAACTCTCAGGCATAGGTATGGTAGGATTTAATGTTTTAAAAATTAAGTCTCAAGGAAGAATTTTATCTCTTATGTATTATACGTGATATAAAAAGTGTAATGAAATTATCCCCTTCAATGTAATAACACCCATTTCCCCCAGAACACATTGTAAGGTCCTAATCAAAGTAAAGCATAATGATCGATTAAACCCTCGTGATTTTTTTAAAATTTTACATTTTTTTCTGAATGTTATGATTATATCAATCCTCAAAACCATAACCAAACAACATATGATTAGTGGATCATCAAATTAGAAAATAATGATATTTGGTTCTCCGAAATCAAAATACTTTTTCCACATTCTTTTGGCTTCTTTTTTTTCACCTTTCCCATATTTCATAATTCAATATAGGAAAAAATAAAGTGAAATTAATGATTCCACAAGCTTTTACAACTCACACAATATCTCCCCAAAACTTTTTCATTGAAATATAAATAATTTCTTCCACCATTAATCCTTTCACCCCAACACTAAGTCATTAAAATACCATGTATATTCTAAGAGTTGGGTAGGAATGGATAAAAATGGATTGAAACATGGATAATTAATATAAAGTTCATTCAAAGAATATATGGGATAAAATAAAGATTTATTTAAAGGTGGTATTTAAGGAGAAGTTATTTTTAAAAGTTGAATCAATCATTTTAAATATGTTTTTGTATACTCAAATATTTGACAAGTTCAAATTCATGTTCTGGTCAGTGACATATCCCAGGATCACTCAAGAAATATGATCAAGAATAAATAGGATGTTCTTGGTCTAAAAAACCTCTCAGGAATGAGACATAAGATATTGGACAATCACTCAAGTCATATTTAATAACATAAAATCAATTCACATGAATTTCATATTTTCAAAGTGTGAAAAATGATAGGGAGATTTCATTTACATAAATCAAATAATTCCCTTAAATCATGAGTAATAGTTTCAATATCCATGTTCCACATTAAACATTAAATTTTCCATTTTACTAATTTAAACTAATTAACATTAAAATATTAAAAATGGCATCACACGATTCTTAATAAACCCATTTCTTCTAGATAATTCAATTAAAGAAATAATTCAAGTTCATGCATTCAATTATATCTTTGATGTTAAAAACATGTTTTGGAATAAAACAAATAATGAGTTTAAAAGATTAAACATTAAAAGTAATCTACCTTTTGAAATAGGGATTTAGTACTCTTCCCCAATTTAAGGATTCCATTACCCATATATGAACCTACAAAAGAGAATTAATCACTTAAGAACAAGGACCATGTCATTAATTCTCAAAAATATAAGGAGGAGTGTGTTATATGATTAAATAATATAAAAAGGAATTTGAAATATAAAAATAATATAATGATAAAACATGTTGTGATCCCTCAAGTGGGAACTAGATTTTTGCTGCCTCCGGTGGGCAGTACTAGTTGTTATCCAAAGTCTGATGGTGGATGAAGCATCTTTGACTTGAACTACAACATGTGACTTTTCTCAAATTATATTTCATCATTCTTGTTGAGGGGTACTCCATCGATAGTGTACACTATATCTTTCCCCATCAAAATGTGGTATAACATTCATGGAATGGGTAAGATGAAGTATGGATCCTCCACCATATTCATTGCTACTTTTTCAACATCTCCCTCTCATTCTAGTAGTTTCTCCAGATGTGAAGTTATATGTGTCTATTTTTCATCAGTCAGATCTACTGGTATCTCTTCATGTACTCCCTCTAATAAATATCCAATGTCATCATGGAGATCCATGTGTTCCTTAACTGGTGCATCTTCATTATAATTTTATTCTTGGGAAAGGTATGGATTGACCAAATCTAGAAATTCCAAATTATTAAGAGTGATGATCAAAAAGGATTTAATGAAATAAGAAATGCGGAGTTCATGGAAGGGACATCATCCTATGTTGGTTTTGGTTCAATAACATATTTAGTTGAATGTTCCTCGTAGAGTTGATTACCACTAGATTGAGGTAGGTAGTCGGTATCCTCCACCATGAATTCAAATACGAAAACTTGGTTGGAGTCTTCGTTATTTGTTGTTGGATTTTCTTCTTTTAAATACATGGGTGGATCAAGCAGATCCTTATATTCATTCATGAATTTGTCAAGATCTTTTTGATCTCCCAAAAGTGGATCAGTAGGAAATTCATCCTCATTTGTATCTACCTCAAGTAGAGTTGGTTGAGTGAGGATGAATGAGTCTTCTGGTACCTCCACATTTATCTCTTCTGGTTCATCAATGATGTGTGATGAAATCACTACCTCATGTTCTTTTTCTAGTTAAGGGTCACATTTCTCTATTAATGATTGAACTTAGGAAAATGCACCTTCCATTTTCTTCCCCAAGTCATCCAAAGTATTTCTTATCATATCCACATGGACATTAAGATATATATAATCCACTCTTGGTTCATGATATTTCACTTATGATCAATCTTCTCGTTCATAAAAATTTGAATTTGAAAACATCATGGAAAATAATTGTTTTTTTCGAATTTTTTATAATGAAAAAAAATAGTAAAAAAATTTGTATTTAGAAAAGGTGATCGAAATAAATTCTTACCTCCCCAGAAACGGTGCCAGTTTTGATGCACGCTTGATATAATATGTGGAAAAATAAAATCTATAAGAATTCCTAGTGCATCATAGTGTCTTACTAGAGTCATCTCACTTGAGGAGCGTCGTAGTTGGTTCAATCACTAATTAGTAATTCACCTAATAAAAATCTTTTTGGGTTTAAATTATTTATTTAAAATAGTTTTTTGGGGGGTTTGAAAATATTTATTTAAAATAATGTAATGTAGAATTGAAATATAAATGCTGATGTATGAAAAATATAGATTAGAACGAAAGGTATTGGTCTAGGGTTTGATAACATGGATTTATTCATTATTTATATGTTATTTAAATTTAATATGATAACTCATTTATTAAAAACTAATTAATGAATTTGTATCCATTGATTTATTGAGTTTTTAATTTTCACATGTGTCTAGCACACTAAACCGCACCTCATCTAGTAGTCAAGTAGGGTAACACCTCAACTGTGAATGTTATTCCTACAAGACCCAACACCATCGTATGTCATTTCAACCCATATAGAAACCCCAAATCTACTATATTAAGGTATTTCCTATGTGAAGAGAGGGAAAATTATTAATCAAGTAAAATTAATGGATTTGAAAATAGTGTCATGGTGGACGACTCCTTCTCCTGTGCAATATTCCCTCCTCCACCACAAATAGATTAAAAAAAATGAAATTTGATGTTTAATAATGAAGGACATCGTGAAACCTCCCCTAAGAATATGCCTTGAGTTATTTACTTTCCATGGGAAGGTGCAAAGATATCATGATGGAAAGATGGAAGAGAGAAAATGAGAATTAGAGTTGGAAGATAAAATGGGTGGAAGAAGATAGGGGAACATTTACATATAAAAAATTAAATACCATACACGAGAAAATAAAAGTAAAAGTAAAAAAATAAATAAATAAATAAAATTCCAAAATATCCCTTGGCCTCCTATATTTGGTTCCCTAGACAGTGAGGGTATGGGATGAAATGATTTGAGATGTATGAGCTCCTCTCCTTTTATAGTCATGTTTCATCCTCCAACATTTGTTGTGTTTTTGACCCACTAATTGGTTGATTCATGCATGGAAACCTTCATGAATGTTTTTAATAAATGTTCAGGTCTTTCACCCTCTAAATTTTATTTTAATTTTCCATCGAATGTATGAGGCACTATTTTTTCATTGGAGGTTTCCTTTTCTAGATACTGGTTCTAAGAAGCTTCCTCCAAAAGTATTACATTCAATAGAAAAAAAAAATGAATTAATAACTCCCTAAAAGTAATTTTATTGGATTTACTATATTTCACTGTTCTATCCCAGGTCGAATCAACATAATTGGAGGTATGTAATCCAAGATAAACTTATGTTAATGTGGTGGGGTACATGTTGTCTGCCCAAAAAACTCATCAACTTCCTTTATTTTTAAGGGATCTAGATGATCGATTTAGCAACTGATCTAGAATAAAAAGATGAAGAAAATAAAATATGGATTCTAAAAAAATAATCACTCTATTTAGAATTATATGTTTCAATAAATGACAAAAATACCCTTGACATAAACATCATTCCAAAATCTATAATTAAGCACTTTTTACAATTTAGATCATTTTCATTCTATAATAAAAATTAAGCATTATATTAATAGAATAATTAAATACATGGGTTTTATCATTTAGAAACATAAAAAATTCATTATTATTGGATTAAAAATATTCACATAAATTTTCTCGGGCACATATGTAGCAAATCAGAATTTCAAACTCTATCAAATGGATGTTAATAGTGTGTTCCTAAATGGGTATATAGTTTTGGATGATTTTGTTGAACAACCCCCCAATTTTAAAAATTCTAATTTTCTAAATAATTTTTTTAAATTTAAAATAGTTATTTATGTTTTAAAATGGTCTCTCAAATCTTGGTATGATAGGATCAAATCTATTATTATTTATAATGGTCTTACAAAATAAACAATTTATCCTACTATTTTTTTTAAAAATACCTATCGTGATGTTTTATTTTTTCCTATATAGATTAATGATATTATATTTGGATCTCCAAAATACTCTTTATATATTTATTTTCAAAAAATAATGAAAAATTAATTTGAAATTATCTTAATGGTTGAGATAAAATTATTTATTGGATTTCATATTTTTCAAAATAATGAAGGTATTATTTTAAATTAATGACAATATACTAATGTTATTTTAAAGAGTTTTAATTTGTATAACACTGAAAGTAGCTAGACTTTTTTTATTTCCATCTTTTAATTGGATTATGATGACAACATAAAATTTGTTGATGAAAAAAAATTAAAGAGGTATGATTGGAAGTCTTATTTAATTGATTTATAGATTACCTCATATTATGTTTAGTGTATGCATACATACTAGTTTTTAAGAAAATATTAAAGAGTCTCATACTAATTCTGTTTAAAGAATTTCCAAATACATAACGTATTCTACGATTATAGGACTATTCAACCCAAGAGGACAACCATTTGATTTAGTTAGTTATTCTGATGCAGATATTGGTACTTATAATTTTTGGGATCATCTTTTGGGGATGAAACACACTTTTCAAGATTATGAATATCCATTTAGGCATGTCCATATAAACTGTGTCAAAAAAGTTCAATTAATATTTCTATGAATCTAGTTTATCATTATAGAACAATGCATATTGATGTAAAACACCACTTTTTAAGAAATTATTATCAAAATGGTGATATAACTCTTAAATATATTATCATTGAACATCATCTTGTTGAAATTTTTACTAATACATTAATGTTTGAGAAAATTATTTACATGAGACATGGGTTAAGAATAATTATCATTTTATTTCTCATAAACAGGCCTTACCGATTATGACTCACCGATAGGACTTACTGATGATGAGTCACTGATAAGACATATAGATGATGACCCACTAATTGGAATTACTGATGTTTCCTTACCGATAGGTATAACCAATTGATACATAGACATTTTTCTGTATTCAGTTTAAATGTGTTTTTTTATCATTTTTATTTTATTTTATACCACATTAAGTAATTTAGTATTTCAAATCCCTAAATGATAATGTTAAGGGTCAATCCAATTCATTTTTTCACTCTCTCACTCCCACTATCACACTCTTGTCTTAGAAAATTTCCCTCCCAAATTTATACCTTTCTCCTCTGAACCAAAAACCTTTGAGTCTCACCAATTCCTCGATTTATGTGTATGAAAGATCATTATGTGGATGATTCACATCCATTAAAAAAGTACAGTATAATGATCCTAAGATGATACCTTTTCATCCAAAACATTCAAAACATAATTTCACTCTTGAGAAAGATGTTCACAATAAATTGATGTTGACAAGTAAGCATATCTTGTTAAATTTCTTTCAATCACAATAATGGTTTGAGTGGTTCTCTAAAAAATAAAAGTAATTTTATCTAAATCATGTTCATGAATTTTATATGCATTCTGAATATATTATTGATGGCCCAAATGTATCTTGGATCAAAAATATAGTAGATAGAAAAAGAATTTCATTTTCATCCAAGCACTAAGAAGAATTATTGAAGGTACCCCATGAGGGTGTGTGTGATCATCATAAGGGGAGTGCATATCAAACCAGAGATATTTTCAGTTTTAAGGGATCTCCTATAGAGATTACTCAAAATGAAGATCATAGAAGGCCGAAAGCAATATTAATTGATGTTGAAAGAAATATGTTTCTCATGTTCATTCAGCATTTGTTATGTTTTAGAAATGGTAAATTTTCCTCCCAAAAGTACCAATAAGTCTATTTTCATTGCCTGTTAAAAAAAGGATATAAGGCTAAAATGTGAAGATAATTGATGGTGCATAAAATTGAAATTTTAAAACCCAACTGCATGATGAATTAATTGTTTTTTCCTAGAATTAATTCTGTAATGAAGAAACATAATGGTTTAGTGAATTAAGGGAATGAAATGGAAACCTTATGTGATGGTTTCTATCTCTCTAAGGATATCTGTAATAGTTTGAAAATATATTGGAATCCCTAGTACAAGATGTTGGTTGAGTAGATTGACAAAATGTATGAGGATTTTAATTTTTTGAGAACCCCTCAAGACCAAAGAAGTTAATTGTTTCGGTTCTAGGACAATATTATAATGTTGAGTATTCTGATGAAGAATATGTAGATGAGGAAGATCTTGGAAATGAGTAACCAATTAACTATACATGTTACCCTAATATAGAAGAATGGCCTAAAGGGATTACTATAGACCTTCTAGTTCTCATAGAACTTTAATATTCAAAACAAAACTTCTAACTGAGGATGATGATGAGGAGATAAAAGATTCAAAAGATGTTGAGTATGATAGAAGATTTGGTAGTGATAAGGAATCAAATGGCGAGGAAAGAGAATGTGACGGTGAAGAAAATGATGATGATGGTGATATAGACAATGGATAAAATGAAGAAGTGGAGGAGGAATCTAAGAAAGTATATTCATAATATGCATATGGTCAGGGAGAAGAAAGAAGTGGAAAATCTGATGATGGATTAGATCATCCTGATGATGTTCAAGGTCCTAAATATGAATATATTGATCTTACATTACATACTATAGAGAAATAAGATACTATTGATATTGTTGTAGTAGAATAGGAATAAGAAACAACTGTACAATCCTGTGAAGCTCCTGAAGAAACAATGGTTGAGGAAGTCACTCCAAATTTCCAAGTGTGTGATGAAGGTCATGCCGAAGGAGAACATTTAGAGGATCTAGTGCAATAGTTGGTTTATTCATGAAAGATTGTATCTATTGAAGGGAAAAGACAAACTATTAGAGTGAAAGTTGATGTTATTTCTCACCTTGATGATATCATTTCACATGTATGGAGAAATGATCAAGTGTATGTAACTTTAGGTTTAGAGTAAACTAATTTTTAATACATGAAACATTTTCTTCTCCTTATTCTATAGATTTACAAGATCTTATATAGTATGTGACTAAGGAGGATCTCCATGGTTTTAAATAAGGTTTCTTTGAGTGGTTAGATCTACCTCTTCATATCAACTAGCTCTAGTTTCAAGGCTTTATGAAAGTGATGCAGCAATGATCATATATAGGTAGGTTCCTCAAGTTCAACCTCGATTGTTCTCAGTGTTGGATGTCATTATATCAGGTAATTAGAAGATGCTAAATGAGTCAAATTCTATAGTATCTTCAATTAAGAATTTTATATTTGAATATAGAACATCCTTAAAAAAAGTTATATAGGGTCTTGGAACACAACTTTTACATCCTCTAAGGAAGATACTCCCCCACGTCAAACCCTTGACTTGAATTAGTTGAGATCATTAGATGAAGATGTTTCGCATGGTATATAAATATCATTTACTCCTGTTGTTAATCCTCTTGATGCTGAGAGGATTATAAATATGATAATAGAAATATATTGGACTGTGATTGGTGGTATTGATCAACAATGACTCTCTATGATAAAATAGTGTTGTCACAATATCCATGACAAGGATAGATTCTATAAAAAAGGTTCTACCAATGCCCGGGATGAGATAACCAAAAATTAGACTTCTCCATTGGGAATATTCACACCAAACATCAACTAGATATTCATTTCATGTATTTTTTGGAAACTTGGAGGCTACCTCCAGTCACTCAATCTTTCAAGGATCTATTCAAGAAGCATAAGGATTTCACTCCTACCCTTGAGTTGTTTATGGGGAATAATAATGATTTTAAAAAGATATGTATTATGATGTCTAGATCACTGAAGATGTATATAATATATAGAAACCATACCTGCATCATAACAGTACTGAAAATGTTGTTCCTCTAGCTACTCCTCTTAGACCAATATTACACCCAAATATTTTATCATTTTCACCCTAACCACATGTTTCCATGGCTCATGTTCATGATCTACGAATATTAAGACATATAATTCATTGTGATCTTATATGTCTTCCTCCCACTTCAAAATCCATCATTGCTCAGTTAGTCTTTTCTATAGTTCCTCTTATTTCCCTCAGTATCCTCACTAACCGAACAACCCCTACTTTTCACCTCCTTCTTAGACCATTGTTTCCTCAAATAATAGAAAACAAGTGATAGACTCTACTTTGGAGAAGAAGTGATTGTATGACTCCTTGATAGGGCTCTATTGTATAAATTTTTTATCCACTTGTATTGTTTGAATAATGAAATATATTCTTTCATTTCCTATAATTTTATGTTTTTATTAATTTTTGTGTTTAATTTTTGATAATTCCAAAAGGGGGAGAATATGTGGATAGAATATATCTCAAGGAGAGCTGTGTAAGATTTCCTAATATTACCAAATAGATTTCGTTTAAAAATAAAAGCTTACTATGTGATTTTTATAAATATTGTGTTTATATTAAAATTTAATGTCTTATGTTCTATATTAAATGTTAATTGGACCTTACATTGATCATTAACAACTATATAATTCCATGTTTTTCATTCATAAAAGGTGGATATAGTTGGCCTCCTCTAGTTTTAATGCTAAAAAATAATGTCATGTTAATTTTTATGAAGTATAATTTTGAATAATTATGTTTAATTATGTTTACATATGAGCTTAATCTATTATATTAGTGTTTTACTACATGAGACATGTTATAAAAAATTTTCTAAGTATAAGTCACTGATGAACTGACCTACTAATTTTCAAGTCAATGATACCCCACCTACTGACCGAGTAACATTCCAACAGATGTATGAGTCACTGATGACATTATTTATCGACTAACTAACCAACCAACGGAAGTATGAGTTACTGATGAAATGAGTTATTGAAAAACTAACCTACCAACTAATGTCTGAGTAACTGGTAGTATGAGCTACTGGTAGAGTGATCTACCAATAAAATGATTGATCGACACTTTTAATTTCTCTCAGTATATGATATTGATATCTAATCCCATAATGCTTCTTTTATCGACCAAAAGAACTACCAACTATTAGTTACTGATACATGTTTGAGACATAAATAGAATGAATCACTGATAAAGTGTTCAACTGATAGACCAACCTACCGATAGTCTTAGACACCCATAGACTAAGACACCAATAGATTTAGAAAAAAAAGTCTCTTAAATTCAATCTTATTACTAACATTAATATTTATGAAACTCCATACAATTAATTTTATTAATGACTATATAAGTATTTTTCAAAAAAAATTAATTCATGTCAGAATATGAGGAATGAGGTACCAATTCATGATTGAGAACATGTTCCTTATTGACCCTTCAATATATAAAGAGATCAATATATCCAAAAAGGAGAAGAGAGTTAGAATGAAATAATACCAAAAGACTTCAAGAACAATAGGTTGTGAAAAAAAGAAGATTTTTTTAACCCTAAAAGAAAAATATTTAAAATAGTAAACATAAAATAGAAGAACACTTAGAGTAATAATCTACAACATTAAGAACTGAATACAGAATCTAAAATGAAACTTTATTTTGTTGACCATTTTTGTATGTTAACATTGGATTTACTTCTAACATCATTAAGGTGTCTATCAGCTGCATTGTTACACACCAGGATTTTATGAGATATATTATTTTAAATTTCTTTGATGACTTCTTTTGTACACCAATATTAGCTTATATTATAAGCAACACCATATTAGCTTGCAGTATATGCGACACTATTCTTGGATCATGTTAAACACAATTTCAAGTTCGTTTTGTAGAAATTATTCTACGCAACATTAAGTATAAATTTTGTTTAATTTATAAATGAAATAAGTTTTTATTATGTTATACACAACACCAAAGGTATCTTTCATAACACGAAACCCTAACTTGGCTTGCATTACATGCAATTGCGACCTTCCTCGATAGTGTCTGTAGTACGCAATACCAGGTTTCACTAAACAACGATATATTTTTGGAATATTATATAAACTAACCGTTATGAATAGTAATAACAACTTTTTAAAATTTTATTTTATCATTAAAAATGGACTTCATTTTTGGATTCGTAATATCGAAATTATCCTAGGGAGTATATTTGGAATTTTTCTGAAAACATTCAATTTTAGTTGAATAGTGAAAACACGGAGTTAGAGATTAAAACAGAACAGTTATTTAAATAATTATTTATTTTCTTTAAATTTATTTTAATTAAAAATAGATATATAATACCTATATATGTTTAATGTAATTCATTTGAGTCATTTTATAATAATTTTAGATATATAAATATTTTATTGACCTTTTTACCGTCTTTTACCCACCTCCTAGGAGCATTTGAAAATTTACTGAAAACATAATTTTACCGCTTCTATGAGTTGAATTTAAAAAATATGAGAGACATGGTTGATATTAGTAAGTAAAATGTGGTTCAATGAGATGAAAATAATTTTTTGTGAATCGCAACTTTTAACTTTTATTTACCACGGTTAAAAGTAAATAGGGTAATTAAGGGTAAAAATGATATTATTATTACCCTAACACATGTCCTTATTCTATTGGGTAAATTTAATTCGACCAAGAATTACATTAAGAATAAAATATTACCCTTTAGGTTAACTTGGATTAGATTAGGACATTTATTATTATTATATTTAAAAAAGAGTTAAAATAGTTACAATCAATGTTTAATTACTAAAACATTTTTAATATAGGGTTATACATAAGATATATTATACTATAAATATTAATTAGAAAGCTAGAAATATTTCTTAAATAATGGTATTTTATTTATATTTTTTATACATTAAATAATTTAATTTATTTATGACACAATGATGATGCAGTAATTACCTTATTAATGAAATATTTACATAATTGATATTATAAATTCCCAAAAAATGTAATTTGAGACATTTAATTAATTAAACTAATTATCTAGGTTACTATAACATATTAGGGTCAGTTAGAGGAATTTATTTCAAAGTATTAATGATTTTATGAATTTAGAAAAAACAAAATACCAAATAGTGTAAAAATTGACATAAAAGTGTTTTTAAAACAAATATTATATTATTAATTGATATAATGGTCTTAAAAATCTAAGGTTCAGAAAAAAATATTTATATAATAATATATATGACATTAATGAACCAATTGGGGTTCTATAGGCAGTTTATAGTAAGTTTATTAAACATATAGTGTAAGAATACAAGAATACATGGTAAAAGATTAATTTTTTAACTTAGACTTAAATCTAAATGATAATGTTAATATGGTAACCTAAACTTGTCTAAAACCTATAGGTTAAGATGATATAGACCCATACCCACCATATCCTAGAAATGAGTCACTTTGGAGCCATTATAAATTGAATATGACATTATTATAAAATAATAGTTTATGTATTTCCTAAGGTGCCCCTCACCTCTCTTATAAAAGGGCACTCCCTCTTCTCTCAAATTCACTTCTCCCAAGCGATTTGGCTCGGCCAAACCCTACATAAATACCATCTCAACTATACTCCCTTAATCTTATCGGCCTTCCTTTAGTCAGAACACCAAACTAAGGAACCCTTTTGATAAAATCCAAAGGAAGAACCCGAAGAAGAGGTAAATATCTCACCACCTATTTCAAGATCCTTTCTTCTTCCACTTACTCTTTATTTGTTGTTTCCATTCTAAATTAATAAATCCAAAATCCTCTATATACTATGATGTTATTATAAAAATGGTACAACCTTATTATTTATTTTATCCATCCTATGAATGAAAAAGTCACCACACGTGCGTACGTACGGCTTACCGTCTCCACGTTGTGGTGTAGTTTGTAATTTAAACATTTCATCATTTGGATAGGTATAATAATTAGTATAAATGATATAAATAATAAATATAAAATTATAATTATTATTTATATATGATATACAATCCAATTATATAAGATTTTAATATCAAAAGAATGATATTGTCTCCAATGCGTACGTACGGACTACCGTCTCCACGAACGCGATGAGATTCATTTTCCATGATTAACCATTCAAGTATGATTATAAAGTATATATAATAAATAATAATGCAATATATTACATAATAATGATACTAGATTTATGTACATATATGTTTCATTTTCTTAATTCTATTCAATATGATAAGGAATCGAAAACAGCATTCATGCGTACGTACGGCCTACCGTCTCCATGAACGGTGTATTTCATTCAGTTTATCAACCTATCATATATATTTATATGAAGAATATATATTATATATAAATCATGTTTTACATTCTGGAATTATGTAAATAATGATATAATTAATAATATCAAGAACAAGAGGTCAAAACGCACACGATAAATGAAACGATTTTACCCAAAACGATGCTTTAACATAGAATTTACAAAAGAATGGGTTATATAAAGTCATAAGTAACTCATATATGATATCATAAATATTATTATAGTCTTTTTACAAGTTAATGATATTTTTAAACCCACTATATAGTAGTCTCAGAAACATATGGAAGAAATTTGACATAAGGTAAGGGAAAATCTCACAATCTCATTTTTATCCGAGATTGTTTATACTTCAGAATTTACTAGGGAATATTTATCAATGTTTCCTCAATATAAAATTTTATTTCCATCCTCCTACATTTTTTTAAACCCAATTTTACCTATTGGTGAATTTTTAGTAAAATATATAAAAGGAATATTTTGTAGTTTTTAGTACGAGATACTTTTTGACTTATTCAGCCAATATATGAGAAGAATGTTTTTTACTTATACGTTATGAATAGATTTTTATGATTTCGTTGAAAATTATTTCCATGAATCTTCCATTACATTTTTTCAAGATTATTTTTAATTAACTTTTTTTAGTTTAAAATTTTATGAAATGTTAAGAATGAAGAATTTTTTTGAAGTATAAAAGTTATTTTCTTCAGGAATCCATTTCATGTGTTCTATAAAAATTATTTTCCATCTAATATAATTATTACATTTATTTGATTATGTTATGATGTAATTATATTTATGAAGTCCTTTTATCTTATATGGATTATTTTATGATGGCATGATGTTTAAGAATCCCATTTTTATTACATGGGTTATGCTATGATATATGATTTATGATTTTGTGGCACACATAAGAATGGTTTCATTATGAGATGGGTGGGACCTAAATCACCCTACAATGAATTGGGAAAAGATTTATATCTCATGATATATACATGGCTAGAATGGCATGCTAATCTAGTTCAGTGATACAAGACTCAAACGAGGAGTGAACTCGATTCAGTATGTGACATTGTCCACTATGATGGTCTTCGCAGCAATTACTTGTCTACTATGGAATTAAAATCGTGTTATTAATGTTTTTCCACAATTACTTGGTTTAATACCATTATATTTTTTCATGATTAATGTTCCTTTATAATCTATGCCTTACGTTCTGCAAAGATTTATTTCACCACTCATAATTTTGATGTTCAAACATTAAGTTCATGTTTTTAAGTTCAAATGTATATGGTTTGTTTTATTTTCTCTATTCTTACCCTTACTGATCATTTGAGCTCATCCTTTATATGTTTTCTTTTCCCCAGGATATAATGAAATATTTTACGTATGAAAAATAAGGGGAAAATCTTTGTGGGAGATGTTGAATATCTTTCACCGTGATTAGATGATTATGTTCCGAGTTTCCAAAGACACTAAAACTATTACGGTCCTTGAGTTTTGGTTTTTGTTATGTATTAAGTATTCCAAAAAAGTAAAGTAATGTCCATGTGCGTCAATCTAGGGTATCTACAGTTGGTATCAGAGTAAATATTTAGTTATCCTTTGGAAACTAGGATGTGAAACCATTAGTGATATCCCTAGAGATATTTCTATGTTATGACTATGGATATCCCTAAGTTTAAGTATAAGTATAGATTATAGTCCTAGAATTACGTTAATGATATTAGAATTAATGCTAATATGTTAGATATTAAAGGTACTCCCCCTTTATTATGTTGTTTTCCTTGCATGATTTTTTACTCTCACACTATTCTTTCTAGGTCTTAGACGATGGCTGGAACCCGAAGGAACCGTGTTGATCAATGTAATGGATGATGAAATGATTTTCCTCCTGAAGAAACCAATGTTATGCGAGATGGAGTGAAAAATTTTATTTATATTCTTACACAAGCTATGAATCATTCTAGACTTCCAAATGAGCAGAGAAGGGAACAATATTCTATTGACTCCTTCATGAGGAAGCGTCCACCTACCTTTAATGGGTCTTCTGATCCAATTGTTGCTGAAAAATGTATCAGTACCATTGAAAAGATAATTTCCATACTTCATTGTTTAAAACATGAAAAATTCATTCTAGATATTTACCGTTTAGAAGGTGAATCAGACCAATGGTGGACTCTAATTAAGAATACAAGGCCCCAAGATGAAATTTAATCCATGGAATGGGATGAGTACAAGAACATGATTTTCAATAAGTATTTACCTCGTATTTTTCGAACAAAGATGGAAAAGGAGTTCCTTGAGAATAATAAAAAGGATGATGAATCTGTTGGTATATAAGAGGAGAATTTTACAAGGCTTGAAAGGTATGCATCTGGCTTAAACATCCAACCTGAAATAAAAGTCGATCGATTCGTCAGTGGCTTACAACAATGTCATCGATGGGCATTATCTATAAGAGAATTCAGTAGCTATAATGAAATTGTGAGTTGTGCTATCAAGGTAGAACTGGAATTTGGTGTTACGTATCCATCTCATGGTTTTGAAAAGAAATGAAAGATGGAGTTCGAGGAGAAATCTCAGAATAATGGTGAAATGTAGATGGATGTTTCTTTATGCTCAATGTGTGGAAAGAATCATGGTGTATATTGTATAAGGAACTAGAAAATGTATTAAGTGGGGAAAAGAAGGTCATCAAGTAGTTGAGTGTCGATGTAATGGGAAAAAAGGTAATTAATGATGTGAATAGATAAAAGACTACAGAGAATGCACCACCAACTCTTCAATGATAAAATTGAATGGAAATGGGGAATTATGCTAAACAATTCCCAAATCTAAGGGTTAATGATGATCAAAATCAACGAACTCTTATGTAAAAGGACAAAGGGAAGTCACATGTGATCACTATTTGTGATGTTGAGTATGCCAATGATGTTGTGGAATGATTAAGTGTTTATGTAATGGGATTTCAAAATAGTAACATGGAATCTCATTTATAGTATTCTGGATTATTAGAATACCCATGTATTGGTTTATTCTAGTTTTGAATAATTATATTGTAATAGTTTTGTAAAGAAGATTATATGCGCATAATGAATGAATAAGGAGAAAATAATATGTTTGGTAGTATTCATGAGCTCATGATTGATATAAGGACAATGTGATATCATGTTATGAGTATAGAGAAATTTTGGTATTTTGGTATTTTGGTATGTTGAAAGAGTTAACTTTTGAGAGCATTCATGATTTCACAAATATTATTTGGTAATTAATTTTTCAAGAGAATACATGATTAATGTATTTACCTGTTTGGAATGTTACCAATAAAAAGATATATCTTATGATATATGGGGGATAAATGATGGTATTTAAATTCTTGGTAGATGACCTCTATAGTAATATTTTTCTTTATACTATGAGATTGGACAGAAGTATTTTGGATAATCCTAATGATTGTAATGGATAATGTTAGATATTATATAGTATTGTTTAAGGCTATAAATTTTTTATATAATTTTTGCAATGTTATAATAGTATAGTTTTAGAAAAAGGACAACCTGTTAGATGGGCGACGACCCATCACGTCGGACAAGGTTACGAGAATGGAACCCACAACCGAAGTGTGACGGGCCTTTATCACCTATCATTGGCCAATAGGAAGTCCCTGGTTTGTCGAAATATGTTTTATTTTATTAAGTGGAATGATAGATGATGTATAAGTCCATTTCTAAAACCATAAATGATTAATCTAACTATTAATGGACTTATGTATAAAACTATTGCTAAACTTATGTTTGAGATAGATGGAATGACCTATCATTCTATCGCATGATCCTATAATGCTTCACAGAAAGCAAATTCAACTTCATTTCACTAAGAGATAAAGAAGAAATTGTTCAAGGCACGATCAACAATGAGATTGTACCAAAATCAATTAAATATTTCTTTTAATTCAAAAATTATTCAACATTAGGGAAATGATCATGATAACCAAAAATGTTGTCCTATTGCCCTCATAACTAATGAATCAGATGGTGCCATAGATCATCACAAATTTATGGCTTTGTGATTTTTGGATTTTTCATAGTCATGTTCTCTACCACTCTCTATCAGAACATGATTGTTATATTTCTCTTCCATATCCATATTTTCACCTATGTTCTCCAATGGGGAAACCTAGTGATTAGTTAATTTGGGTAACCTTTATGTTTCATACTTTAGTTTTTAAAGATAAGTTTTGGTATTCCTTTTTACGAGGTGGGATTCTATTAAAGAAACTTTCAAGTAGTAAACCACTTATAACCCCGATGAATTTCGTGGGTGAAATTCATTTTAAGGGTGGTAGAATGTAACACCCTAAGATTTTATGAGATATATTCTTTTTAATTTCTTTGATGTATTCTATTTTATACCAATATTATCTTATACTATACGCAACACCATATTAGCTTACAGTATACACAACACTATTCTTGGCTCGTGTTACACTCAATTTCAAGTTCATTTTGTAGAAATTATTCTACGCAAAAATTATGTAGAGATTTTGTTTAATGCATAAATGATATAAGTTTTGATTATGTTATATGAAAAACCAAAGGGAGCTTGCACTACACACAACCCTAACATGGCTTGCATTACATGAAATTACAGCCTTCCTCAATAGCATGTGTAGTACGCAATACCAAGTTTCACTAAACAATGATATATTATTAAAATAATATATAAACTAGCCGTTATGAATAGGAATACCCACCTTTTGAAATTATATAAATTTTATCATTCAAAACAGACTTCATTTTTGGTTTTGGATTATCAAAATTAGCCTAAGGTGAATTTTTGCTATTTTTCTGAAAACATTCAATTTTGATGAATAATGAAAAACATTGAGTTATAGTTTAAAACAAAAAATTTATTAATATAATTATTTATTTTATTTGAAAATATTGTAAGTCAAAATAGATACATAATACTTATATATGTTCAATGTAAGTCATTGGAGTCATTTTATAAAAAATTTAGATATATAAAAATTTTATTTAACTTTTTACCATCTTTTACTCACCTCCTATGAGAATTTGAAAATTTACATAAAACTTCATTTTACCACTTCTGTGTGTTTAATTTCAAAAATAGGAGAGACACAGTTGATATTAGTAAGTAAAATGTGGGTTAATGAGATGAAAATAAATTTTGGCGAAGAGTAACTTTTAACTTTTATTTACCACGGTTAAAAGTAAATAGGGTAATTTAGGGTAAAAATGATATTATTATTACCCTAACACATGTCCTAATTCTATTGGATAAGTTTAAATCAACCAAAAAAACCTTAGGAATAAAATATTAACCTTTAGGTCCACTTGGATTAGATTAGAACATTTAATATTATTTTATTTAAAGAAGAGTTAAAATGGTTAAAATCAATGTTTAGTAACTAAGAAATTATTAATATAGGGTTATACATAAGATAAATTTGACAATAAATATTAATTAGAAAGATACAAATATCTACTACATAATGGTATTTTATTTATATTTTTTAGACATTAAATAATTTAATTTATTTTTGATGCAATGATGATGCAGTAATTATCTTATTAAAGAATTATTAACATAATTGATATTATAAATACCGAAATAAATTTAATTTGAGCCTTTTAATTAATTTTACTAATTTTCTAGGTTAATATATCATTTTTGGGTTGTTTAGAAGAATTTGTTTCGAATTAATAATGCTTTTATGAATTTATAAAAAACAAAATACCAAATAGTGGAAAAATTGACATAAAAGAGTTTTTAAAAAATATATATATTATTAATAGATATAATGGTTCTAAAAGTATATGATTCGGCCAAAAGACATATATAATAATATATATGACATTAATGAACCACTTTGAATTCTATTGGATGTTTATTGTATTTTTATTTAACATATAGTGTAAGAATACAAGAAGACTCGGTAAAAGTTAAATTATTTAACTTAGAATTACATATAAATGATATGGTTAAAATGGTAACATAATCTTATCTAAAACCTATTGGTTGATAGGGGTACTACAAATACCCACCCTAGCCTCTAAATAAGTCACTTTGGATCCAATATACACTGAATATGACTTTATTATAAAATAATATTTTAAGTTTTTCCTAAGGTGCCCCTCACCCCTCTTATAAAAGGGCACTCCCTCTTCTCTCAAATTCAATTTTCCCAAGCCCTTTGGCTCGTAAAACCCCTACACAAATAACCTCTAAAATGTCCTCCCTTAATCATAGACGTCTTAAATTAGTCATAATGCCAACCTAAGGATCCCTTTTGATCAAATCAAAAGGAAGAACATGAAGAACAGATAAATATCCCACCACATATTTCATGTTCCTTTCTTTTCCACTTCCTTCTTCTTTGTTGTTTCCATTATAAAATAATAACTCTAGTATATTATATATACTTTTATGTCATTATAAAAATTTTACAACCTAATTATTTAATTTATACATCTTATGAATGAAATAGTCACCACACGTGTGTACGTACGGCTTACCGTCTCCACGTCGTGGTGTAGTTTGTTATTCAAACATTTCATCATTTGGATGGGTATAATAATGAGTATAAATGATATAAATACTAAATATAAAATTATGATGATTCTTTATATTTGATAAACCATCCAATTATACATGATTCTAATATCAAAATAATGATATTGTCGCTTATGCATACGTACGGAATACTGTCTCCACGAACGCGATGAGATTAATTTTCTATGATTAACCATTAAAGTATGATTATAAAGTATATATAGTAAATAATCATGAAATATATTAGATAATAGTGATACTACATTTATGTACATATATGTTTCATTTACTTGATTCCATTCAATTCAATAAGGAAACGAAAACAGTGTTCATGCGTACGTACGGTCTATCGTCTCTATGAACGTTGTATTTCATTCCATTTATAGATCTATCATATATATTTATATTATGAATATGTATTATATATAAATGATTTTTTACATTCTGGAATTATGTAAATAGGGATATATGTAATAATATCAAGAACAACATGTCGAAACACATACGATAAATGAAACGATTTTACCCAAAACGCTTATTTAAAATGGAATTTACAAAAAAAAGAGTTATATAAAGTCATAAGTGAATCATATATGATATAATAAATATTTTTATGGTTATGTTACAAGTTAATGATATGTTTAAACCCACTATACAGGAGTCTTGGATACATAGGAATAAAATTGGACATAAAGTAAGGGAAAATCTCACAATCTCATTTTTATCCGAGATTGTTTATACTTCAGAATTTAATAGGGCATATTTATCAATGTTTCATAAATATTTAATATTATTTCAATCCTAAAAAAAATTTAAATAAAATTTCTCCTATAGGTTAATTTTTTATAAAATATATGAATGGAATGTTTTGTCATTTTCAGTACGAGATACTTTTGGACTTTTTCGGCCGAAGTACTAGAAGAATGTTTTTTAACTTATACGACATGAATGAATTTTTATGATTTCATAATGAATTATTTCCATTAATATTCCATTACATGTTTTCATGTTTATTTTTAATTAACTTCATTTAGGTTAATACTATATTACTTGTTATGAACAGAAATATGTTTTTGAATTAGAAAGGATATTTTTCTCAAGAATTCATTTCATGTGTTTTATAATGATTATTTTCCATCTAAGATAATTTATACATTGATTTGATTATGTTATTATGGAATTATTTTTATGAAGTCCTTTTATCTTATATATATTATGTTATGATGGTATGATTTTTAAGAATCCCATTTTCATTAAATGGGATATGCTATTATATATGACTTATGATTTTGTGGAACACATAAGAATGGTTTCCTTATGATATTGGTGGGACCTATATCTCCCTCCAATGAATTGGGTATATATTTATATCTCTTGAGATAACATGGATGGAATGACAAGTTAATCCAGTTCACTGATACAAGACTTGAACGAGGAGTGAACTCAATTCAGTAAGGGACATTGTACACAATGATGGTCTCTGTAGAAATGCCTTGGCTACTATGGAAATCATATCATGTGCTTAATGGTTTTCAACAATTACATGTTTTATTCCCATGCTATTTTATCATGACTAATGTTCCTTTATGATCTATGCCTTACGAACTACCATTATTTATTTTACCACTCGTGATTTTGATGTTTAAAGATTATGTCCATGTTTTTAAGTTAAAATGTATATGGTTTGTTTTATTTTCACTATGATTACCCTTACTAAGCATTTGAGTGCACCCTTTATATTTTTTATTTTCCCCAGGATATAAACAAATGTTTATGTAAGAATATTCAAGCTGAAGATCTTTATTGGAGATGTTGAAGACCATTCACTATGATTAGAAGACTATGTTCCAAGTTTCCAAATACACTAAACTATTACGTTCCTTGACTGTTGGTCTTTTTTATGTATTAAGTATTCAGAAAATGTAATGTAATTTTCATGTATGTCAAGTTAGCGTCTCTACATTCATAACCCATCACACAGAAATATCTAAACACTAATCTCATTATATTTTTCTATCCATGTACATTATCTACATTTTGAGAAGTGTTTGTTTCACTATAAAAAACCACAACCTATTACAAACTAGATGATACAATGATATATTCACAAACTCATCTTTTTTACACATGAAACTCCCATAAACTACAGTGGAAGAGGTCCCTGGGTGACCTCTTGTAATTCACTCCCATAAAAATTGAAGAAGATGTATATTGACTTAGACATATGTGTATCATATTGTTTACCCTGATCAAGGGTTTAGATCAATTAAATATATATATATATATATATATTTTGGTGGTTGGTGATCACTAGGTTGAGAGTATTAATATATTCTTGAGACTGAACCTCTTATCATAAATTTTCTGTGTTATTTCATGTTTAGTTTTCATATATATTTTTATTTATTCAAACAAAAAAAACTCTATTTCACTCAGATAGTAAATTTTTTATTTTGTTTCCCATTTGATGGTTTCTCTCGGGGGGGGGAGTCATATGTGAGGATGCATAGGATGTTTCCCCACATTACCTCTTTGCAAAGGCAGGAAAAATTTAACACTTCTTAAGAGATGTTTACTCTAAGATCAATACTAGATGATGGGATGTTGTTATTTCCGTCAATCGATTCCTCAGTGGAATTTGTTGCCATGTCTAGGTATCCCTTAAATATTAAGACGTTGTTTATTAAACTCTTATCAACACCATATCTTTGTGTATTCCATCTAATTAAATTATTTTGTCAGGACATTACCAACGTGGTCAAATTAGGGAAGGAACCATTGGCCAGTAGAGTAGCCACATTGGGGAATCACTAGTGTGTTACATGAGACATCCAATGTCAGATGAGGGGAATTACATGATAGAGGCATGTATCTGAGTTTTTCCTTATCTTATCATGTCTAACATGGGTAATTACACAAGTTTATCATCTAAGAAGGATTGATTGGACCAATCAGAACACTAATGAGAATATATCATATGGGTACATCCATTATAGGGATAACATAGACTGTTTACTAGATGTATGGGTCAAAATTCCCTATAAAGACGGAATCTGGGGTGGCATGTCCCACAAAGGGGAAGGTTTCACACATTGAAGACTGATTTAGACACCAGAAAGGGAATATAACATAGGATGATGGGTCCATTAAAAGGGGAGACTAAGTCTTACCATTAGCTAGGTGTGGACCTCAAAGAGTCTTTCTTTGTACCCTGAGTGGAAGATAGGGATCAAAACCCTCAAAGAGTCTTTCTATGTACCCTGAGTGGAAGATAGGGATCAAAACCTACATAGTTAAAATGGTTGTGGAATGAAATCTAGGTGTATGGAATGGTCAATGACCTCGAGATATGCAAGGGATTACGCATGGTTAGCGGTCCAAGTGCTACAAATATAAATGAGGTGAATGGGGATTACACATGGTTATCAACCCGTATGGATGGCATGATTTCATCAGGATGTGGTTACCCAGGTAAAATCAGGATGGATACGGGTGAATTGTAAATGATTAAAGTTAATGGAGATGGAATCGAGAACTAGTGTGAGGATTTTAGAATATGTAATTAACCATAAATTGGTTTCCAAAATAACCCATATGTGGGGAATAAAAGTCTACATAGTTCTAGTAAGGAGTGATGGGTCACCTGAGGAGGCAACTAGTGAGATTGTATACATGGATGGGAGCATGAAAAATATGAAACCAATAAGATAAGGGATGATATTCCTAGGATAGAAAGGCTTGAGGGATGAACTAGGATTAGATTTGGGAGATGGGATTCAACCTCAGAGAGGATTCCTACGTACCTTTATAATAAATGGAAAAGATCAATGTCCAAGTAGTTCATAATGGTGGGCATAGTATTGGGGTTTACACAAAGGACAACTACCTAAATACACATTTTGGATAACATGTGGTTAGCAGTCTATTGCAAGAGGGACACTCTTGGTTATAATAGTATGGATTGGGTGTGGGCTATGTATGGTTAGATACCCAAGATCTTAATGGCCACCACTATAGGGAGGACCCCAGATGGTCCCAATAAAGAGGACTTTAAAATTCACCAGTGTTTGGGGATGAACCTTATAGATGCTTTCTAGGTAGCATGTCTAGGATACCGGGATCAAAACCCATGTATTTCATAGGAATATAGTTTAATGTCAAGAAATACAGAAAGGGAATACATTTTTATGTCATGTGGGATGAGGGTGAAATGACATGACATGGTCGGGACTGATGTGTTATGGGATTGAACCTTAGAGAGGCTTCCTTCACACCTTGATCAAAAAGGAAGACTATCATAGTCCACATTTTTCGGTGAGAAAGGGTCATGGGGATTACACGTGGTTAGCAGACTGTATGGATGCCATGATAGATGCATACCCTAAAACCACATGAGTCATGGTTGGTGTGAGAAACAAGAGGTAGAATGATGCCTGATGATGGGGTCATGAAAAATTTGTTAGCGAGGATTAGAATGGGTATTACACAAAACTAGTGGCCAAAAGGGGACGAAGTTTCATACCTGAGGTTGGCGGCCTAGGTATGAGTATGGATGTTTGAGGAGGATATAACCATTACACACAGATCACCATATCATGGAGTGTCAGGGCTTGCACAATAGTTTCACGGGGCGCACATAGTGATGAAGCATGATGTGAGTGGAGTGAGAAGGTGACGGTGCTTATCCCCATTAGGATACTCTCATGTCCTGTAACTTATGAAGTGATCAAATTTTAACATGGTGTATTTAGGATGTTTGATTTTATGGTTGTTTAATAACCTAGAGCTCCAATGATAAAGATTCACTCCTCACCCCAGAGATGTACAAAACTGGTGTGCTTTAAAAATTTGTGAGGGGAAGGCCCCCACAATTCAATGGGTTAATGGTGTTCTGTAGTGATCCATTGGAGGGTCCACATTTTCATGGTTATGTGAAAAAGAAATAGCAGTTAGCGTGGATATGTGATTAATCATTATGTAGGGAAACAGATGATAAAGCACCCCTCGAGGGACTTTGAAATCATTGTGTGCAATAATGGAGTCCCACACGGAGGTTGTCAATGAAATATTCAAGTGTTGCATGAAATAGGGGCTCAAACATGGTTCAATGGGATAAGGATGAAACATGGATCACATATGAAGGGGTGAGTGCTTGATTGATGTTGTGCATGAAATATGAGGGGTAGTGTGCAAGGTGGAAGTCTACGTGAATAATGGGCCTTAGAAATGGACAAACCTAGACACAAGAAAAATATTTTTAGCACAACAACATTACATTAAAAGAAAATTGGAGTGGGTCATGCCCAAGTGGGACCACCCAAAGGGAGAAACCTGATAGATGTGTCGTTAAAGATCCAATACATTTAGGCTATGTATTTTAAGTAGTCACGAATGGCGTAGACTTTCATGCATCAGAGTGATGGTTCTTCTTCCATAATGGTCCCCAAAAGTAAGGGGAAACATTTATATTTATAAATGAACACCTCAATGGAGGCATGCAAGGAGGCTATCAAGTAAGTGGATTTTGACATCGCATTTGGCATAGAAGATCTTGCACACAATAGCTCTTCTTTCATTCCAATCGAATTTCATTAGTTCCTATAACTGAGTATTTTTGTGGAAGGATGATGTGGATGAATCCATTTTCCATTGTATTGGGTGAGCATGTTATTGCGTGTGGATTTTTCCCATGATCACCAACCTCAGATCTTGCATCAACCTCCCTTCGGTGTTTTTGAGTTTTTGCTAATCCAAAATATACAATGGTTTTGCAAAAAAATGCCAACTCATGGCCTCAATAGAAATTCAACAACAACAAATGAACCTCCATGGAATCTTAGCTGAATAGGGAATTAAATGTCAGATTTTGAGGGAAATTATGAAGAGTAGAATGCCTTTTGGTTGGTGAATGAAAAAATTCCCATTTGGAACACAAACCAATTCTACACATAGAAAAGTGATGTTCTCTCCTATAAATATATGGGTGAGGATCTATACCATGACATTCCCATGCGATAGGTGAATTTTATCTCATGCACAAAAAAAAGTCCTCCATTATAAACAAATGATCTTGGATTTGACCACATATTTCATGAAAGCACATATTCTTTCACGCTCTGTCATAATCTTGCGCACACCTGACAGAACAAAAATTGTTTTAGCTAATACCCATATTACGCATAGACATTGTACGTAAATGAGAAAACCCAATTTTTTAATGCAAGACCCTTTGTTAATTATGATGATTGATGGAAATGGATGTTGAATAGAACTACACAGATAAGGAAGATGTTGGAGCTACACTAAGGTCCCAGATGATCACAAACCCTTATATTCTTCCACAAAAAGAGTCACGTTTGATAATCAGATTCTCTTTGGTACGTTGATGTAGGCCTAAAGAATTATGTTCCGAGAAAAAACCTCCTTTTATGGAACTTCAGCATCCTAGATGAGGTTCTACTTCCAAGCTTCAATACTAACACACCACGGTCATGGGTGACACATGATGATTTCCTTCCATGATGAAAAATGATGAACAGTTGTCACCCCATTAGGGAAACTCATAACATAGATTCTTACATCCTTATTTATGAAACTTTTTTTGGGGTGCACATCTGTCAACCGAGTATGTGCAGCTGTTTCCCAACATTCCTGATTTCCAATGGTGAGGAGAATTAATCACGTATTCCGTGATGTTTACTCCTTTATAGAAATGTGATGATGGAATGTTGATCTATCCTTCTATGGATTTATCCTCGAAATTCATTTCCTATTTAAGGTATCCCTTAAATATTAATACATTTTTCATGAAAATCTTCCTGATGGTATATCATTGTGGGAGCCTATTAATTACAATTCTTCTATCAGTACATTCCATGGGGTCATGTTAGGGAAGCAACCTTAGGTTAGGGGAGTAGTCATGTTGAAGAATCACTTGAATTTTTGGACATGGCTTCCCTGGTACACCTAGATTTTCCCATATAATTGGGATTGACAATGGAATGGAAGCTCGAGGAATCCAACATCAAATACAGTGAATCCTATACTACATGCTTGTATTTGGGATTTTCTGTGGATTCCCATATATAGAAGGGGTATGTCATGAGTTTAACATCTAATAGAGACAGATTAGATTGATTAGAACAATATGGATGGTTTATCATATTGTTATACCAGAAGGAGGGAGCACCTAAAAGTTTTACCTGATGGATGGATAAGAATGTCCAAGAAGAGTGGACCATGGGCGGTGTGTCCCCTAATGGTAATTTTTCACACCATGAAGCATGATCTGGAAACATCAAAGAGAAGACCAGAGGATTATTGGGTCTTGGTAAAGGGGACACCAAGGATTACAATTTACTATGATTGGAACACAATGATTTTTCCAACATAACAAAAAAAGTGATCAAAACATACATAGTTCAAGAGGGTAAGACCTGGAATCATGACGCACATGAAGGACAACAACCCATTAACCTGTTAGTACATAATCATTGTTAGAATCTCTAGTTCTAAAAAGATCACTAGGATGGATGACATGAGTTAACCAGGATGTGGAAGCCCTGATGAAATGATGATTGATAAGGATGAAGTGTCAGGGAATAGAACGAATGGACATGGGACCAATGTGATGATTATGGTAACATGATTCATTCCCAAGGTGGTTTCCTATGTATCCCCATGGAAGGGAATCAATTTCCATGTTGTTCTAGAATGGGGTGATTAGTCACCTGATTAGGTGACTCATGAGAATGGATGCAAGGATGGGGTCCAAAAGGATGTAGAACCTCTAGGTTAAGGCAAGATCTTTTAGAGACACAAAGGAATGAAGGAAAGACCAGGATGGGAAATGAATGATGGTATTGAAACTCAGTAGGCTTCCTAAAATCCTTTCTCAAAAAGTGAAATGAACAAATTTAACATAGTTCAGAAATAGGGCACGGACACAAGGTGTAAAAAATGACAATAACCCGAAGATATGTGGGGGAATAGACATGGTAAACAACCCATCACCAGAGGGAAACTCTTGGTTAGTGGATTATGTGGTCGAGAGTGAGTCTTATGCATGGTTAGATTCCTGGGAACTGGTCTGATGCCACTAAATGGAGGAACAAGGATATGGGTCTCAAAAAGGGGATTCTAATGTTTTCCAGTGTTTAGGGTTGGACTTTATGGAGGCTTCATACGTACCCAATCTAGGAGATAAAGATAAAAACCCATGTAGTTTGGTAATAAAGGGGGGCATTAGGCTTTCACATTATAGAGGCCTATGAGAATTTCATGGTTGATGCTTACTCTAAGATCACATGATTCATGCTCAGTTTGAGAAAAAAACAGCCAACAATGATGTGATGATCCCATCATGAATGGTGTGTCTGTGATGAATGGAGCGGGGCTTACATGTATTTATTGGCCCATGAGAAGAAGTATGTTACTTAATACACGAGGGAAGTCTGGTGAGGATTTATAGATTTATGAGGAGGATATATTGTCATATGAGGATCACCCTATCATGTTGTGTTGGGACTTATGCTGAGACTACCTGAGGGGTGCATGGTGACCAATCTGTAAGGGAGAGGAGGAGTGAGAAGGAACTAGTGCAAGTGACCATCTTGGTCATCTAGAACCATTCCCTCATGTGGTTTTTATAGTTTAGAATATTTTGTTGGTGATGTGTGTTCTTGTTAGTTTAACGTCCTCCAGATCAGACGATGAAGATTCACTCATTACCCCTAGGACATTCATAAATAGAAAATGATAACCATTGGTCAAGGGAGGTAACCAGATATTCCCTATAGAGACAGGGTTGTGGAGTGATCTATTTAAGGGGAGAAGTTATCATGGCTATGTGAAAAAGTAATATCAAATAGCTTCCCTATGTGAAGAATATTGAGGAAGGGAAATAAAACATGAAGCACCACCTAATAGTATTTGGAATAAATTTATAAAAACATGGAAGGTTTCACAGAAGATGGGTTCATGATCAAAGATGCCTCGACGATATGAGAATTTTAAATCCCAGGGGATGACAAAGTATTGGGCTCATGGAGTACAAGGCCTCATAATGCACAAGGCTTTCATAGCACAAGGCATATAAATCTCATGTCTTGTAGTGCATATAGATTTGCAAAGGATATGTCTTCACAAAGGTGAGGTCTTTGATAAGCGTAGTGACCTAGACATAGCTTAGAGTTCTCATGTGTTTGGAGGGTGCTTTGTGAAGCCTGGGTGCTTCACAAATTCGCAAGTACCTGAAAGGGTCTCATTCATTTATGATGGCCCATAATTTATTTAAAGTTCATTCCTCTTAGAAGCGGGTGTAATTTTGAACAAAGGGAAAATGGTTTCTCAATGCTCAAGTACCTCAGATGATTTATTTTCTCAAATGGTTTGTAGAGTAATGAATTCTTAGTGATTTTTGGATTTCGAGGAAAAATGGTCGGAGTCTCTATCCTTAGAGTGGGGAAAGCTAGGAATTTATTGGTATTGGGGTGGTGTGATTATTTGAGGTAATGCCACAAATAAACCTATGATTCTAAACTAGAGGTATATTTAATAAAGATTATCAGAGTCACAAAGTTAACTGTCATCCCCTCTATGGTGCAGAGGCATCCTTAATTCCCTCTGTAGTGGATGCATAGGATTCCATATTTTCAAAGGACTCGCCAAGGTGACCATCCTCCCCTACATGGTGTAATTTATTCCATCAATTTCTTCAAAATCACAAAGGAAAATGTCTCTTTAGCTCTATGACATTCATAGAGACAACCCATATCATTGCACTGGACACAATGCTAGTTGTCTTTCTGAAGATTAATTTTGAAAAAAACTCTTTTGCACCATTTTTTAGTTTCCTTTTCTTAGTTTTCCAAGACCAAAATTTTTGCACCAAAAATTCCCCCCAACTAAGAATGGGAGATGAGTAGAAAATGAGGATAATAACATAATGGAATATCACCCAAACTTAGCAGATCATGAAGTAGGATCATGATGATGGTGTGAAAATCCTAGGTTAAGAATTATGTAGAGATTGAAATGACAAAAATCACTGCGATGCTCCCTGTGGCTAGGCATGTTGTGAAGTGTCGCTTGGTTTTCACCTATAAATAGAGGGTCAATACACCACTTTTTCTGCACCTTCTCTTATGTTTCCAATCTAGAACTGTCAAATCATAAAGCTCTGTATGCCCAGTGAATGCTGTTTGTGAACTAGGTTCATGGACCGGTGATTTACTCTTACTGCTCAGCAAATTACTACACTGAGATCTATTTATTTACTCTTTGCTACATAATGAGTCCATAGAATCTATGATTGTGTTATCCGCAGTTTATTTTTGCAAACTCTATTATAGAACTCCATGATTGAGCTCTGTGATCGAGCTCAGTGATCGAGATCTATGATCAAAATTTTCAAATGATCATTATGAACCTGAATAAAAAAATACCAACATCTTGGGAAAGAATGGCCAAAAAAGAAGTTTCTCAGGAGGTCCTTATAGATGGTTCTCAATAGGAAGATATGGATAATAATTTGGGCATAAAATGATATGTAAAAGAAACTCAGATCATGAGTCCCTTGTGTCACTGCTAATAGAGTGCCAAAAAGAAACTATCCACTCTTGAAAATACTGTGGTTTTATGTGTTTGTTTTGAGGGATGAATTCATCAGATAAAGAATAGTTCAGGAAAATCATGATTATTTGATCAAAAGTATGTTTTTCCAATGTTAGTGGTCCAGGCACTACTGGAAAAATACCCTATACCAACGGTTTGTAACCGTTGGTATAGGCCCTCAAACCGTTGGTATAGGCTATACCAATGGTTTATAGGACCGTTGGCAAGTAAGCCGTGAAAATAGGACTATACCAACGGTTTTGGGAAAACCGTTGGTATAAGTAATATGAAAACCTATACCAACGGTCCTCAAAACCTTTGGTATATGTATTTCAAAAAAAAAATCGGTGGGATTTGATCATAGGACCTCTAGTTTATAATTGAATGACTTAACCACTAACCTAACATGACTTTTGTGAACATAATATCATAAATATGTATATGTATTGTTTTAATAATTTTAAATTTTGATTTATATAATGTTCTCGGTAAGAAGATTCGATTAAAAATTGAAGGACCTATACCAACGGTTTTGAGAACCGTTGGTATAGGTCCTTTGATTTTAGGACCTATAGCAATGGTTTGGCCAAAACCATTGGTATAGGTCCTATAGGTCCCCCCTATACCAACAGTTTGTCTAAAACCGTTGGTATAGGTCCAAATAAGTGACCATTACCAACAGTTTTGGACTAACCATTGGTATAGGTCCAAATTAATGAACTATACCAACGGTTTGGCTAAAATCGTTGGTAAAAGTGATATTTACAGTAGTGAGGGCCTCCTCCAATCACACATAACTAGATTTCATGAACAGTGATGTTGTTTGTCTGTATAACCACGCCAAAGATGTTAATGGAATTGAATTGCAGCCTAAGGTATCTCCCCCACATTTCCATACTATTCTAATGGCAGCATTAGGGAACCTGGATAAGGGGTGGAGTGATGAGTGGGGCCTACCCCAGGGAACCAATCTCACATATGGTTGGTTTAAGATCTACTAGGTTTGTGAATCTTGTGACGAGTTTACAGAAGAGGTGAGGTGAGTGGACCTGTATCAAGCTGTGTGGGCTTTCTAATTCCATATCTATCTACCAAGTCATTTGATTCCATAATTATTGAGATGGTTGTCATCAAGGACCACTAATTTCCATCTTCAACATGGGGAGGTTGACATCTGCCTCTAGGACCTCTACCAGATCTCAGGGATTCCAATTTTGGGGAAAATTTATGAAAAATTTCTCCTTGAAGAAAGTTTATAGAATTGTCCAAAGTAGATATCACAATTAGAGAAGGAACATATGGACCTGGTTCTAGGTAATGTCAAATAGTTTGTGAGGGACATCCATTTCATGATGTGGTTTGGATGTTTCATAAACATCCCACCCGAGCATGTCACTGAATGGGAGTTTCCACCCAAGAAGTAACCATTAAGGCCTCCAACTTGTCTAAATGGACGTTAGAGAAGTAAATAAAATTCTAACTGGATAATCCTAGAGGAAATACAATGGAAAATATAGGGTTATAGTTTCAACACTAAGTAGAAACTGGTGGTGAGGCTGGCTGTGATTATCTCCACACATACTTGTGGATGGATATTGTCATTCAGAGATATAAACATGTGAATTCGACCATGAACATTCATCATGGAATTTGTGTCGGTGATTAGTATGGATAGATTGCATTACATATGGATATATATGAGTATCAGAACCCTTTTTCTCTTATTAGAACAGACATACATCCATCCATCCTAAATGAATATGGGAGATTTCTGGACAAGATGACTGTACCACTCATTTTGAATAGAATTTTTAAGCTAGATGAATTCAACATCCATCCATTTCTACTACCAATAGGTGTACTCACTGATGATGGCTCGGGAACAGAGGAGCATCTACCTTATCTCCTGACCTTACACAGTGGAGTTCTGGTGGAATGGGTATACTATGACCCTATTTGAGATCCATACATCCTACAACAATTTGTGAGGCAGTTTCAGTGCCTATAAAGTTTTTCCCTTTAAGTCTACTTGGGAGTACCCCATTGGGATCTTCCATGCCTGATGAGGAACATGTTACTCATTTTCATTGAGAGGATAGAAAAATTCATAATGAACTACCTCATACCACCTCTACCTTTAGGTTATTGAATGAATATTCCTTGAGTTGGGAAGCATCATACCCAGGGGAGATGCTAAAGTGATGAACCGTTTGTGCCAATGATGGGTTTCCCACTAAACCTCGAGTTAGGGGTCAGAAAATAGTGATAACACACTGGTTTTTGTAGCTAATTCACATCTCAGTGGTGGGGTAGTGGCAGATCTAGTGATCCCAAGGCCATTTTTGAGTGTTTGGAAGGCAATAATGATGAACTCGGTGGCCACAACTGAGCATGACCAAACGAGAAGAAGGGATGGAAGAGGGTTCCGTAGTATACCCACCGATGCTCTAGGGAAGAAACTACACCATATATATATATATATATATTCCTCGAGATGTTATCTTTCTAAATGGTTGGGAAAATTGGGCAGTGAAAATGAGATTTCCTAGTCCTTCCTAGATATGAGATCGCATCTATTTCCATGGGATGGATCTGTCATAGACCAACTATATTGAGGATGACATTTTGGTGGCTCGAGCGGAGGAGGAATAATACATCATCAAGCTAGTGTTCATTGTGATTTATTGGGGTACTCCACATCTAATGACGGACCAGGATAAAGTAATTCTTTGTCATACAGTCCCACCCCAACCGTCTACTACTGAGCTGCGACAAAATATCCCATTACATGAGGAATCTAAGGGGTCCTCTTATGGAGAAGAGGGTGAGAGTGGGATCCCTTTGGAGGAATGAGAGGTTACAGCCACATAACTATAAGAGCTTGTTGATACTCTTGATGTAAATTTTAAACCATTCCACTATGGAACATTCTCAGGTGGTAAAGGGTTCCCATCTGACATTGGTTTCATGTAGGAGAGCCTCATATCAGAGGCCCCTTCCCATATGACCACGAGCGTAGCCTCAGGACAAATTCCTCAGATAATGATGATTGCAAAATCTAGCATAGCTACAACACCCAGTGTGGTTCTCTTGGAGGCTTCAGAACACCCGACCATGTTTGGGGAGGGGTCTCGTCTTGGGATTCAATTAGAAATTTCTCAAGAGATTGATCAATCTGTTGACCTCTGTATGTCCTCTCCTTCATGAAAATCATAATTGTTGTCTACTGTTCCCATCCCATTCACATTTATAGTTCTTTCTGAAAAGTTCTTCAAATGGAATGTGCCTTTTTTCAGGTACGGTTAGGTCTCCTGATGCTCCATTAGCAAGGGTAAAGTCTAATATCATTGAAAAAAAACATGGAATATGTGACTGCCAGGGTGGTTACTGGTGAGACTAAACTAGAAATTTTTTAGGTGGAATCGAGTGATAGGGACCTGCTGAATCATGTGGAGTCGAGCCTACCTTACAGGACACTAGAGTAAGATCCTATTAAAAAACTTCTAAAGGAATTCCTTTCATAATAACCTTCCGACCTAGTGTATTAGGATGATACTACTTATGATGAAGAGGGTAGAAAGGTTGTCTATCACTGTTCATGGAAACTGATCAAGCACTTCATCATGTAGACCAAACAAGCAGAGTGGATAAAAAAATGGGGAGGCTTTATTCTCTGTTACATGAACTATGCACTGGAAGAGTTGAATCCTAATGTCCTAACATTTTCATTCAAGATTACATGGTGGAGAAAATACAAGAATATGACAGTGTCTCATTGTTGACATACATCAGATAATTTTTGTGAGCACCAAGAGACTCCAAGAGTCTGAGCAAGAGATCTAACACTTGAGGGTGCAGGAGAACAAATATTCCTATTTCCGTGATGCCCAATGCAAACTCATATCTTGATTAAAGGCACAGTTGATATAGGTCAAGGATCAGATGAGGTGAGAATCCAAAGAAAATGTTAGCATCTGAGCTGTGGAATATTAGTCATCTATTAGGTCTAATGAACTACATCCCACAACAAAAAATTAATATAGGGAGATTAAAAGGTGAAAAAAACTCATGGAGGCTACAAGATAGAGGTTTGTAGAGCTGGAATACTCCTTTGATGAGGCCAACCCATGTATCATAGGGTTCGATCCATGGGGGATAGAATTCAAACTAAATCAAAAAAATTATTTCATGATTGCTTTCTTATTTTAAGTACACACATTAGTACATCTCAATTGTATCCATTAATTAACTAGTGATCAATCTCTAAGTTCACATTGGTCATGACCAATGTGAGAAACAATGGATGACTAGTAATTACTCACTTTGTGTATTAGTGTGCCAACCAATTATTAGGAACTCGGGGCTCATACCATCATCAAATATATTTAAGATAGGGAGGGTGTTGACACTGGAGAATAGGGTTCTTGATCTATCTGAATTAAAATAAACATTGTACTATAGTACATCAGTGGGATAACACCTGGTGAATTAAGAACAATCCAAATAAAGGACAATGAGTAGTGTGAATCCGGATACTCAAAATTTGGATCACAATTTGATTTGGAATAATGATAGGGAATAAAAATTGACCGTATCTGGAAAAAATTATTCATATTGTAAAAGCTTGAAATGGGTAGAAAAGAGGGCCATCTGCTGACCATAATTTCTACACATGTCATTACTCGAAACTTCATCTAATATCATCTGGAACAAATTATCTAAAGGGTAGGAGAGCCAAAAGGTAGAGAATCCATACTGTTTGGAAGTCCCATAAGATGTGATAGAGGGTGAAGATCAAAATAAGTGGAAATAAAAGCAACGAGTGAAGTTTTGGGTTGTTAAAATGGAGTCCAATTCTTATAGAATAACTCCACCATTACAAAATACATTGGGTGAGTGTATCCGTCTGAATCAAGACAAGGATTACTTATAAGAGGGACCTCTCTAGTGAGGAACTAAATGGTCTATAGTTTTATGTCAAGTAATTGGGAAGATAAGAGAATAGTTAATCATTATATAGTGATGATGATGTATAGAATAGTTTCATGTGGTACGGTCAGGAAGATGCACATAGTTTATGGTCTTACTGTCTGGACCCTTCAAGACAGTTTGGAGTCAAGTTACATCGATTGGGAACTCATAGTTTAATCTCATAGATTCTGGACCAATATTAGGAGAAATGAACCATGAAATTTAATGGTTATAGTGTTGGGATATGGGAAAATCCATGGTCATTGCCACATATCCAACAAGGATGAGATCCTTGTTAAATTTAGTTATTCTGCGTAGCATGGTTTGAGACCAATGCTGGAGGGAGAAATCCTCTATGGTGAGGAATATTAAACATCTCATTATTATCATGTGGAATACTAATCTTGTTTAGGGTAGGGCTGTAGTTTAGAGTCATGTGTCGAGGATATGGGTACCGTAAATGAGAAATGTGTAGTGTGGTTCATAATACGATGGGAATGAGGACCCAAGAGGTTTGTTCCTACACAAACATTCCAGAAATGGGTGTCAGGGCCGAGAAGTCCATGAAGTGGTGTTTACAATTTAGTGGATGGACCCAGGTATTTGATAACGAAATTTCTATGTGTATCCTACAAGGGTAGGAATGAAGCCTTAAATAGTTAATTGTATTAAAAAAAGTTTATTGTCATATGGTTACGCTAATAGTGTGACACTTTATGGTTGTATCACCAGGAAAATGGGTCACACAATATCATATATGAATATTACCCAAACACAACCCCTAAGACTATGAGAGCCATTCTTGGTGTGGGAAAAAAGGAGATTTGTTAGGCCTTTCCTTTCTAATGAGAGTTTGAAATAGTGGAATGGAAATGTTTGGTGGGGAAAATCCCTTCTGAACCAAAATTCCTACTTGATGCACATGAATGCGCGGAGACACGACACCAGGGGTGTTAGGGATCTTTAAAATAGAAAGGGTCATTAAATATGCAATTTACATCATCTAATATTTGTTACACAATGGGGATGATGTGACAATTAAAAATAACTATTGACTATTTTCGAAACACAACATCCATTTTAGATTAGTCTAGAATGGTAAAAAATAAATGAGGGTAAACTACTATCCATGTTCGAGAAGAAAGGCATGCAAAAATTTGTTGTTCGGTGTCCTTTAGGGAGTTGGACCAGGGTAATATGAGATAAATGAGGCCTAGCATCTACTTCTTTAGGGGGTCCCTTTCAATTTGGAAGATAATAAAAACCCAAATGATGGAATGTGAAAACAGTGAAAGTTACCCATTAAGTTTAATCATCATGTAGGATGAGTTCAAGGAGTGGTAATCTCAATGTAAGTAGATGGTTTAGTTTTTATAATCGCAACATTAATAAGTATTGATGAAGTTGATACCACACTATGTTCTTCTTTGAGAACCCATGTCAAATGAAACATGTAGGTGAATGTGAATGTTACTGGACCAAAGACAGGAAACCTTAGCATCACTACATGTCCCATAAATAAGGGAATCAAGCCACACATTGTTCATGAAGGTGGTATGGAAGATGGAAAAAAATAAAAAATGAGAGATAACCACTTTTAAAAAGGATAATCATAATTTTTAAGTATTTCAATGTCATTTGAACATAGACGGAAAGAATCATAACCTAAGGATGTAGAGTTCAGACCATAATGTTCCCAGTTTAAGGTCATGTGCATGGGACATGCCAATGTAGTATATCATCATGCGATATCGAATAAGTATGAAGACATCTTAAGGGTAGTATGTGGTGTGATTATTGAAATCTTGATGTGAATGAGGATAGATAAGTCAACCCAAACAACACACTTTCTAGAGAATAAATATGGTTCATAGTCATGATGGCTGGACTTTGTGACCAAGGATCTAGGTTTAATGTTGTAGAGTTCACACCATAAGGTACGTAGATGTGTGGCATAGTTCCATAGGGTAGAACCAATGTGGATAATAATGAATAAATCAATATCAGATCACACATTTTCGAGAAGAAAGGATGGAGACCCAAAATAAGGGGATGAAAACTATAACACCCCGAGATTTTATGAGAAATATTATTTTTAATTTTATTGATGTCTTGTGTTGTAAATTACAACAAAGGAGTCTTTCACAACAAGCAACCCTAACTTGGCTGCATTACACGCAATCTCGTCCTTCCTTAATAGCATGTGTAGTACGCAATACCGAGTTTCACTAAACGGGATATTATTATAATATTATTATGAACTAGCCGTCATGAATAGTAATACCCACATTTTGAAATTTTATAAAATTTATCATTCAAAATAGACTTCATTTTTGGATTCGGAATATCGAAATTATCTTACGGTGACATTTTGGCACTTTTTGGATAACATTCATATTCAGATGAATAGTGGAAGTTACTACATTTTAATTAAAAACAACTTATTTAATCGAAATAATTAATAGTGATAAATTATTAATTTGAGTGGTTTTAAAGTACATTTATAATGTATTTTTACAATTTAATACAATGTTGGTCATTGGATGTAATTTCACATTTAAACCACACATAAACAAGTGTCAATCTTTTGATAGTTATTATCTTTTAAGAACACGCAATTTGTTTTGACGACGGGAACTATTTTTTAAATTAATTAATGCAACAGATATGTTTTGAATTTGGTAAAATAGAAATAATTTTTGAATTCATAATATCAAATATAACTTAGGCCTAATTTTTGGAATTTATCTGGAAACATTCATTTTTTGATTAATAGTGAAACCACTAAGTTGTAGTTAAAAAAACTGAATTTTTCATAAAACTTAATTTTACCATTTCTGTGAGTGGAAGTTTGAAAATCCGAGAGACACAGTTAATATAAAGGACTAAAATGTGGTTAAATGAGATGAAAATAATTTTTTTTGAATAGTAACTTTTTACTTTTTTTGACCACAGTTAAAAGTAAATAGGGTAATTAAGGCTAAAAATGTTATTATTATTACCCCAAAACATGTCCTAATTCTATTGGATAAGTGTAATTCGGCCAAAAACAACTTTAGGAATAAAATATGACCATTTAGGCCCACTTGGATTAGATTAGGACATTTATTGTTAATTTATTTAAAGAAGTGTTAACATAGTTAAAATAAATGTTTAATAATTAAATAATATTTAATATAGTGTTATAAATAAGATTAATTCGACTATAAATAGTTATTAGAAAGCTAAAATGATTTCCTACATAATGGTATTTTATTTATAATTTTTAGACGTAAAATAATTTAATTTATTTATGAAACAATTATAATGCAGTAATTATCACATTAATGAAATATTGACATAATTGATGTTATAAATACCCAAATAAATGTAATTTGAGACTTTTTAGGAATTAAAATAATTTTATATGTTAATATGACATGTTAGTATTGATTTAATTAACGTTTTTTGAAATAATCATTCTGTTTTGATTTTCGAAAAAATCAACTACCAAATAGTGTCATAATTGACATAAAATAGTTTTTAAAACAAATATAATATTAAAAATTTTTATTATATTCCTAAAAATCTATGGATCGGCCAATATACTTATATAATGATATGTGTATCATTAATGGAACACTTGTGGGTCTCTTGGATGTATATGGTAAGTTTATTAACTATATACTATAAAAATAAAAAGTGACATGGTAAATGTCAATCTAATTAACTAAGAGTTAAAACTAAAAGTTAAGGTTAATATAATGAACTAAACTTGTCTAAATTCTATTGGATGAGAGGATTTAAACCTATCCCCACCTTAGCTTCTAAATAAATCAATTTGGAGCTATTAAACCGAATTTTACTTTATACTAAAATAATATTTTTTGTTATTCCAAAGGTGCCACTCTCCTCCCTTATAAAAGGGAACCTCCTCCCTATCTTCCTCACACCACATTGTGCCTTCAAGCTCGGCCAAACCCTACCAAATTCTCTTCTCCACTTCCCTAGAAACATCCTAGAGGTCCTGGTCTTCTTCAAATAACAATTTTAGTGCCCTAAGAGGAGGTCTCAAAGAGGTGCTTCAAAGAAGAGGTAATGTCTGTTACTGATTCTTTCACCTTTATTTCTTCTTCCACTACTTCTTATTAGGTTGTTTCATTATGAAGTAATAACATCAGTATCACTCATATACTGATATGTTATTATATGTATGAAAAAACCCTATTTCACCATCTATCCATCCTATGGAAAACGAAATTACCGCGTGTGCGTATGTACAGAATACCATCTCCACGCTCTGGTGTAATATATTTTCCACCACCACCTTACTTGTATGGTTATAATGGTGTAAATTATAACTATATATGATTATTGTAAAGTGATATTGACTCTGTAATAGTATATATACACTCCAATAAAATTCCACGATCATGGGAATGATATCATCGCTCGTGCGTACGTACGGAATATCGTCTCCACGACGCGATGCGATTCATTCTCAATGATTAACCATTCATAAATGATTATAAAGTATATATAATAAGAAATCATGAAATATATGAAATAATAATGATACTGGATTTATGTATATATATATGTATTTCATCCAATTAATTCCATTCAATTCAATGAGGAAATGAAAACAATGTTCATGCGTACGTACGACCTACCGTCTCCATGAATGGTGTATTTATTTCCATTTATCGATCTATTATATATATGTATATTCTGAATATATATTATATATAAATTATGTTTTATATTCTTGAATTAATTAATCATGATCTATGTAATCATATGAATAATTACAAGTCAAAACATGGATGACAAATGAAACGATTTTAACCAAAACGCTCTTTAACATGGAATTTACAAATGAACGGGTAATATAAAGTCATAAGTGAACCATATATGATATCATAACAATGAATATGATTCTGTAATAAGTCAATGACATTATTTAAATCATTATAAATGAGGTTCGGATACGTACAAAGCATATCGGACCTAAGGTAAGGGATATTTTTGGAAATCTCATTTTTATCCGAGATTACTTAATCGTAAGTATTTACTGGGGTTATTGATATCATCCATGTCCATGTTTTATAAAAGTTTATTAATGTATGTTTAAAGTCCCTTTTACCCATTTTGACTTTTACCCCATGGTATGGTAGGAATCTTTCTTTTATACAAGGTACCTTTTGACTTCTTCGACAAAAGTACGAGGAGAATGTTATTTTTAACATATACGGCGTGAACGGATTTTTACGGTTTCATAACGCCTCATTTTAAAAGAATCTTCCTCTACAAGATTGGATGATTATTTTCAACAAAATCCTTTTCTTTTAAAATTGTATTGAATTTTTTGAAAAGAAAATGATTTTAATGACGAAAGGATATTTTCCTCAAGAATTCATTTCAAGTGTTTTGTCAAAACTATTTTCCATCTAAGATGACATTATTTCATATGTGTATGTTTCAAGTAATATGTCTCTATGATTTAAATGGTTTCAATTTTCTTTTTATGAAATGATATCAAATTTTTATGGATTATGTTATGATGGAATGATGTTTAAGAATCCCATTTTATTACATGGGTTATGCTATGATGTATGATTTATGATTTTGTGGAACACGAAAGAATGATTTCATTATGAGATGGGTGGGACCTATATCTCCCTCCAATGCATTGGGTAAAGATTTATATCTCATGAGATAGACATGGCTGGAATGGTATGTTAATCTGGTTCAGTGTTACATGACTGAAATGAGGAGTGAACTCTATTCAGAAAGGGACTTTGTCCACTAAGATGGTCTTGGAAGCAATGCCTTGGCTACTATGGAAATCATTACATGTGCTTAATGGATGCCACAATTACATGTTTTATTCCCATGCTATGTTATCATTATTTATGTTCCATTATGATCTATTCCTTATGTACTTCCATGTTTTAAGTCCTTCCTCAAGATTTTAATGTTTAAACATTATGTTCATGTTTTTAGGTTCAAATGTGTATGGTATGTTTTATTTTATCCATGCTTACCATTACTGAGCATTTGAGCTCACCCTTTTTATGTTTTATTTTCCCCCAGGATTTAAAGAAAGGTTTTAGGTAAGGAAACAAAAATTGGATGATCTTTATGGGATATGTTGAAGATCATTCACCACGATTAGAAGATTACGTTCCATGTTTCCAAAGACAATAAACTATTACGGTCCTTGTGTGTCTGTTTTTGTTATGTATTCTGTATTCCGCAAAAGTAATGTAATATCTATGTACGTCAAGCTTAGGGTCTCTACAGTTGGTATCAGAGGAAAGGTTTAGTCAACCTTTGGAAACTAGGATGCAAAAACGTTAGTGAGATCCCTGGAGATATTTCTAAGGTATGTCTAGGGATGTCCCTAAGGATAAGTATACGTATAGGATATAGTCTGAGAACTTCGGTAACAATCATAGAATTTAACCTAAGATGTTAGATATTGAGGGAACTCCCCCTTTACTATGTTGTTTTCCCTAGCATGATTTTTTCCTCTCAGACTATTCCTTTTGGGTTTTAGAAAATGGATGGAAACATGAAGATTCACGATAATGGAGGATATGATAGAAAATGGAATGATATTCTTCATGAGAAACCAAATGAAACGGGATCTGGAAGTCCAAACATTGTTATTATGCCTAATCAGCAATCTCATAATATGATCAATAATCTCAACTTTGGTAAGTTTCCCGACTCAGTTAATAAGAGAAAGATGGAGTTTCATGATGATCATAAAGTAAAGAAAGTTCAATTTCCCTCATGTAAATCATGTGGGAATAGGCATCAGGGAGATTGTTTCAAAGGAACTGGAAGATTCTTTGGGTGTGGAAAAGAAGGACACAAAGCCAGCAATTGAAAAGGGAAAGGTTCAGTTAACACCGTGGACAAGAATAATGGTATTGCTACGACATCAAAATTGATTAGATTTTTTAAATGTGGAATGTACGGTCATTATGCCAACCAATTCCCTAATAGAAAATCTCATGAAGAGAATCAGCATGGTCATATGGGTAGTATTTATATAGATGATGATGATGAGACTACAAATGATATATGAGCTGAAAGAAGTGTTGAAGCTCAGTCAGTTGTTTTAGAAGGTAGTGGAATGATTGTATGTTTATCGAGAGTTATGTTGTATAGTTAATGGTACTATGGAATAAAGAATCATCTAAGGATTGTTACACTATTTTTTCCCTAAAAGTATTTGAATGTATATGTTGAATGGTACCAGCAACCATGGAAGGTTATTCAGATATTTTTTTAAAGTAGATGATATGGGCATAATGAAGGAATAAGAAGATAATGAGATGTTTGATTGTATTCATGAGCTCATGATTGATCTAAGGACTAAGTGATATCATGGTTTGAGTATATAGAATTTTGAAGATTTTAGTATGTGGAAAGTGTTAACTTTTAACTGCATTCATGTTTTCACTAGGGTTAATGGGTATTCATTTTTTAAGATAATACATGATTAAGGCCTTCAAATGTTTGGAATGTGACCAACAAGACATATCTTATGATATATGGGGATCAACGATGGTATTAAACCTCTGGTAATAGTTTTCACTATATTAGGAGAGTGGACTAAAGTATTATGGATAAGACTAAAGATTGGAATGGATTATGTTGGAAATAAGTTAGTATTGTTTAAGGATAGAAGTTTTTTCGATATTATTAATGGGATGTTATAGTAATATAGTTTTAGAAAAAGGACAACCTGCAGGACGGGCGACAGCCCATCACGTCAGATAAGGCTGTGGGAATCGAAACCACAATCGAAGTGCGACTGGCCTTTATCGCCTACCACTGGCCTATAGGAAGTCCCTGGTTAGTAGAAACTAGTTTTATTTAATTAAGCGGTATGATATATGAAGTATAAGTTCATTTTTGGAACCATATATGATTAATCTAACCATAATATGGACTTATAACTTTTGATAACCTTTTGTTTAAAACAGATGTAATGACCCATCATTCTATCACATGATCTGCTAACACATCACAAATAACAAATTCAACTTCATTTCTTTAATGGATGAAGTGGAAAATGATCAATTCACTAACAACAGTGAGATTGTACCAAATTCTTGTAAGTATTTCTTTTAATTCATAAACTTTAGGAAAATGATCTTGAAAACCAAAAATGTTGTCCCAGTTCCCTTATATCCGATGAATCAGATGGTACCTTATATCCTCACAAATCTATATCTTTGTGATTGATGGCTTTTTCATAGCCATGTTCTCTACCACTCTCCATCAGAACATGATGGTTAGGTTTCTCTTCCATATCCATATTTTCACCTATGTTCTTCTATGTGGAAACCCAGTGATTAGTTAATTTGGGTAATCGTTATCTTTCATACTTTAGTTTTTTAAGATTGGGTTTGGTATTCCTTTTTACGATGTGGGTTTCTATTAAAGAAACTTTCGAGTAGTAAACCATTTATAACCCCGATGAATTTCGAGGGCGAAATTCATTTTATAGAGGGTAGAATGTAACACCCCGAGATTTTATGAGAAATAATCATTTTAAATTTATTGATGTCTTGTGTTGTACGTTACAACAAAGGAGTATTGCACAACACACAACCCTAACTTGGCTGCATTACACGCAATCGCGACCTTCCTCGATAGTGTGTGTAGTATTCAATACCGAGTTTCACTAAACGAGATATTATTATAATATTATTATGAACTAGCCGTTATGAATAGTAATACCCACTTTTTAAAATTTTATAAATTTTATCTTTCAAAATAGACTTCATTTTTGGATTCAGAATATCGAAATTATCTTAGGGTGAAATTTTGGTACTTTTCGGATAACTTTCATATTCTGATGAATAGTGGAAGTTACTAAATTTTAATTAAAAAAAACTTTTTTAATCGAAATAATTAATAGTGATAAATTATTAATTTGAGTGGTTTTAAATTATATTTATAATATATTTTTAAAAATTAATACAATGTTGGTCATTGGATGTAATTTCACATTTAAACCAGACATAAATAAGTGTCAATATTTTTATAGTTATTATCTCTTAAGAACACGCTATTTGTTTTGACGACGGGAACTAATTTTTAAATTAATTAATGCAACTGATATGTTCTGAATTTGGTAAAATAGACATAATTTTTGAATTCATAATATCAAATATATCTTAGGCTTAATTTTTGGTATTTATCTGGAAAATTTCATTTTTTGATGAATAGTGAAACCACTAAGTGGTAGTTAAAAAAACTGAATTTTTCATAAAACATAATTTTACCGCTTCTGTGAGTGGAATTTAGAAAATCCGAGAGACACGGTTAATATCAAGGACTAAAATTTGGTTCAATGAGATGAAAATAATTTTTGGTGAATAGTAACTTTTTACTTTTTTTACCACGGTTAAAAGTAAATAGGGTAATTAAGGGTAAAAAGGATATTATTATTACCCTAACAGATGTCCTAATTCAATTGGATAAGTTTAATTCGGCCAAAAACAACCTTAAGAATAAAATATGACCATTTAGGCCCACATGGATTAGATTAGGACATTTGTTATTAATTTATTTAAAGAACGGTTAAAATAGTTAAAATAGAAGTTTAATAAAAAAATCATTTTTAATATAGTGTTATACATAAGATAAATTCTACTATAAATATTCATTAGAAAGATAAAAAGATTTCCTACATAATGGTATTTTATTTATAATTTTTAAACGTAAAATAATTTAATTTATTTATGAAACAATTCTGATCCATTAATTATCTTATTAATGAATTATTGACATAATTGAGGTTATAAATACCCAAATAAATGTAATATGAGACTTTTTATGAATTAAAATAATTTTCTATGTTAATATAACATGTTATTATTGATTTAATTAACTTGTTTCGAACTAATAATTTTGTTTTGAGTTTCACAAAAATTAATTACCAAATAGTGTCAAAATTGACAAAAAATAGTTTTTAAAACTAATATTATATTACAAATTGTTATTATATTCCTAAATATCAACGGTTCGGCCAATATACTTATATCATAATAGGTGTATCATTAATGGACCACTTGGGGGTCTCATGGATGTATATGGTAAGTTTATTAACTATATAATATAAAAATAAAAAGTGACATAGTAAATGTCAATCTAATTAACTAAGAGTTAAAACTAAAAGTTAATGTTAATATACTGACCTAAACATGTCTAAATTATATTGGATGAGAGGCTTTCGACATATCCCCACTTTAGCTTCTAAATAAATCAATTTGGAGCTATTAATAACCGAATATGAATTTATAATAAAATAATATTTTTAGTTATTCCAAAGGTGCCCCTCTCCTCCCTTATAAAAGGTCACCTCCTCCCTCTCTTCCTCACACAACATTGAGCCTTCAATCTAGGAAAAACCCTTCCAAATTCTCTTCTCCACTTCCATAGAAACATCCTAGAGGTCATGGTATTCTTCAAAGACCAATTTTAGTGCCCGAAGTGGAGGTCTCAAAGAGGCGCTTCAAAGAAGAGGTAATGTCCGTTACCGATTCATTCACCTTTATTTATTCTTCCACTTCTTCTTATTAGGTTGTTTCATTATGAAGTAATAACATCAGTATCACTCATATACTTATATGTTATTATAAGTATGAAACAACCCTATTTCACCATCTATCCATCCTATGGAAAACGAAATCACCGCGCGTGCGTACCTACGGAATACCGTCTCCACGCTGTGGTGTAATCTATTTTCCACCACCACCTTACTTGGATGGGTATAATGGTGTAAATAATTATTATATATGATTATTTGAAAGTGATATTTATTTTTTAATAGTATACATACACTCCAATAAAATTCCACGATCATGGGAACGATATCATCGCTCGTGCGTACGTACGGAATACCGTCTCCACGACGCGATGAGATTCATTCTCAATGATTAACCATTCATAAATGATTATAAAGTATATATAATAAGTAATAATGAAATATATTACATAATAATGATACTGGATTTATGTATTTATATATGTATGTCATCCAATTAATTCCATTTAATTCAATGAGGAAACGAAAACAACGTTCATGCGTACGTTCGGCCTACCGTCTCCATGAACGGTGTATTTCGTTCCATTTATAGATATATTATATATATGTATATTATGAATATATATTATATATGAATTATGTTTTATATTCTGGAATTATGTAATCATGATCTATGTAATCATATGAATAATTACAAGTCAAAACACGGACGACCAATGAAACGATTTTACCCAAAACGCTCTTTAACATGGAATTTACAAAAGAACGGGTAATATAAAGTCATAAGTGAACCATATATGATATCATAAAAATGAATATGTTTCTTTAGTAAGTAAATGACATTATTTAAATCATTATACAGGAGGATCGGATACGTACGAAGCATATCGGTCTAAGGTAAGGGATAAATTTGCAAATCTCATTTTTATCCGAGATTGCTTATTCGTAAGTATTTACTGGGGTTATTGATATCATCCATGTCCATGTTTTATAAAAGTGTATTAATGTATGTTTAAAGTCCTTTTTAACCATTTTGACTTTTAACTCATGGTATGGAAGGAATATTTCTTTTATACAAGGTACTTTTTGACTTTTCCGACAAAAGTACGAGGAGAATGTTATTTTTAACTTATACGGCGTGAACAGATTTTTACCGTTTCATAACGCCTCATTTTCAAAGAAGCATACTCTAAAATATTGCATGATTATTTTCAACAAAACCCTTTTCTTTTAAAATTGCATTGAATTTTGTGAAAAGAAAATGATTTTAAAGACGAAAGGATATTTTCCTCAAGAATTCATTTCAAGTGTTTTGTCAAAACTATTTTCCATCTAAGATGAAATTATTTCATATGTGTATATTTCAATTAATATGTCTCTATGATTTAAATGGTTTAAATTTTATTATTATGAAATGATATCAAATTCTTATGGATTATGTTATGATGGCATAATGTTTAAGAATCCCATTTTATTACATGGGTTATGCTATGATGTATGATTTATGATTTTGTGGAACACGAAAGAATGATTTCATTATGAGATGGGTGGGACCTATATATCCCTCCAATGAATTGGGTAAAGATTTATATCTCAGGAGATAGACATGGATGGAATGGTAAGTTAATCTGGTTCAGTGTTACAGGACAGAAACGAGGAGTGAACTCGATTCAGAAAAGGACTTTGTCCACTAAGATGGTCTTGGCAGCAATGGCTTGGATACTATGGAAATCATTACATGTGTTTAATGGATGACACAATTACATGTTTTATTCCCATGCTATGTTATCATTATTTAGGGTCCATTATTATCTATGCATTATGTACTTCCATGTTTTAAGTCTTTGCTCATGATTTTGATGTTTAAACATTATGTTCATGTTTTTAGGTTCAAATGTGTATGGTATGTTTTATTTTATCCATGCTTAACCTTACTGAGAATTTGAGCTCACCATTATTATGTTTTATTTTCCCCCAGGATTAAATGAAAGGTTTTAGGTAAGAAAACAAAAAGTGGAAGATCTTCGTGGGAGATGTTGAAGATCTTTCACCACGATTAGATGATTACGTTCCATGTTTCCAAAGAAACTAAACTATTACGGTCCTTGTGTGTCTGTTTTTCTTATGTATTATGTATTCTTCAAAAGTAATTCAATATCTATGTATGTCAAGCTTCAAGACTCTAAAAAAAACAGTTCATAAATATTGTGATGAACTATGTGGAAAAGTTCTTGAGAATCGCTGTGTTTCCCACAAGAGTAAGAATAAAGCCAAAATTAGTTCTTAAACATGAATGAAAAAATTACAATTCTAGAGGGACAATGTATTCTCGAATGAGTACATAATATATAAGGGTTGATATCAACACAAATCCTAGATGAAGAAGACATATATTAACATCATACGATAAGGATGTAAGAGATTTTAGTTCATATTCATAGGGATCAGACCAAGAGAAGTGTGGTTATTCCATTAATGAAAAACATTACCCATACCATCAGTCCTACATGATCGATACACAATATGGGAAACAATGGTGGGGAAAATCCATACAACACATGGAATACGTAGTAGGGGGAGACGGTGTGGGGTAATAGATGACCCCATGATCGATTCCAAACATGATTCCCTCTCAAATGATTGAACAAAAAAGTGGTTCAATTTATTTCATGTGTATAGGATGATAGAGTCACATTTTTAGGTCATATGATAGGACCAGCTCATGCACTTTATTATCATGTGGAAACGATTCAACTATTTAATGTTATGTGGGACCATGCACCAAAGATTAATATATTGTTGTTTAGAAGAATGTTGAAGAATGAGGTTCTAATGGGAATGTGCATGGAATGAAAATTATACCCAAAATGAATGGGCACTACATATGTCCACACAACACCACATGAAATCCCTAGGGGGAACCTCAGGCCAAGGGGCCAGAACAGATCGAGGGAGTTGGGGCAATATTTATAGATTATATATATAGGAATTTATATATATCCCATAAAGATGGTAATAAAAACATACGTAGTTCTTGAAATACATTTCAATTTAACGTCATGCGGTAAAATTGATGGAGATCATAGTTTGAGGTCATAGATCTCAGACCAAGAGATGAGCAATTTATTATCATGTCGGTGGGACATTAAAATGGAGATCACTCGAGAGAGGTATGTGGAACGGTTATTGAAAACTCGATGTGAATGAGGACATAACTCCACACCACACCACATACCCCTGAGATAACATAGGGAACAGAGTTAAGAGAAAGAGAGGGTTTCTAATAACATGTAATGGACCCAAAAAATGAAATGTTTGATAGTTCTTAAATATAAAATAAGGATGATAATGAAGACATAAATTGTTCTTAAAATACCACGCAGTTTAATGTCATGTGGTAAGGACATGTGTATAAATTAGAGATATTCCATAGAAATAAATTTTTTATGGATGTTTGTAAACCAAATGTGAATATGGATAGAGGAGTCTAGACCTCATCACATTTTTCAAAAAACGGATTTTAGGGAAAATTGGCTAGTGAACCTAGGGATGGAGCCAAAGAAGTGATGTTTGGGCATTTTTATATATCCTCTGAGGGTCGGAATTTATATATATATTGTTCTTAAAGCACCGTGTAGTTTAACATCATGTGATAAGGACATAAATTATCATAGTTTATGGTCATAGATCTTTAACCATAGATGCCCAGTTTAATATTGTGTGTGTGATATAGAAGTGTAGAAAAGGGGGAATCACCATGCCCAAAATTTTGGAGACTAGAGGAATTGAGATAACAATTGAGGATAACTACTGACCATGTTCTCTACATAATACACGTATCATGTGACCTGGAATGGAAAATGGACAAGTGAGGTTCAGCCACTGACCATGTTCTCAAGGCGAGACCTATCTCAAATGTTGTTCATGATCTTATGGGATATTGACCCAAAACTATAGGAGATCCAAGTGGCATGTGACCCAGTCGTTTGGGGGTTTATTCAGATATTAATGATGATTGAGGATGAAATTAGGGACATGTATGAAGAATTATGGTACCTGTGTAGTTAAACATCTTTCGGTGAGGGAAAAAGAGATCTTAGATTAAGGTCATAGAGATCATACCATTTGAAGTTTTTCATCTTGTGCAATGAGTGTTGGGTGGTTTTATGTCCATCATCCCAGATAGATCACACATTTTAATGTCATTAGGTAAATATGGAACAATTTATTCTTTAGATAAATACCACTTGAGAAATTTTTCCTTTATGGGATGAGTAAATTGATCACCTTCCATAATGACCAAGGAATATACACCATTGGGGTAAACCTTGTGAATAATATAAGGTCCCTACCATTTGGGAAACAAAATTGGTAGCATCATGCTAGTTATCATAGGAATTCTCAAGGAAAATACAATTTACCTTGACAGAAATAATTGAGATGAACATTCTTGTTGAATTCTCTGACTATGTTGTTTTGAAGCCTCTATTGATTGTGCAATACTAAGAGCTTATTCTCATTAAGGGCCTACAGTTCAGTCAAAAAGTCTTCTACAACTTTGTCTGATATCTTTTGATCGTAGTCATTTATGTGCAGTGAGGGTAAATGAATCTCAATAGGCAAGACAACATCAGTTCCATACATCGGGGTATATGGAGTCCCCTCGGTTGAATTACGAGTCATTGTCTGATAAGGCCAAAGAGCATTAGAAAGGATGCCCAGCCTACATTTCTCATTTTCACCAACTATCATATGCATAATGTTAGAGAGGTTTTTGTTGAATTCATTGATCTACCCATTTTCTTGTCCATGATAGCGAGAGATATGATTAGAACTGTCATTGTACTTGGCATATAATTTCTTAAATTTGGCTTCTCAGATGTTGGTCCCATTATTGGTTATGATGGTGTGGGGGACTCGGAATCAATGGATGAAAATAGAGCTCTTGATGTGAAAAATAAAGCAGTCCATGTATTCCTTTATCAAAAATGCATCTTTCCACTAGGAAATGAAATATATAGCGATCAGGATTGACCTAAACTTACAAGCTATCACCAGTGGATATAGTCCCATGACATCAAGCCCCTGATCCAAAAAGGGAATACAATACATGGTAGTATAAAGATGATATTGTGGCCTATTCACAAAATTAACATGGATCTGGAATGCCTGAAACAGTTTGACGAAGTCGATGCAATAATGGATCATAGTGGGCCATAATTATCACATCCTTTAGATCTGATGGGAGTGTTTCAACCCTATCTAATTAGCTCGGTAATAACCGGCATGAACATCACATATAAATTAGGGGATCTCATCTTCTTGAATGTAGTTGAGGAGAACTCCATCGAACCCAAATTTTTATATGATATAATCAAGGATGGGACTACTATGTAAGGTGAACTGTGTTGTGCGCCAACAAAATCATTCACGTAATATTCAGTCTAATGGGAGATTACATTTCTTGAGATACTCGATGAAGGAGATCATCCAACCAGGGGACCCTTCCATTACTATGGTGGGGGAACCTGTCGGTCCTGATGTGGAGGCTTCAATGGTAAGGTGGATTAACTATTGGCTTTCCAAATCTCCTTAAGTGATAGGAGTTATGACTCTCTGATTCACCACATGAATGATCATATCTTCCTAGTCGAGCTCTGCAAGAGAAGAAGCTAGGATGTCCATGGCATCAGCTCAGCCGTTATGCGACTGAGGGACATGAGAGATCTTTGGTCGGGAAGGGAACTGGTCCATCCACTGGAGAGTGTGCTTTAGAAATTGTGTAAGATATGGATTCTTAACAACATATTAATCTTTGATCTATTTTATGATGACCTCGGAATCCACCTTCACATACAGATGAGGAACGTTAATCTCTGGGGCTAGCTCAAGGATAGTGATGAGAGCTTGATACTATACTTCTTTGTTAGTACATCTTTCTGACAATAAGAATGAATGGGGAAAGTTAACATGTGATTTCAAGGGTAAAAAGATACCTAGGCCTACCCAATTATGTCTGGGATCATTGATCCTTCTACTAGTCGGGCTGCAAAAAGCACCATCAATCTTCGTCTGCCAACGAGACAAGGTTTGATCCACTGAGAGGATTACCATATATATAAAATAATGGAATAGATACTTAACTACATGGGCTGTATGGGTTGAAAAAAAATCTTCCAGTGCCTACCCCTAATTTCCTTCTATGTGATGAACCTGATATCGAATCATTGAATGATGTCTTCCCATCATTCTAGATAAACATTCAACTTGGGATGATTTAGGATGTACTTCAGTGGATCCATTTTGGACACTATTTGTATCTCATGGTGCTACAAGTAATTTCACAACTTCTTCTCATCATATAGCAGTGCAAGGTAGCTCTTATAGATAAAGTAATATCTTGTCTCTGTTACAATGATCATGTATATGAGATTATATAAATTGTTATCAATCCCATCATTGTTCTTCTAGGTAATAAGTGTGCCATGGGATCATTCCAGAACGGTCAAATAATGGACCAATGACGTTCCGAAGACATGTGGAATCTAGACCATGGGATGTAGTATATACTTCTTGATTTCATCAAAATTAGTCTAGCACTACTCATCCCATTGATAATCAAAATTGTTCTTCATTATTAGGGAAATGTTCTTAAACTTGTCAAATAGATGGGCAACGAATCAGCGTATGTAGGATAAGTGTCCATGAAAACCTTAGAGTTCCCAAATGTTGATCAGATATCGAAACAAGATAACCTAATCTTATCTAGATGAATCTCGATGCCTCTGTATTTGATGAAAAATCCATGAAACATTCCAGAGGTAAACCTTAAGGAACACTTCAAGGGGTTCATCTTCATATTGCAAGAACAGATAAAACCGAACACTATCTCATGATATCTGAGATGGTCATTGCACTGGTGGGATTTGACCACCAGGTCATCTACATAGAATGTCAGTAATGTCCAAATGATTGGATTTAATATTCATTTCATGGAATGTTGATAGGTGTCTCAATCATTCTTCACACCGAAAGGCATTACCTGATGGCATAAGTTATGTTGAGGATCTCTAAAAGAGTTTGACTCACCGTATTCAGGGGCCATTAAAATTTGATTATACCCGGAGTACCCATCCATGATTGAGATATCTTGGAATCTAAAAGTAGAATCCATTAATAGATTTATCATGGGGTGAGGAAAATCATCCTTTAGATAGTGAAGATTGATATCACATAAGTCGATGTGTACTCTGATCTGTCAGTTCATCATTATAACAAGCACAATGTTGGCTAACCATCTGGGGTAATGGGCCTACTTGATGAATTTGGATTTATAGTTCTTATCAACACCAACCTTGACCATGAAATAATTAGAGGGGTTCATATTAATGGGATTCAGTTTGAAACATTGATGATTTACTGGTAGACCGAGATGGTGGAAGGTGACTAGAGTATCTAACCATGGAATCTCATCATATCTCTATGAAAATACATCATGATACTACATTAATAAATCCACATACTATTTTTCTTCTTATTCATACATGATGTCACTGATCAGTTTTGTTTTAGATCTATCTCGATACTAAGATTAACCTATACCAAACCATCAATGGTGGTGGAGATTAATTCATTAGACATGGGAGGGGAATGATCAAAATACTCTTCATCATCCACAGTGAGATGATCATTAGTAGTGAAATTATTCTGAGTGGACTAACTATGATAGAATGATGGAACCGACCTAAGTGGGAGTGGAATCTTTATTGGGAAACTCTAGTGCTGCTGAAACCATAGTGAAAAAAGTTTTTGATCTAATTCCTTCAGGCCTTTAACATACAGGGCCATTCTTGATAATATCAAAGTAGTAGTGGTACATTTCCTTGAGTTGGTTCATCCCAGCTTGTCTAAACATTCATTTTTTTCATATTTCTATTTCCATGGAGTGAGCATCCCAATACCATACATGAGTATGGGGATCTAGGATCACTTGAGCCAGATTTGTGTAGGAGTACGAGGTGATCTTATAGCGTTCCATATACTTGGGAGCATGCTTCCCACACTATTCGAAGACAACATGAAATTTCCCCAGGGATTGGGTCATGGATTCCAACCTTCAAATTGGGATAATGAAGGAATTATCCATGTCAATCCATAGATCAGCAACAACGGTAGTATGATAAACCTCATTAGAATTAATCTGCTTGTCGATGGTCTTGTAGTAGTCGGTATCCAAGTAACTGGAATCACAAGATGAAATGGGAGATGTGTTGTGCTGTAGTACACCCACATGACCAACATAAGGCATTGGTGATATGAGGATGGAACTACCCCAAGAAGGTAGATCCATTGTCTACCGATTTTGGAATTATATATGCAGTGTCTTGTGAGACAACCATGAACTCAATACTGGAATCTAGGCTACCAAACAAGATAGTAAGCCATATCGGGGCAACTAATGTCTACTCCATCTTTTCATAGCCATGAATCATTAGGTCATAGGGTCTTAGATCTGTTTCAGACAACCCCATCATTTAGAGTGTATGGGTTGAGATCAGATTGATCTAAGAGCCAGTGTTGACAAGACAATAGTTGACTTCATTCCATTGAACTGGCCCATGATGTACAGTGGGAGGGTGTTCCCCTATATATGATAAAATATATCTTCTCCAAATAATTAAATGATATCCTACCACTCTTTCAGTACAAATGCCTCTGAATAGAAGGCTTCTATGGCTGATACCTCCATTTCAAACTGGATGGGGCATCACAAAGCCTTTGTGAGGGATTCATATATATCTAATGATAGGAGGAGAGCCTCAAGGATGAAAAGAAGTGTATGAGTTTTTGAAATATTCATGAGGACATCATATTTTTGTGCCATATGTACACTTTTTTCTAATATAAGGCCACTCAAAGACACGAGGTATGACATGCACTGCTGGAGGCATTCGAAGATTCAGGCTGTAGCTAGTAATGTCTTACTGCTCACTAGTCGAACCACATAGAATGACTATCGGCTAATGTCCAAATGACTGAGGTCCATCCATAATGGAACTTGACAAATCATATCATGGTCATAGTTGATCTACCTGATCAATAAGGAAAAACATTGTTAGAGATGAATCCGATGAGACGCAATGAGAAAGCTGCATGTGTTGAGTGTAATCTCAAAAGATTTTATAGTATGTTATCTCTTCAATGTAATTCAATAACATGCACTACACGCAACACCGTGTTCGATTGCACCATGACTTACCAAACTAGACTGTAAATAAAGAGGTTATGAATAGTATTAACTGAATTTAGAATTTTATATACTCCATATAATTTTAGAATAAATATTTTGTGATTCTCAGACATAATATATGAAAGATTAAAATAATTGATGTTAAAAATATTAAAATAAATGTAAATTGAAACTTTTGATGCATTCCACGAATTTTCTAGGTGAATATGACATGTTAGGGTTGATTAAATGAATTTTTTTAAGTAATAAAATTGATATGACTTTCTCAAACACCAAATACTAAATAGAGTTAAAAATTGACATAAATGAGTTTTTTAAAAACAATACTACTTTATTAAATGAGAAAATAATCCTAAAAAACTAAGGATCGGACAAATGATTTAAATAAGTTTATATATGTCAGTAATGAACCACTAGGGGTTATCTTGGATTTTTATGGTGAGTTTATTATCAATTTATTATAATAATACATGGGGACATGGTAAAAGATAAACTATTTAACTAAGAGTTATACCTAAAACATAGAGATAATATTTTATCCTAAACATGTCTAAAAACAAAATGGATCAGATTATTTCGACCCATCCCTACCTTATCATAAAAATAAATCATTTTGGAGCCATTATAAAATGAAAATTACTTTATAATAAAATAATAATTCATACTTTTCCCAAAGTGGCCCTCACCTCTCTTATCAAATGGGACTTCCTCTTCTCTCAAAAACACAACTCAAAAGCCATTTTTCTCAGCCAAACCCAACCAAAAGCTACTCCCATCTACCCTCACTTCAAAATATATGCCTTCTATTGAGCATAAATCCATCTTATGGAGCCCTTTTGTTCAAATCAAAATGAAAACCCAATGAAGAGGAAATTATTTTTTCACCTCTTTCAATGTTATTTTCTTCTTCCATATTCATTTTCATTGTTATTTACATTCCATAATTATAAATCCAGTTCCTTCTATATACTGTGATTTTATTATAAATATGGTACAACCATATTCATTATTCTATACATCCTATGAATGATAATGTCCCCATACGTGCGTACATAAGGCTTACTGTCTCTACACCGTGGTGTAATTTGTTATTCAACACTATGTTATTTGGATGGATATAATGATGAGTAATAGATATATAAATAATTAAAATAACATTCTAATATATTTATACAATTAATATACCATCCAATTCCGCACCTTTTAATCATTAAGGAAATGATATCGTCGCTCCTGTGTACGTACAGCTTAACGTGTCAACGTCGATATGAGATTCATTTCCACATTCACCATTCAATGATGATTATAAAAATATATATTATTAATATTTATGTAATATATTACATATTAATTCAATTGGATATATATATATATATATATTTACTTGCATATATCTTATTCACTTACTTCTGTTCAATACGATATGAAAACAGAAACAACATTTATGGGTACCTAAGACCTACCATCTCCCTAAATGGTATTTTCCATTTCATATATCTATATATTATACATATTTATATTCTAAATATATATTATAAATAAATCATGTATTATATTCTTTAATTATTTAAATCATGTCCTAAATGATAAGATCAAGAATAACAAGTTAAATCACATATGATAAAGAAAGCGATTATTACCCGTAATGTTAATTTTACAAGGAAATCATTTTTAAATGGGTAGTAAAAAGTAATAAATGAATCATGTATGATATAATAAATATAAATATGGTTTTTCTATAATTTAATAACATAAAATGGTCATTATACAGGAGGTTAAATGTACACTCGACCAATGGAGAGTGCAAGGTACGAGCTAATTCCTCAATCTCATTATTATCCGAGATGGGTTATGTGTAAGTATTTTCTAGGGAATATTTGTTATCCATTTCCATGTTTCACGAAAAAAATTTAAAAATTATTATTTTAAGGTAATCTTTAACTAAAACATCATTTTAATTTTTTTTAAATATCTATTCTTATAAATCACTCTCATTAATGTCGATGTTTTCAAAACGGGTTTAAGGATCTATTTATTTGGAATGATTTTATTAAAATGTTAATTCCTATAAAAATTATCAATGTAGTATGTGAAACTTTGATTCCAAAAAAATTTGTTAAATGAATTCCTTTATAAATGTTTAACTTTTAAATGATTTCCCAAAAATGGATATTTCTATAAAATCTTTTACCGATCATTCTCAACAATGTCAATATTCTTTATTTAATACTATTCTTGATTAAGGATGTTTTATTATAATAAAATATTCCATATTTTATCTCATGAGTTATGATATGTATTATTGTGGATGTTCTATTTTTACCATTCATGGTTTACAGATGATATATTTAAATTTTGTATGGTAGTTTTAATTCGAATGATTACGTTATATTTTAAAATTTTCATATGAGGAATGTAGTGGACTTAGTATGTGATGGGTGGGGACCACTATAGCCCCTCGATGCATCAGTAGGTCTCATGAGAATAACTAGTGTCTTGGAACAAGTCCTTGAAATTTTGTTATTTGTAGTCTTGGAACAAGGCCTTGACTATGTGGTAATGATGTCCGTTATTAGGCATTCCCCCATTCTGAAATTAATAATTATATGCGATTATTTGACTAGTATAATATCTATGTGAATGTTAATATTGTAATGTTTGATATATTTTCTGCATATTATGTAAATTTGTATTTTTAAAAGGCTGTTTTTTATAACAGATCTTGACTTAAATGTTTATACCTTCTACTAAATTATTTACCCTTACTGACCATTTGACCTGACACCTTTCTGATGTTTTTTTCCCAGGATTCCAAGAATTGTATTATAATTGATATGCAGGGTTAAGCATGGGCAATAATGCAGTTCTTAATGAATTATTTGTTTGAATTTTTAATTTTTAATGTAATGTTAATTTAAGTAATCTATTTTCCAAGACTACTAAACTGATTTGTCCTTCGGGAATTGATTCCTAGTAAAAATTCTAATGTATTAAAATAATGCACCGGCTCCGGGATTCTGGGGTAGGGGAATTGCAGATGGTATCATAGTATGTTATGTGTAATCAATGGAAACTAGATTTAGATAAACTATAATTTTGGAACATTACACTAAGATGGACATTGGGGATTAGTATTGAGGAACTTCCTTGAATTTTCTTAATGTAGAGATTTTGTAAATTTTTTATTCAATACATCCCTATCTGGATACAAGAAGGTAGAGGTAGCTATGAAACAGATGTACCTAAGAGTAAAAAATCTAACAAGGAGTTTCGGGAATGACCCGGGATGTCCTGGTACACGACAACGAGCCTTGATGCACTCCTGGCTACAACACTCCTGAGAGATATGTTTAAGATAATTCACATTTTCATTAAAAACCATAATGAAATTTTTAAGAGTATATACTTCCTCAATGAAAAAATATTTATTATTATGGATTATATGCATAAACATTTCAATTTACATTAGGTATTTTACATTTTTGGAATTATTTGTTGTGATTCATAACCTAATATAGTGTATTTCATTTTTAAGAAATAGTGCGGTGTTGTAGGAATGAAAACATCAGCCACACAGATGATCAACAGAGTAAGAAAGATCATATCTTTCATGGTCATAATCCAAAATTTAGAATGGAAATATTCTCCCATGTATTCTCATCATATGAGGAAATAGTATCACCTGTTAATAAGATAAGTAAATAATTCCATGAGTCATATGGATTTGAAGGGAAGCCAAAGAAAGAAATGATTGTCGAAAGAAAGATGGATAAAGGGAAGAGGGTAATGAAGGATTTTCTATTATGTGATAATTGTGGTAAGAAACACCCTAGTACTAGCCTAAAAAGAATGGGAGTTTACTACCAAAGTGGGGAAAAAGTTCACCAGGCTCGTGATTTGAAAGGAAAGAAAGTGGATGCCAATGTTGAATGATACAATTGTAGAGAAATCGGGCCTTATGAAAATGAATGTCCTAATTGACAAGGAAACATACCTCAAAAAACGCCAAGGGGGATGTCCAAGCATCTGTTGTTAGTACATTTGAAGTGGAATAATTAATGTATTTGTGTTTTTGGATCCATGAATTATATTATGGTTATAAGATGAATTTGATATATATAAGGATTATACATCATTACATTTGGTTTTCATTAGGGTTTTAATATGATTAGTGTATTCATATTTTAATTATGTGAAAATAATAGAAACATTTAGTTGTTTGGGGAATCTGATGTGATAATTTATTTTGGAATTTTGAGACATTTTAGAGAGAGATTGGATAGATATATTTTTATAAGTCTAAAGGATGGTATGGATTAAGTTTTACATTAGATACTATTGTTAAGGTTAAATAATTTCAAAAAATTGTTTTTGGGTTGTTATAAAAAGGACAACCCAAAGGTTGGGCGACAACCTGTCGAGTTCGGCAAGGCCGCAGGACTTGAACCTACAATCGAAGGGCGACATGGGTGTATCTACTACCACTGGCCTACGTGATATACTAGTTTTTATAATGTTGTTTTTTTTGCATTGTATAAAAATGAATTATAAATTCATTATTTCTGCAACATTATATGGTTAGGATAAAAAGAATATTTTTCAATTCTATTATCTTTTGGAGTGAAAGATGAGTTTGTGGTAGAAAGCAGTTGAAGGATGAAACTCTACATGTCAAGTATATTTTTTCCCTCTTATTCTAGGAATAAATTAATTTTTAATCTTTTGGGACGGGATCCAAAAACCAAAAATATTTTATCTTAATACCTTATGTTTTGATGAACCAATAATATTTTAATTCATCCTAGATCTATGGCTTTAGGGACCTCAATTTTCAATTCACTAGTTTGTGATTCAAGACCTCAATCACTAACTTTAAATATTTACATTTTCCTCCAATTATATGTCTCTAATTTCAACCAATATTCTCCTAATAGAGATCATAATTTGGTTGTAACTATTTCATATCCCTTTCCCTCTTAGTAAGACTAAATTTTATTAACTCAATTTCTATTGTAGTTCTTCCCCAATGGTATTTTTCTATTTTTAAAATATTATTTTTGAATAAAAATTTCAAATTGTGAGCACACAATTTATTATAGTAGAGGGGAATTTAATACCCCTATATTACAAAGTATTTTTTCACTTCAAAGTAATTCAATAACTTGCACTATAAAAAACACTAAATTCGAGCGCACCACCGCTTACCAAAATTGCTGTTCAAAAAGAGGTTATGAATAGTATTAACTGAATATTAAATTTTCTATACTCCATAAAATTTTATAAACCATATTTTATGTTTTTAGACATAATATAAGACCATATTAATTTTTTTCAAATAAAAGTATTATTTTTCAAAAAATGCTATTTTACAGCCTTTTAATGGAGAACCCTCTTTAAAACCAATATTTAACACTTATATATATTCAATTTAATAAAATTAAATTCTTTTTTTTTTCAAGAGAGACATAAAAATTTACTTTGGAAAATTTTCTGGAACTTTTCTGATCACTTTTTTATTTTGATTACTAGTGAAAAATACTAAATTTTAATTGAGAAAAAATTTATTAATTGAAATAATTTAGAATGATAAATTATTCATTCGAATGGTTTTGAAGTATATTTAGATTATATTTTTATCTTTTGATACAATGTAGGTAATTATATGTAATTTCACATTTAAATTTGACCTAAACACATGTAATTCATTTGATAGTTTTTAATTTTTAAAAACCCACTTTTTAGTACTAACAATGGGAATTAATTTTAAATTAGTTAATTGAACTTCTATGTTTTTAATTAGGTAAAATAGGTTTCATTTTTGAATTCATAATATCAAAATTAGAATAGGATGATTTTTTTGTATTTTTCTAAAAACATTCAATGTTTGATGAATAGTAAAAAAACATTGTATTTTTGTTTAAAATAGACTTTTATTAAATAAAAATTATCTTTATTTAAATTTATTTTAATGTAATAATAGATACATAATACCTATATTATTTCAAGGTAATTAATTGAGTTCATTTTGAAATAATATTATAAATATAATATTTTGTTGAACTTTTTAACGTCTTTTACCCACCTTCATGCACATTTGAAAATTTGCTTAAAACATAATTTTACAGCTTTTGAAAATTGAATTTAAAAAATCCAAGAGACACTGTTGAAATCTGAATGTAAAATTTGGTTCAATAAGATGAAAATAATTTTTTATGAATAGTAACTTTTGAATTTTATTTACCATACTTAAAAGTAAATAGGGTAATTAAAGGGAAAAAGGTTTTATAATTACCCTAACACTTTCCCTAATTATAATAGATTAGTTTTTCAAAAAAACTAAAACTTTGGAATAAAATATGGTCCACTTTGATTAAAATGGATTAGATTATTACATTTATTATTATTTTATTTAAAGAAGAGTTAAAAGTGTAAAATTCAATGTTTAATAACTAACCCTTTTTTAATATAGGGATATATATAATAAAAATTTCATTATAAATATTCATTAGAAATCTAAAAATATTTCCTACATCATGGAATTTTATTTATAACTTTTAGACTATATATAATTAAATTTATTTATGAGAGAATTATGATGCAATAATTACATTATTAATGAATGATTAAAATAATTGATGTTATAAATATCCAAATAAATGTATATTGAGACTTGTTATGAATTCCAAAAAATTTATAGGTTAATATGACTTGTTAGTGTTGATTAAATGATTTTTTTTCTATGTAATAATGTTTTTATCACATTCAAAAAAACAAAATACTAAATAGTATCAAAATTGACATAAATGAGTTTTTTTAAAATACTACATTATTAAATGATAAAATAATTTTAATATTATAAGGATTTTCCAAAATATATATATAATATTTTATATGTTAGTAATGAACCACATTTAGTTCTCTTGTATTTTTATTGTATGTTTATTAACTATTTATTATAATAATATAAGAGGACATGGTAAAATCTAAACTATTTAACTAAGAGTTAAACCTAAAAGATAGGGTATATATGGGGTCCTAAACTTGTCTAAAAAGTATTTTTTGAGAGGATTTTGACTCATCCCCACCTTATCTTCTAACTAAATTAATTTGGAGACATTAGAAACAAAAAATGATTTTATAATAAAATAATATTTCAAACTTTTACATAAGTGACCCTCACCTCTCTTATAAAATGTACTTCCCCTTTTCTCAAAACCACACCTCGAAATCTATTTGGCCCGGACTACCCCTGACCAAATCTCCTCCAAACATCCCTCAATTCATCCTGGAGGCCATATCTTAAGCAGAAAGCCAACCTATGGATCGCTTTTTTTAAAATAAAAAGGAAACACCCAAAGAAGAGGTAATTATTTTATAACCTCTTTCAAAGTTCTTTTCTTCTTCTACTTTCAATTTCTTGGTTATTTCCATACAAAAATAATTACAGTATCTTCTGCAAAATGTGATGTTGTTATAAATACAGTGAAACTGTATTCATTATTCTATTGATCTTATGAATGATAATATCACCATGCGTGCATACATATGGCTTACCGTCTCCACGCTGTGATGGAATTTGTTATTCAACTCTATGTTATTTGGATGGATATACTGATGGGTAATATGTATATAAATAATGAAAATAATATGCAATTTTATTTGTATGATTAATATACCTTACAATTTCACACATTTTAATCATAAAGAAAATTATGTTGTTGCTTGTGTTTATGTACGGCTTACGATCTCCAAGACGCGATGACATTCATTTCCACATTCACCATTCAACGATGATTATAAAAATATATACTATTAATAAGTATTTAATATATTACATAAAAATGATATGGGATATGTATGTATGTATGTATGTATGTATGTATGTATGTATGTATGTATGTATGTATGTATGTATGTATGTATCTATATATATATACTTACATATATCATATTCACTTACTTTCGTTCAATACGATATGAAAACGGAACCAATGTTTTTGAGTACATACGACATACCATCTCTCTAAATGGTGATTTCAATTTCATATATCTATATATTATACATATTTATATTCTAAATAAATATTATATATAAATCATCTTTTATATTCTGGAAGTATTTAAATCATGATCTAAATGATACGATCAAGAATAACAAGATAAAACACATCCGGTAAAGAAAGCGATTATTACCCAAAATGTTAAACTATCTTGGAAATCATTTTTAAATGGGTAGAATAAAGTTATAAATGAATCATATATGATATAATAAATATGAATATGTTATCATTATAAATTAATAACAAACAAAGGTCATTATCTAGGTGGTTAAGCATACCCTGGACCAAAGGAAAGTCTAAGGTAAGAGTTAATTCTTCAATCTCATTATTATCTGAAATTGTTTTTGTGTAAGTATTTTCTGGGAGCTATTTATAATCCATGTCCATGTTTCATAAAAAAAATTCAAAATGATTCTTTTATGGTACTAATTAACTAAAACATAATTGTAAATGTTTTAAATATATATTCTTCTAAATCTTTCTCATTAATGTCCATGTTTTCAAAATGGTATTAATGATTTATTTATATGGAAAAGATTTTTTTTAAATGTTATTTCCTTTAAAAACTATCAATGTTCTATGGGAAACATTGATTTAAAAAATCCCTTTTAAATTACTTCCTTTATAAATTTGTGTCTTTTAAATGATTTCCCAAAAACAAATATTTCTCCCAAAAATTGTACTGATCATTCTCAGCTATGTCAACATTCAATACTAGATATTATTATTGATTAAGGTTGATCTATTATAATACAATATTCCATATTGTATCGAATGAGTTATGAAATGTTTTAATATGGATTTGATATTTTTACCATCCATGATTTACGATTGAAATATTGACATTTTGTATGATAGATTCAATTTGAATGTTTATGTTATGCCTCAACCTTTTCATATGAGGAATGAAATGGACATAGTAAGTGACGGATGGGGACCACTATAGGCCCCTGATGCATCGGTAGGTATCATGAGACAAACTAGTGTCTTGGAATAGGCCATTGACAAAAAATTTATTTACATTATTGTCCCGAGTCCTTGACTATGTGGTAATGATGTTCATCATTAGGAATTCTCTCATAATGAAATTAATTATTACATGTTATTATTCATCTTTTAGAATATCCATGTGCATGATTTTATGGTAATTTTTGATTTATTTTCAGCATAGTATTTTCATGTTTATGTTTAAAAGGCTGTTGTTTTTATTACACATCATTCCATAAATGTTTATTGCTTCCGCTAACTTATTTACCCTTACATTGCATCTGAGCTCACCCTTTATCTCAGGATTCATTTTCCCAGGATTCCAAGATGTGAATTTTGTTAGATATGTAGGGATAAGATAGGGGAAAAATGGAATTCTCAATGGATTATTGATGATGTGTTTTATGTTTGAATGTGTAATGTAACGTTCATGTATGTAATCTATTTTACATGACTACAAAACTAATCAATCCTTTGAGACGTGATTCCTGGTAATAATGCCAACGTATTAAAAAAATGCACTGGCTCTGGGCTTCTGTGGTTAGAGCGTTACATTGATTACTATACTAGGCATACATTATTGTCTCAATGGTGTGAATGGCTTGTCTAGAAGAACTATACAATTCATTTTAACAACTCATATTCCCATGGATTCATCAATGATAGAATCAACTATGGACTTTGAGAGGGTCTAGCGAGAACTATTCTTCATCGGCTAACATGTAAGGGTCTACTAGCTTGACGGTTGCACTCTAGATTATCACTCAAGGATCCTTCTACTCTTGAGAGAATTATGGCGGCCATGCCCATATTTGGGGTCATTAAAAGTTCGAGAATATGGGACTGATTTATCTAAGGTGCATGACTTTGATCCAACTTGCACTGTTGGAACTTAATCTCTTGAGAGGATAAAGGATATGATTTTGATGTAGATGAAGTAGCTGAAGATAGCATAAAAACATATGAATTCTTGAGAAAATTTAATCATGAATCGATAATACCATGGGAATGGTTGATTCCTTTGTGAGCTATCCAATCATCATACATTTAAGGCCCACTATTAAAAACATTCTAGAATTCACCATCGTTGTTGTTGTTATGATTTATTAACACACATTCCACATGTGCTAGGGTGGGACCCATTCTAACTATGTTGTTATCAACTTAGTATTGGTGCCAATATTTAAAAACATATCAATAATTAAGGGTGTGCCCATGGAACCAGTGATAGGTTTAGTAATTGGGGAGATCAGTGAGATTAGATGCTTCAGGCCTCTATCATTCATGATACCACAAGATTCCCCATTCTAAAGAACATTGGAAGAATTCAAGGACCTAGGACTCATTTAATGAGTGGGGATGGATTATTTGATCTAGGAATGGATCTTTGGGAACCTGGAATTAATGAGGGGCTGGCGGAGCCTGAGGAGGTGGAGGAACTTGATTATCTCATTTATGTGGTAGTGGTGCATTATATGGGGTAACATGCCAATTACGAGACTGCAGTTTTTGAGCCGGAGGATATGCCTAATGGGGTGGGACTTATAGAGGCTATAGAGGTGTCTCTAACAGTAAAAAATAGAGCTATATGAGGGCCTCTATTTGTGAAACAACAACTGTCTCAGCCTCTGTGGCTCTTCCAGTGGGAGATACAGGAGGATAAAAAGTGCCTGATTGTATTGTTTAAATGCTTCTTCTAAACATTGATCTTTGTCATAAAAATTACAAAACCCACCTGGGAAGTTTTGAGTTATAATAAAATGGACCATTTCGATCATTAAATTCCATGTACTCATCGTTAGAATCTATTCTTGGGTTATTGGAATATCAAGTGAATATGTGAGGCCCTTCCACATGGTGACCATGTATGCAACTCACTCGTCTAGCCTTTTCATGAACATGAAGAGATATGTGGTTCTAGGTTTCCAGGTTGTGGAACTGAACTGGTAGAAAATCTAGCTCTGAAGATCCTCCCAATTAGATATTGAACTAATCGGTATATGGTTGTACCAGAAAATCATGGGCCCTTCAAATATTTGTTCAAAAAATAGAATCTTACAAACCTCATGTTGTGATGGATTTCCCAACATGGGACCACACCTTGAAATAAAGTGGTCCAGGTGCTATAATAGATCATCTATCCCATTTAAAATGTAGAATATTGGATTACTGAAACCCATGGGTTCTAGAATATAATACACCCATGCTGGATATGGTTTTCCATCAAGTGGGATTGAAACCATTTGAGTTTTAAAAGCCTCGAAGAGAGAAATAAGATCATTTATCGGATCATTCTAGTGAGGGTTCATGTCTTGTTGAGGGTCCCTAACAACCAATGCGTTTTCATGATCATTAATGTGGTAAGTTGGTCCGGTAGCTCATGGAGTGATTGGAGAAATTAACCATTGAGATAGGGTAAAAACCAGTGGGTCTATTGTATTAAATTGAGGACAGGCTGGTAGAGCCTATAGAGAAGCCAATGGTACCCAAACCAGGTCCAAAAGAATGTTGTTCCACAACTCAGGTGGATTTGCGGATTCTTACCAAAGATGTTTTCTATAAACATCAGCTTCTACCCTAACTAGTTGGGCAGGGATGTCGACATGACCACGATGCAACTCACCAGGGGAAATTTCACCATCCCCTATCTCTGATATCCTTCTATAGAATCACTATAATCTGGCCGATGTTCGGTAGAATGCTTGGCGACGACCTCATAGACCATCCTTCAATGTTCGCTGAGTAGCTTTTATAGTTCCTCCTTTTCTAGATCATTCTCTATCGTAGGTACCGAGCCAAAATGCTCAGGGGGTTTTGTGGTCCCATCATGTTGTTTACTATGGCTGGAGTATCAGGTAAGAGGCAAGGACTTGGAAGTTGAATGAAGTCCATGAAACATTCTTTGATGGAGAGTATATACACCTGTAGGTTATGTTGAGTGTTGTACTTCCATAGTAGGATATTCCTTTTCTCTAAGACCTATTCCAATTCCCCCTTCCATGTATATCTCTTGAACGAACAAGTTCACTATGATGATACCTGAATGAATATCCTCGATGTCACAGGGTGAACCAGGTTGATATAGGATTCGAAATAAATAAATTTCAGAGTACTACCCCTAGCCATAGTTATGGACATGTGGGGAAGCCTCCTTAATAAATCTGAAGAGCACTACAATGCTATGAGCACGTCATTGACGGAGGGTCCGATGATAACCATGTGACACATGGTGCTGAGTAACGGTGAGAGAAGCCACCTCAACAAGGAAGAACTGTTGACCAATGACGTCAAAGTGTTCATGGATTTTTGGCTAAGATAACTGTTGATGAAGAAGATATAAATTCATCATCCCTAAGGTTCGGTGGAAGTAAATAACCTCATTCTCAGTTATGTAATCTGAAATTTTGATTTTTGAAGTTGCAATTGGCTATAAAATCATGGGGAAATGGTCCGCTGTAAGAATTTCCCACAAACTTCTTAGCCCAAACACGGAATCTAGCCCCTGATTTCACTATTCCATGACTAGGGGAGGTTGAGGGACCCGTAACAAGACTTATGTAAACTTTTGTAGTGGTAGGGTGGTTGGTGGAGAGTACGTTGCAGGAGCCAACAAACCACTACATCTTGGGGTACTTCTTGGAGAATGCACTGATTTCACCACCACAACCCTATAAGATGGACTAATGACCACTATGTCATGTATAGAGGATATGGTCATTGGAGATGGGCTACTCTATTGATCATCCTCAAAGGGTCCCCAGAACAACACTCTTTGATCTCTTGTTGAGGAAGAGAATGATCTTTTTGATGATTCAGATGATTGAACAACCTGTTGTTTCTGATGCTTTCGCTTAGACACACATCTGCCTTTTGAGGATGCACAGTTGTTTCCCTGCATTTTCACTTTCCAATGGTGGGAAAAATTCGTCACTTATTCAGAGATTTTTTCTCCTTGATCGAAATGGTGTGATGGGAAGTTAGCCACTCTATCCAGGGATTTCTCATCAAAATTCATTGCCTAGTCTGGATCTCCCTTAAATATTAAGAAATTAATCATGTTACACTTCCTGATGTAATATGATTGTGGATGTCAGTTAATTAAACTACTTCTATAAGGACATTCCAAGGGGTCAAGTTAGGCCAACAAACTTTAGTCACAGGAGTAGTCACATTTGATCATCAATGCCATGTTTGGATGCTGGAGCACTAGTACACCTGGATTTTCTATATAAGATGGATTCTCGAGCACACAAAGGACCAAGGAATCCCATGTCAAATGCTGGAAATCTTCTTCCAGACAGATATCCATTACATTGTTCTTAGCATCCCATATTTATCATGGGTATGCCACGTGTTTAACATCTAGTAGAGTTAGATCAAGAAGATCTGAACACTAATGAGAGTGGATCATATGGGTATATCCGTAGGAGGGAGCACCTGGATGAATTACTATATGGATGGATCAGAATTTCCAAAAAGATCTTAACTAGGGTGTTGTGTCTCATAAAGGGATGTAGTCACACTACGAATGTGGATATGGACACCTGAAAGAGAAGATCAGTTGATGACTAGATCCATATAAATGGGAAACCATGGTTTACCATTTTCTTGGATTTCACCTCAAGGAAGTTTTATACATACCCAAAAGGGATCAAAACGCTCATAGTATGAGCGGGTAATACATGGAATCAAGGTGAACACGATGGATGACAACCTGACAACCTGTTGAAATTAGGCATGGTAAGAAGCTAGGGTGTTACAAATATCATTGGGATGATTTACATGATTCCATTATGACGTCATGGCCTGAATGAATTCCGGATGGATATGGATGAAGAGTCGGGGGATAGAATGAATGGATATGTGACTAAAGTGAATATGAACATATTGGGATTGAACTATAGGGAGAAATCCTACATATACCTATTTGCTGGAATGAATGTCCACATAGTTCTAAAATCAGGCAATGAGTCCATAGAGATGGCATCTTAGGAGAATAGATACATGGATGGGTACCTAAAGGAAGTAGATCCTCCATATTAAGGCATGATCATCCCAAAATAGAAAGGATCGGGGGAAAGACCAATATGGGAAATGGATTATGGTTTTGAACCTCGGGAGGCTTCCTAGTACCTTTTTTGAAAAAGGAAATGATCAAAGTCCACATAGTTTAGGAATGGTGCATAGACTCAGGGAGAAAACAAATGAAAACAACCTGAAGACATGATGGGCCTTACTCTTGGTTAGAAGGCCAATGAAAGAGGGACACCCTTGGTTTGAAGTGTTTTTGGTCGATTGTGGAGATTACATATGGTTAGATTCCCATGAACTATTCTAACAATGACAAGGGGCATGCCATGGATATATGTTCCAACAAAGTGTATGCGGATTTTTTCTATTAATTTTGTTACACATCATGGATTCTTCTTGTGTACCCTCTCTAGGATATATGGTTCAAAAACTATGTAGTTTGATAAAAAAGGGACATGGGTCTTACATACTTTTGTGGCCCATGAGAATCTAATTGTCGATGCTTACTATAAGACCATGCGAGTCATGCTCAGTGTGAGACACAAGAGGAAATAAAGACATGAAACAAATGTCGCAAAAGGTTATTCTATGAGGAATGGAGTGGGGATTACATGTAGTTAGAGTCCCAAGAGAGGAATGTTGGGAATTACTCTAGGAGAGAAGTCCGAGGAGGATTTCCAAATTTATGAGGTGAAAATGATCATCATTCAAGGAGAACCCTAACATGTTGGGTTACGGATTACGTAGAGACTACCTGAGGTACATATGGAAAACAATCTCAAAGGGAGTGGAGTAGAGGGTGTTGGTGCCCATACCCTACTTGGTCCTCTTGAACCTATCCCCCATGTGGTGGTCACAGTTTAGAATCATGTATTGAATATGTGGGTGATTGTCAGTTTAAAATCCCACATCCTAGATGATAAGGAACCACTCTTTACCCCTATGACATACAAAACAAGTGCACCTTAACTCTAGGTGAATGGAAGGCACCAGTAATGCAATGTCAAGACCGGGATGTGAAGTGATCCATTGAAGGGTGAACATTACTATGGCTATGTGAATAAGAAATAGCCATAAGTGTGCCTACGCGAAGAAGCATGAGGCAGGTCAATGCAACATGAAGAAATATCCATGGTATGATGAAATAACATTGTACAGGCATGGAGGGTTTCAGAAATTAGGTGTTCATGATGAAATGGGCCTCACAGAGAGGGTATTTGCAAAGATCCTGGGCTCACAATGTATAAGGGATCACAGAGCACAAGTAATTGTAGATCATAGTTCTTATAGAGCATATAAATTTTTATAGGGAAAGGCTTTATAAAAGTGAAGGATTTGTGATTTTTAGTGACCCATATTAAGCATGGAGTTCTCATGTGGTTGGACGGTGCTTTTCAACTCCTAGGTTCTTAGTAAAGTCTAAAGTACCAGAAGGGTTATCCTTCATTTGAGATGGCTGATACTCTTCATGTAGGTAATCCCTCTTCAAAGAGGGGTTAATTTTGAACAATGGGAAAGGGGTTTTTCCTTGATCAAGTACCTCAGATAATTCATTTTCCAAATTGGTTCATAGGGAAATGAATTCTTCGTGAATTGGGAATTATAATAGAGGAATGTCAGATTCTCGATCCTTAGAGTGGGGGAAGCTATATATTTATAGGTAGGGTGTGGTGTGATACTTTGAGGGAATGATGTGAAGAAACATTCACTCCACCACCGGAGGTAGATTTTATCAAGTTTCTCCAAGTCGTACAATCGACTTTCATCACCTCTATCTCATAGAGGTTTCATTAACTCCCTCTATAGCAGTCACAATGGAATTAGTAATGTTTTAAGGACTTGAAATGGTGATCATAATTCCTTCTGTGGAACAGAGAAATCCATAAATTTTCTCAGACTTGTAGAGAGGACCATCTTCTTTTCTTTGCAGCATTCATAGAGACAACCCAGATCATTTCACCCGCCATGGTGCTGGGGAGATTTGCAAGGTTTCATCACCAATTATTTTTTATTGCACCATTTTTAGTTACAATTTCTTATTTTTTCCAATACATCGATTTTGATGCCAAAAATTACCTATCTGAAAACCATAATTTTTTGGGAGTGATCCTGCTCCTACAGAATATCTACCCACTATGAACGAACTTTTAGGAGTAGAATCACCAATGAGATCAATGGTGGGCAGGAATGTGAGTTTAGATCTAGGGGAAACTTCACGAGTGAATGGTAATGAGTGTACTGTGTATGCCTGACATGCGAGTAGTTTGGGTTGGAACTAATGTCTATCATGCTGTTTAATGTTGTTTGGAGATCAGAGATCCATTTCTACAATCAAAAATACCTTGTTACATATCTATTCGATTGGTGGTCCCATAACAAAAGCATTTTCCACCACCACCTGGGGGAACTGGGCATGAAAATTTTTGGGCATCCCTTTCATTTGGGTAATTCCCCAAGAAGGGTACTAGTATGGTTACTTCCTTCAAATATAGAACATTTAGGGGAATAGGATGCACACACCAATTCTGATGTAGCATCTCTTGAAAATGGCTATAGAGAAGATAAAAATCTTGTATATACTAAGGTATATAGCATATCTAGGATGGTACAACCTATTTTTGTGACAGTAAATGTTATTTAAAATACCTAGCCGAGGTAAGTAGTGAAAGAACACATCGTATAGGGGGATGGTAGGATCATATTAGACAAACCTGGAATCAGGTTAGTACCAATCATCAGGCTTCAACGTAAATGAAATTTGGTGCCCAAATGTGTGATATAATGGGTCATTTGTCGTGTTTCTGAATGGGATGATGCTTCTAATAAGAGGCATGATGATTGGGGTTCATCAAAGGAAAAAGGTGATGGTTGTAATCATAGAAGCCGCGAACAAGGTCAATCTAGGAGTGCTTGTATTTTCTAGGTTGTACATCATTCTGAGTTGTATTTAAAGAGGATGTACTCCAAGGAGAATATGCGGACCATTCCATATTCTTAATGTATGTGTTGCATCTCATTAAAGTGGTTATGACTTATAGAATACCATATTCCTTCCAGGTGATGGCATTTTGTCGTCCCAAAACAATATTTCGAGAATTTTTCTATTGTTTCATAAATATAAATTGATAAATATCAAGAATGAAAACCACAAAAATTTAAAATTTCAACCATTTCAATCCTTAACTAGCTAGATGGTGGAAAAAGGGTGATTTCTACTACAACAGAGGCAATGATTGTTGAGTATCAAGGTGGTGTGTTGGTAGCCCGGATTCATAGGAAAATATTTTGAGAACCCTATGTGTTGTTGAGGTTTTCTATGTAGTTTGGGTGTATGCATCAGCTGCCGAAGAGAGTATATAAAAGGTTTAGAGAAGAGAGGAATACCCACATCTTTCTCAAAAAGTTGTTATTGTAGATCTCATATAACCTATGAATCAATTCCAAATGCATTGATCACATGATTGGAGTCTCAAAAAGTTGTTATGTTTAGAATATCTGCAGGATCTCTACTAGTGATTGAAACATTTCACAAAAAACAAATCATTCAAACTGGTCTAACCACGTCACCTAGTGTGCAAGAAACTACAATCGTAGGTGATGCTACATCTAGGATTAAGCTCTAGGCTTGTGGGGGTTAGGTTTCTGAAGAATTAAGGATCCTAGAAACGGACCCTACAACTGAACTCTTAGATATTTTCTCTGAGTACTGGCCTACATATCCTGAAGAGATTTATGACTCCAATAATGAAACACCGAGGAATGTCATATGACATGATGCGTGGTGTGGAAGTGCATAAAATTTTCTCTCAGTCAATTAGAGGAAGAATGGATGAGTCAGATGGAGTCACATCACACTTGGATACTATTTCTCTATGCTATAGAGGTGGATGCTCATGACCTTTATATAAAATCCATGAATATATGGATGAAAAAATGAAATATATTAGAAACACTCTGATATGTCCTAGTTTTGGATGATATCAAAGAATATCAACACACTTGAGGTTGAGCAGAATGTATGATGCCTTGAAGAGTAGGAAAATGAACATGATTCTGTTATCACAAGATAATCTGAGGGCATTGAATCATTAAAATCCAAATAGGTTGAATGCCATAAGAAAGAAGTACTGGAAAACCATCAATTGAATGGATTCAAAGATTAGAAAGAGAGAAAGCAGATAAGCATAAATGAGCACTGATCCATAGCTATTACTGAAAAAATAGAGCTCAGGGTCTGGGAGGAAATTGTAGAGGCTATATTTCCAAAATTGGAAGTACAAGAGAATTCTATTGATGTGGCTGGTCCATAAGTGATGTGTTTTGTCAAAATTTATGAAATATATTTCCCATCATGTTTACATATCCCCAGATGCATGAATGACTATAAAATTAATTTCATGTTTTAATTAGTGTATCTAGATCATACCTATGGAGTAACTAGTGGTTAGTTCCTAAGATCACATGGGTCTTAATTGGTGTGAGAAACAAGGGATACTACACAATCACCCAATTTACCCATTATAGAACAAGATGAACATTGAATACTCAGTGTCTGCTTTTGTTAGGAGACTTCTCAGGCAATTTTGGAAGAGATAGGTTGTAATTGAAGTCTAATGTTCTTGGAACCACCAACATGTCTTTCTCAATGTTCTCTAGTGCATGAGTGTCGTAATTCCAAGGATGTTAAAATCCATCTAAACTAAAGGGAGATGGGAGGTGTGAGTCATGGTACCCAAAATTTGGTACTCAATAACAATGCAGAGATACTATCAGTTTACTTATGACATTATTCGAAACACCTAACCTATATCACTATCCTAGAATAGGGACAATCATATGAGGTCCATCCAATAATTGTATTTGAAAACATGAGGCCTAACTTGAAATGTCATTCGACACCTTACAAAATGTTCCCCTAGGTCGTTAGGTGAGACAATGTGGCATGGGACCAGACTGTTAGGGGGTTCCCTCAAATGCTAAAGCGGATGAGTATCCAAATAAATTGGACATAAAGAATGGTGATAGAGTGATGGGATGTTCCAATAGAGTCCAACTCTCTTGAAACTAAACCGTCCTGATGATAGTGAATTGTGTGTATGCATCAGTCTGAATGAAAACCAATTTTTTTCCAGAAAGGTCCTCCCTAGAAAGAAAACTAACACATCCCATATATTTTTATTAGGGAATCCTGAACTTATCTTGGGAGGGGATATAGTTTTCAGTCATGATTTGAAATACATGGGCACCCCAAGTGACCAATATGTGGTGTAGTATAGAAACACGATCTAGATGAAGAAAAAAGAAGTCCACAACACACAACACTTTCCTAAAAGGCATGTTATGATCAAGAGGTCAGAAAGATGAAAGGGGTTGCAGGTGGATCTTAGATGAAGAGTCTAGGAATCACTAAGTATCTCATGAGACTGAAATTCAAGACACATGTAAATCTTGAGGATGGTATGGCGGATATCCAATACTAAATGAACTATATCCTCTCAATAAAGTAGAATCATAGTTATTACAATGTTTAATTTCATGAGAATCATGACACCATAAATTTTTGTTTAAAAGTTATAGTGTTAATACCATGTGGGTCAGTGGAGTACTATCCTGAAGCAATCCAACATGTATTAGGAAAAAGAAATTACACATATTGAACCTCACTTTTCCCAAAAGGAAAACCTAGACTAATAAGGGTATATAAAAGTTTCATGGATTTGTAGTTTAACCTGGAGGTAAAATAATCAAGCATCACTATGTATATCTCAAGGGTTAGAATCAAGGAACATGTTGTTTTGTAATGTGGCATGGTAGATGGCTAATTCAACAGGGTTAACGTCTTCTTGAAGGATGAAATCACACAACTAGGTGGTTTATTGATACAGAATAAGGATGAAAAAGGTATAGTTTAACATCTATTTATGAGGATATAGGATATCCTAGTTTATGGTTGTAGAGGTCGAACCATAGGGAGGTTTGATTCTTCTATTCATGCAAAAACCATTCCCAAATCCCTATGCCCTCATGATCCATGCTCGGTGTGGGAAACAAGGGTGGAGAAGATCATTACAACACATGGAAGTACATGGTTGTAAAATACTATGTAGTGTCAAGGATGCCCCCCCCCCGACATTAGTTCACACTCTTAATATGAAAAGGTGTATGGATGGATAAGACTAAGGGTGTCAAATTTTCATCTGAAAATGATGAAATGGATAGGTACGTGAATCATGAAACCAATATTTTGGGCATAATAGAGTGGGTGTAAGGATTTAAGATAAATAGAGACCATATTCGAAGAACATTATCCATATCATGTGATCTGAGATTGGAAAAAACAAATGAGGGTTGATCAGAAATCATATTTGCAATGCGGGACCTATTTTAAATGTCGTTCAAGATCCTCTAGGATGTCATCCTAGAATAGAAGGTGAGCTAAGGTGGCATGATACCAAGCCGCTATGGGGTTTTTTCAGACATGAATGATGACAAAGACCAAAATAAAGTGCATGAATGAACTGTCCAACTCGAATGAGAGCGTTTCCATTGAGAATTAAAAAAACATTGTCCTTAATCACACTGTATCTAAGAATGTTGATGAGCTAGGATCTAAGGTCAAATGGCACAACAAGGGGTAGAAGAATCAAGGATAGGAGTAGAAGAACAGGTTAAAATGGGGTACTGAACACAGGACTTGACCTGAGGTAAAAAAATCTAGTGTTTTAATGTATCTAGTGAGGTTGAGAATGATTCGACATGTAGTTCTATAATTTCATGCAGTTTAACATCATATGATAAGGATGAAGATGAAGGGGTGGTATTCATAAGGGATGCATATGGTGTGGATGTTTTAAACCCGATGTGAATGTGGGTGAAAGAAGTCTACATCACATCACATGCTCCTAAAAAATAAATTCCACACTATAAGGCCCAAAATGGGGAACTTTGGGCCAGACCTGAAGATTAAACATGTGAGAGTTCCTACATATCCCATAGGGATGGGAATCAAGCCACACATAGTTCTGGAGTGTCATGCATTTTAACGTCATGTGGTAACAATATAAATTATAGGTATTTCTCAAAGGGGATGTGTGTGGAATAGAAAAGTAAACCCAATGTGAATGGGTAAAAAAGAATGTGTACCACACCACACAATGAGCTGAAGGAACTTGGTACAAGAGGCTGGAAAAGTTGGTAGACCTGATTTTGGGCCATATAGAATGGATCAGGTGTCTCTACGTATCATATAAGGATGGGAAAAAATCCATATGTTGTTTTTGAATTATTTGATGTTTAATGTCATTAGGTAAGGATAAAAAATATCTTCATTTAATTTCATGGATCATAGAATGTAGATGCCTAGCTTAATATCTTGTGCATGGAACAAAACAGATTTAATGGGTGAATCACCACACCCGATATTTCGAAGACCATGTGGATGGAAATAATGATAGAGGATAATAGGATAATTTCTGACCATGTTCATGACACAGTATCCATATTGTGTGACAAGGAATGCGAATAAATAAATGATCATCGACCACTGAACATATTTCCAACGCGGGACCTGTATCAGAGGTCATTAGAGATCCTCCATGATCATGGCCCATAATTATAGGTGAGCCAAGGTGGAATGAGTCCTGGCCAATAGGGGGCCATATTTTTTAACGAATATAGTAAAGACACCAATGACGGGCACGAGTGAAGCTTGGCGATACCATTACAATTTAACTTCGTGTGGTATGGATGAGGGACATCTTAGTTGAAAGTCAAAGGGCTCAGATAATGAGGTGGGTTTACCACATGAAGATTATCATCATTTTTGATGAATGTGATTTTAGTTTAAGGTTATAAATGATAGACTATATTTTGTATTAACCATTTGGAGTTTATCATCAAGCATGAAAGGAGGGGTCTTAGTGTATGGTCATATAGCTCAGACCGTATGGTGTATTCACTATTTGTATTTTATCATCATGCAATATGGAAGGGGACATAGTTTAAGGTCATAGATCTCATAAAATATAAAATTTATTAACATGATGGAGAAGGTACCAGTCATGGAAACTACTTCATTATGAATTTGACATTGGTGGGAGGAGTAATGTTCTCACCATCCATAGTCACCAAGGAGTATGCATCATTTTGGTAAACCATGTGAATGACGTAAGGTCTTTCCCATTTGCGCTGAGGATTTTGTGTCTTTATTTAGGGTATCATTAGTGCTCTTAGAGACAATACCATTTCACCTTGTATGAAATAATGGGGAATAATGTTCTTATTGAAATCAATGGCTATCTTGTTTTGATGCCTTTCTAGATTACACATGGCCTAGAGCCTATTCCATCAAGGGAATGCAGTTCAGCCAAACATACTTCTACTAACCTTTATGACATCTTCTAGTAATATAAGACTTTTTGGATTAATAGTAAAAATATCCTGATATCTAGGACTCCCACTTCTTTAAACCGAAGAGAATATGACATCTCATATGTGGATTTATGAGGCATTTTATAGTAAATCCAGAGAGTTTTTGGAGCCTTTTTCTACCAACCCTTCTGGTTATAAACATTCCTATTCTTCAAGATTCTATAGAGGGTTTTTAAATTCCTTGATATACAAATTTTCTTGCACAGGATATCGAGAGGTACGATTTTAATGGATATTGTTCTTTTTATACAATTTCATCAACTCATCTTCCCAGAAGTTGGTACTTTAATTAGTGTGGATGACTTGAGTGACTCTGAATCTGTGGATGATATTAGAGCACATGAAATCCCTGATATAATTGTATTGACATCTTTGAGAGGAATTGGCTCTTACCATATGGAAAATAAATCTATATTAGTCATGATGAACCCGCATTGAGTACATATCACTAGTGGATATGGTCCCACAACATTGATCCTTCATACTACAAAGGGCCAAGAGTACATGGTGGAATGGAGGGTCATTGGTAGCTGATTCAAAAAATGAGCATGGATCTAACAAACAAGAAACCTTTTGGATAACTTGATACCATTATGGATCATGGTGGTCTAGAAGTATCCCATTATTTGAATATAGTATGTGTGATTTTTCCCTGCTAGATGAGCTCCATAAGAACTAGCATGAAGTTCCTAAAAAAATATGTGTAATCTCATATCCTTTAATGAAAAAGAGGAGAATCCTATCAAACCCATGTCAAAAGAGGATCTTCTCATGACTAGGACCACTCTGGATGGTGAACTTCACTACGTGCTGACAGACTCATGAACATTAAACATGGTCTATTAGGAGATTACTATAATAGAGATACTAAATAAATGGAGTTATCCAACTAGTGGTCCCTTATATTTAGGTAGGGTGATCCGAGGATCCCTATGTGGATGCACTAGTGGAAGGATGACTTAACTGCTACCTACCACCATCATCTGGAGTGATGAGAGCTGGGACTCTTTGATGCACCACATGGAAAATTAAATCATCATAGTCATGCTCTTCAAGAGATGTTCCATGGATGGGAAAGGAATCAGCTAACCATTTCTATGACAGAGGGATGTGAGAAACTTGCAGCTGAGAAGGGAATCTGTCCATTAGTAGGTGATTGTGTTCAAAAAGGGGTATAATCTATGAATTTCTATCAATGTATTCACTATTGATTTATTTAGTGACCATCTCAGAGTCCCTCTCACATCCAGGTGAGGAACATCAATCTCAATGGCCAACTCAAGGCTAGTGATAAGAACTTAATACTCCACCTCGATGATGGTACAACCTTCTAACAATAGGAAAAATTAGGGAAATATAACTTTTATATGTGTGGGGAAGTCGATACCCATGACTGCACTATTAAGTCTGGGATCGTTTTTTCTCCAACCAACATGACATATTGATGTGATGTTAAAGTGCATCTCCCAACATGGAAATTCTCGTTCCATTGAGAGGATTTCCACATTTGATAAATCATAATCTAGAGACTTCTTTATGGATTTTGGTTGGGTATAAAATAATTCTTCCAGTGTTTGTACCCTAATATTATTATTTGGAATGAACCTAATGTTGTTATTTTGAAGGATTATAGCCCACTAATCTAGAAGGTCTATCAACATGGGGAAGTGTAGAATGTACTTCTACGGATAAACAAATCACACTATCTAAATCTCAAGGTGTTTCAAGTAATGTCTCATCTTCTATACTATGAATACCAGCACATAGAATCTCTTATCAAAAGAGGAATATCTAGTATATATATCAAGGAGGAAGGAGTTGAGAGAGTATAAACCATTAAATCTCCCCTCATTGTTCTTCTGGGTGAGAATGGCACAGATAAATCATTCCATGGTGGTCACATATAGGACTAGTAGTTTTCTGAGGACAGGTCGAATCAAAACAAGAGGGTGTAGAGGTACTACTCCATCTCTTCAAAATCAGCCTAATAACCATCATCACAATAGTATTAGACACCTTTTTTAATGATCCAAGAGAATGGATTACACTTTCTGGCCAAATTCAAACAGAATTTTTGTTTGTAGGCTTTGTAGACTTGACTGACTCGGAGCTCCCGATGATTCTTAGAGGTGGAATCTAAATGATTACCTTGATTTTCACTATACTGATCTTGATACCTCTATATCTATCAACAAAAACAAGAAACATTCCATAGTTAACCATGAAGGAACAAATCAAGGGGATCATCTTCAAATGGAGGGAGCAGAGAAAACTGAACACTTTCTTAATATCTCTGAGATGGTCTTGGCAATGGTGGGACTTGAACACCAAATCATCCACATATAATTCTACTAACATCACATGAATCGTCTGGAATATTAATTTCATAGCATGCTAGTAGGTGGATCCTTCATTTTTCAGACTGAATGGCATTACCTGATAATAGAAGGTACCTTGAGGTTCTCTAAAGGATGAATACTCTTCATTTATAGGGGAAATTAAGAGTTTTTTTTATCTGGAATACATGCCTCTAAAAGAGAGATGTTGGAATCCAGTGGTAACATCGATCAATATTTATGTCACAAGAAGGAGGAATCATCATTCAGGAAGTGATAGTTGACACCCCAGAATTTAATGCAGACTCTAATTTTTTTGTTCTTCTTCATGATAGGCACAATGTTGGTTAACCATCTTGGGTATTGGACTTGATTAAAGAATTTGGATTTAATGAGCTTTTCAGCTTCAGCCTTGACCATAGAACCATGAGAAGTGTGCATCTCTATGGGAAGCTACTTAAACATGCGATGGATTATTAGGAGGCCAAAGTAGTCGACGAAGACATGAGTATCCAATCCTAGCATCTAATCTTATATCCCATAAAATGTATCTCAATGCTTCTTCAAAAAATCCATATATTAATGTTTTTAATGTCTAGGAATTGCTGTGCTGATTAGTGTTGGTTTTGAATCTATCAAGGTACCAAGGATCACCTATACCGACTCATAAATAGTGGTGGAGACACCTTCCTCAAATGAAATAGGAGAATCATACAAATCTTATTCATAGTCCACGGTGAGAGGACCATCATTATGTGAAATACATTTGAGTTTTCTAATGGTGATGTAATGCTAGTGCAAGCCTGTGTGGTAGTGGAATCTTCATTGGGGGACACCAGTGTTGCTGAAACCATGGAGATTAAGGCTGTCAATCTGATTCCATTAGGCCTTCGACCCAAGTGGCCATGCTAGACAATATCAAAGAAGTACTGGAACATAATCTTGAGTCTGTTCAACCTAGCCTAGTGAAACAAGCAAGTATGACATATTGTAGTTTCCATGGGTCTAAAATTCTAATACCTTAGTGGGGAAAGGGGTTGTGGAATCACCTATGAATGATTTGTGTAGGAGTAATAAATGATCATTCGTTGTTCTTTATTCCTGGGAATTAATTTTTTTACTACTTCCATAAACGATGATGTGGTGCCCCAGGTCTAGGGTTGTGGCCCCTAAATAGTGGATTAGGAGAATGAAGACATTATCCCTATCTATCCATGGGTCAGCCATGGAACTAGTATACTCATCCTCATTGGCATGAACTGACTTTTCCTTGAAAATGTAATATTAATCATCTATGTAGATGGATTCATTTGAAGCAATGGGAGGTGCATCGCCTTGGAGCATGCCCACTCAACCATTGAGAGAGTACTTATGGAATTGGTGATACGAGGAAGGGACTACCATATGTAGGTGGAGACATAGTCTACCCATCAATGTGTTGTAAGAGGAATCCTTTGAGATAACCATGAACATAAGGTTGGTAACTAGTCCTTTGAACCAGGTCCTTAGGTGGATCATTCTAACCGGCATCTACTACATCATGTCAAAACCTTGAATCTTAAGGTTAGAAGGACTTAGTTCTATTTCAGATAGTCCAAGCTTGCTGAATTTTAGGGTCCGGATGAGATTGAACCATGAACCCATGTAGAGAAGGTTGTGGATAACATCCCCACCATTGAACTCCAAATGTAAGTACAATGGGTGGATGATACCTTTTATGGGGAACTACCATCTTCCACATAGACTGAACTAATGTCCAAACATTCTGCAAGCTCAACTTCCTTGGCATAGAATTCTTTTGTGGCAGTTATCTCAATCTCAAACTGCAGGGGGCTTCTTAAATTCTATACAAGGGCTTCAAAAATGTAAGTAGATTTGTGGAGAGCCTCAAGGATCGAGTTACAGGATGTAATGCTAGAAAGGTTCTTGAGCACATCATACATCCACTTGAGGTGCACAATTTTTCTGACATGTGGTTGGATCATGGAAAGAGGCATGACCGGTTCTTCTGATTGAACCAGTGGATTCTGACTGTTGTTGGTTATATCCTACTTCTCACTAGTTAAAAAACATAGAGTGTCCATAGGTTGTTGGCCATATGGATGATATATTTCCACTATTAAAAAGGGTTGTTCAATACATGGTCATGGTGGCTCTATGTGAACATGAACTATGAATGGAGGTAGGGATGAAACTGAAGAAACAAGATAAGAATGTTGTACACGCTGAGATTTTCAGTAGTCCTACTACCTACTCTTAGAGGTGTGCATGGATTGGTTGGAAGAAGGGGTCAATCCATTCTGGAATTTTGCATACCCATAGCTCTGTCAATGTTGGCGTCAAATGGGGATGTTAGAAAAATATTCATGGCACACTTCGTCATCTGCAAACATGTAATTGTCCAATATTTTGATACTATTATTTGAGGCATACTATTGGTTATCACTTTAATATTATCCATTATTAGGTGGATTTTGGGTGTTATCCCCATCTCAGAGGGAATCAATTTGGTAATATTACGATATGGATTTGGTACCAATAGTGGGTTTTTATTTCTCTTTCATTGTTGATGCCTAGTCTCCAGAGTGGGAAAAGGCTAACGTGTCAATGAAGAGTTTATAGAAGAAGGTAGAATAGAAACTTCATATGGTTCATTCCGAATTGGACGTGCACGGATAATACCATGGGAATAGGAGACTGACTTGAAAGCTATCCAATCATCGTATTTTTGAGACCCGTAGCTAGAAACCTATTTACATTCACCACCATTATCGCTATCTAGCTTTGCATAAAAATAATCTACATGTTTTTGGACCGGACCCAATCATACTATGTTGTCATCGACATGGTCCTGAATCTAGTCTTTGAACCCCTAACACTGTTTGAGAGTGTTTCCATGGAATCAGTGATAGGTTGTAACATCCTGCACATTCTCATTGGCTTGAGATAGTGGACGAATGCTACTTGGCGTTAAGAGACATTCCCAAGGTGCCAAAGGCTGGAAATAATTTCCAATGGCTTCAGGAATATTTTGGGAATGATTTTTCCTTATGATTAAATCAACCAACCAAATATTACACTAACAAAAAACTATATAATTCATGAAAAAAACAACCAAACACATACATTACCCTAAGACAACCAATAATTCCACATGAATCCCCCAGAACCAAAAGAACCAAACAAAATATCATAGTACCATGCATAAGACTAAATAAGAGACCCAAAATAAACCAAGACACACTCTATAGCTCAACACAAAGATCGATGCTCCAAGAACCATCACATCTTCCAAGCATCACTACAAACCAATATCCATGAGATGTTTTACCTTTACATGTGTCTTAGAATACTACATCTGCAAAAAACCCAAGCACCAATGTAGGGGGTGAGATCTAACACACGGTAGGTTTTCCCAAAATGAATTACCTACACATGACACTAGGATAAAACTGTAAGAAAATTTATATAATGAGTGTATATAAAATAATCACAAGTGGAACCATTACTGTAAGCCAAACATACCATTACAAAGCAACCCCACAAAAACCCAGAAAACCAGGGGAAAGAAAAAAATTCCCGCCATAAGACATATTACCATTTAACATTAGCACTTCAATTTTCATATTTCATGGAAATTCACAACAAGACCACAAAACCAGTGGGACATCCACCCATCCCGGTCACCACATTCTCAACTAGCGGTACTTCCCGACCACTACCCATAAGGCTGGTCCTTCCAACTAATATCCATCACCTTTTATAGTGAGACTTCACACCTAATTCCACAAAACCCACCTAATTCGTAACACTCAATCAATAAATAAATAAAAATCATCCAAGGCCTTACAATAAGTACAAAGGTATTTCTAACACATGTCAATTCACTTCAATAAATCACCCATTTATTGAAAACAAACTTTAATTGTTTTCTATAACAAACAAAATTTCAACAAAACAACATCTATTTTGAAAACCATTTTTCATCAACCATTTCCCAAATCAATCTCAAAAACCCATTTTAAAATTTCTATTTTTAAATTAACAAGTTCATTTCACCACAACACCCATTTTTCCCTAAAAATCCAAAAAACATCACAAATGAGATTTCCAAAAAATTTCAAACATCAATAACACAATTAATTTTAAGATAAAAAATTAAATGTAACCTAGATTCATGTTTTAGATAAGTGGTGTCGAGAGATAATACACCTACCTTTAGGGTTCCAATGAATTTGACCCACAAGCAACCACACCCCAAATCCGGCGAACACACCACAAAAACCGTTCTAGATCGCCTTTTGGACATCCATAAGAATTTAAATCAATAACCAAGGAAACCAAAACCCTAGATCCAAATGAAAAATATGTAGATCTAGAAGGCCAAGAAAAGGAGAAGAGTAGATCTAGAGGAATCCCAAGAGAATCCAGGAGATGAGACATACTCCTAAGAAACCACCTAGAAACCACCTTGAAAACCTTTTGAATCGCTTCCAAAACGTGTTGGAGAGCCCCTATAACCATTCAGAACCAAAAAAGCCAAGTGACTATTAGGATGGATAGAATTTGGAGTGAAAATAGATCAAGCCTAGGGGGGCAGGATTTAAAAACCATATACTTAAGGGGAAACACCGTTATTCCTCACAGTTTGGAAAACCATGTGCTAACCGTTCGCACACAACTATCTCGAGAGGAGGGGTCCACAATGTTGCCTCATACGGTTTGGAAAACCATGCATAGGCCATGTGTAACCTACTGTCTCCCTGACATGGTTTCCTAATGAATCCACAAGGTCTATCCAAACTGTGATCAAACCATGTGCCCTTATAAATGGGTCAAAACTTATTCAAAATGATTAAAAACTCTTCCAACCTCTTCCCAAATCATCCCATGCACTTTAAACACATAAAATGGAATAAAAAAAGGATACATACCTCAAATTGAGTGTGATACATTATCCTCATTATTGGAATTTCCATCATCAAAATGAAAATAACTATTTCATTGCTGAAAGAGCTTGGGCCGTTTCTTGAACATTTCTTTCTCCTGCTCCCAAATCTTCTATTGATTCTGACCATGCTGCCAAACAAGACAAACTAAACTTATGATTTAATCACGAAATACATTCTCTTTCATGTCCATAATATGCACTGGAACGTGTGTCAAGGAAATATATGGTTTTAGCTCAACATGATCCATATGAATCACATGGTAACAATCTGACTAGTACATTTTCAATTGCCACACATGAAACACATTTTGCACCACAATAAAACATGGTGAAAAAATCCAAAGGATAAACCAACTCCCTAATCTACTCAACTATCTCATAAGGACTAGTATACCCCAGAGATAACTTACCCTTCTTCCCAAACTGATTATGTCCAAATATAAAAGAGATTATCAAAAATATGTGATCACCCCCACTGAATAATAACGGTCATCGACGATGGTCTGCATACGATTTCTGATAACTTTGATCTATCTCCATCCTATTCGTGATCAGCATGATTTTATTCGTAGACTGTTATTCAAGGCTTGGTCCGATTTTCTATGTCTTGCAAGTTTCCACCCAACGTAGTGGATAAATACACAGATGCATATATAATTCCTCAAATGGAGCCATATGTATCGAAGTTTGATAACATTTATTGTAGTAGAACTCCACCTATGGTAATTTCTCCTCCCATGAACCATAAAAATACATCACACAAGCCATTAACATATTCTCCAAGGTTTGTATCATCCTCTCAGATAGGCCATCCATCTGAGAATGATATGTCGTGATCATCGTCAGCTGTGTGCAAAATTCTTGCTGTAAGTATTTCCAGAAATGAGATATGAACCTAAGATATCTATCGGATACAATCGAAACTGGAACACCAAATCTCTTTACTACCCCCCGATATATATTTTCTACATATCCTACACCTTACGAGATTAACAAATAAAGATGAAATGGGTAGACTTTGTGAGCCGATCCACACTCATCCATATGGCATCGTTCTTCCTGACCATTCTTGGGAGACCCATAATAAAATACTATTCTATTTTCTCCCATTTCCACACTGGGATTGGTAAAGACTACCACATGAATATTGGCCATTGATGTTCTACCTTGAATTTATAACATTTCAAGAATCATGAAACAAACTAGGCCACATCCCTTTTTATACCTAACCACCAAAACTACACATTCAACACCATATATATCTTTTAAATTGCCGAATAGAGAACCCACCTAGAATGATGATAATAGTTGAGCAGTTTCTCCCAACAAGCCATTGTTGCCACTATCTGATTCTAAAAACACAATACTGAATTTACATTTTGTTCCTAGTTCCCCCTGGTCTCCCCACTATTGAGTTTTGACATCAGCACCATACACTCGGAATTAGATGTATGTGCCTCTTTAACCAAACAAACCAATTCAAAAATCAAAAAATCTAGAAGGAAGACTACTCTGTCACCCCGATCCAAACTTTCCAACTTTTTATCGGCTATGAAAAACATTAACGATCACTGATCTAATACTTATCTCACCACTTCAGCATATGATTTCCTACTTAATGAATATGCCACTAAATTTTCTCTAATCATTGAGTACAATAAATAGAAATCAAACATCAATATATATTACATCCATCTCCCTTGCCTCATGTTCAAATATCTTTGTGAAAGGATATGATAAATTCTCTTGGTATAGTAAACACTATAAATTTTTCATGTAAGAGATAATGACGAAACATATTTAATGTAATGAACCACTGCTGCCAACTCCAAATCATTTGTTTAGTGATTATTCTTTCACAACCTCAACCATCATGATCCATAGGAAACTACATGACCCCCCTGCATGAGAACACACCCCAACCCTGATCCCAATGCGTCACAATACACCACATACCCTTTCACTGGTTCTGTAAAAACCATGATTAGTGCTGATGTATGGAAATTGTATAGCTATTCAAAACATTTTTGAAACTACACATCCAATTTAAATGGAACATTCTTCATTGTCAAAGTTGTCATCGGTGAAACCAATTGTGAAAAATAACAGAAAAAACGTTGATAATACATAGCTATACCAAAGAATCTCTGTATTGAAAAACAAAATCATCGGCACTTTCCATGAGATAACAACCTCTACTTTTTCTAGATAAACAGAATCACCCTTATCAGAAATAACATGTCAAAGGAAACGAACCAATTGTATCCAAAAGTCACACTTTGAAACTTTGGCATACCACCGATGATCCCTCAATATCCCCAACACTATCGCCAAGTGTTTCTAATGATCCACCATTTCCCTTGAATATTCTTGAATATCATCAACAAATACAACCACAAAAGAATCCAGATATCTCTAAAATATCTGATTCATCAATTCCTTGGACACCGCTAGTGCATTCATTAGACCAAAGGGAATATCCACATACTCATAATAACCATATCTAATTATGAAATCTGTTTTTCGTATATCCTATTTCTTCATCCATAGTTGATGATACCCTAATCGCATGTCAATATTGGAGAACCATTGAGCTCCCCTCAACTAGTCAAACAAATAATCAATACGTGCAAGTGGATATCAATTTTGTATCATAAATTGATTTATTCTATGATAGTAGATGTATAAAAAACATTCCATCTTCCTTATAAAAAAATAACACAGGACTTACCCATGTAAACCTACTAGGATGGTTGAACCCTTTGTTCTCTTACTCTTACAACTGCTCTATTAGTACCCTTAAATTTGTTGGTTCTATCCGACATGATGGAAGTGAGATAGGACTGGTTGCCAGAATGAGATCAATCAAAAACTCCACTTCTCTAATGGGTGGTAACCCTGACAATTCATTGGAAAAACAACCATAAATTGATCCATGACTTCTAGAAGAACCCTCTTCTCAATACCTTCCATGGATTCCAATGAAAATTCCACTAAATGATATGATATTATGCTCACCACTGGTGGAAACAAGACTATTGCACCCTACTTCTGATTCTTATCTCCTATAAAAAGATTTCTAATGCCATCCTCCGTCACAAAACTAATTGTTCATGCATAACAGCCAATGTGGGCAATAAAAATTTTCATCCAATCCATTCCCAGGATTATATCATACACATCCATTTCAAGAACTGAGAAGTCCCATGTCAAATCAACATTATCTGGCACTACACGACATGCTCTACCCAGAATGGCTGGACACTCCTTTTCACACATAATATTTTGATGTTTGAGAACCATATGCATCATTTATACCGTTCAACCCCATAAATAAACAATATGAGAAGTAATAAAAGAATGGGAAGCACCCATATCAAACAACATTTACATCAATGTGGAATTTAAAAGAACTATACCTCGCACCATGGATGGTCCTGACTAATCATCCATCACAACCTGTTGATATCAAAAAAACCTATTATTTGCGACAATCCATCCCTTTCTTACCTATAGAGACGTTTTTTGAGGAGTCATGGTGTTCCCAAAATCACCATGTCAGTCATGGATTTGCTAACGATGCGTATACTACTGACCTCACCCTATTGAGGCATACGACCCCTTTGACCTCTGAGGAGTGTCACAGACACCAGAATTCAGAGTATTCTAACAATACCACTGAAGGATCCCCATATGATTACAATTATGAAATTCTCATGGTTTTCCGTTACAATCTATCTTGATGTGGCTCTTTTAATCACACTAAAATGACAATGTTTACTCTGAGGCTTCAGAGGAAGATTTACTGATCCTATAGTTGGATTCTAAGTCATATTTCCCATAAGTACAAATAAACATCATCCACTCTCATTTGGTTTGAGATCCCTTTTTACCATCGAGTCTCTATTAACCATCTCTATATAATCATTAATACATAGTACTGTTATCTTTGAATGAATTTATTAATTGAACTCAGCTTCAATAATTTGTTCTTTCAATGATGTACTACCCGCCACCTCAGGTACAGACCACACTATGTTCATAAACATAGCCACATATTCGATTTCCAAAATGTTCTCCAATTTCAAATGGAATAAATCTATTGTGAGCTGAATTTTGAATGTATGAGGGTAGAATTTTTTGATAAAGAATTGATCAAATCTATCCCACGTCATTCCTTGGTCTGTTACAACTTAGACTACCAACACCCACCACTGAATGGAATGATCTTACAAAATATAAGTGGCTAACTACACTATCAACTCTATCATAGTTAATAAGAATTTGAAGATCTTTTTCATTCTATTCAACCATGATTCTTCCCTTTCTGGATCCGAATCACCCCTAAATATGGATGGATTTTGCATTTGAAACTAAACTGAATGATCCACGTTACATGGTTCCGCCACTTTATTTCCAGTTTTCATATCTTGGAAATCTTGAACTATATTTTTCACTAGATTCTAGTTCACTAGAGGCTCATGTGAAAACACATTTTTAGCAGCCTCATATGATTGGAATCTACGATGACTACCTGGTTCCATTTTTATTCATGCAAAAACAACAATGTGTCCTTCTATTTTAGTATCACTTGATTCAAAAATTCTAGTTCTATTAAAATACAACTATCACAACCACTATTTCCACAATTTCACATTTCCCATATTGCAATATTTTGAAAAATCAACCATGATTTAAAAATCAACCCATTTTAAAAATACCACAAGTTTCTATGTTTCAAATCCTTCCGTTTTGAAACACCATATAGATGTTCAAAATCTACACATTCATATCACACCATAATTCATTATAACCCAATGAAATATTCATCCCAGTGGGAAGTAATTTTTACCATGCATGTCATGATCATCTCATTGGCTACACCCATGACAATGAGGTATCCAATGCCTATAAGTGTATCCAAACAAAAATGTACCCAACTCCCTGGTAACTTTATTATTAGCATAAAAGGGATAGCCACATCCTTTTATGCTATAAATTCTATGTTCCTAAAATCCTACACCTTGCTACCATTCCGACTGACGGAATAGGTCAAGAATGAATGTCAACACCAAGATCAATGATCCAGACCAAGGATCTAACATCTAATATCACTTGAAAGCTAATGACTGAACAAACTGATGCCAATTGTAACACCCTGCCCCATATCATTGGATTGATAGTGGCTTGATAGGGTGAAAGAATTCTACTTGGCCTTAAGAAACATTCCCAAGGCACCGAATCCTAGAAATAAATTCCATTGGATTCAAGAATCATTGGGGAACTATTTTCCCTTAAGATAATATCATTCAACAAAATATTACACTAACAACAAACTATATTATTCATCACAACAAAATAACAAAACCCATACTTACCATAAGACAACCAATAATTCCACTAGAATTCCAAAGAACCAAAACAACTGAACACAATATCATAGACCCATGTATAATACTAAACAAGACATCCAAAAAAAACCTAGAAACACTCCATAGGTCCAAACAAAGCTCCATGATTTAAGAACCACCACATATCCCAAGGATCACTAAGAACCACAAGCCACAAAATGCTATATATTTACTTGTGTCCCAGAATACTAATGCTCCAAAGCACTCATGTTCCAAAGTAGGTGGTGAGTACTAATACTCAGTAGGTTTTCCCCAAATTACTTCCCTACACATGACACAAGGATAAAACCGTTAGAAAATTTATATAAGTAGTTTATATAAAATAATCACACGTGAAACCATTATCATAATCTGAACATACCCTTACCAAGACATATCACCGAAACTAAAGAACCCAAGGTTTTTCCAAGAAATAATTCCATAATAAATCTCACCATTTAACATATTCGCATCAATTTCTATATTGGAAAAAATTGCAAAAAAAGACAGCCAAAATGGTGGGACTTATACACATCATGTTCACCCTGTACTTGACAAGAAGTACTTCCCAACCACTTCCCATAATGGTGGTTCTTCCAACCATTACCCATCATCTTTTATATTGATATATTCTTCCCACTTCCACACAACCAACACAGTCCATAACACACAATCAACCAATAAGCACAAAGCATCCAAATCCACACAATAAGCACACAATCATTTCCAACACATGCCAATTCACATCAATAAATATCCAATTTATTTAAAACACATTTTAGTAATTTTCCATGCCAAAAAACATTTAAATAAAAAATATATTTACTGAAAACATTTTTTCATCAACCATTTTCACAAATCAATCTCTGTAACCCACTTTAAAATCTCTATTTTAAAATCCTAAACAAGAGCAATTCACCACAACAACCCCTTTTCCGCATAAATACCCAAAACATAACCAAAGATATTTCCAACCAATATGGAACATAAAAATAATAATTAATTTTTAGAAACAAAAATTATTTGTAACCAAGCTTCATGTCCTAGAAATGTTGAGTCAAGAGATAATCCACCCACCTTTAGGGTTCCAGCAAATTGGACCCACAAGCAACTGTATACCAAATCTAGCGAACGCACCACCAATACCATTATAGATCACCTTTACTAATATCTAAAATAATTAAAATCAACACCCAAGGCAACCCCAACACAATATCTAAATGAAATAGATGTAGATCTTGAAAACCAGGAAAAGGAGAAGAGTATATCAAGAGAAAACACAAGATAAACCAAGAGAAGAGACTTACCCCAGAGAAACCACCTTGAAGACACCTTGAAACCACTTCAAATTGATTCCCAAAAATTTGGGAGAGCCCATACAACCCTTGATAATAGAAAATCCAAAGTGAAGCTCGAGTGGGATAGAGTTTGTATTGAAAATAGGTCAAGCCCATTGGAGCCCATATTTAAAAACCCCATATTTAAGTGGTCACACGATTAGTCTATATAGTTTGGAAAACTGTGTGCTACCCATGCACTAACCATGTTCTTGACAAAATATCAAGAGGAGGGGTACACATGGTTTCCTCATATGGTTTTGAAAACCATGCATAGGCCATGAGAAGCCTACTATCTCCCCCCTACATGGTTTCTAAGAGAATCCGCTTAGTTTACCCTAAACGTGCTCAAACTGTGCACCCTTCAAAAAGCCTCCAAACATTTTCAAAACCATTCCAAACTCTCCCATCCTCTTCCCAACTCATACCAAGTACATTAAACAAATATATATCCATAAAACCGGATACATACCTCAAATTTTGGGTGCTATATAGGGGAAGTAGTTGGGGTGATCTGTGAGATCTGCCTATTTGGGCCTCTCGCATTCTGACAAATGAATGATTCCATAATCCAAGGAACATAGGAATAAAATAGGGACATGAGACTCATTGATCTATTAGGTATGGTTATTTGATGTGGTTGAGGGGATCTAAGATCCTGTCCCTAATGAGGGGTTGGATGAGCCTAAAAAGGAGGTGGAAAATAGTTGTCTCACCTAGGTGGTGGTGGTGCACTATGTGGTCACACCTACCTATTATAAGGTGGGAGATTCTAAGATAGAGGCTAAGTAAGAGGTTGTGACCCTTAGAAAGGTTTTGGAGGTGGCTCTTTGGATAAAAATTCTTTCTATATAGGTGATTAATTTGTGAAACATTAGCGATCTCACACATTTTGACTCTTCTTATTGGTGATGAAGGAGGGAATGAGTGTTATTACATGGATTGCTTTAAGGAATCCTCCAGGAATTTGGGCCTTATTAGAGAAATACTAGAATCAACCCATGATGTTTTATGGAATAAGATAAAGAACCAGTTAAGTCTTCATATTCCCCACATATATCATCAGTAGCTATTCTTGAGTTAGTGGTATAACTATCAAATATGTGAATCCCTTCAACTAGGAACAAGGTCTTCAACTTGCTCATCCAGCCTTTTCATTCACATTAATAGGTTGGAAATAATGTTCTTGTGGGTGGTGGAATTGAAATGATATAGAAACTGCATGCGGTGATCCTCCCAACAATCAATAGGTCCAATGGGTAAGTGGTTGTACCATATGAATGTGGGACCTTCCCATGTCTATAAAAAACAAAGGATATTAGCATCTTCCTACTATACTAGGGTCCCCAGCATGTTTCCACATCATGAAATGAAGTGGGTAGATGTTTCATGCATCAAACATTCCATTTAAAGGGGAGAAGGTTGGATTTCAAAAACAAGGGGTTTCTGGAATATCATCCACCCATTCCAGATATGGCTTTGAATCATGTGGGAACACTAACATTCAGGTTTCAAGAGCCACAAGGTGAGTAATAAGAGTGGCCCTTGAATTTCCCTGATAAGGAATCCTATCATTACAATCGTGTCGTACTAAAAAAGAATTGGTAGGTTCTTCAATATGGTAAGTGGGCCAGTGACTCATGGAGTGGCTGGTAGAATGAACTAAGGAGCCATTTGGGGAACATTCGGAGTGGCTGGTGTAACCTGAGGAGTGACCAGTGGGACTAGATCCAGGTTGTGAGGCAGTTTTTCATGCAACATAGGTTGATTTAATGATACATACCATTCATTCTTTCCATAAACTATGACTTCTACCCAATTTAGGTGGGAAGGGTTATTGTGAACGCTAAGAGGCAACTTGCCGAAGGGTATCTATGCCAGCCCATAGTGTCTTGGTCGAGGATCACCATAATCTAGCCACCACTCTACAATGAATTTGGTAAAGAGTAAACAAACAATAAATTTCTGTTCAATTATATAGTGTTGCAATGAAGCCTTTTCAGGATTATCCTCCATATTATGCACTAAGATAGAATGGTCGAGGGGGAATGAAGGTCGAAGTATACTCTTTACCAATGCTAGGGTCTTCATCGAAAGAAAATGACTCAAATAGTTTAGGAATGATCACCAAAGATCATTTTGTGAAAGTGTGGACACTCGTCCGGTATTCTAGGTGGTGTGATGTCCTAGTGGGATATTCATATTCTCTTGTCCTTGTGTAGATGCCCACTTCCTGGTATACCATAGGAATGACCATGTTTACTATGATTACAGCTGAAGGGATAAACTTGATATCACTGGGTGAATTAGGTTGGTGTAGGATATGACGGAAATTTATGGCTGCATACTGTCCCCATCCATAGATATGGACGTATGAGGAAGCATCCTTAATAATTCAAAATATCACTATAAATCTCGGGACACATTGTTGTTGGAGGGTATAATGATGATCAGGTGATGTATGGTGTTGAGGAAAATGATGTGCAGGCAACTCATCTAGGAGACAATGCAGACCAATGTCATTGAAGTATTCTCAGATGTTGTGATAATCTAACCATAGACAATGGAGACAGAAATGTGTGGTTGCTAAGATTAGTAGGAAGCCAAAAATGTTGTCCTAGAGGATGGATTCCAGAACATTAATGCTTCAAGATTCAATTGGCTGGATCATTTCAGAAAAATGGTCCATCATGATATTGTCCCACAAAATTCCCCACTCCGAAATAAGATTCGGCCTTTAGATTTCCAACTCTTAGACTATGGGTGGTTGACTAACTGGTAGTGGAACTGATATAAGATATTACGATGGTGGGATGGTCAGTGGAGAGTACTGATTTTGAGCTGAAAACACATTACATCTTGGGCTGGTTCTCGGGGATTGTTACGACTCTAACACCACATCAATATAATAAAGTGGAAAAAACACTACTTCCCATATGAAGGTGGTATTTTTTTGTGGTGGATATTGTAAGTGTTTTCCATTGACCGGCCCTATAAAGAGTTCTCTGTTTTCTCTTGTCACGGTAGTGAATCATCCCAGTGGTGATATAGAGGATTTCATAGAAGGACCCTAGATAATAGCAAAAGCATCCACATATATGTGTCTGTACAGTGATTTGGGAATCTGGAAAATTTCATTTTCTTAAAGGATGAAGATCATATATCACGTTCCTGCCCAATTCCTTGACATAGAGTGGGGTGGGGGGGGGGAGATAAAACATCAATAACCAAATCTCTCTTTGATTTAGAGTCTAGAAAGTGGAAAGGATTTATTGAGATATGGGGATTCTTAGGATTCTTCCTCTAGTGGTGATGAACCACCCTCCTTCCTCCGGATGGTTCTTCAGAGTAGAGTAGATCTTATAAATGGGTAGGGCCTCTACATTGATAATATGGAATGCGAGGGGAACCAGGTATATGTCGAACTGGGAAATGGAAGGACCAACATGGTTGGGAATGTTGGATATGGGTGAAACTCCAATTTAGTTGACACTTCCATAGGGAGGGACTCCATTTGAGTAGGTGATGATGCAAGGAAGATCATTGCATCAATATCCTAAAACATGGGGATATCCTCCATACAAGATACCATGGGCCTAAGGAGGACCATCAGGTTGGGTACCAAAAAGACTGGGAGGACCTATGATTGAATGAGGATAATATCATAGGTAGGACCACCATACTGAACACGGGAGTGAGGAGGACCTCTACTCTAGTTCTTAGTAGTTTGAGGAGGACCTCTGTAGTAAATTTCATCACCACTGGTCGGACCATAATTTTTCTTCTTGCAATGATGTTTGAAAAATTTGACCCTAGCTGCACAAGGTGGAGTCTCGATCTCAATCCCAATAAGGTATAGTGATCCCCATTCTTTGTAATAACAGGGTGATGATAACACATTTTAGTTGTGGCTCAAGCCACTAGAATCATTGAAGAAGATGTCCCAAGGTGGGAATCCTACTAATCTTTTGTTTGATATTGGCGTTTGGTCAGCCGATCTGGGACAGTCAATTTAGGGTTATAGACCACCTACTCCTCGGTATGTGGGACCAGATGATGACACTTATGTGTTATAGTGGGATCCCTCCATAGCAGCTCCTTGGCCGAAGTCATTTCGGGAAGACTTGGGTGTCCCTTAATTCATTGTTATAATAAACTAATTTCTAAAATCTCTTTGGGGATAGTCTCCCGATATGAATGAATATCGGAGTGGGGAGCAGTGGAACCGTACGTAGCCCTTTGGGTTGCGACGTCGGTTGGGAAAAAGAGCCACCAAAATATTGATGGTCTATATCCTTTTTCGGGATGACTCGCTCCTATTTGTAACATCTAACATGTGTATCGATCACCCTTCATTGAAAGAATTCAAAGGGTCAGATAGGGAGTGGGTTCCCAGTGACCATGGTAGTGGGATTCATCATAAGAGATGTGAAACGGTGTGGGATTTCCGCTTTAGTGTTTCCCCTTCCCCTTAATTAGTGGGTGGAAGGTGATCAATATCTTGAAACTATTGCTTGGGCCATAGAGAGTAGAAAGTTCCATACATCGGTAGAGATAGTAGAAAAGATATTCCTAGTGCCGAAGTTCCATTCTATCTCCCATTGAAGGATAGAAAGAACTAAAATAAAAATGTTGTAGACCTATGTTCCCAATGGTTAACTGTCCCAAATTCGGGTGAGTTTCAGACCAGGACCACTATTTTCATGGTGGGGCCTGGTGCTAGATAGGTGGATCGAGTGACTTTATTATCTATTGATTTTGATAATGATACTAATCCTCATATCGAGGAGAATAAATTTCCATTGGGTACACCATTTATATTTCTGATGCATTTGATGGGGTGTTTGTTATTTGTGAGGTGCGCTAGTTGTTTCCCAGCATTCCCACATTTTAAAGGTGGGGGACAATAATAAAATATTTAGATATGGTTTTTTCTTGATCAAAATGTGATGATGGGTATTGGTCTCTCCTTCTAGGGATTCCTCCTTGGAATTTGTCTCCTAGTCTGGGTCACTAATAAATATTAAGTAGTTGTTCATGAAACTCTTCCCAACAACATATCTTTATAAAAACCATTTAATTACACTACATCTGTTAGGAAATTTCCATGGGGGTCAAGTCAGGGTAGAAAACTTCAGTCAGAAGTTTAGTCACATTGGGACTCGACTGGCGTGTTTGGATGATGATGCACCAATACACCAGGATATTCCATTATTATAGGGCATCTCTAGGGCACGGAAGCCCAAGTAATTCCACGTCGGATGTAGAAAATTATATGTTGGAGGAATATCCTTGTAGTTTTTGGTTCCTTCCCATGTCAAACATGGGGCATGCCATGAGTTTAACGTATAGAAAATATGGATCAGACTAATCGAAACACTGATGGGAATGGATCAAGTTGGAACATCCCTTGGAATAACCACCTAGAATTTTTATCATATGGTTGGGTCAAAATTCCAAATTAGGATGGACCTAAAGGTGGAATGTCCCACAAAGGGGAAGGTTTCAAACCCTTAGTACTGATTTGGACAACAAACAATGAAGATTAAATAGGAGGATGGTCCCATAAAAAGGTGGAAAATGATTACTATTGGTTTGGATTTGACCTCAAAGATTCTCCCTACGTACATTGTGTTGATGATAGGGATCAAAACCCAAATAGTTAAAATGGGTGAGGCATGAAATTGGGTTGTACTCAAAGGAAAACAACCCGGAGATGTGATGGGGCTTACGCAAGGGTTAGCGGGAAGGGTGCTACAAGGATCAATGAGGTAAATGGGGGTTACACATGGTTAGATTCCTGTATAGATGGCATGACTTCATCAAGATGGGTTGGCCCTCGTTAAATAAATATAGATTGGGGTGACTTTTCGAATGATGGAATAAAGGGGTATGGAGTCAAGAACTACTTTTTATATGTTGATATTGGACTTGAACCTTAAAGTGGTTTCCTACGTATTCCTGATGTGGTGAATCAATGTTCACGTAATTATGGGATGGGGTGATAAGTCACCTGAGGGGGAGGCACATGAGAATTGACACATGGATGGGGGAACGAATGAAATTGAACCAATGGATTAAGGAAAACATCTTCCCAGGACAGAAAGGCATGAGGGAAGGACCCTGATGGGATGTGGGAGATGGTATTGAACCTCATGAGGGCTTCCTATGTTCCATTCTCAAAAAGGAATAAAATTAAATTCATCGTAGTTCAGAATGCTTGCCATAGTATCAGGGTATACACAATGGACAACAACCCAAATACACGATGGAGCTTGCGCATGGCTAGAATCCAGTCAAAAGAGGGACACTCTTTCTTGGAGGAGTATGGATTGGGTGTAGGGCCTACTCATGGTTGGCTAATCAGGAACGAGTATGACACCACAAATGGGAGGACCAAAGATATGGGTCCCAATAAAGTGGACACTATAATTCACCAGTGTTTGGGGTTGAACCTCAGGGAGGCTTCCTATATACCCTGACATGGGGATATAGATCAAAACCCATATAGTTTGTAATTATTAAATTTAATTTCATGTGATATGGAAGAGGAATATTGTTTAATGTCATGTGGTATGAGGGTTAACCGATGTGAATTGGTTGGGACAGATGTGTGATGGTCTTGACCCTCAGGGAGGCTTCCTTCGTACCATTCCCAAAAAGGGAAAATATCATTGTCCACATATTTTGGTAAAGAGGTCAACATGGGGATTGTGTATGGTTAGTGGCCCACATGGATGTCTTGGATGATGGTTACTCTAATCCAACATTAGTCATGCTCAGTGCGAGGAATAAGAGGTTGCATCAGTGCAGACAATCGTCTCACGAAATGTGTGTTAGTGAGGAGTATAATGGGGTGTATGCATGGCTAGTATCCCAAATATGAAGTAGGGGATTACTCATGGTTGGCGGCCAAGGTAGGGGTTTATATGAACAAGGAGGATTTCACCTATTTACATGGATGACCTATCATGGATTTACAAGGATTATTCAATGGCTTCCGAAGGTGCACATGGCGATGAAGTGAATTGGGAGAGGAGTGACATGGCATTTTTCCCATACCCTTCATGATACTCTTAGGGATTACCAGTTATGTGGTTATCACAGTTTAACGTCATGTGTTGAGGATGTGGGATTTTGTTAAAGTTTAATATACTACATATTGGATGATGAGGATTCCCTCCACACCCCTAACACTAAAATAAATAGTGTTCTTTTACCCTTGTTGATGGGAAGGCACTAGGAATTCCAAGAGTTAAATTGGTTGTCGATTGATTCATTAGAGGTTCAATGTTATCATGGGTATGAATAAATGAAATTGTTACTATAATGCTGATGCGATGAATCGTTAGGTTGGGTAACACAAAACGGACCACCCATCGTGGGACTAAGAAATCACTTCGCACAAGCTTGGAGGGCCACATGGAGGATGTTGGTGCAATATAGTGCTATTGTATGCAATAGGGTTTCAATAATGGTCCCTTGAGGTAATTAAGACTCATGGAGCACATATGAAGGGGTGCACGCATGTTTTATGGATTGCACACAAGATGACAGATTGCACCTAATGAGGAAGTCTATGCAAAAAATGGGCCAAAAAAATGGAAAAAATGCATGAAAGAATAATATTTTATGAACAAGTGACGTAGAGTAAATCGAAATGGAAGAGGGTAAAGCCATACTGGGACCACCTGAAGGTGGACCCTTGAGTGAACTATCATGCAATATCCAATACCTTGCGCCCATGTCCTTTATGCAGTCATGAAAGGGGTCAACAGTTACGTACAGGTGCATAAGTTCATTTTCAATAATCATCTCGAGATGTTATGAGAAATAGATCTATTTATTGAAAAAAAACTCAGTGGTGGCACACAATGAGACCTAAATGTAAGTGTCTTTTAAAATTTCATTTTTCACAGAAGATCGTAAATGTTGTAGCTCTTGTTGCACGCCCTTGGAATATCATTAGTTTCTCTAACTAGGAATTTTTTGGATTTTTGACATTTAATAATCTATTTGATGTCACATTGGGAGTGAAATTTCTTGTGAAGGAATTTTTCTCTTGTGCGCTGACCGCATATCGTGCACACACCTCCCTTGGGTGTATCAGGATTATTCACTAATCCAAAAAAACTTTTTGTTTTCTCAATAAATTCCACCTCGTGGACTCAACTAAAATATTTCACTGACATGGTTATATTAAAATTGGATTTTTTATATCAAATTCATAATTTCAAATAGTAAATCATATCATTTTATCTTAAAACTAATCAATTAATGAGAAATAATTAAAACAATCAAATCTTTTATAATTATGATACATTGTTTGTGTTGACCGTATTAGATTTTAAATTGTGGTAATTTTAATTATATTTTTTAACATATAATTTTTTTTAGGAACTCAATTTACTCCCCTCTTTAGTGCCTTACTAAGACAAAAAATTTGAGTTTTCTAAATATCAAATTCTTAATCAATCACTTGTATATTTCCAAACTATGGTCCTTTTGGTGGTTTTGTATAGTATTCACTTTAAACTAGAATTTAATTTTCTCTACCATTGTAATAATGTGACACACTATTTCCACTACATTATTTGTGAATACACTATAAACAACCATAATTATAATTGGGTATCTTAGATTGGGATATCCCACATTGGCTCTAAGTACACATCTTTTAAATAAATAAACTAAAATTAAATTAATTATTTTAATGTTCTAAAATATTTTACTGGTGACCTTATATATCTCATTGAATTATTAGTATTATTATGATGGTAAATAATTAAAAAATTTATAATAACATTAATTTTTTATTCATGTGATATTTATCTTAGTTAATAAAAAGATTTTAAATGTATGATATATTTTATGAATAAGACATTATTTAAAATATGTTATTGATCATGTTATTGGGATTAATAATGCATGTTATTGTTTCTATTTTTATTAATATTATATCATGGGGGTTATATGTAATAATTACTTATTAAAAAAATTCATCAATATGACTGATCTCTCCAATCATTTTATGTAGGGCCTACATGTACATGGGTTATTTATATATACCTAACACTATAACCCATCACCATAATTTGTGTATAAAACATATAAAGGAAGGAGACTTAATGAGATGATATGGTTCACAATCCAAGAAGACGTGAAGGAAAAAATAAGATAAAGTATTCAATAATGGAATGATCCAACTCAAGCCAATACCATCTAAATGAGTTTTTCCCTCAGGTAAAATCTTGATTTATTATCATATAATTAAATTGTATATTATAAATCTCATTATCAATAACGTTATTTATTTAATTTTTTTAGATTCATGATTATCCTTATATGTGAAGCATGATTATTTGATTAAATGAAATCACATAAATTAAATAAGATAAGAATATATGTAAATAATTTTAAATATATGGATTTTTCGTAAACTCTTTATCAATATATTGTAAATTAATTATATAAACTACACATAACATCAACAAGGATATTAATGGATTTTGGAATAAAAATTATTCATAATAAAAAAAATATCTCATGTAAATATTATGTCAAAAGACTACAAATAATTAAATAAATAATGAAACCATTGTTCAAAGTACATGTCCAGTCAAATTCTAGGTGGTTTCAATTAACAAAGTGTTCAAACTAATGTATTTTATTGAATTTAATATGTTTGCATAATGGTTTGACAAACAATGTTGGATTTGGTAGAATTAAAATTATTGTTTAATGGGAATCCATGTGTGGGTTTTTTAAATGGAGAGTCTAATAAATATATCAATTAGTATAGTAATATTCTTTGGTATGAAATCCTACCTATATAATCCGGAATAAATTTTAACCCATGATTTTAGTATATGATAAGGAATATATTGAGCCTTTCTAATATAATATACATTCAATAGTAACTTCTGAGCATAACAGTGATGGCTATTAGGGAAAAATGAAGTAGTGGGAAGTTAATATCTAAATTTACAGTGTGTAACATATATTGTTAATCCAGATTATGTTGCAAATAACTTAATTATAATTTTATAAAAAATGAAAAAATCATTTAGAATGATATTTTTTTGAAATATATGTGAGAAATATTACCTTATAACCTGTAATAATGTTTATGATTGGAACAAGAATATGCGCATTATACTAATATAAGAAACAATGCATAATATTCTATTATCCAAATTCCATACTCTATTGATAAGGAGGTCCGGGATGAGGATATATTTGTATATGAGAAACACTTGGATGATACACTATATTTCTAATGTCTAATTTTATTTTCCATGCCATGTGATCTTTAGAAGACACATGAAACCATGGATGTATATACATTGCTCAACCACATCTATGATTATAATTAGGATATGGATAAAAATAATACTTATAAGATATAAAATAAAATAATAATGGTCATGCATGGAGAAGGTTATCTAATTAGTCTAGATGTTGTAATGAAAAGTAGGTACATTGACTGACTATATATTATTTGTTTTAAGATTCCAAAATAAGAGAACACAAATCTCACAGTTACATCACTCCATTAGAGATTATCTATGTTTGGTCTGAATTTTTATATGAAAAACATTGATAATTCCATCCCAAATATAATTACATAATGTGTATGTATTAATAAGTATTTTAAAAACTGAAATAAATCATTTCTTATCGTGAATATTTTGATGTTCGTGGAAGATGACCATAAGAGAATGAGTAAGTAAGACACCTCTTCAAATTTCCCATCTATGAGTAGGAAGATCAATGGGGCTTAAGGGAACATGGTGTATTATTGTTTTCTTATGAACTTAATGGCCATATGATAGAGAATAATACTTTGTAAAATAATCAAGTCGATCATTCATGTGTATTTGTAACCAAATTCATTCTATTTAATTCTTAAAATTTCCTATTAGATACATATTTTCATAATCACATTTTTTCTAACTATAATAAACAAGAAGATTCAAAATGATTTCATTGGTTAAGGTGGATAAATGGGATTCCAAAGGTTCTTGAATCTCAATTGTGGATATGGGAGTTCCTTACACACATTTAAAAAGTAATGGATTTTAGTTTTAGATAACAATTATGTGGTTTCATATATGACAATTTTATTGAATCCTCTATTGATATATATGTTTTTAATTTTATATTTTTCTATATAATTTGAATATTTTTCAATGATAGAATCTGTAATGGTAAAAAACAACTCAATAATTTACTTTATGTGTTATATTACACAACCCATTTATTAAGATATGATAATGAGTTAGGTTCACAGTAATCATATCAAAACCAATCCTTGCATCACCAGTAATGTAATGAAAAATTAAAATTCTTGATATATCTATAAAAATATAGATAATTTGAATATTTTATCCTAAAATCATTTGGAATATGTTTCTCTTGTTTTCATAGAAAAATGGATAAATCTGTATTTTATGGAAAACTTGAAAGGTCTCTAGATATTTTATAATTTTTCATACTCATGCATTTGGAAAATTATCTATTAAAGGAAGGGATGGGTACTCAAATATATTTACATTTATGGATGACTTAGTTATATAGGGATGTTTAAATAGAATAAGGTTTATTCTAGATTAACTCAAAATATTATAGGGAAACATGAATAATTATAAGAATTAAATTTCTAGGAAGGAAAAGAATCACCACTCAAACCATGGTAAGGATATTAAATCCATGATTTCATGGATTATTTATTTGATTATTATATTATTTCACAACATACTCATCCTTACACACTATAATGAAATGGTGTATGAGAAAAGAGGATCTAGACCTTGTTAGATAGGGTAAGATAAGTGATGATTCAAGAAAGAATTCAATTGTGCTTTTGGGGATTTCCAATATATAAAATTGTATGTTTTCTTAACCGAGTTCTAACTAATATACAAATAATTGTACAATTTGAATTTTAGTGTGAAAAGAATCATGTTTTATCATATATTCATTCATGGGTATGTGAAGCATTTTTAAGGTGTATCTAGGTTAAAAACATTCAATTTATGGCACTATGTGTATCATTTTACATTATATTAAATAATATGAATGACATTACCTTTTCGAACAATCAAATAAGAAGTTAATTGTGTAACAAAAATCTTTATTACATGAGATAGAAGAAATCATCAAAACATTTGGTGGTAGTATGATGGGATTTGATGTAGTTGTTGACCAAGATACAAAAGACATGGAAAAGGAGTTAATTACTTAAATACCCAAAAAATAGGATAGTCAAGAGATATATGTACTTTTTATGAGTAAAATAAATGTTGGAAAATTTGATAGATATTGTGTACATGTCACCAAGGATAGTGAAACATTTTTAGTTGATAATAATAAATTCGTGTATAACATGAAATAAGTAAGTGACACATAATCTACCATATCTCAAGATAAAATGAATTTTGAGATGGATTATATATACCAAAAATGATATATGGATTTTGTTAGAACAACTAGTTTATGTAAATCCCATTGGATACAAATAAGAATTCAAGGAGAAACATGTCATGTATAAAAAATTTAGTACCTATAAGTTATGAATCATGTAAAAGGGTTTAAAAAACATCAGTGAATAGAATTCAATGAAACCTTTTTTAAGTTGATATTCTGAAATCAAACATTATAATACATTCCATTTTATCTTTCCCGGACTATGAGATTTGGAAGATGGATGTTATAATAGCACTACTTAATGGGAGCAATTTGGAAGATGACTATATTCCACCAATAGAAGTGTTTGTGACTCCATAGAAATCCAAATGAAATTTAAAAATTATTAAGATCTGTTTTTTAATTTTAGAATTATTCCATGTCATATAATATTCACATTAATGAAGGCATAATGAAACATGGTTTCATAAAAATAAATGTAAAATGTATGTATATAAGAGGATTAGTGGGAGTGTAGTTGTTTTACTTGTAGTATATGTTGATAAAATATTTCATATCATAAACAAGATACGAGTCAATCATTTTGTTATGAAATGGTTGGATATTGGACACTCTAATAAAGACGTATGTTATGAAACCTAAATTCATTGGATAAAAATACTTTTTTATATATCCATAAGGATTCTCAAAATATTATAAAGTACATACAGTGGAATGTTACAAAAGATTTTTCATATTGAATAATCTAATAAGATATTGTTGACAATGTCATATGATAAACCCTTCTTGGAAAAGTTCTATTAAGTCACATGAAAATAGACATAATATTAGGATGATACCAAACACAACATCAATAGTTTCAGACATGTATTCCATTCTATTAGATAGGATACATGTTTCCTATAGCTTGGTAATGGTAATAATATATAATGAATATCCAAGTGACTTTATATTGATGAAAATAAATACAATACTAACATCTCTAAGGTGTTCTAATGTCATTCTCTATGTTTATGGATTAAAAGAGGAAATTTTTATTAGGGTATATAGAAAATACAATTTTCAATCTTATTAGGATGATCTAAAATAGTTATTTGGATATTTCATCACCACCAATAGATGAATTGTGATAAAGAAGAGTTCAATTAATGTAGCGGTCATTGATTATAATGTAACCAATGTGTATATTTTTGTTTCTATTGTATCTAATGAATTTTAGTTTACACTCATAATCATCATGTATGTGTATTATATGATCCAATTTGTTCTTCAAGATTCATACTAATCTAATTTTGGTAACCTAAATCTATTTTTTTACATTTTTCAATGTTTCGAGGTGTTGAGGAAAATGAATGAGTGAACTAGGGGCTCATGGATGGAGTTGTGACTACATGACGAAAATATGTTCCCATTGAAAATCTAGTGGATGAACTGTTGGAACTACTAGGCTAATAAAGAAAATTTCTATGTGGTGGACACTAAATGGATAGATGGTTTCCTAGAGGGAAATTTTTTTTTAATGTGGGCTGCATTTGACTTTTTACTACTCTAGCATTTCTTTTAACACCTATTCTAAAATTTAATCTCATTCTTATCCCCATAGAAGCATGATTTATCAAACCTATATACTAATACTATTATAATGTGTTCTGCAAAAAAATACATCCATTTAGTCTTGCAATTGAAGAATAAGGAAACTATTTGCATGGCTATCACATGTCTTCTATACATTATTGGATAAATTTTCATCCATTACTGTAATATTCATGAGAGATAAAATATCATATATTTATGGATTCCATCATATTTATTATGTTCTCTCGTTTAACCTCAAATATAATTCTGAAACCAAAAGATTTTTAATTTACGATCTGTAGGTGGGTGGTATATATTATTTTCTCATAGAGTCTCAACATTTACAAAATGTGTAATTGTGATACAAATTAGTATTTTAAAATGATGACCCTAAAATTTATATTTCATTAATTAGTCACTGAAATAACAACCTATGCATACTAGGAAAATTTTAGACACTATTAGTGGTGGTCAAAATAATCAAAAAATGACGCATAGTGTAAGTTTAGCTAAACACTCATCAAAATCATAATTTACATGTAATCAATAAAAAACATAGGGCTTGATTGGTTTGTTATTTTTGAAAGATGAAATATATCATGAAGGTAATAAAACCACCACCTTATGTTGTTTTTTAATGTCTTCAACAATAAGTAATTCATAAGATAGTTTTCTTGTATGTCCTGGGTATCATAAACATAAATATTGAAATCTAGATTTCTGGGGTAAATGATAGATACCAATAACCATCATTTCTTTGTAACTCCAATCGTATAGAATTAATTATATTATAAAATAATGTGTGTATATCAAATGTTTTGATTTTATTTTTATATAAAAAATTACATTATTAATTTACAATGAAATTATCACTTATTACCATGAATTATTTGGTTTCTAATTATATAACATTGAAACAACATTAATGTTGTTCTATGCATTGAGTAAGCCATGGATTTCCTCTTCATAAATACAAGGATAAAATCAATGAATTCCACTAGATTATTTGACATAAATGCCCATTAAAGATCCCACCATGGATTTTTCTAGAGCCATTCTCTTATAAATACTATCACTAGTCTCTACATATTCTGTTGGAATTTTTGATGGATTAGAATGATCTGAATAATATCCTAGTTTTTTCTTTAAGTCCTTAGACATGGAACACATTTTTTCACCCCCTCACATTCCAAAATTAACCTATCATGAAATGAACGGTTGGATGTATGTTGTTTGGTTAGAAGATATTACAAGTATAAATCTATGTTTTCATCCCTTGGATTTCACTAAAAACCCAATATCTAAAAATCATGGATGGAACAATATATTTATGATTCAAAACAATGATTAAAAATTTCATAGTTCATCCAGGGATTAAAAATGGGGAAATTGTATAGGAATTATCATATTGTTGTAGTGGATTCCTTTTATTCATTTACTACTTAAAAGTTTCTTACAGAAGCATGTCCCTAATAAAAATAAAAAGTCATATGACTAGGGAAATAAAACATTGGATAAAGAAGGTAGGGTTAGTTAGGTATCCTACAAAGTGAAATTTCTTTATAGGATATCCATTATTTTTCAACAATAAAATATTATATATGTAAAACATTACATTTTATCTTAATAGACTGAATTTTTTGTTGGCAGTTTTTTTTGTGGTGGAAAACTAATATTCAATAAAACCATATTCATGCCACCTCTTGGTACGTAGGTTTATTTCAGGGATTTATTTAAAGAAAATGGAATGTTCCATATAGTGGAATGTTGATTTTTCACTTAGGTTGAAAGGATACAAGTAGTGAACTGAGAAAGGACCCAGTATTCTCACAGATCATAAAAGTTTTTATACTTGTTTTATTTATTTAAAATAGTACAGCATTTATGACTACAACCATGGAACATATGACTTTTATTTTCATATCCATAACATTAGTTTATATATATCTTTTTTATAAGTTTATATCTAATTTATATATTTTTTAAATTTTACATGTTTTATTTATTTCTAATATATTTCACTATAATATTGATGGTATACTATTTAAACCATAATATCATACACCCTTGCTCTTATTAATTAGCTGTAGAAATATAGGAAGTCAATCATGAGAATATCTTACCCTAATGAACAGTTACATATTTTTGAAATAGGCATAGAAGGTCACAATGTTGTATCAAATAATATTTTAATTCATGTGTATTACGATTTTGGGTTGGTATAAATGGGAATAATAAGTGATATACATGGGAATATGTGTATTCATGGTATTATCTTACCCACATGTGGGTAAAAAGGGCATGTTTCCATAGAATAGACTTTTCATTTTTGAATTTTCTTGTGAAAATTGTAATACTTTCACCTCTTTTAACTCACATGTTCTTTTTTTATTTTTTATGGGATACCCACCATTGGAAATTATCCTAAAGGAATCACCAGCACATATACCATAATTTCCACATATGGATTTATTTTTTATTCATAGTACATGGCATGCATATTTCGATTATTATAAATATGTTTCCAATATAATATGAATTTCGTACTATGGTTGGAATTTATATCTTTTCTTATTGCTAAAGATTGTTTACATATCGTGTTTTGAATAACATTAGTATCATTTTATTATTAATCATGACTATTTCAATTTATTTAAACAACCTCGATATAATTAATACCACAGAAACAAGGTTATAAAAGATTAAGTTTAATTGGGTTGTATTTAAAATGACTTCTAATTGAAAATTTTATTGTGTATTTCTATATAACATGTGAATATAAATATATATATCTTAACTATTATATATATACTAGTTAAATTATGACTTCAAATGTTTAAAAAATTTATTGTAGTTTAATGGGATTTAAATTGAAACATAAAGAGTGTTTTCCTTGAAAATGAGTGATTTAAAACCAATATAACAAAACCATTATGTTAATGAATAAATTTAATATATATCATGAACCAATGAATGTCTTGTTGGGTTAGTGTAATACAAAATTTAATATTATTAATGAAATTAAGGTATATTAGGTGTTGAGTATTTGATCATATTGTTAAATTCTATATTGGAAATTTATTCTTCCTTTATATTATATTCTATGGTGTGTGGTTGTTATTATATTTATATGTATACATGATTCCTTTATGTAATGCACTTGTAAGTTAATGAAGAATTTCATCCAGAGGTTGTGGGACTTGAACCACTTCTGTTTCTACCATTATTTCCACATAAAGAACTTTTTTTTGTACCTCCTATTTTTATAGACTATGAAATGATGTTAATCATAGATTGTTTTACTTATTATTAGTACAGTCCATGTACAATGCCCCATGAGACATGCTAACTATGTCGATGTTAACTTGGGAATTCCAGCTGATGCACCCACTTTCATTCTTAGGGTAATGTAGTCATAAGGCTATGGTGTTTTGGATACACTGTATGCATATGATATTGAGGAATTTTGAAACACTTCAAGATAGGAGAGTGAAATTTGAAACCTACATGATTTTTAGATCTACAAAGTGATGGTGGGATATTATTACCCAGGAAGATAATCATAAAAGAAATTGTATAAAAATATATCAAAATAACATTTTTTAATTAATATTTCCTAGAGATTCTGAGGCCTCACCACGCTAACGAATTCATGTATATCAAGAAGGGTAATATTTTTATCATGTATTACTTATATCGATTCACTATGATCTAGTTATTTTCAACCAATATTATGGGTGATGATCAGTCCATGACATGTAATCTTGAGGATATTCTATGGATTGAGATTCAATATCATGTTTCCATAATTCACCTGAGTACTTTTCTTAAGGATGTATACTTGACCCTTATCATCGAGTAAATTTTTTAGGAAGATTATTATGATGTTCAATGTGTATCTTATGTTCAAGGATGTGACCTATTACTTGTATTCAAGCCTAAACCTATTGATATGGGTTCTATACCATGTATGGTGAGGGGTATGATATTGGTTGATTTGACATTAGATTCTACATTTCTTGACATAGATTCTTCATACTAGAAAATATATTTTTCATTAATTGATTGACTAGGTACATGGATTGAATACATGTCAAGGGTATTATTCCACTTCATGCCCCTAGGAATCTGGTCAAATGGAAATCATTTTTATTCCTAAGTGTATCCTTTAAATAGGAGAAAATCATTCTATATGGGAACATATCATCTTTTAGATAATATACTTCAAATTAATTATTTGTGTGGACATTCGTGTAATCATTTGAGAACAATTTGAATGTTTTTTTTGATAAGTTTCATTGCCATTAATCTAGGTTGGAATCTATTTTTACAAATACAAGTGGATGTCAAGATAATATGTTCACAAACAAGGCATCATTGGATGGATGGAGTGTTTGACTATATTACCAGCCTCTTACATGATGATCATGGAGTCTAGAGTGTTATGATCCTTCTAGTTGTGGCCTATTTCATGGATGTCTTCCTAGATGATTTTTCTTGTGTACAACCGAAGAGAGAGGGTCAATTTAATATTGAATTTATACCATGAGTATAACTAATATCTATTACTATATAAAAGAAAACTCATAATAAAATTTAAGAACTGAAGATGTAGTTAGAGGACATGGAATCCAAATGATTTATAAAATGTAGCACACTACCATGGGGTTCACTGGTACTTAATGTGAACATGAATGATGGTATGTTAATATTATTTTTGTATTACCACTTGATGAATCAGTTTAAATATAAAATCATGTATGCACATACTTATAATGATGATCTATTAGATTATATCATGACATATAGGGTATACCGAAATGTTTATTTAGGATCTGTCTATCATCAGGTGAGAATAATTTCCTTATACATATCTGGTACAACATTCTAAATCAGGTATGAATTATATGAGTATTTTTTAATTATGTTCGACCTAACCAATGCACCTATTGTTTTTATAAACATAACCATTCATGTATTCAACCCATATCTAAATAACATCGATTTATTTTTTTAGAATATATTTTTTGGGTAGTCATAGTCATAGGAGGAGCACGTGAGGTTTCTAGAAGTTATTTTGACTACTCTGTAAGAGAAATGCATTTATTCCATAGTCTAAAAGTGTACCTTTTGGATTCATAGTGTTAAATTTTTATGTCTTATCATATCTGAAGAAGGGGTATTAGATGATCCATAGAAGGTGAGAGCAGTTTATTCATGGTGTAATCCTGATAATAATTTTGATATTGAGGGCTTCTTGGATTTGTCAGTTTCAACTGGTGATTATTTCTAAATAATTATCATTCTGTAGATCTATTTATTTTTTACAAATAATAGTGTAAGGATTTTTTTGAATCTTTTGATATGGAATTCAGCAGTCTAATTAAAAATTTATCTAATCTCAAATCATGAATTTTCAAAACCTAGAAGAGGGTTATGACATTATTTTATTTCATCATGCATTAGAATGACAAACAATTTAATGAAAGTGGAGTGAGTCTTACAATACAACAAATGGAATAGGTGGACTCCTGATTGAAAATAGATGACACATGACTATAGTTTTGTATTTATTGTTTATGATCAGTGTTAATAGAGAAATTACTTCAGGGGTGAACAATTTATGGTATATACAAACCATAAGAGCCTCATCCACATACTTTATGAAGGAGTAATCACAAACTAGGGGATGAGGTGGGTAGAATACCCACATAATTTTGACATTGATACTGTATAAATTCAAATGAAACATATTGTCATTCCACATAAAATTGAACACCTTGTGAAAATGATCACAAAACCAAGATTCTAATTATATTAATTGGTTTATTATTTTCTATATGTATCCTATAATCATAGACATGTGATGAAATTTTCAAAATTATGAGTTACCATTGAGGTAGATACACTATTATTCTCTCAAATTGGCATGACTATCTCACCACCATAAAAGTTCTCACAGTCAGTATGAAAAATGAGAACTTCCTGAAACGACTCACTATCACACGAGTCAATTCCAATATGAAATTTTGAAAAATTCTAAGCCCCTGTAAATCATTGACACAATCATCTATGAGACACCACTATAATAAGAAACTTCTAGACTCATAGGCATCGCAATAATCTAGGGTACCGCTACACTCTGAGACACATCCATACTCAGAGACACCACTAGACTCTTAGAGACTTCCAGAATCTGAGACACCTCTAGACCACGAGTCTCCACAAAAATTTCAAAATTTAAAATTTTCATTGAAATTATATAAAAATATATGCACTTTAATTCCAAAAATATTTTTAATGATTGTGACTTAAATTCATTGATAGAGTTCATTGAAGCGGTGTTAGAAATGTAGTACGAGGAAGATAGATATCCAAATTCATGCAGATATTCATGTTATTTTTGGTGTTAAAAAAGAACTAGATTCCATAATGAAATATCATATGGAGAAGATTAATAGAAAGATGAGAGCTTTATATTAAAGAATACAATCATAGAGCTAAAACCAATTGTAATAATAAGAAGATCTTATACTCCAATAGGAATCTGAACAATATAATTACACCAAGAGACTTCATAAAGTCAAGAAACATGATAGTATATGAGACTTTGTTCTACAAAAGATTCAATAGAACATGACTCATACTTCACTTCAAATAAATTAAGAGTCACAAGATGGAACACATAATAGATGGAGTATCTCGATTTATTCATATATTTTAGATTGATCTATTATTTTTTATTTTTTCATTACTATTTGTTTCTGCATAATGTATTTTATATACTCACACTATCTCATTCTATAATTAAAATACACATAGATATCTTATTCCATCATCTTACATGTTGTAACACCCCGAAATTTTATGAAAAATATTCTTTTTAATTTCACTAATGTCTTGTATTGTATGCTACACTAAATGGATCTTCCACAACACGCATCCTTGACTTGCCTTGTATTACATGCAATCGCGACCTTCCTCGATAGCGTGTGTAGTACGCAATACCGAGTTTCACTAAACAACGATATGCTATTAAAATATTATTAAAACTAGCCGTTATGAATAGTAATAACCACCTTTTAAAATTTTAGAAATTTTATCTCTCAAAATGTACTTCATTTTTGGATTCGGAGTATCGAATTTAGCCTAAGGTGAAATTTTGGTACTTTTCGGATAACTTTCATATTCTGATGAATAGTGAAAATAACTAAATTTTAATTAAAAAAAACTTTTTTAATCGAAATAATTAATAGTGATAAATTATTAATTTGAGTGGTTTTAAAGTATATTTAGAATATATTTTTACAATTCAATACAATTTTGGTCATTGGATGTAATTTCACATTTACACCAGACATAAACAAGTGTTAATCTTTTGATAGTTATTATCTCTTAAAAACACGCTATTTGTTGTGACAGCAGAAATTAATTATAAAATTAATTAATGAAACTTATATGTTGGGAATTTTGTAAAATAGAAATCATTTTTGAATTTGGAATATCAATTATAGATTAGGGTGAAATTTTGGAATTTTTCTGAAAACTTTCAATTTTTGATTAATAGTGAAACCACTAAGTGGTAGTTAAAAAAACTGAATTTTTCATAAAACTTAATTTTACTGCTTCTGTGAGTGGAATTTCAAAAATATGAGAGACACGGTTGATGTCAGTAAGTAAAATGTGGTTCAATTAGATGAAAATAATTTTTGGTGAATAGTAACTTTTTACTTTTATTTACCACGGTTAAAAGTAAATAGGGTAATTAAGGGTAAAAATGATATTATTATTAGCCTAACACATGTCCTAATTCTATTGGATAAGTGTAATTCGACCAAAAACAACCTTAGGAATAAAATATGACCATTTAGGCCCACTTGAATTAGATTAGGACATTTATTATTATTTAATTCAAAGAAGAGTTAAAAGAGTTAAAATCAAAGTTTATTTAATAAAACATTTTTAATATAGGGTTATACATAAGATAAATTCGACTATAAATATTCATTAGAAATCTAAAAAGATTTTCTACATAATGGTATTTTATTTGTAATTTTTACACATTAAATAATTTAATTTATTTATGACACAATGATGATGTAGTAATTATCTTATTAATGAAATATTGACATAATTGATGTTATAAATACTCAAATAAATATAATTTGACACTTTTTATGAATTCCACTAATTTTCTAGGTTAATATGACATGTTAGTATTGATTTAATAAACTTTTTCGAACTTATAATTCTGTTATGATTTTCACAAAAATAAATTACTAAATAGTGTCAAAATTGACATAAAATAGTTTTTAAAACAAATATTATATTATTAATTGTTATTTTATTCCTAAAAATCTAAGGATCGGCCAAATGACTTATATAAGGTTATAAATATTAATAATAAACAAGTTTGGGTTCGTTTGGCTTCTTATAGTATGTTTATTAACCTTATAGTGTAAAAACACAAGAAGACACGGTAAAAGTAAAATTATTTAACTTAATGTTAAATCTAAATGATAAGGTTAAAATAGGAACCTAAACTTGTCTAAATTCTATTGGATGAGAGGATTTCGACCCATCCCCACCTTAGCCTCGAAATAAATCAATTTGGAGCTATTTGAAACCGAACATGACTTTATAATAAAATAATATTTTTTGTTATTCCAAAGGTGCCCCTCTCCTCCCTTATAAAAGGGCACCTCCTCCCTCTCTTCCTCACACAACTTTGAGCCCTCAAGCTCTGCCAACCCCTGCCAAATTCTCTTCTCCACTTCCCTAGAAACATCACAAAGGATCTGGTCTTCCTCGAAGGCCAATTTTAGTGCCCTAAGAGGAGGTCTCAAAAAGGCGTTTCAAAGAAGAGGAGGTTTGGACACTTACGAAGCAAATCGGACCTAAGGTAAGGGATAAATTTTCAATCTCATTTTTATCCGAGATTGCTTATACGTAAGTATTTACTGGGGTTACGTTTATCATCCATGACCATGATTTCTAAAAATGATTTCATAAAATTTTTCCATTCTTCCATGGATGTTTAAAGTCATTTTTACCCTTTATTTACTTTTTACCACATTGAATGAATGGAATCTTTCGTTAGGTTACCATATAAGGTACTTTTTGACTTTTCCGACAAAAGTACGAGGAGAATGTTATTTTTAACTTATACAGAATGAATGGATTTTTACAGTTTCATAACGCCACATTTTCAAGAAGCTTCCTCTACAAGATTTCATGATTATTTTCAATAAAACCCTTATCTTTTAAAATTGCATGGAATTTTGTGAAAAGAACATGATTTTAAAGAAGAAAGGATATTTTCCTCAAGAATTCATTTCAAGTGTTTTGTCAAAACTATTTTACATCTAGGATGACATTATTTCATATGTGTATGTTTCAAGTAAAATTTCTCTATGATTTAAATGGATTCAATTTTCTTATGATGAAATGATATCAATTGTTTATGGATTATGTTATGATGGCATGATGTTTAAGAATCCCATTTTATTTCATGGGTTATGCTATGATGTATGATTTATGATTTTGTGGTACACATAAGAATGGTATCATTATGAGATGGGTGGGACCTATATCTCCATCCAATGCATTGGGTAAAGATTTTATATCTCATGAGATAGACATGGCTGGAATGGTAGGTTATACCGGTTCAGTGAAACAGGACTGAAACGAGGGTGACTCGGTTCAGAAAGGGACTTTGTCCACTAAGATAGTCTTGGAAATGAGTCTTGACTAACAAGAAATGATTCTCTATGATTATGTGTGTATGACACAAAGTTTCATGTTTTATGTTATGATTATTGTGATTACATTTCACTGCCATGATTTATCCCATGTTATGAAATTATGATCTCTTTTGCAGTTTAAGATTTCAAAAAGTTATGTTCTTATGAATATGATGTGATTGATTTTTCTTTTGTTTACCCTTACTGAGCATTTGATCTCACCCTTTTATGTTTTCTTTTCCCCAGGATATATAGAAAGGTTTTAGGTAAAAAAAAGAATATGATCTTTATGGGAGATATTGGAGATCTTTCACCACGATTCGAAGATTACGTTCCGAGTTTCCAAAGACACTAAACTATTACGATCCTTGTGTGTGTGTTTTTTTGTTATGTACTAAGTATTACGCAAATGTAATGTAATGTCTATGTATGTCAGGCTTCGGGTCTCTACAGTTGGTATCAGAGGAAAGGTTTAGTCAACCTTTGGAAACTAGGATGCGAAAACGTTAGTGAGATCCCTAGAGATATTTCTATGGTATGTCTAGGGATGTCCCTAAGGATAAGTATACATATAGGATATAGTCCTAGCACTACGGTAACCATCTTAGAATTTATCCTAAGATGTTAGATATTGAAGTTACTCCCCCTTGATTATGATTTTTTGCATCTCACACTATTCTTTTTGGGTTTCAGAAAATGGCTGGAAACAAGATGATTCACGATAATGGAGGATATGATGGACAATGGAATGATATTCTTCATAAGCAATCAAATGAAATGGGATTTGGAAGTCCAAACATCATTATTATGCCGAATCAGCAATCTCATAATATGATCAATAAAGTAAAGTTTGGTAAGTTTCCTGACTCGGCTAATAAGATAATGATGGAGTTTCATGATGATCATAGAGGAAAGAAAGTTCAATTTCCCCTATGTAAATCATGTGGGAAGAGGCATCAAGGAGAATGTTTCAAAGGAACAGGAAGATGCTTTGGGTGTGGAAAAGAAGGACACAAAGCTAGTAAGTGCAATGGAAAAGTTTCAGTTAACACCATGGATGAGGTTAATGGTATTGCTACAACATCAACAGTGGTTAAATGTTTTAAATGTGGAATGTACGAGCATTATGCAAACCAATTCCCTAAGGGAATGTCTCATGAAGAGAATCGGTATGGTCGTATGGGTAGTATTTTTGTTGATGATGATGAAAATACTACAAATGATATGTGAGATGAAATAATTGTTGAAGTTCGGTCAATGGTTTAAGAAGGTAGTGGAATGATTACATGTTTATCAAGTGTAATGTTGTACTATAGAATAAAAATACATCTAAGGATTGTTACACTGTTGTCTTTCCTTATGTTTTGAAAGTTTATGTTGAATGGTATGAGTAACAATGAAAGGTTATTCAGATAATTTTTTTTGGAAAGTGGATGATATGCGCATAATGAAGGGAAAACGAGAAAATGAAATATTTGACAGTATTCATGAGCTCATGATTGATATAAGGACTAAGTGATATCATGGTTTGAGTATATAGAATTTTAAGGATTTTTCTATATGGAAGGTGTTAACTTTTAACTGAATTCATTTTTTCAGTAAGTTATTCAAGAGAATACATGATTAAGGACTTTGAATGTTTGGAATGTGACCAACAAAACATATCTTATGATATATGGGGATTGACGATGGTGTTAAATCTCTGGTAATCGTTTTCACTATGTTATGAGAGTGGACTGTAGTATTATGGATAAGCCAAAAGATTGGAATGGATTATGTTGGACATAAGTTAGTATTGTTTAAGGATATAAGTTTTTTCGATATTATTGATGGGATGTTATAGTAATATATTTTTAGAAAAAGGACAACCTGCAGGACGGGCGACAGCCCATCGCGTCGGACAAGGTTGTGGGAATCGAACCCACAACAGAAGTGCGACTAGCCTTTATCGCCTACCACTGGCCTACAGGAAGTCCCTGTTTAGTAGAAACTAGTTTTATTATATTAAGCAGTATGATATATGAAGTATAAGTCCATTTTAGGAACCATATATGATTAATCTCACTATATAATGACTTATGTATATTTAATAATTTTCTCTAACCTTGTGTTTGAGACAGATGGAATGACCCTTCATTCTATCACATGATCTGCTAAAACATCACGAATAAAAAATTAAACCTCATTTATTTAAGAGATTAAGTGGAAATTGTTCAAGGCACGAACAACAGTGAGATTGCACCAAAATAAAGTAAGTATTTATTCTAATTAAAATTTCTAACTTTAGGGAAATGATCCTGAAAACCAAAAATGTTGTCCTAGTGATCTTATACCTGATGAATCAGATGGTACCTTATATCATCACAAATCTATGGATTTTTGATTACTGAATTTTCCATAGCCATGTTCTCTACCACTCTCCATCAGAACATGATGGTTAGATTTCTCTTCCATATCCATATTTTCACCTATGTGGAAACCCAGTGATTAGATTATTTGGGTAACCGTTACATTTCATACCATTGTTTTTTAATATTGGTTTTGGTATTCCTTTTTAAGATGTGGGTTTCTATTAAAGAAACTTTCGAATAGTAAACCATTTATAACCCCGATGAATTTTTAGGTCAAAATTCATTTTAAGGGGGGAAGAATGTAACACCCCAAAATTTTATGAAAAATATTCTTTTTAATTTCACTAATGTCTTGTGTTGTACGCTACACCAAAAGGAGCTTGCACAACACACATCCTTGACTTGCCTTGTATTGCACGCAATTGCGACCTACCTCGATAGCGTGTGTAGTACGCAATACCGAGTTTCACTAAACAACGATATGCTATTAAAATATTATTAAAACTAGCCGTTATTAATAGTAATAACCACCTTTTAAAATTTTAGAAATTCTATCTCTCAAAATGGACTTCATTTTTGGATTCAGAGTATCGAATTTAGCCTAAGGTGAAATTTTGGTACTTTTCGGATAACTTTCATATTCTGATGAATAGTGAAAATTACTAAATTTTAATTAAAAACAACTTTTTTAATCAAAATAATTAATAGTGATAAATTATTAATTTGAGTGGTTTTAAAGTATATTTAGAATATATTTTTACAATTCAATACAATTTTTGTCATTGGATGTAATTTCACATTTACACCAGACATAAACAAGTGTTAATCTTTTGATAGATATTATCTCTTAAAAACACGCTATTTGTTGTGACAGTGGAAATTAATTATAAAATTAATTAATGAAACTTATATGTTGGGAATTTTGTAAAATAGAAATTATTTTTGAATTCGGAATATCAATTATATCTTAGGGTGAAATTTTGGACTTTTTCTGAAAACTTTCAATTTTTGATGAATAGTGAAACCACTAAGTGGTAGTTAATAAAACTGAATTTTTCATAAAACTTAATTTTACCGCTTCTGTGAGTGGAATTTCAAAAATCCGAGAGACACTGTTGATGTCAGTAAGTAAAATGTGGTTCAATGAGATGAAAATAATTTTTGGTGAATCGTAACCTTTTACTTTTATTTACCACGGTTAAAAGTAAATAGGGTAATTAAGGGTAAAAATGATATTATTATTACCTTAACACATGTCCTAATTCTATTGGATAAGTTTAATTCGACCAAAAACAACCTTAGGAATAAAATATGACCATTTAGGCCCACTTGAATTAGATTAGGACATTTATTATTATTTAATTCAAAGAAGAGTTAAAAGAGTTAAAATCAAAGTTTATTTAATAAAACCTTTTTTATATAGGGTTATACATAAGATAAATTCGACTATAAATATTAATTAGAAAGCTAAAACGATTTCCTACATAATGGTATTTTATTTGTAATTTTTAGACTTTAAATAATTTAATTTATTTATGACACAATGATGATGCAATAATTATCTTATTAATGAAATATTGACATAATTGATGTTATAAATACTCAAATAAATATAATTTGAGACTTTTTATGAATTAGTCTAATTTTCTAGGTTAATATGACATGTTAGTATTGATTTAATTAACTTTTTTCGAACATATAATTCTGTTATGATTTTCAAAAAAATAAATTACTAAATAGTGTCAAAATTGACATAAAATAGTTTTTAAAACAAATATTATATTATTAATTGTTATTTTATTCCTAAAAATCTAAGGTTCAGCCAAATGACTTAGATAAGGTTATATATATTAATAATAAACAATTTTGGGTTCGTTTGGCTTCTTATAGTATGTTTATTAACCTTATAGTGTAAGAACACAAGAAGACACGGTAAAAGTAAAATTATTTAACTTAATGTTAAATCTAAATGATAAGGTTAAAATAGGAACCTAAACTTGTCTAAATTCTATTGGATGAGAAGATTTCGACCCATCCCCACCTCAGCCTTGAAATAAATCAATTTGGAGCTATTTAAAACCGAACATGTCTTTATAATAAAATAATATTTTTTGTTATTCCAAAGGTGCCCCTCTCCTCCCTTATAAAAGGGCACCTTTTCCCTCTCTTCCTCACACAACTTTGAGCCTTCATGCTCGGCCAACCCCTGCCAAATTATATTCTCCACTTCCCTAGAAACATACCATAGGTTCTGGTCTTCTTCAAAGACCAATTTTAGTGCCCTAAGAGGAGGTCTCAAAAAGGCGCTTCAAAGAAGAGGAGGTTTGGACACTTACGAAGCAAATCGGACCTAAGGTAAGGGATAAATTTTCAACCTCATTTTTATCCGAGATTTCTTATACGTAAGTATTTACTGGGGTTACGTTTATCATCCATGACCATGACTTCTAAAAATGATTTCATAAAATGTTTACCATTCTTCCATGGATGTTTAAAGTCATTTTTACCCTTTATTTACTTTTTACCACATTGTATGAATGGAATCTTTCGTTTGGTTACCATATAAGGTACTTTTTGACTTTTCGGAAAAAAGTACGAGGAGAATGTTATTTTTAACTTATACGGAGTGAACGGATTTTTACGGTTTTATAACGCCTCATTTTCAAGAAGCTTCCTCTACAAGATTGCATGATTATTTTCAATAAAACCCTTATCTTTTAAAATTGCATGGAATTTTGTGAAAAGAACATGATTTTAAAGAAGAAAGGATATTTTCCTCAAGAATTCATTTCAAGTGTTTTTTAAAAACTATTTTACATCTAGGATGAAATTATTTCATATGTGTATGTTTCAAGTAAAATTTCTCTATGATATAAATGGATTCAATTTTCTTATGATAAAATGATATCAATTGTTTATGGATTATGTTATGATGGCATGATGTTTAAGAATCCCATTTTATTTCATGGGTTATGCTATGATGTATGATTTATGATTTTGTGGAACACATAAGAATGGTATCATTATGAGATTGGTGGGACCTATATCTCCCTCCAATGCATTGGGTAAAGATTTTATATCTCATGAGATAGACATGGCTGGAATGGTAGGTCATACCGGTTCAATGAAACAGGACTGAAACGAGGGTGACTCGGTTCAGAAAGGGACTTTGTCCACTAAGATAGTCTTGGCAATGAGTCTTGACTAACAAAAATGATTCTCTATGATTATGTGTGTATGTCACAAAGTTTCATGTTTTAATTTATGATTATTGTGATTACATTTCACTGCCATGATTTATCCCATGTTATGAAATTATGATCTCTTTTGCAGGTTAAGATTTCCAAAAGTTATGTTCTTATGAATATGATGTGATTGATTTTTCTTTTGTTTACCCTTACTGAGCATTTGAGCTCACCCTTTTATGTTTTCTTTTCCCCAGGATATAAAGAAAGGTTTTAGGTAAAAAAAGGAGAAGATCTTTATGGGAGATATTGGAGATCTTTCACCACGATTAGAAGATTACGTTCCGAGTTTCCAAAGACACTAAACTATTACGATCCTTGTGTGTGTTTTTTTTGTTATGTACTAAGTATTCCGCAAATGTAATGTAATGTCTATGTACATTAGGCTTCGGGTCTCTACACATGTTTTCCCACTATAATTGTGGAAGAGGTCCTGTATGACCTGTTATCTTTTGTTTTCCCATGAATAACACTGGTAGGGGTCCTACGTAACTTGTTTTGTTGATAAACCCATGTCTTACAATGAAAGATGTCATTTGTGACCTATACAGTCATAAATTTTTGTAAAAACATGATCTAGGTCATTGATAAGTATGTTTATTTATATAATCTTCTTGGATAAAGGTTATCACCAAATGCATATGACTATGTTTGTAGTTGAGACTGAACCTCTTATTTTTCATATTATGATGTATGTTTTTTTCTTTGTTTAAACTTTATAATTGATTTGTTTTAACAATAATATAAAACCAATACTTTTATTGTTTATCATAATTAGTTATTATATGCTTTGGTTTATGGAAATATGTTTAAAATATTAGAGTATATTTAAAATTGTTTTAATAGAGAATTAGTCAATATTTTGAGAAATAATTTAAACAATAAAATCATATAGTGGTAAACTATTTTTATAAACTAGGATATATTATTTATATTTTGGGAGTTAAAATTAATCCTTTTTTAAATAAAATTTTGTATATAGGTACTAAATTCTCCCCCTTGTGAGTTACTCATTTTGACCAACATTTTTATCAAAGTATTTATGCTTTGGCTTCAATGATTTAAAATGTTTTTAAAATGTGATTATTGTTAATATTTAATGATCATAAATATTTATAATCTCTAAATTTAGTTCTTTAAATAGATTCTTAACAAGAAATATCTGAAACTAAAATGCATCCTTTTAAATGGAATATATTATACTTCAGAGAAAATAAAAATGAATGTTTATATACAAAGTATGGGTCCTAAAATTTATACTACAATAGAAGATAAATATGAATTTGCCTAATACTACTAGAAAATATGTTGATGATAATAATAAGAGTTTAAATAATAATAATTTATAAGAAATGAATTCTATTTACAATTCCCTAGGAGATGAGTAATTTAACAAAATATCTTTATGCATGACTTCATATGAAATTTTGCATACATTATCAATTTCACAAAAGTGAAAAAATAATGATAAGAAGATAAGATATAATATATATAATATTTAGGATGATTATTTTAAACTGAATTGTAATGATTACATCTCAAACTTGTATCTCTGATTAAATGATATTGTCTATACTATGGTCTCACTTGGGAATGTGGTATCTAAAAAGGACCATATCATGAAACTACATAGATGTTTACCTGAAATATAAAGAGGAACATATATTTTGATTAGAGTGACCTATAAAATAATCAAGATACATGTCAATGATTTTATTAGTAATATAATGATCTATGATGAATAATTAAATGAAAATCAAGAAGATTGTGATAAACTAAATTGAAAATCAGTAGAATTCAATACTACAACATCTTGAAAAAAAGGAAATGATAAATTTCGTGATTCTAGTTTTATTGATAGTGAATAAATCTAAAAAAGTGACGAAGATATGGCCCATATATCTAGATGTTTAATGAAATTTTATATGAAAATGATATTTTTTTCATAAAGTCAAATTATAGAGGAATTGTTTACAATAAATGATCATGGGATAATGACTGGACAAGAGTTGATGAATAAAAAAATATCACCTATTATTAATATAAAATTAAGGGATATGTGAAGTATGAATATCCAAATGTAAACCATAAAAAAATATTAGGAGAAGGGATGAAGATATAAGAAATTCATTAAAGTCCCTTGGAATACATCTGAAGATAGGTTTAGTGATTCGAACACAGCAGATGATGAGAAATTAGATAGTGAAAACATGTTCCTTACAACTAATTTCAATATGTTACATAATATTTTTTATATTTTATATGTGCATAATGGTATTAATTATAATTTTTTTTTGAATATGAACATAATAATGATAAAATTTATAGATATAAATTATTTGAGAACATCAATATGTTATAAAATATCTTTAATAGACTAAAATATAAATAAAAAATGATTAATATAAAGAATGCACTAATTAAAAACAAATAATCTTAATTATTTATTGAAAAATAGAAAAATTCTAAAATCATAAAGGGAAATGCATACCATAATTTAAAAAATGCTCATTTGAAGAAATAATTATAAAATTAGAAAAATGGTTGAGAAAAACATACTCAGGATTTAAAATATCATGTTGGACCTATGTATGTAATAGAATTGGAAATCAACAAAGATAGAGGATAAGATTAAAGGAAAATTTTATTCTTAATCCTAGTATTGAAATTTCAACATCCAATTATTTATAAATTATATTTATAGAGTATTAATTTCTAAAATTTTACAATCTATTTAGTGGAAACCCATTATAAAAATTTATATTCTCAAACATCTGATTACTAACATATATGAACTGATAAAAATCTAGGTACCAAAGTTATTTCTTTTATAAACATTGATTTGTTGGAAAGATATTTGAAGACATCATGTAGAACTATATGGTACATGAAAAATAGATTTTCAATATATATTACAAAATATTATTCATTATTTATTATAATTGTTAATGATGATGGTGGTCATTCCACTATTGGTGATGATTCCAAAGAAAATTTCATCGTCCTTGTCCAACTTGGTATTAGTAATTCTGTTTTAATCTATAAACTATTTTTCTGATGGTTTAATATATAAACTTCTTAATGTCTCACAATTATGTGATGTTGGATCTTATGTTTTTTTAAAATGATTCCTGAAATGTTTTTGATTATAAAAATTCATTATTATATACTACTTCAAGTAATGATAATATTTATGCAGTTGATTTAAATTCATTAATTTCTCAAAATGTTTACTTCTTATGTTCCTTTCATAAATAATCTTTTCTCTATCATAGAAAACTAGTCCATTTTCATATTCACTCAATTTGGAAACATACCAAGAAATGGTTATTTTGGGATCTACCTAATCTTGAGTTAGAAATGATATAGTTTGTTACCCTATCAAAAATTAAAGAAACAAAAAAATATATTTATAAATTATAGAATTATGTGTCAACCCTACAACCTCTTGAGTTTGTTCAAAAGGATTTATTTGGAAAATTTATAGTTTAAAATATTTTCAGTAAGCACATTGATTATGTTCTAGGATTTTATTTCTAGATGTATACATGGGTAAAGTTTATAGATCTCAAGAGTTTATCCTGATATTATTTTACCATGAATACTATATAAGATGAAAATATAAGTGGAAATAGAATTAATACCATAAGAAGTGAACATTCCTTTGAGCATGAAAATAAATATTTTTAATCTTTTTTCTCCCAAAATATATACAATCGTAACGTCTGTTCTCTATGAATCCCATAGTATAAAGTACTTGTTGAATAGATAAATCAAACATTACATGATATTGACAAGAATATGCTAAAAGAATATGAATTACCTATCTAATTTTTGACAAAGGCTTCTAAAATATCTTGATACATCATAAATAAAGGAATTATTATATGTATTTAGAAAAATATTAGTTATGAGATTCAAAATAATAAGAGGTCAATGTTTAATTACATTTGATTTTTGGTTATATAGTCTTCATTCGTAACATTAAGTATACCATGGAAAATATTTCTTACAAGAGTGCTGACAAAATTTTCCAGGGTTTCATAACATCCTGTAGAGTATACACAATGCTCAACCAAAAAACTAATACTATGGAACAATTTATTCATGTCAAATTCAATGAGATTAATCCACATGAGCCTAATAAATGACTTAAAAAATACCAAAGATGATTTATCTTCTCTGAACATAAATTATAAACCAAATGGCTATACTGTCATATAGTTAGAAAATTCCTCAAGTTCTAACAAATTTCTTAATCTTCAAAACCTAAACCTTTTGAAAATATTAGAGTGAATGACCCAACATATTCATGAGATATTAGAACTATTAATTGCAATCACATACATCCTTTCATATGAAATATAGAAATAGCCACATGAACTATATATTCACTTTTAAATCTAGTTGAACATCAAACATTCATATCTCATTATGAATATAAGAACATAAATAATTAAATGAATGATGAATTATGGGAAATGAATATGCAATAATAATTAAATTAATTCAAAAGAAAAAATGTTTGGGAATTCATATATATACCCAAGTACACCATGACTATTGGAGGAAAATGATTGTTTAAGAACATGGTATATGAGTCAGGAACCATTTTTAAAGATAATTCAAGATATATTTCACAGGTTTATAGTCATGAAGATGGAATAGACTATGATGAAATCATTGAACCAATTTTAAGAAATGAATCTGTTATAATCCTGCTTGGTTATGTTGCTCATCTAAAATTCATTATTAATCAAATGGATATCAAGTTTTAATTCTTATATGGTTTTATAATTGATGTTTTTTTCTTGAACAAACACCTAGTTTTCTAAATTCAAAATTACCAAAACAAGTTTTTATGTTAACAGAAGATGTATATGGTTTAAAAAAAATCATAGAGGTTTGTACAATTATCATAGTAAAATTCTAATTTTAGGCGGAATTTCACAAGATATATGTGATCCAACCATTTTCATAAAACAGTTTTCATAAGATTTAATACTCATACAAATCAATTTTGATAATTTTATTTTTGTATCATTAAAGTATTCATTTTGTAGTTATTTTTCTATGTTGATGAAAAATGAGTTTGCAATGATTTTAATGGGTGAGATAAAATTATTTCGTGATTTTCAGCTTATTCAGAATATAGAAGGAATTATTTTAAATCAAATTATATATATTGTATATGTTTTCAATAGTTTTAATTTAGATAACACCATGAGTGGGGATATTCCTATGAGTACTACATGTATGTTGGATATTAATGAAGCTTGGAAACTACTGGATCAAACTAGTTACAAATGTATGAATTGATGTATTCTATAAATTAATTCTACCCAACATGATATAATATTCATTGTATGTATGTGTGATTTTTTTAGGAAAAAACTAAAAAGTCACAATTAAACGATGTTAAAATGATTTTATGATATACAATGTTTAATAAAAATTTAGTATTTTTTAACATAGAGGATAATAATTCGATTTAGTTAATTATTATAATACATATTTTTGGGGATATAAGTTAGATGGGAAATTATCTTACGAAAGATGTCACTTTTTGGGAAGATCTCTAGTTTATTGGTGAAATAAGAATCAAATTTCTAATTCATTACCTATATTTGATGATGAACATATTGATGTGGGAAGTTGATGTGTACAAATTTTTTGGATGAAACACACATTACCAGGCTATGGATATCAATTTCTATGTCTCCCCATAAAATATTATAACATAGGTCCTATAAATATTTCTATGAATCCTATATCAAATTCTATGACTGTGAACATTGATATAATATTTAACTTTTTGAGAGATAATTTTCAAAAAGATGATATCAATCATGAATACAATGGTATAGAACACCATTTAACAGATATATTCACTAAGATATTCAATTTTGAGAGATTAAATTATATTAAATAGTAATTAGGTATGATTAATTTGGATTAAATTAAATTTTTGGTAACACATCATCGTGTAACACACCATTTGGTGACACACTGTTGGGTGACACACTGTTAGGATGAGGCAATTTCATGTAGGATATGACATTGTATTTGTAACTCAATTTGGATTGTCTCATCATTATGATTTTCACACTACTATGAGTGTCTCGTTGATGGTTTCATTTATTTGTGAAATTTTTATCTCTAAATTATTTAACCGGTGATTTTTGGTTTTTTTATGTTTACGAAATATTTTTAAATCTATGAACCAATTCAAATCATTCCTGATGCATGGTATCAATTTCATGTATTATTTATAATTTTTCAAATAATAAATCCTCAATTAGTTTGAAATAGATGTTTTTCTAACCCTAAAAAATCTAAACTCTCATGTCGTTCTCTCTTAAGCCTAGTGTAACCCTTCATATACTAATCTTCAATTCATCAACCACTCTTTGAAATTTTTACCGATCATACCAGACCAATCCACATGGATATAGTGAAGTTTCCATCCTAGTATTCATCATCGAAGTCAAAAACATCTTTGAAATGGTAGAGTGATTAAAGTGTTCCTTATCTCATCGTACTAGTGAAACGAGAGCTTTCAAGAAGATCCTTCGTACTAAAATGTATGGGGATGCAAAGTAGATGTTTTCAATTATGTTTATAGTGGTTTATTTCATATATAAGCAATGATGGATAAACTATTCATCCTCAAATGACATACCTCTCCACCCTTTTTCAGTTCATCAATTTAATAATAATGATTATTTTCCCTGGTTGAAAAAGAATCCCACATGATGATAACAAGAAAAAATTTCCAAAAATTTGTTTTCTCCTCAATGAAATGTGATTAATATCTAGGAGTACCACATGAAAGTGTTTCTGATGACTACTATGGAAGCATTACTGAAGAAAGTGACATCATATTTATAAATATCCACTTATTAATCTAACATGAGATGTGATAACGAGATGAACTAATTCTTCAGAGTTGGATGGAGAGCATATGTTGTTGTTCAATTTATTATTACACATGTTATTTCCTAGAAATGGTGAATTTTACAAAATAATTTATCATGATGTGAACGTATATTATCTTATGAAATGATGTCATAGGATTAAATTTTATAGGCATCTCATGGTTCATATTTGTGAGATGATAAATCAATCCAACATATTAAACTCCTTGACCAATCCAAAGAGATTTTTTCCATTTTTAATACCAAATTACATGTTTTAGTATAGGTAGAAAAAGATGATGATTTTAATGGGTTTTTAATTTCATGAGATATTTTCTCAAGAATGAGGATCAGTTGGAACCTCAGGATAATGAAGTGGGTAGATGACAATGAAAATCTATATGTTGCATTTAACTCGATGGATTACCCCACATCAACGAGGGATGTAGTTGACCATGGATTATAGCCAGATAAAATTTTTGAATAATCAGATGATGTAGAACAAAATTTTGTAGAATAAGAAGCTGAAAAATATCCTTTTTCGATGATGGTAGATACGCGGATTTGTCACCTCAATCATCACCAATTACATATAGAGCTCCTAGAAAACCTAAGAGTCTTGATGAATAGAAATTTTTTGGAATTTTGTTGAACAAGACCCATATATTTCTAAGAAGAAAATTTTAAAAGTAGATAAAATTATGATAATGAAGATAATAATGATGAGCGTAAGAAAAAATAATATGAAAATGAAAATAGAAATAAAAGATATGATGCCAATGATGATTCTAAATATGATGGTCCACATTACCATATCAAATGAATGGAATTAGAGATGCCTAAAGAATTTATTAAATCACCTAATAAATCTATAGAGAGACTATATTTTGCAATAGAATTTGATCTATATCTTAATGATAAGAATGGATATGTTGAAGTGGAATAATCCCCATCTATAGAAATATTTCAGTAAATTCTAGCTGTTGATAGAGTTGAAGTTATGTATAATGGAAATGGTAAGACTATTTATAAATGTTTTATGGTTGAATAGATAGCTATAATTACTATAGTTGGGTAATATGTTATTGAACAGAAAAAAAGGAACTTGTTGAGGAAGAAGTTGGAAATTAATTGTTACATAATGTAGATTATTTTGATGATAATTATGTTGTTAGGAATATAGAAGTTTAAACTAATATTCCTTTTTAAATAAATTAGGTTTAGATGTTAGAAGAACCATCTCTTGGTAAATATATAGAACCTGAACCTTCATGTGTTGAACACACTCTAGCTGCATAGAGTCTTGATGGACTGATAAGTATTGAGTCCTCAATTGTAAATATTATTGTGGGATTTCATTCCACTACACTTAATTTTTTAGAGATTTTATACTTATTTTTTGATCATTTGATAAAATAATGGTAATTGTTTTAAGTGATATATGTAGTATTCAAAATGATAGTGGACATTTTCTGGTAGTTGAATGAGATAATATGAGTTCTATAGTTTATTAAGTTGATTTTAATGGATTTCAAGAAAATTTTTATTCATTGAGGGAACCAAAACCAACACATACTACCCAATTACATACTTTTCCCGTTTACATAGACATAAGGAGTGACTTAGATTCTTTTGGTAAAATTGTACTTTAATATTTTGATAAGGTGTTTAATAATAATGATCCACCACCAAAAATCATATTCAATATGATTCATGATTTATTTTAGAGTTGGTGATTTATAAAATATAACAAAAAATTATTCATCACAAACAAGAAGATGAAATTTGAAATAATAAGATTAGTAATGATTTGGAATAAACATAGTCTAGGATTTAATAATTAAAGTCTACTTTTACAGGCACTTTGGATGGGATTTTGAAAATACATGAGAATGTTTCACTAGAAACATCTACCTCTAATGATCCTAAAGTTGATGTTCATCATATCTGAACATCGGTTAGATAAGAGATCATTGTTTTATCTAGTGGTAATTTATGTACGGAACTAGCCATACCATTGGATATTTTTAGAATTCTTTAGTAGAGTATAGAGCATTACCATACTATGATTAGATATTATTTCAAGGATATGTATTCTAAAAGATAAATAATAAATAAATATATTATATTTTACACCTCAAGGATCTATAAAAAAATAAAATTGAAGAAAATTGCATGCCCCTCACAGAAAATATGATGATTCACCCTTTTACTTTATCCTTCAATGAATAATACCAATAGTTGAAAGAGATTACTATAGTCTAAAATAGATTAATTGTGGAAAAATGAGGCTTCATTATTGAAATGAAATGAGGGGTCAATACCATTATGATTTTCATAAACTGGATAAATATATTTGTTTATATTCATGGATGTAATGTAGTAGATCAGGAAGAAATTACAATTATAATAGGAAAAACCATTAAGCTAGGAGTTACAATAGATCCATCTATTCCTCATACTGCCCAATTTGAACATTTATATCTTCCTCCTATATAATTGTAGAGAAACCTCTAGCCAATTATCCTCAGAGATCATCATTCTCTTCATTCCATTTCTAGAATTCCAACCAGTGATCCTTCTTCTCTACATCAAGCAGAACCTACTACATCAGACCAAGAGAAAGAAAATGAAAAATTCAAAGCATCGATGGATCCTTACCCCAAACTCTAATCATTAGTTGGTGTATAAATTATTTTTTTAAGGGACTCAAATTTTATAATCATTTTTAGTGTGAAAAATTCTAAATTCACTTTTATTAACTTTATTCATGAATATTTCTCTATTCCACCTAAATTATAACTGAATATATTATTTTTAATCTTCTATTGTCTACCCTTTTGATCATATCAAAAGTGGGAGAATTCTTATTAAATATTTATTTTGGAGAAAAATCATTCAATGTTTCTCATTGATACAATCTACCTGATTTTTTTTTTATTTTACCATAGATATAACAATTTATTCTACCTTTGATACCTTGGTTTACTTGTTTGATATTACTATTCATGATATAATTTTTTATCAAAAAAAGTGGAGATATTGTTGACCTCCTAGTTTCAATGATCCCTAAATCATATTTATAATGGTATTAATGAGTTTCTTATTTTCTATACATATCCTATAATCCAAGATAGGGGACACAATTTTTCTATTTAGGAGTCACCATTGTGGAAAATACTCTATCAATTTGTCATTATAGCAAGACTTACTCACCACTAGAGAATATCATACTATTATCAAGAAAATCAATGTTTTCCTAAAATTAATTTCCATCACATGAGTCAATGCATAGAAGAAATCTTGAAAATGGTAAAGTCACCACCAGATGTCTGACTCCATCATCTATGAGACACTTACAAACTAAGACACTTGCATACCCTAAGACACAACCATACCCTATAAAACCACCAATAAATAGGACGCTTCTAGACTCTAAGACAGTAATCGATAATAAGATACAAAAATACACTAAGACACCACTATAATCTATGTAATCTAAGTCACCGATAGACCACGAGTCCATACCATAATTTATAAATTTTACTTTTTATTTTAAAATTTTCAAATGAATACATTATATAATTTAATGAAAAAATTACTTTTATGATTGTGTCAATAATTATTCTAGAGAGGTCATTTAATCATGTTTAAAAAAATTAATAGGAATTAGTGTTTCCATATGCATGTGGGAATTTTTTATCCTACTGGTGTTATGAAAGGAATAATATTTTCTTATACAATGAGATGTAAATAAGACTACTAGAATGATGAAATCTTGATCTTTCTCAATACACTCATAGAGATAATACAAATTGTTTAAAATAGAATAACATACACTCTGTAAGGATTATAAAAAACAACATTACAAAAATATACTTTATGAAGTCAAGAAATAATAGAGTTTATGAGACCCTATTTTACTTTTTTGAGAGAAATTGACTTGAGATTCACAAAAAATCAATAATGAGGCCCATGTTGATCCGTATAACAGTCTGATGCATCTCAATATCTCTATATAATTTTTATTCATTAATTTTTCATAATTATTCTTTCATTATGAGTAGTGTGTTCATGATATGTTTTATACAATAACACAATAAAAAACTATAACTAGAAGATTCATAGAAATATTCTCCAGTCTCATTACCTATATTCCCATTAGGATTGTAGAATATGTTATGTGCAACCTATAATGTATTGTTTTCCCATAGATTATTGTGGCAGAGGCCCTAGTGACCAATTTTAATTATACATTAACATATAAATTTTGAATAGGTCATGTATAACTTAGCTAGTTATAAACTAATGTAAAGACATGATCTATGATATTGGTAAAACTATTTATTTATATATACTACTTGGTGGTAGGTGATCACTATGTCGAGAGGGTGATTTCTCGACATGAAACAGAATATATAGATTTCAATATTCTATTGTGTGTTTTTGTTTGATTTATTTCTTCTTTAAAAATAATTCTGTTATGATAATAAAAACGAATGAATCTATAGTTTATCATTACAATTGTTTTAATATTCTTTTTATTAGGTAAATATGCTTCAAAATTTATATTAGTTTTTAAAAAATTAACTAGGAATTAATCAATCTTTTGAAAAATAATCTAAAATATCAAATTTTATATTGATCAATTATTTTGATAAATTAATATTTATTATTTAATATGGGGGAATTCACAAAAATCCATTTTTTTAAAAAACTTTTTTATTAGGTACTCAATTCACCCCCATCTAGAGTTACTCACATTGACCAACAGATGCATTCAGCCAAAAGACATAGGTGAAAGTATTTCAAAAAGCTAAAAATTTATGGCGGTTGAGGATCCTATTTTACTGAATGTAAATTTATCTTAAATCGTTTTTAAGTAAATACATTATCATAAATTTATTAGTGGTTACCTTACTTATAAATTGAATAAATTGGAGATGTCTTTTTTACTCTATAGGCTTTCTTTTATGGGTCTTTATTTATGGGGTGGAGCCACCACCAACTCAGGCTCCTGATTAGTGTGAGTTGTTACACTTCCAAATGCATGTATGGGTTCCTAAAATCATTATATAATGAATGATAAATGAATAAAATTATTCTATATTTGAATTAAAACATAAAATCATAGATATATACCTTATTTTCCCACTAAATATGTGGGTTGGGGTTGAAAAATAACTTTTGTTGTCACATGGTTTTGCACCCATCAAGAGATGAAAGTGAAACACAAATAGTGGGATAGAAAATTTCATCTAATACCCATTCAATAATATAAATTGGAATATTTCACTGTGGAATTCATGATAGGGTTACTAGAATCACTCCAAGGCAATGATTCCATTTGAGTGATTGTGGAATGGATGACAATGTTTAACCATTTCATGCATATTTAGAAGACCTTGCATATATATGAGAGTGATGGATTGTAAATTTTATAGTTTATAAGACATTAGGAGAACCAAACACAATTATTTCAGACATGTATTCTATGTTTAACTCGCATTTTTAAAAAGGGATGTAGAATGATTTTTGTTCATAGGTACTATTGAGTATATCATAAGATGATGAAACAAATAGAAAGTCTTATTGAAAAATATAGGTTCTGGAGGATATAATTTTTTCACATGTCCTTAAATTTTGTGGTTCATGGGAGAAACTCTTTCATCTTACTGATTTTTATAGTAATCATATATTTTAATTGGAAATCAAATGGTACCACTAAAGTATATATATGGTATGTAATTCCCTTCACATATGATATAGTTAAAGGAAGGGGATGTAGTGCTTTTGTGACCAAATCTGATTTAGTTGGAATCAGTGTATGTTAATCTAATTATGAAACATATATAAATATCTTAGTACATTATGAATTTATAATTTAATAGATGACACAATCATCAAGAGTTTAAGGTGGGTGATCAGTGCTTCTTGTGAATTTCTTTTAGATTGGGTAATCGATGAATTATATGGGCATAGATGATTGAACCTTGAATAGTAAGTTCATTTGGTATTTTGGGGAGGGTTTTGATAGTAAATTATTGATTATATATTCTTTATTGGTATGGTACTTTGAATTATGTCTTCTAAATATCTTAGGACTATAGTTATAATATTGACAAATCTCATGTTTTTTTATCATGAATAAATTATGTTAGAGGATGATTATTTATTTATGGTTTATCCAATTATTATAATTAGTTATAGCATAAATATTCTCCAAGGTAGAATTGTTCATATGGGAAAGATATTATGGTATCATGACTTTTTTGGGAGGAGACCCATGATAAATAGTTTGATATATATGTTTATCTTCCTATTTTATTATACAATATAGTAAAACAACTGTTTGAGGTACATCACAATGAAGATGTTTCATAAAGAGAAGATATTGCATGATATATATTATTCACTTAGGAATAGAATCATTAATTTATGGGTAGAAATCATTTATTTGGTAACTTTAATAATGTTTTTTGATTTTTGGGGGCAAGTTAGATGAAAAGTAAGGGGATCAGGGCCAGAGTTGAGAAGATAGAAACCTTGAATCCCACCATATTAAAGGTGTAGAATCACTATTATGTTCATGGACTATTTAGTGTATTTTATTGAGGCCCAAATTAGACCTTTTACCTCAACACACATTCATTTAACCCATAAAATCAAAAAAAAATCTCATTCTCAACCCTATAATATTATGGTGGAGTTAAACCATATCCCTATGATTTTTTTGGTGTTCTCCTTAATGTCTTTGTCATTTGGTATTTGGATCAAAGAATAAAAATTCAATCAAGGTGGTTATCAATATTCCATCCCAGTTTCTCTATTTTCTTATGAATAGTTAGTTTTATATATATATCTAAGAATAATTATACTTTTTATTGATTTTTTAATTGTTCTTCAATTTCTCTTGTTGAGTCTAAAATTTGAATCTCATACCAGTTATGGAGTCAACTACAATCCTTTGGTTAGTGCTCTATATAATTTTCAATAAGTGTATCAAAACTAAAATAATATTCCACATTTAAAAATTATAGTATTTACAATCATTGATATCAAATTGAGTAATTAATTTATTTTCCATCTCAATATCAATATAGAGATATTAGGGGCCTCTTGAACACCATTGTTGATTGAAAAAGTCATCCCAAACAACCCATTTCGGTGTTATTCAGTCACACAACCATCACAATCACACAATAAACACAACTTATATACCACTTAGTGTGTGTTTTGTTTGGAAATTAGATAACGCCAAATATATCTATTTTGAAATCAAACATACCCCTTTGGATGTACATTAAATTTATCTAAAAATATACAATTCTTAACTTGGGCCTTTGGGGATGTATTGGGCTACTTATACCTAAAAACATATTACTGTGTATTTGATGAATTCTGGACAAGAATCACATTATTGACATATTATTGTAAGTGGAATTAATTAAATAAATTATGAAATAAATTGGTTATCTTTAAGGTCATTATTTAATTTTAATAAAATATTTTAAAAGAATACATTACTTGTAACTCACGAATTATTTCCATTTTTTGATCAGTTTTTTATCATGATACTTGGAATCACTATTAAATCTATGGGAAACCTCAAGAAATTAGTGGATTACCTCTATGGAATTCTTATAGATTACTCATATGATTCAACTCGATTCACTTATTTGAGTTCCAAGTGGTAATCCCACCTTCGATTTAGTCATTACCTTACTATTATAAAGTCAAAAACATAACACCACAAAATCATATGGAACTCTATAATTATGAGAATGGTACGGATAATTTTCCATTGTCATTATGATGTCCTTAAAAAAGGGAATCCTTTGGCTCAACCACTTGGATTCAAATTTATACATATCCCTAAATAAAACAACAAAATTCATTGTTTTTGTTAAACTCTTAAGAGTATAAGGACAAGGATCTATCCCCTAAATTCTTCTCCAAACATAAGATATGATCATCACTTATTAGACTATATATGTCGGCATGAAAATAATGAATAAAAAATTCCATGGGTCAACAATGGATTATACATAGGCTCATTTTGTCAAATGTCATTGATTGGTACCATGGATTCATTATAATAATTTAATCTTTATGGATTTGATTTAAGACTTAGGTCCTAAAAAATTAAAAGGCCACAAGATCAAAGATATTCTTCTTAGGCTGAAGTAGGTAGGGTTGATTAGCAATCCCACATGGATCATAATCTCAAAAATGGTTCCATTACTTTACAACATTAAATTATCATAAATGTACATAATTACATTTCTTATTTATGCGATTGATTTAGAGTACACACCATTGATGGTTGCCTAATGAGTTTTATTCATGCCATGTTTGGGATGCTTATTGATACCTGGAAAGAATTCATGGTCGTAAGAAATGAAAATATAATGTTCAATGATGCTGTTTTTTGAGTTCTATATAACTATGTGAAAATGTTAGTAGATAAATGAGTTAGGAATTAAGCTAATCATCGAGTAAAATATATTATTGGTATTTTATTTTATTTTTATCATTGTGTAATACAAATATGGTAGATTCCATGGAATGATTGACTAAAATTTTTCACAACCATTAAATGATTTTTCATTGTGACAATTTTCTATTTCATGTCTTCTTTATTGATTACCTATATTGTTTTGTTACAATTATTTATTTTCTATTTCACACTTTTATAGAGTGTATAGTCTCCCCACCATAACACTATACACCCTTTATACTACTTTGAATCCTATTATGTATATTAATGTGTGTGTAAGGATGTATATCCCTCTAACCCAGTTACATATTGGTGGATCGGAATGGGGATTCCCTGTGCATATTATGATAAAACTAAAATGGTGGATCACCCTAAGTTTATAGGATCATATCAATAGGTGAAGAAAAAAATTTAAAATAATCAAATATTCTGGTAATATTCATATATAAGAGTGGAAAAATTTATAATGTTATCCATCGAAGAAAACTTTTCAGACTCATTGTCTAAGGACTTGTGTCAATAATAGAATTATTATCTTATAAGACAATGTGTACTAAATGTCGTTATATTTATCTTTAAAGAATGTGGGATTCTACGAGAGTTAATTCACCCTAATAATATAATTTTATCTTTATATTAACATGTTTTATATAATAAAACACATGAATATAAATGAAATAACATATCACAGGGGGATTTTTTATGCATTACATTAGTGTGACAATGTCTCTGGGATATTTTTCACATTGAAAAGGATATAAAAGTTCCTTTTTATTGTATGATCTTTTAAGTTATATGATGTATTCATATAAATTATTATATTATTGAATAATATGAAATTATGGGACTTAAATTTTGTTTTATTTTCATGTGTGAGTACTTATAAAATGATGATGCCACATATCATGATGTTTAGACATAGAAAGAATTAATAAAGGATATTATAAGAATAATATAATTAATATGAATTCAACATGTTACATGAAATTAAATATATCTTTTTTTGATTGTTTTAATTTCAATTAAAATTTAATATTATTATTATTAATATTCAGCATTCATATAAATTGAGGTTATTCTCAAAACTGTGTTTCTAAATGTCAACATTCAAGTAGTTTACATTGTGTTTATCATATATGACATGATATTAATGAATAAGTTGATAAAATATTTCTCCCTATTATATTTAGAAAATATGATATCGTTGCCCTAGTAGAAGATGTAAATTCAAAAGTAATCAATATTTATGGCCTATTTTGGGGATCATTTCAAATATTACAATCATGAAATATATAGGATATAGGATTATTAAATGAGTATGTAACTATATGGTGAGACACCATGTCAATGGGACCATATAATACAGTGAGTGTTCATAAGTGTTTTTAATCATTGCAACATTAAATTCATACACTATGGGTTTCTTTATTATTTTTATGACATTGATATTATAAATTAAAAAAAACTTCATGATGTCACTGCGGAAGTGGCCTAAATTTTAAAAATATTATTATATTTATTATTATATGTCAAAACATTTGTGTTAAGAGGTTTAAATAATCATTATTATTGATATAGAGAAATAATATTTATTTAGGATTTACTAATTGCATTTATTTTTTCACAATATATATATTACATGTAAATTAAATTAATATATGTTCTCAATAATTATTAATATAATTTTTATTTTCATTTTGAGTTATTACCATGTAATAAGTAATTGTTATTATAAAATAAATATTAATTTTCTTAAAAAAAATATTAAAAGTAATTTATATATAAGTTATATAACATTCAATGAAGAGAGATTGGTGGAGTTTAGAAATGGGTAGCAAAAATTCTATACTAAATATTGTTTAAATAAATATTAAATAATTTTTTAAATATTTTCATTAAACATGAGTAAATATCATGCCAATGAAATAAAAATATAATTGTAACAATTAGTGGTGGGGTTAATGAAGGATGAGGATATTATCTACCATAATTTCTAAAAAACTTATTTCACATTACCTAGATCTCTGTAGACCTAGTTATATATTTTTTGTAATAGTGACTAGGTCAAAATCAATTTTCATTACCCAAAATAATTTATCCTCCTTAGAGAATTATCTCAATAAATAATAGATATAGGAAAACAATTAATCTTAAGAGATTATTCAACTTCCTCCACCCTCTCAATATAGATATACTTTGTGTTTAAACATCGTCAAACTAGATGAATTAAATTATGATGCCAATGAATGATGCCTGAAAAATATTTCTTTTATATTTCCATAGAGATATCCATTAGATATGTTCGAAGAATAAGAAATACATGTTTATCATAACAGTAGTGGATATACATTTTACCCTCATACCACAACGACAAAACCCGACTATTGTAATTTAAAGGATCAACAATTACATCAAATAATGGACTCAATATTAATGTGTTTTTTTATGGTTATATTTATTATAAATTAAAAATAGATGATAATAAATGGTTCTAGGATTATTTAATTACTATTATAAATATATAATAATGAGTTTTTTTATTCATCATTTAAGATCCCATACTTTATAGTTGTTTCCAACTTTGAGTTTAATATGATCCTATTTTGGTTTGTTTTTTCTGAATTATTCATGATGTTTGGTCAAGTCCCTTTTAAGAGATTGTGAAATATTTGTAGGGAAGATTATATTATATCTATAAAGGTACTTTATATTAAACAATGGAGTACATAGGCAAATGTGTCAAGGGATTATAAAATTTATCTATGAATTTAGATGGTTTCATAGGTGGTTTAATATTTTTCTATAAAAAATGAGATGAGAGTTATTTTCTATAAAATTTCATCATGTGAACCTACTATCGAGAAGATGTCATGAACTTGTTCTGGGTGTGAAATGGTTATATACAGTGAATCTTTTTAACCTTTGGAAATGTTTTATAATTCTTGTTTTTAACCTTAGGTGTCTTTTTTATAGAATATCTCATAAATTAAGAAATTATCATTGTGTAATGGTTTCAATTCATTAATCTCACAAGAAGTTATTAATATAAACACTATGTATATCGATTATTTCTTCATCCACAAGCAAAAAACACACACAAACTCTCTCTCTCTCTCTCTCTCTATTTAAACCTAGTGGTAGTTTGAGGGATTTTCTGAAAAGATTACAAATTCTGGAGATCTCTATAATATTTCAAATCCCAATTGAGTTCATTATATTTGGTTTTCCCCATTCCATATATTTTACACCATTATTGTGGTGTGATCCACTGACTATTATTGAATCGAGTTTTGAAATTTTGTGATATACATTTTTATTTCTCATACATTTCTCTTTATTTCCTCATGTAATTTACTATTAACAGTGTTCTTAGACTTATAGACATAGTAAGATAGTATAAAAGAAATCCCTATGTCCATTTTCTATTTGGTAAACTATGTGAACTATTATGTTATTTCATCGATAAAATTTGTGCACGTACAAAAAAATGGGGGATGAGAATCATGTGCTTGGACTATTTTTTAGATCTATTTGAATCTAGTGGTGTTGATTAAATTATTGTCTAAACACATAGGATTAGAAAATCATGTAATAAAAATGACCTAGTTGATATCTTAACATATTATTTAGCATGACATGAAATATGAGGTGGGTTCTTGTGATAGATTCATGATAGAAAATAGCCTCCTTTATTATTTAACAACTATCAAGAATTTTATATAAAATGGGTGTGAAAACTAGCATAGATAGGGATTAAGATATGATTTAATGTATGAATGAGAAATTAAATGAAAAATGGAAATGGTATAAATTGATCATTGTGGATTATGATAATATGTTTTGTTTTTCAAACCATTCAGAATTGTGTTGTGATTCATGATGGTTTGATTATATAAAGTTCTGTTGTCTATGATGCTAAAATACATTTCTACTGTGATTTTATTAGTTAGGATAAAATAAATATATAATAGGATATTCCTAGTGGTGCTGAAATTATTATTTAAAGTTTCTTCTTGGTTATATTGTATGTATTATGGGGTATTTCTAGGTTATGTGATTTTGTATTATTTTTTTGCTTATTATTATAATTATTGCACAACATTTATATAGATTTTATATAATGGTGGGGAATTATGGTGATTATTGTATCATATTATTTGATTGATAAACTCTATAGATTATTGCCTTATTGTATGCATTAATTTTAAAACTAGGTTTTTAGACATGGTGTTGTTGACCTACTATGTTTTACTCAGTTACTATTTGGGAATTCACTTAGTAACCTAAAATATTACATGAACGTAAGTTTGGAAAATGAAAAATGACCTTGTATTAGATTCTTTCTTTCTAGAATGGTTGAAGGATATTTAAGGGACCAACATGGGATTCATAATTAGGGTATTTTGAGATTATTTTTGATAGCCTGGTATTTTATTTGTATTAAATGTATTATTACATTTAGATACATTCAAACATAACATTAAATTATTATTTTATTATTATCAGTTTATTTAGTGAGAATTTATTTTTTAGTTTATAATATTTGATGTAATATTTATTCTCTTTTAGGATAACATATTGAATTTCAACATCTACAATATTGAAATTATGTATAAGGATGTATAGTCTCCCCAATTTCATATCTTCAACCCCACTACTATTTGGTAGCCACTAGGGTATGAGGAGGAGGGAATGATGTCAAGTAACCTACGATGCTTTTGCACATGACAGAGTGATTGGTCTGGGGATATTTCAAAGAGATATCATAGGAAACTAGTTGTTTTATATTTTATATTACCTTACTATTTGGGAAAGGTATAAAAAATAATCTGATGTATTGAGACTTTTTAATGAACATGTACCTGAGAGTATCTAACTCATGCACATGGGAAAATATTAGTACCCAAGGATGGGAATTATGTTCAAGTTATTCATTTTTTGTGTTTTGAGGTTATTTCACATTGGGTGACTCAAATAAAATGTGAATCTATTGTTTTCTTATATTTATACTCATGGACTAGTATGATGATTGATGATTATACATGAATCATAATAGGAACATAGGTATTTAACATTACAAGCATTCTTAATGATAGTGAAATATTTTTTTCATATGATTTATTAACATGTACAAATTGTGAAATGAAAAACATTGATATACATGGTGAATGAAATTAAAGAAACTATAATTTCATGTGAATTCATATGTTAATCCATGTTAGAGAGACCATAATCTATTTTCCTATGTTGTTTCCACGTGTTGATGTTGATCATGATGTTATACAGTTCTATAAAGAGTTTAATTGTCTTGTATAAAAAATTCCTCCTCGCCCCTTTGAATTGAATTTCAGTAGAGACACAATCAACATGCTCATAATGTTGTTGAATTGGAGATTCATGTTCCTCCTAATGATTAGATGGATTTTCATCTTCATTACAACTTCCTTGGGGCCATGAGATCCATGTTAAGAGATATTTATGGAACCATGAATTTTATATATTATTTTTTGACATTGTTTTAATAGCAGCATCCACATATGTTTAGTTAGGAGGGATTCACCAAGATAGCCGAGTTTTGTATAGAGTTAATATATGAAATATTCAAGAACCATAAGACACATGTGGATAGTACAATGAATCATTCTATATACATACTACATTGAATATCCAAGAATAGGTAGGGATATATTGAGAAATATAGGGAGTAATAGATGTAATCTCGGATGGAAATTGATGAAACTATTCTATGCCACTTCTATCCTATGAAGTTTGTGGATTTTATGGATAATGAGTTCATTAACATGAAATATGTGGTGATTCTAGAGAAGAAAAAATATTGATGGTTTAAGGAATTTTATCTCATTATTTAATCCTTAAAAGATTATGATATTGCTAAGTCGAGGAATTTTTACTATGGGAATTACTATGAGATCCTGTCACAAGTGAATGTTTTTAAATTATGTATATTTATTGACATTATGAACCAATAACTAATCATGGAATGGAATCATTGGGAGTTTAAAAGTATATACCATAGTATTTTATAATAAAAAACTAGAAGATATACTTTTTTTAGTTATAAGAGGCCATGTATCAGCTATCACAAAAGCAATAACAAAAAGATAATCTAGTAATGTGGGAAACCACCTCAATAATGTTTTCCATAATAGTTCTATTAATATTGAATGTTTGGACACAAATATCCATCAATTACATAAAATAAATTGGAGGGTAATTCCTATGGGTTTTAATTCCACATAGAGAGGTCTGGTAGGGAAATACAACCTCAATAAAGTAGAATGGGATAAGTATAGGTTCCAAAGTATGAGAAGTTATCATCTAATATTAAATATTCTTGTAAATAGAGTTTAACTGGATGATAAGATCAAGGAATGGTCCATGATATCCCAGTTAAAACGATAAATTACATGAAAGAGATAAAAACACATGGGATTTAGATTGGTGCCTAGGGAAATGGTGATTGTAAAATTTACACTGTTATATATAAATTGGATAGTTTGAATATAGGACCATTAATACCAAATGGTACTATTCAAGTGTCATATAATCTGGACTGTGTTTTGTTCGATAAAAATTAACACATTCCATTATATACTTTTTTCATAGAAAACGTCTTGGGATTTGTTGTGGATGGATTAGATAGTGCCATAACCATTGATGCACCTTTGGAGGGTTAATCAGTGAATATCAAATGTTGAATGGTTTGTTCCCTACAAATATTTGGTTAAAATAACTTTTGGGAACTGTTTTGTGATTGATATAATAATATATTATATGATTTATGGTATGGATTTTTTTGATCTATACCCAGATCACATCAAATGTTACCAAAGGATTTTTACATTTTTATCTCTATAGAGAGGTATCTATATTCACCTGGATGAGTGTGATCCTTCATATGGTCATTTATGAATAATTAATTGAAGACTGGTCTATTTCATTGATTAGATAACAATAGTAGTTCATGATGAAGGAGTACTGTATCAGGATGTGTATTAAATTGTGGTAGAACATTTTTAGGATGCCTTTACTGATGAGTTCTATAGCATACAATACAATTGGGAGATCAAATTCATGATTGAAATGGTACTGGGAGTAGAGCCGGTTTCAATCCCACCATACAAGATAAAAATATTGTAGCATCATGAGTTGATGATTCAAAGGGATGATCTAGAATATAAGGGATTCATATGACCTAATATGTCACCATGGGGTTCTCTAGTTCATTTCTCCAAGAAGGTATATGGGACTCTAACCAAGTGTGTGGAATATCAAAGATTGAACATATTGATTATCAAGATCTTTAATACCCTTTTATGCATAGATGATGTCTTCGACTAGTTGACAGGTTCTATGATTTTCTCTGTGATATATTTTATGTCTAAATACCATCAGTTGAGGATTAAACCATTATACATTACTCAGAATGATTTTATGCGTTTGTATGGCTTTTATGCGTTCTTATTTGTTCCATTTGGCATTATGATCCCACATGTGGTATTCTTGTCCTTGGTGAATTACATCTTTTATCATTTTCAAGATTAGAGTTTTGGGGTTTTAATTGAAGAATGATATTGAACTCATAGTCAGAAGAAGATCATTACCAACATTTTAACATCATCATGAGTTTATTGGTGGAGCTTCATAATTATTCTATGTTATCTAAGTGATATTTCTAGATTGATAAAGATTACATATTAAGTCATTTAATCTCAGAGGGTGGAGTGTTAATGTACATAGAGAAGTTAATGTCATGGTATCTTGAGAAGGGCCAAATAATGTCTTTTGTATTTAGATATTGTAGGGTTTAGAATATTATTACCAGCAACTCATCATTGACATATATTATATAGATGAACTAATGCCAAGGATGAAGAAGTAAGGGGTGACATTTGTTTGTTCAAATTCTTATGGGAGATATTTGATGGTGCTGAAGGGTATGCTAACCTAATCACTAATTCTCATCATAAATATGCTTTGTAAGGTGTATGACATGTACTATGAAACATCTAGAGATGGACATAGAGTATTTATATTGATGGGGGTAATGTGGTTTGTTATGGATCTAGATAGATGATAAACCATGATTTGAATTATACTACACATGATCTAGACATTACAATGGTTGTACATTCACTAAGATTCCTAAGACTATATCTGTTGGGTGAGTGGTATTGGGAGTACACATACCACAATAACCGTAGGTATATATTTTCTTATAAAGACATTATCCTTGAGTAGAGATGGTGGGTCTAGTATTTATCATCATTAAAGATTTAGTTTTCTTATACACCAGGTAAATTTAATTTTGTTCCAAATGAATTGATTTAAAAGATTAAAACAGTGGAAGTGCACGAGTCTTATGGTCATTTGTATATGATTAAACTCACTGAAAACATATATCTGGATGTTTAGGAGTCCTAGTGAAATGTAGATCGAACATTGAAATTTATAATACTCAGGAATTAATAAAATATGAATACTGATAAAATAACTAATCCAATGGGATTAGATATGAGGGAATGATTATATGAACGGACCCACTAATATGATGGTTCTTAGCATCAACAAAGTTCTACTTACCCATTTCCAAGTAAGGGTTCATACGATCATGAAAATGGAGTTAATGAGAGAGTATCATGATTTTAGATGGTCATTTCATCCAGGAATTAAAAATATGTATCATATTCTCCACATATAGTACAAGTTTCCATGAATGAGAAAGGAGGTAGATGGATTAATGGTTAGATGTTTCATCTATTAGTGGGTGGAAGCTTAGAATCGAATGAATTGTGGTTTATTATAGCCTCTTACAATCATATAATGGATATGAGATTATGTCATTATGGGTTTTTTGTGTGTATTTCACCTGAAACCTCAGAATAATTTTGGAGTATGGGTGATATTATATCAATAAAAAAAGTTATCCCACTTCATTTTGATCTGGGAGACCTCCACTGTGAATGATCAGTGTAGTCTTTATTTGTAAGAGATAGTTTATTTTCATAATGATATGATCAGTATTGTTTTTGTATTAGATCCATGTTTCACATATTGGTTCTATAATGGGATTAAAAAAGTTCTGATATAATAGATTCATCATAAATTAACTTTAATAAATAGAACAAAGGCTAATCTAAATGGTATACTTCGATTCCAGAAGATTTGATAAGATACAGTATTTTTAATTTTGAATTTTCATTATAGAAACAATAAGAAAATTTATATTTCTCTAGTCAAAATGTCTTCCAGGAATCGAAAAAAATTGAACCTTTAGAGAAAATGTTTTGTAGGAAATTTCATAAACATCTTTATTGGATTGAGGCAGGTGAGTCAGCACTTGTTAGGCATAACATTTTGTATTATATGGGTGAGAATTATCATTTGATTAAGAGGTGTTTAGTGATCATACTAAAGAGGGAAAAGTATTACACTAACCATCAGATATGACTTCTAGGGCTTGAGGTCGGTCATCATTTTTTCATTTGGTTGTCACCTTGGATGGTGTAGTTCCATTACACCAAATATTGAAAGATATCACATAAATTTTTCTTGTCATTTGAGATATTGGAGAGGATCAATCCAGTGGTATATCAATTGACCCTTCTATATCACTATAGTTCCATGTAAGAAGTGTTTCACATGTCATATATTAATTGGTATCTTATAGAACTGTCTCAAGTGATAGATGTTGAAGAAATTGATCTTTTTGTAGAATCTTCTTTTAAGAAGAATACAATATGGATTGTGGACCATAGTGAGAAGTATCAATGGGGTAATACCATACCAGTAGTTTGATTAATTTGGAATCATTTTATTGTTCAATAGGAGACCACGTAGAGGGAATTTGATATGAATCCTTATTGGAAGGAATTTTTTTCAAGACCCTATAAATAGGCTTGGAGAAGATCAAGGATGAGAATTTATTTTGTGGAGAGTTTGTAATATCCAATATATTCTATTTATGTACCTGTATTATTTTTTCTTGAATGAATTTTTTTTTGGGTTTTCTGTTTTCATTAAATCATGATGGTCATGACCCTATTCGGTATGGTGAAAATTTTCATGGTAAAATGACCTAAAGATAGGAAATGTATTTTTATTTGAATTAATGCTGTTTTTTATAAAGGTGTCTTGTTATTATGATGTATCTTTGTGGAATTAGAAGGCTTCATAGGTTGTTTGGGTTTCTTTTTATAAAAGTTGGGTTGAGAGTTTTCTGTTAGAAAGTTTCACATCATTATTGGTTTATGTGATAATAACATTATTGGAGTTAGATTCCATGAGATAGTTTAGGTCCAGAAATTTTTATATTGTTTGAAACATGGTCAGATTATGAAATTATCCATTGAGGCTATTTTAACTTGAGGTGACATGTTTTCAAACATATAATTTAATGCAAGAAATTCAAAGAGTGAATATCATTGGATGAGTTGTTATAATAAATGATGTTCTTATGATTTATTTATTTATCCATTTGAATCTATCTCTCTCTATATTGAATCCTAATAAAACACTACAATATTTTGTAGTGATTTCATCCCTTATGGAGGTATCAATAAATCATATAATCTCTAGTGAGTTCCATATCTTTGGTTTTCTACATCCTTATATTGTGTACCATTGTAGTTTCATGATCTCTGGACCTATATTGCAATGGTTTTGTTCCTATATAATATAGGGTTTTTTTTGGGATATATTTCACCATCATTCCTCATTGGTGTTTCCGATTGAGGGATTTTCTTGGTCTCTATATAATGGTGGGAATCATAGATAAATTTATAATGGTTGTTTTTATTTCCTGAAATATGTGAAATATTGTGATATTTAACAAATGTAACAAGAACAATAATAAATAAAATAATGTGTGACAGTAATCATGTGGTTTGGACTACACTTTGTATCCATTTGGATCCAATGGTGTGGAGACCATGATTTTAGCTATCCATTGGGTGATCCTACCATAAAACAACAATCAACTAGATAGTGGCTTAAAATATGATTTAGCATGAAATGTAATTTTTGGTGATTTCTTGTGATGTATTCACCTTGGAAAATAGATATCATTTATAATTGGTTACTGATGATAATTTGATATATATTGGGTGTTCAAACTAGAATTGAAATTTCTTAAGAAATATATGGATGAAGGAATGGGTAATTGAAGTGTAAATGGTAGTTGGCAGAATTAACAATTTTGGATTAAGATATTATGTTGTGTTATTATTTCCATTGTGTATTTTGTTGTGATTCATGGTGAAATGGTTACATAAATGGATATTCATAGTAATTTTTAAATGTTTATATAAATGTATTTTTCCAATGATTTTGAAATGATTTTATAAAGGGATATTCTAAATGATACTAAAATACTTATATAAATGGATTTATCAGTTATATTATAATTTTTATAAGGGTTGTCCCATTTATGAGATTATACCATGGACTTGTGGTTACAGTTATATTGATTATGTAGCATTATTAGATATATACTAACGTAATGACAAGGTTGGGTGATTATTGTATAATATTAAATCATTAAAAAATACTCATGTTTATCACCACAATTTAATAACTTATTATTGTCTAGGTTTGCTTAGAAATGGTGGTTTTAACCTACTAATTTGTCTTAGACCGTATTCATGATATAATTTCGGTACCTAAGCAAATTATGTAGATACATGTTTCAAAAATTTAAAAAGACCATTTTGTTGATTATTTCTTATTGGTTGGGTCTAGGATTTGAAAAGGGAATAACATGTAGTTCAGAACCCTGTCCTTTTTAGTTAATTTGAGTTTTCATGGTCTTTTATATGTATTAAATTCTATTTTACATTTATATAAATTCCATCTAATCATTACATTATCATTCCATTATTATTGTTTTATTCAATTCACTATTATTTTTTGTTTTATCCGTTGAGATGTATGGTTTTCACTATTTCCATTACTCTGAAATGTTATTAATCCTACAATATTAATACTATATACTAGAGGCTATATTATACCCACAATGTTATATATATCCCCAACTCTATTTGGAAACTAATGAAAATCATAGAGGTGAACATGTGGTACAATATCCCACTCGGTTTGGCTATTTGTGAGAGTAATAAGATGAGGGACATTACATATTTGTATATTATTTTTATTTATTAATTAGATTCAATCCAGGAATATCATTTAGTATGGGCCCAACCACATTATTCTAGAACCATAACATTAATATAAAATAGTCTAATAGGATCTATCTATATATTTAATTTTAATGCCTCATCAAATTAGAAGTCTCATAATTTTAAACTAGTCAAAAAGAGTACAAAGAAATGTAGACAATAAAATATCTATGTATCACTTTTAATAGAAATATAATATACATATATATAAGATAAATTTATATATATATACACAAACACAAAATAAAAATAGGAAAAAATTATTAAAATTGATAGAGGGGCTTATACATGTACATATCATATTTTGTAATGGTCTAGATATATCAACACATGCTAACAACCATGTCCCACAGTCAGCAAATGAAGATTATCCCTATAAAAAATAAGGCATCCATGATTTAACATAAAAGATAGTGGCACTCTTACCTTTACCTATATTAGATAAAAGAAAATCCACAAACACCAAGAGGGTTTATGTAGGGTGTGAGGAAACACCAAGTAGGGTACCATAAATATAATATATCATACATAATCATCCCATAATTTCATAATTTATATATAAAATCACAATACATACATATACATGACCTTTTATTAATAATTATTATGAGAATTGAAAACCCCTTACAAAATAAATCAATACATTTTCCACAAAAAGGAAATTTTTTCTCACATACCAAACTATTAAAATAATACACATCATTATTGAATTTCAAACCCTCATAAAAGAATATTTTATTTACACACATTTTTCCATACCATTAAGAAAGGGAAATACCATTTTAAACTGTTGGATGAGAATTAAATTCATTAAAAATGTATAATGGAATGGGGACCCCTCTTAGTCCATAAAATCATATTAAAACCCATGAAAAATATTTTAATTTAAATAAAATTATTTATTATTTCGAAAGAACATAAATGGACATTAATATTTTAAACAAATCAAATTTCAATAAAATGTGAATAAAATGAAATTCATAACTAAATGATAAAGGTTCAATAGAGGCATGTAAAAAATCACATCACATTATGGATGAGGCTAATTACACCTAGAATACAAATAATTGATGTTCCAAACAACACTTAACCAATATATTACATTATGGATGAGGTATAATTCTCATATCACTCAAATTATAATTTCATGAGACATTATGTATTAATGAATTCATATGGGGTTATTTAATTATAGATCCATTGATGACTAATTTTTGTATCCATTAACCATATGATGAATAACACACACATGACTTTCATCTCTTTATTGAATAAAAATCCATATAAAATATTTTGTTCCAAACCATGAACAGATGAATTCTTATATATCCCAATAAAAATAATGAATAGAAAATAAATATTTTAAATTTTTTTATTAAATTAAAATTGAATAAATTCATATAAAATATGACTAAAAGGAAGATAATTATATTTTCTATAAAAAATATATTAAGACATAAATTTTATAGATTAGATGAAAACCCCATTGAATTTTGTCATAACATTGATCAAATGTATTCTAACATGCAGAATAATAAAATTATTTCTTCAAAACCTTTAATAGTTATTACTATATTTTGTCATATAACATTTATTTATTGGATTAATTGTATATACTTTAATTATATTTTGGGTTTCAAATAAATTTTTCCAAATAAACATTAGTGTAACGGTAATGGTCAAATGTCTATGTTCAATGGTTTTATAATATCCAGAACAAAACGTTTCCATTGATTAATAAATAGTTATTCATAAATGTTTTTACATTAAATATCATAATAAAATTAATATAGAATAAATATATAATTAACCTGAATTTTTAATTTCCAAAAAAAATATTAAAAGGAATATTTCAGCATTGTTTGAGTAGGTGGTTGAACTCACATAAATTCAAACATATCCTATAGATGGAATAAATATAAAAATTGTTATTAGTATTATAACATGATATAGTCACACTAATTTTAATTCCAATAATATTAGTTTCAAGATGAGTTAGAGGAATAATTTTATGAAAAAAATGAAAAGAAAATACTTATATCGAATACTAAATTTTTTTCCTTAAGGATCGCCTTTGAAACATAACCCTAAGAACTCATTTCATAAAAAAACTAAAGAATGTTTATTGTGATTCTATGATAATAAATATGTGTTGAATATAAAAATGAAACTGTAATTTGGTTTTTTTGAAATGGGTGTAGTAGATTTCATTTAATATATGCTCAATAGAAAGTATGTAAACAAATATGGTCATTATAATGTTTTTAAATTCTATATTAGTAGTTAAGATGGAGAGACTTGATCATTCCATATATTCACAACCCTAATATACTAACATTAAATGTTTGTTAAAATCTTATTTAATGATATTTAATAGAATATTCTATATATACCCATATAACTCATGAAACGCTCCCCTTATTATTGCCATATTTAATATATTAAAATTATATTAATTTAATATTATTTTCCCTACATCCATATCGATTTTACTCAAAATAGGACCTATAATAAAATGCATTTATCACTCAAATATAGGATTTAACTATTTATTTATATTAGTTGAATAATATTATGACACTCGTTATAATTCATATTTATTCTAAAAAAAATTATTAACAAGAAATGAATTCTTATTATAAATCAATTTTAATTCATACTAATTTTAAAAAAATATCCAATCATTATAAATTATTATTTTAATAAATAATAATAATTTATTTATTAATGTTATACATGAATAATATGAATATTTTGAAAAAAAATTATATAAAATTGAATGAAAAATCATTATAGTAATAAAACAATAAGAACAAATGTTTTGCAAGATTAAATAACATTGTTATGTTTGGAAGACAATTGGAATTTTTTTTCATGTAAAAATATATAATTAGTTACATATGATTATAAAAAATGGTATATTAATGTTTTATCAGAATGAAATAAGATGTGGTAGATAAATCGGTTGAATACAAATATTTAAGGATCATGGAAAAAATTGGTTTATTGGGATATGGATAAGGTGTAACATGGATTCACATAAGAATCGTCGGGTTTGAAACCAGCCTACATAAGAAATAGATGGAATGGGCTAGATTGTGTATTATTAATTAAGTCACATATATAAATTATCCATGAAATATCTTATTAATTAGAAACATTTCATATTAGGAACACACCAATGAAACATTATGTCTTTTCTTGCATGTGATTAATATTCCAAGATGTTTACTATATCCAATTAACATGCAATTCAGGAGACATTAGTTATTCTTTCTTATATGAATAACCTCACAACACATGAATCTAACTAAATCTACACACATTTGTGATTAACTATTTTTAGATTAAAACCAACAATGGTGATATTTTCTCACATGACACTATATTTTAATATTTTTATAAAAAATCTATTTATTTTCATTAGAAATCCGTTCTCCTTTGTCATTATTTGATAAATTACAACACAACATCTGTACACAACACAGTTAAAGAGTCATATTCCAATAAATTCAATTTACAATAAGTTTTTATTATCATTTATTTCTTAATAATATATAAAATCATACAAATTAATTTTTTTATCATTTTAAATTAAACATCCTTTATTACATAAGGTAAAAAAACTTACAATTTAAAATGGATATTTATCTAATAAATATTTAATATTAATAAAACATAAATATACTTTAGAAAAATTACTTATTTATATATTTCCACTTCTATTCATGGAACAATTAATGTATACCACCAATGAATACTAAAATAGATATATTTCAAATTTGATTTCAAATCATATAAATATTTATTAGAAACAAACACACATTTAATTCATCTCATAAAAAAATTCATTACATATATGAAATTATTTTCCATCATTTTATAATTATGTAAGATTTTATTATTTCATGGATGATCAAAATGATTCATTTTTCAAACATATACTTCATTTTTTAATTTTATTTTTTCTATTCTATACTTCTTGTTTCGTTATAAACTATATTCATCCTTAAAATAATTTTAAAAAATATCGTTATATTAATTAGGTACTTTTTATACAAGAATTATAAATTAATTTTAGATAATATAATATGAAAAATAATATAATTTGGTAAATATTATGCAAGATAACTCTTGGATTAATACTTTTCCAACATTAATGAATGTTAATCTCAATTTTGTTAACTCTATTGAAAAGAAATAAATAGATCACTTCTTCCTAGATGATAATGAATATATAATAACTCTTCAAGAATATAACACTTTAGTCTTTTAACCAGGAATCAACATAATAATATAAAAGAAAACATCCTAAATTGATGAATAATTATTCATCAATTTGATATAATACTACATTATATTTTGATGTAGAATTCAAAAAAGTTATTCATTACTTACGAGAATCCCAAAATTATAATTCTGTGACATTGTCAAAGAGAAAATGTTCCTGAAGTGAAATATTTCAGTATAAATTTTCTAAAATCCTAATTATCATTAGTTCACATAAAATTGGTATAATTAGGCTGAAATTGGTAAAAAATGATGTGAAAACTATTTTTCAAATGATTATTTTCTTTTTTTCAACTATTTGTGAGATGTTCATGAGATGACTATAGGATGATTATTAATCATGAAAAAATGTGATAATTATTAATTGAGAAAGAACACTATTTAATGTAGGTGAGATTTGATGATGGACCATTTTGTGATATTCTGTAATGAGGTGTCCTCAAATTGGATGAAGATTACAATTTTTTTAAAAGAAAATTAACATCACGAATCAATTGAAGAATACTGATATATTGGAAAGAGTATATTTATAATTTTCTTATATTAATTTTACAGGGGTGAATTATTCATAGTTTTGGAAAACAATTGGCCAACCATTACTATCAAAGGGAATCAGATCAACATATAACATAAGTGCTGGCTTGATAATGGCCATTCATGGTAACATAGGTCTATATTGTGGTGGAATATCCAGTTCATGGTTAAGCATGATTGATTAAATATTAGAAATGTTTAGTCCATATTAATGAGATAAAATTAATGAGTTCTTATCCTCAAATATACATGGTGGCATGTGATGTCAATGAATAGTATTGACTCCATAATGGATTCATCGTGATGATTAAAAGATAATCATGCTTTATTATATATATTATTTATACAATAAATATGGATGTTGGGATTATTTCCCAAAAAGGATATTTTATATCAAATAATGTGTTTTAGAAATAATTAGGTTCATTATAAATGATATCACTCTCTAGAATCTTCAACTTCATTTCAATTGGGATTTAGTGATGTAGAATCATATCCATATTAGGAGATCCACAAGGTCAACCATGAGTCCATATTAAATATGATACGTCAAAAAATATGGGCTGACTAAGAAAAATATCCAAATGAATATATGTAATATAACCTAATATTATTACCTTTGTAGTATATATACCGACCACACACACACACACATAAATAACGATGTACCATGAGAACCATCATGGATGATTGATTGACAATATGAAGAATGTTATATAGACCACCAGATTTAAATGGAAGGATGATTGAACAGAAGGATTACACAATAATACAACCTATTGTATAAAGTATATTGCATTAAACCCAATCATTACATTGAAGTTGAATAAATTCTTCCCAAAATAATCTGATGTGTCGGTGATGCATAACCCATAATCAGGAAGATCCTTTTAAAAATATATCAAGAATCTGAAAATATATGTCATAAACCACGAGTGAATGTATAAATAAGAATGTTATGTTTATAAATTCCATCCTATAAACTACACAATAGTGAATAAATGATTTAGGGGTAAAATCCATAATTAGCATGTTACATAATGGTAATTTCCTTAAAGCACATGTGTGGTATCAAGAATCATATTTGTAGATGAAATATTTTTATGGGTAAATTATAGTTTGGTATAGGATTTAATATTTTCCCTATATTGGATATAATGATAATACATTATAAGTGTTTTTTGAGATGGAGATGTTATAATCTTATTGATTAATGGAACTATCTTGTAATAAATATGTATTCAACAAAAAAACATGATGCCATAGAAGAAAAAACGGAAGTGTTTGATGACACAAAAATGTTGAGGTTGGATTAAACACAAAACGTGTAGATTAAATATGTTAGAATCATGATATATGGGTAAAATATCTCATATACCACATATATGTTATTCTATGTCTCTATGTTGATAAAAGGAGGTAATATCGTGTGATAATTTGAGAAATCATATTTTTGAATGTTTTTTAAAAGAATACCTCGACCTCATAGATTTAAATAAATAATAAAATTATGCTTTCAAATAATTCAAACAATGTGTTATTAATTGAGTATACTATGTATATTTTTTCACATATTATGTGTATATTTATTCTATAGAAAATAAAGTGTATGTGTGGTTCGTTAATTTTTGGAGTGCTCCCAATACTCGACTCGATTGCAGATAGAGGGGGAAATGAGATCAACCGAAGATATATTCTTAATATTTATGATTTTAAAGAGGAATAATATTATTTTGAAATATTATTGTTATTATTTATGAGTAAAAATAATGTTATCACATTTATACAATCTCATTTTCATGAGATAATGTTTCTAAAGAAAAATAATGTTGAATATCAATCAGTTTATATTAAGCCATTATCATCTTGAAGTTGGTGTAATTAATAAATAATATAAAAGTTATATTTCTGAGAAATCTGGTGATTATCAAAAGAAATTACACTAACAAACTGGTAAATAAGATGTTCTAATATACATAAAGCATCATTCTAAATAACAACATGTAAATTATAATGGCATTTTCATGATACATTACTAATGAGGGAAGTGTGTAAAACAATATTAGAGCTTATGTGATGACTTTAGGAATTTATAATCATTAAAAATTATATTGATAATATATTTTTTCACACAGATAATGGGTGATCATGAAAATTATTAGGAACTCACATAACGAAGGAACATAGTAAAATATCGGTATGTTCTACTAGTATTTCTTATTTTTTCCAAAGGGAAGTAATGATACTCAATACTGTGAACCACAAAATTAACCTATCCCATGGTTTTAATACCATATAAATATTTTCTAAAAGGTTGTTTTAACTGAATAACGCATAATCTTGTATTTTTTATTAGATATTCTCTCTTCAAAAAAATTATTTTATTTGGGAAATGTTTTAATTTTTATATTTCAAAATAACTGAATGAAGACAATTTTTTAAAGACAATATGATATATTCAAATTTGATATTTTCGAACCATTTTATTCCAAGGAAATAAAATGTATTTCAAAATAATAAGTTTTCATCTAAATTCATATAGGCTTGGAAAATATATCCATAACCTATTGAGTTTTAAAAATAATTGAGTACCATTTTTATATGGTTATGAAATTAATAATAACTATGTGATACATTCCAGGTCAAGAGGGTTGAAAAAAATATTGATTGTAAATATTTTAATAAAATTATCATTTTTCAATCAAAATCTAGAGGAACAGAGGATGTTTTTGGTATATCATGAAACAAATTTAAAGTAAGATGAATATTTGAAAAATTATTGAAATCACTTGATTATGTTCATTCATTAATTATCACAAGTAAATCATTATATGGGATATGAAATTTTTTTGAGATTTATTTCCTTATATTTTGAAAAACAATCAATATTATCTTAAAACAATGTAATTAAAATGTGACGTAAATTAACTAATAAAAAATTAATAACATGATTAACTGTCTCTTAATATTAAAAAATCATAAAAAAAATCTATTATATATAGAGACTAATTAATAATGAATATAATTTTTTCTATATGAAGAGTTGTTATATAAAATTATTTATAAAAAAATGATAATTAAAATATCATAGGATACCATCCTAAAAAGAAATATTTTGACCGTAAAAACAATCAATATTAAAAGTAACCCTATAAGTTCAACAACAGTAATAACAATCTGTAATATATTAATTACTAAATTCAAATTAAAAAATCAGAAAAAAAAACAAGATAACATTTTCTACAAAAATCAATATAACCATTATCCATATTTAACATCAATTACCCATAAAATACTATAAAAATTACAGAAACAATTAACCATTTATATTCCCAATAATTATATTAACCCATTTTCAAAATAACTTGAATCACAGTATCTCTAAATCACATTCAAACCCTATGTTCAGCAATACACTTTATCTTATGTTCCTAAAAATACAATAAACATCCACAATTAACATATCATTAAATAGTATATGAACAAAAGGGTCATATATAATTCAATCATTTATTATTTATAAAAAAAATAATCATATTTGAAAATATCACTAATATAATTTATAATAGACCTCATACTTATTAACCAATAAAGTTATATTAAACTCTTAAATTATCCTCAACCAATGGATTCCTAATATCTAAACTTATCTAAATATTTCTCTAATACCCACTATAACATCTTGAACATAACCAAGCCAAATATATGTTTTTTATAGAAACATATCAACTTTAACAAATAAAATACATTATAGATTTAATGTTTAAGGGAAGTAAGAAAATAAATAAAAAATAAAAACCCCTAATTTTTATTTAAATTATAGGATCAGAGATAAATACAAACTAATTTTTTTTAAGAATGAAAACACCTTATGTCATTTCAATACAGAAAAAAGTAATAATATTATTGTAAATAAACACCATCATGATTTTAAAATGAAATAAACATATTTTCAAAAATCAAATAAACTTATATAGATAAAATATTCAATTAATAACGTTATAATAAAGAATAATGGGGCCATGATCACTTCTTGGGACATCAAATTCATATAAAATTATGATTAAATAAAATTACAACTAGGATACAGATCTTTCTTTGAAACATTAAAAAATCATTATTTTAAATAAAAAACTCAATTTCATAATATTTTATAATCATTATTATATAAATTTTTAGAGAATAATATCATATTTTATATGTAATAAAATAATATATTTCCAAGTGTTCACTCCACTACTGTTAATTTATTTTCAGAACATGAAAATTTTCAAATGAACCACAATATTTTTTGAGGAAAAATCATTTTTATTTTAAATTGGACTTCATATATATTTATAATAATTCATAAACATTATGAAAAATATTTTAAAACATAGTACAAGAAAAAATATCAATAAGTGACATATAAAATGGTGAAACTAAACCAATTAGTCCATTTCAAAAATATGAGATGATAAAATAGTGTTTTCCTTTTTCATAAGAAACTATGTGTTCAGATAGAAATTTACATACAAATGAAATAAACATATCTACCCAATGTTTATCTCTAAACACAAAATAAGAAAATACTATGGGACAATACATTGTATTAGGGGTTCCTAGAAAACATGATAACCCATAAGGATTATTTTTAAAAACATACCATATTAACTATAAGGAAAATAATCATTCCATTAATGAAACATTTATTTTTATACAATATGAAATAATGAGATTTCCATGGATACACATTATAAAACATATATAAATCATGAGAGTTCCATAGTAAATCATCTTTATATAATCCTTACTGGAATGATTAATAATTTAACAACCTACATAGTAAATTTTAATATAATTATCTAGTGAATATAATCATTACCCAATACACTGGAGGGAAAAATAAAACTAGCCAATCATAATAAAAGATTTATAAGCACCATAACATAAATAAGTAAAATAATATCTTATGTCTATAATATTTCTAACATCCCCGAATGATAAAGGGTTAAATGACTAAATGATATGACTCATCTCAACAAGGTGCACCGTTTTTTCGGGAGCCTACCTGGTTAGAACTCCACAGTTAAGCGTGTTTGGCCTGGAGTAGTGATTGGGATGGGTGACCTTCTGGGAAGTTTCCCAGGGTGTGTACGAGTGAGGACAAAGCACACTAAAAAAGGCATGTGTTGGCATATGGGGACTATTATTAGTCAGATGACCCGTTCAGGCATGTGGGTGGACCCTAGGGTGGGTCATACATGTCTGCGGGGCAACGTGTGGTACCTGGTGGGCCAGGACTCGACGACCATGTCAAGGCGTGGTGGTTGTGCTGTCACTGGGACCCAGTTGTCACATTTGGTATCAGTGGAGGAACCCAGCCTTAAGTGCGGTGCACTGCCTGACTTGAGTTGTCGGGCCCACAATGAGGGTGTTGTGCTCTAAATGGGGGGTGATTGTAACATCCCTGAATGATAAAGGGTTAAATGACTAAATGATATGACTCATCTCAACAAGGTGCACCTTCTTTTTCGAGGGGCTACCTGGTTAGAACTCCACAGTTAGGCGTTCTTGGCCTGGAGTAGTGATCGGGATGGGTGACCTTCTGAGAAGTTTCCCAGGGTGTGTGCGAGTGAGGACAAAGCACACTGGAATGGACATGTGTTGGCCTGTGGGGACTGTCATTAGTCCGATGACCCGTTTAGGTATGTGGGTGGATCCTAGGGTGGGCCACACATGTCTGCGGGGCAACTGGTGGAACTTGGTGGGCCAGGACCCGACGTCTATGTTAAGGCGGGGTGGTTGTTCGGTCACTGGGACCCAGTTGTCACATTGTCACACTTGTTTTTATTTATTTTATTTATTTATTTTATTTATTTTATTTATTTTATTTATCTTACCGTTGGGTGATTTTTCATGTGTGCGGGTGAGTCCTGGTTGACAATTTTAATGTTTCGATGTGTTTTTGGTGTGGGATAATGTGCGAACACCATACAGTTTTGACGCACAGCCCATTTGCAGTCCACTTGGGTACCGTACGGTGCGCGCGTACCCTGCTGTCATTCAGTTTTAACGTTATTAAATTTGTTCGTTGAGTAGATTAATTTTTATATATATATGTATATATGATTATATATGTGTATAAATATGTATATGGGTTTATATATGGGTATGTATACGGGTATATATGTTTATACATTATTTTTTTTAACGTAATGTGCATATATTTATGTTTATATGTGTATATATATACATATGTTGATAAATATATATATGTCGTAAGATTATATGTTTATGCGTAACTGTGTTTATACATATGATGATATTTGTCTATACGTTTATAATATGTATGTATGTTCATATATGTATGATTATAAATTTGTTTATATAGGTTTGTCTATATATGTTTATATAGATATATATATGTATATATGTTTGTAATTATAATAATAATTATTATTAATATTAATATTACTATTATTATTATTATTAAACTCCTTCTATTTCATATCTTATTCTATTCTATTTTATTTGATTTATTTTTTTTATTTTTTTATTTCTTTCTTTTTATTTCATTTTATTTTATTTTTCTTTTTTTTTCCTTTTCTTTTTCTTTCTTTTTTTCTCCCTCTTTTCTCCCTAACCCTAATCTCCTTTTTCTTTTTTTTCATGCATCGCCCCCATCCTTTTCTCTCCCCTCCTCTCTCTTTCTCTTTTCCCTCTTTCTCCCTTCTCCCTCCGCGCAAACCTCTCCCTCTCGGCCCCTCCAGCGTGTTCTGGCCGCGCGACCACCCTCCTCCCAGCCGGCGTCATGGCCTCTCCTGCGCTGCTGCCTCCCGGACGAGCCCCAGCCGGCTCTTTCCTCCCTCGTCGGACCGCTCCCGCCTCCGGCCAAAACCCCCTTGTCGGCGCTGTTCTGCAAACCGACCCCGCCTCCTATCTGGCCTCCCTCTTCCGGCCACCTCCGGCGCCCGGCCTGTCTCCGGTAGCACCTCCCGCCGGCGCTGCCCTGTAAATCGCCCCTGTCTCCGGCCAGCCTTCTACTGGACCTCACAACCTCCGGCAGGCCGCCCCGGTTGCGCCGCCTCCGTCCATATAGCATCCCACCTTTTTATCACATATACTTTCATTACATTTTACAAAATTGAGGATCTTTAAGGTTTAGTTTCTTGGAAACCAGGAACATAAAACATGAAAACATAAAATATTCTTCTTAAACACTTGAAATGCTTCTCCTCATGTTCATCCTAGGTTCATTACTGCATCTCATAACCTGGGGACATTCATCAAATGAAAGGGTGAGCCGAAGGCCCAGTAAGGGAAACAAGGGAAACATTTAACATGTGAACTTGAGATACATCAACTATGTCATGAAAAAGAACTTTAAGGCATGAGAAAAAAATCATGTGGCATATCATAATAAAAATAAAATTGTTCATAACATTAAGATGTGGCTACATCATTTAACATAGACAATCATGGACATATTACCAAGGTCCATCCCCAAGGTGTCATTTGAAAATTACCAAGGTTATTCACCAAGATGTCGTGAAAATTGTAATCTCTAGTGGTTACATCATTACCCAATGCATTGGAGCGCTAACAGGGATCACCCTTAAATTTTCCTTTATTATCATATGAGCCACATATATCATCATCAACCATTTCATAAATAACCCATATAGCATAAAATAAATGGGTTTCATTTCATAATCATAATGTTTTAAAAACTGTTTTAAAGACATGATCTTTACGTCACTATAAACCCACGGAAAGGGAAAGAGGGTTTCATGTATGTATATCCCAGAATTTAAAATAGAACATTTTGGTATATATGTGAATACACCTGTAGAAATAAAAGCTCTGATTATTCACTTTATAACATAAAATAATTTTGAGAAAAGAGAGTGGCATTTTGAGACGAAAATTCTGCAGCATAACGGCTATGTTACAGGGTTTTAGAAAACATTGAAAAGAGAGGGGACATGGGTCAAACATTCATAAATGACCCATAAAACAGTAGAGGAACAGAATATAAGGGATTTCAGAACATGGTAATGAAATTTGAAAATATACCATATGAAATGAAGAACATGAAGGGAAGACAAAAAAATAAGATTTCTCTTATGAAAATTCGGCAGCCTAACGGTGTCACATAAACTTCAACCAAAAATGAATTGATGAGATCAAATAGGGTGTCTCATTATATGAACTTAAAAGATTAGTATGATAGATATAGAGATCATACACCAACATAATAAAATGTATCTTGAAAGACTTTACCTGAAAGTAGAACTTTGAAAAATGAGAAGGGTGAAAGAATCCCTTAAAATTTGGCAGCCTAACGGCACCACTTAAAACATCAAAATACTGAATTGAAGAGATAAAATGGGGTATCTCATCCTATGATCAAAAAATATCAGTATGATAAATATATATATAATACCCCAACATAACAAAAAGGAACTTGAAAGACTTGACATGAAAGTATAACTTTGAAAAATGAGAAGGGTGAAAAAATCCCTTAAAAAATTCAGCAGCCTAACGACGTCACTTAAACATCAGAAAAAAATGAATTGATGAGATCAAATAGGGTCTCTAATCATATGAACATAAAATATCAGTATGATAGTTATAGAGATCATACCCCAACATAATAAAAAGGAACATGAATGACTGGACATGAAAATAGATCTTGAAAATGAGAAGGGTGAAAGAACCCCTTAAAAATTCGGCAGCCTAACGACGCCACTTAAACATTCTTAAAATGAAATGATGAGAGAAATAGGGGGTCTCTAATCATATGAAAATGAAAAGGGCAGTAAGATGAATATAAAAGAACATCCTTCAACATAAGATCATGGAGCATAAAAGAAATGACATAAAAGAGATTACTTGAAATGAAAGAGAGAGGTCGGATCCCTTACCATAAAACGTAACTCCTAAAACTCAATGGTTGGGACCTTGAGGTATTGGGGGCACCTTGGGAGGACTCCTTGGGAGGTAATGAGACCATAACTTCGTCGGGGGTGAGTGGGGAGTCAAAATGGATGAAAGTATGGCTTGGTATTTATAGGGAAAGTGAGGGGACAAGGCATTAATGGCCAAGGGACACCTCAAAAGTGGTTTTCTCAAAAGCATGGGCCCTCCCATGGTACTTCCCATGGAGTTAGGCCACATGGGGACCCCCACACAATAATTCATCACATTTAGTTGGCCAAACCATAAAATATCTCATGATATCATCATGACACTGTTATGATGTCATTAAACATACCGAAACCCTAAAACTGTATTTTTACTAGTCACTGAAAATTCATCTTTATCAGAAAGATCCCAAAATTTCACCTTAACCAAATATCAATGCACTGATTTCAAAAATGAACTCCATTTTATAAAAATAATTTTCTAAATAATTTTAATTTATTTTTTTAAATAAATACAATATTCACCGAAAATTCATTTTTTTCAGAAAAATCCCCAAAAATTTCCTTAACATAATATCGATGCTCTGAGTTCAAAAATGAAATCCATGTTATAAAAATAATTTTATAAATATTTTTAATTTAATTTTTAATTAAAATACACTATTCACCTGAAAAAACTAATACTTGAATAATAATTTATGAAACCATTATTTAACCATTTTATTGAATCACATTACTTAATCAAGGTGCCTATATTATATTAATACTTTCTTTATATGAGATTACTAATCCATTTAATCACATTACTAATCCTAGCATAAAATCATTATTCATAATTTACTATTCATCAAAAATCAAGTTGGTCTTATTAGACTCTAAATTTCATACTGAACATAATTGTAGAAGACCATTTTTTGAAAATCATTACACATTTTTAATTATTTAAGGATTGCATAAACATTTTTTAAAATATCCTTTCTCTAAAATTCACCAAAAATATGCATACTATATTTATCCAGACATTTGAAGAGTCGTAAACATCATCATAGGAAGAAATCCCAATTTTTATTTAAAACAAAGGATTACACAAGGTAGTTACGGTCTCCTTACATAGCCCCTTATCACACCAGCATAGGACCTAAGTGTAAGGTGAGCTAAGGTGAGAGAATTCGAGGGAGGCTCGACCAACATCACATTAGTAGTAATTTCTATCAGTTTGAACTTCTCGCGAAGGAGATTCCGTTCTAGCTTCACACGAAGATGTTCGGCTTGGGTTTGGTCCAGAGCAAAGCCCAGTGGTGCAACCTACTTCTCAAGTTCTGTTAGATGGGCTTCGATCGGTCCAAGAGTACTGGGTGAGGCCATTGAATCTTCTTTCTATAATAATTAACCAAGATTAATTGTATTTAGAGACAATAATCAAAACTTCTAGTTTCCAGCGGTCATATTGACCAATGGTCATATAATAGTCAAAACCCAATAGTCTCATTTTAATTATACTCATGTTATTAAATGAAACATTTTTGGTCAGTATAAAAATAAAATAACACATAAAATTAGGAAACAAGATTTATTCAAAATTTCGGGTTGTTACAATCTTCCCCCCTTAAGAAATTGCATCCTCACAATTTAAAAAATTGGGTTTTGAAATTTCATTGAATGTCCCACATCAAAAAAGGAGTCAGTAAAACTATTACTTTAAAATAAATAAAGGGAAGTACAAAGGTCACCTGAGTTAACCCACACTAGGATTCCATGTAGGAAAACATGGACATGGAGGAGAAAACAAAGGGTCATGTTCTGAGGGAGAGTGATAGAAAACATGATTAGGAGAAGGTAAACCATAAGAAAATCCCAAACTTATGATGTGTGTAAACAGTCTATGATTACCTAGTAGGAAACGTAAACCAACAATGTTTTCGTTTTATGTTCTTTTTCATAATTTTTGGGAATTCATTTACTATATAGAACAAAAACATAAGAAAATATACCTACCTACATTTAGAGTTTCATCCTTTAATAAGTTTCTACCAAAACTAATCTTTTCTCCAAAAGATGAGCATTCAAAACTACTTGGTATCATCAAAACACAACAATCATCTTCTAGAGAATCACATAATCCACAAAATATTGACTATCTATTTCTTCTATCTTTAAACATTATCACAAAAATATAAAGGGTAAGGTAAAACAACTCTTCAAAAAATAAATAATCCCATAGGAATGGAAACTACTTTTAAATCTTCAAAGTTCCATGGTACTACCCAAAGTTCATCATAGGCCATTCCATAAATAATTGTACTTAATATTCCTCAAAATAAACCAATCTATGATTGAAACCCAAATACAAGAAGGATTTGATAACATAGTCTTCCAAAATAAACCTCATTGTTCATCTCCAAACAACATCAACCACTCCTAACATCTTATAACAAAAGTAGCTAACCTAAACATATTTTACCCAAGATAGATTAATCATTCCCATAAGTAACCTAAATTACTATAAATCCACCTTAAATTCATCGATTTTTCAAAATATAAGTCAACCTTACTCCTCAATGAAAATACCGTAGTAATATATTTACCTCGATCATATAGGGTCCCCAAAATAGTGAACGTCTTCCTAAATAATAATCATCTTTTAATCCCCTAATCATCTCTGTCATTTTAATACGGCAATCGCCACATTTCCTATCACATTGGTTGTTGGGACATGTTCTTCCATTTCCCACCATTAACTAAGAATAGAAAGTATAATTAGGTGCTTAAATACTTAGCTAATAATCATGAAAAAGAACTTAAAGCAAATAAGGATTACTTGTAGAAGAAAAGTATACCCTAACTTGTGATCCCCTAGGTTCTCATCTAGGTTATCCATGATCATATATTCTAATGTGAATCTTTATTTTATTTTATCCTTGTTCCTTTAACAATGGTTCATACTAAGCTTATGAATTTACCAAAGCATATCCCCTGGGAGTGTCGTAACCAAGAGTGCAGCAAGGCCCGTTGTCGTGTACCAGTTCCCATTTGAATCTAGCTCAAAGCAGTGTTTTCGGGTTTTACCCCAATGTACATCTGTGCCAGAGCCACCTCTACCTGCACGTATCCAGACAGGGATGTATTTGCTTGGAAACCCATTACTCAATACTCACCAAAATACCAGGAAGATTTCATATATATAAACTTTTATATAGGCTTCTTCATAAATTTTTCATATCCTAATTTCCACAAATAACTAAACCATCCTTTGATACCAACTATAGCATCCCTCCTTTTTATCACATAAACATTCATTACATTTTACAAAATTGAGGATCTTTAAGGTTTAGTGTCTTGGAAACCAGGAACATAAAACATGAAAACATAAAACATTATTCTTAAACATTTGAAAGTATTCTCCTCATGTTCATCCTTGGTTCATTACTGTATCTCATAACCTGGGAACATACATCAAATGAAATGGTGAGCAGAAGGCCCAGTAAGGGAAACAAGGGAAACATTTAACATATGAACTTCAGATACATCAACTATGTCATGAAAAAGAACTTTAAGGCATGAGAAAAAAATCATGTGGAATATCATAATAAAAATAACATTTTTCATAACTTTAAGATGTGGATACATCATTTAACATAGAGAATCATGAACATATCACCAAGGTCCATCCCCAAGGTTTCCTTTGAAAATTACCAAGGTTATTCACCAAGATTTCGTGAAAATTGTAATCTCTAGTGGTTACATCATTATCCAATGCATTGTAGCGCTATCAGGGAACACCCTTAAATTTACATTTATTATAATGTGAGCCACATATATCATCATAAAACATTTCATAAATAACCTATATAGCATAAAATAAATGGGTTTCATTTCATAATCATAATGTTTTAAAAACTGCTTTAAAGACATGATCTTTACGTCACATTAAACCCACGGAAAGGGAAAGTGGGTTTCATGTATGTAAATCCCAGAATTTAAAATATAACATTTTGGTATATATGTGAATACCCCTGTAGATATAAGAGATTTTAGTATTCAATTTATAATAGAAAATAATTTTGAGAAATGAGAGAGGCATTTTCAGACAAAAATTCTCTAGCATAATGGCTATGTTACAGGGTTTTAGAAAACATTGAAAAGAGAGGGGACATGGGTCAAACATTTATAAATGACCCATAAAACAGTAGAGGGAAATAATATGAGGGATTTAAGAACATGGTAATGAAATTTGAAAATATACCATTTGAAATGAATAACATGAAGGGAAGACAAAAAAATAAGATTTCTCTTATGAAAATTCGGCAGCCTAACGACGTCAGATAAACTTCAACCAAAAATGAATTGATGAGATAAAATAGGGTCTCTCATCATATGAACATAAAATATCAGTATTATAGATATAGATATCATACCCCAACATAATAAAAAGGAACTTGAAAGACTTTACCTAAAAGTAGAACTTTGAAAAATGAGAAGGGTGAAAGAATCCCTTAAAAATTCGGCAGCCTAACGGCGCCACTTAAGACTTCAAAATACTGAATTGAAGAGATAAAATGGGTTCTCTCATCATATGATCATAAAATATCAGTATGATAAATACAGATATCATACCCCAACATAACAAAAAGGAACTTGAAATACTTGACATGAAAGTAGAACTTTGAAAAATGAGAAGGGTGAAAGAATCCCTTAAAAATTCGGCAACCTAACGACGTCACTTAAACTTCATAAAAAAATGAATTGATGAGATCAAATAGGGTCTCACATAATACGAACAAAAAAGATCAGTATGATAGATATAGTGATCATACCCCAACATAATAAAAAGGAACATGAAAGACTTGACATGAAAATAGATCTTGAAAACGAGAAGGGTGAAAGAACACCTTAAAAATTCGGCAGCCTAACGGTACCACTTAAACATTCTTAAAATGAAATGATGAGAGAAAGAGGGGGTCTCTCATCATATGAAAATTAAAAGGGCAGTAAGATGAATATAAAAGAACATCTTTCCACATAATAGCATGGATCATAAAATAAATGACATAAAAGAGATTACATGAAAAGAAAGAGAGAGGTCAGATCCCTTACCTTAAAACGTAACTCTTAAAACTCAAAGGTTGGGACCTTGAGGGCTCGTGGGAACCTTGTGAGGACTCCTTAGATGGTAATGAGACCCGAAATTCATTGGGGGAGAGTGGAGAGTCGAAATGTAAGAGAGGATGGCCTGGTATTTATAGGGAAAGTGAGGCGACAAGGCATTAATGACCAAGGGACACCTCAAAAGTGGTTTTCTCAAAAGCATGGGCCCTCCCATGGTACTTCCCATAGATTTAGGACACATGGGGACCCCCAAACAATAATTCATCACCTTTAGTCGGCCAACCCATAAAATATCTCATGATATCATCATGACACAGTTATGATGTCATTAAACATACCGAAACCCTAAAACTGTATTTTACTATTCACTGAAAATTCAACTTTCTCAGAAAGATCCCAAAATTTCACCTTAACAAAATATCAATTCTATGATTTCGAAAATGAACTCCATTTTATTAAAATAATTTTCTAAATATTTTTAATTTATTTTTTTAATTAAATACACTATTCACCGAAAATTCATTTTTTTCAGAAAAATCTCCAAAAATTTCCTTAACATAATATCGATGCTCGGAGTTCAAAAATGAAATCCATTTCATAAAAATAATTTTCTAAATATTTTAAATATAATTTTTAATTAAAATAAAATATTCACCCGAAAAAACTAATACTTGAATAATAATTTATGAAACCGTTATTTAACCATTTTATTGAATCACATTACTTAATCAAGGTTCCTAGATTATATTAATACTTTCTTTAAGTGAGATTACTAATCCATTTAATCACATTACTAATCCTAAGCATAAAATCACTATTCATAATTTACTATTCATCAAAAATCATGTTGATCTTATTAGACTCTAAATTTCATACTAAACATAATTGTAGAAGACCATTTTTTGAAAATAATTACACATTTTTAATTATTTAAGGTTTACATAAAAAATTTTTAAAATATCCTTTCTCTAAAATTCACCAAAAATATGCATACAATATTTATCCGGACATTTGAAAATTCATAAACATAATTATAGGAAGAAATCCCAATTTCTATTTAAAATAAAGGATTACACAAGGTAGTTACGGTCTCCTTACATAGCCCCTTATCACACCAGCATAAGACCTAAGTGTAAGGTGTGTTAAGGTGAGAGAATCTGAGGGAGGCTCGGCCAACATCGCATGAGTAGTAATTTCTATCAGTTTGATCTTCTCGCGAAGGAGATTCCGTTCTAGCTTCAAACGATGAAGTCCATCTTGGTTTTTGTCCAGAGAAAAGCCCAGTGGTGATACCTCCTGCCCAAGTTCTGTTAGATGCGCTTCGATCGGTCCAAGACTACTGGGTGAGGCCATTGAATCTTCTTTCTATAATAATTAACCAAGAATAATTATATTTAGAGACAATAATCAAAACGTTTAGTTTACATCGGTCATATTGACCAATGGTCATATAACAGTCAAAACGCAACGGTCTCATTTTACTTATACTCATGTTATTAAATGAAACATTTTTTTGAGTATAAAAATAGAATAACACATAAAATTAGGAAACTTGATTTATTCAAAATTTCGGGTCGTTACAATCTTTCCCCCTTAAGAAATTATGTCCTCGCAATTTTTAAAATTCGGTTTTGAAATTTCATTGAATGTCCCACATCAAAAAAAGAGTCAGTAAAACTATTAATTTAAATGAAATAAAGGGAAGTACAAAGGTCACCTGAGTTAACCCACACTAGGATTCCATGTAGGAAAACATGGACATGGAGGAGAAACCAAAGGGTCATGTTCTGAGGGAGAGTGATAGAAAACATGATTAGGAGAAGGTAAACCATAAGAAAATCCCAAACTTATGATGTGTGTAAACAGTATTTGATTTCCTAGTAGGAAACGTAAACCAACAATGTTTTCGTTTTAAGTTCATTTTCATAATTTTGAGGAATTCATTTACTACATAGAACCAAAACTTAAGAAAATATACCTACCTTCATGTAGAGTTTCATCCTTTAATAAGTTTTTAGCAAAACTAATCTTTTCTCCAAACGATGAGCATTCAAAACTACTTGGTATCATCAAAACACAAGAATCATCTTCTAGAGAATCACATAATCCACAAATTATTGACTATCTATTTCTTTTATCTTTAAACATTATCCAAAAAATAGAAAGGGTAAGGTAAAACAACTCTTCAAAAAAGAAAGAATCCCATAGGAATCGAAACTACTTTTAAATATTCAAAGTTCCATGGTACTACCCAAAGTTCATCATAGACCATTCCATAAATAATGGTCCTTAATATTCCTCAAAATAAACCAAACTAAGATTGAATCCCAAATACAAGAATGATTTGATAACACAGTCTTCCAAAATAAACTTCATTGTTCATCTCCAAACAACATCAACCACTCCTAACATCTTATAATAAAAGTAGCTAACCTAAACATATTTAACCCATGATAGATTAATCATTCCCATAAGTAACCTAAATTACTGTAAGTCCACCTTAAAGTCATCGATTCTTCAAAATATAAGTCAACCTTACTCCTCAATGAAAATACTGTAGTAATATATTTACCTCAATCATATAGGGTCCCCAAAATAGTGAACGTCTTCCAAAATAATAATCATCTTTTAATCCCTTAATCATCTCTGTCATTTTAATACGTCAATCATCACATTTCCTATCACATTGGTTGTTGGGGCATGTTCTTCCATTTCCCACCATTAACTAAGAATACAAAGTATAATTAAGGGCTTAAATACTTAGCTAATAATCATTAAAAAGAAATTAAAGCATATAAGGATAACTTGTAGAAGAAAAGTATACCCTAACTTGTGATCCCATAGGTTCTCATCTAGGTTATCCATGATCATATATTCTAATGTGAATCGTTATTTTATTTTATCTTTTTTCCTTTAACAATGGTTCATACTAAGCTTATGAATTTACCAAAGCATATCCCCCGGGAGTGTCGTAACCAAGAGTGCAGCAAGGCCCATTGTCGTGTACCAGTTCCCATTTGAGTCTAGCTCAAAGCGGTGTTTTTGGGTTTTACCCCTATGTACATCTATGCCAGAGCCACCTCTACCTGCTCGTATCCAGACAGGGATGTATTTGCTTGGCAACCCATTACTCAATACTCACCAAAATACCAGGAAGATTTCCTATATATAAACTTTTCTATAGGCTTCTTCCTAAAGTTTTCATATCCTAATTTCCACAAATAACTAAACCATCCTTTGATACCAACTATAGCATCCTGCCTTTTTATCACATAAACTTTCATTACATTTACAAAATCGAGGATCTTTAAGGTTTAGTGTCTTGGAAACCAGGAACATAAAACATGAAAACATAAAACATTCTTCTTAAACACTTGAAAGGCTTCTCCTCATGTTAATCCTAGGTTCATTACTACATCTCATAACCTGGGGACATACATCAAATGAAAGGGTGAGCATAAGGGCTAGTAAGGGAAACGAGGGAAACATTTAACATGTGAACTTGAGATATATCAACCATGTCATGAAAAAGAACATTAAGGCATGAGAAAAAAATCATGTGGCATATCATAATAAAAATAACATTTTTCATAACATTAAGATGTGGATACATTATTTAACATAGACAATCATGAACATATCACCAAGGTCCATCCCCAAGGTGTCATTTGAAAATTACCAAGGTTATTCACCAAGATATCGTGAAAATTGTAATCTCTAGGGGTTACATCATTACCCAATGCATTGGAGCACTATCAGGGCACACCCTTAAATTTGTCGTTATTATCATGTGAGACACATATATCATCATCAAACATTTCATAAATAACCCATATAGCATAAAATAAATGGGTTTCATTTCATAATCATAATGTTTTAAAAACTGCTTTAAAGACATGATCTTTACGTCACTTTAAACCCCCAGAAAGGGAAAATAGGTTTCATGTATGTAAATCCCATAATTTAAAATAAAAAATTTTGGTATATATGTGAATACCTCTATATAAATATGATCTTTGAGTATTCACTTTATAACATAATATAATTTTGAGAAAAGAGAGAGGCATTTTGAGACGAACATTCTACTACATAACGGCTATGTTACAGGGTTTTAGAAAACATTGAAAAGAGAGGGGACATGGGTCAAACAATCATAAATGACCCATAAAACAGTAGAGGGATATAATATAAAGGATTTAAGAACATGGTAATGAAATTTTAAAATATACCTTAGGAAATGAAGAACATGATGGGAAGAAAAAAAATAATATTTCTCTTATAAAAATTCGGCAGCCTAACGGCGTCACGTAAACTTCAACCAAAAATGAATTGATGAGATCAAATAGGGTCTCTCATAATATGAACATAAAATATCAGTATGATAGATTTAAATATAATACCCGAGCATAATAAAAAGGAAGTTGAAAGACTTGACCTGAAATTAGAACTTTGAAAAATGAGAAGGGTGAAATAATCCCTTAAAAATTCGGCAGCCTAACGACGCCACTTAAAACATCAAAATAATGAATTGAAAAGATAAAATGGGGTCTCTAATAATATGATAATAAAAGATCAGTATGATAAATATAGAGATCATACCCCAACATAACAAAAAGTAACTTGAAATACTTGACATGAAAGTAGAACTTTGAAATATGAGAAGGGTGAAAGAATCCCTTAAAAATTCGGCGTTCTAACGACGTCACTTAAACTACAGAAAAAAATGAATTGATGAGATCAAATAGGGTCTCTCATCATATTAACATAAAAGATTAGTATGAAAGATATAGAGATCATACCCCAACATAATAAAAAGGAATATGAAAGGCTTGACATGAAAATAGATCTTAAAAACGAGATGGGTGAAAGAACCCCTTAAAAATTCGGCAGCCTAACTGCGCCACTTAAACTTTCTTAAAATGAAATGATGAGAGAAATAGGGGGTCTCTCATTATATGAAAATGAAAATGTAAGTATGATTAATATAAAATAACATCCTTCAACATAAGATCATGGAGCATAAAAGAAATGACATAAAAGAGATTACTTGAAAAGAAAGAGAGAGGTCAGATCCCTTACCTTAAAACATAACTCTCAAAACTCATAGGTTGGTACCTTGAGGGCTTGGGGGAACCTTGGGAGGACTCTTTGGGAGGTAATGAGACTAGAACTTAGTTGGGGGTGAGTGGGGAGTCGAAATGGATGAGAGGATGGCTTGGTATTTATAGGGAAAGTGAGGGGACAAGGCATTAATGGCCAAGGGACACCTCAAAAGTGGTTTTCTCAAAAGCATGGGCCCTCCCATGGTACATACCATGGAGTTAGGCCACATGGTGACCCCCAAAAAATATATCATCACCTTTAGTCGGCCAACCCATAAAATATCTCATGATATCATCATGACACAGTTATGATGTCATTAAACATACTGAAACCCTAAAACTGTATTTTTACTCTTCACTGAAAATTCATCTTTCTCAGAAAGATCCCAAAATTTCACCTTAACCAAATAACAATTCTCTGATTTCAAAAATGAACTCCATTTTATAAAAATAAATTTCGAAATATTTTTATTTTTTATTTTTAAATAAATACACTATTCACCGAAAATTCATTTTTTTCAGAAAAATACCCAAAAATTTCCTTAACATAATATCGATGCTCTGAGTTCAAAAATGAAATATATTTTATAAATATAATTTTCTAAATATTTTTAATTTAGTTTTTAATTAAAATAAACTATTCACCCGAAAAAACTAATCCTTGAATAATAATTTATGAAACCATTATTTAACCATTTTATTGAATCACATTTCTTAATCAAGGTGCCTAGATTATATTAATACTTTCTTTAAGTGAGATTACTAATCCATTTAATCACATTACTAATCCTAAGCATAAAATCACTATTCATAATTTACTATTCATCAAAAATCAAGTTGATCTTATTAGACTCTAAATTTCGTACTAAACATAATTGTAGAAGACCATTTTCTGAAAATAATTACACATTTAAAATTATTTAAGGTTTACATAATTTTTTTTAAAAATATCCTTTCTCTAAAATTCACCAAAAATATGCATACTATATTTATCCGGACATTTGAAAAGTCATAAACATCATCATAGGAAGAAATCCCAATTTTTATTTAAACTAAATGATTACACAAGGCAGTTATGGTCTCCTTACAAAGCCCTTTATCAAACCAGCATAGGACCTAAGTGTAAGGTGTGCTATGGTGATAGAATCCAAGGGAGGCTCAGCCAACATCACATGAGTATTAATTTCTATCAATTTGAACTTCCCGCGAAGGAGATTCTGTTCTAGCTTCACTCGATGAAGTTCGGCTTGGGTTTGGTCCAGATCAAAGCCCAGTGGTGCTACCTCCTTCCCAAGTTCTGTTAGATGGGATTTGATCGGTCCAAGACTACTGGGTGAGGCCATCGAATATTCTTTCTATAATAATTAACCAAGATTAATTGTATTTAGAGACAATAATGAAAACATTTAGTTTCCAGCGATCATATTGACGAATGGTCATATAACTGTCAAAACCCAACGGTCTCATTTTAATTATACTCATGTTATTAAATGAAACATTTTTGTTGAGTATAAAAATAAAATAACACATAAAATTAAGAAACAAGATTTATTCAATATTTCGGGTCGTTACAGGCCAGCTCACCCCGGTCGCGCTTCCTCCGTCCAGCCGCCTCAGGCTACGCCACACTCGACCTGCCCTGCTCACCGCACCCATCACACTCTCTTCGACCCGTAGGCCTCCCGCAGGGTCAACATAATATATGTCTAGCCACTCGTAGCACCGTAAAACTGTCTGGCTAGCCCCTCGTAGCGCCGCTACTCTATCCTACACCACTACTCCTGTCCGCGTGACCAGCCGCGCACCTCATTCATTTCTAGGTGTCCATCGAACACTTTCCGCCGAAGGCGAGCGATTTGGGTTCACCCGTTTCACCTGCTCTGGTGTCGAGGTGTGGTTTTCATTGATTTTTCATGGATTATTTTATATCAATGTTTATATATATATTAGTTATTTTTGTGTTCCTGATTCATATAAATTATTTCAAGTCAGCGTTTATGTGTTTTAGCTGTTGTGCATATGTTGCAGCGTGTTGGCGAGGGAACCCCACATTACAGTCGTTGTCCTGCATGTGTTAGAGAACCTGTGTAAGGTGTGTCGTTTCATTGCGTTTGGACTGTGTTTCAAGGTAGGTTCTCCCTACAGTTGCCTTTAAATTTAGAATTTACTGATTCTCTTCATTTCATGTATTTTTATTAAAATTGAAGTAATATGAAGTAATCAAAGTTAAAGTGATGTTTTGCTAGAATTGGGACTCTATATTCCTTTGAATTACACTGAAAGCATATCTTTGGATAATTTGTTGCATAGTAATGAAAATGCTCGTTTGGCACTTAAAAGAAATTAAAATGTTTTCTTTTAAAATGTGCAACATCAGGGTTGATAAAATGCCCGGTTGGCCCTTACAAATACATTGTGCTTCTTTTCAAGAACGGCTTGGGTTGTAATGTGTTCGTCTTTATAAAATAGATTTCTTAAATGGGATTTCAAATGATTTTTCTGAGGTTGAAAGTGTTCCTTTGAATCTTGGAAATTATTTAGTATTAAATGAGTGCATGAGGCCCGTTTGGTACTTTTAATGAAATTAATGTTTTGAAAAGTCACTTTGGAGTGATATTTTGTGAGTGTTGATTGGGTGAGCTGAGTATGTGATGCTTCTGCTTCGTGACTAGTTCTACATTGTTGACTCACCCCTGATGATTATACGTGTTGACATGGGAACCTGGCATAGTGAGTGAATTCTCTGAAAACAATTGCTGCACTAGTTTAGATTACGCACTGGCTAGTGGCCATTAGTGTGGTTGGAGCCGCTAGGGGATTGGTCCCCTTGGTTAGGCTAGGTAGGGCTATACCGAGCGTTAGGGCGTTATGACGTCATCGAGTTCGGGCATGCCTTCAGGATGAGTCACATGTATAGTACATTCTGGTTTGTTCACGATCTCCTAGGTTTGACCCAAGTCTCTATTAGTGTTTATTTTTATGTGGAAGACGATTGAGAGGTCGAGTTTGGATGCCGACCCCTATGTGCCACTTTTTTCCATTTCCCTTAGTGTGTGTTCTGTGTGATTTTCCTTTTGACTAACAACTAAAGTTTGGATTTCTAAATTTTTCGCAAAATGTTTTAAAATGCAATTCACCTATTTCTTTTAACATTAAACTTGTTCTAAATTAAAAAGGGTAGTGGACTGTTACAAGTTTTCAAAATGGAAAGTGTATGTGTGTGAAAACCTATATTTTCTATAATGTAGTTCAAACATGAAGTTGGTAAATTCTTCTTTTAATGGTAGTGCTTTGGGAATATATTTATCGGGAAAGCCTACTGAGTTTTAATACTCACGGCTATAGTGTTTTCTTGTTTTTAGTTTCTGTTATAGGTTTGACTCGAGCTTGCTCACTGTGGACAAGAGTTGGTTGTAGTTTGATGATCCACTCTCGGGGTCGCGAGGAGTTTTGTTCGTGGTCAGGTTAGTTATGTTTTTGGCTGTTTTATTTTATTGTCGTTTATTTATTTTTGCTTCTTAGTAATTTTTTTAATGGGAGAAATCATTCCCACGTGTAATTTATGATGCCCTGGCGCTTGTCGCCAGCCCGGGAGGATCGGGAACGCCGTTGGGTCATGTCGTGGATTGGCTCGGGTGACCGGTTCTGGGTAAACCCGGGTTGGTTCGTGACAAAATGGTATCAAAGGGAGGTTGGCTCCTGAGAAGACCTTGTTTTTCAGAGCACCCATTTCTATTTTGAAGTTTTCATGGTAAAGCGAGTAAAGTTGCTCGGACTCGAGGTGTAGCAAGAGGAAGGACGTCATGAACCCTTTATCGTTCTGAACCTCGAGTTACCATGAGATGTCTTGGTTGTTAGTGTCTTTTAGTAATTTTGGATTGTTTTATTTTGCGAAATGAAAGGGGAGTTGGGAATGTAGCTCTGTGAGCTCGAAGGGCCTGGCAAGCCATGTGAAGCAGGAGACTTCACCCTACAATGCTCTCAGTGACGGTGGTATGGCTGACGTATGGCCGCCAACCATATGGTCGAGTCACCCACCATTACTAGTTTTCCCTTTAGTAAATGGGGTTTTCCTTCATTTTTTAAAGTCATTTATCAATGTTGAATTTAAAGTGGTTTTGATTATGTTTTGATCAACTTCCTCATTTCTTTGTTCCATAGTGTTCGCCCCCATGAAGGCTCTATGGATGCGCAAGGTGCAGCTTCAAGTGGTGCATCCTCAGCTAATCTTCCAGTTGATCAGCCCATCGATTATGTTCTGGAGTTCCGGAAGATGAACCCTCCTCTCATTTATGGACAAGCAGGGCCTCTTGAGGCAGAGGAGTGGTTGCAGAAGATTGAGAGGAATTTCAGTTTCATTGGGCTACCTAAGTCATTAAATGTGAAGTTAGCTACCTTCATGCTTGAAGGCCCAACCTAGAAATGGTAAAAGTCCATGTCTCGGAACAAGCCTAGGGAAGATCTGATATGGGAGTTTTTCAATTCATCGTTCATCCAACAACATTTCTCTGAGTTGACGAATCTGAGGAAGAGGATGGAGTTGTGTTGTCTTCACCAGGGCATTGAATCGGTACTAGAGTTCTATCGACATTTCTTAGACCTAGTTCCGAACGATAAATGGTTTTTTGCAAATGATCCTGGGAAGGCTCGACAATTCGAGTCGGGGCTTCGACCTAAACTGTGATCGAAAGTGGAAGAGATCAACCTCACCACTTTCTCGGATGTTGTGGAGAATGCCTTTCTGGATGAATCTGAGTTACCAGGAGGATATGAGGTTGCAATTCCTTCCCCGACCTTAGGTGACAGTGCAGAGGATGACGATAGGAAAAATGGGAAGCGGCCTGACCCTGGTGGCTCTAATAGAGGAATCAAGAGGCCCTTAGGCCTTCAATCAACTTCTTCACAGCGTAATGTCATGACCTATCACCAGTGTGGTAAGTAGGGTCACAAGAAGCTGGTGTGCCCGAGTGCTCCAAGACCCTGCCACACCTGTGGACGTCTAGGTAACTTGAAGCGATTCTGCTGAGGTGTTTCCAAGAATCGTGCTAAAGCCAGACCTAGATCGTCGAAGGTCACTTCAGCTCTTCAGCAGTAGTAGGGAGATGTTGGTGGATGATGTTGATGTTTTCTTCTTGTGATGTTTCTTGGATGTAGTAGTCATTACCTGTATTGTTTTGTGGTGTTCTTTTCTTTCAGTTGAAAGAACAGTTTTGGATGAACTCTTTTAAACCTTTGATCTTATGTATGTGTGATTGTTAAAAATTATGGTTCTTGTGTCATGCTTCTGGGGTTTGACAAACCTGACTGCGAATCCGAAAGATGCTTCATTCATCAGAGCTTCAGCCACACGCCTCGGAGTGAAGCTAGCGCGTAGTCGGGGGAAAATCCAACGAAAGGTGAAGTCTTGCGACATGGTGTTGTTCTCAATGAGAGCTCGTAGTCAGAATCTTTTTCCGCCTTCTGCCTAGTATGTGTGTAAGAACTTCCTGGTCATGTCATTTCTCTCGTTTATTAAGAGCTGCTCGCTTTATACTTCTTGGGTGGGGGTGGTGTGTTGGACAGGGGCCACCCCTCCCACCCGTGAGCAGTGATGGCTGGTGATGATGCTGGGAGGTCCTTCTATTCTTATCTCCTTGAAATATTTTTGGTGGGGAGTCCATTCGGTCTCCCCATGTTGAAAATTCTTGAGATCATGAATTTTGTCTCAGGTGATGGAGTTCTGGTCCTATTACGGGAACTGACTTGACTCTTATGGTGGGGTTACCCATCACGGGTCTCATTGAATGCAGTTTGGCTTTTCTCCTATGGTGGGGAGTCCATTCGGACTTCCCGTGTCAATCTCTCAGTTTCGTTCTAGGTTTTGGATGGGTTATGGTTGGTCTTATAGGGAACCACCAAATTCTATATTCTTCTTTTGGTAAAGAGTTGGGGTGTGAGAGTTCCAGTGAAATATTGGGGTAAGGTTTTAAGAGATATAATTTGGACGTGGCTTTGACTAGATTGTTGGTTTCAAAAGGGTCGTCTTATTTTTATTGGTGTTGTTCTGGATGTTGTGTTTTAAGTTAGAATTGAGGATGAAGAAATTGGTTTAGTTCTGTTGAATGGTGTTAAGGTGTGTGTATGTTGGTCCTAAATTTACTATTGTTAAAGTTTTTTGTCCTTTAAAGAAATCAACTGGAGGTGGTCACACTTTTGGGGGTGGGTGACACTTAGCGGGTAATTCGTTCCTATTATGTGAGTTATTTTGGTTTATCTCTCCCCTTTTTGGGAGTTTTTTAGGATCTCTTTGTTGTCGTTCTTCAGATATTTCTTTAAATTGTAAGGTAATGTCGGTATTCATTTTGGGTTTTGATCTTGTTATGGATTTTCGGGGGCGGAAAGCATTATGGTGGGGAGAATTGTCACACCAATTTTTATTCATTTATTTTATTTATTTTATTTATCTTAGAGTCGGGTGATTTTGCACATGTGCGGGCAAGTACCGGTTGAAAATTTTAATGTTTGGATGAGTTTATGGTTTGGGATAATGCGTGAATACCATACGGTTGTGACGCGCAGCCCGTTTGCAATCCACTTGGGTACCGTACGGTGCGTGCGTACCCCGCGGTCATTCAGTTTTAACGTTATTAAATTCGTTCGTTGAGCAGATTAATATATATATATGATTATATATGTGTATAAATATGTATATGGGTTTATATATGGGTATGTATATGGGTATATATGTTTATACATTATTTTTTTTAACTTAATGTTCATATATATATGTTTATATGTGTATATATATACGTATGTTGATAAATATATATATGTCGTAACATTATATGTTTATCCGTAAATGTGTTTATACATATGATTATATATGTCTATACGTTTATAATATGTATGTATATTCATATATGTATGTTTATAAATTTTTTATGTAGGTTTATCTATATATGTTTATATAGATATATATATGTATATATGTTTGTAATAATAATAATAATTATTATTAATATTAATATTACTATTACTATTATTATTATTATTAAACTCTTTCTATTTAATATCTTATTCTATTTTATTTTATTTTATTTATTTTTTTATTTTATTTTATTTTATTTCTTTCTATTTATTTCATTTTATTTTATGTTTATTTTATTCCTTTTCTTTTTATTTCTTTTTTTTCTCCCTCTTTTCTCCCTAACCCTAATCTCCTTTTTCTTTTTTTCCATGCACCGCCACCCCCCCCCCCTTTTCTCTACCCCTCCTCTCTCTTTCTCTCTTCCCTCTTTCTCCCTTATCCCTCCGCCCGACCCTCTCCCTCACGGCTACTCCTGCGCGTTCCGGCCGCACGACCACCCTCCTCCCAGCCGGTGACCCGGCCTCCCCCGTGCGGCTGCCACCTGGACGAGCCCCAGCCAGATCCTTCCTCCCTCGTTGGACCGCTCCCGCCTCCGGCTGAAACCCCTTTTCCGGCGCTGTTCTACAAACTGACCCCACCTCCCGTCCGGTCTCCCTCCTCCGGCCTCCTCCGGCGCCCGGCCTATCTCTGATAGCACCTCTCTCCAGCTCTGCCCTGCGAACTGCCCCTGTCTCCGGCCAGCCTGCTGCTGGCCCACACAACCTCCGGCAGGCCGCCCCGGTCGCGCCGCCTCCAGCCAGCTCGCCCCGGTCGCGCTGCCTCTGTCCAGCCGCCTCAGGCCGCACCGCACTCGACCTGCCCTACTCTCCACACCCTTCACACTCGCTTCGAACCATAGGCCTCCCGCGGCGTCAACGTACTGTCAGGCTAGCCACTCGTAGCACCGCAATGCTGTCTGCCTAGCCACTCGTAGTGCCGCTACGCTGTCTGGAACCACTTCTCTTGTCCGTGTGACCAGCCGCACGCCTCATTCCTTTCTAGGTGTGCATCGAACACTTTCCGCCGAAGGAGAGCGCTTTGGGTTCACCCGTTTCACCTGCTCCAGTGTCGAGGTGTGGTTTTCATTAATTTTTCATGTATTATATTATATCAATGTTTATATATATATTAGTTATTTTTGCGTTCCAGATTCATATAAATTATTTCAAGTCAGCATTTATGTGTTTTAGCTATTGTGCATATGTTGCAGTGTGTTCACGAGGGAAGCCCTCATTACAGTCATTGTCCTGCGTGTGTTAGAGAACCTATGTGAGGCGTGTTGTTTCATTGCGTTTGGACTGCGTTTCGAGGTAGGCTCTCCCTGTACATGCCTTTAAATTTAGAATTTACCGATTCTCGTAATTTCATGATTTTTTTTAAAATTGATGTAATATGAAGTAATCAAAGTTAAAGTGGTTTTTTTCTAGAATTGGGACTGTATATTCCTGTGCATTACACTGAAAGCATATCTCTGGATTATTTTATGCACAGTAATGAAAATTCCCGTTTGGAACATAAAAGAAATGAAAATTTTTTCTTTTAAAATGTACAACATCATGGTTGATAAAATGCCCGGTTGGCCCTTACAAATACATTGTTCTTCTTTTCATGAATGTCTTGGGTTGCATTGTGTTTGTCTTTATAAAATAGATTTCTTAAATGGGGTTTCAAATTATTTTTCTAAGGTTGAAAGTGTTCCTTTGATTCTTGGAAATGATTTAGTATTAAATGAGTGCATGAGGCCCGTTTGTACTTTTAATGAAATTAATGTGTTGAAAAGTATCTTTGGAGTGATCTTTTGTGTGTGTTGATAGGGTGAGCTGAGTATGTGATGCTTGTGCATCGTGACTAGTTCTATATTTATGAATCACCCCTGATGATTATACGTGTTGACATGGGATCCTGGCATAGTGAGTGAATTCTCTGAGAACGATTGCTGCACTAGTTTAGATTACGCACTGGCTAGTGTCCCTTAGTGTGGTTGGAGCCGCTAGGGGATTGGGACCCTCGGTTAGGCTAGGTAGGGCTATACCGAGCGTTAAGGCGTTATGACGTCATCGAGTTAGGGAATTCCTTCATGATGAGTCACATGTATAGTACGTTCTGGTTTGTTCATGATCTCCTTGGTTCGACCCATGTCTCTTTTAGTGTTTATTTTTATGTGGCAGACGATTGAGAGGTCGAGTTTGGATGCCGACACTTGTGTGCCACTTTTTCCCATTGCCCTTACTGTGTGTTGTGTGTGATTTTCCTTTTGACTAACAACTAAAGTTTGGATTTCTAAATTGTTCGCAAAATGTTTTAAAATGTAATTCACCTGTTTCTTTCAACATTAAACTTGTTCTAAATTAAAAAGGGAAATGGACTATTACATGTTTTCAAAATGGAAAGTGTGTGTGTGTGAAAACCCATATTTTCTATAATGTAGTTCAAACTTGAAGTTGGTAAATTATTTTTTAAATGGTAGTGCTTTGGGAATAGATTTATCGGGCTAGCCTATTGAGTTTTAATACTCACGCCTATAGTGTTTTCTTGTTTTTAGTTTCTGTTGCAGGTTTGACTCGAGCTTTCCCGCTGTGGACGAGAGTTGGTTGTAGTTTGACGATTGACTCTCAGTTTCGCGAGGAGTTTGGTTCGTGGTCAGGTTAGTTATGTTTTTGGTTGTTTTATTTTATTTTCGTTTATTTATTTCTGCTTCTGAGTAGTTTTTTTATTGGGTGAAAACGTTCCCACATGTACTCTATGATGCCCTGGCGCTTGCTTTCAGCCCGGGAGGATTGGGAACGCCTCTCGGGTCATGTCGCGGATTGGCTCGGGTGACCGGTTCGGGGTCGACCCGGGTTGGTTCGTGACAATATTGAACCTTATAAAATATTCTATTTAACCTATATTCGAAAGTAGTTTCAATATTCTCATAAAATAAAAAAGTTATACTTTTCTATTGATAATATTATTATAATTTTCACAAATAATGGGAAAATATATTATTTTAAAATAATCATAGAAAATTTGTATAATAATTTTGTTGGATAAAATCTATTTCTATAGAAAAACTACTCATTCCAGATTTGTTAACTAAAATTATTTTCACCCATTCGGTAATAAAATACCACATTTTGGAAAAGATAAAAAGATTTTTTCATATCCTTTTAAATGAAATTAAAGGGTAATATTGAAATTAAATTACAAAAAGAATTATGAATCAATAATATCGCCCATAAAACCATTTTAGAAAATATTTATTATAAAAAAATAGTCATAATGAATACTAAAATACAATTATAATAATTTAAAAGGAATATCTCATTCCTCATGTTTAAATAGTATTAAAAAAATTTCAAATGAATTATTGTTATTGTATATTAATTATTCAATTTCATAAAAAAATTAATATATTTAATCCCTTTTAATTAAATCATTTATTTCAGTGAATTAATTATTTACATAATAGGTTAAGTCAATGTTGGGTGTATTGAGCATGTTTGATTCAGAATTCCAAAAGAACATCAATGTGCTTACCATTGTCAGTGATTTCATTATTCCAAAATCATAATACCCATAATAATTATATAATAAGATTTTTTTATATTAAATAAAATTTTATAATAATCCATGAGATGAATACGTGAAAAATAATTCAAATTAATTTTGTGGGTGGTAGACCACACATACACACAAATAATTTTAACATTTTTTAATGGATATAAAGTTAATAAAATAGATGATATAATAAATTTAAAGAATTATAATTATGTCATGAATCATTTTTGTATTAATTAAATCCATCCAAATACCTATTATTTTGAGTTATTGACGAAAAAAAGACATCACTTCATAAAGGATGTAATCCTCACATACAAAAGATCAATTATTCTATTTCATATATGATGGAATATAGTATGCAAAGGGGTTGTACCATAAAGATAATAACATCATAGAATATGGAATATAATTATTTTAATTTATCATCATTTTTAATATATATTTTATTTATTTCTAAAAATTAATAAAAATAATTAACTATATTAGTATTTATATGATTTTCTTTGGAATCCTATTTTAGAATGAGTTTTAATAGTTTAGAGATCTGGGTTATGGTCGCAAAAATGTATTTGAAAAGGGGTAATTGATGTTTACACATGTATTTTGGATGATTTTTAAGAGATAAACCCACCATTAGTTGTGTTAAAATTATTTGAAATTAGTCACATTGTCTTGTAAAAAACAGTTGTTTTTGTGTAAATAACTGATATTTAATGGGCATAATATAATAAAAAAATTTCATAAAAACGTCTAGGTATAAACTTTTATTCTTTAAAAAATCCAATTTATCTATTTTTATAATATTTATGATATGTATATTAATTAATAAAATATTGTCTATCATAAAATACATTAAAATTCTATTTTATTGTTATCATCTTATCCTGATAGAAAAATTCAAATGAATACCACAAATAAAACACATAATGACCAATAAAATAACCCTAATATTCCAAAATATCAATAAAATTCATTTTATATATAAACACATGAAATTATTATAAATTATTATATTTTTAAAATATTGTAATTAATTTTTCGTTGATTTCCCTAAATGTTTTTCCATCACAGAGTCAATGATTTCCAAAATTATAATAATCTTGAAAATAAAAAACGTATTACTTACAAAATAATAATATATTTTACATCATATTTACTATTATTTTTCATTAATTTTTCATATTTACTCATATCTATGTCAAGAACACTAATTTAATATGTTATATTTTACTTTTCTTGAAAAAGAAATTATATAAGTTTATTATTTCACTTACTACACTTTTATTTTTATTTTATTTTTATTTTTTGATATATCATAATGTACTAGTTTTTATCTTGCATTTTAATATTTTATTTCAATTTATGTATCATGTTTTATTTCATATTGATTTATTGGGATTCACAAGCTTCCAAGAAAAAATAATTCTTAAAAAAATCCAAAAATCATTATGTGTTACACATATGAATCTCAATAGGTATGAGGGTAATAACACTTTGCCTATGCATCACTTTTTGGGAAATTATTACTTCCCTATCCTATTCATTATAATCTCATGAGGCCATAAACATTACATAATCAATTTGCGGGATATATAATTATGATAACAACCAATTCTATTAATAATACTCAACGAAATTAGCATAAATAAAACACAATGGTCTCTCACATCACCATAAATAGAATATAACTCATAAAAATATACATTTCAAACTCTAAACATAGTTATTTTTAGTTAATCTAGAAAAATAATGCATTGAAAAGAATGGGTTTTCCAATTCTATGTTAATAAAAAATTGAATCAAATCAAATAACATTTGAAGAAAAGGAAAATAATTTGAATAAATTTATATTATATAAACAAATGAAATTATATTAAATTATGTGATGAAACATTTAACAGCACTAACTCAATAATCTCAAGTCTATTGTTTTTTGTATTACATTGGTACAAGATAAATGATATTTCATCCCACAAGATAAACTAGTTTAATAGTCTTGGTATACTAGATACATATATAATATTAATATTAAATTAATATCATAATATATATATTAAAAAATTATTTAAAATATTTTTAATCCCCACTGAAATAATTTAAATATCCCTTCTTGATACCATTGGGAAATAAAAATAAAATAAATGACGAAATCAAATTATAATTAATGTGACTAAAATTATGAAATCCATCATAAATAGATATGGCATAAAATCTATGATATAGTTAATAATTAGTACGTATTTAATATAATAAATTACATGTCCATGAAATTTATCAATGGATGATATCAACTGAGTAATCATATGAAAAATTATAATTTATTTTTCAAGGATGGAATACATAATTCAACATATAGGAATCTTACCAACAACGCCACAACTAAGAATCACTGAATAATTGAGTATTAAATAGATGAAATATTTAACAAATCATCAACAAATTCGGAAATATCTATATCATGCCGCTTTTAGATGCATTCATGATAAGTATAATAATGTTTCCCAACAATCACTCACAATAATTAAATTACATCATTATAAATTGAAAAAAAATTATAAATCTATATCTATAACACAACGACTCAAACCACTAATTTTGCGTGAGGATGAAACACAACCTCATGTGTTCCTCCTTATATATAATATTAAATTTAATAGTGAAAATAGGAAAACGAATATCATAGAGTGAATCTTCCATCATACAACGTAGACATCTAAGTAAAATAATGGAAATGATAACAAATAACTGAATAATTATTGAATAAATAATTAATATCTGAGTAGTTGTAGGAATAATAAATACCATCCTAGGTAGTATCAATTTTGTATGTCAGAAACATAAGCCAAAACTATGAAATGATAGGATCAAAACTAGAGGTGAATCGAATACTAGGTAATGTAAATGATAATAGTAGTAGCATACATCATGAAAAATTTATATACCATAATTCAAGCATTCTCATGACAAACATTTGTAACAATACACTAGAGGACCCTTAACCCTCAATGATTCCCAAACCATGAAGTCTATAATTCAACCAAATTTGATGAGTAAGGTGTGTGTAGAAAACACATTAATACACAACCCTTAACAATTAAATAATTGATAATATATACTAATGAATTTTTGGAAGGTAAACTAGATGTAGATAAGAAGAATGTATATCAAAAAATAAAAACGTATATATCATGTCCCTATACATTGGTTCTACATGCTTTTTCCCCATTCCAGAAAGAACACTAAACAACCACTTGACAAATCCCATTCATTGGGATAGTCCCAAAACTTGTTTTGACGCACCCCCTTAGGGGAAATCGAAAAAACATGTTCAAAAAGTGCATAACACACCCCCTTATGGGATAGATCATATGGCTGAACATTAATAAATAAGAACATGGATAGAATAATATATTATATAATGTAATATATATATATGATTGGTCAAACATCCCATCATATTAAGAAAAAATAATATCCATTACAATACCCAAGTAAAAACATTATCATGTTTTATAGGGACACACACACCTCGTGAGATTATGAATCAAACATCGTCTCTCAATATGCTACACATGATCCCCAAAATCATTATTTGATCCCATATAACCTACACTAATGTCATGGGTTTCTTACCATTACTGTAATAATGATTTGACAAGAATGGTAAGCTAGTGTATTGAATGAACCATTTATAATAAAAGAACCAATTATGTCCCCAAAATATTATAATTATCAGATCAATATAGTGAAGAAACCCTAAAAAATTATAAACAAAATATAAACACCTGAGATGATATATTATTAAAAAACATTGATTTAAATATTGTGTAGCTACTAATTTGTGGAGTCTGAGTGCTGATTCTACCACTTATCAAAAAATAACATATTTTTCCAAGTCATAATAACTTATATCTAATTTATCATTTAAGGGTTTAATATGTTTCTATCAAATAAATGTTAAGAGCATTATTCTAGATAAAGAAAGAAAATATTATATTCAAATTGCAAGATAGATTCTTTTGTCACATGTTTAACGAAAGAGACATGATGGAAAGAGATTATTTAAGATCAATACATAAGAGACCCTGGGGTAGTATGATTCGATAGAGATCCAATCAAATAATGAATATTAAAAAATTCCGGGGTTTTAAAAATTATGTATCTAAACACAATGAACTTAACATGATCTAAAGGTTAGAATTGACTTATTGGAGGCCACCACTATTCATCTAATGGCCATTGGGTAGAAATATTCATTCACATGAGTCCCACCAATGGGATGGTGTTATTTACCAATATGTATGTTGTTTTGAGGAATAATTTTCACTTCCTGAGAACCTCACCATTTGACTGGGGATATTTTTTTATCTTGAAAAGCCACAACTTTTCCACTATCCTAGCATATTCTTATTAATTTCCCAAATAATTTCAATAACCTATTTAAAAACTCATAAACTAGATATAATACTTGAACAAGTTGAAATTCGGAATACCTTAAAATAAAAGTGTCACAATTCCCACCCTATGATGACTTCTTTTTGTCAAGATGATTAACTAGTGGTTTAATCAATCAAGTCAACCCATTTATTTAAATATCATTATCCTTGTCACATAACGATTTATTACAGTAATTTTCTTCTATTTGGATTGAATAAGAGGAATTATCATCCCACAAAATAATTTAATGATTTTTCCTCAATCATAAAGGGTCATTCCATAATATATTCATCTGGTTATAGTGTAAAAACCTCAAAATCAGAAAATAGACATGGATTGGCCTCAACCCACAAAATCCTAGACACAACGAACACATTTTGGGTACATTAACACTATGGAGGAAGATCCAACTTATTGGCCAAAATATCAACGAATTTTGAAATCTCTAACAACCACAATAATGTGGTACCAACTTCACTTGATTCCATAAATTCGTAAACCCTAATCGAGGGAATAATCATAAGAAAACCATTCATCCCACATTGAACTCCATATACCACCACTATTAGACAACATAATATAACAACATATTTTGATCTATGACCATATGTTTCTATATCAACTGATCCCATAGTGAGATTACATTTACCATATTTGTCTAAACAATAAAATATCCACCTAAATCATTCTGGTATAGTGGTGAATGATGTGGCTACCCATAAATATCCTCACACATATTCAACTAAATTAATGAAAATAATCTATTATTTTATATTAAATATAATATATCCAACTGATCAATAGAGGATCCTCAAATATTCATTAAAAATGTCGAAAGAAGAAAATCTATTGTTTGGATTATACTCTCATAATGTTTTATAGTTTTAGGATTAAAAGATGTATCGAGATTTGGATGATTCCCCTTCACCTAATATAGCCTTTCCAAAAATGATTCTATTAATAAAGGGTCACTTTCAGATACCATAATATATAGAAATCCATAAAGATACACTATTTATCAATCATGGTTCTTACCAAAATCATCAACTCTATTATTCTCTTAGATCGGTATAAAATTATACACCATAGACAACTAATAATGTACAACTAAAATAGGATGTCAACCTCATGGGGTCCATGGAAATCATTTCCTAAAGTTCATTGACACGTCATCACCATTTCATACATTCATTATAGTTTTCTAGAGTAACCCACATGATATTTATTCTTCATCCTTGATATTATAAAATTTTAGAGACATTGAGAAAAATCTTGTAATGTCCCTTTTCATGTCGGGATACTATAATTTCCAACTGTCATTGTGATACATTTTGGGAAATCCTTGGTGGACTACTAGTTAGGAATAATGAGATGATTTTATAAGGTGTTCTCTCATGGAAGAGAAAAGTATCACTGTACTATTACCCATTTGAACACCATGCTTTTCTAAAGGGAAATATACAAGAGAAATATTTGTTGTGAACCTCTTTTACATCTTGAAATACCCATGGTCAAGATTCCAATTCAACGTTAATCAATCTATAATAGAAGAATTTATCACTAATGGTGAAAAATGAATCAATCCCCAATAATAATTGTCTTATAGTCTACCTAAAAATCCATGGTACCCCGTCATATTTCAAATATTAACTCTCCCACTTCCTTGTTTTTCTTACTAATAAAATCAAAAATTATATTTCCTGTACCGTGATGTGCTCTATATCAATGTTTATCATATTTAAGTATTCTACCCATATCTACTAAATGATATTTATTCCATGAAGGTATATGTAAAAGCCTGGAAATTTCAAAGAAATTTTTTTCTTAACATATTTGGAATTTTATGAGTCCGCAGTTTCTGAAGGCACCAGATTCCGAGGCTCGGTGTGCCCGGAATCAATTTCTGAATTTTAGCTTGGGTAGGTTCAGTGAACGAACGAGCGGGTTTTTCTATCTTTTGAACCGATGCTCGGAATTTAAATCAAAGGGAACTGATGAAACCACATTACTAGTAATTTCTCAAGAGGACCTTTACCAAAAATGTGTTTTCTTGGTCGGAGTTGTTAAAAACATTTGTGGATTAATAAAGAAATGAAAAAAATTGTGGAATTTTTTTTAATTAATTTTTTATCCTAGTGGTTGTATCCAACATGGGGTAGTTAGGGTGGGAACCACAATCCCTAACTACCCATGTGATGATATTGGTGAGGTGGGGCCCACACGAGCCCCACCCCATCACATTTCCCATAACTCCTCACCTCCCTCTTTAATTTTGTTAACTCGTCTTTATTTGAGTAACTTTTACTCTCCCTTCCTCACACCATTACTGTTGCCAACCTCCTTTTATTAATTAAAAAAACATACTTTAAATTAATTAAGGGTTTTGGGTTATGAATTTTGAAATTCATTCCAAGGTAAATTAAAATAAGGAAAGGCCTTACTTTAATGGAGATGCTATATTGTGTAAGGATTGGGTGAGAACTCTTGAGAAGATGAACTGGTTTCCTCCTTTGAAGTTCTTCATCTTAGAACGAAGAAAGAATCTCCATTATTTTCTTCATTTGATGAAGGACGGTTCATCTACTTTGTCGAAGAAAGACTATCTTTCTCAATGAAGAACACTCCTCGTTTTTCTATTAAGGGAGGAGACACCACCGCGGGGAATTTGCAAACGACGACGTCACCTTCCAACTTCAATGAACCGACGCCCGCTCCCTTTCGAGATATCGTCAACAAATGAAGAACGACACTAGGTAAGGGAAGTAACATTTATTTTCTCTTTACCTTTTGAGAAAATAATTATGAGCGCCGACCAACCTACGCCCGGTTGATCCGCGGATCTATTGTTCATGCAGGTTGGGTGTGGGGTTAATTTTTGGGATTGGATTTGATTTTGTTCTTGATTGAAAACATCTAACGTAGAGGGAACATGCTAACGAACAATCCCGGACCCTCCGCAAATTATTTTTTTGTTTTCGGATTGATGGAGACAATGAAACAGGACCGTAAAGGCAATTTTAAGCCTTCGCAGTGAAGATCAGGTCCTTGGAGTACCGCTACAGAAGACGGAGGGAGAAACGGACCGCCAGAGCGCATCTGGTGGTCTATAGAAGAGGGTGGCGGCGAGCCACCGGAGAAGACCGCCATGGCTAAGTCGCGGAGGTGGAAGCTGGACTAGAATGTAAAGCTGTTCCGGATTATGGGGGGACGTGACATTAAAGTCACGCCGGTTCAATCAACCGGGTGGGGAAACCCCCCCCCCCCCCGCTCCGTGGAAATCGCTCGGCCGCAATGGCCGAGCCGCGGCTTCCCGCACGGCCGGGCCATGCCAGATGGGCTGGACTATGCTAGCCAGACTGGGCCACGCTTAAATCGGTCGGACCCGGACCCGGGTCGGGTTGACCCAGTTTGGGCCGACCCAGGGGGTATTGGGCCGAGTCAGACCTGGCCCAAACCCCCTATTTTCAGACCAGTTCCGTTTAAACAGACATATCTCGAGATAAGGACCTCTGATCGACGCACCGTCTATTGTGTAGGGTTCCTTGGATTGAGACGGTCATTTCGGTATACAAAATCATGGTTTTGGCGAAGTATGGGTATGGCCAGGATGGTTCGAAACTGAAAACAACCGGTCCCTAAGAGAGGAAATGCTTATAACATCAGTTCCGGATGTCCGATTGACGTGACTTCAACATTGTTGGATTCCTCATATTGAAATGGTTCTTTTGGAATACTTCACCTAATGTTTGGACGCAGTTGGAGTTTGACAGGGTTGGATTGTGCACGAAATCCAACTAGGCCCCTGGAACAAAAAAGCTAACAACTCTTAGACCGGACGTTCAATTGACGAACCGTTAGTGGTATTGGTAATCTCATTGAGAAACGGTCCCTTTGAGTATACCCTATTAGAGTTTGGGGTACAGTTGAGATACAGCCAGGTTGGTTCGTACATGAAACCAACCGGTCCTCTGGGACTAAAAGGCAAATAACTCACAGATCGGGCATCCAATTGACGCACCATCTTTTGCATTGAGACCTCTATGATGAGGCAGTACTTTGAGATACTTCTTCGTGGGACATTGTGATACTTGGAGTATTGACCAGTGGCTCATGGAGTGGACCCTCCCAGAGACGAGCGTATGGAGTATGGAGACCGTGAAGATGGTTGAGACATGATGACTGCTTGTCCGATTCGAGTCGGAGTGACTTGTATAGCCCAGTTTTGGGTGGAAGACCCACGGTGGGGAGCACTACTGTGTTTGGGTGGAAGACCCACAGTACTCGATAGGAGGAGTACCTCTGTAGGCTTTGAGGGGGAGGACTACTGTGTGAGGTGGTCGACCCATGGTGGGGAGCACTACTTTGTGAGGTGGCAGACCCGCAGTACTCGATAGGAGGAGTACCTCACCAGTCTAAGTTTAGTGAGAAGCACCTAGGAGTCATGATGGGATCACTGTACTCATCAAAGGAGGAGATCTTCAGCAGTTGTGGGTTTGATATCATTAATGAAAATCCTGGTTTGAACTGAGTCAGTGACCTTTGTGTTTTTCCTCATGATTGAGATGGGTTACATGATAAATTATGTATATGTATGGGAATATACCTAAGTAGTGGTTAACTGTGATTTCCTATGTGGATTGGGTTGTGTTTTCTTGTCTGGACTAGGTTGTGATTTCATGTGTGGACAGGGTTGTGATTTCCTGTGTGGACTTGATTGTACTTGTGCTCATGAGTTGGAGCAGAATTGGAATTGATGACTTAGTTATATGTATGGACATATACCTATGTTGAGTTGGTTGATACTACGTGTTCGTATATTTTCATTGTGTTTTTCCTTGATGGATTTTGTGAGACCTTGAGGGTCTCGGGGTCCCTACTGAATATCGTTATACTTACCCCTGCATGGGCTATGCCCACACCTCGTTGTGTTTAATGCAGATGATGGATAGCGCTGACAGAGACCGAGTGTTCAAGGAATAGAGGGTACCAGAGGTGGACCCCACGAGGAGACAGTACCCAGAGGTGGACCCCACGATGATTCAATACCCAGAGGTGGACATCACGACAAGGTGGTACTTGGAGGAGGTTTGCAGGAAAGAGCGTTGAGGAGGCTGTCTGTACCTGCACTTCAGGTAGGATCCAAGGTGGAAGACCCAGGAGCTATTTCTATCTTCCAGCTGTTGTCTTTTCTGTTGTACTTTTGTTCAGTTGTACCTGTATATTTTCAGTTGGGTTTGTATCTTGGTCCATTTACTTTTCAGCACTATTTTTTGTACTAATTGTTTTACTTCCGCTTGTACTCTGGTTGGACGTGTTATGTTTTATAAAGTAAATGCCTTCCCGGTTATTGGGATTTATGCCTTTGGTGATAGTCTCCAGCCCCTGGCCTATGGAAGGCGGGATAGGGGTAGTCATGGTATGACCCCTGAGGACGGGTCAGGACAAATTGGTATCAAAGGAGTCTGTTCTACTGCAGAACTCAGAGCTCTGATATTTTCTTTTTGTGAAAAATTGTGTTAAGGGTACTATGTGTGGTTTTCAATTCAGGGAGTCCAGTGTTAGTGTGGGCGACCGATGTATCCATACACCCGGACCATGACTTTTGATTTCGGAATCTGTGCACGAAAACACTGATTGTGTGTGTGTATTTTTAAAAGATCCTTTATGTCGGCTCAAACCAGGTAATCTCACAAGGTATAGTCTTTTGACCATGTCACATTTGTCTCTTTCAAGATGCCTCCCTACGGAAGACCATCTAGATCCCCGAGGGTTGTACATACTGAAAGCCCACCGAGCAACAAGGCCTCAATACAGGGCCTTCTTTCAGTTGAGGCACCTGTGGTACTACCACCCATTGGGCCACTGATACCACCAGTCCCAGCAGTAGGCAATGCGCGCCACTTGAGTGCACTGCACAAGTTCCAGCGCCAGAGGCCACCTAGGATTTGGGGAGAGATGGACCCACAGGAGGCTGAGGATTTGCTGGAGGCTGTGGCGAGAGTCTTCAGGCTAGTAGGTACACTAGCAGACTTAATGATGATTCTTGCTGCCATCCTTCTTCTGGCATCAGCAGGCAGATGGTGGAGCCTGATGCTCCAGATACATGACAAGACATCACTACTATGGGAAGACTTTGAGATCCCATTCTAGACATAGATTGTACTAGCCACCCATCGAACGGTGCAGATACAAGAGCTACTTCATCTGCTGTAGGGTAGCATGAGTGTAGCTTAGTACTCAGTGAGGTTCACAGACCTCTCGCGCTACTCTACAGACATGGTACGAGACCCGTTATCTAGGCCCCGGACCTTCTAGCAGGGACTGAGGCACGAGATCAGATCTTTGACGATCCCTCAGCATCCCGACTCAGGTAGGGGTGTTGGAGAGATCCCTCATAGTGGAGAGTTTCCTTGCTGAGCAGACTTCAGTAGCAGGACCCACCAATAGCCGCCATGCAGCAGAGTCTTCTACAGCAGGCAATAGACAGATGATGCAGAGGTTCAGTAGGGCCAGACCTACAGGTGGTCGACCGCACGACTCAGGATCGGTGGTGCAAAGCACCAAGGGTAGAGACAGATCTAGACCTACCATAGTGTGTTACACATGCAGCAGACAAGGTCACATGGCTCATGACTATCCGACATACTGCTCGGACGATCAGCAGATAGATGAAAAACCTCCCAGGCAGGGGCAGAGGTTTGGTCATGGCGGTCCACAAGGAGAAGGAGGCAGAGGCAGAGGAGCTGGCCGTGCAGATGGAGGTGGACAAGGCTTCGAGGAGTTGCCACCACCACCACCTGGAGGACCACCCCGTCCGCAAGGAACGAGTGGATATGGGAGATCTCATCTTTAGGCAGCTGCAGCATATGAATACGAAACTCTGGATGCAAGTGGATAGGAGCGGGACTAGTCATGGAGGCACTTTTTATTAGTGTTTTTAGATTCCATGCTATCACTGTTGTAGTTGTATGTGTCTTGTACTTTGAGTTGCAGTAATAAAAGACAACTTTCTTTGTGATGATTACTTTTCTATCCACTTTTTATAATTGATACTAAGAGGTTATGGTATAAAACAGTTGACTTGACCCTCACTTTCGAGATACCTACTAAAGGAGACCCAGTGACCAAACACTGTTACCGATAGTGTGAATCGACCCTTGGAGGGAATAATAATAGTTAGATATCTTAGTAGTAGTGTCGAGGCCTTACAACATTGTCTATTACTTGAAATAGTACCATTCATGTCAGTATTGACTGTATTAGGTGAAGAACGTGGTTCATCCAGGGGATGATACCATATTTCACTTTTTGGCAGAGGAGAAATCTCAGCAGCTCATGAAGAACGTATACAATGAAGGGTGGATATGAGTTCTTACAATTGGCGAGTCTCACCCATTGTTCGTTGAGCGAACAATTTATGGTTCTCTCCAACTTAATAGTCTCAGGTATGACTTCTCTCAAGAGGGACATGAACCAGAGAAAGCGGTGATAGCTTGAATTCCAACAAGACTATGACTTCGTGATAGTTTATACTCCTAGGGAGGGGGACATTCTAGTAGATTCTCTTAGTAGGAGATCGGGCATTCATCTGTTAGCAGTGGTGAGACAGTAGTCGTACACGTTTTAGATATCATTTGTTGATAGTGATGGATTAAGCATGTGTAAAAACTAGAGATGGTTCAGGATACGACAGAGAAGTTTCATATCATGCAGGAGTGGATGAAGAATGCACAGAGCAGACTACAGTCCTATGCTGATAGGAGACGAGACCACTGGAGTTTGAGGGTGGCGACCATGCCTTAATATGGGTCTCACCTCGACTAGGTCTACGGAGATGTGGCTGAGGTGGAAGGTAATCGTTGAGGTTCAAAAGTCCTTTCCAGGTCCCCAGCAGAGTAGGCATGGTGGCTTACCGCCTAGCCTTTCAACCTTAGATTCACCAGGTGCACGACGTCATCCATGTAGATCAGCAGAGGAGATGTGTGCATGACCTATCCATCATCATCGATCTCAAAGGGATAGATATCGATGATGGGGAAACATACATGGGGTTCCAGTAGAGGATGAGGATTGACATGAGCAGGTCCTATAGGAATGGTTGATTCCACTTGAGCGCTTTCGTTGGTAGCTTGAGAACCACCAGGACAGCACATGGGAGAGGAAGGCTCAGATGTGTGCTCAGTACCACTTTGTTTTCCCTAGTGTGTGTTGAATCTTTACAAGGATGTAAATAACTAAGGTGGGAGTAATGTAAAGACTCGGAAATTTCAAGGAATTTTTTTATTAATTTATTTGGAATTTTACGAGTCCGCAGTTTCTAACAGAACCTGATTCGGAGACCCGGTGAGCCCGGAATCAATTTCCGAAGATCAGCTCGAGTACGTTCAGTGAACGAACAAGAGGGTTTTTGTATCTTTTGAACCAGTGCTCAGAATTGAAATCTGAGGGCACCGATGAAACCAAAACACCGTTAATTGCTTAGGAGGACCTTTACCAAAGGTGCGTTTTCTCGGGAGGAGTTGTTAAAAAATTTGTCGATTAAAAAAGAATTCAAAAAAAATTGTGGAACATTTTTTAATTAATCCTTTATCCAAGTGGTTGTATACAACATGGGGTAGTTAGGGTGGGACCCACAAGCCCTAATTAACCATGTGATGATATTGGTGAGGTGGGGCCCACACGAGCCCCACCCTTTCACATTTCCCATAACTCCTCACCTCCCTCTTTAATTTTGGTAACTCATCTTTATTTGAGTATCCTTTCCTCTCCCTTCCTACACCATTAATGTTGTCAACCTACTATTATTAATTAAACAAACATAATTTTAATTAATTAAGGGTTTTGGTTTATGAATTTTTAAATTCAAGTCAAGGTAAATTAAAATAAGGTAAGGCCTTATTTTAATGGAGATTCCATTTTGTGTGAGGATTCGGAGAGAACTCTGGAGAAAGAGAAGTGGTTTCCTCCTTTGAAGTTCTTCATCGTAGAACAAAGAATGGATCTCCACTCTTTTCATCCTCCGATGAAGGATGGTTCATCTACTTTGTCGATGAACGACTATCTTTCTCGCCAAATAACACTTCTCGGTTTTCCATTAAGGGAGGAGACACAGCCACATGGAATTTACAAATGACAACGTCACCTTCCGACGTCAACAAAACGACGCCCGCTCCCTTTCACAATATCATCAAAAAATGATGAAGGACATGAGTTAAGGGAATTACCTTTGATTTTATCTTTACATTTTGAGAATAGAACGATGAACATGGACCAACCTATTCCCAGTTGATCCGCAGATCGCTCGTTCACGCGGGTTGGGTGTGGGGTTAATTTTCGGGTATGCATTTGAGTTTGTTCTTGATTGAAAACCTCTAACGTGGAGGGAATGTGTTGACAAATAATAATAGACCCTCCGAAGATTATTTTGTTGTGTGAGTATTGATGGATACAATGAAACAGGACCGCAAAGGCAATTTGAAGCCTCTACAGTGAAGATCGGATCCCGGGAGGACCACTGGCGAAGACGGCGGGCAGAACGGACCATCGGAGCGCGTCCAGTGGTCGGCGACCGACAGTGGTGGCGTTCTGTCGTAGAAGACCACCAAGGCTGAGCCGCGACAGTGGAATATGGACAGGAAGGACAATTCCGTTCCGGATTTTGGGGGGGCACCGCTTTAAAGTCGCGCTGGTTCAATCAAGCAGGGGGAATGACGCCCCCCGCTCCGTGGCAGCTGCTCAGCCACAATCACTGAGGTGCGGCTGCCCACATGGTCGGGCTGCACCGGTTGGGCTGGTCTAGGCCATGCTCTACCTGGCTGGACCCAGACCTGGGTCTGTCCGACCTGGTTCGGGCTGACCCAGGGGGTATTGGGTCGGGTCGGACCGGGCCCAAACCCCCTATTTTCAGACCAGTTCCGTTTAAATGGACATATCTTCAGCTACGAACCTCAGATCGACACACCATCAGTTATATAGGGTTCCTTGAATTGATACCAGCGTTTCAGTATATTACAATCAAGGTTTCGGTGAAGTATGCGTATGGCCGGTTTTGTACAAAACCGAAACCAACCGGGCCCTCAGAGCGGAAACGCTTATAACATGAGTTCCGGACGTCCGATTGACGTGCCTTCAACTTTGTTGGATTCCCCTTGTTGAGACGGTTCTTTTAGAATACTTCATCTCAGGTTTGGACACGATTGGAGTTTGGACAGGTTTGATTGTGCACGAAATCCAAGTGGGCCCCTAGAACGGAAAAGCTAATAACTCTTAGACCGGGCGTCAGATTGACGAACTGTCAGCGGTATTGGTAATCTAGTTGGGAAATGGTCCCATTGAGTATACCATATGAGATTTTGGGGTACAGTTGAGATACAGCTAGGTTGGTTCATACACGAAACCAACTAGGCCCCTGGGACAAAAAGGCTAATAACTTACAGACCGGGCATCGAATTGACGCGTCGTCTTTTCTGTTGAGACCCCTATGACGAGGCAGTCCTTTGAGATACTTCTTCATGGGACTTTGTGATACTTGGAGTATCGACTAGTGGATCATAGATCGGACCCTCCTGGAGACCATCTTATAGAGTATGGAGACCATGTAGCTGGCTGAGACATGATGACTGCTTGTCTGATTCGAGTCGGAGTGACTTTTATAGCCCAGTGGGGAGTACTACTGTGTTTGGGTGGCAGACCAGAAGTACTCGATAGGAGGAGTACCTTTGTAGGCTATGAGGGGGAGCACTACTATGTGAGGTGGCAGACCCACGGCGGGGATCACTACTTTGTGAGGTGGCAGACCCATGCTTCTCGACCGGAGGAGTACCTCAGCAGTCTAGGGTTAGTGAGAAGAACCTCAGAGTTGTGACGGGCTCACTGTACTCATTAAGGGAGGAGATCATCAGCAGTTATGGTTTCGATATCATTAATGAAAATCCAGGTTTGAGCTGAGTCATTGACCTTTTTGTTTTCCACATGATTGAGATGGGTTACTTGAAAACTTACATATATGTATGGGCATATAACTAATTAGTGGTTAACTGTGATTTCCTGTGTGGACTAGGTTGTGATTTCCTATGTGGACTAGGTTGTGATTTCACGTGTGGACTGGGTTATACCTGGGGTCGTGATTTGGAGCCGAATTGGAATTGATGACTTAGGTATATGTATGGGAATATACCTAAGTAGAGTAGGTTGATACTACATGTTTGTATCTTCTTTTTTATTTGTGGTTATCCTTGTTGGATTTTGTGAGACCTTGAGTGTCTATGGGTCCCTATTGAGTATCGTTATAATCACCCCAGCATGGGCTATTCCCGCACCTCGTTGTGTTGGATGCAGATGACAGACACCGCTAACAAAGACCGAGTGTTTGAGGACTAGACGGTACTGGAGGTGGACCCCATGATGAGACTATACCCGTAGGTGGACCCCACGACGAGTCAGTACCCAGAGGTGGACATCACGAAGAGGCGGTACTCGGAGGAGGTTGGTGTGCGGGAGCGTTGAGGAGGTTGTCTATACCTTCCCTACAGGTAGGATCCAAGGTGGACGACCCATGAGCTGTTTCTATCTTCCAGCTATTGTCTTTTCTGTTGTACTTTTGTTCAGTTGTAGCTGTATCTTTTTAGTTGGGTTTGTATTCTAGCCGATTTACCTTTAAATACTATCTTTTGTACTTAGTGATTTACTTCCACTTGTACTCTAGTTGGACGTGTTATGTTTTATAAAGGCATCACCTTCCCAGTTATTAGGATTTACGCCTTTGGTGCTAGTCTCCATACCCTAGCCTATGGAAGACAGGCCTCGGGTTATCACGGCACGGGCCCCAAGGACGGGTCGTGATAGTAGAATGTATAACATAGACTCTTATGGTCTGTATACCTAACAAATATATCACTAAAAATTAATTTCCAGAAAACTAACATCTCACATAAATACCCACTAATTTTATGTTATTAGTAGGGTAGTTAAAATCATAGAGTTTATGTAAACAATACCTATAAGAAACTGTCATATCACCCTACACTATAACAGCTCCCAATCATAAACTAGATGCATTAAAATATAATGCATTCCAAATTTATTCTCATGATTAAGCATGATCATATCCAAAAACATACACCTTTAAAATTATAATAAGTCATCTTTATAATATCATTTTAGGTAATTGGACTCACCTTTTGCTGAGCGAGGTCAAGGGTACCACCAGGTAGGAAATTTCATCAATAAACCTTTTATTTCACCCATCCAAACTATGAAAAAACAGAATATGTAACATATAATTCATTCTCTCCTATAAGGTCAAAAAAAATTAACATAAATTACCTTTTTAATAAATGATTGTCTTATTTAGTAATGTAGTTATAAATAACCTGTAGTATATTTTTTTATTTTTGAATAGTTATTAAATATATTCATTCATATTTGAAATAATATTATGAATCATAAACATTTTAAATGAAGTTATTGTAATGTGACCAATATTATCAGTTTATATTAATGATTTTGATATTCTTCAAATAACATACATGGAATAATTGATGGCCTTGAATAGTAGGATTGAACCCTATAAATCCATTATATTAGAGTGTCTGGGAAGTTTGAATCACTATGTTTTACCGATGACCAATACCTATATAAGATACTACAATAGATGCTCAAAAAACCATTTATAGGAGAATTTGTAGCTAGTGAGACCATGACCCATTTAATATTAACTGAACCACCCTAATAAATCACCATTGTCACACACATTACCCTTATAGAGTATTCTAGTCTAAATTGGGGTTATGTTTATAAACTATAATAATAATAATTTATATATTTAATTTTTAGTGAAATAATGATTATGTTGATACCATTTTTTAAAAAATTTATAAATGATTATATAATTAGTATGAAAAAATTGAATTTTGATCTATAGAGATAAGAATGATCTATTTTGGAATTATATAATACCAATTAAGACACATTATTGATCATTTCAATAATTTTTGAAATGTTTTTTATTTTAATAAAATATATTTTTTAAATATTATTTATTTAAAATTAATTAATAATATTAATAGTTGAAGTCCAAAGTAATTTTAAAAAAGGGACCTATTTTTGTTATTATCATAAAAACTTTTAGTTTCACAACATTTGGATTTTTATTTTAACTGTAAAAATCCCATATTTAGAAAATTAAATTTAAATAAAATTATTTTTAAATCAATATGTAAAAATAATGACATTTTTATTTTTCATTATTTTATAAGATAATAAAATTTCCTTAAAATTTTGATATTTAATAAATATATGGTTTATATTAAAACATTATAATATCTAAAATGCGATGTAATCAATTTTATTAAATGAATGAGAAACCAAATATATATTTACCCATTGAAATAATTATTTTTTTATTTTTTATTTATATTAAAATACTTTAACTAATCCTCAAATACCTATACGGTGTTTTAAGTGATTAAAATCAATTTTTTATGATCAATACCTTCTTCCACACCCTCAATAGTAAAATTTTAATATGTTAGATTTTTTAAATTATAATATATTAGAACCCACTCCAATTTTACAGAAACCATGGCCTAAAACATGAGAATATTTCTTATTTTTGTAGTCAATCATATGGATTCTAGAAAATATGTTTATAAACTAATAAATAAACCCCCTCCCATTTTTTAGATATGACAACCAAAACACAAACACTTCTACAAAAAAACCATAGATGAAGAATGTAATCTATATATTGCCATATAAATCCATCTTATGTTCTTCCATGTCCTTAATAATATTTTCCCAATCATTTTGATGAACCCTTTAATGTTATGGTATTCTCTCATCCTTCTCTATATTCATCAAAATTCCTTGAGTTTTTTCAATTTCATGTCAAAAAAGTTTTGTTGATAGATGTTTTTACTCATACATTTTACTATATTTATGATTTATATGTATGGATAAATACCATTTGACTCTCATTAAATCCCTCAATGAATTTTTATATACAATTGTAATGATATATATATTATACCACGATATTACATGCATAATATTTGTTTTGTGAATACCCATCACCATTTAGTATCAGGGGTGTTAACCTAGATAAATCTATCGCTCTTTTAATGGGTCATCCTATTATGTACCCCAAACACCATAAATATTGGATTAAAGGATAAGGATTATATACTTATGTTGTATGATCTATATTGAACATAAATTCATGTACATGATACTAATGCAATGGGAGGGCCCCAAATTATAATCCCATTCAATGTATTAAGCAATGTTTATATCTAATGAGGTATTAGGGATAGTGTACAAGAGGTTATCCAAAGAACACTATGTTATCATATCATAGTGGATATGACTAAATTTTTCTTATGTTTCCATGTTTTATGTTGCTGGGATATTTTTATGTTCCACAGATGTTATCATATAATTTAATTCATTGAAATTCGTGTTTTTTAATGTCACCAATTTTATGTCACGTTGATATGCCTGTTTAGTAATATGTATTACATTCATCATGTAATTCGTTGATTATCCCTTTAGTGGGATTTTTATATCACCAATTTCTTATGTAAATCCCTGAGGTATTCTAGGATGTTTTAGAAAATAAACTAAATTTTAATTGTATGTTATGTAGTTTTAAATTAATTAGTTTTATACTTATTTGACATTACCTAGTTATGTATTTAATTACCAAAAAACCGAAGGCCTTTTGATCCTTTTGTATTTTATTTTTCTTATTATAAAAAAAATATTGAATGAATTTGTATTAAAGAAATTATTTGTTATAGTTGGTATCAAATTAGGGTGTCATTATTATTTTTTGGATTAGGAGTAGAAATTATCTTTTTTATAACATTATGATAATACTAAACATAGGAAAACTTCCGTAAATTATGGGAGAGTATATAATAAGTTGTTTCCATGAAATAAAATTTCTTTTTCAATATTTTAAGTTAATATGGTTTTAGAATAGTTGTTACTATGGGTAATAACCCCAAAAATGCATCATTTGGTATTGAATCGATCATCATCAAATTCAACAAAAACATGCCTTGTTGGACACATTGTTTGATACTTTGAGGGGACATGCTTTAATAAATTTAACTAAATATTTTTTAAAATTGTTTAAGGGAACAAATATTACATTGAACAATAATGTTTTGAAATAAACCATGGATAAATTAGATTTAAACATCAAAATTCATAGGTTAATCAATGTAAGTAATTTATTATTTTTACCGTCAATGTTTATAGTTTACCTTTTATGTGTTTAATTACTTTAAAATTTTCATCCTTAATTTTTCCCTTATTTTTAGTCAATAACTAAAATTAGAAGGAACCAAATTAACAAACAATGTGATGGTAAATATAATAAATTCCAAAATGAGATTCCTAATATGATGGGATGTAATATAAAACAACATGTGGTTATCCCAGACCATCTATCACATGTTAAATAATATATGGAACATAGATTAATTTAAAAACATGTCAAAGTAGTAGGGGAAATGTATCATTGTTGTTTATTTGATAATGGTGAAAATGTATGGATGATTTAATTTCTTTCATACTAAAAATATAGAAATATATAGTAATACAAATTTAAAAATGAAATTATAAGATTTTTTATATTTTAAAAAAATATTACAAAATGTTCCAAATTGCTATTGAAAAAATGAAGAATAATGTTAACATGATTTAGGAAAATGAAGTTATTACATGTTACCATTAACAATTCAATGTTTTAAATTTCGGGATCATGTAAATTTTCTAAGAAATTTGTCTATTCTAAGGCCTAAAAAGGATAATTATCTAGAACAAGCTTCATGACCAAGGGAACAAGGACGGTCATACAATATTAAAATCACTGACATGGATCACGATGAGTAATATCTTATTGTATTTCAATTCCATCTATGTTAGAATATCTCGTATGTGTTCTATGAACATCTATTGTCCCCCATAGATGATTATATATAATTGGGAAAAAATATATGATTATTGTATTAGAAGTTTATGATTGTTTTAAAGTACTTATTGAAAATATTTTAAATTTCCATTTAGCATAAATAAATGTTATCCTAGTTATGGATTTTTTTACATATACAAATCCAACCTAGATTACTGGGATATTGAATTCTATCTCAAAATCATAGATAACCAATTTACTCAATAAAAGTCTAATAAGGGGGACATATATATTTTGGAATCCTCATATAAGGGATATGATATTATTGAATTACTAAAAAGCGTACCTTTATAAAATGATTTAGACTAAATGAAATTTTTTATTGGTTGACATTACCCTAGGGATAGAACATATTCCCTAAATAATGAGTTAGCCTTACTCTTAAATTATAATATGAGTTCAAAATAGAACATATATAAGGATAATATAACATTCATGTATATGTTATCATAGTAAAAGGATTTCCAATTGATCATTAAAAAATAATATATACTGAAGGATGGTAATGACTAACATATGGTCTATAGATCTATAGTGTCATTGGGCTAGTTAGATGTTCTAATCGATTTTTTAAAATTATGTCATGATTTTCAAGACCACATAAAATGATATCTTAGAATGGATTGATGATTTTTTGAACTTATAAATCTAAGGGTATTGTTTACGAGTTAAATTAGAGTCTTATAAATGCACTTATTCTCTCACTACCCACTTCTGTGCATGTATTTCTGATCTATATTGATGTGTCCAAAATGGGGCTAGGTTGAGTACTCATGGATGATGAAAAATTAATACCCTATTCCGCCCACAAATTATTTATCCATGAGAATAAATTTGAAACACATCAATAAGGATTGGATTCCTTGATCATGGTTTTGAATATTTGGAAGCATTATATCTATGGGAAGAAATGTCACAAGTTTATAGACAAAAAACACATTATTATATATTGCCACAAAATTAACCCAATATTCCCCCATTTTATTTTGTTTGTGATGAAATAGGATTATGATTTTTCAATCAATTAACATCAAAGGAAAAAAGAAAGAATTTGATGATTATCAGAGTAAAAAAGGATACTAGAACACTAAATAAATTATTAATGAAAAATAAACTATTATTTATAGAAAATAAATGGATGGATATGGGAATAATTAAAGTTTCTCCAACCTAAATTTCCTAAATAAATTCATTACCATCGATTCACGAGAAAAACAAGGAGCCCCAAAAAGATAAAGGGCATCTGTGGGAAATGGTACCGAATATTCTAGAGTTCAAATTTTCGAAATATTTGGTTATTCTATTTGGAACATAGATATGTGTCCCATCAATACCATAACTGAAGAGGGAACTTATACATGATGTTAATAGCCTATCCTTTGGTATTTATCTATAATGTAAAATGATGTATAAATGTATTATTTTAAACATATGATTTGATATAATGAATTAATATAAAATATAATCCATGAGTTGGTTCTTGGTATGAAAATGTAGCAATGATGATTGAAATAAGTCTATGTGTACGATGAAAAAATTTCCCATGACAATATTGAAATCAGAAAACATAACCACATATTTCATCATAAGAACACCCAAGGTATCTAAAGGTAATAACAAAATTAGGTTAGTAGTTTATCTCCCTAGAGTGTCCTGAAATTTCATTACTATCAATAAATATTTATCTCTAGAATAACTCTCTATGATATATGCAAGGAAAAAGGGAAGTCATCTTGATATTAATAAAAAATACCCTTTATTTTTGTAGAAATATTCACCCGAACTCCCAAACAACATTAATAGAAAGCCATTTATCATAAATTTTCTCAACATATCCATACATAAATCACCCATACTAAGTTTCCATAGTCTTAGTAAGTTTCTACCAAACATTTAGAACCACCCTATCAAGTTAAGGAAATCTCACCTTCACTTATTGATTCAATCACTCTTTTTAGTGATACATTTTGATTTCATATTTCTCATATTGAATTATGTTTTCAAACATAACTTTAACAATTATTTTATATCTAAAGAAATTCACAACCACCTTTCACTTTTATTAAACCAATACATGAATATTTATGTACACCTTTTTTGTAGTAAAAAATATCCAATGATTCTCCTTGGAAAACATTTTTGTTGTAAATACCCATCAAAATTTCCTCTCATGGGTCTTCACATAGATATAAACATCCATGATTTATTTTGGAATTCAACCTATGTATTTTAAACACTATAATCATTGAATTAAATGTGATAAAATAAATATTTGAGTTTTATTTTCTCCATTGAACAAAAATTTTTGTAAATGATATTGATGTGACAGGTGGGCCCGTACTTCTTTATATTTATCAAATTCATTGGAAAATTATTTAATATCATGATATAAAATAAATGGTTTATTATAGGTTATCCTATTGAATATATGTTATGATTTTGAAATGGTTGTCCTTTACAAATGCTTATGATTTCATGTTTTATATTGTTTCTACAATACAATGTTGTCGTGAAGTTATCGTACTATAGTTTTCAACAATTTTCATGTTTTATATTGTTTTTACAATCCTATGTTTACGTGATGTTACAATATTATATAATGATTTGATGTTCTGGTTTATGATTCTCACCCCTTTTATACAATATTGATATTCATATTGAATATCATGTATTACATTAATCTTGTTGTACTCTAGTGATTCCCTTACATGGATTTATAGATAAACCATTTTTTATATACCTTCACATTTATACTATAATGTATTAAAAGGGGAAAATAATTTTTTTTTGAATGTTAAGGAATTTTAAAAAATTAATTTGTATCTATGATTCATGTTATTAATGTAAATATGTATTTATCCATACACAATAGTCCATGATATATTATGGGATTGTATTGAGTTTGTATTTATGTAATAAATCATAAGTTATATTTTGATCATGATATGAATTATCATAGTTACCAATACATAATAGTATTTATCTTTAATAGATCAACTAGTATTATTTTATGAGAAACCACATACCCAATAATGGGAACCCCCTATATCCAAATATGACATATCAATTACTTTTCAAAAATCCAATGTGAATTAAGTGTACTCATTATGATATAAAGGTGATTGGAATATGATTATGAAATCTCAGAATATATCAAAATGACATCAATGAAAATAATGATGAAGGTGTACATATATGGTTTAATGATGTTGTTCTTGAGATCTATTTACACTTCCAAAGTATTAGTTATTCCAAATGTAATAACAAAATACTCCTAAACCCCATACCATCTTCTAAAAAAAATCATGTAAATTTATTCCTCACCAACTCAAAGATATTTACATCCATGGAAAAGATAAATATTTGAAAACAACTATGCACACAAAAATTTATCAAAAATATGGACAATTCAGGGTAATGTGATCCAATGTTTCGTAATTATATAATTTTAAAACATATAGAACACACAAATGACAATACTATCATTATATTTTTTGGCAAACAACACCAAATCCCCCAATGGTAACAACACTAAACGATGAATCATTTTGAATTAATATACTAGAGTTACACCTTGAGATCATTCAACTCAGTCGGTTTCAAGTTACATGATGAAATAGAAATAGGAAATTCACTATGAATAGGCTTGATCTCAGCCTAAAATACTATGTATGATGATAACCCAATGTGATATTATGGAAAGGCATAAATTTATAGGTCAACCACAATAGGAAAAGAGGAGGAATAAAATATCTAGTCCTTCATAAGGATCCTAATAGAAACCTATTCTGAAAAGATATCAATTTAAATATGATCTAGTTTATACCTACATACCTCATTGTTGCATTCACAAATTTAAATAAATATATCAATACCAGGTTATTTAAAATTAACTCATCAATGATAAAAATCAATCATTCATGGTATCTGGTCAAAAAGTAAACTCAATGTATTAAACCAATTCTTGACATGTCTATATGTTTTAATATCCACACATTCTAGAAGCTAGAAACCACCATAAGCTATTATTGAAAGATATAATGATAATCAATTTTCCTTCAAATAATTATATCTATGGATAAACACTCAGTAGAGTATATCTCTAGTAAACTTTTCCCAATAAACACTTGAGTAAATATTATGTAATGATATGTTTTTTTGTGAAAATAAAAATAAATAGAGTAGAAAAAATAAAGATAGTATGAGAAATAGTTTATGGACATTATCCCCTATTTTCTAAAACCAAATAAAATGCATAATCCATGACACAAAGCACTCTAGGATGTCATATTGGATTATTAATATCCTAATATATTTACCCTTATGGGGGTTTTAGGTATTTTGTGCTCCTTCAACTACAACAGAGCCTATTGTTACCATATTCATCTATTGAACCTTTAAATAGAACCATTTTAAATTATTGTACTTTCTAAACTTGTGACAAGTGTTGATATAAAAAAGGACACTACATTAGGCTATTTCCTTTAATCTAACAATTATAAATACCAACCATGTCATTTTCTACAAAGATATTGAATAATAAAGTATTCTTCTATAACTACCAACCGCAAACTAAACATATATCTTTTGGGTTTCTTTTCTTATTCCTATAATAATAAAATTATAATGTATTGGTGAAATAATCTCATTATCCATTGATATTAGGGTGAAAACCTATTTTTAAATCATCATCAATTCTTTTTTCTATCACCAGTTAATTATGAGGAAATTCTGAATAGGTTCTCAAATATATTCTTTTGAGATATACTTTATAATATAAATGAATGTTGGTCTCAAACGTTTTGGCAGTATATAACTCATTACACTCTAGAAGATGATAAATAGAATCATCATGGTTAAGTAAGATAAATTTGATAAAAATACACTCATCCCATGTTGGAGCTTCATAAGCTCTTGAGCATAGTCTAACTATTGTTCATAAAGGAAGAACTCCTCCAAGAATATTACCTTGAAGGTATCCCTTGTCCACCCTTCATGTCTGCAATCTAAAAGTATGAAATCAAACCATTATTTAGAAGAACCATGAAGTGTGATGAATATAATCATATCCTTTTAGTCCTCTAGTTTCCCCCCTATGTTGAAGGTCCTCTTAAGGAATAAAATATAGAAATCTACATCATATTGTCCTCTGGTTCCCTAGATGGAATGTGGGATGATATAGTTGGAAGCCATATGAATAGTAAACCCACATCAACTAGCCCACGTGGGGTCCTTTACCCTAAATAGGTAAAATAAAAACCAATAAAAAATTGAATGGCACTAAATATAATTATTCCACATCAACCATGGGGGAATTCTCAATTGCATTCCTATGCACAATAAGTGGTTAAGTAGGATACAAATGATTTCAATGAGAATTTATTTCAACTAATTATATATTAATGATTAGAGAAATCATATAACATAACCTTTAATATATTAATAGACCACATGTATATGCAAGAGTTTACAATGGAATTCAATCTAGTAGTCTACACACAAAAATATGGAATAACACTTGGAACAACCCATGATCCAATACAATCCTATGGTACCCACATTTTAGTCCACATATATATATATATAAACCGAAGCATAGAATTATTATAATAAATTTAACAAATTTGTGAAATAATCCACTAAAATTACATATCCTAAATTCCACAATCATTTAAATTTTACACTCAATTTAAGTCATGAAAAATGTACTTGAATGTGATCCAATGTTCTTAACATGATGCATGAATACACATTGAATCATAAATATTAGTATACCAACATCATGTGATTCACCCATGGTTAATTTAAATCATAGTCAACACCATAAAACTTGTACATAACTTTATTTATTCATGGAAATTCTACGGTCCATCATGATATGCAATCCTATAATTGATAGAGATCCCATTCCCAAGTCATAACAGTCATCTCCTCTGTGTAACTTGTCCCAAATCTAGTTAGAAATGGAAATGTTTCATGAAAGTGTCTCTACAATACCTTTTTGAAACAAGAAAATTTGATACACTAGGTTTTATCTTGGATTCCATAGGACATCAATCTCAATTTATCGTATCCAAGAGGTTTCCAGCTAGTAGTGAGGGATAATGGGAATTTTTGGAGAGAATATTACTTAAGTACAAGTTAAAATCCTTGAATATTTATAAATGTGAAAAAACATAAACATTAATGAATATATAATTAATTATATGATTAACACCATCAACAATAACTACCAACACCTATAGTATCAATATAGTGTTCACACATATAAAACAAAAATAATTAATGAAAGGGTCTCAATAAGTCATGGATCATGTCATAGTTAAAGATACTAAATAAAACCAAAAATAGATAGATATCACAATGCCCATCCCAATATAATAATAACCCCAACTGAATATATTAATCCATACACCACATGGTTATTTCCCTTTACAAATTCCCTTTCCTATAATTTTATAAGAACACCAATATTCAAGAGTATGTTTTTAGCATGAGACTCAGAAAGACACCACCAATGACCCATAAGATATTTCTCATGATATACTGCTGAATTTTGTGAAAATAAATACAATACAGATAAGTAGAAAGTATATATCACAATATCAATATATATACCAGTTATTTATAGAACATCCATTTGGTTGTATGTAAGAAGGAACATTGACCAAATTCATAACACATCCCCTTGATGGGATTCCATAATAAATGTTTGTTTCATCCACAATGAGAGATATAATAAATTTATATTGAATAGGGGTCTAAATCTATCCCCCATGGGGGATAGTCTAAATAGATTAATTTATATGATCAAAAGGAATAATATAGGAACAAAAAATATGTAACAAGATTTGAATGAAAGATTAGAAAAAATATCTTATTAGGTAGTAATAATATCTATAAAAATACACAGGAAATCAATAATGAGAAAATGAATCATAGGGATATAGGTACACATGACATGTAAAAAATAGTTCACATAGGGAACACACAAACTTGCTGACACTCATTCTATGAAACCATATATCATGTTCTAAAGTGAATGTTTTCTAACTATAGTTGAAATAATAAATTTATGACAAGGGTTTCCATCTAAGTAAAAATAATCACTATATGTCTATCAACCAATCATCATGATTTTAATACTAGGATCATGATAAGAGGAAAACCATAACAAGAAAATTATGATATTTTCAATGTACTTGAGATGATCTATGGATAACAACAATCTTGGATAAAACATTATATAGAGGTCAATTCCCAAAATCAAGGTGCTGATTCTACAAATGATTATAAATCCCTAGAGGTACCATGTAAAAATGATTTGATATAATCAAGACATCATTCATTTAATTGGTTTGATCAAATATTAGAGAAGAGGAGGGTTCTATATCATCATAGAATATAATGAATTGGAATTATGGGTCATATCATTGTTCATTAGTTAAATATTGGAGGCATAGGGCCTATGAAGGGAGGTCAAAAACAATAGATGTTATGTTTTACTATTCAGAGAGTGAAAAATCAAAAAATAGAATGAGAAAAATGATGAAAGGTTAGGTTTTTACTAAAACTCATACAAACCTAGTGACCTCACTAGGATATGAAAGATTCCACCATTGGGTTGATGGTTTTAGCGATGGACTTACTCTTCCCAAGAACCTCACATGTTGGTTAGTGGGATTGTTAAATCATAAAAACATAAAACATTTCTAGAATCCTAAAATTTTCATAGTTACATCCTCCCAAATTCCTCTAACCATCCTCAATGAACATAAAAACATAGACATAATCAATACCCATTTTTAAATAAGGTATACCTTAAAATATGGTTATAACATTATAAATAGTCCTTAACAATAAATAAATACTTATATTCTTTCTAGTATATGAATTTTCAAAATTTCCCTAGTATGTTGAATAAATTTATTAGTAAATTTCAATCACATAATAATTTATAAAATAGAAGAACATAATTAAAAATATATTGAAAAGATAAATATATCCATGTTACAAAATAACATTGTCAACATAGTGAAAATTAATTTCAGGGGAGGGTTTTAGATTAATGGATAAAATATATTAAAAAAATTACTATGGTTCATAAAAAAATTAAAATTGATGAAGTATATCAAATTTTAGTGTTAATTAAGGTGTGCAGTAGGACCCTCTTATTTGTTAATGAGTAATTTATGATTCAATAACCAACTGAACCTTTTCAAGAATATTTCCAATGGGTGAAGTAGTTCTAGAGCCTACACCAACTTTTTTGTATCATGAAATTTACATTATGAATAGGAAACCACAACTCTTTACATTATAAAAGAGTTAGGATGTTTTCATGTATGGGAGGAACACTTATAAATATGAAAAGATGTATCTTTGAAAACTAGAAGAAATATGTTTTTGGAAGTACTTTTTTTATACAATATAACCACATTGAACAATGTGAATATGAGTTACATAAGAAATTAATTGAAATATGCATTGGATTCTTGATAATGAATAATGGTCCTTATAAATGGAAAATGTGGTTGAGATAAAAAAATAAAAAAAAATACTTTTATTAAAATTTTAAAATGTAATATATGAATCATATATTAAAATGTTCAAAATATTTATTTTTTAACCATTATAAAAAATACAATGATTTTTTAGAATGAAAATAAATTACTATTATACCAAATATAAAAGAATTCTTGAATCATTTATATATAATATGAATCTCGAAAAGAATGTATCTCAACCTAAATGAATAAATATAATAGATTTCTAATATAAACAGCATTTCATTCTTTATAAGTACCAAATAAAAGAATAATAGAATAAATACTTATAAAATATATAAATAAACATTTTTAAGAAAATATTACTTTTATGGAATAATTTCCATATAATTTCTCTAATTTAAATTTGAACCTAATGAATAGGGAACTAAAATATGATTGTAAAATAAAACTTATGACTTCTGTAAAATTTTAAAAAAAATCATTAAAATAATAAAATTTGAAAAGTTAATTTAAAAAAATGAATATAAGTATAATCTTGATAAAATATTCCAAATTTTATGAACATACAATATAATAAAAAATAGGTTCTCCAAAAAACATAGCCCATACAAAGAAATTTTATACAATAAACACTTACCTCAGATTCCCTCTTGGTTGAACACATTCTGACCTCATATATGATAAATTTATAAATATGGTAAATCTAAATCAAATAAATATTAACATATATTTTTTGATATTTTTCATTTATAGCTTCTTGTTTTATAAATTTACTCATAATTAGTTATTAAAATGAATTATTTTGTTATTAAATCTTATAATGTACTTATTTAGTGGTATTCTTCCATTCCCCTTCATAATTATTTTTTCACATAGGGAATATTAATAATTATATATATATTTATATCTCATCAATTCATTATATACAGTTTTATAACCATATATTTATAGAAGTAATGAATCATATAATACTTCATTCGTGAACGTTGATGTTTGGAAGTACAAATGGGTGGCATTTTGATTTTTTAATAGAAGAAAAGAAACAGAGGTAAATAATTATTAATATTTTTATAACTCTAATTATTTCATAAATTCAAAATCTATTTTTTAATTACATCTATATAACAATCCATGATATGAGGTGATAAAAAATTAAATACATCACTTCATGTATGTTGTAGTCTGCATGTACTCTTTTGATACTTTTTCATCCTATACTAGATAGAATATAAAATGATGTTGGTTTTATAATTAACCCTTTTAACTCATAACATTGTGTAAAAAATTTACCATATTTACTATTTTTTATGAATAAAATGATATGATAATTAATAAATAAATCAAATATTATGGTTCAAATTTTTAAATACATTTTAAAATATTTAAATTCTAGAGGTTGTAATAACTAATTTCAATATAAGTGTGAAAAAATCAAGAGATTTTTTTTCGAAAAATGACATTATAACTTGACAAATTATTTTACATCAAAATCATGAATAAAATTTATTATTATGAGATTTATTTATTTATAAATATAAAACCTGATTTATGTGACTTCAAAAAAATAAACTTTATCTTCTAATTCATTAATTAATTACATGGATTAGAAATAGTTATTTTATTATAATAGTGAACCTCTAATGTTTTTAAGGGTTTAATGTGGATTTCTAACGTTAAAACATATTAGTAAGATAATTATTTTTATCTTAAATCATATATCATCCAATATCAAAAAATGGCTTCAAAATCATCATGACACTCTTACACTATATATATGTCTTAAAAGATATACTATTTATCACTAGACCACTAAAAATCATCCATTGCAAAAAACAATTACATATAATTTCCTTAAGATAATTTTGACTTTATAAATCCAAATAAGAAGTTCAATTTTTCAAATTTATTTCTAAAATTTTTTAATAATGGAATACTATCATGCTAATGTTCCTCAAAGATGAGGTGACTACATACTATAATCATATTTTTTTATTATAATCACTACATTCTAAAATTTCATCGTAAATGTTTTTAGAAGATCACCTCATAAAAAAGTGGGTACTTCTTTTTTATTATTTCATTAACATTCCACATCACATCCTATATCTAATTATTTATAAAATATACCATTATTAACTAATTTAAAAAATTATAATACATTTTCTCTATAGATTCCAGAATCTAGATCGGCTTTTTATAATAATATAAATCATTTATAAAACTACTTCAATTATGGTGAGTATGTGTGTTGGGTTTAAAATGTATCTCCCCATTAAAGAGATACATAATATATCACATACTTTAGAGATATTTGGTAGTATTACTATATGGTAATCAAAAAATCAAATTCTTTCCCAAATCACAAAATGAATGATATACCTTGGGATTTTTACCTTTTTTCAGCAATACTTATAACTCCCTTATATGGAGATACTTTAAAAAATTGATATACTTAATAAAATTACAAATAATTCCCCTGATTATATCCGAATAATTTCTATCATCTCTGTATTTTCTAGAAATGATTATGAATAACTGTAACTCTCTATGTTACCTCCTCAATGTGTTTAGGATCAACAATCATTCTCTCTCCAACCTCATCCCAAAATGATTTAATATGATATCACTTCAAATATAATTCTTCATAAAGATCCATTTTATTTCATTAATAAAATATATTATTGTATTAAAATTTCACTACAGGAAAATATTTTCCCAAATATATTGAATGTAATGTTCTCATGACATTAACATATCCCATAGTATATTATAATTATTTTTACAATGTCGATCTATTTCATGATGATAATATCTTCTCAAATATATATCTATGTTGAGATACTTCTAAGGAATCTTTTATATTTTTATGTCAATAATGGGATGAGATTAGATACTATTGAAGAACATTCACATTGTATTCTCACAAATTGATTACTATAATTTCATGAGAGGTTCTGTAGTGATAAATCAAGCCATATAGTAATAAAATCATAATACATGGTAAGGTGACACACAATCACCCATAAAATATCAATAATTTTATTTTTCTAACTATTCATTAACTTAGAATTTAAATTGATTATGAAATTTATGGAATTAGAATATAATCCATAAAAACATAAACATTATAATATATTTATCGAAAAAATTACTAGAACATAATAATTCTTCTCAATTGTTTTTCATTAATTATTTTTAAAATCATCTATTATATTTTTTTAAATAATTAATAAATACAATGTTAGTATTTTATAATAATTTGGGGTATTATTTCTAGAAAATTTAATTTGTTATAAATTATAATGTACTAGACCTCAGGAGACCATTACTTTGTGAAAATCATGTGATTGAGATGTTTTGGGGGGAGATAGTAGTTGATTTCATGAGTTTCCCAAAATCCCATTTTTTCTAATAATATGTCAGGGAATCAGTAGGTCAGGCGGTCGGTAGGTAAGGGCATCTTCGTGGTAGGGAATTGGTAGGTTGGGGCATCTATAGGTTGGGGAATTAGTAGGTCAGGGAATCGGTGCATCTAGGGTTGATAGGTTGGGTGTCGGTGAGTAGCATCAGTGACATGCTAGTTGTGAGTCAAATCGACAACTCATGTTGGAGAGTCAGGAACCGGTGACTCACTATTAGTGGGTCCTGTCATTGAGTCTTGTTAGTGAGTCACATCAGTGAATCATGTTATTTAGTGGTATATGTGACTCTTATTAGTAGGTTGCATCATTTACTCACTGTTAGTGACTCGTGTCGGTGACTCACCTATCAGTGAATCATTTCCATTTTTTCTTATTTTCCAATTTCACCCCACTGACATTTCATTTTATGTAAACAAAGTATAAAAATATATTTGAGTGATTATAAGGTATTTTAAAAAGATATTAATTATATCTTTAATATACTAACACTCCAAGAACATTGAAATAGTCAAACCACTTAATCATGATAACGAACCTACTTTAATGGCCATTAAAATTGCTCTCATCCATTGGTATAGGGTCTGGCTCATCTAATCCTAGATCTTCTCTTCCTGGTGTTTTTTATATTTTCTTAGGGCACCCAAATCTATACTTCTCCATGGATTCATGTGTTGTGATGTGGTATTTTTATTTATTGTTCCTTAGAGGCTAATGTAGTTTGCATGACCCCTAGTTTTGGCACACAGATGAGTTGTTTCCCATATTTTCTATGAGGTAGGAATTACTTCTTCTCTATTTTAATTGTGTATCTTTTGGGGAGTGTAAATTTATGTATATTTCAGAATACAGTTGAATATAATTATTAATTAAGGTTGTAATGAATATGAATGGACCTCTAACGATAATAGGATTTGGCTACCATAATAATAAATGAAGGGCTGGGATGATGGTGATGATTCTTATATTGTTATATATGTTATCTTTGATCCATATTGTGAGATGTATTCCCTATGAAAACCATGATCATTGGTGGTCTTTTATTTCAAAAGGGTGATACTCTACACTTTTTATGTGACCCCTATTGAACATTGGAATTATGAAATCATTAACCAAGTATACCTGGTTCAACAAATGGATACCCTAGGATCAAACATATTTTTTTTGATAACCGCTTTTTTATCATTGTGCAATTAAATAATTAATTTTCTAAATCAAGACACCATTTTCCTTGTTTTTTGTGGCTGTATACTATGTGTTGAACTTTTCTGTCTTATGGTTCATACAGGATGTGTGGTGTTGCTATTGAGAGCACTACGGTGTGTGAGGAATGTTTGAGGGTGAAATGGTACCTCAAATTGTGAGATTGATTGATTGTGGTGAAAATGAACTATTGGAATGGTGGGTCTACATCTGGGTTTTGTTATGGTTGTTTGGAATGGTTTTTTTTGTGTAGTGGGAATGCAACCTAGTGGAGTTATATTGTGGTTGTAGGATTTGGTTCTTTCTTTATAGAGGGGTGGCTGAGGATGGTTAAGGATGGATGGTTTTGAAAAAGGATGGTGCTGCCTTGTATGGGAGTTCCACCTAGAGTTTCCTGATATTGGTATATTAGGAATTGGTGTTATATGGGATTATTTTACCCAAGTCCTTCTTTCTATGTTTGGGTTTGGTAATGGTTCGTATGGTTAATTCATTATCATAAAATTTTCTAGGGTTGTTATTATCTAGGGTAGGGATTGAATCAACAATTTTTGCCTATTTTAATAATGAATTAATTGGATGGTGTTATTAATGAATTCTATGGTTGGTTGTTGTTATGCTTTAGAATTTATAGTAAGACAATTTTTTTTGGGATAGTTGGTTATTCAAAACCCATAGGTTGGCCTAAGTGTTCAATACCTATATTAATAAACTTTTAGTTCCTTTTGATTTCTATGTGCACCACACCATAATTGAGAATTGTGTTCCAAACACACAGATTTCATGGAGGGGGTGTTTTTTCCAACATCTTCATGGGAGGATTGATGGATGGTCATTGGATCTTCTCAACTTCCTCATCTAGGCACTGGTAGCCTATGATTATTCAATAAGTTTGTCATGTGGTTGTGAGGCCCAAGAGTCCATTAGAAAGGTGTGCTTCCCATGTGTCTTCAGGGTATGATATGTGGTGCTTTCCTTTCTTTTTGGGTAAGGTTGTGTTTTGTGTCCCATGTTCCTATAGGTAGGTTTTGATATGGCTTGTGGTATTGGTGTTTGTGGGATGGTTATGGCAGTGGGGCTTATTGAAGTGCATGGTAGCTTTATGACATTCAATATTATGGATGAGCAGTTAACTAGTGGAAAGTGGTGTGGTATACCCTATCAATCAATGTGATTTCTACTTTATTTTACATGAAATGCATTATTTGGTGAGTGTTCCTTGGTGTGATTGGGGTGGATAGTATACCTTGTTAGTTTCTTTTTAGTTTCTACAATTTTTCTCACCATAGAATTATTATTTTCCTACCACTTGTGCCTGATTGAAGTTTTCTTTTCATACTGAGTATACTTGTAAGATACCCCTATGAATAAAAAATTGTTTTCAGGTTTATAGGGAGATTACGTGGACAATGTTGGACATTATTACCTCAGTCTTCAGGATAGTTTCTATATCGCCACATATAAATGTTCCTTCAATATTTACAATGGATCTTTCATTATATATCTCACAGTATTATTCAAATATTCATGTGGGATGGATTTTGGATTCATTCATTCGTATATTTTGGACTATCCATATGTTTTATTAATCAAATCTCTTGATCATGGTTACAATATAATGTTTAATGAATTATATTTTAGGGATTTTTATACCCTTGGTACTAGTCACCACCAAAATTCCTACTGGAGGTGGGACTTGGGGGTCATTATCTATTTTTCAACCTGAAGAATGACGGTCACTGAAATTCTCTATCCCTTCCCTCACATTACTTAATGAGTTCCTAGAATGAATGTTATGAGAGGTTTATGTTTGATATATATAATGGAGTTTGGAATTAGGCACAATGTGGAATGTGTGGGTTGGTCAAAAAACGTGTTAGGTGTTCTTGAAGCGTGACATGTTCCAGGGAAGCCAATTTAGGGCACATGATTTCAGGTCCACCATTGATTCGATGCAAGGACACTCAGCTTTCATAATAACCAAGTGAGGCTACACTGTTTGCTGGGTAGGGACCCTAGGAGAGGTACATTCATCAGGATGACTTTTTTTATTGTTTTTTTTACATTTCGGATAATTTATGTAAATAAATATTTAAGATTAATCATTAAAAAATCCATACTATTCATGATTAGTAGTTGATTATTTAACATTCAGCTATGGAACCTAACCATCATTAATGAGTGGAAGAAATTGGAGGCACATCAGGACAATCTAGATGATGGCAGATGGTTGTTCCAGAGGGTGAAAACAACTAGTGGCTGAGAATGTTATGTTCTTTCTAGTGATATACACTAGGAATGTACAAGTGAAGTGTCTCTGACATAGAGACAGAGGGTTGGCTCAATTAGCTTGTGATAAAATTCACCATGATCCAGTCTTAGAGGGATTACTGGGTTCTATTGGTGGTTATCCAGATGAAGGGATACATCCATCAATGGTGGACATTGTAACTGTGGGAGAGAAGGGAGGATGGTGTTTTGTTTGTAAATGTTGAGGAGTGTGGGGAATAATTCCATTCTTCAACCACAAAGGCATAGAAGAAACATTATCAACACTCCCTCCACCATGGGAGTATGTCACTACAAGAACTAGGTGTCCAACCCAACCCTACCCAGGCTCGAGCCGCAACTACCCCATGCCCGCCTCCATAGGCCAGGGGCTGGCGACCAGTGCTGAAGGCACAACAACTGGGTAAGCCTTTGCCTAAGCACCCGTACACACCCACACGCAGCACACTCAAAGCAAAAGTGCAGAGTAAAAAAGAAAAGTAAAGGGAAACTGCTATAAATAATCCACAAGAGTGCATCGACATCTAAACAGTACATGGTACAAGGTTAAAAGAAAAGGGAAAAAACACGCGCCCAACAAAAAATTGCCACAACCCGACAATAGGTAAACCAAAAGGGACAGTTGACAGGTCTCCCACCTCGAACCCGACCACGACCACCGCACGCGGTCCAAGCTCCCAAGCTCCTATGCTCCACTGAAGCCACGCTCCACCTGTCCGTCGTCTACAAGGGTACACCAAGTGCAGGAAAAGCCCAAGCAGGGGTGAGTATAAAAATACTCAGAAGGATACCCCGAAGGCTCGAGGGAGAAACAAAGGAAGTACCGAAGGGTGAGCAATAGAGTGAATAGGGAAAGTAAAGGAGTACAACCGAGGGTGTAGTAACAGTAACAATGAAGATTCCAGCTCGACACAACAAGGGGAAAGAAGGTAACTTGTCCAAACACAAGGAACTGGAAATGGTGAGAAGATGAAATTCTCGTTGAGTCTTCTCTACCTATAGTAGGAGAGTAGACTCGTCCAACCATGAGAAGCTAGACACGGAAAGCACGTGGCATACCTCGCGCATATTTGCCTCACCTGGAAAGAGAGTAACCAAACCCAAGAAGTGGGTACCAGAACAAGGTATATACAAGATTCATATGCTCAATCAAGAAGCCCAAACAAGATCGTAAAGGGATCTCCATCCCGTAGCTCAGCCCAAGAAAATGAGTAGCCAACTGTCCCAGAGGTAAACTCCATCATTGATGCCCAGCATACCGGACGTCTTCCCCGAACCACAAGCCAATGGGCTCAATCACTGCACCTTGACACTATCCGCTTTGGGCGGCACTGACTCTCCCGCATGGTTTTAGATTGCGTCACAAGAACACGTCTCGGTGGGGAAAGTGCCCCTCGTACTTGATAACTCTAGGGAAAGTCAAACAACACCTCATTACTACACTGCAGTCGAGAGGTCTCCTCAAAGTCAAACCCATTCCCTCAATGACTCGTACAACCAAGGGTCCCGCTCCGGTGGTCACGGAGGAAAGCCATAGACTAGCCTAGTAGAAAGGACTGAGTCTGAAATATCAATGGGTGTCCCACTGCCCAGCCCTACTGGAGGGTAATTCATAACCAGATATCGGGTGACCCACTGCCCAACCCTGCTAGAGGGTAGATCATAACACATCATCCGGTGACCCACTGCCCAGCCCCGCTAGAGGGTAGACCTGGAATAAGTGGATATGCGACCCACTGCCCAACCTTGTTGGAGGCTAGACCTGAAAGAAGTCGACAGGCAACCCACTGCCTAGCCTTGCTGGAGGGTAAACCAGGAACTAGACGACGGGCGACCCACTGCCCAGCCCTACTGTAGGGTAGACCCTAAGAGGTCGTCGGGTGACCCACTGCCCAGTCTCTACTGGAGGGTAGACCCAAAGTGTGTTGGGTGACCCACTGCGCAGTCTCTGCTGGAGGGTAAACCCTAGAAGTCCGTGAGCAACCCACTGCCCAGCACTACTGGAGGGTAAACCCGAAGGAGTCGATGAGTAACCCACTGCCTAGCCCCACTGGAGGGTAGAACTCAGAACTGATCTAGACATCTCTACTAGAGGGTACACCACTAGCCAACTGAACACATAGTGGGTATCGCGCAACCACCCAACTCCAGAACAACTCACCCAAAAGAGGTTCTACGCCTGTTCCATCACTGGGTGTCTCTAGCACCGCTACCAGCCAATCCATCAAGGATGAAACCAGGGGAGACCACTCAACCTTGTGGTCAAAAAAACAAGCACAAAGCTAGGAGAAAAACTCCACCCTGCTGTCAAGCAAACGAGCACTGAGGGACCCTCTATGTAGCGAGAGGTCAAAGTACACAAAGCAGAACAGGGCATGCACTTGGGGCCCACACGACGTGTGGCCCCAAGTCTACCCCAACCAAGTGCACAAACGTCTCAGGTACAAACCGCACGTACCTCCAAGTGCTCTCGTATACTCCCAAAGTATACCACGTCTCCTGCCCAAGGGCTATCATGCACACGACACCCAACGTCAACACGAAGGCGTGACGTAACATGTCCAACTTACCACCTCAACAACTGGGGTATGGACAACCACATCTTGTGAACCAATTATATCACTCTCCCAAGAATGCGCGATCTGACGCTAAGGGTCCGCTACAAACATGGTAGGACGAACCGCCACCGGAGCACCTTTCATGCTTCCACATTTAATAAGATCGCGTATAAGGCTCCAAAACCAAATGGATCACACCGTTGTAATCCTCACGGTAAAACACGAGAGTTAGACTACTTACTCACCTGAAATGGATATCCTACGGAGAAGTCACCAACACCGTCTCACACCCGAATGGCGTCCCGTGATCCTGAGCCTCGACCCTGAAAACAGTCAGGCGCATTGCACCATTGCGATCCCCTCGGGAAAACATGTCAAAAGCACTACTAACTTGAGTGCAACGGATATACGGAGAAAAGGATACGTTCCAGCGCACCACACATGAGTGATACTTTGTGGTACCCGCATCCCGGTCCCGAAACTCAACGAACTGATCGCACCGTTGCGATCTTCTCGAAAAAGCACACAAGATGGACTATTCGCTTGTCCAAAACGGTCGCCCGGGGATATAGATGGAAAATCACCGTCGACGCCCAAACGACCCTCGTGGGCCCCGCACCATCATGCCGAATTAGGGCGGGTGGATTGCACCATTGCAATCCCCTCAGAAAAACACACAAAAATGACGGCTCACTGACCCCGAATGGACACTCGATGAAAAAGTCGCTAAAAGCTGCACGCAGCTCAAAAGACGGGCCGTGGGGCCCATGCCTCAACTACGGATTCAATGCCCGAAACAATCATGGAAACCTCCGTCCCGACGCTAGGGTTCCAATGCCACTGACGGCGCTTAAATCGAACGTCGGACGCGTCCGCGCCGCCCAAAACAAGGATCTCGGGAAAACGCTCGTCCACTTAAAGACACGTCGTGCCTCCGCGGTCCCTCGTTTCAGGAATAAAAAATTCCCAAAACCATCTCAAAAGGTCTGCCTCTGTGTCAGGTCCGCGCCGCCACTGATGGCATGCAATACGGACGTCCGTAGTGAAAGCTACGGACGTCGGAATTTAAAAGGGGGGAACCCCCCCCCTAGGGTCGGACCGGCCCGGTCCGGCCGGTCCACCGACAACCGGCCCGCGGGCCCAGCTCACTTCGCCACGGCCAGCTGGCCGTGGCTTGCTGACATCCGACCGTCCCGGACGGCCAGTCTCTCTGCCCCCGCGCGGAGACCCGTGGTTCGCGGGTCTCTGTCCGCCGATGTCGCGCCGCGACCCCGGGTCGCCGCCCCGTTCCGGTGAGCTCGGCCGCCGTGCCGCCGTGCTTAGGAGCCCTGCCACCATCCGAAGAGCGCCGCCGCCAGCCGTCATCGCTGTAGAGTTCCGCCTCCAGCCAACTGCCACTGAAGCCCCTGTCGTCGCCGCAGGAACTCGCCGGAAAAAGGAGACCCGCCGGAAAACCAGAATTTCAGCCGGAACTTCCCGGAACTGCCCCGACAACCCGGGACTCAGATTTTCGATCCGATAAGAGCATCAGAAACCTTAGAACATATAATACACACAGTCGGGCTTTGATCGATGATCATACATCAATTCTACAGTATAAATTGGGCTCAAATATTGCATGAATTTGAATATGGAAACAAAATAACTCCTACCTCAAAGCGCATAGACCGACGCTTTGTGTGCGGACCGTCGGAACCGCTGCGCCTCGCCAGAGTTCGCCTTGTCGGAGCTGCCTCGCCAGAGGTGATGGAGAGGGGAGGGTTTTAGGAAGAAGAAGTCGAAGAAAAAGAAGAAAAAGAAGGGTGGGGGTGTTTAAGTACAAATCACTTAAATGCCTGCCCAACAGCCCCGAACCCAAAATTTCGGCGGGGTCAGGGTTAAGCCTCCCCTAGGCTAAAAACCATGCTCCGAGCGCAATGGCGGTCTCATAATTTTAATCCAAGGCCCCTTTCAAAAGTTATAAAACTCAATGCCGGATGGCGCCAAATTACGAAAACGCCCCTGAGGCCATTTTTCACAAATGGCCCGCGCCCGCGAAACTTATACCCCTCCTAAAGTAAACAACACACTACGAACTCAATGTTTCCTTCGGTTATCCAATCCAAGCCACCATTTAAGAGATACTTGAGTTTCACCATTAAACGAATAAATTAATTATTTAATTTATCAGTTCCACGTTCCGAAAGCGGGCGAGGGGTCCAAACATCCCGCGCCGACAAGGTTTATGTCTTTATTAGGGTAAACACCCCATTTCGGACCCATCCATACACTCGTATCCTTGATATGGTTCACCGTTTAGGAGTTATTGCATATATTTAGCGTTTCTAGAGTGAACACACAGAAAATTTAATTCCGGCCACTCCAGGGCTCGGAATCGCACGCCGTCCGAAAGCGCTACTCTGGAATATCATCAAGAATATTCCAAAGTATTTCGTAGAAAAAATAGGGTTCTTATATCATTCCCTCCTTCAAGATTTTCTTCCCCGAAAAGCAAAACTAGGGAGCAACACAGGGTAATAAGCCAACACCTGACTTTCCCATATCCAGAAGAACCCACGCACAGCTCTGCGTCACCGCACACAGACCAAAAGATTGATCCGTTCACGCGAGGTCGGCCCTTGCCGATGTCGTGCACCCACTCCAGACTTTGAGGTTAGGGGAAGGCGGTAGGGAACCTCCCCATCCTTTTTCACGGTCATAAACGGCCCAAAGGCCCTCAGGGGTAGCCCACCTCCCCGGTCAAACCTCTACGTCGCATGCCGTGACTAGAATCACCGCCCGTACCTGGAACAAGGCCCAGTGATTCCCTCCTTCAGAATATTCATATGGTGGAGCACCCAATGATATCTGGTCACACAAGATTTCACAGTCGATGTCTTTTAACCAAGACTCTCTTACATGCTTGGAAGCGAAGGAGTCAACACCATCGACTAAAGGAAAAGGTCTCACGCCTTTTTCCTTACAAACACAGGGTTACACCCGACGCCCTGTGTCACCCTGGTAACACCTCAAACAAGGAGAAGGGAGAAAAGCCTTTCACATGAAGAGCCTAACAATGCAACTGCAAGAAGTAGAAGAGTCTCTAGGGGGTACCTCTCATCATACCATGCTCTGCAGGATCATAGACATCCAAGCTCACAGCTATCTGCAGTCCCAACTATAATCTCCCAGATCCTGACGTGGACTGCCTAGTGGTGATGGGTAGACCTCGTAAAGTCGTCCCCCATTACCAGCTCCTCCTACTCCTCTACTAGCACCACCCCCCCAGGGTACTACTCTGATCACGTCGCTGGCTCTGCCGTGGTGGTGCGCTTGCTGCCTGCCCGAAGCTCTCAGCAACTTGGGTCGGGCAGTCTCGTGCTATGTGACCTCGCCCGTCACAATCATAGCACCAAATATCTCCGGGCCGCACTAGTGCCCTCCAGCACCACTATGGTGTACGACCAAGGCCCTGATTCTAGTTGTCAGAAAGCCACCTGCGTTGTGGTCTTGCTTGCCGATGCCCACGAGCTGCGGCAGACGTCTCGGCTCCAACGTGCCTGCTTCCACCACCAACACTAAAACGTGACAGGAAGCCCTCTGTCACCAGTGCCTGCTCTAGCACCCCGGCATATGTGGAAATGCCCAAGGGTACTATGACAACACCAATCTCTCAGCGGAGACCCTGCTCAAACTTCCGTGCTCAGAAGTTGTCGTCATGGACCAAGTCTGGGTAAAACCGTGTACGGTCTACGAAACTAGCCGCATACTCGGCCACCATCATCACTCCCTGCTGAAACTGCAGGATCTCCTGATTCCGAATGGAGTGAAAGTAGGAGGGGAAAGACTCCTCATGGATACACAACTGAAAGTTTCCCCACGAAAGCCATGAATCTTTAAGAAACTAAGTCACCAGACTCCACCAACGCCATGCTGCTCCATGAAAAAGGGTGGCTGCCAAAGACACTCTCTGATCTGCCGACGTCTGTACAATCCTGAAAAGGCTAACAACCGCATCGATCCAAACTTATGCTGCCTGAGGGTCTGGCTCACCGCTGAACCTTAGCAGTCTCTGCCGCGGGAACTCATGGAGCGCGCTCAACCTGTGCTCAAGATCAGCCTGCTCTGCTGGAACTATCTGCCTCTCAACAGGTGGGGGTGAAACTACCGGTCCACCCGGAGAAAGGGCCTCCCATGATGGGTCCTGGGCTATGGCCTAGTAGCTCACATGGTCGTCGTCATGAACCAAAGATGGTATCCTGGCTGGCTTTCTTCGCGGAGACATCCTGAATATTATCAAGGAGTGTCGCGGTCATATGAGCATATATGTATATACCAACAACAACAACGATGGGGAGCTGACTCAAGAAGGGCATTGAAGACTCAGTCCTATGTGATTCACAAACAAATTTCCCTACAACAGGTGTCTCGGTATGCCGAGTCGACAAGCAGATTATCAAGGTCCTAGTAAATGGATACATCAGCCGCCACACCATCACTGGACTCCCTGTCCTGAGAGCCGCTCTCAAGACACATTAATATTGTTTTACTATATCCCAACCACTTCCTCTTTTAAGAACGTCCGCAAAACGTCCCAAAGAATGAACCACCTTTGATACCACTTTTTCATGACCCGACCCTACCCGGGCTCGAGCTGCAACTACCCCAATCCCGCCTCCATAGGCTAGGGGCTGGAGACCAGCGCCGAAGGCACAAAAACTCGGGGAGGCCTTTACCTAAGCACCTGTACACACCCACACGTAGCACACTCAAAGAAAAAGTGCAGATTAAAAAAGAAATGTAATGGTAAACTGCTATAAATAAACCACAAGAGTGCATCGACCTCTAAACATTACAGGGTACAAGATGAAGAGAAAATGGGAAAAACACGCGCCCAACCAAAAAGTTCCACAACCCGAAAACAGGTAATCCAAAAGGGACAGCTGACGGGTCACCCAACTAGAACCCAACCATGACCACCGCACGCGAACCAAGCTCCCAAGATCCTAAGTTCCATTAAATCCATGCTCCACCTGTCCATCATCTGCAAGGGCACACCAAGTGTGGGAAAAGCCCAAGCAGGGGTGAGTATAAAAATACTCAGTAGGATGCCCCGAAGGCTCGAGGGAGCAACAAAGGAGGTACCGAGTGGTGAGCAGTAGAGCGAACAGGGAAAGTAAAGGAGTACAACCGAGGGTGAAGTAAGAGTAACAGTGAAGAGTCCAGCTCAACCCAACAAGAGGAAATAAGGTAGACTCGTCTAAACACAAGGAGATGGAAATGGTGAGAAGATAAACTTCCCGTCGAGTCTTCGCTACCTATAGTAGGAGAGTAGATTCATCCAACCATGAGAAGCTAGACACGGAAAGCAAGTGGAATACCCCGCGCCTCTTCAAATCAATTGGAAATTGAGTAACCAAACCCATGAAGTGGGTACCAGAACAAGGTATATACAAGATACATATGCTCAGTCAAGAAGCCCAAACAAGATCGTAAGGGGATCTCCATCTCGTAGCTCAGCTCAAGAAAAAGAGTAGCCAACAGTCCAGAGGTAAAATCCATCATCGATGCCCAGCATCCCACACGTCTACCCCGAACTGCAAGCCAAGGGGCTCAGTCACCTCACCTTGACATTATCCGCTTTGGGAGGCATTGACTCGCCCGCACGGTTTTAGATCGCGTCACAAGAAAGCATCTCGGTGGGGAATGTCCACCTCGTACTTGAGAATTATATGGAAAGTCAAACCACACCTCGTCATTGCCCTGCAGTCTAGAGGTCTCCACAATGTCAAAGACATTCCATCAAAGACCCGTACAACCAAGGGTCCCATTCCGGTGGTCACGGAGGAAAGCCACAGACTTTCCTAGTAGAAAGGACTGAGTCTGGAATATCAACGGGTGTCCCACTGCCCAGCCCTGCTGGAGGGTAATTCATCACTAGATATTGGGTGACCCACTACCCAGCCCCGCTGGAGGGTAGACCATAACACATCATCCGACGACCCACTGCCCAGACCCACTATAGTGTAGACCTGGAATAAGTCGATAGGCGACCCACTGCCCTGCCTTGCTGGAGGGTAGACCTAGAATAAGTCGATAGGCGACCCACTACGCAGCCTTGCTGGAGGTTAAACCTAGAAGTAGATGACGAGCGACCCACTGCCCAGCCCTGCTGGAGGGTAGACCCTAAGAGGTCGTCGGGTGACCCACTGCCCAGTCTCTGCTGGAGGGTAGACCCAAAGTGTGTCGGGTGACCCATTTTCTAGTCTCTGCTGGACGGTAAACCCTAAAAGTCAGTGAGTAACCCACTGCCCAGCCCTACTGGAGGGTAAAACTGAAGGAGTCGATGAGTAACCCACTTCCCAGCCTCATTGGAGGGTAGAACTCAGAACTTCTCTAGCCATCTCTATTGGAGGGTACACCACTAGCCAACCGAACACGTAGTGGGTATCGCACAACCACCCAACTCCAGAACAACTCACCCAAAATAGGTTCTGCGCCTGTTCCATCACTGGGTGTCACTAGCACTACTACCGGCCAATCCATCGAGGAAGAAACCAGGGGGAGACCACTCAACCCTACTGGTCAGACAGACGACCACAAAACCAGGGGAGAAACTCCACCCTGTTGTCGAGCAAACGAGCACTAAGGGACCCTCTATGTAGTGAGAGGTCAAAGTACGCAAAGTAGAACAGGGTACGCACATGGTGCCCACACGACGTGTGGCCCAATGTAAACCCCAACCAAGTGCACAAACGTCTCAGGTACAAACCACACGTATCTCCAAGCTCTCTCGTATACTCCCAGAGTATACCACATCTCTTGCCCCAAGGGCTATCGTGCACACGACACCCAACGTCAACGCGAAGGCGTGACGTAACATTTACAACTTTCCACCTCAACAACTGGGGAACAGAAAACCACATCTTTTGAACCATTTATATCACTCTCCCAAGAATGCGCAATCACACGCCAAAGGGCCGCTACAAACATTGTAGGATGAACCGCCACCGGAGCAACTTTCATGCTTCCACATTTAATAAGATCGCGTATAAGGCTCCACAACCAAACAGATCGCACCGTTGTAATCCTCGCGGTAAAACACGTGAGTTAAACTACTTACTCGCCTCAAACAGATGTCCGACGGAAAAGTCACCAACACCGTCTCACACCCCAACGGCGTCCCGTGATCCCGAGCCTCGACTGCGAAAACAGGCAGGCGCATTGCAACATTGCGATCCCCTCGGGAAAACACGTCAAAAGCACTACTCACGAGAGTGCAAAGGATATACGGAGAAAAGAATACATTTCGGCTCACCAAACATGAGCAGTGCTTCGTGGGACCCTGAACCCAGTCCCTAAACTCAACGAACGGATCGCACCGTTGCGATCCTCTCGAAAAATCACACAAGATGGACTATTCACATGTCCAAAACAGTCTCCCGGTGATATAGATGGCAAATCACCGTCGACGGCCATACGACCCTCGTGGGCCCTGCACCATCGTGCCGAATTAGGGAGGGCGGATTGCACCATTGCAATCCCCTCAGAAAAACACCAAAAAACAATTGCTCACTCGACCCGAACGGACACCCTCTGAAAATGTCAATAAAAGCTGCACACAGCTCAAAAGACGGGTCGTGGGGCCCACACCTCAACTCCAGCTTCAACGCTCGGAACCACCCTGGAAACCTCTGCCCCGACGCCAGGGTTCCAATGCCGCTGACAGTGCTTAAATCGAACATTGGACATGTCCGCGTCGCCCAAAACAAGGATCTCGGGAAACATTCTCGTCCACATAAAGACACGTCGCGCCTCCGCGGCCCCTCGTTTCAGGAATTAAAAATTCCAGAAACCATCTCAAAAGGTCCGCCTCTGCGTCAGGTCCGCACCGCCGTAGATGGCATGCAAAACAGACGTCCATAGAAAAAGCTATGAACGCCGGAATTTAAAAAGGGGGGGGGGACCCCCCCCCCCCCCTTGGGCCGGACCGGCTCACTTCGCCGCGGCTAGCTGGCCGTGGACTTCCGACACACGACCAGCCCGGATGGCCGGTCTCGCTGCCCCCACGCAGAGACCTGCGGTTCGTGGGTCTCTGTCCGCCGAGGTCGCACCGTGACCCCGGGTCGCCGCCCCGTTCCGGCGAGCTCGGCCGTCGCGCTGCCGCGCTGAGGAGCGTCGACGCTAGCCGAAGAGCGTCGCCGCCAGCTGCAACTGCCAAAGAGCACCGATGTCAGCCGACCACTGCCGAATCCCCTTCCGCCGCCGCTGGAACTCGCCGGAAAAAGGAAACCTGCCAGAGAACCAGAATTTCGGCCAGAACTTCCCGGGACAGCCCCGGGCACTCCGGGACTCGGATTTTCATTCCGAGAAGAGATTCGGAAACCTTAGAACATATAATACACATCTGCGGGCTTCGATCGATGATCGGACATCAATTCAATAGTATAAATGGGGCTCAAATATTGGGGTAATTTGAATATGGAAACAAAATAACTCCTACCTCGAAGGGCGTAGCCCGACGCTTCGTGTGCGGACCGTCGGAACCGCTGCGCCTCGCCGGAGTTCACCTCGCCGAAGCTGCCTCACCAGAGGTGAAGTAGAGGGGAGGGTTTGAGGATGATGAAGAAAAAAAAAGAAGAAGAAGGGGGTGGGGGTGTTTAAGTACAAATCACTTAAACGCCCGCCCGACAGCCCCGAACCCAAAATTTCAGCGAGGTCGGGGTTAAGCCTCCCCTAGGCTAAAATCCACGCTTCGAGCATAACGGAGGTCTCAGAATTTTCATCCGAGGCCCCGTTAAAAAGTTATAAAACTCAACGCCCGAGGGCGCCAAATTACGAAAATGCCCCTTGGGCCATTTTTCACAAACGGCCCACGCCCGTGAAACTTATACCCCTCTTAAGGTAAACGACATGCTCCAATCTCAATGGTGCCCTCCGCTTTCCAATCCGAGCCACCGTTTAAGATATACTTGAGTTTCACCATTAAACAAATAAATTAATTAATTAATTTATCTGTTCCACGTTCCGAAAGCGGGCGAGGGGTCCAAACATCCCGCGCCGACAAGTTTTATGTCGTTCCTAGGGTAAACACCCCATTCTAGACCCATCTGTACACTCAGATCCTTGATCTGGTGAACCGTTTAGGAGTTATTTCATTTATTTATCATTTCCAGTGTGAATGCACTGAGAATTTAATTTCGGCCACTCCGGGGCTCGGAATCGCACGCCGTCCGAAGGCGCTACTCTGGAATATCATAAAGAATATTCCAAAGTATTTCATAGCAAAAACCGGGTTCTTACACTAGGGATCATGTTCAAGGATCTCATTTTATGTTCTCTAGATCATTTCCATGAAGTGGTGTCTCAAGAAAGACGCATAGATAAGGCACTTATTTCCTCTCTCTAGTATGAAGTTTCTCCCATCTCCTTACTTACATACCTGGAGGTCTAGAAGAAGTTGGAAGTGGATGAGAGGATGAATATTCAAGGAGGTATACCATGAGATGGGTTCTATTAGAGTTTTATTAAGGGAAATTATTCTATCAATAGTTCTTAGTCACCAAGTGCTTTTAGTTTTTTCTAGCAGGGAGTCGACCCCTGGAGTTTTAGTTTTGATTTTATTCTTCATATTCATCCCCCTATGCTTGGGACTGAGGTACCTCAATTTATGATTCCACATGAACCTTCTAATTTAGATCCCAGTTTGAGCCCAATATGATAAAGGTTGGTGGGTCTAGTTCCCACCTCAAAATTAGTTGTCGACCATGCCATTTAAACAACAGGGACAATAAAGTCCTAGTCTACTAATAGGAGATACAGAAGAAAGCTGTAAGCCTTAGGTGATTCTTAATGTACCTAGACTAGGACAATATCTATGAGGTGGTCAAAATTATAGGGGAAGAGGAGTTGGTAATGGTACATTTCAAAATGAAAATGCAGCAGTTCTATTGGTGGGAGAGATCATTCGAGATAGGATCATTGTTTAAGTTCTTTTTATAGTTATTTGTTGGATTCTTTAGCATTGAACTACTTTATTTGACCGACTATAGACAATTTTTTGGGACTATAAATATAGACACATTCTATTCCATTGGTGTTGTGTAAACTTTTCAGATGTCATATCATTTTTCTTGAAGTTTTCTGGGGATGTAGATAAATGTTGGGGCCGCATCAGTATAGTGGGGATCTCTTTCTACTCTCGATGAATCCATATAATGTTATCCATGTAATCAACAAAATTATTAAATTTCATTCTTTCATTAACTGCTTCTGTAATAGATTTGTGTTTCTAGATGTTGATGGAAAACATGTAGCATTCATTGGACAGTAGAGTTGTCAGGTCAGTAGTTGGATCATGGACCACTTCATTATTTGATGGTCAATCTATAAGTATAATCAGTGGACTCTGAGATGGTTAGGATCACTAATTTATTTGGGAGATCAAGGATTATTTTTCATGTGGGGTTTTGATGCCAACCCTTAAAAATTACATTGTTTTTATGAATGACTTATTGCTCGATGCTTCTCCAATTTCGATGGATCTTTATCTGATGGCACCATTGGTGTTGCAAAAGATAAGGATTCAGATTGACTATATGTTGAAGAAGTAATTTTTTTGGCCCATTGTGTTTCCATGGGGTTCTATGGTCTTCTTTGATAAGAAAAAAGATGGTGGTCAGAGGCTCTGTATAGACTATTAGGTGTTGAATCAAGAAAGAGTCATGAACCATTGCCATCAACCGAGGATATACGATATTCTCAACAAATTAATGGGATCAATTTCTCTCTCCAAAACAAATCTGTGTACTGGATATCACCTGGTCAGGATGATAGAGGATTATATACTAAATAATTCATTTAGATTAATGTATGAGACATCAAGTTCGTGGTTATGTCATTAGGTGTTATGAATTTACCAACCATGTTCATGGGTTTAATGAACTCTGTCTTCTTTGAGTTCATGGACTGGTTTATTGTCGTGTTCATCGATGACATGTTGATCTAAAACAAATTAGAGGAGGAGCATATTGATAATATCAAAACTTTCTAGTAGGTTATTCGTTGACACTAGCTCTATGGTATGTTTTTCATGTGTATATTTTGACATGGGAGGTTCAGTTCCTTAGACATGTGGTTTCTCAGCATGGTGTAGTAGTGGAACAGTCCATGGTTGAGGTAGTTGTTTCTTGGGTAGCACCAAATAATGTGGCATAAGATCAGAAAATTCTTGGTATGATCAGCTAATACTAGAGATTTGTGGCTGATTTATCTTGATTTGAATCTCTCTTTACTGGTCTTAACATAAAATTCAATGATTTTATGTGGAGCGATTAGTGCCATGAAACGTTTCACTATCTGGCAAGGAATTTGGATTGTGCTCCATTGCTCTAGTTTCTAGAGGATTATGTAATATTTGAGGTGTTTTGTGATGCTTCCTATCTAGTCATGGGATGTGTGTGGATGCATCCGTAGGAAGTTATCTCTAATGGGTCTAAGATGTTACATCCCCAGGTATATAACTATGACACCTATGTCATTGACTGGGGATAGTTGGACATTGTGGAAAATGCAACATTCATGGAGCGACCAGAAGAGATCCAGGATCATCGGATGAAGATGAAATGTAGAAATATCATTCCTTTGGTTTTCATGTGTTGGATACATGGTGTCTTATAGAAGAGTATGTTATAATGATAAGTGAAGATACATTACATTGCCTGGAGTTGTCTTGAGTTTTTCTTGTTTATTTTGAATTCTGAAGTAATGCATGAAAATAATTTTTATGAAATGAGTTCCATAATGTTATCTAATATTTGATAGAATCCTAAAAAAGGGAGAGTGGAGGGACTGATTACTAATCAGGGAATAGTAATTATGATATAATTAAACATGTGCGATAAAGTCAGTGTCTCCCAAAGAGGATAATATCTTAACATGGAGGAAAAACTTCCCTGAACAATTTATCCAGACAGTATGGTTTTTTTTCTTGTGTGGTGGTTGTGTTGTTTTTTGGGGGTAGTAGTATTTGGAGGAGGTGTTCTAGGATATTTATGTTTCACTCCACCCTTCATACAATAAATTTTGGTTTATTGTTAAATTTTTATGAAAGTAGTGGTGTTTCATGTGCAGAAAAATCATTGAGATGTATCTTATAGGGTAGTTGTTCAGACCACTCTTACTTAAGGGTTGGGTTTTTAGTTATAGAGGGATATTTTAGTTTGATTGGTATTTTATGTCATGTCCTGGTCCTACCCAGACCATTACATTGTCAAAATCCACTGTTTGGGGTGTTGTGGGAGGCGGTGATAGCTAATTTCCAGATTTTTCCAAAATACCATTTTTTCAAATGGTAGGTCAGGGAATTGTTAGGGCAGTGCATCGTTAGGTTGGTGTGTTAGCAGGTTGAGGCATAAGTAGATCAGGGTGTCATTAGGATAGTGCTTCGGTAGGTTAGAGCATCATAAGGAATGGGGTGTCAATAGGTCATGCATCTGTGAGTGGTGTCGGTCACTCAAATCGGTGAGTCGGGAATTAGGGACTCACTGTCGGTGGGTCACATATGTGACTCATGTTAGTGATTAACAATAATGAATATAGTAAATTAGTTTCATAAGGGAATCCTATTGGTTGGCCACATCGATGACTCATATAAGTTACTCACACATTAGTGATTCATTTCCAACTTTTTCAAAATTTTCTAGATTCTCCCCTCTTACATTTTATTTGATGAAAACCATTATTAAAACCCTTTTTGAGAGTTTATAATGTTATATAAAATGATATTAATTATATCCTTAATATCCTAACCATTCTAGAAGATTGAAATTGAAAAACAACATAATCATGATAATGATCCAGCATTAATAGCCCTCTAAACCGCTCCCTTTCATTGATATATGATATAGATTTTCTACGACGATATCTTCTCTTCCCAGTGTGTTTTATTTTTCTATTTGTATGCCCATAATAATTAATACCTTAAAAACCTTGTGTTCTACTTTTTTCCTTTGGATTCAGTCCCACCATGTGGTCTCCAACTACTTGCACGACCCCTACTTTGGCGTAAGGAGGAGTTTCTGATCTTCTAATCATCGCGGTTAGAATTCCATCACCTCTAGTTTTATTATGCATCTCGAGGTTTGGGTAAACCCATGTCTCATTGAGAATATAATACAAATCATAATTAAGGGTGTTATGAATATGAAATAACCTCTTATTATAATAGGGTTTGTCAATCTTAGTTATAATTTAGTGGATATAAAGACGATGATGATCCCTATGTTATTTTATCTATTAGTTTTAATCCATATTGTGGCTTGTATGCCTTATAAAAATCAAGTTCATTAGTGGTATTTTTTTCACATGGTATAAAGTTTACAGTTGTTATGTATCCCATGTTGAACACTAGAATTACAAAATTTATTCACCATTTATACCCAGATAAATAAAAGGATTCCCCATGAACAAAATTATTCAGTGATAACCCATGTTTTGCAAAAATTGGTATTAAATAATGAATGTGTTATATCTGAATACCCATTTCCTTGTTGGGCGTGGATGTGTTCCATTTGTTGATATTTTCAATATTTTGATTTAATCGTATTGTCTTGTGTAATTATTGATAGAACGACAATGTGTGTGGATGATTTAGTGGTGAAATTGTATCTCAAATTTAGAGATTCATTGATTTTTGAATGGATGAACATGTTTAAAGGTGGTTTGGTATTTGGTTTGTTTTATTATTGTTGAGATTGGTCTGTTTGTGCAGTGGGGATATGACCTGGTTGAGTATTGTTGTTGTTGTGGGATGTAGAGCTTTTCATGATAATGGGATACCAATGATATTTTGAGAGGGATTGTTTTGTAGAAGGATGGTGTTACCCTGAATGGGAATTTAACCAAGAGATTCTATAGACCGGTATATTAGGAATGAATGTTATAGTGGATTATTTAACTTTGTCCATATTTCTCAGTTTGTCTTTTGTAGTGGTTTCGATGTTATCTTCACCCTTATAGCATGTGCAGTGGTTAGTAGTAGCCCCAGATGGGATGAAATCAAGAATTTTGTGTTTATTTAATATTGAATGAGTTTTCTAGGGATATTAATTAAGCCTTTGGCTTGTTGTGGTTATGCATTAAATGTGAAATCAATGGTAGTTTTCTGTGGGACGGTTTGTTATTGGAAACCCATGGTTTTGGTTGAGTATTTGATAACTATATTTATATAATTTTAGTTCATTGTGATTTATATGTCCACCCCACCCTAGTTGAGAACTATGTAAGGAACAACACCAATTAATGGGGGAGTCTATTTTTCCATAATCACTATGGGAGTATGGATGTATAGTTATTGTCTCTTCTATTCTCCTGCTTCTAGGCATTAGTAGACCAATATTATTTAGGAAGGTTTAGGTTCACTTGTGAGGCCCATGTGTCTACGGGTGAGGTGTGCTTCCTAGGTTTCTTTTAGGATGAGATATGTGGTGAATTACTTGGTGTCTTTATGATATTTTTGCATTCTATGATCTAGAATTATATGGAAAGGAAGTGATGTGTTTTTTCGAAAATGTGTTTTTCAGGTGCGATGTAGTATGTGGCCCAGGTGAGTGCGGGCAGGTTATGGTAGTGGAGCTTGTGTAAGAGCGCGTTAGAGTCTTGACGTTCGCCATTAGGGATGAGTAGTTAACCAGTGGGAAGTGGTGCAGGGAACGCTATCAATTGATGTGTTTTATACTTTACTTTACCGGGAATGCATAATTTTTTGATAATTCATTAGTGATATCGAGGTTGATAGTATTCCCTATTAGGTGTTTTTGAATTTCTTCTATTTTTCTCACATGGGGATTAGTATGATCCTCACACTTTCTGATGAGTAACTTTGGATTTTCCTAATTTGTATACTTAAATGCTCAACATACAAATATAAAACTATTGTTATGTCTCTAAGTTGATTATGTGTACCATGTTGTACTTTACTAGCTCGGGCGTTAGGATAGTTGTTGTATTGTTGCATAGCTTTGTTCTTTTTATATTTAATTTTTATTTTTTCATTGAATTTCTTATATATTTCTTTATACATTCATGTGGGAAGGATTTTGGATTGTTTTATATTTATATTTTTTAGTTTTCTAGAGTTTGATACATTTTATCTCCAGATCATGGTTACTATAAATGGGTAATGCTCCCATTTGGATGGATTTGTATCCACCTAGAAGCCTACAAAAGGTAGGACTCGGGGTCATTATATAATATTCCTTTTTAAGAAGGATAATCATGAAACATTGATATCCCTTCACAAATCTTGATGGTGGAGATTAATGTCAAAAATTCACATGATAAAAAAGTAATTTATTTATCAAATAAACAATTATAAATAAACTTATCCTATTTTTATCATTTTCTAAAAATATTTGGGATATTAAATTCAATATTGTGACATTTTATTTATTTATTTTGCTAAAATTATAATGGTTATATTAAATGAAATGTGGAACCAAGTGGAAATATTATCGATAATTAGATATTCATGTATGAACTCCACTAATCCACTAAGATAAAAAAACTATTATAGATATTTTAAATTCTTATCCCAAGGGTTTAATCCAATTTTAAATATTTTACCCTTAATATGGTGATAAATATCATCCATAGTTCTTATTCATAATGAAAAAAAGGAAACTATTTAAAAAATATTGTCCTATTCATTTGAAATATAGATTCAACATTTAAACATTTAATTTAGAGAAATAGAAAATTTTAATTTTAAATTAATCCAAAAAATTGAGGCAAATTTGTTTCCAATAAAAATCTGCATCTCAATGTATAAATATGTCTATACCACGAAAAAAACATAAAATTCATTCTATAAACCGTAAATAGTATTTTAGTAATATAAATGATCTAATTTAACTTTTTGAACTATTTAAAAATCAAAATTTTAATATTCTTTTAATGAAAATATATTTTACAATAAAATAAATATTTTTTTAGTATTCACATAAAATTCAATTATTAATGATATTTATTAAAAAAACACCATAAAATAATTATGACTTGTTGATTTAATGAATGATGTTTATTTTTTCATTTATATTTTATGATATTGGATGAAATAAATCATATTATTTATTCATAAAATTCAATAAAAACCCATTTTTTAGAAAAATTGAATCTTAATGCATTTAATATATTTTCTATAAATTTACTTGTTTGAACTAAAAGCATTATTAATTATTGTTAAAAATACATTATTACAATTAAATCCCCCAGTTTTACTACTAGGATATACTAGCTAGTATATATATTATATTTCATTAGGACTCAAGGATGTGTGTATCAGAATCTATCGAAGAACAATAATTTATTTAAATTATAAAATATCATAAAATCTTAAGGTGTTAAATTATACTCCCACATAAACAAATTGTCCCCTGTCAATTTTCTTCAGTAATTAAAGGATAAAACATTCATGAAAACTAAAATCATATAGAGAGATAATACAAATTATTCTGAAATGGGGAAGTTGGAACACAATGGTTTTCTAAAATATCACATATTCAAGTTCTTAGATAAGGATAACATTGGTGGTATGTATAAATATAAAAATTTATGGGAATAATAACATACATGGGAAAATGTATTCTGATAAAAAAATTTAATGATAAATTTTATGAAAAAAATATAAATATGTGTGATTTTAAGAAAAACATCAATTAATTATAAATTAATGTTATAAGAACACATTTTTATAAGATTTATTTCCAATATTTGAGGAATTATTTTTATATTTAGACTTATAAAATATGAAAATATAAGTACTTGAAATGTATTATTTTATGTTTTTGACAATTTCTAATTCCATATCATCATTTTTATATAAATGATGTGTATTTAAGAATGATTTTTTATAAGAACTACTAAAATAGACATATAGTGGATCATATTATACACAAAAGAATAAAAATCTATTCCACCTATATTTACTAAAACTAAAATTTTTACATAATGAAATATAATACCCAATGTTAATAAAACATAATTTGAATACATAATCCTTTAATATTTATAATTAATCAATAAAACCAATGGTTTACCAAATATCATTCCATAAAAAATTATTTCCAAAATACCCTTAACAACTTCAACATTAGTGAGTTTTTTTAACATTTATGTCTATCTCTTACAATTCATCTTATATAATGGAAACATAACATCATTCATCCAAATTAATCCTTAAGAATATATATAACTTAACCTAATGATATGATTTTATAAATATCAATAATCACCTCAAAATCACATATAATTAAAATAATTTTATCTGATAATATACATCCCAAAAAATAATTAATATGTATCCATAAACTATTTTAAGTATATTAATATCATACTAACCAAGAAATCACATAGGTCAGTCATGGGTGATGCACCATTTCCACTATTTAGTTGTTGGTTCAGGCCGTTGTGACCTTCAAAAATGAAAAAGGCTATTTATGAGCCTATATGATGGCCTTTTCTAAAAATGTATTAATTTAATTCCTTTAAAATTTTAAAAAATATGATTAACATCATTATTAATTACATTAATCATTAAACAACATTATTACCACTCTCATTTTCTGTATTAAATAACTTTTACCATAAAATAAAATAATCTAAAAACACTAATATTAGTTTAAAATCAATTATCATATTAACTATAAAGGTTATTATTTGAAATAAGCTCATTTTAAAATCTATTAAAGCATTATTCCTCAAAAAAAAATTCAAAAAAAACATAAACAAAATCAAAGTGATCTATTCTCATAAATGTCTCAAAAAATAACACTATCAATGTTAAACTGTAATAAAAAAATGTAAAAATGTGTATCCTTGCCATTAAACGTTATATTATACTTAGAATTATCATCCCAATACACATTTGGTTTTTCACATAACACCGTGGAATATAATAGCTATCTATAATTTCTATTCTCTTATTCACAATAATGGATGTAATATAAAATCTAAATTAACTTGATCATATCTTTCTAGATTATCAAATATGGTGCACAAATTAGGAAAAATCATTGTTCCCTATAACAATTGTTGATATATATTTTACCAGCTCCTTTTAGGGCTATTACCCCAAGAGACATCTATGAAAAAACCACATCCACAATTTTTCATGAAAGGGATGTGATTCTAGAAAACCCATAAAATATCTGTATTAACAAAGGTGTATGATGTTATCTTGTATATATATTTATCTTCATTTTCTTTCATAGAATTTCTTACATTAATCAATTTTTTCCTCAATTTAGTTATCAATGATTCTACTAAAAATACTATGATACTAACCATAATGACCTGAAAACTAGAATCCATGATAAGGGAGTTACATTATTATATTGGTAATATATACAAGAGATCACATCATAATGAAAAAAATAGATTTTTAGTCTTGATTAAATAGATATATACATGAATCAAAAATTATATGTTTTAAAACATACTGTACAAAAAATATTTTCATTTAGAAAATAATTGTTCACTACTGAAAATCCATTCATATAAATCAATACAAAATTATTGGAATCATTAGGAATGGAAAAATATAGGTATCTCAAATGATCAGTAAGGGTTTTGTACAAAATAACTTATCTTTTGTAATGAAGTAATAATCAATATTGAAAAAGAAATATCTAAAAACAAAATCTATTCAATCAATAACAAGAGCACGGAAAATAATATTGTAGGAAAAAATGATGATAAAATAATTCCATATAAATAATCACATGAAGACTAAAATTATCCATAGACATCAAAACTATTAACATAATTATGTGGACATAAATAACTAGTTTCATAATGATGAAATTCTAAATTCTGGGTATCTTAAACAAAATTTGGATGCCTTGTGTTGAAAATTTTTAATGAAATTGTTAAAGAAATATGATAAATACCAAAAGAGGTTTGTATCATGAGACATATTGAATGATTTTGGGGATATTTAATATTGATCCCCAACATTCACTTAATAATTTTAATTCACTCATAATATGTATAAATAAATCAAATGAGTCATAATACCATAATAATAACAACTACATTGATAAGATAAATTAGTATAAATAATATCAATACATTTCTAGTAAAACTAATAATAAACCATCAAAAATAATAATAATGGTAGAATAATTATTAGTTATCCCCTGTTGATAATAACTAAAATAAATGGTTTCAATCAATGATGAATTAAAATTATATAAAAGTCAGTATAAAAAATCAAGACAAAAATATCATTTTATATTGGAAATTAAAATTTGATTACTAACTATATATATAATATCACGAGAAATATTTAAATTTAATAATTACATGGAAACATTTAAATAGTGATTCAATGAATTATGTGGTCATAATGGAGAGAAATTATAGTATTCCATGAACATATTAATAAATATTCCATTTAGATTTTTATTAAAAAACAATTTAACTCACTCAAAAAATGAAAAATATTCATTTTATATATATTTATAGAAAGTCAAACATGGATAAAAATTAATTTTGAACTATATTAGAATATGTAAAAAATCATTAAAACATTTTAATGTAAATATATACACGAAAGACAAATATTCCCAATATAATTGAAAAGGACGTTGATATTATAATAAAACATTATTTCATCCTCTTGAGTAACTAAAATTAGACAATAAAAGAAAAACATGAATTTTTTTAGAAATAACTAGAGGATAAAATAAATTGACTTTAAAATATAATGATAATATAATTCCACTATAAGAGATTGAAAAAAAAAATATTCCCATAAAATGTTGAGATTTTAAAATAAACACATAATGCTTTTATAACTTTTTTATCATAAACCAAATGAATGAAATATTTTACAATTAGAATTTAAATAAATTGAGTATAATGAAAAAAATTCAACATATTTTCAAAGGGTAATTATATACACTACTTGAATGAAATAAGTTGTGAATATATCATATGTCTTATAGAAATAAATGTAAGATGAGAAACACTTATAAGGATCATTTAATTGAAGTGGGAGGTCATAAATGAGAATATTAAGTGTAATAAATGTAAATATAAATATAAATGTGAAAACTAAACCTAAAATAATCATATATAATTAAACAGCTAATTTGGTAATATCAATGATAATAAAAAAATATAACCCAATAAAAATATATTGAGTTATGAAAATGCTTCCCTCATGCTTCCATATTGTTTGACATGATTTGATCTTTTATATAATGTGTTTAAAAAATTATTAATTTTTAATTGAAAAAATTCATATATATAATATCATATATTATCCACTTATAACATGTCAATAGATGTTTATTAATATTTATTTATTGAAATTATTATTTTAATGTTTTAACTGTGTAATTTATCATCTTCTATTCCATATTATAGTTTTAATAAATTTTTTATTATCATGTTTCCATCATCTAAATAGTGTTATTAATGCCAAAAATATTTTACATATTCATTATATATATTTTAATAACAATTATAAACAGTATATATGGAAAAAATAATTACAACATTCATGATGATGGTAGGGTATTTATACACAAGAATGGAATTTTTAGATTTTGAAAGATAGAATGAGAGAAATTTAAATATCTATTAACATTTCATAAATTATTATTATATCATATATATCACCAATATTAATTAAATTTATCCCTTTTAATATCTATATAATAAGTATATGAAAATCAAACCACACAAACTTCTTGAGGTGGCAGTATACATGGACATTTAATAAATATTACCGTTTAGAAATTTTTGAAAAGTTTAAAAGGTATATGGTAAATTTAATTTAAATACACTAATTATTTCATAAAAACACACACACACACACACACACATATATATATATATATATTCATAAATTCCATCTTCAAATCCTTCCATGTTAAATGGTAATGAAAAATTAATTACATGTCAACATGGTAATGGTAAATCATACATACATATGAGTATTGTTTTTTCCTTCATATATGATGGTTAAATGGCAGATAATCAAAGAAAAAACATAAAAACAATAAAATATATATAATATAATGAATTTATTATTTTATAATTCTTAGAATTTATTTATAGGAGGTAGAATAAGAAGTAAAAAATTAAAATGCTCATATTAAGAGATATTAGTCAAAGATGAGAATCCTCTTTTGTATTACACATTAAGCCTTGAAGGGTTGGTATCTTTTAAATAATTTAATACCTAGTATGTGTTTAAAAATTATTAAAATGTATTATATTAAGGAATGAATAAAAAACAGGGATGAAATGTTTTTTGGAAAAGAGGAGAGGATGTTCCATTTTATAAGTGCGGAGAGGGGAACTCTTTGAATTAATTTAAGTATCACATTAATATAAATTATTATTTTTTAATAAATTGAATAAAAATTTCCATATTTATAATAAAAGTTTAGTATAAATATAAATAAAAAAATATTTATACGAGTTTATATGATATTTTAACTTTTATCACCGAGTTTTAACACCCATTAGTCCTTCTAAGAATTAATTTAATAACAATGTATTATAATATTTAGGGGTGAAGAATGTTACCATGAAATAAATAGTGACCCATAAATGGAAAATGGTTGATATTTGAAACCATATCCCATTTAATTTTCTTAATAAATTATTTTTTAATTTTAAACAGTTCTTTAAAACATTTCTTATTATTAAATATCATTATAGGGAGTCTTTGAACAGTTCATTTACTTAGACATTAATATCATCAAGATATTTATAAAAGTTTTCTATAAACCTTTTATAGACCCTCAACATCTTTTATTTATCCAAAAAACAGAATTTATACGAATTGTATTACATAATAACAATTTGAAGATCAGTTATTTTATTATTCTATTATTTGAATAAATACTATGTAATCATTATGTAATAATTGAAGGTAATTATTCTATAAATAAAAATTAAAAAAAATAATATGATAAAAAATAATTTACCTATGAAATATATATTTATGAATTATGTTATCAGCTTTTTATCAATATATAATAATTTTATAAATATTAGAGTCAATATGGTGACATTTTTTGTTTATTGTTTTTTAAAAATAATATGAAGGTCCTAATGATATTATAATTCCTTAAATTAACCATATATTAATAGATTCGATTGAAATAGTAGAAATAGAAACATCTAATATAATAAAAGTATGTTTTTATAAATTTTAAAGCATTGCCTAAATGTTTTAATCGTATTTACCACCTTTCACCCATATGTAGTTGTCAAATATTTACCAATGTAATTATTAATATTCCATAAAAATAGTAAAATGTATACCAACATTTATCAAAAATATTTTAAATATAAAATTATTTTACAAAGATTGAATTCATAGAATTAGTAGGATTAACATATTAAAAGTCATGTTTACAGAGGAATATTGTATTACGAGCTGATGTTATTTGTTTTCCACCTCTATCACTCACGGTTGGATATAAAAATAGATTTACTTTTTATATATGATATTTATGATATCAATAAATCTTATTAATTATAATAGTAGAAATACCTTCTAACCACCCATCGTGTTTTAAAATAATAATTTCCCTAGATTATATGGTAGAATAACAACCCACGAAATAATTTTACGTGTATATCATTTATATTTTATGTGGATAATAAAATTATTGATTAAATTAATATATACAGTATTTAAGAAATAATAACAGTTATAAAATGTTGATATCATATATATCGTTTTATCGTTCATTCAGTGAGAATACGATATCATCCCACAATAGAAGGGTGGACTACCTTCCCATGAAGTGATGTGAATCATTCAGGAATTACATTGTATGTTATAAGTAAGGATTTAATGACCATATATAATAAATATTAAATAAAAATGATTATGTAATTTTGATATATTATTTATTATTCTTCAATTCCATCGATCGAGAAAATGGAAGCAATATTCATGCAAACGTATGACTTATAACCTCAATGAACTGTCTATTTCATTTTCTATCTATAAATTTTATGGATTACTCTAAATACATATATAATGAATATATTTTATAATTATATCTTTTTTAATATTTTAGATATTGTAAATATGTGATCAATATAATAGAACCCAAAATAAAAAATCTAAACATATATAATTGTCACACCCGCCTTTTCTTTTAGACATCTTATTTATTTTATTTCACATGGCGTTGGGTGTTTTTCCTAAGTGCGGGTGAGTCCCGGTATAAATTTTTAATGTTGGGATGAGTTTGTGTTTTGGGATAGTGCGCAAACACCGTGCATTTAAGACGCACTGCCCGCTCGGGTTTGTGTAGCCCGCTTGCAGTCCGCTTGGATACCTTACGGTGTGGAAATACCGCACGGTCATCCCATTTTATCGTTATGTGGGTGGATATATGTATATGTATGTTTATATTTTTATATATGTGTGTATATATGTATGTCTACGTTTTTATGTGTTTATGTTTTAACATTGTGTGTAATTATATATATATAATGTATGTGCATTTATGTTTATGGGAGTATATATGTATATATACACGTATGTTCACAAGTAAATATGTTTTAACGTTATATGCTTATGCGGGTACATGTTTATATGTGGGTTCTTATAAGTTCATATGTTTATATATGTTATATATATGTTTATATATATGTATGTATACATGTATTTATGTTTATATATGTTATATATATTTTTATATATGTAGATGTGTTTATAACAATTATTATTATTATTATTTTTATTATTTTTATTTGATTATAATTATTATTATTATTGTTAATAATATTATTATTATTTTGATTATTAAAAAAAACCCTAATCTACCCGTTCCCCCCCCCCTTTTTCCTTCTGCCATCGCGCAAAGCCCCCCCCTCCCCGTTCAGCGCAGCGCCCCCCCCCCCCCCCCCCCCCTCGCCGGATTCCTCCCAGCTCCACACCGCCGGTCTCCCCTCCTCTCGTCGCTCCCCACCGGCGCCCCTCCGCTCGCCGATCCTTGCCGGCGCCGCAACTCCCGGCTGACTCCGCCCCCTTGCCTCCTCGCCGTCTGGCCCTCGCCGCCTCACCATCCGGCCCCGCCTCCTCGCCGTCCGACCTCTTCCCCCTCCTCTCACGCTCATGCCAGCTGCTCCGGCCGACCTCTCCGCCCTCCGACAGCCTCCGGCCGTCGTCCGGCCGCCTGCCCTTGCAATCTTTGCCCGCGCCGCCCTTGCCGGCGCTGCCCTAGCCGGCGTCACCCCTACCGTCGCAATTTCCATGTTCCCCAAGCCCTACCGGCGTCTTTCCGGTAAGCGCGCACCCTCTCGTGTTGTTCTGGCCAACCCGCACCCCTCTCCAGCGTCTCCGCTGGCCGTTTCCCCCTTCCGCGTAGCTCGTCCGGTTGGGCGCTTCTCCGTGCCGAGGTGAGAGTTACGCTGTTTAGTTGTTTTAGTTTTATTTATTTGTTTATTTATTTTTATCATTGTTTATTTGTTTCGGGTTTAGTGCGATGACTTTTTTATACGTTCAAGGTTGTGCGGGTGATGTGTCGTGATGCGCCGGTCCACTCTGACAACCGCGTTTGAGCGCGATCATGTTTTATCGCTGATTTCTGGGTAAGATTATATTTATGCGTTTTCATATATATTTATGCCATGTTAAAAAAATGAAGTTGAGTCTGCGGACCCTTGAGGTCTTTATCTGGTCCAGAGTCGGTTTTTGATTTATGTCTGCGATGTTTTGCTTGTTTAAGTGACGAATATTATTTTGACGTCTTCTTTAATATAATTCGCATCACTATGGTTTTCTCATCAAGATTTTTATGATGCTTCGGCATTGATAAATTGTTTAAAAAAATAAATATTAATTATACATTAAAGTGTTATTTGGGTTTTACTGGTGAAAGTTGTGTTTTTTTAGGGTTGGTTTTTGATTGGTACCTTGATTGCTTTGTTGGATTAATGTTTTTTAGGGATTTGTGGTATTCTGAGACTCATGGATCTATCGTAGGGAGTTGCGGTTGGTTTCGATGGTGCGCACGCATTTTCCCAGGTATGAATATGTATAAATATATATATCTTCTGTGTGCGTGTTCCCTCATGGCGCGGAGAACACGTGCATCAGTTTAAGGATATATTAATATATACATGTGGAAGTGCATGCGTGCGAGCGAGTATCTGCTTGAGTTAGAAAGCTTGACGTGACCCTTGTTCGAGGTAGGTGGTTCCATGTCTCTACACCATTTAGATAATTTAATTTTTTTGTTTAGTTTAAATTAATATGTTCTATGGTTTAGTTGTATGATGTGTATTATGTTTATAATGTTTTGGTAGTGCTGTAGAGGTTTTGGGGAAATGCATTTTTTTTAAATGGTGTAACAAGCGTTCGTGATGAAAATTGCGCTTGTCTTTAGAAATTGTCATGTTTTTCTTTTCGGTTTGGTGGTGGTAAACTTTTGAAGTGCTTAATAATTTTTTATAGGGTGTCAAAGAGGTTTTTAAAGGGTTTCTTTGTGAAATTCATTTTGTAAGGGTTTCATTTTCCTGCGATATTTTTTATAAATTGAGGAATTGTTTATTTAAGTGGTGTTTTGAGTGCGAAACATAGTTGAAAGGTTTTTGAAGGTTGTTTGGCAGGTGCAAAAGGGTTTTAAAGTCACTCTAGGTGTTTTTGTATTTAAATAGATATTTTTAAAGAATATGAATCACTTTGGTGGGTTTTCCTTGTTGGGTACTTTTGAAGTTGAAATGAAAAATTGTTTGAATAATGGAAAGAAAGTTTTGACATGGTTACCTCCTGTATCAAGTTTTAAAGTGACGGCTCTATATAAAATCAAGTTTCCTTCAGTGTAAAGTCTTCTTAGTTTCCTTTTCTTGAAATGATTTCAATAATGACTCAAATGTTTTATTGGTACATTTATATGACACTAAAACGGTGCTTTGTAGGAGTTGATTACGCATTCATTTTTCTTAAAGTGGTGTATTTTCATAAAATGGGATGTGTCGTGTGCGTGTGTCTTTGAAATAGTGCTTTGGTATGCAAATGGTGACTTTTTTGTGCAATACTTTGTTTGGTTTGCGAAATGAGAAAGAAATAGACTATGTGAATGTGAAACTTGTTTGAGCACAAGGGAAAACCCTGGGTATCTAGGTGGGCGAACTAGAACTAGTGCGCTAGTGAACCGGATGGGTATCGTCCCTGTTTCACTTAGCTGGATTGACGATTGCAACACTAACTAAACATATGATATCTGAGGGTTGTGGCCTTCTAAGCCACGTGTTCTGAGGGTCGTGGCCTTCTAAGCTACGTTTTCTGAGGGTCGTGGCCTTCTAAGCCACGTTTCACCGAGACACGAGGTTTCTAGGGTCCCACTCGAGCTAGATTGAACTTAGGGGATTTTCCCATAGTGCTCTACCATCAATGTTGTGGTTCCTTCCGTCGGCATATGGAGGACCGCTTGGGTGTTAACGTGTGTGTGTGTGTGTGTGCGTGCGCGTATGTATGTGTGTGTGTGTGTGAGTATGTGTGTGTGTGTGTGAGACTGGGTGTGTGTATGTGCCCAAAATGAACTTTTCTCTTCCTCTTTAAAATTATGTCTGTTAAATGAGTTCTTATTAGTGTTTTCCTTTAGCATTTTGGTTTGTAAATGTTTTCTCTAAAAGCATTTTGAAAGTATGATTTTGAATAAGCACTTTAAATTGTCTTTTGGTGTTGTGGCATGGAATTTTTTTCTCGGTGGCATCCTACTGGGCTTTTAGCTCACACCCTACATACACCCTTGGGTGAATGTAGATTCTTGTTTCTCGTGTATTCCAGGTTGTGTATCGTGTTCAACGATGGTGGCTCTGGATGCTGCTGGACTTTGTGTGCAGGTTGGTTTTTGGAGCTTAGTTCTCTTTTTCGGTTGTTGTTCATTTTGGGATTTTAGCTTAATTTTATACCTAAACCTGTTTATAGTTTAGTGGGGTGTTTTGTAGTCTGTTTCCAGTTTCAGTTTTTTTTTGTTATCTGGTTGGTTGTTTTCTTTTTGTCTTGTATTTCGGGTAAAACCCGTTCCCATTTGTTAAACTTGATACCCGGGAACTTGTGCCAGCCCGTGGGGATCGGGAACGCCCTTCGGGCCTTGCCGCGGATCGGGTCGGGCGCCGGGTCGGATGGCGACCTGGCCTGGTTCGTGACAAAATGGTATCAGAGGTGGTTCTTGATATTTGGGATGTCAGGTAGAAGGAGATTAGGACTGTCGGGGCTCAGGAGGTAGGTTACGGGTCGGTGCCTGATCACCATCGATCATGACGAGACCTGAGTTACCAGGGTTAGTCCGGGATTTGAGTCTTTTGTCTTTGGTTATTTTGGATTGAGGGATGAAGATGGGAGCGAATCGGTTCACATTGTGGCCTCACGTGGGGTGGTGACCCATGTGGAGTCCAAGTGCCCGGTTTAAGGTCCCCTTAGTGTTATTTCTTACTTGGAACATGGCTCACCACCATGTCGCCGAGTTAAGTACAGACACTAGTCCCTCAATTACGATGGTTTATAGTTGGTTGTGTTTCATTTTAAACCCGGTTTATTTGTTTATGTGTGTTGAAAATGAAGGTTCTTTCGAAACGAAAAAAATGGGTTTCTTCCAAATTGTTTTTGAAATTAGTAAAGTGGGTTTTTAAAAGAAAAGTGATTCGGTTTGGAACAATATGATATGTGTTTGGATTTGTTAAGGAATGAAGTGTTTGAACCTAGGCACTCTTTATGGAGGGTCACATGTGCGTGGGTATGTACGGAGAGTGCGTAGGGGGCACTTGTTGGTAGATGATGTGAGTGAGATTGAATAAACGCACATGTGACGGTTCACAAGGTGCCATAGGAGGGTTTTAAAATTTTAAAGAAATGATGGTTTTGGGAAGTGATTTATGCCTGTGTTCATATATGTATGGCTTATGGGCCTTTTGACCTTGGCTTGTGTTGTTTCCTTGATTGAGTTTTGTTTGAGGCCGGTTTCGATGATGTTTCCCATGTTGTCATGAGTATGCCGCCCAGAAAGGTCGCTATGGTTGCTAATGAGTCATGCCCAGTTTCAGTTCTTTTGCATATTGCCTATCGATCAAAGAAATCAAAGTCCATGAGGGGTAGTTGTTTGGTTGTGGAATTGGAGTGGGTCTTCAGGTTGTTGGGAACTCCCAGGGTTGTTAGGGTGCGCACCGTCTCAGGTTCATTTGGGGATTCAGTTTAGACTAGTAAAGATGAGATGTCTCATCGTCGTTGGAGTTTTGGGTGTGATCAACAGTGGTTGACTTCCGCGAAGGTTTCCCACCTAAAAAAGAGTGCGGGTCGGTGGAACCTGTATCTAAGAAACCATCCTCATCGGTACCGGCTCATAGTTCGTCGGACCGCTCTCTTGTGTGCCACCAGTATGGCCTGTCCAGACATTCTAAGTCGTCTTGCCGCATCCCTTCGAAGTCTTTCAACCGTGCGGTTGTTCACGCCACCAGGGAGAGTTATGGAAGAAGCGTCGCTCGTGAAGGAGTTAGAGACCAGGGGATGAAAATGCCTGACTGTGAGGCAGGAGATGCTTCAGCCATCTGGGCCCCAGCCACAGGTCTCGGGGTGAAGTTCGCGCACAGTCAGGAGTTGCCGAGGGTGTGGAGAACCTCGCTTCGGATTCTGTTTTCAGCTTTCTGAAGAAAAATATCCAAAGATTCCTTGTTCTATTCTTGTTATCATTGTAAGATCACCTTTTTTTTGCGGTCGCGCGATGAACTTGGTCTACCGCAGTCTAAGCAGTCTTATCTGTTCTCAGTGTGATCTCAAATCGTTCGGTTTTCCTTGAAGGATGTTGGGACCGCGAATGAACGGGTCATTATAATTTTGAGTTGGGTATCAATTGCGTTCGTTAGGGGGATTTTTGGTTTTGTGAAATTAACGTGCAGTGTTTTGAGGTCATTTGTGAGTTCGGGCGAGAAATTCCCTTGTCTCTGGTTGCAGTGATGTTTTTTTTCGGTCGGTGTGTGAGGGGTTGAGATAATTCTTTATCCTCGAGCTGTTGGGTCGTTTCGTAGCAAGCTTCTTGTTTAAGTCTCTGAGTGTTGTTCGGTCTGTAAGGAGAAAGTAACTGGGTTCGGTTTGGGAGTTCCCGTGTTCCCCCCCCCCTCCGGGGTGGTGTGTTCGAGTTTCAAGGTCCCCATGTTAGTAGATTTCTGTGGTGGGGAGAACCCTCCCGTGTTCTCCACTCAATCTCAGACAATGTTTGTACTTGAGTTGGTCGGGTGTGACTTGTGTTGGTAATGGACACCCCGAGCCTCTCAGATACATCTGATTTTGTCTGGGCACTGACGTGAGTTATGAAAACTGTTGGCTTGGTGACTTTCTGGGGGCAGAAAGTGTTTGTGGTGGGGAGAATTGTCACACCCGCCTTTTCTTTTAGAGATCTTATTTATTTTATTTCACATGGCGTTGGGTGTTTTTGCCTAAGTGCGGGTGAGTCCCGGTATAAATTTTTAATGTTGGGATGAGTTTGTGTTTTGGGATAGTGCGCGAACACCGTGTGTTTTAGACGCACTGCCCGCTCGGGATTGTGTAGCCCGCTTGCAGTCCGCTTGGATACCTTACGGTGCGGAAATACCGCACCGTCATCCCATTTTCTCGTTATGTGGGTGGATATATGTATATGTATGTTTATATTTTTATATATGTGTGTATATATGTATGTCTACGTTTGTATGTGTTTATGTTTTAACATTGTGTGTAATTATATATATATAATGTATGTGCATTTATGTTTATGGGAGTATATATGTATATATACACGTATGTTCACAAGTAAATATGTTTTAACATTATATGCTTATGCGTGTACATGTTTATATGTGGGTTCTTATAAGTTCATATGTTTATATATGTTATATATATGTTTATATATATGTATGTATACATGTATTTATGTTTATATATGTTATATATGTTTTTATATATGTAGATGTGTTTATAAAAATTATTATTTTTTTTATTATTTTTATTTGATTATAATTATTATTATTATTGTTAATAATATTATTATTATTTTTATTATTAAAACAAATCCTAATCTACCCATTCCCCCCCCCCTTTTTCCTTCTGCCATCGCGCAAAGCCCCCCCCCCTCCCCGTTCGGCGCAGCGCCCCCCCCCCCCTCGCCGGCTTCCTCCCAGCTCCACACCGCCGGTCTCCCCTTCTCTCGTCGCTCCCCACCGGCGCCCCTCCGCTCGCTGATCCTTGCCGGCGCCGCAACTCCCGGCTGACTCCGCCCCCTTGCCGCCTCGCCGTCCGGCCCTCGCCGCCTCGTCGTATGGCCCCACCGCCTCGCTGTCCGACCTCTTCCCCCTCATCTCACGCTCATGCCAGCTGCTCCGGCCGACCTCTCCGCCCTCCGACGGCCTCCGGCCGCCGTCCGGCCGCCGTCCGGCCGCCTGCCCTTGCCATCTTTGCCCGCGCCGCCCTTGCCGGCGCTGCCCTAGCCGGCGTCGCCCCTACCGTCGCGATTTCCGTGTTCCCCGAGCCCTACCGGCGTCTTTCCGGTAAGCGCGCACCCTCTCGGTGTTGTTCCGGCCAACCCGCACCCCTCTCCAGCATCTCCGCTGGCCGTTTCCCCCTTCCGCGTAGCTCGTCCGGTTGGGCGCTTCTCCGTGCCGAGGTGAGAGTTACGATGTTTAGTTGTTTTAGTTTTATTTATTTGTTTATTTATTTTTATCATTGTTTATTTGTTTCGGGTTTAGTGCGATGACTTGTTTATACGTTCAAGGTTGTGCGGGTGATGTGTCGTGATGCGCCTGTCCACTCTGACAACCGCGTTTGAGCGCGATCATGTTTTATCGCTGATTTCTGGGTAAGATTATATTTATGCGTTTTTATATATATTGACGCCACGTTAAAAAAATGAAGTTGAGTCTGCGGACCCTTGAGGTCTTTATCTGGTCCAGAGTCGGTTTTTGATTTACGTCTGCGATGTTTTGCTTGTTTAAGTGACGAATATTATTTTGACGTCTTCTTTAATATAATTCGCATCGCTATGGTTTTCTCATCAAGATTTTTATGATGCTTCGGCAATGATAAATTGTTTAAAAAAATATTAATTATACATTAAAGTGTTATTTGGGTTTTACTGGTGAACGTTGTTTTTTTAGGGTTGGTTTTTGATTGGTACCTTGATTGCTTTGTTGGATTAATGTTTTTTTAGGGATTTGTGGTATTCTGAGACTCGTTGATCTATCGTAGGGAGTTGCTGTTGGTTTCGATGGTGCGCACACATTTTCCCAGGTATGAATATGTATAAATATATATATATCTTCTGTGTGCGTGTTCCCTCATGGCGCGGAGAACACGTGCCTCAGTTTAAGGATATATATATATATATACATGTGGAAGTGCATGCGTGCGAGCGAGTATCTACTTGAGTTAGAAAGCTTGACATGACCCTTGTTCGAGGTAGGTGGTTCCATGTCTCTACACCATTTAGATAATTTAATTTGTTTGTTTAGTTTAACTTAATATGTTCTATGGTTTAGTTGTATGATGTGTATTATGTTTATAATGTTTTGGTAGTGCTGTAGAGGTTTTGGGGAAATGCATTTTTTTTTAAAATGGTGTAACAAGCGTTCGTGATGAAAATTGCGCTTGTCTTTAGAAATTGTCATGTTTTTCCTTTCGGTCTGGTGGTGGTAAACTTTTGAAGTGCTTAATAATTGTTTATAGGGTTTCAAAGAGGTTTTGAAAGGGTTTCTTTGTGAAATTCATTTTGTAAGGGTTTCATTTTCCTGCGATATGTTTTATAAATTGAGGAATTGTTTATTTAAGTGGTTTTTTGAGTGCGAAACATAGTTGAAAGGTTTTTGAAGGTTGTTTGGCAGGTGCGAAAGGGTTTTAAAGTCACTCTAGGTGTTTGTGTATTTAAATAGATATTTTTAAAGAATATGAATCAATTTGGTGGGTTTTCCTTGTTGGGTACTTTTGAAGTTGAAATGAAAAATTGTTTGAATAATGGAAAGAAAGTTTTGACATGGTTACCTCATGTATCAAGTTTTAAAGTGACGGATCTATATAAAATCAATTTGCCTTCAGTGTAAAGTCTTCTTGGTTTCCTTTTCTTGAAATGATTTCAATAATGACTCAAATGTTTTATTGGTACATTTATATGACACTAAAACGGTGCTTTGTAGGAGTTGATTACGCATTCATTTTTCTTAAAGTGGTGTATTTTCATAAAATGGGATGTGTCGTGTGCGTGTGTCTTTGAAATATTGCTTTGGTATGCAAATGGTGACTTTTGTGTGCAATACTTTGTTTGGTTTGCGAAATGAGAAAGAAATAGACTATGTGAATGTGAAACTTGTTTGAGCACAAGGGAAAACCCTGGGTATCTAGGTGGGCGAACTAGAACTAGTGCGCTAGTGAACCGGATGGGTATCGTCCCTGTTTCACTTAGCTGGATTGACGATTGCAACACTAACTAAACATATGATATCTGAGGGTCGTGGCCTTCTAAGCCACGTGTTCTGAGGGTCGTGGCCTTCTAAGCCACGTTTTCTGAGGGTCGTGGCCTTCAAAGCCACGTTTCACCGAGACACGAGGTTTCTAGGGTCCCACTCGAGCAAGATTGAACTTAGGGGATTTTCCCATAGTGCTCTACCATCAATGTTGTGGTTCCTTCCGTCGGCATATGGAGGACCGCTTGGGTGTTAACGTGTGTGTGTGTGTGTGCGTGCGCGTATGTATGTATGTGTGTGTGTGTGTGTGAGTATGTGTGTGTGTGTGTGTGAGACTGGGTGTGTGTATGTGCCCAAAATGAACATTTCTCTTCCTCTTTAAAATTATGTCTGTTAAATGAGTTCTTATTAGTGTTTTCCTTTAGCATTTTGGTTTGTAAATGTTTTCTCTAAAAGCATTTTGAAAGTATAATTTTGAATAAGCACTTTAAATTATCTTTTGGTGTTGTGGCATGGAATATTTTTCTCGGTGGCATCCTACTGGGCTTTTAGCTCACACCCTACATACACCCTTGTGTGTATGTAGATTCTTGTTTCTCGTGTATTCCAGGTTGTGTATCGTGTTCAACGATGGTGGCTCTGGCTGCTGTTGGACTTTGTGTGCAGGTTGGTTTTTGGAGCTTAGTTTTCTTTTTCGGTTGTTGTTCATTTTGGGATTTTAGCTGAATTGTATACCTAAACCTGTTTATAGTTTAGTGGGGTGTTTTGTAGTGTGTTCCCAGTTTCAGTTTTTTTTGTTATCTGGTTGGTTGTTTTCTTTTTGTCTTGTATTTTGGGTAAAAACCGTTCCCACTTGTTAAACTTGATACACGGGCACTTGTGCCAGCCCGTGGGGATCGGGAACGCCCTTCGGTCCTTGCCGCGGATCGGGTTGGGCGCCGGGTCGGATGGCGACCCGGCCTGGTTCGTGACAATAATAAACCAAGTCGTTGTTATCACAAACATGTTTTTAACATGGAATTTTTAAAAATTAGCAATAAAATATCCTTTGTAAATCATATATTATATGATATATATTTGATAATGATTTCATAATATATTTTTTATGAAAATTATATTTATTAAAAATTATTTTTGAATGTGAATAATGTACGTTGAGGCTTAAGGTATGTGATTTCTAGTATCTCTATTATTTCAGAAAGACGTATGTCATATTCACCACTCATTTATATTATGTGGTGTATAAAAAACCAATTTGAAATGGTTTATCCTGAATTCAATTATTTTAATTTATTTTAATGATTTTAATTTTTAATTATTTAATTATGATTATGATTCTAGAGATTACCAAAATAGTAATGCATTTTTGTACCATTTTGTCTTCGTGGGGACAATATTATGTTTTAAACCAATCTTCCTTTAAGAATATTTTATAAATCCATATAAACATGTAATATTAGTAATTTATTTATTATTATGATATCAATATTTAATTTAATTTAATTATTTCATGGTTAGTATGGTTCAATTTTACAAAATTGGAAATGGTTTTATGATACGATCCTTTTACATATCATATTTTTTATGATGATTCTTTTGATTATAAAATATTTTGAAAAAAATCACAAGAAAATAATGACTTTTCTTCTCCTATGGTTATTTTATTATAATGCATGTTTTCCTTTCATATTCCAGACATTTTATACAAATTATTTCAAATTAATGTTTTAAAAAATATTCATTATTAATCAATTCTATCAAAAAACCATTTTCAACCAAATCATTTTTTTCTAAAAATGTTTTCAAAAATGTCTTAAAATTTCCAAGAGGGTTTATTATATAAATGTTTAATTTTTTTACTCATTAAAATGTGTTTTAAAAGAAATATTCACATCATTTTCCTAACAATACCCATTTGGACATTATAGAAAATCTTAAATGAATAATTCTTTTAACATGAATGACATGAATAATATTTCCCACTAATGATAGATAATTTTCATAATGCTTCACCCAAAATTTTTCAAGGTCATTTTCCTAGAAATGGTTTTCCATGACATTTGGGAAATATTAATATTTTAAATAACTCATTTCATTATAAAAATATATTTTCCTAAATAAATGTTTTAAATGATTTTTATGTCATCTACATAAGTTTTCACAGTTTTTTTCAAAAGAAAGGATTTTGAAAAATTTTTATGCTCTATTTTTTTAAAAAATTGATATTTTATTTTCTTATTTAATTGTTCAATGTTATTTTCTTTACGAAATCATTTTCAATCAATGATTACCTCATTTGATGTTGTATATGATGTAACTAGGATATAATCCATGGAAACCATTATTAATTTATCTGTTTATGGTGCATGATTATAAATAATATATGTTCTTGAAATTTATTTCTATTTATGGGTAATTCAAAATTAAAATTTTTATTAAAGGATATTATTCAACAATGGATTATGCTATGTTGAAATGATGAAATTATTATGAAATATCTTTCACTTCCAACGATTTTTGTAATGGCAGAGACCTCTTTGGTGTCTTTCTTTGTGAAAATATGGTGTTCGAGGTGTTTCTAGAGGTCAAGGAGACTTACCCCCGAAAACTTTCATAAAATTCACTTTTTGGGAATAGTAGCATCGATGACCTTCAGTGAATAGTTCCAATGGTATACAGTTTTGAATAGTGCATTGGAAACCTTATGTGAATAGTGCCATTGGTGAGGTCTAACGGTAACCTCTCTTTCCTTTTCCAAATTTCCAATTATATGAACTGTTCCATTGGTGAATAGTTCTATCAATAACCAGTAACTGTAAACTCTCTTCACTTTTCCAAATTTACAATTCTATGAAATTTTCAAATTTTGAATAGTTATATCAGTAACCTCTAACAGAAACCTCTATTTTCCAAATTTTTAATTCTATGAATAGTTCTATTAGTGAACTGTTCTATCGGTAACATCTAACAGTAACCTCTCTTTCCTTTTCCAAATTTTCAATTCTATGAATAGTTCTATCAGTTACCTCTAATAGTAACCTCTATTTCCTTTGCAAAATTTTCAATTCTATGAATAGTTCCATCAGTGAATAGTTCTATCGGTATCCTCTAAGGGTAACCTCTCATTCCATTGCAAAATTTCCAATTATAGGAACAGTTCCATTGGTGAATAGTTCTATTAGTAACCTCCAATGGTAACCACTCTTTTCTTTACGAATTTCCAATTCATTGAATAGTTCCATCAATTAACAGTTCTATCGGTAACCTGTAATGGTAAGATCTCATTCCTTTGCCAAATTCTATGTTCTGTGAACAATGTTTTCAGAATGGTAGGTGTATAGTGTTATATTGGTGAGGTTCATGAATAGTGTTCTAATGCTGAGGTTCATGAATAGTGTTTTATCGGTGAGATTCATGAACAATGTTCTATCAGTGAGGTTCATGAATAGTTTTCTTACGGTGAGTTTCATGAACAGTGTTCTATCAGTGAGGTTCTACCAACGAGGTTCATGAACAATGTTCTATTGGTGATGTTCATGAACAGTGTTATATCAGTGAGGTTGTAATGGTGAGGTTCATGAACAATATTCTATCGGTGAGGTTCATGAATAGTGTTCTATCAGTGAGGTTTATGAACAATGTTTTTCCTTTGCCAAATTTTGACTTCATGAATAGTGTTTCAGCTTCCTACAGTTTCTCCCCTTTGAAGTTTCCTTTAAAGTAAAATGGATTTAAAACCTTATTTTAACGACTCTAAGGCTAATTCAAATTCCATAACACCTATATTATTTATTCCTATGGCTCAGGATGTTTTTACATTGTCAAACCACGTGGTTTAATGCGGTCCACTTTTAATGGTAAATTAAGCGTATCTAAAACCTTCGATCCATTAAATCTAATAAAGGGACTAGATATCTTCCTCCCTTGTCATTCCTACTAGTTATCTGGTGCGAGATGCATGGACCATTCCTTCAATCCCATAGGAATGGTGAGATCAAACTTTTTCTCGTGGATTGGTTTCCTCAAAGTCCTTCTTGCTGCAAGTGCAGCCCCTGTTTCTATGCTACCAAGCAGTATCAGTCAATATTCAATATAAGGCATATTTTATCATCATTCTTTTGGGGTTCATCTCTTCTTTTTTCTCCTTTCTATATAATAGCATGTAGTCTCCATGCTTCTAATGGATTTTTTTTGGGGTACAGTTGGTGCGGTGGTACCGTGGCATCCTAGGGTGGATACAGTTGTCGCGAGAGGTGGATGGTATCCCGTTGTGTGGATAAAGAATGTCAAGAACTATTTAAAATAGGGAATTCATTATTTCTCTCTTCGTTTACATTAAACTGTATCGTTATCATGTTTTATCCCACTATATGGCTATGGAACAGACATAATAAATATTTGAACTGGATAAATAAATTTTTTTCGTTCGTATGTTAATGCCTCTTGTTTTGCTAAATAGTTTAATATCTGTGAATTCTTTGATTAGTAGTTCATTCATGATGGAAATTGGTAATGAACGTAAAAAAAATTAGTTTATAATTGTTTGGTTAGAAGATAAATTGGAAGGTAAATTTATCTGGTTCTCTTTATTATAATTATATTTTAATCAAATTGGCGCAGTAAGCATGTTTAATTATTTTTGATAGCTTTCTCATAAGGATTCATGAAATTGGAACCTATGAATAATTAATCTATTAATTCAAGATGGATTAAAGAACTGATTGTTTGATAATTCATTGGTGGGTTCTGAGTTACCCTCTTGATTGTAAAAGGGCCAAGAGCTCAATTATTAAGATTCTTGTTTTCAAGATGCTTGTGTTGTAATTTGAGCATGGAGGGTTGTTATGATATGTCGTGGAATGGAGACCATTGGTTTTGGTAGCAGATGATGCCTAGAGTGGCGAGATGCATCAATTTATTCATGTGGGGGTCGGGGAGGATACCAGGGATGATGGAATGGGATAGATGTGATTGGTGGATGCTTGCTAATTCTTAATGGTTAATTACATGCTTTACTTTTCCCCACTACTCAATAACCTAGTCTTACATACCCTTCTTCTGAAAGAGTCAAAGACATGTGGGGTGTGCCATGTTCTTTCTTTGTTTAGCTTCACAAGGGAGTATGGGTCTATTCTCTTGATATAAGCGGCAATGAATTGACAGGTAGTACATCTAGTAACTGTGTTGAGCCCCCTTGTGTCTAGTAGTATAGATTGTTTTTATATAATTCCTGTGAATATGGGAAAGTAAATCTATAATGGTATGAAAGTTATTTTTTGTTAATAGTTTAAAAGAAAAACGAGGAAAAACAAAGAAATCACTTCAAGGGGGCCAAAAGTGGTGATGTCTCATGGAATCCCCTTGAACCACACATAAATAATCTAGGGGAAGGGAGTAAAGACTATCATAAAAAACAAGATAGTCCTCATGTCTGCCCAAATGAGCCAGTGAGTCAGTTGTAGAGTTACCTTCTCTCCGGCTGTTATGAATAAACCTTCCATGACTAGTTTCTGTCTTGCACCTTAGAATAATGTAAGTTAGGTCCCAAAGAATCTCATAACTTCCCTACACCGCCCTAACCAGGACCTCTGAATCAGATTCAATCTCTGTCACCTCCAAGCCCCTCCTCTTGCAAATCAAAAGGCCTGAAATAAGAGCCTGGGCCTCTGCCCTCAGGGAGTTACCAGGACCATAAAAAGCTCTAAAGGAAACATACACCGAGCCCGAACAGTCTCTAAGTAGACCTCCACCCCTCATTACTCCCTCTAAGCAAGAACCATCGATATTAAGTTTCAACCCTTGGTTAGGTGGTTGCCACTTTATCCAAATGCCATCCCTTCTTTGAGGCATGCAAGGTCTCCTTAGGAAGTTGCACATCTCCACCGAATCCCTCCCCCCTTTAACCGATGAGGCAAGTTCCACAATGAGAGTTTTGAGCCTGATCAGGAGGAATAAAGGAGACTTTCTAGAGCCTAGTCTAACCTGATTACATGCCTCCCACAGGACCCAGCAGACAGCAACCAAGATGATGGCCTTAATTGACTTTTCTATGGACCTGTTATTTGTCCTCGAGAACCAGGGTTCCACAAACTCTGAACAGGTCTTATGCACTCCATCATTAAACGGCGAGTTGGGGAAGGAGGACCAAAGGAGGGAGGCTCATTGCCCTTGGAAGAAGAGGTGCATCGTTGACCTAATACAAGGAAATTCACAGCATTAACAACAAGACGCCAAACAGATTCCTTTCCTCTGGATATTCTCCTTCGTCAGTAGTGCTCTGTTAGTGACTCTCCACACCAAGAACTTCATCCTTTTCAGAATCTCCTTGCACCAAAAAACCTGTCCCCCATCCACCATGGGTCTCTCCCTCTAATGTAACCTCCTGTAGTCACAGGCACTGAACCTGTCGGAAGCAGCATACATCTGGTTCCTCACTCATCACAATTTCTTCAAAAAGGTTCAACTGGGTGGGGTTCAACGCCGGATGAATAACATCATACCTGTTGCAAGCTTCTCTGAAAGACACATCAGTAGACGGGCAGCCTTCAAAGGCAAGCTTCCCACTCAACCAGTTGTCATGCCAGAAACCAATATTCTCATTATCGATAGTCCACCTGGAGTAACCATGAAACATCTCCATATAATCAAACATACATTTGGCCAGCCTCATCGCACCATGTATGTTGAATTCCTCACCCCAGCCATATCGACCCCTGAAGAATTTTTTCCAATGAGTGTCCCCTGTAATAATCTCCCATGCAAGACGCACCTGTAAACCAAGGATAGAATCTTGGATGTCATGCAGACCGATGCCTCCTTCATCAACTGGACGCGCCATTTTCTTCCACGAGGCCCAATGACACCGGCCTTCTGTCTTGGAATCCCAAAGAAATGTTGTAAGTATGTTTTCCATTTTCTGTATCATGCCCTTTGGTGGCTTAATAACTGAAAACACATGCATGGGAATAGAAAGAAGAACACTGTTAATAAGCGTGACCTGACCTCCGAACGAAAGGAGTTTTTTCTTCCAGTTAAGAATCCTCCCAATTATACGATCCATGATTCCATTAAAAAGCTGTTTCTCCATCAGGTTGGTGTTTTCTGGAACATAATGATGAAGTTGTAATTTTAATGGGACAGTGGACTTTGGGTGTGCTGCGAATGAAATTTAATGTGGAATTGTTATTGTTAAATTAATGTTCTAAGAATTAATTAACATAAAGTGAAACTGATTAAATGGGAATGAAATAATTTATTAATTATCTTTAAATGGTTTTGTGCTTATAGGATACCTAGCCTTAGAAGTAGTAGCCCCCAGTGCGAGAGACGTTAGCTGCAGTTGATTCTAAGACTAGGTTATGCCCATCGTGTGGTTTTGAGGTATAGTATATTCTTTACGTTTTGTGTTTCTATATGCTACTCCACCCTGTATGTAATGGAAGCTTCCCCCCCCCTGGGAATTCTGAGCCATGGTTGGGTGTTTTCCCCAACATTCTGGTTGGAGGATGAATGGCTGACTACCCCCTTTGGTCTCGTTCTCTTCTCTTGGTAGTTACATGTGATGGTAGGCACAATGTTTAGATTTCCCCATAATTGTGGGTAGAGGGATATAATGGTTTTTGGTTATTCACACACATATATTCGGGATATAGTTTCCTATGGACTACTATAGGGGTATCGTGTATAGGCTGTGGTGGCTTGAGGATCCTTACATGGTGTATGGGATGTAATGGCTTGAGACATAATACCTAATGTATGATACACATTATGTGAGCTTTGGTGGCTCCTAGTAACTACTTGGTTATATTGCATATGTGGACATGGTGGTTTTGTTGCATGAGGTCTATGTTATTGTGCTTCTCCCGGGTGTCTAGGAGCAAGCCTTTTTGGAGAGAGATGCTTAGGATGTGCGATGTTGGGGCAGTGTGAAAAAATAGTGGGGAAGTTGTAGTGGGGTACCCTTATTATTCTTAATTATATTATATACTCTTATATGTGTTAATTTGTGAGAGTGTCTATGGTGAAGCTAGGAACATAGTATACCTATTTAGACGACGAGTTAGTTCCACTTGACGTTCACTGTGCGTTAGCATGCTTTCTTTACTTTTGCACTAGAGGCATCAGAGAGGATCCTACTGAGTATAATGTTATAATCACCCTATGTATATATAAACTGTTTTCAGGTCACTTGATGTTGGTTGGAGATCGCACTGGTTACTATTTGCTTATGTTTGTAGGAGTTGTTCAAGCTTGTGGTTACTGCTGTTTTACATTAATTTAGGTACTTTTAGTTTTTCTACTTTTAGTTTTAGGAGTTTTGAATGATATCTCATATGTGTAATTGGGATTTCTTTTATCTTACTGGTTTATTTGAAGTTGGATGGTGTCTATCTTATCTCTCTCTTCTGCATGTGTTCTCTTAGAGGGTAATGCCTCCCATTTGTGTGTTTTTTATGCCCTCAATGCTAGTTCCCAACCTGGGGCCTAATGAATGCGGGGCTCCGGGGTTCATTATCTCCCTTATAACATTTTTGGCCTAGGTGGGGTACTCTTTTTTGGTAGGGGATCCTAACAGACTGGTAACATAGGGATGTTGAAGGATATGATATAGTTTGGAGTTAGGCATAGGTGAGGTTGCATGGGTTGGTAGGTAAACCATGTAATTCATGTTTAGCAAGTGATGTAAACACTAGATACTGGCTAGGAAATATGCATTTAGGAACCCCTATGAACTGATGTACAGACCTTTAAGTTTACAATGGCTACTAAAAAAGGTGATACAAGTTGCTGGGTAGAGACCTAGGAAAGGATCATGCGTCATTATTCTTTATGCCTATGTTTGAATTGGTAGTCCATGGGATAGGTTAAGCTAAAATCAATGAATGAAAAAAAATTAATTAATTAATGTTGAGTCATATATATTCCTTGTTTAGGAGCTCTAATAGTTTGTTATTTTACAGGTTTGGATCCAGGTTGATGTCCTCATCATGTTTTCCTAGAAAATGTCCAGTAGGCTGTTCTGGAAGATTGTTGTAGGGTAGAGGTTGACGACGAAGACACATAGAGGAAGTCACTTTGAGAGTTTCAGTTCTAGAGTCTATAGAAGTATGAGGACTCTGCTTCAGATACAGTCAAGGAATTATGGTCGAAGGAGGTCGAGATAGGCTTCAGTTCAATCCATGATTGGAAGGAGCACTGGGTGACCTTGGTTGTGACGATGCTGCATGGAGCAGTGAGGCAGTGGTGGTTCTTGTTCCTCAGGGATCATGAGGAGTCAGCGATCTCATGAGATGAGTTCCGATACAAGTTTAGAGTTGAGTTTCTTTCTTCAATTTCTAAGGATTCCATTCTCCATGCGCTTCTTACCCTTCAACAGGGGAGATCCAGTGTTCGAGAGTTTGGAATCTGTTTCATGAACCCTTTACGATATGCTTTGGACCTGCTTCCAAATGAGGAGACCAGGGTGTGGAATTTCATAGAGGATTTTCATCTAAGGATCCAACTCCATGTCACTTTATTTATTTTTAAAACATATATTGTGCTTCTGGGGACGGTAGGGGTTGTTGAGAAGACTTTGTCAAGGACAGGATCATCACGAGATGGGAATCATCATGATTCCTCATGAAGGAGAGTTGTGGTCCGGGGATCCCGGTTTTTAGGGCATAATAGTCTCCATTCAATCAGGGGTAGGTCCCGGCCCTTCACATATCATTTCTCTAGAGGTAGCACTCTCAGGCCTAAGACAAGGGATCAAGCAATATTTCTCTTTTGGTTGTCATGGTCATTAGTAGCAGGAGTGCTCGACCTTTCAGAGCAATCATCGTGCCCCAGGTGCTACGCATTAGGTTCCTTCGTAGTTGCAGTTCGAACCGAGGCAGCAATAATAGGTTGCACCATATTTAGATCAGAAGAAGTTAGATGGTGTAGGTAGTGGACAACCCCATGATTATCCTCGTCCTCAGAGAGTAGAGCGCGACCATAGTGGTGGTCGTCATTAGGGTCAGAGAGGCCGTGGAGAAGGTCGTGGTCAGCTTTATACTCTAGCGTTGCCAGCTCCTGGAGAGCCAATCATCGTTCGAGGTACCCTTTGATTTTTTTCTACATTGGTGTATTCCTTATTTTATTAAGGAGTGACACACTCCTTCATATCACTAACCCTTTTCCATGCTTTGAGACTTGATGTAGAGAGGCTACCAGTGCCCTTGGTGTTGACTACGCCAGTTGGAGGTCAAGATGACATGTTTGAAGTATATAGAGACTGTGAGCTAGTGTTGGGGCATCATTGCTCTTGTGGAGATTTCCTATGTTTACGAATACAACCATATTATGTCATCCTCATCATGGATTGGTTGTATTCTATTCAAGTTATCATGGATTTCTTCGGGAAGAAAGACGTTTTCGTTTGTGTGGATGGACAGCCAGTGGTGTTCGTTGGAGAGTGAGATCCTCGGATGCATCATAGGTGTTTTCCATCCTTATCATCCCTGATATCTGAGATGATTTTGAGTTTCTCAGAGGTTCAACAGTTGGAGTTTCCTAGGGTCATAGAAGAGTACCATGATGTATTTCTAGAAAAGGTTATTTCACTACCCCCTCAACGAGAGAACAAGTTTGGGATCGATCTACAACCAGGAGAATCTCGTATCTCTATGTATCCATATAGCATGCCACTTTCTATGTTACAAGATCTATGTATACATATTGAGGGTCTGTTATAGTGTAGTTTTGTTTAGACATGTTTGTCACCGTTGGGTGCACTAGTTTTGTTCATGAAGAAGGCTAACAGCAGTTTGAAGTTGTGTGTTGATTATCATTGCTTAAACAATGTGACAAAAAAGAATCACTATCCGCTTCTGCAGATTGATTATTAATTCGATCAACTGAAGGGTGAATGTTGGATTTCAAAGATCGACTTGTGGTCAGGATATCATCAGATGCATGTAAAGGTTTAGGATATCACAAAGACTGCATTCTATTTTCATCATGGGCATTATGAGTTCGTTGTAATGTCATTAGGCATGAAGAATGCTCTAGATGTGTTCATGGGATTTATGAATGTTGTGTTCCATGAGATCCTAGAAAAGTTCGTTTTGGTTTTCAATGACGACATCTGTGTGTACTCTACATCTGAGGAGGAGCATGAAGAGCATCTACACGCCATTTTGAGAGTTCTTCGTCATCAAAAGATGTTTGGGATGTTGTTGAAGTGTCAGTTTTGGCCACTAGAAGTCCGTTTCATGGGCCATGTTGTGTCCCAACAAGGAGTAGTTGTGGATCCATCAACGATAGAAGAAATTGTGTCTTGGGAATCCCCAAAGACAGTGTCAGATGTGCGATGTTTCCTTGGCCTCACAGGATACTTCATAAGGTTCATAGCTGATTTCTCGCGAGTTGCAACTCCTCTGATAGGTTTGACCTAGATGGATCAGGTGTTCATATGAAATGATCTATGTCAGAGACCATTCGATTATCTAAAGTAGACATTAGTATGTGGTCCAGTTCATTGTCTTATAGCTGAGGGAGATTAGATTGATGTTTTCTACGACACTTCACATCCGGGGTTAGGTTTTGTTCTGATGTAGCATAGATCAATTGATTCTTATGGGCCTCAGTAGTTTCATCCCCATGTTCATAACTATGACACCCATGATCTTGAGTTGGCAGCCGTATTGTTTGATCTGAAGTTGTGGAGACATTACCTCATTGGCCAGTGATTTGTTGTTTTCCCCGATCATAAGAGTTTGGGGTATGTTTTCTCCCTGCATGACTTGAACTTATGACAACATCGGTGGATGGAGTTATTATAAGAATATGACATTGAGATATCATATACACTGGGAAAGGGGAATACTGCAGCTGATGTGCTAAGTAAAATGTCACATAGTGATGTTGTGTGTGAATCCAATGATACCTAGAGAGTAATTGAAGTACTGTCAGCATTACATCTTGATATGGGAGAAGGCGGGGGCAGAGGTTTTCTTTTTTAGATGATGGTACAATCATCCCTGGTGAATATGTTGGATGAGTCCATGTTGGGGGATCTTGAGGTGGTGGTCTGGAGAGACCGAGTTGTTTGCAGCGAGGCCCCTGATGGGTTGTCGGAGGAGAAACAACACTGAGTGTTTTATCACTGAAGTATTTTTGTTCCTTTGACAATGCATGACATGGTTCCCATATATTTTCATAGTTCTTCATTAGTGGTGTATCCTATCATGAGAAATATGTTCCCAGCCTTGAGGATCCAGTTTTGGTGGCTTGGGATGAATTGTTCAGCTGCGGAGTTTGTGTCTTCATGTTTGGTCTGCTATAAGGTATGTCTGAACACCGTGTTCCAGGAGGTGTTCTCCAACCATTATGGATTCCTTAGTGGAAGTGGGAGGACATCTCAATGGAATTTTTTACTGGTTTACCTCGATTTATGGGAGGACATGATTCTATTTTGGTGGTAGTGGATCGTTTAACAAAATCATCCCACTTCACAACGATGAAGGAGTTGAGCTCAGTGGATGTTTCATCGAGGAATTATATAGAGGAGGTGGTGAGACTTCATGGAGTCCCAAGGAGGATCATTTTTTTTTTCAATATCCACATTTTACCTCTAGGGTATTGAGTTGTCTCCAACAAGAATTCGGTTCTCAACAATGCCATAGCACTGCATTTCATCCTCAAATGGATGGTCAGATATAGCGAACCATCCAAACTCTTAAACACATGTTACATTCTTGTGTTCATGATTTTGAAGGTTCATGTATGTGGAACTTACCCTTGGTGGAGTTATCTTATAATAATATTTTTCACTCGACCATTGGTATGGCACCATTTAAAACCTTCTATGGCCTGCCTTTCTATTTCTATTGTTCTAGACTGGGGTCGGAGAGTCAAAAATTCATGGATCGGAACTGGTGAAGAATACAATAGAGATGATTTAGGTGATTTGTGTGTGGGTGAAGATAGTGAAAGATTGTCATAAAACATTTGATGATAAAATACTGAGACCCATTGAGTTTAATGTTGGGGATCATGTGTTTCTAAAGGTGACTCGCTGTTGTGGGAAGGGAAGGTTTGGTCGTGAAAGTAAGCTCTATCTCCAATTTGTTGGGCCTTTCGAGGTGTTTGCTCATGTTGGAGTTTTGGCGTTTTGAGTAGAACTTACCACATAGATGAGTCAAATACAAGTTGTTTTTCATGTATCACATCCTCGTCATTATCTTCATGATGACTCTCACATCATCGATTTGGGAGAGATCAATGTTGATATTGATACAACCTTTGAAGAGTGACCTATGGAGATCTAAGTCCGCAAGGAGAAGGTGTTTCTCCGGCATTCAATCCCATTGGTTCATGTCTTGTGGTGAAATTGTGTCATGTAAGAGAGAACCTAGGAACATTAGTCACAGATACGTGCTTAGTACCTAGAGTTTTTTGATGATTATCTCTTTTCATGTAAAGATGTTCCATTTGTGGTTAGACCTTCATGTTTATATTTTGAATTTCTTTTGTTGCATCTTGTGGCATGCGATATTTTGAGGGATATAAGGATGGGTGGCTGTTAAGATCTTGTTTAATTTTACCTTTAGGTGGTCTTTGAATCCTTTAGGATGATAATGTTTTGAGAGGTATTTTAAGTATTGGCTCAGACATCTCTGGTCCATTAAATTGTGAAAATATGGTGTCTGAGGTGTTCTCGGACATCAAGGGGACTTAGCCCCATCACATTGACAATTTTACCTTTTTGTGAACAATAGCATCAGTGAACCTCGGTGAACAATTCCATTCGTAGACATTTGTGAATAGTGCATCGGTATCCTTCTTCGAAAAGTGCAAACGGTGAGGTCCAACGGTAACCTCTCTTTATTTTTTCAAATTTCCAATTCTGTGAACAGATCCATCGGTGAACAGTTCTATCCATAACCTATAATAGTAACCTCTCATTCCTATTCCAAATTTCCAATTCTAGGAACAGTTCCATCACTGAACAGTTCTCTCAGAAACCTCTAATGGTAACCTCTCTTTCCTTTTCCAAATTTCCAATTCTATGAACAGTTCCATCGATGAACAGTTCAATCGGTAACCTCTAATGGAAACCACTCATTCCTTTTCCAAATTTCCTATTCTATGAATAGATCCATCGGTGAAAATTTCTATCAGTAACCTCTAACAGAAAGATCTCTTTCCTTTTCCAAATTTACAATTCTATGAATAATTCCATCGATGTACAGTTCTATCGGTAACCACTAATGGTAACCTCTCTTACCTATTCCAAATTTCCAATTCTAAGAATAGTTCCATCAGTGAATAGTTATATCAATAACCTCTAATGGAAACCTCTGTTTCCTTTTCCAAATTTTCAATTCTATGAAGAGGTCTATCGGTGAACAGTTCTATTGGTAACCTCTATTGGTATCCGCTCTTTCCTTTGCCAAATTTTGAGTTCTGTTAAAACTATTTCCAGAATTATGGGTGTATAGTGTTCTATTAGTGAGGTTCATCAATACTGTTCTAATAGAAAGGTTCATGAACAGTGTTCTATCAGTGATTTTCATTAACAGTGTTCTATCAATGAGTTTCATGAACAGTGTTATAACAGTGAGGTTCATGAACAGTGTTCTATCGGTGAGGTTCTAACGGTTAGGTTCTAATAGTGAGGTTCATTAACAGTGTTCTATCATTGAGGTTCATGAGCAGTGTTCTATCGGTGAGGTTCTAATAGTGAGTTCCAGGAATAGTGTTCTATCAGTGAGGATCTAATGGTGAGGTTCATGAATAGGGTTTTTCCATTGCCAAATTTTGAGTTTTGGAACAATGTTTTATTCTTCCTGAAGTTTCTCCCCATTGACATTTCCTTTGAAGTAAAATGCATTTAGAACGTTATTTTAAGGAATCTATGGCCGATTCAATGGCCATAAATCCTTTATTAATTATTCCTAATTCTCGGAATGTTTTTACTTGGTCAAACTACATGGTTTAATGTGATCTGTTTTAATGGGAAATTAAGTGTATCTTAAACAATCTCTCCATCAAATCTTCAAAAGGGATAGGATATCTTCCTCCCTTTTTGTTCTCCTTGTTCTTCGGTGAAAGATTCTTGAACCTTTCCTTCCTTCCCATAGGAATCATAAGATCAAACGTTTCCCTGTGTATTTCTTTCCTTGATTTCCTTCTTGTTGCAAGTGCACCCCATATTTCTATGCAATGAAGAAGTATCAATAAATCATCAATATAACATTTGTTTTATAATCGTACTTTTGGGGTTCATCTTCTCCTGTTTCTCATTTCTATTTTATTTCATGTTATCTCCATGCTTCTAATGGAGTTTTCTTGGGGTTCGGTTGGTTCAGTCGTACTATGTCATCCTCGGGTGGATGCAGTTCTCGTGAGAGGAGGATCGTGACCCATTGTGTAGATAAGGAACGTCAAGAACTATTTGATGTAGTGGATTCATTGATTCTCTCTTCTTTTACATGCAACTGTATCGTTAGAATTTTTTATCCCACTAGATGACGATGGAATTGACATAACAAACATTTGACCCAGATAAATAAATTATTATCGGTCATATGTTATTTCCTCTTGTTTTTCTAGATAGTAAGATATCTATGCTTGATTTGTTCAGCTGCATGTTCTTGATGAAAACTGGTAATGAACGTAAACAACTATTAATTGATAATTTTTTGGTTAGAAGATAAAGAGGCATGTAAATGAATTTGATTATCCTTATTGTAATTTGATGTTAATCAAATTGGCTCAATAATAATGTTTAATAATTTTTGATCGCTAACTTTTTAGGATTCCATAATTTGGCTCCTGTGAATAATAAATCAGTTAATTCATGGTGTATTAAAGAACATGTTGTTTGATAATTCCTTGAAGGGTTCTGAGTTACCCTCTTGATTGTTAAAGGGCCAGGATCCCAATTGTTAAGTTGTTAGTTTTCCTACTGTTTGTGTTGAAATGTGAGCCTATAGGACTGTTGTGATATGTATGGGAATAGAGACCTTTGGTTGTGGCAGCAGATGATTCCTTGAGTGGCGAGATTCATCAGTTTGTACATGTGGGTCTCATGGAGGACACCTGGGATGATGGAATGGAATGGATGTGAATGTTGGATGTTTTCTAATTCTAAATGGTTGATTATCTGCTTTACTTTTCCCCACTTCTCAAGGTATCTGGTCATAATTACCCTTCTTCCAAAAGAGGGAAGGACGTGTGGGTTATGCCACTTGCTTTCAGTGTTTATCTTCTCAAGGGAAGATGGGTCTATTCTCTTGATATAAGCGTCCAAGACTCTACAGGTAGTACATCTACTCACTTTGTTGAGACCCCTTGTTTTTAGTAATATATATTATTTTTTTAGAATGCCTGGGAACATTGGAAAGTAATTATATAATGAATAATTGAATAAATTATGTTAACCCATGGGGTTGGAGTTTGCTGGAACATAATGATGAGGTTATAATTTTAAAGGGACAGTGGACTTTGAATGTGATGTGAATGAAATTTAATGTGGAATTTTTCTTGGTTAATTATTGCTTAAATAATTAATTAACATAAAGTAAAACTAATAAAAAGGGAATGAAATAATGTATAAAATCTCTTTACATGGTTGTGTGCTTAAGGATACCTAGTCTTAGAAGTAGAATCCTAGAGTCTGATAGACATTAGATGTAGTTGAGTGTAAGCCTAGGCTATACCCATAGTGTTGTTGTGAGGTACGCTATATTCTGTATTTTTTTGTGTTTCTATACGCTAATCCACCCTGTCAGTAAGGGAAACTAACACCCCAAGAATTCTAAGCCCCCGTGGAGGGTGTTTTCCCCAACATTCTGGTGGTAGGATAAATGGATGCCTACTCCCTTTGGCCTCAATCTCTTCTCTCAGAAGTTACATGTGCTGGTAGGCATAGTGGTTAGTTTTCCCCATATATGTGTGCAGATGGGTATAATGTCTTGTGGTTATTCACAAACATATATTCTAGATATAGATTCCTATGGATTACTATAGGTGTTAAATGTATATGATGTGATGGCTTGAGGATCCTTACTTGGTGTATGGGTTGTAATGGCTTGAGGTATAATACCTGATGTATGATACACGTTATGTGAGCTATGGTGGCTCCTAGAAACTACATGGATACTTTTCTTACATGGATGTGGTGGTTTTGTTGCACGAGGTGCATGTTGTGGTGCTTCACCCAGGTGTTTGTGGGAAAGCCTCTTGGAGAGAGAAGCTTAGGATGGGAAATGTTGGGGCAAAGTGGAAAACTAGTGCGGAAGTAGTAGCGGGGTACCCTTGATATTTATTATTATATTATATACTCTTGTATGAATTAATTGGTGAGAGTATCCATGGTGAGGCTGGGAACATAGTATACCTGTTTAGATTATGTTTTAGTTTAAATTGTTGTTCACTATGCATTAGAATGCATTCATTACTTTTTTACAAGAGGTTTTGGGGGGGATCATACTGAGTATACTTTTATACTCACCCTATGTGTATATAAATTGTTTTTCAGGTCACTTTGAGTAGGTTGGAGATCAATATGGTTACTACTATCTTGGGTTTGTAGGGGCAGTTTGGGATTGTGGTTGCTGTTGTTTTACTTTAATTTGGGTACTTTTAGTTTTTCCCCTTTTAGTTGTAGTAGTTCTGTATGAAATTTCATATCTGTACATGGGATTTCTTTTATCGTACTAGTTGAGTTGGAGTTGGTTGCTGTCTATCTTATCTCTCTCTTATAAATGTGTTCTCTTAGAAGTTAATGCCTTCTTTTTGTGTGTTTTCTATACCCTTGGTGCTAGTCGCCAACCTGGGGCCCACTAGAGGCGGGACTCAGGGGGTCATTATCTCCCTTCTCAGATTTTCAGACCAGGAGGAGTACTCATTGTGGGGAGGGGGTCATGACATATATACTATATTGAGATGTTTGTGAAACACATTTATTTCATAGGTTTTAATATAAATAATTTGTGACCATCTTATAGAACATATATGTATGATTTTCATTATGTGATGTTTTGTATGTAATAAAAACGATTGTGGTTGTGTTATAACCAAGGATGGTGGTATGATTTTATCCAAGTACAAGTGGGAACTATATCTCCCTCCTATTAATAGGGTAAGGATTAATGTTATATGTCCTCAAAGGATATGCCATATGTTATCCAATGCCTAAAAGGAGGGTACACAAGAATCTAATCCATGTGAAATTTAAATAAATGGGTGGTTATCCCATGCCTAACATGTTATGTTCGTCTTTCTTGGTAGAATTTATGTAATTTTTTCTAAAATCATGTGTCTTTAACAACTATATGTATTATTCTAAGGTTACTCTCTGATGTCCTATGTTATTTTAATCATTTATTATTCATGACTTTCTATTTACCATGATTACTATCATAAATCATGTTTATAATATATTATATGAATGTTAAGATATTTTCAAATATTATAATCTATTATTTTTCCATTATGTTCTTATTATGTGCATATCCCCCTTGTTTAACCATAATGGTTATCTGATCTCACCATTTCTTAGGATTCATTTCCCTATGTTATAAAGAATGGTTTTATGTATTATATGTCTAAGAAGTGTGAAGTTTATAAAAAACATAGTGGTAGATGATGTAGTTCAATTATATACCTATAGTTTATTTATTGATGATTCCAAATGCACTAGAACAAATTGATTCTGGTAGGTATAAACATTATATCTAATGAATATTAGTATATTAATATGTAGTATTCATTTTTTTGAGAATATTTGGTCTTTATAATTTTTATAAGAGAAATGTTTATTTATCCTTTGGAAACTAGGATAATAAATATTTAGTGATATCCAAGGTATATATCTAAACAAATGTCTAAGGATATTCCTAGGTATATTTCTGAGGATAACTATAAGGATAATTATACATATCAAAAAATATCTATTAATATTTGTGACATAATGTATGAGTGGTTTTCAAGAAATACATTTTTTTCTGAATACATCATGTGGATGTGGATCTATAATATATGTATATAGGTTCATAAACCCCAAAAAATGCGTTTCTTGCATGAATCGGTCTATTCCTCATACATTAAAATGGTTCTTAAAACACCGTGGCCAGAAACACATCGAGTATATGATTTGTTAATTCAAAAACTACTTATGAACCATCATGAAGGATTTTATTAACTACCTAGGTTAAACTGAAGGTGTCATAGATTGAAAAAATTGGGTAATGATTTAGATTTCCTATAAATTATTTTTCACAATTATGTGGCTTCCACTATGATTATTGATTCACACACTATGTTTTCTGTTTTCTTCCATTGTAGGAACTAGATGGAACATGTTTAAACATGAATATGATAGGTAATGTATTAATGAAATCCAAATTGGGTGATTACTAGAGTAAAAGGTATTATTATTATGTCTAATATTTTATAACAATATATGACTGATAATATACACCTAAACCAACAATCAAACTCACCAATGAAAAGAAGAATATATTTCAATGAGATATTCGGTGGAAGACAAAAGGTAGAAAATGTGACTCAGTTTTCTATTTGTTAAAAATTTGGGGAGAAGAACTCAATAGAATTTATCAAAGGATGAGGAGATATTTTGACTTTGGCATAGAAGGACACCAAACAAATAGTTTCTAAATAAATTGAAAATATTGGTCAATTAAATGGATGATAATAATTGCTTCCCTAAGGAATCATCAATGGTTGAGTGTTACAAATCTGTAATTTATGGGAATTATACAAATATATTTCCTAGTGTGAAAGCATATAAAGTGTGCCAATAAGGTGTTTGGGGTAATGGTTACCATATTGACAATTAATATGCCATTAATTACATATGGAATGTATGGTATTTTCTAATATTATTTTTTTTTGATAAATTTGAGAATCATTATTAAATTGAGTATGATATATGTTGTGACACGATACACATTTAATAATGTACAAAATTGGTATTAAGAAATAATATGATGAATCATAATTAATTTTTTGAGAATGATGTTGGTTGATTGAGCTTTTTATGTATAGGAATTAACGAATTACATAATATGATTCCTAAAATATAAATGGATTTCTCTATAGATGTTTCTCAGTTATAATTTGAATGAATATTTTAAATGATACAATGGTCATAGAAAACTTATTTAATGTAAATGTGACATTATACAAAAAACCGATTCTTATGGGAAGGTAACCATTAATAAGTATATCATGTCTATAAAATTGATTTTGTTTTGGTTAATGAGATGTTTGATATAGATAATATGAACTACATAGTATTAATAGTCACATAACTTATAATGATTTCCTTAAAAAATGGTATATGTTATCATTGATTATGTTTACTTTATTTTTGGATTTATGACATATATTCAACAATTAGTCGTTTTATTTATGGGATAAGGAATCATTGATGTTTTAATTGTGGGTTGATTGTAATTTTTGTAATTAATATGAAGTTGGAAACTATATACCGAAGGTATTGAGATATTTGGAATTTGACCATTATGATATACTAAATGTTATATAGGGGATTAATGTTATGTTTATTTTAAAAAAAAATTGTAATATATCATATAAATTTTTAAATTTTTTATGGAAATAAGTTTGACCAATTATGTAATGATTTAAATATAATTTTGGATGTGGTAATATAGATTAATGTAACACATCAGTATATGAATATTAATTAACATTAGATACCTTGTGAAATTTTTTTTATCATAGTAAAAATGATAGAAAGAATGACTTCTCATTTTATTATGAAACTTGTGATCAATCAATTATTTATGAATGATAAATTATTATTAGTTTCATTGAGTAAGAGATGAAGTGGAAATTGACCAAATCACAACCAATGGCCGAACATGAGCTTGAATATAATGTAAATATATGGTTTTTTATTTAAATCCCACTGTAATTTTTTATCATATCGCGATGCTATAATATCTCTTGGAACATCAACAAAAACTCACTTAATTTCATGATGTGTTCTATATATCACTCCCAAGGAAGTGCATACCTAAACCATCACAATTACTATTCTCAGAGGTTGAGCCATTATAGAATTATCTTTCTTGTGAAGAATAACTAGTAGGGATTTCACATAAATCAAATAATGTTATATGAAACATGTATACTAACAATGGTCAATGTTTTGTTATAAGACAACAATCTGGAGGAAGATATATGGGAACATGAGTATGTAACGAGGCAAAATTATCCACAATTTTTAGTATCAATATTATGAAATATTAGGAAAAAAATAATTTTATGTGGGATAGAATTCAAAAACTAGATATTTTATTAAATAATTGTGTTCAAATAAATTTATTTTTTTGATTGATTTTGTTACATGGAAGATCGATTTTTAATGATACAAATAATTCTAAAAAATATTATTTTTTAATAGGATAGTTATCTCTTAGCATTTAAATGGAGGGTATGAATTGGATTAACTAAATTATAAAAATAATTTTCCTAAATAAGTATATATAATGAATTCATTATTGTTCAATTAAATATAAATTAAAATAAAATCCATTTTAAATTAAATTAAATCTTTTTCTGAAAAACTTTTTTCTTTTACACAAATATTTTTCCAATAAATAATTTTTTTAAAAATAATTTTGAATTGACTTAATCTAATTTAAATATTATATTATTAATAAAACATTTAACATATATATAATTCATTTATACCTTTATACTACCCATATAATAATAGTTTCTATGTTAATGTAACATTTCGCTTAACAATCAATTTCATTATCATATGTGTTTTAACATGTTATTCTAGATCGTATCACTTAGATCATAATTTACATACTTCTATGATATAAATATGTATTATAGATAGATAATGAAATGGAAACACCATTCATGGAGATGGTAGTCCATAGGTACGCATGAACGTCATTTCTATTTTCTTATCTTATATTATGAAAGTAAGATAAAGGGTTATATTTATCTATATAAATATATATTATTCTAGTAGAAATATTATTTCATATATCTCATAATCAATAAATATATATATATTTATAAAAATTCAGGAATTGTGATCGTTGAAGATGAATCTCATCGCGTCGTGGAGAATGTAATCCATACGTATGCACGTGCGACAATATCATTCTATTGATGGTGAAATCACATAGAATTGGATTGTATATTATATATATATATATATAATAAATAAAATTTTGTAATTATTATTTAAATAAATTATACTCATTATTATACCCATCCAAATAATTAAGTGTTTAATAACAAACATCACCACGACGTGGAGACAATAATGCTTTTGTATGCACGTATGGAGACATTGTTATTATTAGAATGGATAGATTAATGAATATGGTTGTACCATTTTCATAATAACATCATAGAATGTAGATGTCACTAGGGTTAAGTAGTTGGGAGGATATTCCAGCTAGGTTTGGTTGAGAAAAATGGCTACATAGGTGTGATTTAGACATAAGGGGAATTACCATTTTATATGAGAGATGAGGGCCACCTTAGGAAATTCTTGAAATATTATTTTATTGTAAAATCATTTTCATTTTATAATTGTTCTAAATGGATTTACTTTTAGTGTACGGGAGGTATGGGTCTAAATCCTCTCTACCAGTAGGTTTTGTACAATTCTATGACATTATATTAACCTTATATTTTCAATTTAATACTTAGTTAAACAGTTCAACTTTTACAATGTCTTCTTGTATTTTTATATTAGATGGTTAATAAACATACTATAAAATGCCAGAAGAACCACATTTTGTTCATTCATGATATATTTATCATTATATAAGTCCTTTGGAGGAAAAATATATTTTTAGGAATATTATATCATTTAATATTATTGTATTTGTTTTAAAAACTCATTTAAGTCAATTTTGACACTGTTTATTCTTTGGTTTTTTGTGAAAGTAAGCCATATTATTTCAAACCAAATAAATTAAACCAATCCTAAAATGTTATATTAACCTATAAAATTATGATAATGCATCAAAAGTCTCAATTTACATTTATTTGAATATTTATAATATCTATTATTTCAATATTTTATTAATAAGGTGATTACTACATCATCAATATGTCATAAATAAATTTTTGATATTTAATATATAAAAATTAAAAATAAAATACCATTATGTTGAAATATTTTTATATTTCTAATGAATATTTAATCGAAACTATCATATGTATAACCGTATATTAAAAAAGTTTTAGTTACTAAAATTTGAATTTAACACTTTTCACCCCCTCTTTAAATAAAATAATAACAAATTCCCTAATCTAATCCAAGTGGATTAAAGAGGATGATATTTTATTCCTAAGGTTGATTTTTTTTGAAATATATTTATCCAATATAATTAGGACATGTGTTAGGGTAATTATAATATCATTTTACCTTCAATTACCATATTTACTTTAAACCATGGTAAAAAAATTCAAAACTTGCGATCCACCAAATATTATTTTCATCTTATTGAACAAAATTTTACTTAATGATATCATCCGTGTCTCTCTTATTTTTGAAATTCAATTCACAGAAGTGATAAAATAAACTTTTTATGCAAATTTGTAAATTTTCCCTAGAAGGAGGGTAAAAGACGTTAATAAGTTCAATAAAATTATATATATATAATTTTGTTAAAAAATGACTCCAATAAATTACATTGTAATAATATACGTATTATGTCTCTATTTTTACTTTAAAATAAATTTAAATAAAAATAACAATTATGTAAATAAAATTCGATTTTAAACTATAACGCATTGTTTTAAACTATTCATGAAATTTGAATTTTTTAGAAAAATACCAAAAAATAACCCTAATAAAATTTTGATATTACGAATACAAAAATGAAGTCTAATTTAGCAAATTAAAAACATATATGTTTCATTATTTAATTCAAAATTAATTCCTGTTCCCAAAACCAAAAAGAGGGTTTTAAAAAAGTAAAAAACATCAAAAGATTGACATTTTATTATGTCCATATTAAATGTAGAATTACTTTTAATGACCTAATTTATATTAAATGATAACAATATAATCTAATTATACTTTTAAACCACTCAAATAAAGAATTTAACACTAAAAATTATTTCATTTAAAAATGTTGCTTTCAATTAATGTTTTGTATTTTTCATTATTCATCAAAATATAAAAGTTATCATAAAAATAACAAACATTCATCAAAGATAAAATTTTATGAACTTCATCTAAATAGTAATTTTATTTTGTCAAATTGAATATATAAAAGTGTAAAATATTGGATTTAAAAAGCTATCACCTTTAAAATATGGTATATTTTAATTTTTTAAAAAATACATCCTTTATCTAGAAATTTGAATTTTTTCTTATATTATGACTATGAAACACACAATATGAATATTAAAATTATATGGAGTATATAAAATTCAAAATGTAGTTAATAAAATTCATAACAACTTTTTGAATGGCTAGTTTGGTATATTGTTGTGCTATCGAACTCGGTGTTGTGTGAAACACAAGCTATTCAATCACTTTATAGAGATAACAAGCTATAATATCCTGGGGTGTTGCATTCTACCCTCCTTCAATAAATTACGTCTTCAAAATTTGAAATTGTTCTTAATAAATAAAAGTTCGAAAATAGAAAATACCTTTGTAGAAAACCGACATAGGAAATGGGGTTAATAAAATTTATTCATAAAAAGAGGGAAAGGGAAAATGAAAAATAAACCACCATATTAGGGTTTTGAATTAGATAACATTTTTTGAGATTATAGACACATAATTGGAATGAAAAATTAAATATTTATAGAAAGAGATTGTGGTCATCGATCACAAACAAATGTAAAATTGAGGGCCTCAAAGCCATCATTCTATGATGATTTAAAATATCATCAGTTTGAAAATACATGTGGTATTATGATAACACATTTTTTGATTTAAGATCCCTTCCCTATAGTTTATGAAATAATTTTTTCCTATAAAAATAGAAAAAAAAATACATACTTGAGAAGTAGAGCATCATCCTTCAATAAATTTGTACCACAAAATGTTCTTTCATGCCAAAAGATAATAGAATTTAAAAATATTCTATTTAATTTAATCATATATGGTTCCAAAAATAATGAATTTATATTTCATTATTGAGACTATTTAAAAAAACAACATTATACAAATCAGGACATCACCTAGTCCAGTGGTAGGTGATGCACTATTTCCACCCTTCGATTGTGGGTTCAAGACTCACAGCCTTGCAAGACGTGACAGGCTGTCACCTGACCTCCGGGTTGTACTTCTTATAACAATACAAAAATAATCTTATGAAATTTTTTAACCTTATACAATAGTATCCAATTTACAACATAATCCATTACAACAATTAGACTTTTCGGAATTACTTTTTTCCAAAATCACAGTAAAAGATTTAAATGGATGGTCAAGATAACATAATTAAGATTGATTTTTTCCACATAATAGCTTGTGAGTACCTTCATCATGTATGGTAACACCCTAAATTACCATAAAAACTTATTTATTACATTCGTTCTCCCTTATTCCTTATAGAATACTAGATATATTCTTTATACCCAAAATCATGAATACTCCAACAGTTATGTAATAAACAAACCGTTAATCAGTTCTAAGGTAGTCAAGAATATCCAATAAAATTTATCCAAATCCATCATTTATTATCCTAAAATCACTACCTTAGTATTAGAACCATATTAATTTTTATCTTTCCATCAACCATGTATTTTCTAAAAATTTTAACTTGCTGTTGAGTCACTTTTTGTATTACCATATAATCTCAAATCCCCAACGGAGTAGTATTGCTGCATAATCTTCATTTATTTCCATAATTAATATAACCAGTACATAATTGATACAACACTCAAATGAAATAATTCATTAATAATAATTTAAGAACACTAATTATTCCACTTTATCTACGGTAGTATCATAACATGATTATTATCAAATAGCACCATTTTTGGTATACTCTGATGATTGGGACATTGATTCGTGTAGTGTCCCAAATCCTTGTAGATGAAGCCTTGTACAGTTGATTTTTTTTTACCCTTTAAATCATGTACATGGTGTCCTTTTTCTCTACACTTATAACAAACATCCATTACCTTAAATCATTTACCATGGTGATTCTTTGCATAGTTATCATATATGAGAAAATTCTTTTTTCCTTCTTCCCTTTATCCATATTTCTCTCTACCATTCGTTAATTCTGTGCCTTCCATTCAAATCCATATGACATAGAGAATTATTGTAACACCCCAAGATTCAACGGTACGTTTCCGTTTGAATAATGCAATGGTGTGCATTGTACGCAACTTTGAGATTCTAACACACCACAACCAATCAAACTAGCCATTATGAATAGTAATAACTACTTTTTAAAATTTTATAAATTCTATCTCTTAAAATGGACTTCATTTTTGGATTCTTAATATTGAAATTAGCCTAGGGTGAAATTTTGGTACTTTTCGGATAACTTTCATATTTTGATGAATAGTGAAAATTACAAAATTTTAATTAAAAACAACTTTTTAAATCAAAATAATTAATAGTGATAAATTATGAATTTGAGTGATTTTAAAGTAAATTTAGAATATATTTTTACCATTTAATACAATGTTGGTCATCGGAAATAATTTCACAATTAAACCGAACATAAACAAGTATCAATCTTTTGATAGTTATTATATCTTAAAAACACGCTCTTTGTTTTGAAAGCGGGAATTAATTTTAAATTAATTTCTGCCACTTCTGTGTTTTGAATTTGGAAAAATGGATTCCATATTTGGAATCAGTATGTTCACATTGTGTAAATAGTTAACTTTTATTTTTAGACATTTTGAATAATTAATTCGGTAAATATTTTATTTACCATGGTTAAAGGGTAAATCCGGTAAATAAGGGTTAAAAAATAATATTATAATAATAAGAAATTGCCCTAAAACATGTCTTAACCTTATTGGTTGATACATGTTATACCATGGGCATCTTTGGGTCGATTTTGGGACCCCATGGTTCCACTTGTAAGTGATAGGGACACTTTATTTTAATTAAGTTAAAATTAATACAGAAATGACTCAAGCATATATCTTTTAGAAAAAAAATTTTACATAGGGTTATATATGTCGGATTTTCTATTGTAAATATTCATTAGAAAGATAAAACGATTTTCTACATAATTATATTTTATATATAAATTTTAGACATTAAATAATTTAATTTATTTATGACACAATGATGATGCAGTAATTATCATAATAGTGAAAAATTAAAATAATTGATATTATAAATACACAAATAAATAAAATTTTAGACTTTTAATGAATTAAAATAATTTTCAAGGTTAATATGACATGTTAGTAATGATTTAAATAACTTTTTTCGAAGTAATAATTTTGTTATAAGTTTTAAAAAAATCAACTATTGAATAGTGTCAACATTGACATAAAAGGGTTTTAAAACAAATATTATATTATTAATTGATATTAAATTCATAAAAATCTATGGATAGGCCAAGAGACTTATATCATGATAGGTGTATCATTAATGTACCACTTGGGGGTCTCTTCGAGGTATATAGTAAGTTTATTAACTATATAATATAAAAATACAAAGAGACATTGTAAAAGTGAAACTAATTAACTAAGAGTTAATACCTAAAGATAAGGTTAGTATAATGACCCAAACCTGTCTAAAATTTATTGGTTAGGTGGTTTTCGACCTATCACCACATTAAAATTTAAATAATCAACATTGGAGCTATTAGAAACCGAATATGAATTTATTATAAAATAATATTTTTAGCTTTTCCAAAGGTGCCCCTCACCCCTCTTATAAAAGGGCACTCCCCCTTCTCATTACTTCACACCTTCAAAGCCTTTTGGATCGGCCAAAACCAACCCAAATACTCTCTCAACTTGCCTCAATACAACCTAGAGGCCTTAGTTTGATCAGAAAGCCAACCAAATGAGCCCTTTTGATCAAATCAAAAGGAAAAATCCGAAGAAGAGGTAATGTTTTTACCACCCTTTTTCAAATTCTTTTCTTCTTCAACTTCTTCTTTATTTGTTATTACCATTCTAAATTAATGAATCCAGTATCTCATATATACTGTAATATTATTATAAATATATTACAACCATATTCAGTATTCTATCCATCCTTTGAATGACATGTCACCATACGTGCGTACGTACGGCTTACCGTCTCCACGTCGTGGTGTAATTGTCATTCAATAAATTCTTATTTGGATGGGTATAATAATGATGTATAATTCAATTAAATAATAAATATAACATGATAATTATTCTTTCTATATGATATAACATCCAATTATATATTATTTTAACATCAAAAGAATCTTATTGTCGCTTGTGCGTAGGTACGGACTACCGTCTCCACGAACGTGATGAGATTCATTCTCCATTGTATCCATTGAAGTATAATTATCATTTGATTATTTAAAAATAATTTTTAAGGGCTTTATTTTATTCTGGATATGAATAAGATACAACCTATCAATGAAAAACAAGGCTTACTTAACAAAACATACAAAAGAAAACGAGTAAGTTGCCTCCCGAAACAATGTTAATACTAAGATATTATTAACAAATCAATGTTAAAAGACCATATATTTTATTATATTAATGTAAATGATTATTGTATAATTAAATAACAATTATTTCACCATTATACAGGAGTTTAACCTACCTTCGACCAAGTAAATTGTACAAAGTAGGGGTTTCTTATCTCACTTTTAATTCCGTGAGAATTCCATTGTTCATCACTAATTTATTACATGTGGTGTGTGTACTGCCCATGTTTGTATTCATTGTGTAATATAATTTAATTCATGTATATTTAAATCATCATTTTAGTATCCTTATTTAATGGTTTTATGTTTTGTATGCTACCAAATCAATAAGGGAATTTGGAATTTCAATTTCCACTCATTCGGCTTTACGAATACTTCATTGATTATTTTACTCCATCATTATGTGTAGAATCGCTATTAAATTTATTATGTCATAAATTCCACTTACCTTTCTATGGATATAATTTTTATACACATAATCACTCCATTGATAAATTCTCAAGTCATCGGTATGAACTTGATAAGATTAATTTTTACTCAATCTCAATTTTATTGGGATAAACATCCAATTCATTTGTGTTGTTTGTATAAGAATATGTGTGAATGTCCTTTGATTGTTTTACACTAAATATCCAATAATATTTAGTGTCTTTATATTTTTGACACATAATTATGTCATTTATTTATCCTTAACCTAAGGATATGACCTTTATTAGAGATTTCATCTTAATTTACATTCCATTGAGACTTCTTTGTTGTTATACACCAAATCACTTTTATGTGGTGTACTTTGACATAGTATATCATGAATCCCTTTATTCTCTTGATATTACAAAGTTTTGATTACCTCAATTATTTGTATTCAATTTTCTCTCTTTTGGTTAGAAACTCTAACTAAAATACCATATTTAAATGTTTTAATGACTCATTCGTCTAAATCTTGCTCATTAATGTACATGTTTTAAAAATGGTTTTAAGGATTTATTTATATATACATTAAAGTTTTAAAATCAAAATTCCTTTTTGAAGTTTCAAAGTGGTATGGGAAACTTTGATTCTAAAATCTATTTTAAATGGATTCTTGGAAAATAGTGTGAATTTTAATTGATTTCAAGAAAAAGTGGATATTTCACTCTAATTGTTTTGTTGATTATTTTCATCTATGTCAATATCCTTCATCATTCGCGATTGAGGTTAATATGATACAATAAAATCATCCATTTTGTATCGAATGAGTTATGTTTGACTGTGGATGTGCTATTTTTATACCATTCATGGTTTGTGGATAAAGTATTGACATTTCATATGCTAGTTTTAATACGAATGTTTATGTTATGTTTAAAACTTTTCATATGAGGAATGCATTGGGCTTAGTAAGTTACGGGTGGAGCCCGCTATAGCTCGTCGATGCATCGGTACGTCTCATGAGACAAACTAGTGTCTTGGCACAAGGCCTTGGAAAAATATTATTTGTAGTCTTGGCATGAGGCCTTGGCTATGTGGTTATGATAGTCTGGCATTATGCATTCCATCATTATGAAAGTGGTTATTGATATTGCATGTGATTGTTTGACTAGTAGAATATCCATGTGAATATGTAAATGGAATTATTTCATTCTATCTTTTCCATATTATGCTGAAGTTCAACTTTAAAAGGATTTTGTTTTAGTTATAAATTTATTTATGTGTTTATGCTTATCTACGAAAGCCTCTGCTATATTTTTATCCTTACTGCGCATCTGAGCTCACCCATTTCAATGTTTTATATTTTCCCAGGATTGAAGAAGTAATTTATGAATGACCTGTAGGGATAGTATGAGGGGATATGAAGACAAGATGTTGTTGTAGTTTATTTACATTATGATGTAATGTAAGACTTATGAATATATCTAGTGTTTCCAAGACTACTAAATAATCGGTCTTTCGAAACATGATCCTTTGTGATCATGAAAATGTTGTGTAATAATGCAACGACTCTCGGTATCTAGGGTCGGGGCGTTACAGTTGGTATCAGAGGAAGTTTAGTACAAACCTTGGAAGCTAGATTTAGATAAACTCTGATTAGAGCACATAGACCTAAGATGAACTTTGAGGATTAGTATAGAAGAACATCCTATAATTTTAGTATTGTAGAGATTTTGTGAGTTTTCTGAGCATTACATCCCTGTCTGGATATGAGCAGGTAGAGGCGGCTCTGACACAGATGTACCTAGGGGTAAAAACAGAAAACACCGCTTTGAGCTAGACTCGAACGGGAACTGGTTCATGACAATGGGCCTTGCTGCACTCTTGGTTACGACACTCCCGGGGGATATGCTTAGGATAATTTACATTTTCTTTAAAAACTGATTTGAAGTATTATATATAATATGAGAGTAAATGACCTTGGTTAATCCTAATGTGTTTCAAATTGAGAACATGGTGACATGTTAATCTCTAAATGATTTTATGACTAATGTTTATCACAAAATGCATTCTAGTGTTAGTCAATGGCTGGATTCCAAGGAAGTCATAGTGACTTTGAGAATGATGTACAAGGTGGGAACGATGGTGGCAATGAGAAACAAAATGGAATGTTGATAGGCATAAAATATATTGTCTTTATGCCAAATCAATTTTCCAAAAATATGATCAACAATATATATTGACCAATTCCTAGACTCAACAAAGAAGAGAAAGGTGATGAATGATAAGAGCTCCAGTAGTGAAGACCATGGAGAAAGAAATCCTCAATATCCATCATGCAGGAAATGTGGTAGGAGACACCGAGGAATTTGTCTCAATGGGACAAAGAAATGCTTTACGTGTGGGAAGGAAGGACATAAAGTAAAGAATTGCCGAAGAAAAATGAAGAGTACTATATAAGAAGATAAAAATGGTCCCAAGAATCCATTTACAGTCATTTTCCGTAAATGTAGGGGACCTGGCCATTACCCGAGTGAATGACCTATTCTATAGGAAATTTTCTTGGTCAAAGAAGATGCTATGTGGAAATAAATGGTTGGAGAAATGTTTAAAAAGTATTAGTGCTCCTTGTTGATGGGTTTACTTTGGAATAATTTTCTCTTCTATTTTGAACACTACAGTTTTCCATGTTAGAATAATATTTGAGGAAGAATTATCTTTTCTCTTGTTGATATAGTTATAAATAACCATTTGGTTTTATATGATCGTTGTGTTTGAGGAAATTATAAGTTATTATAATTTGGGATGAAAATGAAAGGTTTGAGATATGATTTGTTGTTAAATTATGTTACGGTTATTTTGAGGAATTTATCTCATTTTGGTAATGTAATAAAATATAGTTTTTGAAAAAGGACAACACGTAGACCGTGTGACAACCCGTCGCATCGGACAAAGCTGTGGGATTCGAACCCACAACCAAAGTGCAATTGGGATTTATCGCCTACCACTGGACTACGTGAAGTACCTGGTTAGTGTGACTATTATTTTTAGTTAAATGATTTTATTGATCAATAATTATTTTATTTGGGATCCTGTGTATTATCAAATGAATACCCTTAGTATAGTTAAATGATTTGGTGATTAAGTGATAAATGTTATTTTGGAAGTGGTTCGCTTGTTTGTGAACACTATATGCCCAAAGAAAATAGAATATTATGGGATTTCATTTGAGGATTAATGGTGGATTTTTTATCTATGTTTTTATTGTGGATTTATAGTGATTTGGGTTATTTATGGAAATGATTAGGTTAATTACTTTTAAATATGTGACTTTAAGAGTAATTAATTTCATTTGGAGATACAATTTAACGTGGAAGACTACATTATTATATGTTTTGGGTTTCAATATTATTTTGTATTATATTGAAGGATTTTAAGGGTAATTGATTATTGAATGATATTTATTTTACTTTGGGGTTTTGATGGTTTAATTTTAGAAATTAAGATTAGTGTTTTTTCTCTAATGGAATATCCATTTGGGGGATCATCAGATATTATACTAACCATTTTGGTTTTGATTAATCCTTAAAGACAAGGTAAATATATAGTTTATCCTATGTGGATCATGTATTTCTATAGATGTTTATTATAGCTCTTCCATTGTGACAAAGTCTTCTTGAATACTCATTTTTCAAAAAAAAATGAGTTAGTGGTAAAAAGTTATTAAAGAATGAAAATCTAATTAAAACTAAGTATATATATTTATGTTATTATTCAATATCATAAATGAATTCCTTGTCCTTATGTAATGTAACTTAAAACAAAAAATGTTGTCCGTTTACTTTTCCTACTAGGAGATTAAGGACCATTTGTCCCAACACAAGTTTGTGATTTTCTTACTGTTAACTTTCTCTTGATCATGGTTTCTATCCCTCTCCATCAGAACTGAACACTCAGTTTATCATCAATATCCATGTTTTCCTACATGGAATCCTAGTATGGGTTATATTGGGTGACCTTTATACCCCTCTTCCTTTCTTTTAAAGTGATAGTTTTATTAACTCTTTTTATGATGTGGGACTTTCCATTATATTAACAAGCCCAATTTTAAAAATTGCGAGGAAGAAATCAATTTATTGAAGGGGGGGAGAATGTAACACCCCAAGATTTCACGGTACGTTTCCGTTTGAATAATGCAATGGTGTGTATTGTACGCAACTTTGAGATTCTAACACACCACAACTAATAAAACTAGCTATTATGAATAGTAATACCTAATTTTTAAAATTTTATGAATTCTATCTCTCAAAATGGACTTCATTTTTGGATTTAGAATATCTAAATTAGCCTAGGGTGAAATTTTGGTACATTTCGGATAACTTTCATATTTTAATGAATAGTGAAAATTACTAAATTTTAATTAAAAACAACTTTTTTAATCAAAATAATTAATAGTGATAAATTAATAATTTGAGTGGTTTTAAAGTAAATTTAGAATATATTTTTACCATTTAATACAATGTTGGTAATTGGACATAATTTCACAATTAAACCGAACATAAACAAGTATCAATCTTTTGATAGTTATTATATCTTAAAAACACGCTTTTTGTTTTGACAGCGGGAACTAATTTTAAATTAATTTCTGCCACTTCTTTATTTTGAATTTGGAAAAAATGATTCCATATTTGGAATCAGGATTTTCAAATTGTGTAAATATGTAACTTTTATGTTTAGACATTTTGAATAATTACTTCGGTAAATATTTTATTTACTATGGTTAAAGGGTAAATCTGGAAAATAAGGGTTAAAAAATAATATTATAATAATAAAAAATTACCCTAAAATGTGTCCTAACCTTATGGGTTGATACATGTTCGACCATGGGCATATTTGGGTCGATTTTGGGACCCCATGGTGCTACTTGTAAGTGATAGGGACACTTTATTTTAATTAAGTGAAAATTAATACAAAAATGACTCAAGCATATATCTTTTAGAAAAAAAATATTACATAGGGTTATATATATTGGTATTTCGATTGTAAAAATTCATTAGAAATATAAAAATATTTTCTACATAATTATATTTTATTTATAATTTTTAGACATTAAATTATATAATTTATTTTTGACACAATGATGATGTAGTAATTACCATAATAGTGAAAAATTAAAATAATTGATATTATAAATACACAAATAAATAAAATTTGAGAATTTTAATGAATTAAAATAATTTTCTAGGTTAATATGACATGTTAGTATTGATTTAATTAACTTTTTTCGAAGTGATAATTCTGTTATAAGTTATAAAAAAATCAACTATTGAATAGTGTAAAAATTGACATAAAAGAGTCCTTAAAACAATTATAATATTATTAATTGATATTAAATTCTTAAAAATCTAGGGTTCGATAAATAGACTTATATCATGATGGGTGTATCATTAATGGACCACTTGGGGGTCTCTTGGAGGTATATAGTAAGTTTATTAACTATATAATATAAAAATACAAAGAGACATTGTAAAAGTGAAACTAATTAACTAAGAGTTAATACTTAATGATAAGGTTAGTATAATGACCCAAACCTGTATAAATTCTATTGGTTGGGAGGTTTTGGACCTATCACCACATTAAAATTTAAATAATCAACTTTGGAGCCATTAGAAACCGAATATTAATTTATTATAAAATAATATTTCTAGCTTTTCCAATGGTGCCCCTCACCCCTCTTATAAAAGGGAACTCCCCCTTCTCATTACTTCACACATTCAAAGCCTTTGGTTCGGCCAACCCTTGACAAATACTCTCTCAACTTCCCTCACTACAACCTATATGCCTTAGTTTGATCAGAAATCCAACCTAAGGAGCCCTTTCGATCAAATCAAAAGGAAGAACCCGAAGAAGAGGTAATGTTTTTACCACCCTTTTTCAAATTCTTTTCTTCTTCAACTTATTCTTTTTTGTTATTACCATTATAAATTAATGAATCCAGTATCTCCTATATACTATAATATTATTATAAATATAGTACAACCATATTCAGTATTATATCCATCCTTTGAATGACATGTCAGCATACGTGCATACGTACGGCTTACCGTCTCCACATCGTGGTGTAATTGTCATTCAAGAAATTATTATTTGGATGGGTATAATAATGATGTGTAATTCATGTAAATAATAAATATAACATGATAATTATTCTTTATATAGGATATAACATCCAATTATATATTATTTTAACATCAAAAGAATGATATTGTCGCTCTTGCGTACATACGGACTACCGTCTCCACGAACGCGATGAGATTCATTCTCCATTGTATCCATTCAAGTATAATTATCATTTTATTATTTAATTTTTTTAAGGACTTGATATCATTATGGATATGAACAAGATATAACCTATCAATGACAAACATGGCTTACTTAACAAAACATATAAAAGAAAACGAGTAAGTTAACACCCGAAACAACGATAATACTAAGATATTATTAAAAAATAATTGTTAAAAGAACATATATGATATCATATTAATGTAAATTATTCTTGTATAATTAAATAACAATTATTCCACCATTATACAGGAGGTTAACCTACCGTTGACCAAGTAAATAGTACAAAGTAAGGGGTTTCTTATCTCACTTTTAATTCCGTGAGAATTCCATTGTTCACCACTAATTTATTACATGTGGTGTGTGTACTGCCCATGTTTGTATTCATTGTGTAATATACTTTAATTCATGTATATTTAAATCATCATTGTTTGATCCTTATTTCATGGGTGTATGTTTTGTATGTTACAAAATCAATAAGGGAATTTGGAATTTCAATTTCCACTCATTCGGCTTTACGTATACCTCATTGATTATTTTACTCCATGATTATGTGTAGAATCACTATTCATTTTATTAAGTCATAAATTCCACTTCCCTTTCTGTGGATATACTTTTGATACACATAATCAATCCATTGATAAATTCTCAAGTCATCAGTATGAACTTGATAAGAGTAATTTTTACTCAATCTCGATTTTTTTGGGATAAACATCCAATTCATTGGTGTTGTTTTTACAAGAATATGTGTGAATGTCCTTTGATTGTTTTACACTGAATATAAAATCATATTTAGTGTATTTATATTTTTCACACATAATTATTTCGTTGATTTATCCTTAACCTAAGGATACGACCTTTATGAGAGATTTCATCTTAATTTACATTCCATTGAGACTTCTTTGTTGTTATACACCAAATCACTTTTATGTGGTGTACTTTGAAATAGTTTATCATGAATCCCTTTATTCTCATGATATTACAAAGTTTTGATTACCTCAATTATTTTTATTCAAGTGTCTCTCTTTTGGTTAGAAACTCTAATTAAAATACCATTTTTAAATATTTTAAATAATCATTCTTCTAAATATTTCTCATTAATGTCTATGTTTTAAAAATGGTTTTAAGGATTTATTTATATGTAAATTAAAGATTTAAAATCAAAATTCCTTTTAGAAGTTTCAAAGTGGTATGGGACACTTTTATTCTAAAATCTATTTAAATGGATTCTTGACAAATAGTGTGACTTTTAAATGATTTCAAGAAAAAGGGGATATTTAACTCTAATTGTATTGATGATTATTTTCATCAATGTAAATATACTTCATCATTCGCGATTGAGGTTAATATGATACAATACAATCTTCCATATTATATAAAATGAGTTATTTTTGACTGTGGATGTGCTATTTTTATACCATTCATGGTTTGTGGATAAAGTATTGACATTTCGTATGCTAGTTTTAATATGAATGTTTATGTTATGAATAAAACATTATATATGACGAATGCATTGGACTTAGTAAGTGACGGGTGGAGCCCGCTATATCTCCTCGATGCATCGGTATGTATCATTAGACAAACTAGTGTCTTGGAACAAGGCCTTGGGAAAATCTTATTTGTAGTCTTGGCATGAGGCCTTGGCTATGTGGTTTTGATAGTTTGGCATTATGCATTCCATCAATATGAAAGTGGTTATTGATATTTCATGTGATTGTTCGACTAGTAAAATATCCTTGTGAATATGTAAATGGCATTATTTCATTCTATCTTTGCCATATTATGCTGAAGTTCATGTATAAAAGGCTTTTGTTTTAGTTTTAAATTGTTTTAAGTGTTTATGCTTATCTACGAAAGCATCTACTATATTGTTATCCTTACTGAGCATCTGAGCACACCCCTTTCAATGTTTTATCTTTTCCCAGGATGTGAAGAAGTAATTTATGAATTACCTACAGGGATAGTATGAGGGGATATGAAGAGAAGATGTTGTTGTAGTTTTTTTTACCTTATGATGTAATGTAAGACTTATGAATATATCTAGTGTTTCCAAGACTACTAAACTAATTGTTGTTTCGAGACTTGATCCTTTGTGATCATGCCAATGTTATGTAATAATGCAACACTCTGGGTATCTAGGGTCGGGGCGTTACAATTATTTACTTTTCTTATTAACACATGATAATATTTATTAATAAAATAATAATACTTGGGGGACTATTTACTTTATTAATGTTGGCATATGACCATGAAAGATATCATCCTGCTTACACTTTGGATCATGCGTATTGCTAGAGTTCACATTCCTTCTACTAGGAACCATTTTTTAACATTGACATACAATAAGATATTTTGTGAATCTAAATGAATAATTCTAAACATGTAAACTACATAAAATAAATTTAATAGTTCATACATATATTCCTTAACAATAAAAATGTTTTCTTTGAGGATGCAGTTAATAATAAATCCATCATAATGATTTTTAATGAAAATGAAAATTTATCCTAAGAATAACCTCTACGAGTGTCATACCAATAGTGCAGCAAAGCTCGTTGTCATGTACTATGATACCCTAGGTCAAGCTTGAAACTCCTTGTTCTAGATTTCACTCCTAGGTACCTCCGTTCTATTTCTTCCTCTACCTTCTTGTATCTAGATAGGGATGTATTGCTTGAAAAATTCACAAAATCTATACATTACCAAAATTCTATGAATTTCTTATATACTAATTCTCAAAGTCTATATTAGGGTAATGTACTATAATAATAGTTTATCTAAATCTAGTTTCCAAGATTTGTACTAAAATTTCTCTGATACCAACTGTAACAACCTAACCCTAGTTATGCAGAGTAGGTGCATTATTACATAACATTGACATGATTCAAGGAATCATGTCTCGAAATACCGATCAGGTTAGTATCCTTATATGTACTAGATACATACATAAGTTTTACATTATATAATAAAATAAAGGAAAAAAAATTTGTCCCCTTTCAACACACTAAAATCCTTGGCCTATCCTAACAAGTTAATCATGTTACACTTCTTAACATCCTTGGAAAATGAAAATATAATAAAGGGGTGAGCTCAGATGCTATGTAAGGATAACAACATTGAGGAAACTATCCTAAATAAACATGAACATTTAAGAAAATGTATAAGACTAAAACAAATGCCTTTTAAACTTAAATATAATTGTAATATGGAAAAGTTAAATCAAATAATTCCATTTTAATATTCACATGGTTATTCTACTAGTCGAATAATCATACGAAATATCAATAGCCTATTTCGTAATGATTGAATGCATAATGCCGGAAATCATAACCACATAGTTAAGGCCATGTTCCAAGACTACTAATAAGATTTTTCAAGGCTTTGTGCTAAGACACTAATCTATTTTATGAGTCCTACCGATGTATTGAGGAGCTATAGTGGGCTCCACCCGTCACATACTAAGTTCAATGCATTCCTCATATTAAATGGTTAAAACACAATAAAATCATTCATATTAAACTAGCATATGAAATGTAAATAATTTAACCATAAACCATTGATGTTATAAAATTAAAACATCCACAATCAAACATTTCACAAAACCTTCAATAAAATATGGAAGATTATATCTTAATAATTCAATTTCAAATAATTGTAAAATCCATCAATGGATATTGACATAGATTAAATCAATACTATTTGAGAGAAATATCACTTTATATATTGAAATCATTTAAAAGTAACATAATTATAAAAGAAGTCATTTATTTTGAAAATTTTCATATAAGATTGAAAGGGAAGCTTCAAAGGTGTTATAATAGCAAAAAATAGACACACCTTACGTATAAGTTAAAAAGCATTCTTACCTTCATTTATTAAAAATTTATAAAGTACCTTGTTTGGAAAATGAAAGAACGATTCATTTATAAACATTTTATAAAAATTAAAACAAGGGTATAAATGAATATAAAGCATATTTTGGAAATAATTTTTTTTTGAAATACATTTTTAAGAAACAAGGATGTGGATGATAAAGGGGTTCCAGTAGATAGTAACATATAAACACCCTCAGATAATAAAGTGATTGAATAATTAAACTTACCTTGTTCATTAATTTAGTAATGTGTATGTTTAACCTCTTCTATAATGACCATAGTATGTTATTAAATTATACCAGGACCATATTAATATTTATGATATCATATACGATTCATTTATGACTTCATATTGTCCATTTAATAATAGTTTCCAAGTTAATGTAACATTTCGTGTAATAATCGTTTTCTTTATCATATGTGTTTTAACATGTTATTCTTTATTGTATCACATAGATAAGGGTTAAAATACTTATAGAATATAAATATGTATAATAGATTGATATATGAAATGGAAACACCATTCATCGAGATGATAGTTCGTACGTATGCATGAATGATGTTTTCGTTTTCTTATCATATAGTATGGAAGTATATTGAAGAAATAAATTTATCTACATAAATATATGTTATTAAAGTTTAAATATTATTCCATATATCTCATACATAATCAATGTAAATATATTTTAATAAAATATCATGAATGCTGATCATTAAAAATGAATCTCATTACATCGTGGAGAGAGTAAGTCGTACGTACACACGATCGAAAATATCATTCTATTGATGGTGAAATAGAATGAAATTGGATGTTATAATATATATATATATACAGAATCAATAATTTTTTATATTTATTATTTACATTAATTATTCTCAATTTTATACCCATCCAAATAATGAAGTGTTGAATAACAAACATCACAACAACGTAGAGATGGTAAGTTGTACATACGCACGTATGGTAACATTTTCATTCATAGAATGGATTGAATAATGAATATGGTTGTAAAATATTTATGATAACATCAAAGTATGTAGAAGGTACCATATTTATTATTTCGGTATGGAAACAACAAAAAAATATGAAGTGGAAGAAGAAAATAAATTTGAAAGATGTGATGAAATAATTACCTATTCTTCAGGTGCATTAATTTGATTTGATAAATATAGATCTTTAGGTTGGAATTCTAATCAGTATACGGAAAATAGGTTAATGTGAGGGAAGTTGGAAGGATATATGAGATGGTTTTGGTAGAAAAAAATGACATCAGAGGTGTGATTTTGAGTGATGGGGATGCACCCTTTTATTAGATTTCTGACGGTCACTTTTGGAAAAGACTGAAATATTATTTTATTATAAAATCATTTTCAGTATATAATGGATAAAATGGATTTATTTTAAAGCTATATTGTGGATGGGTTGAAATACTCTCAACCAATAGGTTTTAGGCATGTTAAGGTCACCATATTAACCTTATCGTTTATATTTAACTCTTAGTGAAATATTTAAACTTTTACAATGCCTTCTTGAATTTTTAAATTACATTGTTAATAAACATACTATAAAATGGAAAGAGAAAGACAATTGGTTCATTAATGACATATTTATCATTATATAAGTCCTTTATCCAAACCATCTATATTTATAAATATTATGACATTTAATAATATAGTATTTGTTTTAAAAACTCATTTACATCAATTTTGACACAATTTAGTATTTTTTTGAATGTCAAAAAATCATGATTAATTCTATCAAAATAAATTTAATAAATCATAAAATTTCATATTAACATATAAAATTACTGAAATGCATAAAAAATCTTAATTTAAATTTATTTGGATATTTATAATATCAATTATTTTAATCTATCATTAATAAGGTAATTACTGTATCATCATTGTGTCAAAAATAAATTTAATTATTTAATGACTAAAAATTATAAATAAAATACAATGATATAAGAAATAATATTAGCATTATAATGAATATATATATATATATATATATATATATTTATCTTATTTATAACCCTATATTAGAAATTTTTTAGTTATTAAATTTTGAATTTAACACTTTTAACTATTCCTTAAATAAAATAATAATAAATGTCCTAATCTAATCCAAGTGGATAAAAAGGCGATCAAATTTTATTCCAAATGTTTATTTTGGATAAATTACACTTATACAATAGAATTAGGAAAAGTTTTTTTGGCAATTATAATATAATTTTAACCTTTAATACTCGTATTTACTTTTTACAATGGTAAAAGAAATTCAAAAGTTACTATTCACCAAACAAATTTCCCTATGCTATTGAACAACATTTTACGTAATTATGTAAATATTTTCTCCCATATTTTTTAAATTAAATTCACAGATGTGGTAAAATTTCTTTTTTTTAAAATTTGCAAATGTTCTTAGATGGTGGGTAAAAGACGTTAAAATGTTCAATAAAATTTTATAAATATTTTCTTATAATAAAATTACTCCAAAAAATTACATTCGTATAATATAGATATATTGTATATATTATTAATTTAAAATAAATTTAAATAATGTAAATAATTTTTTATATAAAAGTCTATTTTATTCAATAACTCATTGTTTTTCACTGTTTATCAAAAATTGAATGTTTTATGATCAATACAAAAAATTTACCAAATGATAATTTTGATATTAAAAATCCAAAAATGAATTCTATTTTACTAAATTCAAAACATATAAGTTTCATTAAATAATTTTAAATTAATTAACGTTGTCAAAACCAAAACGATGGTTTTTAAAAAGCAAAACCTTCAAAAGATTGACATGTTCTTAAATCCAATTTAAATGTTAAACTAATTATGATGAAATAAATTATATTAAATGACTAAAATATAATATAATTATACTTTTGAAAAACTCAAATGAATAATTTAACACTAAAAATTGTTTTGATTAAAAAACATGTTTTCAATTAAAATTTAGTATTTTCACTATTCATCAAAAAATGAAAGTTATTAGAAAAATACCGAAAATTAATCCGAACTAAATTTTTAATTTTATATTCTAAAGAAAAAGTTTATTTTGTAAAATTTAATATATAAAAGTGTCAAATATTGTATTTAAAAAGCGTTCTCCAATAAAAGGTGGTAAAATTTATTTTTTTAAAAAATATTTCCGTTATCTAAAAAAATGAATTTTTTCTTGTCTTATAGCTAATAAACACATTATATGGATGTTAAAAATATATGGAGTATATAAAATTCAAAATTCAGTTAATACAATTCTTAGCCTCTTTATGAACTGATATTTTTGTAAGTTGTCGTGCATTGAACGCTGTGTTGCGTGTAGCGCAAGCTATTGAATTACATTAATGCGACAACTTACTATGAAATCTGGGGGTGAAACTTCAAATTTGGTATCCAAGTGTAAGGTGGCCTGATCAAGGAAGGAGTAAACTCATCAGGCCACAACCAATGACATTCATAGTATAAAAAGTCAAATTTTTTGGTTTTTTAAGCGGGAATGTGGAAAGAAATAACTATTTAAAAAAAATTTAAAAAAAATTACATAGTGAATAAAAAATTCATTAGGTTCATAATGGAACCTGGGTCTGGTCATGCACTCATATATCTTAGGTCCTAAAACATGATAGACTGTAACTACATTGGACTAGTACTGATGGGTCAATAAAAAACCATGATGATCATGAATACCTATAAAAACCCACACATATGAGTGGGTTTTTACTGTGACTTACCTCAATATGATGGTAGTTTTCTTTTAATAATAATCTCCATACATGTAAATTTTTTATAGGGAATACCTCCAATCAAGGTGAGTTTTCTTTTTAGGATTTACATCCCTGTAATGGGAGTTTTAATTATTAAAATGACCTCACAATGAGGGAAGATATCAGAATAGAAAAAACCTCTACACATGGTACGTTTTCAATATAGGAATGACCTCCATGCATGGAGAGTTCTCTAATATATGTAACATTAACTCCAATAAATAAAATAAAATTAAACAAAACAAAAAATCCAAATAAAACCCCATACGGCCATTTTCATTATCATAAATAATTTTTGAATCAAGAAAAACATTTTATCTAAACATAAACAATAAACTCTTTAGAAAAAACAACATTAATTCAATGGTCATCAACAATATTCAATATTATTCATTAAACAATCAAATAATAATTTACATTTCTATAATCATGTCACATTTCCAAAATACCATTTTCCAAAATGAAAATTTTAATATAATTGTTTTAAAATTCTATTTAGAATTTTGATTATTGTTAAATTATATTTCTCAATCCACAATTAAAATCATAAATCTCATATCAACCACATTGATTCCATAATATTGTTAATAAAAACATTCCATGTGATGGTTAAAGTTTCATATAGATTCAACTATTAAGACAATCCACTTACTTACCATTAAATATATCATATCATTGCATCAATCAATTCCAAGGTCAAATTATTAGTATGTAACTCTATATGGGTCACCTCATTATAGCGTTCAATCATGTCTCAGAGACAAGTAACTATAGAAAATGTTCTAAATAATACATTTAATTGACTTATTGGTTGTCGCTCAGTAAACAGCCGATACATCCCACACACACAATTATAAAAATAATGTATGACTATGAGTATAATTTATGGACTACATACCATTATTATATAGCTCTGACTAATTTACCAATTCATGGAAGATAATTCCACTAACCTCTATGCTTCATTATTGAGAAACTATTTCGTGACCACACACCCATCACTAAATTATCATCATGAAATAAGAAATAAATATTATTATAAACAATTATAATTAATAAATAAATATCTTTAAATAGTTATAAATAAAGAAACACCATGGGGAATCTCTCAATAAACACAAATGATTGTTATCCAAAAACATTGGTTTTATATTGGGCCTAGACAAAATTCTTGACCAAATTATAAATATAAAGCTCAATTTATATGGTTAATTAAAAATAAATTTGATGAAAAAATATTAAAAATCAAGAATCTATGATACCTCAATCAAATGAAGTGTCTCCATATGAAAACCTCACCATGATATGGTAACTATGAAGGCTGACAATACTCACTTTAATTAGAAAATGAAACCATATATTAGTAAAAACATTAAAAAAATGTATACCTAAAGTTGACCTACTGGAAGGGATTCTTAGATTCTATAAAATATGTTACCCCTTTCATACTATGTACAATTTGGATAGTGGTTTTTTCGTGGTTGGTACATTTTTTGTTCAAAAGTGCATCAAAACTATGCACCCCTTCCTGATGTTAAGTGGGAAAACATGATTGGGGAACAAAATTACTACTAACCATGTTAGCAAAATAGAAAACCACACTCTCATTTTTTATTCTAGGAAAATTATAATTAAAAAACATAGTGCCCCCATTTCAGATGCTAAACACCCCAAATAACCATAAAAATATTCCTTGGTCATTGCAGGCTCTAAATGGGAGAAATTGACTCCTCCAAAATCTTATCCTATCAGATCTAAGTATTTATGATTGTTTTTTATCTCCCTCCTATGGGTTTTTTTGTACTCATGTGGTTACTACTAGTATCCTCTTATATTCTTTGCAGAGATTGATATGTCCTAATTTTATTAAGGATGTAATATCCAATTAAATGAATATTTGTTCTATGTTTCATTTCATGATCTTCATCACATTTGTTCACATTGGAGTTCTTGTTTCATGTGTTTTATTAATCAAATGACTATAGGAAGGTAGTTCAATAATCCATTATCCAATGATTGAAACCTTACTTTAATTATTTATTTGAATCATAATTTAATTTTATTTAATTAGAAGAATTTGAGATGATTTTGTGGATATTTTTTAATGGGTATATAATTTTTGTAAAAACATATTTTCATTTGAATTGAAATTATTGGGTGCATTTTAAGAAAAATGGAATATTTATTTAGAAATAAATATGAATTTTATTCTTGAGAAAATTAATACTAAAATTTATGATTATTTGAAATGGAAAATATACATAAGGAGAAAGAATAAATATGGAATGGTAGAAGTAGAGATAAAAGAAGGTTAGAGATGTGTAAGACTAACAACTAATTTCTAATAAATCATAATAAAAAACTCCTCTTGATTAATGGAATTTAAGAGGAGTATATGGAAGAGTTTTCTTCCCTCATGCACATAAAATGTAATGGAATGTGGGTCCCCCATAAAAAAACCTCAAATGGGGTATCCTTCTACAATTGACCCTTAAAATTTTCACTAGTCACCTAGTGGATCCAAGTGGCATGATGATGACTATGGGGAATTGTTATTACCATTTTATGCTACCATCGTAATGTTTTTGGGACCCACCAATGATTAGGTTACTATAATGAAATGGTTTTTCACTACTAGACATCTTCAATGAGCATGTGGTACCCTTAGGATTTTTGGTAGTCTACTATAGTATTAAACATCAACTGTAGCCTCTAGTCGATTACCTATTGATCTCCTATGAAACTTTATGCAACTCATTTCCCATAAAAACAACTATTTTTGAATAATACAAAACTTAAAATTTTCTTCCAATCACAAAATCAATATTCAACCTACTAACAAAATGAAAACTAATGTTTATTTCAAAATTTACTATCCCCATATGGAGATGGGGTACTATAAATATAACTCCATAAGACTTATCATCCTTGATATGCCATGTTTTTTAAAATATACATATCTCAATTGTTGGAAGTTACTAGTTTTAATCCATATCATTGTGTTCTATTCTTGAATTCTCATAGTACATCTAACACACAACCTCTATTTCAAGGAGATCTAACTGCAAAAACACAAGAAAATTCCCTTTATCACTACTGAATCACCAATAAGTGTCTATCATGAGAATATCTATGTCCAAACATAATAGATTTCATAACCCAGTAGTATAATAGTTCCACTATCCAAATGTTCTGACATATAACCACCAATTCTAATTTCACGGTGGCTTCACAATATGAATTTAAATTTCAAATTTCAAACCATCATTATAAAAATATGCCTGATGCAATTATATATTCACCACATTAGAACTTACATGATTAGTCCAGTTAGAAATTTGTACCCTCCCTCAATAATTAACTCCTGACATGGATTGATGCATAACCATTATCCATTCATAAGATAAAAATATACCATCTTTTCCAAGAAAACAAAAATTTGTTTCCAAAAATTCATCTTTCATATTAAAATATTATTTTAAAAAATTATATTTAAAATTACTATATCCATTTTTATAGATAGAAAAAAAGTCATATATAATTAGCTTACACATTACAAAAAATCTCTTCAACTGATAATGAGTTACCAATTTACCGGTCTGTGATTCATTCATGGCTAGAAATATCATAAGGTCCACTGATCTAACATAATGGATTCAACACCCAAACCCTAGAAAGGTTTTATAAATATAACATAAACTAGAAAAAGTAATCATTATTTTTTTTTACACACAAACACACCTACGATCCATGCACCCTTTGATCAATGAAGTCCTCTCAAGTCTAAATCTCATACTCCAACTTGATTCAACACCACATATAATTTTTTACATGGAATTACCTAAGGAATTTTAGTAATAATCTCATTTATTTAACCTTGAATTTCCAATTCCACAATGACCACTCCATAGTTGGTTCCACACAACCATAACCGTTATAGATCTTTGTTGATTAACCTATAATCAATTATTTACTTCCTCACATTGGAATGATTTTACGATAACATCACAAGAGTAACTCCCATAATCTATATCTGATACTCTATTTAATACCAACTAAAATATTGTTTGTGTCCTTAATCACACCTGAGTGAAAAATATAAACCCCACACATCATGTTCCCAACATTTGGGATCAACACCCACTACAATAACTAATATAAAAACATGGATAAGTGACACATCCTCAATATTTTACTAAATAAGATACACACTATAAGGCTTCACATATATCTTTCCATTGGTAAAACCTCAATAGGATCCATTATCTAATAGAAATCACTCCTATCATGCCATTTTAACAAAAATATGGCAGATACTAAGCCCATTACTACTCATAAAAACCCATTAGTTCTTTAACCATCTACAAAAATCTCTGATTTCCAAATTGAACAATAGAAGTAATAAATATCACATACACTTAAATGATAACAACATCAATGAATACGCCCAAAATCTATTACTTCCCAACATCCAATTCATTTAATCCAACAAACTATGTTTCTTCAGTGGATACTTTTATCTTTATTTTCATAAATATTTAGGGGTCTCATTCCATAATATGTCTATTTACTTTTTGGAATCATAGTCTCATGAGTCATGCAAGATTGATTCATGTATTATGAACTAACACATGTTCCATACCATGCCTCAAATAATGGCAGTCCCATTAACACTAGGCATCTTCGATTCATAAATCAAAAAATTATAGCATTCGTATCATTTTAAACAACAACACCCTCCATCATCTCATGAGTTTTTCAATGATAATAAAAACAACCAATTCTCAATCGGATATAGAGTACTACTGGGGGTCAGCATCAATTAATGTGATGACACAATGTTAGATTACATGGTTATGATATTCGTATGGTCTTTCTTTTTGAAACCAAACATAAAACCAAATCCCAATCACTCCGGTGATTTCCTTAAAAATGTTCAATGAAATAACCATACCATTATATAATATTGATAATACTTTCTGTGGATTTATTCCACACACTGAAACATGTACTCAATCTTTACTCATCTAAGAAATCTATGATATTGGGATAACCCCTCTTGTTGAGACACATGACCCCAATCTCTCCCTCTAAAAATTATTCCAGGTTACATTGTAAAATTCACTAGTCACACATCTATCCACTTATGTGAGGCATCACACAAGCCAGCTCTCATAGAAGTACTACTACCCCTTTTCCAGAACACTTTGTGTCTATCACACCATGGCCAATTAATCACTCAATCTATCACATGCCAATTTTTTCACACTAATAATCAATGAAATTATCTGAAAAAAACTTTTATAGGGTTTATCACATATCATGGTTTATATTAATCATACAAAACAACTATATGGTTAGCAGTAATCCAAAAAGTGTGACATGTAACAAAAAATGGAGGAAACATATCATAACCTCATTACCACATCCTATATCAAAGGGACTCAAAACTGGGGATCCCTCAAAACCCCAATCGACCTAGACATAGATTATGGTAATAATCATAAAGTAAAAAAATAACCATGTTCCCTAATATTGATAATATTTCATTTTCTAATTTATATAGATGTTATATAATTGATGGTCAATATTATGGAATCCCAACACCATGTTTTCAAAAATGAGGTTCTCCACTGAGCCCCATTAACTAACCAAGTGAACATATAAAATTTCCAATGAATTCACATATAAGTTCATTATGTTAATTACTATGATTAAATTGATTAACTATTAATAATTTATTTAGATATCTCATTCATGGTATAATTATAAATTAGGTAATATTGAAATTTCATAAGTTATGGAATCTCATATTTTTCTTAATGGAACCTTGATTAATAAAATCCTTACTTTACACACTAATTTATACCTTCATAGAATTTAAAGGAGATTCACTCAATGAATTTTCCATGTATAATTAAATAATATATTTGTATATGAAAATCAATACATATATTATTCTAAAATGTTATATAACCACCCTTTTAATTAATAAAATTTATAAGCAGATATAAATCACAAAAAAAGTGAAACACTAACATATATAATTACCTAATAATATAATATCACATGAAACATATAGAGGACTTATAAATAAACATGATTCATGAAAACACACATACCCTCATACCATATCATACAAGAGATAGAATCCCTTGAATCAATATCATTATACCAAGTGTGATGCTCAAGGTGTAAATAAATTAGTACTAGAATCACAAAGTAATAAAAACAATCCCACCAATAGAAATATGTATTCTCCCCCACATCTTCAAATACCATAAAAAACTCATTACTAAGCCCCAAAATTATAACATTCTCATGCCTACCATGCCCAAATAGTACGAAAAAGTAAAATACATCCTATAACACTTTGTAACATCCCATAACCCAAACAACAAATTAGTGATTAAAACCATAGTTACTAAATATTGATTGGCTTGCCTAATCATATGTTAGAGGTTCTTGATAGGAAAAAATTACTTGAGAGATTAAAATTAGGAAAAAAATATCTCATTATTAGAGTGAACAAAATAATAGTAAACAAAATGAATCCTATCCAGTACCATATATAACATCACTGTCAAGGAAAGTTCCCATAAAATAAATAAAACACCAAAAAAGATAGAAAATTATTGTTTAATATATACCATATCAAATCCCCTGTAGGTGGATTATAAAAAACTATTACCAAAATAATGAAAATAAAACAAAGGCCTACAAAACATCACCAACTATTCTTGAGTATGAAACATCCCTATCATCTAAATCCGTCTTAGGAATCCAACAAACCAATCATCAAGACTTTCCCAAAACATATATGTACGATGAATAATGGTGTCCTCTCAGGATCCATGGTTTGATGTTCTCTCTAGATATTTTTGAGTAGAACATAGCTGGATACAAATAACAAAATTTATAAAAATAACATGTACATATAACAAGTTAATGAAAATTTTCTACAAATAAATATATAATAGATTAAAAAATTTAAATTAAAATAAATAAATAATATCCAAGTACAATAGTTTTTTATGATACCTAATAGTAGTGGTATACTCTTCATTCATTATTTTAATATTTCTTATTGACCATATGTCCTTCTTATAGTATTTTGGTTTCAATAAGAACATATCAATTTCCATTAATAATAGTAAAACAACCACGATTTAGTTTTTTTCTTTAATGTAAAATACATTAATAAATAGTTATATTTCTTTTTAGAATCACAATAATATAAGGTAATTTTCTTTAAAGTCATGACATCCATACAGGGGGATAATTCATTATAGGGAAAACCTCTACATGAGAGTATTTTTCAACATAGTAACAACCTCACTATGTTGTTGATTTTATTTATATGGAAAACCACACTAAAAAGGGAGTTTCTTTTATACGAAAGACCTCCCTATATAGGGAGATTTCTCATCGTAGTAATATGATCTCCATTAAAGGGAATTTTCAATATATGGAAATATGTACACTATGGGTGCGTTTCAAATATGATTGGAAACATATCCACCCAAGAGGAGGGTTTTTATCTTAAACTACCCAAAATGGATGAAAATCATTTTATGAAAACAAGAACAAGAACATTTTATATAATAAAACATTTATAAACATTTATTCAATATCATTCAACATTTTCAATTCAAAAAAATATTAACCTTCAACATTTATATTTTTATAAACTATTACAAAAATTAAATTTCTAAAATTACAATTAATCATATACAATTTTTTAAATACCTATAACAATATTGATTATTTTGTAATTTTATATCACAATATTTTATTAAAATCATAAATTAAATTTCAACCACTTCGATCAAATTATATAGATGATGATATCATTCCCTGTAATGGTTAATGTTTTATATATGGACATCCATTATAATTATCTACTATATTTTTTTAAAATAAAACTATCATTTCGATATAAAATTACAATTTGAAATTATTACTAAGGAATTACACTAAGGTTAACATTTTTTAATGGCCAAAAATATATTTGAGTCATGTGACTAATGGAAATGGAAATAAAATTATAATTTATTTCAAGTTCTTCCCTCAGAAAACTAATGATATAGCCCACACACACGTTTATAAAAATAAACTGAGACAATTGGTAAATTATATGGACAATGTACTATTATTTGATTCTCAGTGATTAATTTTCAATGACTGTTATAATTTGAAAATGCCTACCTAAACCAATCAATTGTCAACCAGTCACCCGCCACACATCTTTCTCATAACTCCTTCCATGATTAAAATATGAATTAATTAAGAAAAATATAATTGATTAAGAAAACAAAAACTAATCGAAATAATATATGAAATTATAATAGATTGTCTTACAACATTAGAATCATTATCTTCCTCCTATGGGAATTGTGTATTTGATTTCCAAAAAAATCCAAACTAAATCCCAATGAGAATTAATAATTTTGATTGTTAATTTAAAATAAATTTGATGGAAACAAATTCAAAATTAGATATGAAATAAAATTTCAATTAATATCAATGACACCATAGGTAAATGAGTCAAATAATTTTCCTCTATCATTGTAGTACAGATGGATCAATGGAACTGTGAGATTCCACCATTCTCTGAAGGTATCACCAATTAAAATATTAGAGGATAAAAATTAAATGGGGAATTAAGGAAAGATATATCAATGAAGGATAAATCATTGTTATACTACCCAATATGTTTATAATAATCAATAAAAAATAGCCCATATCATGGTGATTAAATAGGTTGTGATGAATGAGTCTGTTTCACTTAGTGCATGAAATTTGAATGGAAAATTAGTCTAACCCCTCTAAAAATATGAGATAGGAAAATATTATATTGTCCCAAAAAATTAAACATGTGATCTAGGAGATACCACTGACCGGTAGTTAGCCTGCAAGGATTGGATTTTATGACTTCCAATCACTACCAACTAGATGGGGTTATACTGTAGTCTTATAGTATCCACTCAAAGATATCATTGAATCTCTCTTAAGCACTTAGAAAACATTTAATGCCCCATTCCCAATATAAAATTCACCTTTTAAGAAAATAATGAATATAATTATTTTTCAATCCACCATAAAAATATACATACTAGAAATGTACAATAATATTTTTCTTGAATTCCATATTTTCGTTTCGACATGGGGAACTATGAAATCCATATAGAGTTATTGTAAATTCATAATACTAATAACTCATATAAAATTAAATCCTTATAAAATCATCCATCTTTACTCTCAATTGTATATACTGACAATGGAGATAAATCGTTGAAAAATATCATTTTCTATGAAGTTTATCCAATAAGTAATCAATATGAGCATGATTATAATTTCATTTTATAATAATTGGTTTGATCTCCCTATAATTAATGAAGCACCCCCCCCCCATAGAATCTATTTTATTATTAATAAAAGGAAAATCCTCTCACCATTGTGAAACACTATTTTAAATGAACACACTATCACAAAATATTTGTAGCTTTTTGATTACATCAACTTTCTTATATATTGATTCCATAGGTTATAAAGAAGCATATAAATTTTGAATAGTTAAAAAGATATTATAGTATTTCTCAATTAGATATAAATTTTCACAAGTATCACTAAATCAATTTCTTATTAAGCTGAATCTAAACAATACATGGAATTTCATTCATGGGTATGAGTGATTAATTATGATATAAAAAGTTAAACTTATGGAAATTATATAAAATACGAATATTTTTATTTTAGTTCAACACACTTTTTATAAATTCTAGTGTTTAAATAATATGTTCTCACCTAAATACATGGAGGTGTGGGTTTATTTAACCTCAGTTAATATAAAAGATTGTTATAGATATTTTCTTTGATTTGTTTTGTTAGTTTGATAATTACAGTGAGAAAAAATTATTGAAACCCTAGAGAGATTTCTTTTTTTATAAGAAGTCATCAATATGTCTTGGTAAATTATAGATTTTGTGGTTCTTTAGAAATTGCATCCTTATCTAGACAACAAAATATGTATTTGGTTTTCACACAGATTCACCATAGTGAAATCATGTAGAAAAAGTTTAGATGAGTATTAACTCTATCTTCACTTAATGAATGATTAGTGGGTCTTTAACAATATACATGGATGGGAAAACCATGGGGATATGATTTTTTTAATTAACATTCTCTATATGAACTATTTTTAGAGATTTGAAAATATTTGTTTTTAAAAACCTAGTAAGACTATGACAATAGATACCCTAAGATGAACAAATACACTTGTACGATGTACCTTGTGTGATATAGTGGAAATTAAAGTATCATAAACAAAAATGAATTTGTCATTTGAGTGGATAAATTGTGATTGAGTTTTCATATTCATATGATCATTTAATATAATTTTATTATATATCATTATAATTATAATTATTTATTTTTCCTTAAATAGATTCAGGAATATAAAGCTGTAGATTGTATGTCTAAAGAATCACCTAAGACATATCTATATGGGAATATATTTAAGAGGTGGTTTTGAGTAATAATATATATTTATTATGAGGGAAAAGATATGTCACCTTGTTTACCATAATATATAATTCATTTTATCTCTTTACAAAATATATTATGATTCATGAGTAGTAAGTAAAATGCTAAGGAAACAACATATTTAAGGTTGGAGAATGTAATGCCCCATTATTTTAGTATATATTTTACTTAAATTAATTATATTATTGAAATTATTACATCAAATTAAAATCCCATATTAGAATGAATCACAACACTCGTTAATAAATTATTTTGGTATAATGTGAATCATCAATAAAAAAAGTTAAAATAAGAGTAATTACTTAATTATATAAAAGGGGAATATAATAATTTACAATAAAACATATATTTAAATTCCATACACATAGATATAATTTCAAATAGTTGATCTATTAATTAATTAATTTAAATAGAAAGATGATAAAATAATAATGCTATCTGAAAAAACATTTATGAAATTAAAAAGATATATTTTTAAATTGAATATTTTTAAACTGATGTGTATTTTTTTATATTAAATTAACAACCATTAAAAGTAGATTATATTAATATTTAATACTTATGATGAAATATATTAATTCATATTTAATTATAAATTAAAAATAAATAAGATTGATAACATTTTAGGATTAAATGATTTTTATTTTTATAAAAATTGTTTATTTATTTATTTCTTCTCAATTAAAATATAAAATAATAACTTTTGTAAATATTATTTCATGAAATAAATATCAAAATATTATTTTATAAGCCAATAATTTCTAAAAAATATTTTTTATAATTCTTTTTTTTATAATTGACTTCTTATTGAATTGAAGAAAATGTTGTTTTTACAAAAGCCATAGATTTTATGGATTTATGAAATGCTATGTATAACATAACAATATATAAAACATTTTCCAGACAAAAAATGGTTATGGAGTGAAATTACTCATTTTAAAATATTATGTTGAATTTAGAAAATCTATATTCCAATTTTTGAATCTTAAACAATTTTAATTATAATATGAAAACTATGTTTCATCTCTTTCATAAATTTTTATCTCATATAGTATATTTATATTTTGTATTTTTTAATAAATTTATATTATTTTTAATAATATTTAATTTATATTTATGTCATTAATCATTGAAAATTCCATAACAATCATTATTTTCATATTTAAATATACACTTTTTCTAAAAATGGTATTTTATGTGTAACATACAGAAATGTAGAAATTATTTTATATTAATAAGTATTTTTATTTGAAAAAATATATTTAATATTTAGAATCAAATTTTTAATATTATTTCATAATGATCAATTAATTTTATCTCATTAATAACAAATTACATTGTTAAAAATTATTAATGATAATAAGAACACAAAATGGAAAAATTGAAAACATTAAAACACAACAGATATAAAGACATGTTAAAAACATGTGGGAAAATGTGTGAATTTTCCTTGAAAAAATTTCACCATCCCCAAATATCATTAGTTTTTATTATTGGAAACATTTCTTCATTGAATATTCACTTTACCTTATATATATTATAAATTTTCACATCTCGCCCTCATAAAAGGATAAACCACCACCTCAAATATCTTAACAATACAATCTTCATAGATTATACCATTATATTTCAAATAAACTCCCCAAAAATTTTACACACTTCCAAAATGTTTTATATTTTGGAAAATTCTACCTCTAAAATCCTTTTTCCATTTTTAAATGGATCGTTGCAATAATTTAAGGTAACATTCTCAATTACTCTATTTTCATTAATTTTCCATTATTTTCATATACTAAACCATTAAAACTATTATATCCATGAATGTGTTAGAAATTCTTTTTTAATTATATGAAATATTATAATACTAACAAAATATATAATTTCTATCTTCCTCTAATACTATTCAAAAATTGAAGATGTTGTCACACATATGTGTATACTATTGACTCTAGGATTGTGGTACCTAATTTTTCTTTTTTTTTCCCTTAAATGGATAGTTTTAAAATTAACTTTCATCAATTAATATGATATTTATAACATTATTAATATTTATAAACTCTAAAATCTACAATATATTCTTTTAGATATATGTAAAATGAGTGAGTTTCTAGTGAGTACTTATAGACTAACGTCTCTATAAAATAGAATTGTTTCTCAATATATTGTTGAAGTGTTTATAAAAAGACCTTATAAAATTATTAAATACAATATAATCATATATATAAAATAATTATCAAACAATAATAATAATATTTTTCCAAAATAATCACTTTCTTAACCATACTCATCAATAAATTATTATTTATTTGGGTTTGTGTTAGTTTAACCACCTACATAAATAATGATATAAATTTCTATCAATGAAAATTTATGAAACAAAGTTTTAGGTGATATGGGAAAATGATAATAATAAAAAATTTATGCTTTTTTATGTTCATATATTTCCCATAATAAATATACTAACCCTCTTTCTTGAAAATTACCAATACATGCTCATCAACGACATTATTTTGAGGAATCATATCTAAAATGCTTCTAAAATTCTACTATATCATTATAAATTATTATAAAATATATATTATGACACATTTAATGATATTATAATTTTTAAATTTTATTCTTTAACTATGAATCCACATCACCCTTAAGAAGGTATTACTAAAACATATATTAAATGTAACAACATCCGATGATAAAAAAAATATAACTAAATAATAAAATTTTAATAATGTTTTATTAATTTAGAATAGATATTATTATATTAATTAATATTTTTTATAAATATTTTTATTAATATAGAAATTTTTTTACACTGGGGGTTCAGGGATGTTTTTTGTAAGAGTGAATACATAGTAACAATATTTTCATCTCAATTTTTCATCATTGATATATGATGTGTATTGATGAATTGTTTTTATTATGTGATGTATATATTGTCCATGAAATTATTTTACTATAATGTTTTAGTAAATATAATGAATTTATAATTTCAAATAATTTTTTAATATTAATGGGATTTCAATTTAAATGATAATGATTATGTAATAATATAATTTTATAAATTTCTAAATTGATCAGAAATGTTTAATATTGAGAAATATTTTTCTATATATGTTATGTTAACCACTATATTTATTTCATGTTTGATAAATATATTACTTGTCATGATTTTTTAATAATCATATCATAATCTACAACTCATTTTCTATTAATTTTTATATTAATAAAGCTCAATGTATCTTTGATCACTCAAATCCTCTTTCTTGAGTTATAATACCTCCCTATAAACTTGTTGCATGTATTCCTCATTTGATCCAAAATAATACCCTATTTCACGATAATCCTTCTTCCTATACATTGGAAAATTAATTTTAACATTTACACAATATCATTGATGGATTATTTTATAAAAAGGTTAATCATTGCAAGGAAGAATTCAAATTATATTTAACAATGGATTCTCCTATAGGTAGATTGCTTCACCTCCACTCCAATGTTTTTTAATATAATTAGATACCAAATTATGTATTATATAATTTTAAATTAAAATGAATTTTTTTTAATTTTCAAAAATAATTTTTTGTATATATTTTTATGAAGTGGGTTTCATTAAAGATAAATAAAACTGTTAAAATGGTTTTCCTTACTAGATCCTTTTTATCTTTCTGTGAAAAAATAATTGAAGTAATGTGTATGTATTTTCCACGATTCTTTATTTCAAAATATTATTAATTTGTTTTAATTATATCACCAAAAAATATTGAAAAATTCAATTAAACTATTTTATGACAATGAAAAAACATTTTTTCCATAAAAATTATTTTATTACATCTCATAAATAATCCTATTTATTTTAAAATTATTAACGTCTATGAATATCAAATATTAGTAATTACTATCAAAATTCACTTATACTATGGGGGACATAATGAAATTCATTACATAATTATTTTTTTAAAATCATCCAATACGTTAAATATGGCCTTTTCTCCCAATGTATTTTTACTATGAACACCTTATATTTCCTTACATTGATTGATGTGTGTTCACATAAGAACCATATATTGATTGATTTGGGATTTCATTAGGAAAATTTTATGCCATTAATCTATCTATTTTAAATACCATAAACCTTATAATCTTACATGTATGATATTTAAGTAGAAATTTACTATATATCTTCATATTTAAATTTATTTTCTACTCAATTATAATTTTCATATTATTCATGGAATTATAAATGATTTAATAAGGATATTATAATTTAAAAGATTATAAGTATTATTTTTTTCATGGGTTCTTCATGATATTATGAATGAATTATTTCAAGTAGTTCTCATGTGTAAGGGTGATTTTATGGTGGGGTCATATATCCCCCTCTAATGCATTGGTGTGATGTTTAATTATAATTATATTTATGTGGGTGGGATAAATTATGTTTTTCTACTAGTAGTGAGTGTGATAAGTGACCCAAAAAGGCATAGGTACAAATAGTAACCCAAAACATTGATGAGACTCTTCAATTATATTTATGATAAATTTATTTTTATCATATGTTTAAATTTAATGTTATATTTTTATGAATAATTACCTGGGTTATTCTTCATGGATATTATTTATAATCTCATGATAAAACACACTTTTTCAATGGTATATATTTGTTTAGTTGATAATACATGTCCCCATGTCAGGGATTGTGGGAAATTAATATTTTTTACATTCTCTATTTAATAATGTATTTCACAATTTTTTTTCTCAAATTTTTTTAATCTATGCATTGGAAAAAGTTTGTTCATTTTTCACTTGAAAAATTTTTGAGCTTAAAGATTTCTTATGTTTCTAATTCTCTTGTTACAAAAAAGTGTAACATTAATGATATCTTAAATTTATCATGTTGTGTCTTAGTATTATATAACTTTTCATATGTTACCTAAAATGTGATTCTTATGTAGAAAATCCATAAAGCCATTCCAATAACCATTCTTGGTTTTCTATTATTTTTAATGAGATGTAAAATTTTATATATGGAAATCATGTAGAACAAGGAAATGTTTACCATAGTTTATATATATTTTTTTAAAAATAATTTTTTTTGTCAAATCACATTCAACACTATTCCGTGGAATTGGGGTTTAAGTAAATTCTATTATGACCTATTTCTATGCGCTGAGATTTTATTAAATTCATAATGAACCGATATTGTTTGGGTTATTACATCTCGATGCTTCTTTGGAATAGCAGGAATTCACATGATAGAACATTGAAAATAATATCAATTTCCAGAACTAGAAATATTGAGAAGACCACATTTTTAATAAAATTACATGGATGGAAAAAATTATTACAAAATTATTTATAATTATATTTGAAAATAAGAATGGATCTTTTTTTAGATTTTTTTAAAAACAAAATTTTTTATCCCTAAGAAATAATATTTTAGTTGAAAAATATAAAAAATTATAAATTTATCATGATAATAGATAACGGTCATTAATGGAAGAAAATGTGTCCTATCCTTAAACGTTAAAAAATTACTACATTCTAACATTATTAAAATACCAAATATGGACTATAATGAAAAATAAAAAACCTGTTCCATTTTAATCCTTTTTGAAATGTTTAATATAAATGAATAGACGCTTAAATGTTCATTTTACTTTAGATAAAAACAATCATGACAACTCAAAAATAATTTTAATGTGGAATAAAATATTTCTTGACCAAAGTGACAAAATTGGAAATGGATTTCTTAAAAAAAATTATATTTTTGAGTAATATAGAAATGTAAAATGGAAATAATAAATGAAACAAATATAATAAAAATTTGTTGATAAAATAGAAGTATATTTATGAAAAAATTTCATAAAATTCACCAAAATGATTTTTAGACATAAAAAATCTTAAATAAATTATTACTGTAAAAAAACATAAGATTGTGAAATTTTTTAAATGAAATTTATTTAAAGGGAAATAATTAAATTGAACCAAAAATACCATTAATAAATGTATAATAATGATAAAATTTTCCAAATACATGTAATATACACCATATACTAATAAATATGTGAATAATATAATACATGTCTCAAAAAAGGTAATTGGAGATGATAAACCCTTACATTGGACTACCACTATGGAAAATGTATTAAAACCACATATATAGTAAATTTATATTTTTTTTATTAATAAATATTACATATAAATATATATATATTTTTAAATATTTAAGTTTTTATAAAAATCAATCATCACTTCATTTTTTACCAGCAAACACATAATTTTTCATTAAATGAAATTATTTTGGTATTAATATGTATACATGTTTTTATTCATCAATTTCAGTCCTTACATATTGGTCATAGATTCATCACATATAAATATTAATAATTAAATTTAAATATAATATTTATAATAAAATATATGTTTTTACCTATCTAAATTAGATTGTAATAAAAAAATATGGCATTCATAGAGGCACTATTCCACATGTATAAACAGATGAAATTTATTTATTTTTGTCTCAAAGAATGAATGGATGTTAGATAATGATTTACCTTTTTTAAAAAATACTTATGATATTATTATTATATATAATCATTATTTAATTGAAAATAACCATCCAATATATGTGATTAGGAAAATAAAATATGTTTATTCATGGTGGTGATTGTCCTCACATACACATAAGTGATATTTTTAACTTCTATTAAAGGGAAATGAGATATATAATTAGTGTAAAATTAATAAAAAAAACATTTCAATAAATTTAATGTATTCATTTAATTATGTTATTATGGTAATATACGATTTTAATTATTTTTAAGAAGAAAATGATATTGAAAGATCATGGAATGAATAGAGAAATATTTCTTTTAAAATCACCTTCAAAAAAAACCTTCACAATTCATAGATGGGTATTTTGGGAAGTCCAATTACAACACACCTATATCAATATATATATATATATATGTATGTATTCAATTCAATTTAATTCATTTAATATTTTTTATTGAAACCAACATTTATTTTACCGTAGCTTACACAGAAAACTAATTTTTTCTTATGTTACACACAATTCCATGTTTAGATTGTATGACATGCAAAATCATGTTTAAATAAGACATTAAATAATACTAAAATAATATTATATTATATGATATATATTCCATTGGCTTTGGAATGATGGATTTTAATAATTTAAACTAAATTTTGAAAATATTGTATTTACAGATTTTTATATAATAGATTAATTTGTCACTAATTAATTATAAATGAAAATGAAAATCTTATAAACATAAAGGAAATCATTTTTTTGGAAAACTATTTATATGCACATAAACTTGTATGTTCTAAATGAATTAAATGAAAAAAATTATGAATGATTTTACTTAAATATATATGTTATATATTATATTAAATCTATGACATTGATTTTCTATGTTTTTTAGGAAATGGGATAAGAATAAATCCAATTTTACACTTAAAAATGTATTTTTTAAAAGAATGTTTTGTCCCATTTGGTGCAATTATTTTAAAATTAATTTTTTATAATTTTAAAAAATGTATTTTAAAAAATAAATTTCTTAATTTTAATTTTAATTTAAGAAATATCTTTGGATGAATTATTTTAAAGGATTTATTTTCTTATGAATAGTGAAAATAATGAATTTTAATTGAAAACATAATTTCCTTTAAATAATATATAAAGTAAAATTATATTTTAAGTTTGGTTTATATTAACATAATTACTATTATATATCTATAAATCTGATTTATTTCATTGGATTCATTTTCATAGTGAAATGTTTTATAAATAAATTTCAAACATTTCATCATTTTCTATTTGAAAACCCATTTACTCATTATTTTTAAAGGATAACTTTTTAATTTAAAATTTCCACTAATTTTAATTATATATGAAAAAATGGATTCCAATTTTATAATCATAATAATTTATATTATTCAATAATATAAAAATTATCTTCATAATAATTTGTAGAAATAGTTAAAATTATTAACCGTGGTTAAGGTAAAATATCATTTATTCGGAGTTAAAAAAAGAATTTTGGTGTTAAAAATAACTTACCATCTTTTCAAAAATAAATTTTCCATATATATTTCTCCATTATATCAACATTTTTAAATTATATACGATTTTGGATATATTTTTCATGTGAAAAACATTAGTATACCATTTCCTGTCAATAAAATATAAGTGTGCAACTCACTCACTTATAAAAGGTCACCCCATCTCCTCTCTTTTTCAAACCTTCATCCCCTTTAGTATCTGCAATGAAATACAAAAAATAACATTGAAAATTCACTAATCTCATAACATTGGCCTTATTTTTCTCATAAATCCAAAATATGATTGATTTTTGTGCAATCCAATGGAGGATTCCTGAAGAAGAGGCAACGTTCACCGAAGAGTGTTTTTATATTATTTAATCATCAACCCCCTATAATTATTATTAAACTATACTTATATAACAACACACACATATATATATATATATTAAATATTAATATATTTTTTATGTTAAGGGGATGAAATGAAATAATAATTTTCACCATCAAATGGGTTACAAAATCATTGTTTGTATGTATGATGGATTATCGCCTAAAAGGCTAATGTCATTCGTTTTTTCAATTATCGCTTATTATAGTTACATTTAATAATTCATAAAAAGTATATATAGCATATTTATAAAATATTTATACATAATTAGTCACAATATAATATATATCTTTTTAATTTTTATTCATTAAGGGACACTATAATGTCCAATATGTGAACAACAGACTATCAGATCACTATACAATATGCTTTTGTTTCATATATGCATTAAATGAATGATAATAAAGATTATTTTAAAAAATTTATGTGATATAATGATATAATTATGATATTAATTAAAAATTTACCATTTATATAAGAGAATATGACATTTACTTTAATATCCTTTTTTCACTCATTGAAAAAAATAAAACTATAGAATGAAGATAACATTGTTAGTGTACTTGTCAACTACCACAATCCAAAAGCCACGCGACTCTCCCTTTACGTCACTAAAGCATGTGAATTATATGTATAATTATTTTTTGAGGAAAACTTTTTTATTTATTACATTATTATAATTCTATAAAATTAAAATATTACTTACCTCCTCTTACATTGGTTGCTGAAAAGGACAAATTTAGTCATGTGTATGTAGGACCTATCATCTCTATGTTCGTAACATACATAATTTTTCAAAATCACTTATCATTATTGGATAGAAAATTATAATTGTGGTAAAAAAATTAAATTATTAAATGATAGTTATTGTAGATATTATCTATCAATTATTAATATAATAAGACCAAAAATAAAAAATTGAAACATACACGAAAAACAAATCGATTATTGCTAGAAATGTAATTTTAACATGAAATTATGAAAAATGTTAATAATGGGTCATAATTTGGTCCTATATGGTATGAAATATATGATTGTGATTCTTTAATAGATGTATGAGAAACTTATATTTATTATACATTCTCCAAGAATGTGTATGAAGGAGGTTAAGATTTATGGTAACATATTTTTGTCTCACATTTATTTTTTCTCTGACAAAAAACCATATACATCACACAATTATTTAATGAGGTGTACATCCTACACATGAATGTTTCTTATTATTATTATAATTATAATTATTTTATATACATATCCATTTTAGAATCTATCTTTTATCAGGTTTACAGTTCAAATGTAACCAGATCAATAATAGAGTTTTGTCTCAATTTTTCTCCACTGACACATATGATTACGTTATAAACCTATCTTCTTGTATGATATATATATATATATATATATATATATATATATATATATTTCCCCATACATATTTTATATAATGAATTTAATTATACTAATGATATTTTAAGTATAATTTATTTATATTCCCTCATAATGCTTTCATTTAAATGTTACCAAAGTGGTAAAGAATTTAAGTTACAAACTCATTGATTATCAAGAATTATTATGATTATGTTTCTCATGATACATTTTTATCATCCATATATCAATAAGATAATAAAATATCATATAATATGGTTATTAATTATATTATAATGTAATTTTACCATTTTTCCCCACTTAGATACCTATAATTATTGAGTAAAATATTTTCTACATAAAATAGTAATTTCTCTATATTGAAAAAAAAATCAATTTTAATTTAAATACATTCATGAAAAATTGTTTTTAAATTTATTATAATTAATTATCAAATTTTTTTTCCAATTATTGAATTATTACAAAATTATTTAAATGGAATCATCATGTAATTTTTCAATCAATGCATGTTTGGGTTTACGTTAATTGTAAAAAGAATAATTATTTTTAATGTTCAAGACCTGAAAAGTATTAGTACCTTTTATAATCTCACAAATTTTATAATATTACATTAAAAAATTCTATATTTTTTTTAAAAATAAAATTTTATTTAATATTTGGAAAATTATTATATGATTTATAATTTAAAAATGAATTTTCAAAATGTATTATAAGTGTTCATTTCAATTTGTAATGTCTATATTTTGTTTGAATTTGTTTAAATTATTTTAAATATTTATTCATATGATTAAATGATTATTTTAAATTAAAATTAATTGAAAAATGTATTATGATTTTTGAAAAAGAAAATTAATATATAACTTATTTTCCATAAGAAACATTCTTAGTGATTTATCTGTCAATGTTGGTCTCCTTCTATAATGAAATCATTTGATGTAACATAATATTTTCTAAGGATATTAACTCTGGATAACATTCATATTATTTTTATAAATTGATAATATTTATGGTGTCAATATTTTTATTAAATCGAATTCACTTATATGGGTCAGTATATTATAAAATGTTTATGATACCTTCTTCTTTTCATGGGTAATGTTATGATGAAGGGTTGAAATTATTATGAAACCACTTTTTTCCAAAAAAAAATTAAGATACAATAAATGTTTAATTAAATGTACTTATATTCATGTGTTATGATATGGTGAATGTTTTGAAAAAAATTTCTAAACATTAGATTGAATTCCATTAAGTGATGATGTTTATGTTTTAATATATGATTGTGGTTATGTTATAACCAAAGTCAATGGTTATGTATTATCAAAGGAAGGTGGTTATGTTATAACCAATTATGGACGGTTAAAATATCTCCCTCTAATACACTTTTTAATGATGTAAATAAAATGATATTGATATGACTATAATGGAATGTTAAACCGGTTTAGTAAGGTACTGTGTCAACTACTATGTTCTTAACAGTGAACCATGGAAACTATGATGGTTTTGGGAGTGAAATAACTACACTACATGAAAATGAATGCCAATAGAGATGGTGATCAATCACTTAAAGGAGGTATAATTTCCTATAGAGTAACCTTCATAATATTGTAAACGATCTTTGACCAATAAGGAATGGATTTTCTATGCTTATTTGTATGAAAAAAATCTATGTCTTATGTAATTGGAGATCAATCTTGGCTTATGTTATTTTATTTTCGTTATGACTAATATCTTATAAATATAACATATTTATGTGATGATTAATGATTTTTATCTCTGATATTAACGGTATGTTATTATCATGTTCTTATACACTTTTGATAAAGATATGTTTGTATATTTTACATGTTTACCATTACATACTCTTTGATCTCACCCTTTATAATATTTCATTTCCCCTCAAAATGAATAATTTTTATTTTTGGGTATGTCTAAGAAGTGTAATAAATGGGAATATAGTTTAGGAAAACATTTAATATCTTTTACAGGCATGCAAGATTACATTTTATGATTCAAAATGAAATCAATTATTACCGTCATTAGGCATGTGTCCATGTTATGTTATGAATATTCCTCTACAAATATGAATCATTCATCAATGTGAATCCATGGTCTATATAGTTGGTTTCAAATGAAATGTTTAGGAAAATATAGTAAATTAGGTTGAGAAAATTTAAGATAAATCCATGGGGATATTTTTAGGGATATGTCAACATATATTTCTAAAGATAAGTATCTAGAAGTGTCCATGAATAATAAAATTCCCTGGAATGTTTGTAATAGATATTTTGAGTAGTTTCCAAGAAATTATATCACTATCAAAATAAAAAAATTTGATGTGTCTTTGGAACAAAGGTACCTAGGGGTAATAACTCAGAACGGTCACATTGAGCTAGACTTTATTGTCACTTGGTGCACAACAATGGGTCTAGGAACACACTTAGTTTAAAAATCCTAGGGGATATGTTTTCGAAGTTAAATGACTCTTTATTACCCCACATAAAATATTTATATTAATAATTACAATTAATGACTTATATTTAGCCTAAAGTTTCATAATTTTAATAGAATGTGTCGTGATTTAAACACATTGTATGCTATTTTTCATGATTATGTGGTTTCCACTATGATTAGTATTTCACACACTATCCTTTTTGGTTTTATACAACAGAGGGTACTAAAAGGTATTGGGTTAACACTAAATGTGATAAATAATTTGATGATGAGATGTCAAGTGGGATGATGACTAGAGTGAATAATGTTGTGATAATGTGAAATGTGTTATCACATAACATGATTGATAATGTGAATCAGAACCAACACTCACTCACTCCCAAGAAGAGAATGATAGTGTTTATAGTGATTTAGGGAAATGGATACCACATGAAAAATAATATTTAGTTTCCAATTTGTCAATAACGTTGGAATAATTATTCAATTTTATGTATCAAAATGTAAATACGATTACCCAAGTAGCCCATAGTTGATGTGTTAGTTAATTATATTGACATGATTACAAAGAATCACATCCCGATGGTCTGAATAGTTTTTATATCATGTTATACTAGATACGTACTTCAAACCCATTTTACATTAGGAATATAAGATGAAACATCTTACATAACAAGATAAACTTCTCAGTATCCTTGAAATTCATTCAAAAAATTCATCTTCATATCTGATTGAAATGAAACTTAATAAGGGTGTTCTCAAATTCACATTAAGAATTAATTATAAAAGTAAATATAATGAATCAACAATATTTATCAACATGGAAAGGTAGATTATTGACCACACATGTCATTTAATCAGTAAATAGAGAATAAAACGCATAAAAAATATTTTTTCAATAGTGAAAATATCCAGAATAATAATAACTGAATTATAAAATATTGAAAATTTTAATTATTATACGTCATGTGTCTAAAACATAAACCACTTCCATCAATATCTTTTATAAGATATTTTGATCTATATAGAAAAACATGTTTAATTCTAGCTTAACTGGTTAATCCAATAATAATTATGAAGCATCAAGGTGCTGTCTATAATTGGGCTTCATCAATGTACTTCAGTCCAAAGTATTTACAATATGTCAAAAAATCAATTTAATTACTTAATAAAATTCCTTATAATCTATTTTTCATATTGGGTAATTAATACAAATTTAACAAAATTTCCCTAGTTAATGAAATAACATTTAATGTAAACATTTTATATAAAAATGGTATAAGTCTTAGATAATAATCATATCCACAATAAAAATTATAATTGTATTTAATTGAAATAATATTCTCAAAGAATTATGATATCAAATAAATCACTGGTAATTATATACACCATAAAAATACATGAGTTGTGTAATATTAAAATATTCCTTAATGAAATGAAACAGAGACAAAGTCCCTTAAAAAATCCTAACATTAATCAAAGGAATTGATTAATTGTATTCCCAATAAATATACATAAAATAATTTGAAATAAACCATTTTATAATCAATATTCATTTAACAAATTACAATATCTTTAATTAATCATTGAAATAGAAGTATAACCCAATGAATGAAAATTGAGTTATGAATTCCTTTATTTTACGCTTTAAATTAAATTAATGTTAATTAACATCCAATATAATGAAATAAATAATCATATTAATTTATACCAATTAAATTTTCATATTTATTAAATCTTATATGATCTTATTATAACTTTTTAGCATACATTTCTTAAAAATGTTTCGTTATTACCCTTGTTTTTTTGGAAACTACTTCATTGCTCTTTGCATGTTTTGTCTTTGGTATCCTGATTCAAGTACATATGGTATATTTTTATGATTAGAATAATGATTTTAATGTCATATATATCAGATTTTTTCCTTATATAAATTTTTAGATTCATTCTTAAAAGGTGATCATAGAAAATGAATCGCATAATGTTATGGAGATGATAGGTTGTACGTATACACAAAAGATATTATCATTACCTTAATGGTGAAAGGGTAATGATGTGTATGGTATATTAATTTCTCTATAATGAATATCATTACATAATTATCATATATAAATATATATATATATATTATTTCCATCATCATACACATCAATGCAATGTGGTGATGTAAAACAAAATACACCACGTCGTGGAGATGATAAGTTGTTCATACGTGTGAATGGTGTTGTATGGCTGTACAATAATAAAAATAAAATATTTAAAATCTATATTATACATTATTTATTATTTAATCACGAAAACAAAAAATAAATAATAATAAGAAGAATAAATAATCATGAAAAGGAGGATAAAAGTGATTGCCTCTTCTTCGAAGGACTTACTTTAATATCTTCATAAGGGATGAAGGGAAGTTATTTCAGAATGAAAATAACCTCAAAACCTAATTTTTTTTAATAAGATACATTTGTTGAGTATGGTTAATATATATAGCCCATATAAGTGAAAATATTTGAGGTAGGAGGTTCCCTTTTATAGTTGAGGAGAGGGGAACTTTCAAAAATCCTCCAAATATTAAAATATAATAATTATCCATGAGACATGGATTTGAAAATATAATATAAATAAATATGGAATGAAATTTTTGACCATATTTAATCCCATTAGGTCTTATATAAAATTTTTATTATTTATCAATAAATTAATAAAATATTAATACAATAAAATATCATTATTGTCATATTTGATACTACTAGTTTATGTGGACTTCAAATATATCAAAAAAATTAGATTTCAAATATAATTATTTAAAACAACTATAATATATTTTATATTTTATTAAAAATTGCTTATCACATTAATATGTTCAAATTATTTCAAAATTTATAATTTTAAAATCATTTATCTTTTTTCAGTTTATTAAATATATAATGTTTTATCATTCCATAGGGATTCAAGGTCATTATATAAGTTCTAAAAATTTAAAATAAATTTATATACTGAAAAAAAAATCATTAATTATAATATAGACATTTATGTTTGTTCGTATCATTATTTTTTACTTATATGGATGCATGAAAGATAATAAATGCAAAGGAGTGGTATTTTTTAAGAATCATTGATTTCAATAATATATACATTATTTTCTGAGAAAAGCAAAAATTGAACTAATAGTATTCAATGATAAGGTTTTAATGGTATAATAATATTCTTCTAATAATATTTGGAAAATTTTAGGTCATGGTTATAAACTTATGTTTTAATTCCATCCCTTATATGACCATTTTAACTCTTACATTGACAACATGGATTTTTACAATTTTTAGGGTTCATATAGTCACGGTAAAATACCAAAAGACCCCTATTTTTATATTATATGAAATGTTAATAAATATCCCAATTAATTTTCAAAATCAATTATTTTTATGAATTTTATATTATTTAATACAAAATATTCATAATGTTAATTTTAAGAACAATTCACATTATTGACTTTAATAACATATAATACAAGATATCTTTTAAAAATTTATTTTTATAATATTTTAATATATATAAATCATATATAATTTTTTTGGATGGGATTAATTAAATTATATTTAATATCATTTATTTGAAATTTCCAATAATAATATAAATAATTAATCATCATTATATAATAATTCAAGATAATTATTTCTTCCCTAAAAATTAATAATAAAATACCATGATGTAGTTAAATCAATTTATATATAAATGGAATATTTATATTGTAATATTTATTCTACATAACACAATATTTAAAAGTTTATATTTATTATAAATACGAATGTGAATTCATTCCCCTTTATTTAAATTAAACATTATAATTATAATAACCTCATCCAAATAAAAATAAATGGACATATAAATGAATATAAATTTATATTAGATTAATCATAATCATCCAATAGAAATTGGAAATGGTTTAGGTTAGTTTCCAGTTGTTATCATTTTATTTTTCACCTAATTTATCTATTTCCATTTACCATGGTAATAAAAATTACCATGGTTACAATTTATATTGGACAAAAATAAAAGAGACCAATTTCCTAAATATATACATCCTGATTAAAAATATGGATTTAATTTTTCATAATACAAATCATAATAGTGTATAAATTTAATCTAAAATTAACCGAGAAACTTACAATGAAGAATAAGTTTTCTAGAAAATGGCCTATTAAATATAAAAGGGTTTTTATAAAAAATACAACCATAAAATGTTTATATGTGAAAATAATTATATTATAATTAATATAATATATAATTTTTAATTTTAAGTAAAAATAAATTATAACTCTAATTTTTTAAAAAAAATAAATTTTTAAATAAAAATCAAGGGTTTTCTTTTTTCACCGAAAAATAAATATTCTATAAAAATTATCTAAATTTATCCTTAATATTATATGGTTATCCATTCAAAAAAATAATTTTAATTTTTTAGAATAGAATTTATGAATGTTTAAAATTAGGTTTTAAAATGTGTTTCCATTAAAAGGCGGCAATACTACTATTTGACAAATATTTATTTTATGCTTAAAATTGTAATTTTTTTTCTTACCTTATACCTATTTAATATATTGTAAGAATGTCAAAAAAATTGATATAATATATTATATATATAAATTCAATTCTGTGGTTAATATAATTAATTCTTTCCAATTTAATGACATTGTAATAATTATACATCATTATTCTTTTAAACTAGGTGTTGCATGAAATGTAAGCTTTTTAAGAGTTTAAATTTAAAAATAGACATACCAAAATATTATTAGCTGTTATATTCTCCACTCCATCAACAAATTAAATCCTCTCATTTTGAAAAATCACTACAAAAATGATAGTTTAATAAATGAAAATTATTTTGTGGGATACCCTCATCATAAATGGGGATAATAAAAACACACTCATTATAAGAGGTAAATAAAGATGTGATGGTTACAAAAAACTAGGCATTATATTCTGAAAACATTAGTGAGAATTAAAATCATGGACATATAAAAGAATTCAAACTATAACATTCTCATGTATAGTGATAAAGAACATGACTATTATACAGTTTACCATCCAAAAAACATAAATTTGTGATCTGTTAAAAGTCCATCCATTTCTCAGAAGGTAAAGTAAATAGAATTTTTTTTTTCAAAAATATTTGTTCAATAGTTTATGGTTATATTATTTTTTCGATAAAAATATCATATAACTATTTTTATTCATTAATTTTGATGTCATGACATAATATCTTCCTTTGGTTATGCATCAATAAATTTTTACTTCAATTTATATACTAGGATAATGATACTCAAGATGAATTTTTTTTCTTGATGAGATTTTAATGAATAATAAGGTTTCAAATAAATTACGTCATCCTCTAAATGATTAATAATATAAATTTTATTTTCAAGATCACATTCCCCTTAAATAATTGCAAATAGATATCAATGTATTAATATTCGAATTAACATTATCCAATAAATTTTGTACTAATTTATGTTAGGGTTATACCCTTATATTTTTTAACCCTTATGTGATAGTTTTATCTCATGCATTGGGAGGATGTATTTTTACTCTTTCATTGTTAAAATATTTTAAAAAACATCCCATTAAATTCTAATGTATTACATTTTAAACAATATTAAAAAAAACTTCCTAATAAATATATTTATGAATTTTATATCATTTAGTAAAATATTATTTATTATAAAAAGTTCATAAATTCAATTTTTAGAACTATTCATTACATAAACATTAATAGAATTAATACTACAAGATAACTTCAAAAAAATAAATTAATACGTCAATAATGTGTAAAAATCAAATAGAAAACTCTTGGATGATATTATTTGTATCATAAAATATTTATTTTAATATTTTTAATATCATTCATTTGATATTACCACTAGTAAAATAATTAAGGCATAATCGTTGTTTTATTATTTAAAGTAAATATTTAATCACTATAATTTAAAAAATAATCTAACACTATATATATATATATATCATTTATATTTTAATTTAATATTTATAGTAAAATATATGATATATAGAACACCATAAAAATGATATATTTATTAAAAATATGAAGGTGGCATTATTATCTTTTTTATATATAATATTATAGATTTTTTAACCGTTTCAAAATTGAAAAAAATTGCCATATAAAATAAAATTAATTTTTATAGAAAATATGGAATCATCTAATAAAATTGGTTCCAGTCATTGGGTCATTTTCTTGTCCATATATTTTTATTAATAACCTTAAATACAAAAGTTTCAATTTATCGTGGTAAAAAAATACAATAGTTGATATTCATATTGACCAAAAATAAAAGGGTATTCACCAAAAATAAAAGGGTACTAATTACTAAATTTTTATCTATTTGTTAAATATATGGAATAAATTTTTCCTAATTCAATACATTGATGCTGAATAACGTAATTTAAATTTAAACAAGAAAAACACAACATAAAACAATTTTTCAGATAAATGAATTTTTAAATAAAAAATGATATTATACCAAATTCAAAAAATGAAATTGATTCTAATGAACATATTTTTATTGTTCATAATATAAAATAAATAATTTTAATTCAAAAACAAAATACATTATAACTTTTAAATCGATTAAATAAAAATACCATTCTCAATGAAAATTAGTATTTTTCAATAATCACTGTAAAATAAATAAGGTAGGAGAAATAAAAAAACCATCCTAAGATAATTTTGAAATAAAAATTATAAAAAATTATTATTTCAAATATAATTTATCAAATTTTCAATATTTTTGGAACAAACAATTGCTCTATTAAAATGTGGGATATCCATCATTAAAAAAATATATATTTTATATGCGTAGAATTTTAATTTTTTTCTTATACTATACCTATTATTTGTATTGTATGAATTTGAAATCATTTAACTGAATATATAATATATATAAATTTCATAATTTAATAATTCTATTCATTCCATCCAATTTAATGACAATGTTATGATAATATTTCATTATTCATTTAGGTTGGGTGTTGCGTGCAACGTAACCTGTGAAAAAGATTAAATATAAAAAAGAGTCATACAATAAAATCTTGTGGTTTTACATAAAATATAGGGAAGAAGTTTTGAATGTGGAAAAAAACTAAAAAAATAATGTAATTGTGTAGGAAAATGAAAATTTCATTTAACATAAAAGATTAGAATAATGGTATCTCAAAATAATAACTGATCATTGAATGTTTTAAATTTCAAATGTATGGGAATAATAATAATTGATTTCCTAAAAGAAAATATCCTGAAGAGAATTAGAAAGGTTGTATGATTAATTATTATCATCATGAATGTTGGGTGATTATAATTGAAATATTATAGGAAATAAGTGTTAGAGAAATATATGAAGAATACCAGTTCCTTGTTTATGAATGAAGTTGGATGATTAAAGTGATTATATATTGATATAATGAATTATATTATATGAATCATTAAATATATCAGTATTATTTGGTATAATTATGTCATTAATGATATTCAATAATATGTGGAATAGTATAAATAACCTTGAAATGTTTTTTAATGTAAATTTAATATTTTATGGAAAAAACATGTTTGATGGATGAAAACTGTTAATATGTTCATGACGTTGATAAACTTGTTTTTTACTATCGATAAATAGGAGATTTATAATGATAACATAAATTTGATAGTATTGATAACCATAAAAATAGAAATGGAATTGTTAAGAATTTGGTTCATGTTTTTATTGATAGAGTTTATAACATTATTGAATATATGGAATATAATCAATAATCTATGGCTTTATTCATGTAACGAGGAATCATTCATCTTTTCAATTAGGATTTTTTATAAATCAAGTTATTTACATGTTTCAAGATTATAAATTATTAAGGTATTCACAAGTTTGGTATGTGAAAATGAAGAGATACTTTATGATATATGTGGGATTTTTGTTAAGTTGACATTAAAACATTTAGAAACCTTTTTATAAATTTTGAATTTTTTAAGGTTTATAAGAATAACCATTTATGTAATGGTTTATCATGATCTTTTAATGAGGTTTTTGAGTTTAACATAATATATAACCATGAAAAAATTAATCCTTAAATGATAACCAATGTTAATGTTTTTTAAATAAAGATGGATGTAATGAAATATAATTGTTTTATGGATTTTTTATAGAGTTGAAGACATGATAAATTCATCTATTAGTGTAATATATGAGGTCTAAACTTTCCAAGGAACAACAAAATGAGGAACACTGAGGGAGAATTTTGAGGGTAAAATTCAAATTAAGTGGGGTATAATGTGACACCCAGGGATTATGTGAAATATATTTTTTAAAGAAAATAATATTTTTGATATTTTGTGTTATATGAAACAATAATATGACATTGAGATAGAGAAAAAATAAATTTGTATTACATAACACATAATACCATGTTTATCTTCCATTCCATGAAACACTATGTATAAATTAAACCTAACATAATATTATTATTTTATTATTTAATATGATAGTTATTAGTAATCCAATGGAATTTCAAATATGAATTGGATTAAATTTTTTTTAAAATGAATGTATGACATATGTATATATAATGAATTATATGGTTACAAATTAAATATAAATTAAAATAGAAACAAATTTAAATTAAAAGAAATAATTTGAAAAAAATATACTTTTAGGCACATAAACATGTCATACATCAATAAATTAAAAGAATATCTTTTATTAGATATTTTTAGTTAAATTAATATAATATTTATGAAAAAAATTCTTATAAATAATTATATTTTTTATATATACAAGAGAGAGTAATAAATACAATTTTATGGTTAAAACTATTTTTTTTTTCATAAAAACATCGCAGTCACCGTTGGTAGACTTATTTTAAAATTAATTGATAAATATTTATGAAAATTTATTCTAAAAAGTAAACATAATATTTTAAATTAATATAATAAAATTATCTTATGATAAATTATTTTAATTTTTTTGAAATGTTTCATTTTTTGATTAATAATAAATAATAGTAAATTTTAATAACATACTTCCACATCATTTGAATTATTTGTAAAGTTTTTTTTTAAAATTTTATTTATAATATTTATTTAAATTAATACATATATATATATATCTAATTATGTTCACATTAATAATCTTAGTTATTAACATTGATAAAAATAAATTGAAAACTTTTGATCATTTTGTCATTAAAAACCCTCTTTCCCATCACATTTAGGGGAATAATTTTAAATTATATTCAAACAATTCCATAAATATAATTTTAAAATATGTATTCAATAATACTAATGATTATAATTTATATTATCTACTAATGTGAAAATACATTTTTACAAAAATAAATTGTACAAATAGTTCAAATTATTTTTCGTGGTTGAGGAAAAAACTAATTTCATAACGGGGTTAAAATAGGATGATAAGGGTTAAAAATGATGAAACAAACAACTTAGACACCACTTATCAAGAGAAAAATTATTCAATTCCTCTTCTTGGTTAACTAATTTACTATTTTTGAGACATTTACAATGAGAAAAACATCAGTATAACTTTTTCTTTTAAACAATTACAAGTGTGACACTTACCTCACTTTTAAAAGTTCGGTCCCTATCCTCTCTACTTATCACCTTAATTCCCAATTTTCTTGTGAAATAAAAACCTAAATAACTTCCCAACTATACATATATCACCCTATAGGCCTTATTTTGGACATAAATACACCCTATGATGGATTTTGGGGAAAAGCTAAGGAGGATACATGAAGAAGTGGTAACGTTCATCAATGAGATTTTTGTTTTATTTCTTCCCCAGCCTCCTCAATTAATTAAAAATAATTATTATATAATAAAATAATCATATAAAAATTAATGAGATATTTTTTGAGGTTAATGAACTAAAACCATATCTTCTTCCATCTAATGGGTTACAAAATTATTGTTTTTCTGTATTGAGGACAACCACCTTGAGAACTGATTCCATTCATATTTTCCCTTACCACCTATCATAGTTGGATTTGATGATGGATATAATATTTATATTATATATATATATATAGTATTTATACCTATAAATTCAAAAAAATAATTTATTCTATTTTTATATTAAACTATGTTGGTGATATTATAATGTCACTCTTGTGTATGGTGGACTACCGCCTCATGAAGCCATGTGATTCGTTATCACCAATGATTTACACTAAAGATAATGAGGATAATTTTAATAAATATATATGATATATATGATATAATTTTGATATTCATGAAATATTTATTATTCTTCAATGATAATAAAAAAATTTAATTCATATATTTTTACTCCCTAAAAGATGATAACAATCGTCGTATATGTTTGGATTATCACCTTTACAAAGAAATATAAATTTTTTTTTCATCACCATGAAAAATATACAGTAATTAGAAGTTTATTTAAAGTAATAATATTTTATTTATTATGTTATTATCAATTTGGAATGATGAAATATTACAAACCCCCTTTCCAGAGTCATCGTTGAAAAATGGAAACCTTACTCATGAAAATGTAAATCCTACTGTATCCATTATCATAACATAATTAATTTGTCCAAAAAAAATCCATTATTTATCAAAAAAGTATCATTTATGAATAAATATAATAAATATTTCATTATTATGATTCTAGAGTTTCATAAACCATGTTCAATGTAAGAGGACAAAAAATCAAAATATTTAAGAAAAACAAAGCGGTTATTGCCCAAAATGTATAATTAACAAGAAATTTATAACTGGTTATAAAATCCCATAATAAATTCATATAAGGGTTTTTATAAAATATTAGAGTTTTTAAATATATTTATATTAAATTAATATTTATTACACAAGATCTAAAATCATGTATGAAGGACGTTAGGACTTAAGGTATGGGATTCGAGTCTCACATTTATTTTCTTTGATACATAATCTTTATTCACCACATGATTATTTTATATAGCATATTTAATTCCAATAAATGTATATTATGATGATTCTAATGAAATGTTTTTATTCTTACATATCAATTAGTATATCTCTATTTCACGTGGATTATAGTTGAAATGTTACCAAATAAATAATTTATTTTTTCAATTTTGTCTTATTTGAAACACATGATTATATTATGATCCTACCATCTTTTATGGGGTGTATATACTTTTCCTGGTACATTTAATATCATCCATGTATTTTTCATTATTATATTTGAAGATTTATTTAATGATATTCTTTAATGGGGCTTATGTTTTTATGTTAATAAAGTGGAAAATATTTTATGTTATAATCTCATCATTTTCGGTATTGTTTATGATTATATTTTAGATGATAGATTCATATGATCCCTCTTTCAATAAACACATAAAATATATTACTCTATGGTTATTAATGATATTTTCTTTTAATTGTACCATTTTTAAAATCTTTGGTACATTAAAAATGATAAAATTCATTTAATAATATACGACTTCATTTATCTCATCAGTCTAAAAGCCATTTTTTTGAAAACCATGTTTTCGAAAGAAAATTTCAAATTTTTCTAAAATTATTTTGATTGAGTATTAAATAAGTTTTTACCTTTGTTTGATTTTTTTTTTAAAATTAAATGGAATATTTTTTTCCATTTTCTAAACAATGTATGTTTGGATTTTAGCAAAACTGTGAAAAGGTTGTTTCTTTTTTACATGCACATCATGAAAAATATTTATCATTATCTTGACCACTAAAATATTCCAATAATAAATTAAATATTTTAAAATTCATTTTCAGTGAAAATATTTTCTTTAATATATAAAAATATATTGATTTTAAATAACTTATTTCATAGAAAAAATGTATTTTATGATCATTTTGAAAAAAACAATTTAAGTGGAATTTAATTTTTGATCATTAAATGTTTTAAATGATTTTCAATTCTCATTAATATTTTTTATTTTTTATTTTAAATTATATTTTTTCAATTTTTTTTGGAATCACACTTTTAAATAAGTAATATTCAAATAAAAGCTTTATTCTATAAGAAATGGTCCTTGTGATTTATCCCTCAAAACCATTCTCCATATAAGGTGGAATCCTTTAATGTAATTTCTGATGTTCTTGGGATATGAAAAAATATTATACCATTCTTATTATTTCCCAATATGGTTTATATTTATGAGGAAAATATGTTTATGAAAACCATTTCTCTTCTACGGGTTATATGATGATAATTTTTCTGATACTTGCTTATTTTCATTGAATATTAAATGATGATTATTTTAAATTATTACGAAAAAGGACCCTTTCCAAAACTTATGATACGACAAAATATTTATAAAATTAATTTTATTTATTGAGTTATGATATGGTAAATGTAATATAATAATTTATCACAAATATGCATGATTATCATTATATAATGTTTGTTATGCTATAACTAAGGATGGTGATTATGTTATAACCAAGGAAGGTTGTTAAGATATAACTAAATATTGTTGTTACATTACAATATTCGAATTGTAATACCCATATCTCCCTTTAATGCATTGGGTAAATATTTATATCTTATAATAAAAAATGGTATACAATTGGGAGTGAACCTGATTAGTAAGTGACTATTTCCATTGTGATGGCCTTAGGAGTGATCAATGACAACTATAATGATTTGGAGAGTTAACCCATTCTACAAAGGGGAAAAATCTACCACTAGAGATTGTGTTATGTCCCACCCAATTAGTGTATACACCCATAGAGTGCCCTGAATAGTGTTTGAAATGAGCCTTGAATACTAAGAAAAAGATTTTATATTCATATATATATGGAACAATTCTATTTATTATACCTATTTTTATCTCATGAATCATTTTATTTTATTTTATTATGATTCTAATCATATGAACACCCAATTTATATTTTATGAATCAAGATATTCATCTTTGATACGAAAGGGATGGTTTTTATATCTTATTTGCACATTCTCATACCCATATTATCTTGTTATGTTTTTTTATATCACTTATATACCCATACTCTTCATCCGAGCTCATACATTTTTATTTTTCGTTTCCAAATATTTTAATGTATGGTTTTGTGAAGGGTATGTCTCTAAAGTGTACCAAATGGAAACATATTTGTGGGTATCGTTATTATATTTCATTATATTTTATCGTTTTATTCAATGTTTCTAGATATGCTATACTGTTATGGTCCCCATGAATTTTTTGGTGTAATACAATTATTCATCTAAAAAGATATTATATACTTGTGTGAGAATCCAAGGAATCTAAAAAAATACCTTTAGTTCATGGTTAAATATTTATAAAAGGCACAATTATAAATATTTGTTAATATAAGGTTCTAATGGGGTTTGTAAATGGGGGAATATGATCTTCCCTTTTATAAACAAGGGGAAGTGAAAATATATAAATGACCCTATCATTGAAATAATCTAATTTAAATTTTAATAGAAAGAGAAAAATAGTAATAATTTCTATAATAGGATAATTTCAGGAATACATCCAACCAATGATACCAATTTTGAAATTTATTAGTGATATCTTTAGAAATAACTCTTAGATTAACTATCTTTTTAACTATTTTAATCATTACCATGGTGAAAACGTTTGCTTGAAAATTTTTACCTTGAAAAAAAATTAAATTGGATTTATGAAATTAAATGTATATGGTGATGTGAAATATTTAATATAATTTATATGATTCAATTTTTATTGGTATAAAAATTTATTTTTAATATATCCCTGGAAAATACAATGAAATTTTTTTAAAAAAAAAAATTGATGTTTATGCCTTAAAATTAATAACACAAGAATCATTTAAATAATTAATTATTTTGAAATTTATTGGTTTACAAGTTATAAAATAAGAGTTATATGAAATTAAAACAAATAAAAAATATATTTTAACATTGTAATTTATTAAATAAGTAAAATTATTAGAAATAGTTTTTTTATTTGAATAATACCCCACAAGTGTTGATAAATTTGAATAATGTGTTTAAAAATTCTACATAATATAATTAAATAACTTATTTTAATTTTTTAATATATATTCATTTAATAAAAATGGTTTTATATATATTTCATTTTAATATTCTATCATATTAATGATATAAAGCTAGTTGTTTATTAAAAAATTGTTTTTCATTATATTCAACTAGAAATTACCCTTATCAAAAAAATATAAATATATCACCCTAAGATAAATTTCACATGATAAATAAAAAAATTCATTTAATTTTATCAAATTAAAAATCAATTATTTTGTGATATTATAATAATATCATGTTGTATTTTCTTTATGATGAGATGTTTTCATACTATAATCAAATCTCTAGTCTTACAAAAAACCATTTACCTAATTTCATTACTTTCTTTGTACATATTTTAACATCATTAATAATAGAATTATATTGATTATTTAATTTATTCAAGGTTTTTTAAAATGAGTTATTTATTTTAATTTATTTTTCAATTATTTTATTACATACTTTATATTGTGTTGGGTTTTTTAGGTTTTCTGGTCCACAATTAAAAAATTGATTTAACAGTAATTGTCAATGGTCTCTTCTCAATGGCTTCATAATCTCTAAAATAAATGATGTTATTTACTTTAATAAATGTTTATACATTTATTTATTTATAAAAATATTATACTAAAATTAAAATAGAATTAATATTCAAAATATACTATGTTATATTTATTAATGACGATTATTCTTAAAAAAATAGGGTTGTATCATTTGAGTAGGTTCTTTAACAAAAACAAACATGAATGTAGTAAAATGATGGAATAACTATATATTTTTAAGATATTTAATATTATTATATATATAGACTACTTTTATTGCCACATAATTTAGTTTCATGAGGTTTATGAGGAAGAAGATTAAGACAACTAAAGTAGAAGAAAATACTTTCCTTCACTGTTCATACATTTTCTTAAGGATCGTCATTCTAGTGTAACCTTAAAAACTTTTTAAAAATAAAAAGTAAAAATTGTATATAGTGATTCATATAGGATAAATGAGGTTAGTATATTGATAAGAAAACAGGCATTATATTTTTAAAATAGATTGATTTTTGATTAATTTTTTGGACAAAATCAATTGAATTTCCATAATCAAGTATTTTATATAAACAATATATAATTACCAAGTTTATCATAACATGGGATAGGCTCCAAACCCTTGTATTCACAACTATATTCTTCCGCCATTACAAGATTCGTAAAATTTCAATTATTTATTTTTTAATAAAAAATGAGTTTCCTTACACACAGATCTCAACAATCAATAAAAACAATTTCACCATCGAAAATATTTTAAAATAAATTAATTTGACTTCATCTTCCATGATCCATATTGATATTACCCATTATAATACATGTAAAATAAAAATTTCATTACTTGAAGAAACTATTTCATCTATTATTTTATATTTGATTAATAATATTATAAAACTTAGTAATATATTTTTTTACAAAAAACAATATATTAAGAAGAAATAAAAATCCATTTTCAAAATATTTTTCATGTATAAAATTATTACATAATTTTTTGTAGTATTTTTTTATAGTTTTATGTTATTAAATTATTATAATATCTGTAACCTAGTCTGAGATGATGTTAATAATTTTTACCATTTAATATAATATGAAATTATAAATAAACATGTTGAACCATTATTGATGATGTTGTATCGGTCAGTAATACATGTTTAAGCCCGACAATAGATTCTGTTGATCTGAATGGTGGTTTGAAATTTTCTATAGTTGATAAAGCAAAATATATAAAAGATTTCAATGAGTTTTTCAAATAGTTACTACTTACAAGGTCAATATATATTTGTTAAATAATTAAAAACCCATCCAAAATTGATGTTGACTAAGTTAATGTTATACAGAATCCAAAAATAATTATCTTGAGCTCAAAGAATAACAAAATGTTTTTTAGAAGTCTGTTTGATGTGTTCTTGATTTCTCATAGAAAATTATAGGTTACTGGATTTGATTTCAGAATGATTCAAATTTATTACAATAAATATTTTATATCCTATGATTGATTCTGATTTTTTCAGAAAAAAATTATTCTAGCGGAAATGCATAGGAGAATTCATCTATAAAAGAAGAGTTGTGATTCAGCAATATTTGATAAATATATTTATCTTATGAAAATATGATATCATGATTTACCTAATGTAATTTTCGATACATCATTACATAATTGAGATTGTATTAGTAAATATAGTTACATGATGATAAAATAAATACAAACAATATTTAATAATCAATTGATAATTTGTGATGAAGTTGTAAGAATCCCATAAAGTAATTTCTCTTATGGATAAGTTATTCTAAAGTTCATAATATAATTTATATTAGGTATTTCATGGGTTTCCAATTTATGCTGATGATATCATAAAATAATTTTATGATTCATGTGTGATTGTCTTCATGGATCAAACTTCTTGATCAAACACATGGTCATGATTCTAGATTAATTCAATGAATTATTGGAAAAAGTAGAATAACTAAGTGAGGAGATGAGTTTTACAACATTAAATGGAATCCCTTGTCAAAACGCATATATTTTTATTCCTATGAGGAAATATTAAGTGAACTAAATTTTATATATTTCAAAAAGCAAAAAATACTATGATATTTGAAATGTCGAAAGGATGGAAATTTTCTAAGTCTAAATCCAAGATTATATAATGAATTTTAAAGATTCAATGACTTGTTATTATTTTTAATTATGTTATATTTAAATTCCAACTCAATTCTAATATATTTTTATAATAATTATGGAAATTATATTCATTTAGTATTCGGTGAATATAAATAAAATGAGTTTTTTGATAATGGTAGAGGTGTGTGGATGAGAAAATTTTAATTCTAATCTATCAATGAAAATAATCTAATAACACCCATAGAATAATAAAATCTTAGTAATAAAAAAATATCATCATATGGGGTTAATGTGAAGCCTCAATTTTTTAAAATGTGATCATTCTTCATCGAAAGAGTTGTTTATTCTTTTGATTTGAAAGTATAACTAGATGGTTTCAGAATATTTAATGAGGTCAAGGTCATAACCATAATGAAATTACTTTTTATAATATTTAGGTTATTGTTTGAATTTAATAACAACCATGACACACTGGGGATGTAGTCATCCATAATTATAAAAAAAAATTAAAATTTTGTTGTTTCATTATTTTTTTCCGGGGAGAGAATATGGGAAATGATCCACAAAATAATAATAAATGGTTAATGGATTTGAATTTGGAAATATTGTCTACTTAACCCTATCAATGTGCTTCACCCATGTATTGATCTATCAATCAGTGTGAATGAAAAATTCACAGTTTTTCTCACAAATACTATATATGGATAATTGTAATTATATTAACAATAAATGTATATTGGTGATTGATGGTTAAGGGTTTAACTATTGGAATGATAGATTGGTAACCTATATTATTCAATATTGAATTTATTTTGATTATTCTATATAATATAGATCCACCTTTTATGTTCAAATATTAGAATTTCCTCTAAAATATATCAGATACATTAAATATTATGTGATTAAAAGGAAATCACATCAATCATTTTTTTAGAGAAGGTTTTTTCAAAGGAAATTGGCGGTAGACTAGATAATTCTATTTTGAAGAAGAATTTTAGAATATATAAATTAAATAATTAGGTAAAATATGAAAAGGTCCATATTTGTCAACAAA